>CM033719.1:3590286-5990286 GCA_019671005.1 Hibiscus mutabilis
ACATGGAACTGCTGTCAAGGAAATATTTTGATTCAGTTTCATATATAATATTATACGAATTTGTGTCAAAGCAGTTTGGTTGGTTAGATTTATGTAGAAGGCTATTACCCCTCCTTAACAACGTTCATATTTTTTATTTTGCGGTGTGGATTCAGCAGCATTGAGGAGATCATTGAAAAGTTTGCTCAACTAACTCCACAGGAACGGGCCAAAAGGTGCGGTCAAATTTTCTGAGTTTGAAAAATCACATTACTGATCTTCATACTTTAATAGTTCAATGGTATACTCATTGAAGTGGAATTGACTTGCATTTTCATTTCTGTTTTACTTGGAACAGGAAGCTGGAAAGCCTTGAAGTAAGTTCTTTCATACGGTTACCATCTTTAGTTTGTTTGTCTTGAAAACATCTTCGCCCTTATCAGTTACATAACTTGTTTTCTCTTCGAGAGTCTAGGCACTGAAGAAAACGTTCAAGAAGTTGGACCATGATGTAAATATTCATGAATTTCTGGGTACAAGGTACTTGAAAATATTCTTGTTGGCAAAATTGCTCCTGGTAATTTTTTTTATTTAATAATTCCACAAAAAATTCTGATAGGCTTATGACCTTTTCTTTTCTGCTTTCTTTCTTTTTTCACAGTACGCAGACAATAGAGGTATGTATGCATGATGATTCATGAGCCATTACATTAATATATGATTATAATTTAAAATTGCTAGACCATGGTGTTTATCATTGTAACGAGCTTTTTTTACATGTGTTTGCTATGGGCAGGACCTGACCAACCAAACAAGGTCATTGCAGACTCAGCTTTCTGAAATACAGAGGAGACTGAGGTGAAGTTCTACATAGTTTCTACTGTTGAGTTGTAATTTGTCTCTTTGTTAGTAATAACCTTGAATGTAATATCGTGGTCTTGTGCTAACATTAATATTGGGTGCTCAGCTGTTGGACTGACATAGACAAGATCAACAATGTTGATCATTTGGGGCAAATGGAAGATTCACTGAAAGAATCTCTAAATCAAATTCAAGTCCATAAGGTAGGTATGCCTATATCTTTTATTACAGGTGATAGACTGCTCCACCAGGGAGCATATGCTGTAGTTTGCTTAGTTAAATCAAGCCAAAAGCTATTGGGTTTTAACTTGAGATTCCATTTTATCTACCTTCTTTGAGCAGGAAAATTTAGGAAAGCAGCAGCTTTTACCATTAGAATGTACAAGTCAGGTAAGAATGTGCGACGGGATTGAAATATGCTTGTGTTGCTCTTTAAAAGTTCCTGGAACATAATATCATAACCATCCTTTTCTTGCAGTTCCAAAATGACATGCATGTACCCTTAAGAATGGGCATCGAGCAACAGCTCCAATCTCTTGCATGGATGCCTAACAATGAGAGTAGACCCATGGTATTACCAGATGACTCAAATTTGATACCACATAGGTGAGTGGAGTTTCTGGAAATCTTAAAGTTGATGTTTAAGTCCTTCCATAATGTATTATGATGTTGATTTCGTAATTCCTAGGGATGTGGAGTGTTCCGCAAGTTCCTCGTTTGGTAGTTATTCGGGTTACTTCAGCACTCCTAAAAGTTCCGAACTATCAAATTATGGACAAGATAATGGCATCCTTAATGATTTGCAACTGGGTGGACGGTGCCCCTTCTTCTCATATGATCTTAACATACTGAACGATCGCAAATTCCCACCGGCGGCAGAGATGAACTTTCAGGAAGCTCCTGTAGATTATCATTTGAATGGAGTTCTAGCAGGTCCTAGAGCTGGATATGACGCAAACCAAGGCAGTTGGGCTTCCACTTCTGGCCCTTGTGCTGTTACCATATTCGATGAGCCATTATATACCGGAGTAAGTCTATTCGCTGTTGGTCCCACTATGCATCATCTCTCTCTCCCTCTCTCATTCTTTCTCATTCCACGCATTCTTAATTGAATGTTTTCTTGACATAATTCGTGTATTGATTGTATGTTGCCTCAGCTAAACTGAGATGCAGGAGAGTGATGCTACCATTCATCTCATCCGTTAAGCAGGGCAGCAAAGAACATGGTACCATGCTATATAGAACTAACCCGATCCTCAAAACTCGATGGTTTTCCTCACCAAGCAAAAACTGGGACTCGGTCGATGAGATGTATAGCTCTACTGCACAACATGTCTTAATAGTGATGAACTGCTGACTGAGTGCTGCCGACAACAATCAAACGAGGCACCACAGTTTCTGTATACTAATATATTTAGTAGATTGTCTTTAAATCTGCCCCTTTTGATTACTAAAGTTTACTAATGGCGACCACCGCCTTCCCCGCAATGTCGAGCTTAAGCTGTAAATAAAACACAAAGCAAAAGACATTGATTGTAAATCAAAACCAAAAAAATGAGAATAAATAATGTTATTAATTACTAGATTAGTTTCTTCCATTTGCAACATGACCGTATGGTTGTCCCATAAAATGGGAAGACAGACGGAAGTGTAACAGTATGAAAACCAAACAGTTGTAGATACGGTCTGAAAATAGTGCAGGTAAAATGAAGCAGTAATTTTCACACGGCTCGAGATTATGTGTCAGGTCACCCTCACATAATGCACCAGAGTTGACCTTTCAGTCACCAATATCTACAATCACACACAGATAGAACATGAAAGAAAATTCCAAGAAACTTCACGGTCCGTGATAAATTCACACTAATGTTGGAGATTTAATCAAAATCACTATAGAAAAACTATTTAATAAATTGTAGATTCTCTTTTTCGTGACATTATGCGGAAGATTTGAACATTGGGAGCAAATCTCTGGTGAAAGAAACAAACACTGATATGAAATGTCATCCACTTCCTCTCTCTCTTTCCCCAGTCCACTGCACATCAAAGTACAATACACAGACACTAATTTCTTCTGTTGTTCGTAGTTTTTGTTCTCATATTGTTTTCATTAGTATCTCAGCAAAGGTTCTCTCATATGTTTCCCATATTCATGTTCAAGTTCTCAACTTCAATGTCCAAAATTACAAATTTTGAATTTGAATGCAGATTGAAACACGAGGCTCCGATAGCTTTGCAGCCTGAAAACGTATGTTTCTACGTGAAGGGATTTAATGCGCTTCACTTTCCTTAGAAAATGCCAAGAAGAAATAGTAAATGAGAATTTAACCAGACAGGTTATAAACTGTCATTGGAATTAACTGATTCTCTCCTAGGCATAAGCACAAAAATTAGATTTTGTCTTCTCGGCTGACATTTACCTTGTAAATTTACAAACTTCTGAGTGTAATAGAAGAGGCTTCTCCACAAAGAAAGCTCGGCTTCAGAATATATGGCTATTAAAAAAGAATATTCAATTTATAACATAGTATTATTGTTGAGAGTATTGCATTGTGTTTTATATGTAGGAATTATAATTGTTGAGAGTATTGCCTTGTACATGTGTTCTTATTGGATGCAATTTCAAGTATGGTAACCCTCGAGTCCATTATCAAATAAGGGTTTTTTTTATAATCAAATAAGGTTTTAATTTGAATCTTGTGAATGAAAAAAAGCAATATATTCGACTCGACTTTGCTTCCATTTGGAATATCTTATCACAGACCAAATAATAAAGATAGACTTTACTTTTCCATTACTAGTGGAAACAGCAAATTTACAAATTCACTCTTCATACAAATGAAAGCCATCAGCCACAGCCGCTCAAAGGGACGGACCTTACGAGGAAACAATACAAGCCAAAACAATGCTTAGCGGCGGGTGGTAAAAGTCCACCTCTGCCCAGCTCCCCTGCTTTATAAACAGCAGAAGAAAAAATCGACTCTTTTAATACTCTAAAAATAAACCCCAAATTGATAAAAAAAAAGGCCCATTTTTTTTAAAAAATAAAGCCTTCCACATATTTGGTCACATTAATGTAGTCTAATCAACTAGCTAGATATACTAAAGTTCAAGCTAGCTAACACTACTACTTTAGATGGTTTATATAGTATTCGATTAAGGAAGAAAGGGGATTTCTCTAGCGGAATTGGCCGCCGGTGAAGGTCTGGCCAAAGGACCAGCCAGCCGGGGCAACATTGTAGGAGACCACAGTGCGGCCATCACTCGTTGTGACCTTAAATGAGAGGCTTTGCCCGTTGAGATAGTTGTTGCTTTGCCAGTTTTGGCCCCAGTTTCTCGACATGGGTTGCCAACCGGTCCTTGAACCCTTGACGGCCACGGCGTGTACGTCGCCGGCGCCGCCGACGTTGGTGATGAGGACTAGGTTGAAGTAGGAGTGGCCATTGATTGTGAACCTTATGCCTCCCTTTCTTCTGCATGGTACCCTAAAAAAAGAACAAATTTGAAAGAAAAAAAAACCATCGGATAAAGCTCCAAGTCTTTTAAAAGAGACAAAACGAGTTGAAAAATTGAGACAAACTCACCTTCTGTACGAAACAGGGACAATTCCAGCTCTGTACTGAGCAATGTGTTGGAAGACAGGCTGAGAAAGGTCAAAGTGTTGTAGGGGAGGGTTGCACCAGCCGCCGGCATTGTTCGGGAGAGCATTGTTGGGAGGGCAGAAATTGGTGGCCGTAACCACAATGGAGCCGGGCGAGCACCATTTGCCGTCATTGACACACTTGATCTCGTAGCACGAACCACAGCTGAGCCCATTGTTGAACAGAGCAGTGCTCAAAGCGGCAGTATTCGTCCCATAACCCTGACTATACAAATTTCCATAACCACAAGCTCCACCTGCAAAAAAAATGAAGAGAAAATCAGTCGAATAAGTCACAGCGGCCCAATGTTGCAGTTGTACCCCGAGATTTGCTTCGTTTTTTAGTGCATACCCATTGTTCCTGAAGCATCGCTCCCACCATAGAAGGTAGCATGAGCATTGGTCCAACCACCACCATATCCATGAGCAGCTGAGACCATTGAAAGTAAAGCCAAGGAGAAAACTGCAGCAACAGCCATTTTTCCTAGTCCTAGAGGTTTGAAAATATGAGCCGGCTAAAAAATAATGTGAGGTAGTTGAGAGATGGAAAATGCGGGAGGGGAAAGGGGGATTTTATAGAATTTTCCGGGACAGGAGGCCACCGTTTAAGTTGCAACTAAAATCAATTGCCACTTGGGGACCAAAAACACATAAGCCAATTTTTTAAAAGGGAAAAACTGTTGTTTCAGCTTAACTAAAGCCTTTAACTTAAGAAATTCACTAATTGGTTAAGTAATTAAAAATATTCATATTGTCTTATTTTTATATAAATTTAAATCCTAACTGTTGCTTTTGAAATGTAATACTATATCTATTTAATCAAAAATAAAAGTTTTAAACTCGAGTCTAATCAAAGACTCAAATTTTTAAACATACAATTTCATACAAGCATCATCATTTGTATATATTCTAACGCCTTTCGATATTTGATAGTAGAACTGAGCCTACTTGGCCCTCCCGGCAATGGCACATGGGTTGATTTGTAAAACATGAGTATTCAAAAGGCATTGAAGAAATTAAATTGTGTTGAACAAATACTGTGCGGTTTGGATGGTACTAGTACTGAGCTGCTGGGCAGTGGCTGCGGCCGTTAAGTAGGACTTGAAGTGGGGTGGGAGAATTTAAAACTAAAATCTGGTTTTGATACACCTATTTAAGTCTCTTCCTATTTTCTCTTCTTTTTCATAATTTTTTACCATCTACCATTACTACTATTAAATTCTCTAAAACCCTTTGGTCAATTTGGATTTAGGCCCTCTTCCGTCTTACTTTTAAAAAGTTTTTGGGCCTAAATAAAAAATAAATGTCTAATTTAATTTTTTCTTAGATAAGTGTCTAAAATATTTTTTAAATGACGTATATGTAATGTTTAATTCTATAATTATTTAAAAGTTATTTTGTCAACAACCATTAAAAAAATTTGTCATCTAGTCATTGCATGGCACGTGACTTATTTCTTTTTTTTTTATTTAATTTTTGTTAAAAAATCAAAAATCAATTATTTTTTATTAAAAAACAAAACTTTAATGTTTGAAAAAAACTCTAACTCCCTCGATTCTCCCTCTATCGTCGTTGAATACTACGTCGTCGCCACAAAAGGTGAGATCTTCTCCTCTTGTCACACGTGTTACAAGGCCCAATTCGTTGTCCAGCGTTTGATAGTAGATTTTATGTTCAACATTCGTGGTTCGATTGGCCGCTCGTTCGTCGATTTTTGACAATTTAAGGTTGGGTTATCAGTTGTGGGTGGTCAATGAAGGAAGGGGTAGCTGGTGACGAATGAATCGATGGATGGAGGTAAGGAATTTACGCTTTAGGGATTTGAGATTTTTTTTTGAAATTAACGATTTTAGGTTTTTTTAAGAATTAAATATTTTATTTTAAAAAAATATATAAAAATTAAAGAAAATTAGACCACATGTCACACTTATAAAAAAAATTAACTTCACAAGAAAACCTTAAAATGATTAGGGACTAAAATATTACACTTATTTTAACTAAAAAAATACTTATGACATTTATCTCGAAGAAATTATAATTTTAACACTTATTTAATGGTTAAGTCAACTTTTTGAGTCAAAAGTTGGGATAATATATAGTTTTGCAGGTTATATTTTTTTCAAAAGTTAAAATTTTTAGTTAAAATTTTTTGTTAAAAGTATTTTTAATAAAAATATTATATTTTCTCGTTTACATCACTATTTTTTAATTTTCAAAAATAATATTTACAACAGTCATTTTGTCTATTTAAAACATTTTTACAACTATGTCAAACACTTGCATTATAAAAGCAAACAATCTAAAAATATTTTTAACAAATATTTTTCACCGCACTTTAAAAAAATATATATCTTTTAATGTTTGTATAATGATTTGATTGTTTCATTATTTATATTTTTCTTTTTTTAGAATGTTTATTTTTACTTCTAAAGTCAACTTTATTATGTTAATTTCATCAAAAAATTAACGGGACATTTTTATATAATCATTTGTATTTAATTTATATATCAATTAATTTAGATAAAACATTATAAAAATTTATCATAAAAGTAATCCTTTCGATTTAATTTTTTTCATTTACAATATTAAAACTCAAACTCCAGCATGAGAATAGTTTTTTTCTTAATTATGTTTTTATTTAGGAACTAGATGACCGATTCTTCTTATTTTCATAAATAAAAATGGAGTAACAAAATCGAATTAACAAGAACATAGTAGAAGTTAACTGCACGTGGGTTGCTCAACCTTTTTTGAGCTCTGTCCCTCAACTGATTACGACCTAATCTCAAGTCATTTTTTTTCCGTCTAAGTTAAAATTTAATTGTACAATAAAAAACGAGAAATTTAACATTTTTAATTGAACGACGTTCGAGCGTCCAAAAATTAGAGAAAATGGTCATTAGCTGGATGATTAGGCAAATCATGATCTTGTACCAAGATACGATCTTTGCATGTTGACAAAACAGGAATAAAACCTGGATTTTCTTAATTGGCTTGCGAAATAAAAGGGCCGTGATTCTCGCTATCTACATATATATTTGTTGAATCAAATCAATACATAAATCAAGAGGCAAGCATACATCTCGTGCATGATATTACAAGGCGAATTTTAAGGGATTTTGTACAATTTATTAAAATATAATTTTTAATTTTATTTTTTATATACTCTTACTTTTTTACTGGTTCATAACTAATTTTTTACTCTTCTCTTGTAATAATTTAATTAAAATCTTTTTGGGACTTATTTTAAAGTTTATCAAGACATAAGCTAATGTAGTTTGACTTAATTGGAATCGTCATGTCCCCTTTTTCCCTCTTCTCTAGTAGGATTAGAATTAAAATTAAGATTTATATAAAAAAAAATACACAAACTCCGTACTCTTTAATCAATCGGTGTTGGATTTGTTTGGTTTATTCCATGTTTCCTTTTCTCAAATTTGTGTCTTAAAAGTAAATGGGAGTAGTTTGATGTTGGTTGAAATTAATACAATTAATATTTAATATTTACACATTTAAATAGTAGCGGTTTTCCGAGTTTCTTGAAGGAATCTCAAGTCAAATTATTTAACAAATCGAGTGATGGGTTCTTGCAAAACATGCATTGAAAAAGAGTTACAGGTAATTGTTTATTATATACCTAATACATAAAGAAAACTACATAGAGTACATCCAAATTACTATTAGTATTCGAAAAATACTTTGATACACAAGTTTGTATAAACTTTAGTTTACATAATCCTCTCAAATTTAGGGTTTAAAGATTTAGGTTGTGGTTTAGGGTTTAGGGTTGTAGAGTGTAGAATTTAAGGTTTATGGATAAAATTTAGGGTTTAGAGTTTAAGTTTAGGTGTTAGGGCCAGAGATTTAGAATTTAAATTTTTATAGCTTAAATACGAAGAGTTGTGTGAATTTTTTTATACAACTTATGTATAAAAAAACAACCCTTAGTAATTTTTTTAAACAATCTAACCATTAGTAATATAAAATTATTAGTTATAAAGAATATAAATATTAACATAAAAACGAAGACTTTGATGATATGGATTTTTTTTATAATCATCGGTATTCAATCGATTGCCTGATTAATTCGGATAAGATATTATAAAAATAACTCTCTCAACGCTAGGATTTAAACGTCTAACGTTATTTGGAAAGTTTAATATTTCATCCCATTAGACAAAATGATAGTTAATAAGCTTTAATTTATATATATATATAATGTTACATTGCAGTTCAAATAATTAAATAAGGCTTTTAGTGTTTACTTTTGGATTTGTTTGTCGTGTCTTATTATTTTTATAAAGTTATATAATTTGACTAAGAACAGAGTCAGGATTTAGTGTTGAACGCTAAATATAAATATTTGAATGTGTAGATAAATTCTTTTAAAAAATTTATATAGAAAAATAAAAGTGACAAAAAAAATTGGGTGGGGGAATTGCCTTTCCCACCCTCGTACAGCTCCCTCATTAAATTTGACTCGTTCTAATATTTAAGACTATTTTCGTCCCAAAACGGATAAAATACTTTGTTGAAAACAGAGACTGAATAATTCTTATTACAGTTTGAAACTTTGAAAGGTGTTTAGAATCTGCACATGGTTTGTTGAAAGCGATATAGGGATTTGCCAATATAGCGGTTGCACATGCGATACTCTTGGCTCTTATTTTATGTAATTTTTTAAATTTTACACTAATTTAGAATTATTGAATACTGGTAAATTAATGATTAAGATTTAGAGATTTTTAAAGAAAAATAAAAGAGCTTAAATTTAATCATTAATTTACATTTATCTAATAATTATAAATTAATTTTACGTAATTTATCTGTATCCTAACATTTTATTAATTATTTTTTTCTTCAAATTTGTGATATTGATTGATTGATAATTGGATTTAAGAGCACCTAATATTAAATATGGCTTTAACCAACATACAAAAGTTCCATATTCCCATCATGTTTAATGGGGGCTTGAAGCTCACATCAAATCAAATCTTTCTTGGTTGGAGAATTAAAATAAATATAAAGATGAAATCTTCTTAAACAACATCCAATTCCCTCTTTTTCTTCACCTTTATTATTTAATTTTAGCTGTCTCATCAATCCCCATGTGGTACGTTGTTATATTTGCCCAATCATGTCTTCTTACGACCCTAAACCCACTCCCAATTGCATTTTGCCTTTGCTTTTCTAAGGTGAATATAACGTGTGGAGTGTTTAGGGTACAGTTGAAAGATGAAAAGTTTTAATTTTTTTTTAAATTAGAAATATTAAACTCTTTGATAATATTTTTAGTAAATTTTTAAAATTTTTATGCAAATATTAATATTTATAAGTTTTAATATTTTATCTTAAATTAAAAATTTATCAAAAAATTAAGCATAAAATCTTATAATAAAACTCAAAAAAATTAACTAAAAATATTATTACAAAATCTAATATTTTAAATTCGAAGACAAGTTTACATGCTTTTCAATTTACACCATCCTTCCTTCTCATTTCCTATACAATTCTCGATATTTACTGTAATATTATATTATGCGAATCAAACGCATCTCAAAACAGTAAATAGTAAAAAAAAACGAGCATCGAAAAGTGTGTTGCATTCTTAGAGCTGTCGTTTTCAGTGGAAAAAATTAAAAAAATCAACAGAGAGAATAAAGTTTTAGAATTGTTTAATGGAAGAAAGAGGTAAAAGAAGAACCCGCCATGCAAAAAGCTGTGAAGAATCAGACAAGAACACTCCAAAATGAATAATGCCAACAGGCTTTTACCGCTATGTCTTAACTCTTTTTAACTGCCTTTAATTGTTAGATAACCTAACTACCTTATTGCTCTTTAAACATAAAAGATTTTCATCAACTACCTGTTGGATTCGGTGGAAAACACTTTCTGAACGCCTCTTCTGTAATAATTAGGTTAAGTGTTCCAAACATATATAATTAGTTTGGATAAGCATGCGTTTTGATATCTAAATTGATTTTGATGTTGAATTTGTCATCTAAGTTCTTTTATTAATTTATTATTTGAATAGGTTTAAATAAAAAATAAGTATTTAAATTATATATTTTTGAACTTTAAGTGTATAAAGTTTTTTTTTTCTTATAAAAATAAGTGCATAAAATTTTAACTGTTACAATTTTAAGTGTATGACTGTTTAAAAAAATATTAACCCAATAAGAACGCGACACCTGTTATGTATATTTTATTATTATATTAAAAAAATAAAAAGGAATATAATTTTTTTAAAAATTTTTTTTTCCAAAATTCTCAAAAAAGCCCCAAATCCTTAATACCCAAACCACAACTTCTTTAAATTACCGCCGTTGTCGTGTCTATCTCCCCCAACCACCCATCGCCAATAATCGCCAGTAAATGTGTCAATCGGACTTCGTTCGACTAAAACTATTCGTGTTCGTCGTCTAATTGGCGCGCCTCCCGTTGATTACCGACAATAGGTGACTACGGAAAATAGGCGGCCAACTCCAGCTACGATAGTGGTGGTGTCCAGCGGCGGCAATTTGAAGAATTTGTGGTTTTTAGTATTAGAAATTTGGGGCATTTTTGGAAAATTTAAGTTTTTTAATAATTTTTGTTATTTTTTAAATAACAATAAAAAATATGTCAAGTCTCATGTTTTTATTGGGTGACATATTTTTTTAAATGTTCGAACATTTAAAATTATAACGGTTAAAATTTTAAACAACTATTATTACCAAAATTAATTTAGACATCTAAAATTTTAAAAAAATATATAGTTTAATTACTTATTTTTTTATTAAGCCATTTGAATACGGCAAAGGGTTGGTGAGAGATGTTGTGTATATGGCTGAATGAAGACCGTTTGATAATTGAGTCCATCATTGTGTTTTCCATGGATTACTTCTGAGGAATGTGCCTGCCGACACCATCTTCAACGCTGCTCAAGGATTTTTCCATGGAATTTACTTTTTGTAGCGATGTCTTTTTTATCGCAAAAAAACACGGGGTGGGTTTTTGAAGTGTGTTTGAAAAGCGTTTGTGATTCTTTTTTATATAAAATATTTATTCCATGGGGATTTTAAAGAAACCACATTTTTTAAAAAAAATAGAGTCGCCACCGGCCACTTAGGTAGGCCGGACACCATAAAACCAGAGATTCAAAAAGATTGGGTTCGGGAGTCGGTTACGGATGGGGAAGGATTAGCACCCCCACACCGCCCAAAAATTGGTACTTTAATAATTACCGCTTTATTAATATTGGATTTTCCGGATTAGAGTGACGATTATTTTAAAATCCGGTCATAATTGCGAATTAATTTTAAGGGTCCCGTTATCCGAGAGTAAACGCCCAACCACTATCACTACGCCTGATACTGGCCCCGTTTATGCTCGGATAAAAGGACACAACATTAACAATTTATATATCATATGCAATCTTAGTGGCAAACATAAATATAATACGATAAACATATACTAAAACACCTATCAGACATAAATACATGAATATTAATTTAACACATAAAATATAATAATAATAACGATAACGATAACAACAACAATAATAATAATGCTGGTGATAATAATGGTGCGTGAATTAAGATATATACAAAGCATAATGTAAATAAATGCTAAGAATTAAAATGCACTAGTACTTAATTGCATGGTAATGACATAAAGAGGACTAAAATGCATGGATTAATAATTTACAAGTCATAAACAAAGATAATAAGGACTGAAATAAAACAAATGCGACGTGCATGGCATAACTATAAATGACAACAAATAAAGAGATGAAAATTAAATAAACAAGTGACTAAATTGAAATAAACCGAAATTAAAAGCCAAAACAATGACGATATTAGACACACGTGAAAACTGAAGGATCAAAAACATAATTATCCCATGACCGGAAGTTAAAGCGGGAAAAGAGTTTGGGGACCACTCGTGCGATTAACCCATTTTTAAAAACGAAACGCGGATCATCCCCGGGTTATCGGGTCATCGCGGGTTGAGACACGCCAAACGGCGTCGTTTCATTCGTATGGGTTTAAAATAGATAGGGTTTCGTTTTCAATTGTAAACCGAAATAATAACCTAAAAAAAATATCCCAATCCTCTCATTCTTTCCCTCGACGGCGCCGCTCCCCATGGGGATTTCTATGCTCGGCCGGCCTTCACGCGCCTTACAACGGCGGCCTGACGTCACGGCAAAGAGAACGACGGCAACTTAAGACAACCGGTAAGGTTCGAATTTCCCCTTTTGTTCTTGACTATTTCGAAATGAAGTTTGAAACAAGAACAAAGATTTTGGTTTTAAAACTAAAAAAACGATTTGGTTGTGAGATTCAAACTAAGGAAGAAAATAGAATAGAACAGAGTTATAAACCTTCTTCTGAAATTCTTTTTTTTATTTTTGATTCTCGAAATCCCTTTACAAAATTTCGAATAAAGCCCTCCTTTTTCCTTTCTTTTCGATCTGAAGAAAAAGAAACTCGTTACAACTGTTTTTTTTTCGATCTCCAGAAACCCCCTTTTCTTTTGTCTCCCCTTTTTTTTCGATTTTGTAGATCTAATCATGATAAAAAAGATTATCTTTTTTGAGACTTGGTTGTTGATAATCTGTTCTTTTGCCTCTTTTGCACGTCTGGTGGTTGGACTGGTGGTACGGCGGAGTGGTGCCGGCGTGGAGAGAGTGTGGCAGCATCATCTTCGGCTGGATTTACTCACGGCCGTTGGATTAGATCTGATCCAACGGCTGTGATTACATGGGGAATGTGCGGCCTAGATCGAGCCTTGAAATGCGTGGTGCTTGCTGGAGATGACGACACGTGGCAGAGGATAATGAACGGTCTCGCGCGTGCGTTGCACGCGCGAGTGGGAGGCGAGCAGTCTGGAGAGTGACATCACACGCGCCAGCTGGATTATCTTGGACTGATCTGGACCGTTGGATCAAGACTTTATCCAACGGTCCAAATGACGGCGGCTGCAAGATAAAAGAGGGTATCGGACTTAGTTTTTAGGGTTTTTAATATACTTTGGTCAGGCCAATATGGGCCTTGTAATATATATTTTTGGGTTTTTGTAATAAATTGGATTGGATTGTTAATTAATATTTGGGTTTTATATTTTAGACATTAGTCCAATAATAATAATAATAATAATAATAATAATAATAATATGATATTACATACATACATACGTATGTGCACACCCATATATAAGTGTAACATACGAATACACATGCAAACATTAATGTAACATACTAACAAACATGTATATATATATAATCATACACATAATTAACATAACCTCTACACACATTAAACAAATACGCTCGTACTCTATAGATACATACGCGACACACATACACCATTAATATGTATACATACATAACTTATAATATACATGCACACACCTTATATATATTAGTAACACTCATGCAAATAATAAACATATAATATGATAAGTATACATGCAATACTAATATGTATTTACAGATAAAAAAAATGAGTGATTACAGTTGCCCCTCTTTGCTTGTTCTCATGGAATGGGAAACAAAGCAAAGATTCATAAGCACTCAATTTTATCAGACTTCCCTGTTTGTAGCCTTGGAAAAACGAATTCTTTTGGACATTTCCGCTCTTCCTTGGCTGAATCTTCAGGCTCGTAAGTTCTTCCTATATAGAGCTTCACACACCCTTCCGACCTTGGAGCTACAGTCTCTTTTCGACATAGAACCCTTCGCTCTGATATCCCGAATTATGAGTCATTCTTTTCACTTTGAGACAATAAAGCTTGGAGTCCTTCCTATATAGAACTCTTTGCTTTCAACGCTGGTTTCTCCTATATAAAACCTTTTGCACCGCTGATGGATTTTTCTGACTGTGAGTTCTTTTTGAGATTTTAGATTTAGGGTTCTCTCTTTATGGGACCTTCCACTGGGGCTTGAAAATGCAGGTTTTTTTAAGGTTGTTGCCTTTTTTGGACCTACGCTACTAAGATTGCCGCATCATGCCCGAAGGACTTACTGATGACCCGAAGGATTTAACACTACTTACTGATGGCCCGAAGGACTTAACATCGTGCCCGAAGGACTTACCGATGACCCGAATGATTTAATATCTGGATCTGACGCCGACATGGCTGTTGTTTTATGAGGACTCACGCTGATATGCTTTGCCACATCATGCCCGGCGGACTTACGACGACCGAAGGATTTAACACCATGCTCGAAAGACTTACGATGACCCGGAAGGATTTAACATCGTGCCCGGCGGACTTACCGATGACCCGAAGGATTTAATATCTGGATCTGACGCCGACATGGCCATTGTTTTATGAGGACTCACGCCGATATGCTGCCACATCATGCCCGGCGACTTACGATGACCCGAAGGATTTAACACCATGCTCGAAAGACTTACCGATGACCCGAAGGATTTAACATCGTGCCCGGCGACTTACCAATGACCCGAAGGATTTAATATCTGGATCGACGCCGACATGGCTGTTGTTTTTTATGAGGACTCACGCCGATATGCTGCCACATCATGCCCGGCGACTTACCGATGACCCGAAGGATTTAACACCACGCCGAAAGACTTACGATAACCCGAAGGATTTAACATCGTGCCCGAAGGACTTACCGATGACCCGAATGATTTAATATCTGGATCTGACGCCGACATGGCTGTTGTTTTATGAGGACTCACGCTGATATGCTGCCACATCATGCCCGGGACTTACCGATGACCCGGGATTTAACACTACGCCGAAAGACTTGCTGATGACCGAAGGATTTAACATCGTGCCCGGGACTTATCGATGACCCGGCGGATTTAATATCGGATCGACGCCGACATGGCTGTTGTTTTATGAGGACTCGCGTTGATATGCCGCCACATCATGCCCGGACTTACCGATGACCCGGCGGATTTAACACCACGCCGAAAGACTTGCTGATGACCCGCAGGATTTAACATCGTGCCCGAAGGACTTACTGATGACCCGAAGGATTTAATATCTGGATCTGACGCCGATATGGCTGTTGTTTTATGAGGACTCACGCTGATATGCTGCCACATCATGCCCGAAGGACTTACTGACGACCCGAAGGATTTAACACCACGCTCGAAAGACTTTCTAATGACCCGAAAGATTTAACATCGTGCCCGAAGGACTTATCGATGACCCGAAGGATTTAATATCTGGATCTGACGCCGACATGGCTGTTGTTTTATGGACTTTGGTAAATTCTTTGATAATTCTTCAAATACCTGTTTAGGAACAAGCAAAATTGACATGCCCCTATCTATATGATGCATGTAATGTTATGATTTCTTTCTCCTCTTTTTTTTTCTTTGTTAATCTTATGTCCTGAAAAGTCATTCTTCTGATTTCTCTATTTCCTTTCCTTTTGCGGTATGCTCAATTTTGATCTTCATTTCTGTCAAATTTTGCTCAATGGGCATCTGCTCTTGTTCGTTTGCACGAGCATCCGCCTTTCTTCTTCTGGGTTTTCGCGCTTTCACCAACAAACGCTATATCATGCGTGTGCAGAGATTCTTACTATTCTTTTTGTTCTCAGATTGCCCCACCTGTTCGTGTGCTCGGATATCTTCCAGTTCTTTTGACCCAACATTCTGAGTATTTGTTAATTTCACATCGTGGTGAGCGAAATGCTTCTTGTTCTTGAGTCGTCGACACACTTATACCTCTCGTTATGCATTGTGAGGTCATTTACGGTTATGGGCTTCAATAGTATCCGCCTCCTTGTGTTCGATCTTACCCTTGAAGTAATGCATGGAAATTTTTGTTGCTTTGACTTGTCAATTTGCTGATTAGTGTTCCACTAAAGGGTATCATTTAGATTAACATACAAGATTTTGAAAACACAAGATAGGAGCTCGGATATCATGTGCGAGTGGCTTTAGATTTAACCGCTTGATAATTCAAAGATGTGAAGTCTTCCATGGTGACTCGGTTCATCCTCATGATTACCGCGTTGCTGCAGAGTGCTACTCTTTCTCAATTCTCATTATCTATTCTGCCCCCAAAAGGGTAGGCTTGTATAACCACTTGAGCGCAGAAATATTACTCTAGAAATAAAGTTCTGGGTGGTGCGAGTCTTAATTTTTTTCATGATATCGCCTATTTTCTTTTTCTCATTTTTGTTTTTATTTAATCATTATTTGAGGAAATCAATTCGTCACCGTCCTTTGTCTTGAGGACAACGATGGAGCAAACAACACCGCCCCAAGTTACTCAAAGATAGTCACGATTTGAAAATATTACCAAAGACTCATGAAGCTAAGGTTTCTTGAATTGAATGATATATCTCCACCCTATCGCTTCAATGAGTGCCTCAAAATTTCCATACTCTTATCCGAACAAGCCTATTACCAGGTTTCAACATAGGAGTACTTTTTATTATTATTTTCTCATTTTCATTTCTTTTTCTTTCTTCTCTTTTTCTTTTTCTTTTTTTGTTTGTTTCTCCTTTACTACCTAGAAGATTATGCCTAGAGTTTCAATTTCAAGCAACTCTACATGGTTGACATTTAGAGCTTTTTCGTCATTGAATATCATCGAAAGAGTAATAATCTCGCTTTGCTGACCCGAGTCCGGTGGGGAAGATCACACATCATCGTTATCACGACAACTATCTAATGTCACATCTTGCAATTGATATCTAGTGCCCTACAATGACGAGAAAATATCTATGTGCTTTCAAAAACATTATATGTTTAAGCGAAATGTGTCCTTTATTGAAATAAAAACCAACAAACATGCCCCATCACAAAAGATCTTTGCCACATGGGGGCCTCATAGAGTTGATTCCTTGTATTACTTCAGGAAGGTATTTTAATGTAGAGACATTTCTGGCTTCTTCAGCACTATGTAGATTTGCTTCTTATCCATGGTCTTCCACTGCTTGATCAGTTCTTGTGTCAGGGTTCCATCATTGACCAGCTTCTTGATTTCCTCCAGTAAAGGTCTACATTTTCTGGTGGGATGCCCCGGTGCCCCCATATGGAATTCACATGTGCTACTTGAGTCAAAACTATGGGCATACAGATCAGGTGCACTCTTCATCGGCCTAGGAACAAGATAGTGACCCTCTACCAGGTGAGGCCAAATGTCTGAGATAGATGTTCCAAACACTTCCAAATTTGCGCTTGTCCGAGGAATTTTCCTTGATGCCCCCGATTTGTCAGTCTGTCTCCTTCTCTTACGGCCACGTGAACCCTGGAGATGACACTCATTTACGTCTTCATCCTTATCCATCTTATCTTCGATTGGGTCTTTAGACTTAGACCCCAATTTTCCTTCTTTGACTGCGTATTCTATTCTTTCTCCAATCGTCATGAAATCTTCGAATTTGTTTCTCGATTTTTCCAACATCATATCGAAGAAGGGAGAGGGAAGCGTTGCATGAAATATGAGAGTCAACTCATCTTCCGCTATAGGGGCTGGACTTGGGTCGCCAGACATCGCCACCTTAATGCATATTCCTTGAAGCTTTCGCTTGGTCTCATTTTCTCATTCTGAAGAAACTGTCGACAGGGTGCTAAATCTAAAGCATATTTGTATTGATCCAAGAAGGCATTAGCGAGGTCACCCCATGACCTAACTTGGTTTCGTTCAAACGGTTATACCACACTCGCTGCTGGTCCCCCGTCAAAGCTATCATGGAAATTGTGGATCAACAATTCTTCGTTCTTCATGTATCCTTCCATTTTTCTACAAAACATAGTTAAGTGAATCTTGGGCAGCTGGTTCCGTCATACTCGCGCAAACCGGAACCTTGAAATCGGAGGAATGACCAAATCGGGGACTACGCAGAGTTCCCTCGTATTGAAGACATTTATCTTCTCATTCTTCTTAAGCTCTTTCTCGATTTTTTTCTAACTGGTCAAGCCTCGACTCTTCAATTGCTCCATTTTCTCGATTAAATCGCCATCGAACTCCATGTATTAAATGATGAAGTGCCATGCGATGATAAAACAATGTAAAAAATGTGATGCAAATGCAATGCATGAATGCAATAAAGCATTGATTCCGCAAGTGATTTGTCCTTATAGAACATCTTTCATTCGCACCAAAAGGTTTTATTACATCCGGTATTAGGGTTTTACAGATAACGGTGAGCCCCGCACCTAATGTCTTGACCTCATTCAATAGTCCCGCCGGTTTTCCTTCGCGGTCCAATGCCGGATCCATATTCGCTTATTGGTGCCACTGATCGGCTAAATCTACTACCGTTGAGCTACTTGTCGGGCTTGAGTCGTAACCATCTTCATGTCCCGGTCTTTCTCCCGTATTGTTTGCTCGGCCTTTTGTATCTTAATGGTCATTGCCTCAGTACGGATCTCACTGGTACGTAAAGCAGTCTCGAGCCCCACTATCTGTTCTTTGAGTGTTGCGTTTTCCATTTGGAAGGCTTGTGATTCATTCCTTTCTGGTGCGTACTTGATTTCGTGGATATCTTCCATGGCCGATCGCTTTCCAACTCATTTTGGAGAAAGTCGCGTTGGCCTTCAGCTTCTTCCAGCTTCTTTGATAATGATCTAACTTTATTCTTACTATTCTTGCATTTCTGCTTCTAGCGTTCTGAACCGTTCCTTAGCTGAACCACACTATTAACCCACTCTTCCGCGGTGTCACCCAGACCGAAACTCTTGAATTCAAAGTGCAGCTTCCGTACTCGTCTTGTACATTCTTTGATTTCATGCTAAGATTGTGCCTCTCATGATCGAGCTGGTCGCGATTGTGTGCGAATTCATCTTCGAGACACTTTTATTCTTGACTCCTAACTTTATCCCGCTTGAGTGACCCACTGCGTGCTATCCGAACCTTGGGCTCGGTATTGACCTTCCTTTGACTTTGCCCCCGGGCCCACGACAGTCGGGTGAAGAATCGGGGTTGTCCGTCTTGAAACCCAAAATTACCATTCGATAAGATCTCGAACTCTGTCCTTCAGGGCCCTACAATTTTCAGTGTGATGACTCGAATCGCCTACGTGGTAGCTGCACACGGACACACGACGTCGTAATCTTTCGGATAAGGAGGTTTTCTTGGTACGACTTCATTGGTATGATAAGGTTCCTTTCGACAAGCAAATGTAAGTAACTCGGTGTATCTCACGGGTATAGGATAATGTCTTGATGTCATTAGATTCTCGAACTTCCCTTGGTTTTGCCTCTGCCTCGGGTATCTTCCCCGATATGCTACTTGTCCGCTTCTTGAAATTGATCACAAAGGGATTCGATTTGTTATATTTAACGGTGTTGTCTATTTTGACATTCGACAATTCTGTTTCACCTTCTCGCTCCCGACCGAATCTTTTCCGAGTTTAACATGCTTTGCTTGCTTTCATCATGGCATTCATCCGGTCCATCATCTCGGACATCCGCTTTAGTAGTTCTTGTATTTCATCTTGTTTGTCACCGTGTTTGACACGCTACATCGAATCTGCTCGTGTCCTTGAATGGTTCTTCTTCGGCTGTCCCCCGGTCTAGTCTCGGGATGGAGTTTTGGAATTGGACCCCTTCCTTCAGGTCAAAGAACCTTTGGTCCATCATGAACAATCTTCTATTATGGGAGAAATCACTCGGGAATCAATGCCCCGTAATGCGAATGCGATGATATAAAAAACAAAGCAAAAGAAAACAAGTCGATCTCAACAAAAATGATAAGTACGTAATAAAAGGGCAAATTAAATGCGATAAGCAAACAAGGCAATCCTATTTACATTCCATCTAAGACACCTAGGTTATCCGCATGGCTCTAACAGGGTGGGTTTCTATGTGTTCTCTACATGCAGTTTTGGTTCTAGGAGGTACCCGAATTGTCCTTGCTGTCCTCTACTAAGAGTAGCAAGGCCCCCGATCATCACCCATTATAGGCTCCTTTCAACCGGGTTCAATTCAGGGGGACCCATTCGCTTATGCCCGTACGAAGGAACGATATCCTTACGAAAGCATAAGGTACTCGAGCCCCGAAGGTACTTGCTAGGCCCATACGGGAGAACGACATCTCCACGAAAGTATTAGCGTTTTCCCCTCACTTAAAAAGACGGGTTTATATGCCATATTTTAAATGCGTTAAAATAAACGCGCAATTATGACCGAATGTTAATTTAATAGTCACTTTAATCCGGAATTTCCAATATTAGTAAAGCGGTAATTATTTTAAAAGCTTGACTCTCATTTGTTTTTTTTGAAAAAACAAAAATGTCCCCAGCGGAGTCGCCATCTGTAGCGATGTCTTTTTTATCGCTAAAAAACACAGGGTGGGTTTTTGAAGTGTGTTTGAAAAGCGTTTGTGATTCTTTTTTATATAAAATATTTATTCCATGGGGATTTTAAAGAAACTGCATTTTTTAAAAAAAATGGAGTCGCCACCGCCACTTAGGTAGGCCTAGGACACCATAAAAAACCGATATTCAAAAAGATTGGGTTGGAGTCGATTACGGATGGGAAGGATTAGCACCCCACACCGCCCAAAAATTGGTACTTTAATAATTACCGCTTTATTAATATTGGATTTTTCGGATTAGAGTGACGATTATTTTAAAATTCGGTCATAATTGCGAATTAATTTTAAAGTCCCGTTATCCGAGAGTAAACGCCAACCACTATCACTACGCCGATCATCGCCCCGCTTATGCTCGGATAAAAGGACACAGCATTAACAATTTATATATCATATGCAATCTTAGTGGCAAACATAAATATAATACGATAAACATATACTAAAACACCTATCAGACATAAATACATGAATATTAATTTAACACATAAAATATAATAATAATAACGATAACGATAACAACAACAATAATAATAATGCTGGTGATAATAATGGTGCGTGAATTAAGATATATATACAAAGCATAATGTAAATAAATGCTAAGAATTAAAATGCACTAGTACTTAATTGCATGGTAATGACATAAAGAGGACTAAAATGCATGGATTAATAATTTACAAGGCATAAACAAAGATAATAAGGACTGAAATAAAACAAATGCGACACGCATGGCATAACTATAAATGACAACAAATAAAGAGATGAAAATTAAATAAACAGGTGACTAAATTGAAATAAAACAGAAATTAAAAGCCAAAACAATGACGATATTAGACACACGTGAAAACTGAAGGATCAAAAACATAATTATCCAATGACCGGAAGTTAAAGCGGGAAAAGAGTTTGGGGACCACTCGTGCGATTAACCCATTTTTAAAAACGAAACGCGGATCATCCCCGGGTTATCGGGTCATCGCGGGTTGAGACACGCCAAACGGCGTCGTTTCATTCGTATGGGTTTAAAATAGACAGGGTTTCGTTTTCAATTGTAAACCGAAATAATAACCTAAAAAAAATATCCCAATCCTCTCATTCTTTCCCTCGACGGCGCCGCTCCCCATGGGGATTTCTATGCTCGGCCGCCTTCACGCTTCTTTTTACAACAACGGCGGCCCGACGTCACGGCAAAGAGAACGACGGCAACTTAAGACAACCGGTAAGGTTCGAATTTCCGCTTTTGTTCTTGACTATTTCGAAATGAAGTTTGAAACAAGAACAAAGATTTTGGTTTTAAAACTAAAAAAACGATTTGGTTGTGAGATTCAAACTAAGGAAGAAAATAGAATAGAACAGAGTTATAAACCTTCTTCTGAAATTCTTTTTTTTTTATTTTTGATTCTCGAAATCCCTTTACAAAATTTCGAATAAAGCCCTCCTTTTTCCTTTCTTTTCGATCTGAAGAAAAAGAAACCCGTTACAACTATTTTTTTTTCGATCTCCAGAACCCCCACTTTTCTTTTGTCTCCCCTTTTTTTCGATTTTGTAGATCTAATCATGATAAAAAAGATTTATCTTTTTTGAGACTTGGTTGTTGATAATCTGTTCTTTTGCCTCTTTTACACGTCTGGTGGTTGGACTGGTGGTACGGCGGAGTGGTGCCGGCGTGGAGAGAGTGTGGCAGCATCATCTTCGGCTGGATTTACTCACGGCCGTTGGATTAGATCGATCCAACGGCCGTGATTACATGGGGAATGTGCGGCCTAGATCGAGCCTTGAAATGCGTGGTGCTTGGCCGGAGATGACGACACGTGGCGGAGGATAATGAACGGTCTCGCGCGCGTTGCGTTGCGCGCGCGAAATGAGGAGACGACGATCGATCCCGAGAGTGACATCACACGCGCCCGGTGGATTATCTTGGATCGATCCGGATCGTTGGATCAAGACTTGATCCAACGGTCCAAATGACGGCTGCAAGAAGATAAAAGAGGGGTATCGGACTTAGTTTTTAGGGTTTTTAATATATTTGGGTCAGCCAATATGGGCCTTGTAATATATATTTTTGGGTTTTGTAATAAATTGGATTGGACTGTTAATTAATATTTGGGTTTTATATTTTAGACATTAGTCCAATAATAATAATAATAATAATAATAATAATAATAATAATAATAATAATAATATGATATTACATACATACGTACACGTGCACACCCATATAAGTGTAACATACGAATACACATGCAAACATTAATGTAACATACTAACAAACATGTATATATATATAATCATACACATAATTAACATAACCTCTACACACATTAAACAAATACGCTCGTACTCTATAGATACATACGCGATACACATACACCATTAATATGTATACATACATAACTTATAATATACATGCACACACCTTATATATATTAGTAACACTCATGCAAATAATAAACATATAATATGATAAGTATACATGCAATACTAATATGTATTTACAGATAAAAAAAAATGAGTGATTACACTTTTGTGTTTCCCCCTTTTTTCACATTTCACCATTTGATTTCAAAATTTACATTCATGTTGCAAAAGCTAGATGCAAGCATTTAAATTGTTCAAGAAATTCACCATCATGATTATTGTAACTTTAAATTTTATAGTGTATGTAAATCTAGGTTAAATGCATGAAACCCAGATTTTTATTTTCCTTTCTCCCTCTAATTATTGCTGTCCACAAAGTTCTGAGTTATATCTAGGATTCCATTTATATGTTTTAGAAATGTGTGGAGAAATGCAATGGTAAGTTTTAGAGTAATTCAATAATATCTGCATATGTTATGAGTTCGTACTATGATCATAGAGCGAAAATGATACTTAAAAACTTAACTAACAAGCTTATAAATCTTGTTGCTACACCAAAATGTAACTTTTCATAGGTACCACAGTACTATTTTGTTTATAGGGTATAAAATTATATAAAAGACATGTTTGATAACATGTGCAGCACTATCACTTTTATATTTTACGATATGTCGTTTTCTTTTCAATGTAAGATTAATGTCCCACCTTTTTAAAACATGATAATGGCTCTGGTTTGAGCAAAAATGAGCTAAAATTAGATGTTTGACCGGTAAAATTATCTAATTTGGATGTTTAGTGAATGATTGGGGTGAAACCTCTAATTTTTAAAAAACTGCTAATAAGAGCTTTTAAATTAGAGGTTTTAACATAAGAGTTATAAAGACCCTTTTACACTTAACAATTATAAAAAAATCTCCAAATAACCTAAGTTTAACATTTTTTATTTTGGCTCTGTTTGGTAAATAGTTTTTTGAGCTAAAATTAGAGGTTTGAAGCATTTTTAGAGGTTTGACCAGTCAAATCCGCTAATTTGGATGTTTGGTAAATATATGATTGTAATAGCAGATTGAGGTGAAACCTCTATTTTGAAAAAACTCATTTTTAGGAGTTTTTGAATTAGAGTTTTGGATAAAAAAACTGTAAAGATTATTTTGTCCTTAATAACTATAAAAAAATCTAAATAACATAAATTTGATTAACTAATAAAATAAAAAACATAAATAAAAAATTAATATATAAATTAATAAATACATATAAATTTAATAATTAATAAAATCATATTCAAAATATAATTTCATACATAAAAAATTAATATATACATCTAAATTTAATAATTATTAAAATTATATTCAAAAAATAATTGTACAAATAAAAATTAATATGTACATCATTATATACGCTCAGTAATGATATTAAAAAAATAATGTTTATAATCTAATTAATATTAATAGATACAAAATGTTAATAACTAATAAATTATTCAAACAAGTATTAAATATAACCATGTCCTTATATGTCATTTTGCTTGTTCAAATAATCAAACAACTATAAGCTATCAGTTAATTTTATCAAACATTTTTATACAACCAGCTAATATAATTCGCTAGTCAAATCAGCTAATTCAATTAGCTATCTGTTAATGTAATCCGCTATTCGCTAATTGCCACAAAAGACATTTAATTTTCACTCTCGCATATTTATATTGTGGCATTTGTAAACTAATACTTTTCTTCTTCTTTTTATTCTCACACATTTATAATTGTATTTAAATTTAATAATTAACTAAATTGTTTTAAAATAATTATATAAATAATAAATTAATATATAGATCATGCAAATATGCTTACTAATGTTATATTAAAAAAATTGTTTTTCATAATCTAATTAATATTAATAGATACAAAATATTGATAACTAATAAACTATTCAAACAAGTATCGAATACAATCATATCCTTATATGAAATAATTAAACAACTATCAGTTATTTTTATCAAACAATTTTATACGATCAACTAATACAACCTACTATTTAAATCAACTAATACAATCCGCTATCAGCTAATATAATCTGCTATCCACTATCATCTATCCACTAATTGTCAAATAGAGCCAATATCATTTTCAAATTTATTGATAATATATAAATTTATAGACTCGTTAATGTATTGCGTGTATGTATATATAAAGTAAAGGAGGTTTGATATTGTAACGTCCCTCATGGAAAAAGACCCGTCACTATTAGAGCAAATGGAACATTTTACATCAGTTGTTTGGAGAAATATACAATCTTAGCTTAGCGGGGAGTTTCAGAAATCGAGTATAAATCATCAACATATTTATATATATATATATTATTGATAATTTTATACCACACGCATTATCAATAAAATAGTGAAAATAATTAATAATACACGTGATATAAAATTATTGGTGAAACATATATAAAAACACATAAAAGAAGTAGACATATATAATAATACAGAAAAGAGGTAGACTAATTCTATCAGGGAATATCTTGTCGATGTTTCAATGGTTGTTAGTTAATTAATGGTATCCAAAGTAGTTGGTAAAATGGGTTAAGATAAAGTAAATCTAGCTTAGATGCGCAATTAATCATTAATGTTTTTAACCACAACTCAAGATAAAGCATTCCTTAATACCCAACTTGAGTTAGATAAAACAATCTTCCCATAAAGTGATAAAAGAATACAACTTGGCTGCCATTAATTTCGAGTTGTAGCCTTGGATTGTGACTTAAACATTAATCCACCAGCTAATTATTTGTCTAATTACCGTACTATCTCTTAATTTATTTATATACCAAAATATATATTTGATATTTCTGACCAAACTAGTGTAATCCAACCCATGATTAAGTTGGATAATTCTCTTGCAATAGTTTGAAGTTATTACAAATTTATGAGTTTCAACCTTCTAATCAAGTTTGCTTTACGTCTTAGCAACAATGTTTCGTATGAAAATGAATTATTAGGCAAAAAAGGAAGAAGGTAGTTTTAGATACTACGCAATAGGATTAAAAAAAGATTAAAAATGACATATAAAATAATTTTTAAACATAAAACAATTTAAATAAAATTGATAAGAATATACAAACTATTGATTAGGTTATTATTAGGTATACAATCCAGTAAAATTTTGGTTAAATGCTCGAATTGAGTAAAAAAAAATATTTTCCCTTTCGGTTTTAAGAGTTCGCCTTAACTAATTTGGACCAACTCGCGTCGTACACTTGATTTTGGTGGGTAAGTATTTTAGCGAGAATTTTCTCCACACACAACGTCTTAAACTCGAGACTTGCTTAAGTGATACCAAATTGCTTTCTACTTAAACAAACCTTTTAAATATTTGACCTAATTTTAAGCATTTAGCCTAAAAAATTTACAGATCGGGGCGATGACACTAAGTCATATTTATTTATATGCTTTTAGATATAAATTAAAAATATAAGTCACCGTTATGATTCTACTCATGAAATCATTTTTTAAATATCTTCTGTAATCTCATTATGGGAGAAGCCGAAGCCACATTGGGGCTGGCCGGGGCAGGCTCCGTGGTCCACTTTTACGGTCCATTCTTTTTTTAATTTAATTTCTAATATTATAAAGTGAGTATTGTCTTAGTAGTAAAGTATGTACATGAAATTAAGTTTATTTTATTTGAATTTAGTGAATCAAATCTTATTGATAATATTTTTCAGTCTTTTATTATTTTTAGGCTTGGGTGTAAGAAACGCTTGAATTTTTGAAAAAAAAAAATTAAGTCCATGAACTTTTTTTTGCACTCAATTAAGCTATTGAACCAAGAAATTTAATTAATTAAGCCATTTGACTAATTTTGACCATTAAATCTTTACAAATTTTTCTTTAGATATTACTGGCACATGACACTATAGTTCTATCATGTTGCATTTACAGATTTCTTCAAAAAAATTATATTTTATACATTTTTAAAAAAATTATAGAACTTTTAAACAATTTTTTACATAAAAATAATATTTTTAAAAAATATCAAGTCGAGACACTGTGCCTAAACGCACTGCATCAACAGATCCAAAAAATTATCAAGATTTAATGGTTAAAATTGGTTCAAGGGCTTAATTGATTCAATTTCTTAGTCCAATAACTTAATTGAATGCAAAAAATTTTGGGGCTTAATTGATTTTATTTTTTAAAAGTTCAAGGGCATTTTATACTCTTAAACTTTTCTTTATTTTCGGCCCCTTAACTTTTAATTTCTGACTTCGCCCCTGGATCTCTTAATAATATTTGTTTATTTTTTAATTATTTAATAAAATACATATACCTTACCAATAAATTACTCGGATTTAAATCTCTTAAAAGATAACAACATTTAGTTTTTTACTAAAACCACGTGGAGGGTTGAAAACCATGTGCAATGTTAATGTAGTATAATAAGAGCAAGAAAGAGTGGCCCGGATTAATCTGATGCCCATGTCTCGATGAGTTGGGTTGAATGTTTGGTGCCAATCACAGTGTTTATTCAGCCAGCCACTTTTCATATCTTTGCCTTAGCTAACCCAAATGGTCCACTGCTATTTCACCAGACTTGTAGCCGACTTAAGAAAGATCAAGGCCTAAGCTCTAATTCTAAGTAGCAAAAAAAGGTAAAATTACTGCAAATGTCAAATACATTATCATTATTTTTATCTGATATACCGAAATTGTATTTTGTTCAAGTTTGGCCAAATTTTCTACATGAAGGTGATGTAACACAGTTTGACAATGTTGGAAGAAACATGGTTATAAAGGAGAAAATAATTGATGTTATATTTAATTTCTCATATCTTTTTCAAAACTGATTGACATTTCCGGTGGTGCTACTTCTCAAGACTTGTTGAATCGGGAATAGATGGTTTGATCGGTGACGTAAAATCGAGTATAAAGTCCATGATGATGAAAGAAAACGGATAAGATGAGAAGTAGGGAAAGAAAAGTCATTGTCTTGCTAATTGAATCCAGCTCTGTATGATTCACAATAACTAACATCATCCACTGAAAGCTTAATAGTGTTTTAATGACAAACAAGTTGGCAGGTGTGTGGTTCGTGGGTTCTTCCCACGTCTCTCACCTTCCCACGTAAAGAGTGTATGGTTGTTAGTGGGATGGTTTTGCCACTCCAATTGTGGGAGTTAAGGGACATTAATGGTAATTAGTGTTAGTTTTGATAGAAATCTATCACTATAAATACCCCATTAGCCTAAGGTCCCTAAGCACAGAAAACACAAGCAATTCATTTTGCATAAAGTATTTCATCTAGTGGGGTTCTCGAGTGCTTAGAAGATCTTTGGCATTTTAGTTTTCGTGTTGCCGTGTTCGAAGTATTCGAAGGTGGTTTGAGGTGTTTCTACGGTGGTTCGACGTGCTCGACGGTGGTGCAACCACATCTCAAGTTGGAATACGATTTTGACAATGACTGGAGGTATTTATGAATTTCGATCATTCCGCTGCGTTTTGCTCGATTTATGTTTACATTTGGTTTCAGAGCCAGGTTAAATCTATGCTTTGGCGTTTTAAAGTTTGTATGATTCTCAAAATTAAAATGCATGTTGATCTTTAAATTCTAATTTTTTGAGAAAAATTATGTTGCAGACTTTTGTTTTAAAATCGTTAGATTTTATTAAATTAATTTCCAAAATTTATTAATTAGTTTATTAAAAATAAATTTTAGAAATAATCATTGTATGTGCCTAAATTAAGAGATGTTGTATAACTATTCGGTAATTAGTTATATACATAAAATTAGGTACATAAAACTTTAAGATTTATTGCATAAAGTATTAAGCAATAAAAACTATAGAATATATGTCGAGGGATCCAAATAATTTATTTAATTAAAGAATTAGCCACATCAACTTTAATTAAATAAAATTACGGTAAGGGTCTCATAAGGACTAGACATAAAGTGTTGCATAATGAATTAGCAACAACTTTGAATTAAGTTTAGGGTTAATATCTAGCTAAGTCATTTTCATAATTTTATTTAGTTAAAGACTAGCCACAACATCTTTAGTTAAATAAAATTACTAAGGTTAAAAATCACATACGAAAAGTTTAGATATTAAATCCCATTACATAACTTATTAAGGTAAAAATTATTAGATGAGTTTTTATAATTACTCACAGGAGTTATGAAAATAAATTTAATAATTTTTATATAAGGGATAGAAAATAATTCTATCATAAAATGGATCTAATCGAATTAAAAATTTAGCCCACAGACAATTTTTATGTCACTAGATTCATTATTTACATAATTTGCATTGGTAAATTATGACTTATGTTTGCCTTAAATTTATAGTAAGCATGTATATTAATTTATTTTTGCAGCATTACAACCTATGAATATGTCTGATAATAATGTATATATCTCTGAATTAACCAGTGAGAACTTTAAGTTCTGGAATGAGGGTATTCTTCTTCAATTAGGGTGTATGGATATTGATTATGCTATAAGGAAATCTGAGCCACATATCACTGACACCAGCAATCAGGCTGATCTTGCTTTATATGAAAAGTAGGAGCGATCCAATCGCTTAAGTATTATGTTCATTAAGAGCAAGGTTCCTGATGATGTTCGTTCGATTGAGCATTATGAGAATGTCAATGAGCTATTAATGGCTATAGAGAAACAATTTTAGACTTCTCAAAAGTCATTAGCCATCACCCTAATTATGAAGTTCACATCACTAAATTTCACTACAGTGAAAAGTGTGCGCTATCACATCAATAAGATGCGAGATTTGGCAGCTCGACTTAAGGCACTTGAGGTTGAAATGTCTGAATATTAAAGGACTGTAAAAAGAAGGGACACATGAAGAAGAACTGTGTCAAGCATAAAGGTTGGCTTGAAAAGAAAGGTAAATCAATATCACTCGTTTGCTTTGAGTCAAATATGGTTGATGTTAATTATAACACATGGTGAATTAATTCTGGTTCTACAATCCATGTCTCAAATTCCTTACAGGGATTAAAAAACTTGAGGGAACCAGTGGGAGCTGAGCGACACATCTATTCGGGAAACAAGATGCAGTCGCATGTGGAAGCTATTGGAACCTGCAATTTAGTGCTTAGCATTGGCTTTATTTTAATTTTAGAAAAGACTTTTTATATTCCTAGTTTTTCTAGAAACTTAATTTCCATTTCAAGACTTGCACCCTTATGGTATTGTTTTAATTTTTCAAATGTTGGATTCAGTTTATTTTATAAATCTAAAATTGTTGGAAATGGTGTTTTAAGTGATGGTATTTACTCTATTGATTTACAAAATAATGACACTCATAATGTTATGCACATTCAAACTGGTACTAAGCGTTGTGTTATAAATGAAGATTCCTCTATTTGTGGCACCGAAGATTAGGACATATCTCTATCGAAATGATTAAAAGATTAGTAAATGACGGGGTACTCAATACCTTGGATTTTACTGATTTTGATACTTGTGTAGACTGCATTAAGGGCAAGCAGACTAACAAGTCAAAGAAAGGTGCCAAAAAGAGTTCAACCATATTGGAAATCATCCATTCTGATATCTATTGTCCAGATATGGATGTGTAAGGTCAGGAAAACTTCATCACTTTCATAGATGATTACTCACGGTTCATGTATCTCTACATGATTCATCATAAAAGTGAAGCGTTAGAAGCCTTTAAGGTTTTCAAGGCTGAAGTAGAGAAACAATGTGGTAAGCAAATAAAGATTGTGAGAACCGATAGAGGTGGTGAGTATTATGGTAGATACACTGAGGATGGACAAGCACCTTGTCCATTTGTGAAATTTCTTCAAGACAACGGTATAGTTGCCCAATACACCATGCCATGCTTGCCTGATCAGAATGGTGTTGCGAAAAGAAGAAATCGAACTCTAATGGACATGGTGCGAAGTATGCTTAGTATCTCTAAGCTACCTAAGTCTTTATGGGTTGAAGCTCTCAAGACGGCTGTGTATATATTAAACTGGGTTCTAACCAATGCTGTCCCAAAGTCACATTTTGAGTTATTCAAAGGTTAGAAACCGAGTTTGTGACATATACACGTATGGGGATGCCTGTCTGAAGTGAGAGTTTGTAACCCACAAGAAAAGAAACTGGACCCAAGGACCATTAGTGAGTATTTCATTGGATATGCCGAAAAGTCCAAAGGTTACAAATTCTATTGTCCATCTAACAACACTAGAATTATGGAATCAAGAAATACAAAAATTCTTGAGAATGACTCAATCAGTGGGAGTGATATGTCTCGTGATTCAATACCCGTAGGTCATCCATCCACTTCAAGTGAGAGATTGGTTATCATATATAACACCCCTCAAGCTCAATCAGGTGTTGAACAACCAATCAATGAAGTTCCACAACCTGCTGAAAACACTCCAATAGATCAAGTTGTTCAAGAAAATCCACAAGTTATTGAACAACCAGTTGAGCAACATGATCCACAAGAAAATGTTGGTTCAACATTAAAGAGATCTGTTAGAGAAAGAAGATCAGCAATTTCTAGTGATTATTTTGTGTATTTACAAGAATCTGACTATAATGTTGGAGCTAAAAATGACCCTGAGTCATTTTCAACTGCCATGAGCTGCAATGAATCAAATTTATGGTATGATGCTACGAAGGATGAGATGAATTCTATGAAAAGCAACGAAGTTTTGGATCTTGTACCGTTGTCTGATGGTGTAAAATCCATTGGATGTAAATGGGTCTTCAAAACAAAAAGATACTCAAAAGGCAACATAGAAAGATATAAAACAAGACTTGTTGCTAAAAGATTCACTCAGCGAGAAGGAATTGATTACGCTGAGACTTTTAGTCTAGTATCTAAGAAAGATTCCTTACGCATTGTGTTAGCATTATAAGCTCAATTTGACCTTGAGTTACAACAAATGGACGTGAAAACTACTTTTTTTAATGGTGACCTAGAGGAAGAGGTATACATGAAATAACCTGAAGGATTTTCCTCTAGTGATGGTGAAAATTTGGTTTGTAAGTTAAAGAAATATATATACGGATTGAAACAAGCCTCCCGTCAGTGGTATTTGAAATTCCATGAGGTTATCTCTTCATTTGGTTTTGTTGAGAATATCATGGATCAATGTATATACCAGAAGGTCAGTGGAAGTAAATTTTGTTTCCTTATTCTATATGCGGATGATATTTTACTTGCAACAAATGATAGTGGTATGCTACATGAGGTGAAACAATTCATTTCTAAGAATTTTGATATGAAAGATATGGGTGATGCATCTTATGTCATTGGCATTAAGATTCATCGTGATAGACATAAAAGTGTCTTAGGTATATCTCAAGAATCCTATATCAATAAAGTTTTAGAAAGATTTTGAATGAAAGATTGTTCACCTAGTGTTGCTCCTATCGTGAAAGGTGATAAGTTCAATTTGAACCAATGCCCGAAGAACGAATTTGAGAAGGACCAAATGAAAAACATTTCATATGCTTCTGCTGTTGGAAGCCTGATGTATGCTCAAGTCTGTATGAGACCTGACATTGCATTTGCCGTTGGGATGTTGGGAAGATATCAGAGTAATCCGGGTATGGACCACTGGAGAACTCCAAAGAAAGTTTTGAGATACCTCAAAGGGACAAAGGAATACATGCTTACGTACAAACGATCTGACCATTTGGAGGTGATTGGCTACTCCGATTTAGACTTTGCTGGCTGTGTTGATTCACGTAAATCAACATCAGGTTACATATTTATGTTTGTTAGCAGAGCTATATCTTAGAGGAGTGCCAATCAGACATTGACGACCACTTCCACTATAGAGGCCGAGTTCGTTTCGTGTTTTGAGGCTACCTCACATGGAGTATGGTTAAAGAGTTTCATTTATGGGCTGAGACTTGTGGATTCAATCTCTAGGCCATTAAGGATATATTGTGACAATTTAGTTGTTGTATTTATGGCTAAGAACAACAAAAGTAGAAGTCGAAGTAAACACATCGACAGTAAGTATCTAGCCATAAGGGAACATGTTAAAGAAAAGAAAGTGGTCATTGAGCACATTAACACTGAGCAGATGTTAGCTGATCTTTTGACTAAGGGCATGCCACCACATAAATTTAAGGATCATGTTGTCACTATGGGACTTGTTCCCACTTTGTAAATTTTCGTTGAAAGAACGATTCTGTTGAAACTATAATAAAGTTTGATATTGCTCATATATGTTGTGTACACATTAAGTTAATTATTTTGAGAAATATCACTAAAGTTTGGACCTAGAATAAACATTGGGTTTATTCAGTAAGTATATAGGCTAAAGTGTTGAGACTTGATGTATTGTGATACATGGAAGATACTACTCAAATTATAAGAGGAAATGTCGCCATGATTCATGCATTATGTTTCAATTTTAAGTACTCATGGACAATACGAACCAAGTGGGAGAATGTTGGTAGGTGTGTGGTTTGTGGGTTCTTCCCACGTCTCTCACCTCCCCACATAAAGAGTGTATGGTTGTTAGTGGGATGGTTTTGCCACTCCAATTGTGGGAGTTAAGGGGCATTAATGGTAATTAGTGTTAGTTTTGATGGGAAACTATCACTATAAATACCCCATTAGCCTAAGGTCCCTAAGCACAGAAAACACAAGCAATTCATTTTGCATAAAGTATTCCATCTAGTGAGGTTCTCGAGTGTTTAGAAGATCTTTGGCATTTTAGTTTTCGTGTTGCCGTGTTCGAAGTATTCGACGGTGGTTTGAGGCGTTTCCACGGTGGTTCTACGGTGGTTCGACGTGCTCGACGGTGGTGCAACCACATCTCAATTTGGAATACGGTTTTGACAATGGCTGGAGGTATTTATGAATTTCGATCATTCCGCTGCGTTTTGCTCGATTTATGTTTACAAGACATAGCCGTATGATGTTTGTAAAGCATTTGAAATATTGTTTAATTACAAGAAAAAACCGAGTTTTGGTAGGAATAGTCTCACATGTAGGCTGGGGCCAACATATTTGAATTCAAACTTGGTATTGGATATGTCGTCTCGTGTCAGGTTCACATCAAGAAACTGTGCCTTTTGACCCGTAAATATGCTTTTTCCCTCCTTCCAAAACCACACATGCATGGATTGGTCATGTATTCCTATGGAGTATAATACCCGTGAATAAAAAAGAAATTTAACGGTTGGATTGTTAAAATATCATCTTCCAGTCTTAACTCTCGTCTTCATTTATACAATTCCATGAATTTGTGTGATTTTGCCAAATTGAAAGAACGTGACAAAGGAATGAACATGGATAAGCTGAGGTGGTGGGAAGGGGATTCCCTAGCAAGATGGCCCAAATTGCAGAAGAAGGGTCATGGCCTTGGAAAAGGAATGGCAAGGACCAACCATGAAAAGATCCTTGTTGTGTCATGTTCGTGGTGCTTGGCAGCAATGTGAAATTGTCTGAGGTAATACCAACAGACCACATGAGACTTGAGAGAATGATCCCCAAGAATAGACCACGGTAAGAAATTTCAATGGCTAGGGGAGTCTTCTTTTTTCTCGTTTTAGAAGTGTGGGGATGTGAGCCCCATCACCGGTCCACATTGGATACAATGCATCCACAATCGTCGAGTGCTGATGTGAACCCTTGCAAGTTTTGCAACAAATAACATGGCGCCTACCCTTTTTCTATGCACGTCCTTTCACATAATGTAAAAAATAATACATTTACTTTTTGATAAAATATATAATGTGATACTTATACAGTGTCAAAAATATTCATTATAGTACTTGAATTTATCATCCTATGTATTATTATGATACATGGGTTAACATCATTAGCAAGTGTTGTACCATGAATTATCATTTCGTGTACGATTATGGTATTTTTTTTGACAAATCTTAAATCTAATCATAATCCGATATAAAGAAAATGAGGGAACAAAGATGAGCAACTTGGCCAACCGGTTAAATATCAAATTAATCAATGAAAATTCACAAGTATACGCAAATTGCTAATTCAAGTACCGCACTGAATATTTAATCAAGTTTCATGTAAATTTATATTTACCACATTAGTCATTTCATCAAAGTATAGACATAATAGTAAACATTTTAAAAGTATAAATATTACAATAGACAAAAATAATGTACCAAATGTAACCATATCCCTAATTTATTTTTACAACAGAGACGTAGAGAGTAAAGCATTGGGTGTTGTAAGTTTGGGATAATGAGTCCAAGTTGTCATACAGACTCGACCCACAATATGTGGTAGGTGTACGGTTTGAGTAGCGGGGTAACTTAGATTCTTATGAATGCAATTTTTTTCGAGCCCACCAAGCAAGGTTTTGAAATTCAAAATTCAATCAAATTCGACCGAACATAAATATATAAATAAGTTTTGAAGTTAAAATTCTAATATTGTGAATGAATGAAACAAAATGAATTAAAAGAAGACCTTTACAATATCTGATTTAGATTAATCAACTAATAAATTAGATACAAACTATTATTGAGTTTAGCGACTAAAAACATCTGATAAGTGTTCCTCGCTTTTAAGAAATAATACTTGGAAAAAAGCTCGTATTTTTTAAATCAAGACTTGAAGTCGCCACCGATTATTTTAAAAAGGGTAGACCAGACACCGGAAAATAAAATCAGAGATTTAAAAAGGGTTCAAGAGTTAATTACGTCTAGAGAATGATTAGCACCCCACAACACCCAAAATTGATACCCCAAGGATTCGTATCATATTTATTAATAAAAATTAAAATTCGTTCTAATTTAATATCTAATCCCTAAAAAATGCATGCATGATCATACGATTCGAATTTATTTAAAAACTTTGTAATTTACGATACTAAAGAAAGATGTCGCCCAGAGATCCGGAACGACACTTTCAAGCAGGATACTGAGATCTTGAGGGCTAACTAATGCAATAAATATATGTATGAATAAATAAGTAGACACGAACAATTTAAATATGCTAAGACTAAATACAAGACATGATTAAATGAATAAATACATAAAATAACATAACATATATATTATCAAGAATCTACATAACATATACATAATGTTACAAAAAAGGCACATAAGAAGATGCACGCACACACATATATATAATCTATATATTATAACACAGCCATGAAAACAATATATATATGTATATACACACACCTATTACATAAATAATAATAATAATAATAATAATACATAACATACCATACATATATATAAACATAACATAGTATATATCTAATGTATAATATACATATCTATATAAAAAAAAAACATATATAAATAAGCATTAAAAAACTGAAATTACATAAAAACAGTGCAATAAGTTGAAAATTTAAACTTAAATTGCATAAAATTAGATAGTTGAAATTAAATAAAATAGAAAGGGCAAGGATCAAAGAGGATAATTTTGCCATTGATCCCGGATGAAATTAAGGAAAAAATAATGAAATTATAAAACCTGAAAAAGATACGGGGATTGCGGAGAGATTTTTTAAAGGCGGAGATCCTTAAATGAAGCAATTAACCTATTTTATTTCTTTTTTAAAAGAATTATAAATAACAAAAATAAAAAAACAAAAATAATTTTAACTTTTATTTAAAACAGGATCAGAACTCTCTCTCTCTTTTCTCTTAAATGTTCTTAAAAAAACATCTGGTTCATCACGAATTCAGATTTTAACGGTTCTCTCGCTGCGTCGACCGACATTCATTTTCGTTAGCCGCAGTTCGTCGACATCGACAAACTTTGAAATAAAATTCAAACGGTCTAGCTCTTCTCCCTGAGCACGAATCCACCATCAAATTTTCTTCTTTATATCCAGATCTCTCTTCATAGTAGTTGAGCATACAGTAAATGATGAAAATAAGTCATATAAATTTTTAATGTTGTCTCTGTTTGCAGGTACGGCGGCCGTACAGTGGCATTGTGATTTTCAGCTACATGACCAGGTAGATGGAGGAGATGAGGGGTCTTGAAGTGCACTGCACGCACGGGTGGGGAGACGAGCTGCCCGAGCGTGCATCTCACGCGATATCTGAAGGAGTTTTTGGAATTGATCTGGACAGTTAGATCAGATTTTATTCAACAGCAAGATCTTGGCTGTGCAGAAAAAAACAAAACAGATTAGGGTTAATAAGTTATCGCATGTTTGGGCTAAACGAGCCCATTTGTAAATGTAATGGATTTTATAACATAGATGGCCCTGGACTAGTAATTTAAATGGGTTTATATTTTTGGGTTAATAATAATAATTTTTTTATCTGTTTTCTTTTTTTTTTATATTTTAAATAATAATAATAACAATTATCATTAATAATAATAAATAAGAAAAAAAACGAAGACCGGATGAAAATCAGTGATTACATTGAGCAAGAGGGAGAAATTTGGTTTCCACATTCAGCACACCCATCATCATAAATAAATAGTATAATACAAACGAAATTGATAGATTTCAACCTTAGTTTTCCACAATATAATATCTATACAACATCTACCATTTTTACTCCATCAAAGGTCATTCAGCAACTATTCAACCTTCATATACCAAGTTTCAACTCTTTATGCTTGGACCTGCAATTGTCTTTGAGCACCCAACTGCACCTTGATCGATTGACTTCCCACTAAAAAGTTGCAGAGACGACGAACCACTTTTCCTCAGCTTACCAGGAAATTCTTTACTCAAGAGATTTTTCTTAATGCGACTCTGGTTAAGCAATAGCATGCTACTACGTGGGGGAGGCTGCAAAGCCCCTTGAACACAATCTCCCACCTGTGCACAGCTCCAAGACCTTGATGGTCCATCCTCAGAAAACGGTCTAAGCCTTGAGATGCTATTCCTCAGCCTAGAGAAGACTCGGTTCTCTGGAGAATTTTGCTCTTCGAGTTTGGCACATACAGGACAAGGAGGGTCGCTTATAGGAGTTTTTTGTGTTGTCTGCTCCAAACATTCTGCATGGAAAGTGTGCCCGCATGAAAGAACCCCAGCTACAGGCATGTCACTACTTCTTACAATCCTACGAGCACTCCAAGGAGATCTTTGTGAGAGATATCTCTCGCACAAACCACATTTAAAACCACTAGATGGGATACATGATCGACTAAACATCACTGTTTCAAATGGCTCAGAAATATCTGCAATATCATTGCTGCTGCTAGCACTGCTCCAGCGATGGGCATCTCTTTGTGGTGTGGCTGTATCATCTGAAAGCCCTACAACCGTAGAGTCCGAGGTTTCTGTGGCAGCAGTCTCCATGGGAAAGGACAAGGGGTGAATAGGTTTGGACATAAAGCAATACCGACTTGAAATGTTGCGATGAGATGACAAGCATTGCTTGAACATGGGCTCAGACTCACTACTGTCCAAATAAGATGAAGTGGAGACTCCACTATCTGCATTTGTTAAAGTCCCTGCAAAATTCCATCAACTTAAGGAATATAAATTCTAGGGAAAGCATTCTCAATGTAACGCCGGTGTGAAGATGAGAATAAGGTACCTCAACAATAGAAGTGAAGGGTAATTCCCCACCAACATGATCTAACAAGGAAAAGACAACAATAAGTTGTTTCAGTCAAAGCTGATGGAAATAATTCAAACATTTTTCTAGTATGTCTCCAAAATTCAATTTTTAAATTTTATGTGCATTAAAAGAGTATTTCCAACTGCAGTGTCCAACCCTAGATACAGTAGCTGACAGAAATGCCTTTAGAGCTGTCTATGCAGAGCACCTAAATATTATTGTGAATCCCATTGCTCTAAAGGTTCAGTTTAGCTTAGAAATTTGCCAAATAGGCCTAGGACTAAAATCAGCAAAGAATGTTCTAGACTTCTAGTTCTATAATTCTAACTTCAACATAATAGACAAGATAAACCTAAAGTAAATTAGAATTATCAATGGATATAAAACTGACGAGGCTGTTGGACATCACAGTTACTTAAGTGCAAAGCAGCGAGAAGGCAATAGACAGCATTACTCTATAACTACAAAAGAAACCAAAGCTTCTCTTTCATATAATATATTTTTTTTATCTGACGCATCCAAGGAAAAATGTCGACAATTATAAATTTATGTCTACAAGGCTACAGATATACAAAAATCAATAAAGGAACAAAGAAAATATATTAATGCAATTGAAGAAAGTTTTGACTGCAAAATGTAGAATGAAAACCAAAACATAACAAAGGCCAGTCTTCCAATATCCTCAATGATACAATATTAGGTTCAAAAGTTTGCCATCTTATGAGGAATGTGGAGGAAGGTGTCTATGAGTTCATCATTGCAACTTTCTTTCCGCATTTCTACACTAAGGTCACAGCTAATATTCATGATTGGACAATGAAAGATAATGCAAATTAAATGCATGATAATAATCAGAAGTATTACATAAGTATATCAAATAGAATAAGGAGAGGGAGATAACAATGAAAAATGTAACTAATCACAGAAACCTACTAAATGAATTACTAAAGCTAGCTAGAAACCAGACATTTCTGCTCTTCATCTAGAGGGACTAAGAGGAGCACAACTTGTCCTTGTCATAACATCATATCATTTGATTGTTTGCACACAAGAGGACATCCATTTTACAAGTCTACTTATTTATAAGACTCTACTTCATTGTTTCACTTGAGAATTATATATTACAAGTCTATTTATTTATAAGCCTCGACTTCATTGTTTCACTTGAGAATAAAAAGTTACAAAACGGAAAAAAGTACTCCAAATACTTGTCCAATTTCCCATCCACTGTCAGACAAAACATGTCTAGCAAAGGAAAATGGAAGGATGGGAATGAGAATCAAAACTTTGACAATATAGATACAATTTAAGAATGAAAGTGACACTCTTAACTAGCTTATCTCTTCTTGTTGCAGTTTCATAATCATCAAGAGTGATTTCTTGTATTACTGGAGGTGTCCACTGTGGACCCTGAGAAATGTCAGATGGACTACTTAAAAAGGGCCCAGCGCCATCAGATGCAGAATATTGATGATTGTAAAGAAGGTTTCTCCTCACCCATCCCCTACTTTCTTTGCTGTTTGGAGATGTAGAAGATTCATACAATCGACTCCCATCATATGAACCATATGATAGTCCATCAGGTTGAAAATGGAAATCCCATCTTGAAGGAGGTGGCGAGAAACTAGTATTAGTTCGCCAATAAGGCTCTTGAGGGCCTACCGACCACTCTCTACTGGCTGTATTAGACCCATGTGGCCTTGCAGCCACACAACTCAGCGACCCCGTCTTAGCTATTTTTTGTAAACCTCACAAGTTCTAATTCAAAAAGCTTTCCAACAAATAACTCAAACAATCACAATATCCTCAACATATGTTATGTTCTCTGCAACCATTTTGATGTTAAGGCTTAAGAGCGAAACTTCAGTAAATATAAGAATCAAGGAACACGCTAACTTCATCAGTGAAATATGTTAAAACATGCATTTCATTGCAAGTTCCTTCTGAGAGTCGGTCACTGCCATCAAAACAGAAACCTGGCAGGAAAAAGTAAAATAAACACAATTAGATGTAAATATCATGCCTCTAACCAGCCGAAATTTAAAATAAACGAGAAGGAACTAAAATGTCCTTCTAAGTTAATGATCAAACAGACTTTCAGCATATTATTTCCCAAACATCCACTATCCAACTTCCTTACAGTTAGCCCCAAAATAGAAATTGCAGCAACAAATTTTTATACTTTCAGACGAACTAAGCGGAATTATTTTTTCAACTAACTATAAAGAAATTCTATATTTCAACTTGACATAGTCATAAAGCAAAGAACCAAACAGCCTAAAAATGTAAAAATTTTCGTAAGTTCTGAACCTCGAGAAATTAAAACAACCCAAATGAAAACCAAGTTTAAGTAACTAAATAGTAGCAAAGACGCCCAAAAAAATGAAAGGTAATTAAAGGAACAGTTCAGAGAGACTTAAAGGAAGCTGCGATTATGCAAGTAATTAGAATCAAAACCTTAAATTAACTAACATTAATGAGAAAACCAGGGGGAAAAAGCCATAGAAAATAAAAGAGGAAAGAGTGTTTGTGAACTTACGATTTCAAGGAGATGAAAAGCAATCGGGAAGAAATGCGTGCGGATATTAGAGAATGAAAACAACCCTAATTTATTGGGGGAAAGGAGATTAATTTAATGAAAACACATTTTCCGCTTTAACCAAAAACTAAATCTGGTTTCTCCCTCGGCGGCCAGCTGCCATTTTGGTGGCTGGCCTCCCTCCTCCCTTTGTTCTACCCTTTCCCTTTACTGCAAGTTGATTTTTTTTTTTACCTTTTTTGGTTAGTTTTTAATTCTTAAACTTCATCCGGTGTTTTTTTAAGCCCAGGTCATCGCGATTTAAATTTGGACACTAATTTTAGAAGAAGAACGATCGATATTTTTATCGGTTCGAAATGAAAAAGAACGAGTAGAGGAAAAGTTCGATCTCTACCGTCTTTTTTTGCGCTTTTTTTATTTTTGATTGATTTTTTTTTTCGTTTCTGAGTTTTGCATATTTGAAAAACGTTAGTAGAGGCGGTGGCTTTGGCAACTCCTCCTTCTAATGTTCTTTTTATATGTGGAGCTCTCGTTTGAAGAGGCGTGTTTATTCTAACGAAATTTCCTTCACCGTCTTGATCAGTTCGGCTCTTAAATTTTACGTCGGTGTCTTTGAAACCCGTCGCCATATTTGCTTATGTCCTTAGTGAGTGCTGAAGGTCAGCTTTTGTTTCTCGCTCATGTTGGCCAATACGACATGTTCTTCCTTTCTAAGCTCGTTTGCGGCGGCTCTTCTCTTTTGCTCTTGGTTTCGAGCTTTCTGAGTGCCTTTTCTTTTTCCTTTTTCAAATGTATATTCTTGACTTCTTTAGTCATAGATATAGGTTTTCTTTATGTTTGAATGAAGCTTTATATTTTCTAGCAAAAAAAGAGATTAATTTAATGCGACTTTTTTTATTTTTAAAGTTAGGACTTTTATAAAAGGGTAAACTACATAAATGGTCCCCCGACTATAACCTAATTTTTTGTTGTGTTCTATGACTATAAAAAGTTACAAATAGGTCCCTTGATTAATCGCAACTAACATATCAATCCAATTTTGTTAAAAAATAAATGACTGATAATAGGGCAGTTAATAAAATATGTATAATAGCATATTTAACCCTCAACCTTTATATTTTATTTTAATTTGGTCCTATATTTAAAATTTTAGGTCTCAACATTTAAGTATTACAACATTTTAGTCTCTTAAATCATAAACTTCATCTTCTTCCCTTCTAAAAAGAACAAACCTCTATTGCTATTAACACTAGCCATCTGCAATCTCATTTGTATGAGCAGTGAAAACAGTTGGAGAATCAAAACTTTCATTGCTATTAACAGTATCTAATCTCTTTAAAAGGCTCACACAATAACTAATCTCTTACCGTTCTCAGCTAAAGCTTCTCATTTTCTTTTATTTCACCCCTTTTTACAAAGTTTAGTAAATTTATGGCAATTTTGCAGAGCTGAATAAAAGAAATATTATTCTACAGATTAGTAAATTTACGACGGTAGCTAATTTAGGACCAAATTAAAATAAAATGCAAATGTTGAGGGTTAGATATGTTATTCTAAAGATTTTATTAACTGACACATCATCGGCCATTTATTTTTTAACGGAATTAGACCGATTTGTTAATCGCAATTAGTCGGGAACCTATTTGTAGTTTTTTATAATCAAAGGACTCAACAAAGAATTGGATCATAGTTGGGGGACCATTTATGTAGTTTACCCTTTATAAAACTATCCAAAATTTCACAGTTTTACAACATCTATTAAAATTATATATCATGGATTACAAGGTGTAATCTTATATACCTATATAAGATTACAATGTTTAATTCATAAATATTATGGACATGTCCTAATCTAAAATTATAGGCATGATGTAATATTAAGTGTAATCTCATAAAATTTTATTTTACTCGTAATTTGAAATTACAAATAATGTAGTGTAAGATTTTCTGTAATTTTATTATTTATCTTTCTTCTCATAATTTTATTTTCAATGTTTTTGATAAAAAATAAATACTACTACCGGCCTCGTTAAAAATCTCTTTACACCTTAATAGAAGAAAAGAGTACTGCATGATAATATTTACAGGGCAAACACGAATTCAAACTCATAAAACAAACCATGAGACTAACACAACTAAAAGACAGAAAACAATACAAGAACACTGAAGCAATAAAATAAAAGAACCCAAACTAGGCAGAATGGTCTTCGATAACAACATCAGCCACGGAAATGGCATTTCCCCACCCCAGGCTAGCAGCTTCCATATCAACAGCATGCGTGAGGACAACAGGAGGAGCCATGAAAATTTGCTCACCAATAGGAGACCCACGACTCAACGTAGCAAGACGATCGGCAATCACGTTACTTTCTCGATAGATATGCTGGATACGCACCCTCCACTCACGACCAAGAAGGACATAAATACTAGTGACTAGCGCACTATCAACAAGAACATTCGACTCCGTGCGCAAAATCTTAACCACCTCCAAATTGTCTACATTCAACTCAACTTGCCGATACCCAAACAGCCAAGCATGGGAGAGAATATCATGAGCAGCCCATAGTTCAGAGTGGAGAATCGAACAACACCCAAGACTCCTAGTAAAACCAAACACCCATAAACCTCGATGATCACGCAAAATACCTCCTGCAGCAGCCATACCATCAGATACATGCACCGCACCATCAGAATTCGCCCTTATCCAACCCATAGGTGGAGCTTGCCAAACCGAAAGGGGCCGTGTCCTAGGCTCCTTTCTCGTGTGAGTGTGAGTATGAGTAGCTAGGAACTCCAATGATAGGCGTTCGCCACAGCGCCAAATGTCCTCCCTTTAAATATAATATGGATCAAAGATGCGACTGCACCTATTTTTCCAAAGGAGCCAACAAAATACTGAAAATCGCATATCCTAATTTTTCGGCACCTAAGCGAAATCCCCTATATTACAAATATTAAAGCTCGTCCACTCATCAAAGGACATTGAGACAAAGTCATGAAGCCTAGTGGGCACAATAACTTTGGACCACAATCGTCTAGCCACTTAGCAATGCCTCAAAATATGATCCAAAATTTTCACTCCATTATAACACATGGTGCATTCACTAGATCCAACCATGTACCTCCGCATGCGCTCCTCATTAGTGAGCAAGCGTTTTTGAATAGCTAACCAAATAAACACTTTAACCCTCGGCGGTAAACGTAGAGACCAAACCTTCTTCCAATTAAAAGGCCGAGGCACCATTATATCCGGTTTAAGAGAGACATACGCAGACTTTGTGGAGAAATCTCAATTTTATTTCCATCTCCAACCAGGGAGATCAATGCCCAAAAAATCCTTAGGAGGTTGAACAGAAGCAATTTTATGTAAAATATGAGCCGGATGCATATGCTGCAAACGCGACCAGTCCCATAACCCATTAGCATTAACCATATCACAAACCATAGTGGGAGGGGAGGTAAAGAAGCAGTACAACTGAAGATCAAATGACTTTCAGACCCCAACCAATGATCGTACCAGAAATCAATGCTTCTATCATCTCGAATATGCCAGCACACACTCTCCTTGATATCTTCCCACATAGTAGAAATACCAGTCCATAATCGTGAAACATTGCCACTGTGAAGCGAAAGGGGTAATACATCCTCCCATCTATATTTGACCTTTATCACACGAACCCACAACTTATCTTGGTTGGTAATATGTTGGAAACCCAGCTTCATAATAAAAGCCTTATTTTGTTTATGTAGATTCTTAAAACCCATGCCACCATCATCTAAAGATTGGGTCATCTGATCCTACCTCACAAGTGGAATGCCGCGAGAGCCAGTACTACCACCCCACACAAACTTTTGAATGATTTTTTTCCATGTCGTCACAAACTCCTTTCGGGACCCAAACAGATTGCATAATATACACAAGAATCGCCTGCAGAACCGATTTTGTAAGAGTGATCAGACCACCCAGAGATAAGATTTTATAGCCCAACCTGACAACCGTGACTCTATCTTTTCCAAAAGACAAGCAAAAGTTGCCCTAGTGACACGTTTATGTAAAAGAGAAACGCCTAGATATTTGCCCAAGTTATTAACCAACTCAAAACCAAACGAATAAGTCAAATTATTGCGAATGCTCAGTTCACAATTCTTTGAGAAATAAATTTGAGTTTTGGCAATATTAACCTTGTGACCCGATAAAGCACAAAAAAGATTCAACACCTCTCTTACAACATACAACTGAGCTGAATTCACTTTCGCAAAAAGAATCAAATCATCCGTAAAAAAGAGATGAGACAAACCAGGGCCTGCCGAGATAGGCGAATTTGCTTCCAATCACCAACACCAACTTGCCGTAGAATAGCTTGAGACAATCTCTCTATACATAACACAAACAAATACGGAGACATAGGATCACCTTGACGAATACCCCTGGATGGTTTAAATTGTTAAGACACAACGCCATTCCAAAGGACCTGCGTCGAGACAGACCGCACACAAACCATAATAAGGGAAATGAATCGAGCTGGAAAGCCCACTCTAGCCTGTCATGAGCTTTCTTCAGATCCATTTTTATGGCCATCCAACCCTTGCCACCAGTTTTGTTAGCCATAGAATGAATCACCTCCTGAGCTAGAATGATATTATCAGTGAATTGTGTGACGGGGACAAGGCTTGCTTGAGTGTAGTCAATCTATTTAGATTAAAAAGGCTTCAGACGATTCACAAGCAACTTAGAAACAACTTTATAGAGGACTGTACATAGGCTTATCGGCCTAAACTAATTGATAAGCTCAGGATTTGCAACCTTTAAGATCATAACCAATAAAGTCTGATTCACCCATTCCTCTAAAATCCCTATAACAAAAAAGTTTTGCACAAACTGAAACACAGATTCCCACAACAACTCTCAATTTTTTTGATAAAACACCACAGAAAGCCCATCCACCCCCGGTGCCTTCAAAGGTTCCATACCAAAGACAAGCCCACGAACTTCCTCATAGGTTACATCCGCAAGAAGCAGCCTGAGATCAGATTCACTATACTGATAAAAATCACAAGCTATATTAAACATACCAGAAGCACAAGATTCACTAGTGAAAAGTTTTTGAAAAAAAGCCACATCATGATCCATAAGAACTGATTGGTCTTCACTCCAAGTACCATCTGTCAACTTTAATCTGCAAATCATATTTCTCCGTCGTCTAGCCATTGTAGCAGAATGAAAATACTTGGTATTACGATCACCCTTTTCAATCCAAGTAACTCTAGTATTTTGATGTCACATCCTTTCCTCTTGATCGAGCACCATATCCAATTCATTCTTCAAGCTCGTTTCCAATTCCAAAAGAAAAGAATTAGCCAAATTTTCAAGGGCTTTTTCAACCCCACGAATACGTGCAAGAAGATGAGACTTGCGTCTATCAATATGCCCAATGACATATTTATTCTAGGTCTGACTTTTACATTAGAACTCCGTTATGTTTTGAATAATGGAACGATCATTCAACCAAACATTCTGAAGAAGGTTAGCAAAATTCGCGTGATCATTCCAAGCCACCATATATCAATAAGGCCGAGAATTACCAACATCCCTGTGGGTACCAGTGTCAAGAAAGAGTGGACGGTGATCAGATCCCAACTATTGAAGGTAGACAACGTCAGACAAGGTAAAACACTCATACCAAACTGTGTTACATAAACACCTATCAAGCCGTTGCGAACGGGAACCACGCTTCCCCGTAAATTAAAGCCCAGAATAGCCCATATCAATCAAACCTGAATTAAACAAGAACTCACCAAAACGCGGACAAACACCCGAGCGCCTAGAAGAGCCCCCATGACATTCCAAACTGCTACCAATGACATTCAGATCTCCCCCTAGTACCCAAGGTCGGTCTAACCCAAAATTTAAAGCTTGAAGATGATCCCACAAAGCTCAACGCTGACCCACATTAGGACTAGCGTAGATAGAAGTGATGAAGAAACTACAATCACCATTCGACAGGGAACATAACCTATAGATAAACTGGTTAGACACAACAAGAATATTCAAATGAACCGAATCCCTCCAAAGAACCCAAATGCCACCCGAAAAACCATTAGCTTCAACTTTGTAAGAAAAATTAAAACCAATTTTTTTGAATAAACTCATCAGCCAGATGACCATTAATACGTGGTTCCAGAATCGCCATAATGTCAGGACTATGCCTTCTCACCAATAACCTGAAAAATATGTTAGCTTTGGGGTCCGATGCCCCTTGAATATTTCAAAAAATAGACTTAACCATTAAAAAAGTTAAAGGAAAGTATAGACCTAAGCCTGCATGTCATCTGAACCCTTTTGTTCGAATGTTTTATTCTCCCTCCATTGCACAGACCGATCATCGCTGTTCATGGCTGCTGCTGTCACACTCGGCCCGCTACTCTCGACAGCTTTAACTTGGTCGAGCTCCGACACTAATGCCGTAATACATTCCACTAACCCAGGTTTTGAAGGGCCTCTATCCTCTCTTTTTTCGACTTAGGAACAGTCTTTTGCAACCCCTTAATCCCAGGTGAAGCCTTGGCCAGACCTTTGCTACTATCTCCTTTAAAAGACGATAGAAGGACTCAACCATTTCTCTCCCGGAACGCTGGTCTTTTCATATTGCTCCCAACCTGCACCGCAACATGTTTATCCCTACTCAAAGAAGAGTTAAGCTGCACCACCCTATCTTTTGAAGCAACCAAGTCATTGCTAACATTCAAATTCTGCTCTACTCGATTCAAACTTTTATCCTATGCCAATACAGATGAAGGCCTAATATTCTGACCAGTAGCCCTGCAACAGGATTATCTGTAACAGTCTCTATCTGGTCACTATGAGCACTCAAACCATCAGGCGACAGACCTGCACCCTTATCCTTACCAGCCACCACACGCCTATGCTCCTCGTTGCTGGATACTACAGCAGCATTAGAAGTATTGTCCACACCCTCTGCATCCTCAACCGAAGCTTCCTACAAAGAACTGAATCTAGAACCCATCGGTCGGCGGGAAATAGGATCACTTCTTATTTCAGTTGTCTCTTTGCGAGTCACCCCCTGCGTCTCCTGTTAACAACTTGCATCCAAGGCCCGAACTGCTCTTTCGGCTTTCTGTTCTCATTAATTATCGTATTCAAAACGCCCTCTACAGATTAACCACAAACTTCTTGTGTTTGACCAAATTTTCCATAAAAAAACGTATACTGGGCAAACCTTCATATTCAATGTCCACCCTTAAACCATCAATAACAATACCAGATTTTAGAGGCTTAGCAAGGTCCACAATAATCGCTAACCTCGCTAACCTACCCCGACGCCCTTCAGTGGTGTTATAGTCAATTCTAACAACCTGACCAATGACGCCTACAATGTGTCTAAACAGGCTTTTAGTATAATAGCGGTAAGGCAACTTAGGGAGGCGAACCCATACCATGATATGCGATGGATACGTAGCCATAGTTGTGAAATTCATGGTCCATGGTTGAACAGTGAGATAGCTCTCATAGATAACCCATGGCCCTCCTGATAAAACCTTGAAAAAATCTTCTTCATGAGCGAAGCGGACTAGATAATACTCGTTATCTAGATCAATAAGCTGATCTCTCCACTCAGATTCCACATCGCTTGAATACGATTAAGAAGAGCGCGGTAACCGATCGTCTTTCCCAGAAGACGAATTATCATTGAGCTAGCCAACTTAGCGTCAATCGTGTGATGTACTCTATCAGAAAACTAAATTTCTGACACAATCGCATCCTCTCCAAGAGGAATATCCTCCACTCAAACTTCCACATCTAAATGGCAGATTTGTTGAGCAGGCTTGGTGGCCGCAGCATCGCCTACCAGTTTATCTCTAAAAGAGACCTTATCTGTGCTTGAAACATTACCAGTAATGTTGGTAGGGTTGTCGATAGCGCTCGTCACCACACCAGTATTTGTGGTAGGGCCATCATGCTCAATAGCCTGGCTCGGCAAAAGACTGCTGCCTTTAGTAGCCTCACCCATGGGTGTATCGCTAGGCATCGCCAACCCAGGGGACGTATTCCCGTCATGATCAGAACGATCTTCCTCACTACGTCCCTTCTTCCCCAGACGTTGCTTCTCAGGAAAAAGGGAACCAGATCGCTCATGAACTACTGGGGTATCCAATACAATTATATCCTATGAAGGACGACCACTTGGTGCCCCTAGCGAAAAAGAACCAGCCGTCGACGCTGGTGCATCGCTAGAGATTACTTGCATCGCTAGGGTTAGAATTCTATATCTTTTGTTTCCTTATTTTCAACTTTAATATCAAATTATGCCCGCTGCAAATTTGGTAACAATAATAATATATTAATGTGTAAAATGAAAAAATATAATTGTGGTAGTATAATTCTTTAATTTTATATAATTGAACTAATAGTGGCACTAATAATTTATGTAATCACCAACAAGTGTTGGTGCATTGGTAAGGCACATTGCACTCTCAAGGAGATGATACAAATTTGAATCTTAGAGATATTGTTAAGAAGGACAACCTCGTACCCCGAACATGAACCGCAAAACGAACATGCATATTACCAAAAAAGTAATTTATATAATCGTCACATAGGCACATAGTGATTTTTTTTTTTATTTCATACATAGTGAAATTTAAATTAACACTGCTCATGATTTTTATATGTAGACTACAATAAATTTAGATAAAATTAGCATCACACATAATATTATATACTATAAACTCGAATTCAAAATCTTAAAATTTATTAAATCTCAAATTTATTATTAAACTGTCTCATTTACAGTCATTTGATCATAATATATGTTCAAACTCGATTATTCTATGATGAACTTTATTCTTTTTCACTAAGGCCACCCTTTAAATTTGATAATTCAATCATACTTAATTGTTGGTAATGTGAAATATATACAATGGTTGATTAATCAAGAGCAGCTTGATTAAAAATTGAAATAAATCCACACCTACCTAATAGAAACATCTCTTTCACCGGCTGGCAAGCATTATCGATTTGATGGCAACAATTAGACTCATTTGCAAGACAAGCATTATTGAAATAAATCCCCACATGTTTTATCTGGCCCAACTTTAACATGCCACTGGAAGACAAACATTGGAACATCTTTAATCATATTTGGCGGCGGCACGCGTGTAGGGCTTAATCTATTACTCTTCAACAAAGAAGGCTTCTAAGATTCCTTTATAAACTAAGTTAACTTTGTTTTTTCTCTCAACGTAGGATGAGCATTCTACAACACTAAGTACTAAGTACCATGACATGACTTGCAACATCCTTTCCAAGAAGGTGCGATCCCACATACAAGTTTAATAGGAAAAATCATCTTTAGAAATGATTTGCTTAAATACAGATACAACAGTCTTTTCGTTTTCTAATAACGACCTAATAGACAGTGTCCTGCGAGACTTTGAGGGATCTTGGATCATTAGCTTATCCAAGATGATAGGTCACTTATCGATCCTACTTGCTGAGCTTCAGAGAGTTTTTTTTATCAGACTTCAATTTGCATGTCTCCAGGTTATGAATACATCGAAGTTTCAACTTAATAATGTCGACGTCGCTGGAATGATATACAGTTCCTCAGCTTGTTCAAATCCTATCACTATAGTTTGGATCATTGACTTCCTCTATAAGAAAAACTGGTATGCCAACTTCAAACTCATTGGATGAGAAGTAAACATTGGTGACAGACGGACTGACAAAATTGCATGATTTGTTTGTCACTTCTATGATTCATGAGAAAATTATTGTATTCATTTAAAGTATTCTAAAAAAGAACATTACTATACTCTTTATTCTCGTATAAAAATAACGTAATTCATTTTTTTTAAAAAGAAATTATTTGATGCACCGTCAATGAAAAAGTTATTTTTCATAAGCAGACCTCTAAAATTGTCTTGTATCTTTTTTATGGGCTATAAATCTTAACCCCTAAATTCTAAACCATAAAATCTATTCTAAACCTTAAAGCTTAACCACAAACACTAAAACCATAACCTTAAATCTTAGCCTCTAACTCTAAAATCTAAGTGCTTGTGATTTTTTTTTCAATTCAATGCATAAAAGAATTTCTCTTAAAAAATTACCTATAAAAAACTTTAATTTTCCCTAAAACTTCCATTTTCTTTGGTTCTAAAATTTCTTTGAGTTTTTTTATTCGTTGACGCTATTTCAGATGACGGTTTTCATATCGTCGACTGATTTTTAAGGTCTATGTTAACTGTACATAGATAAGATTATTCTTTTTTAATGAGAGATCATTTTTAGTTTTTTTTTTGTTATAGTCATTTTACATATAATATTATTGTTGTCTTCGTCTTGTATGATAATTTTTTGCCTGCATTTTTATAGGTTTTATGTCTTTGTGACATTATTGTCTATCATTATGAGAGTTTAACGTTTATGTAGCAAGTATTATCGAGCATTTTTAATTATGAAACGATCGTTAATTTGTTATTTTTATGATTTACTTGTGGTAGTTTACCGAGTGGTTGTTTAAAATAAAATACTAGATTACTATAGAGATAGTATAGTATTACCATTTTATACGAGTGCGTTTAACAACTGTGGTATAATTAGGGAAGTTCGTTGTTGGATATCAGAACGGATTCGATCCGGTTTTTCGGATCGATGATAGTGATCCGTATTTGATCTGAAAAAAATTGAATATCTGTATATTCAGATATCAAATATTGGATCGAATATCCGATTGTCCAAAAATATAATTTGATTTAACTATTTTTTTAATTTGAAGGTCATATTTATAAAAATTTTGGAATTTCGAATATAACAAACAACAAATTGCTAAATATAATAAGATTCACATCTATGAAAATTTTGATTTTTTATAATTTTCAAATATAACAATCATCAAATTGTTAAATATAACAAGATTAATATTCATGAAATTTTGAATTTTCGAATAATCTGAAACTTGAAATATTGCCATTTGTATCCGATCTAAAAATTTAAAATCGGATTGAATATCCGATCTAAAAATAAAAATTAAATCAGATATTTAAATTTTTAAATCAAATTAACAAATAATTAGATCAGATCGGACGGATAGGATATTTTTAACCCCCAAGGGCAACGCACATTCTAATCGAAAAGTCAACTATTTTTAAGAGTCAGCACGAATCGTATTAAAGCGTTGTTTAAAAGGAAAAGTATCTGTCAGTCACGTGGACGCGCGGTCACCGCTTCGATTCCTAAAAAAAAAAAACCCAGCCGAAGATATTTCTCAGAGAACAAAACCACCCAAGTCCTTTAGGAATTATATCTCCCGATAAAGAAAACACGGACACACTCACTCCGGCGTCTCTCCGCTACTATTCTTCCGTTCCGTTCCTCTGTTTCTCCGTAATTTCCCTTCACTGCTTTACTTAATTTCTTTTTCCTCCTACATATTCGATCTGTTAATTTCTAGTTTTTTTTTAGTCTGATTATTATTGCTATTGTTGTAATTATCATGTTACGATTTAAGAAATTAGGAAAGTTTATAATTTATTCATTTTTTTTTTCTGTTTTCTGAATCCAATTTTTGATTTTGGCATGCTGCAGTTATTTTAAGTTGTTATACAGATCGAGAATTTGAAACCGAAGGCGGTTGTTATGGCTGGTCAAAGAAATGATTATGGTAAAAGATCCCATTTTCAGCCTGATTATGCTGGAAATGGAGGAGGGAGTAAAAGAAGGAATGCAGATGAGGAAAATGAACAGCATGGGATTGGGCCTGAAGACACTGTTTACCGTTATTTATGTCATGTCAAAAGGATTGGGGGTATTATAGGGAGAGGTGGTGAGATTGTGAAACAGTTAAGGTTGGATAGTAAGTCGAACATTAGGATTTGCGAAGCTATGCTGGGTTGCGAGGAGAGGGTGGTTATGATTTATAGTTCTAGTGAGGAAACAAATCCCTTTGGTGACAGTGACGATGAGCTTGTTTCGCCTGCTCAGGATGCTTTGTTTAGGGTACATGATAGGGTTGTTGCTGAAGAGTTGCCTGCCGATGAGGATTTTGAAGAGCAAACTCATGTGGTTATTGTGAGGATGCTTGTGGCATCTGATCAGATTGGCTGTGTTATTGGGAAAGGTGGTCAAGTGATTCAAACTATAAGGAGCGAAACACATGCTCAGATTCGGGTTTTAAGTAATGAGCATTTGCCTCCATGTGCTTTGAGTTCTGATGAGCTTCTTCAGGTAAAGTTGTTTCTCTTATGTGAAAAGATATACTATGTGTTTTATGCCTTTATTTTAATAAATAGGAGAAAGGATGTTGGTTGTTTAACTGAATATTATCTCTTGTAGATTTAATTTTGAATGAGACTTCTATAAAAGGAAATTAGATGCATCTTGATGATACATTGCACACACAATTTCAGCTTCTCCTCCTAGAAAGGAAAGAGTTTTTATTCCTAAATTTGTATGCTCTTCTGTTGTCAATGGTGGGATTTGGATTTTGGAAGATTTGTTGATTAATCTCCATGAGGCTTCTGACCAGGCAGTCCTTACCTTAAAATGTGTCCTCATGTTGTAACTGTATATTAATACCCTCCTTAATAACGTATGAGTTGCCAGCTTATTATGGGATTTTGAATCATCTCGTGGCCTTGTTGTTTACTAATTTAATTTCTGTTGGGATTTCAGATAGTTGGAGAGCCCTCAGTCGTGAGGAAGGCTCTTTATCATGTGGCATCTCGCCTTCACGATAATCCTTCAAGATCCCAGCACTTGCTTCTATCCTCTCTATCTAATATGAATCCACCTGGTGGGATGTACATGCATGCTCCCCTTATGGGTTCTTATGGAAATTATTCTTCCAGAAGAGATGATGGTTCTGCAAGGGAATTTTCTCTTCGTTTGGTATGCCCAGTTGGAAATATTGGGGGTGTGATTGGAAAAGGTGGTGGTATTATCAAACAGATTAGACAGGTGTCTGGGGCATCTATAAAAGTTGATAGCTCTGTGGCCGAAGGAGATGATTGCATTATATTCATATCAACAAAGGAGGTAAGAGTACATAATTTCTTAAAATTAGCTACATTATCCTTGTCGTTTTTAAATTTATATGTCATGCCAAATTATTTATTTCTGCAGTTTATCGAAGACCCATCCCCTACCATCAATGCAGCTTTGCGCTTGCAATCACGATGCAGTGAAAAAACAGAAAGAGAATCAGGTGATTCTGTAATCACCACCCGTCTACTTGTTCCAAGCTCACAGGTTGGCTGCCTTATTGGTAAAGGTGGGGCAATAATATCTGGGATGAGGAATGCCACTCGGGCTAGTATTCGCATACTATCCAAGGAAAACCTTCCTAAAGTTGCATATGAAGATGAAGAGATGGTGCAGGTGAATAAATGTACTTTTGGTGTGCATATGCATTCTTCCTTTATCGTTCACTCTATCATGATCAGACTTTTCTAATTGATGGAGATTTTGTCTTCTAATGCTGTACAGATTACTGGAAGTCTTGATGTTGCTAGCAATGCCTTTTCACAAGTATTGTTGCGCCTGAGATCCAATATATTTGAAAGAGAAGGAGCAGCTCCCGCATTTTTGCCTGTCCTTCCCTACGTTCCCATGTCATTTGACATGTCAGATGGTCCCAAGTATGGTAACAAAGATGGTCAACCACGTAATCGTGGATACTCTTCTTACTCGGGGGGATACAGCCCTAATGATTTGTCTGCAAGTGACAATAAAGGAACTTATAGTGGTTCACTTGTAAGCTTGTCTTTTCATTATTTCCTCCATTAACATTTCCTTGCAAATATGCATAAGGTTGTTATTATTGGATGCATCTGGTTATTGCAGCCAGGTGTTTTCTAAAGAACATTTGCATGTGAGAACTATCCACCCTGTTGCGTGTTTATGATGTTCTGCATGCATAATTTCTATCTCACGTGTTAATTGTACTTCCCCTGAATGTTTTATGTTATCATTTTCCAGAGTGGAGGTGACATCTATGGAAATCATGGTGGTCGCAGTTCTGGTCGGGGGTAATATTTACCTACCTAGTTAGAAAATTTTGATCACCTGTGATTTTCTCTAATATCAATTGTTGTGGCCTTGCCTGATTTTTAGCTTTCACCAGGTTATCCAGCGTAAACCAAGTTTCACATAGGAAGCATGGGTATTAGTCCTGGGTTCTAGACTATACAGGTAAATATGTGTTTCATTTCATTTATTTACTTTGTGCATTGATATGCCAGTTCTTTTGATTCTTTTGCATGAAGATATGCAGAATGATATCTTAAACCCTGCCAGCCAGCCACTGCCACGGATTCTACTGCACCTTCCTCACTTGTTGCCTTTTCTCCCCTATCTAAACAGTTGTCACAAATTTTGAAGCCAGACCTTTCCCCTTCACAATGAAGCCAGCCAAGACCAGAAGACCAGACTAATTGGATTTGAGAAACTTATGTTCTACTTTGGCTGCCGTTGTGCTTGTCTTGGATGACCAAGAATAAGATAATTTGATGATGCAAATCACCATTCAATCATTTTTGGCCTGGACTTCATGATTTTAAGGCTCTGTAACGTGTTTCTAATAATTTGCTTTCCATTTAACAACAATTAGACTTGTATCTTGACATTTGGCACTTTGGCGGATAAATTGATTTTTATGCTTTATAATGAAGTTAAAGTAGCATCTACTTGTTTAGGATTTTCGTGTATGCATGTGGCTTGAGAATTGCATCAGATAGGAAAGTTTAGGTTGCCGTAATCCTAAGAGCAATATAAATTTAGCTCATCTTTTGTTGGGTGTAAATGCCATCATATTTTGGTTTCTTGGTTACATTTTACATGTAGCTAAAATGGCTGGTGCCTTTTTGGGTGCACTGGTCCCTTTTCTTCTCTTGAAGAGGAGAGGCCATGTTTCTGTTGAACAAGTGCTTTAAAAATTATTCCTTGATATCATGATCAGCGATTTGAGCTTTTGCATAAAATGTGGAAGTGATATAAGAGTGGTATGAATTTGTAAATCACTGAAGGGCTGTTTTGTGAAGAAAAAGCTAGAAAGGGATATAAGGTAGCCCGGAATGGAATCAATTGAAGGGGTAGGTATATTCTTGGCACTGCTTCCTCATTCTCTTATACCGTGTAAGCAACTTTAGTTCTTTGTGATATTTTGGCAGGTGGTTTATATCATCCACTTCCACTGATTGGGAGCTGGTAAGCTGTATTTGCTAACTGGTAAGTGACTTTTGTAGTCAATTGCAGTCTGCTTCTGTTTGTGATAATAGACTAAATAGTGTTGGTCCATTATAACAGAAAAATGTGAAAATCCCAACTTAATTCGAAATGATATGATCATGTTAAAACTGAGGAGGAATTGAATTGACGTGTTCTACAATGTTAGGCATCAGCAGCTTTAGTTTTGCGACGACAGTCGGTTTTCATCAAGTGGGGAGTTTCCAATGATCCTTGTCAGCTGAAAGATACTTTTAGAAAAAAAATCAACAATATGTGAATTCTTTCATACCTGATGATTTCTCTGGTATTTAAATGTTACAATTACTGTTCCATCTATTAGTGCCATTCTTAAGGTCAAAGCAAAACCCTTAAATTTGGAAAGATAAATTTGTTATTAATTTTTTTGAATAATTTTTATTTAGGAGAAGGGAAAAGAGAAATTTTGCTTTTACTGGGTCTTGAACCCACAACTTAGGGAAAGAGAATGATGTCAACTTGAGAGTTTTAACCATCTGTTCTAAAGTTTGTTGACAAATTTGTTATTTTGAAAAAAATGTACCGAAAAAATATTTTAGATATATATTTTGATCAAAAATATACTTTATATATTTATTTTAATCAAAAAATATTTTAATTACTTAAATAAAAAATAATATATAAGTACTTATTTGTAATATATATATTTTTTATTTTTAATAAAATAAAATTTGTCGAACAAAAATTTATTATAGAAATTTGTTAGATGATTAAGAGAAGAATTTACTATATAGCCTGACACCATCAAACCATAGTCAGAAAAGAAACGTATGTCATAAAGAAATACTCGGCTTCGGATCAGTTTAGGGTCCAACGCGTAGGCAAAAAATTGATATAACATAAATGTTAAAAAATACAAAATTAAAATATTATCAAAACCTAAAACAATTTAGGTTGTTGGTAAATTTCAAAATTTGTCATTAAATCAAAAATTAAAATTTGAATTTTGTCAAAAAAAAAACTTCACAAATTTAAAATGTTATACTTTTTAATAACATTTCAGTTGTATGGTAACATTTTAGGTTTTACGTTTTTCTAACATTTTGATTGTATTGCATTTTAAAATCAAGCTGTTGTATCCTAAATTCACTGCTCAGCTTCAATTGAAAACTTTGCAAAAAAAAAAGAAGAAAAATATAATTTCATCCCCAAACACCAGACCACACAACCGGGACAATAGAATTCACTCGCTTCAACAAACCCCTCCCACACAAAAATGGAGAAAAACATCACCAGAATTAGAAAACAGTCGGTAAAATTCAAAAGCAACTCAAATAAATATAACCCTGGCCTGGTATCGAGAATATATCAAGGCCTACTTTTCTCTCATGAACGGACGGAAATTTTATTTTAGAAGACGAACCTATAAAATTTTAAAGGAATAAATTTATAAAATTTGGAAGAAAAATAAATTTTTAATAAAAATACATAAATAATTTTCTAATCATATATAAATCTCAAATTTTTAGAGGCGACTGCCTTCAACTCCCCTCTCGGTCCATTCCTTATTTCTCATTATCTATGCTTATTCAACTTCTGAGTGTTTTATAGCTGTAGCCACGTTTATTGATCTAACCATCATATTCAATTAGACATAATCACTTTGTTCTTGAAAACCGTTTTCCGATATTTTCTTTCATTTCTCTCCCTATTAGAATAACAAAAAGGTATATCTAGATGGAGGGCACGTCCATGCATGGCAAAGTTGAAGTTGATTCCAGAAGGGGGACCGTGAAAATAACTCTGATCACAGTCCATTTATTAACAATGCCCAACCCCTCCCACCTATCAAACCTATGCATTCAAACTTACAAACGTTGTAGGCCCTTAACTCAGAGCTCAGACTCGTTTTACTCGTGCATTACCAGGCAAAACGTGCTCGATTTTATTGGAATTAAGATTATATAATAACACAAAATAAACATGATATTAGTGACGGAGGTAGAGTCGAACATTAAAAGAATTAAAATATTAAATTTTAAAATTATAAAAATATATTAAGTATTTAAACTTAAATTTTTTAATATTGGTGGGACGTTGATTTTTAAGGGTAACACCATATTTGCAACTACTCGGCAGCATTCAAGACATTTGTCGTATGCATTTGTATTATTTGCCCACAAAATTGGTATAAAAGGGGATCTCCTGCTGCCATTAGAAGCATGCAGAAAGGCAAGAATTTCAAAACATTCTCTACTTTTTTTTCATAAAAAATTCTACTTTTAATTGTGGGCAAAAGAAAATGAAGGTGTGGTTGGCACTGTTGGTTGTATCATGGGGATGTTGGACCACCATGGTTGAACCACCGTGCTGCATGGCTGCAACACAAAACTAGCAGGAGCTCAGGACTGTGAGATTCACCACCATCGGAGCCACCAGGAGCTCCTATCTGACGTTCATGAAGGATTTGTACGATGCATTGACGGAACGTGCAGATAGAAGCGGAGACATACCGGTGTTGCCCCCTCCGTTGCCGTCTAGTGATCCCCGGCAATATGTTCTGGTGGAAGTCAGAGGAGGAAGTGGCTTAGCAGTTACATTTGCTTTGAATGTCAGTGATGCAAATATCCTGGGTTATCTCTCAAGTATACAGGGTGCTAGTTCCTTCTTTTTTTGGCGATGTTCCCCAAGATGTACAAAATGCCTTGTTCCCAGGCTCCCGAAGAAGATTGCTTCCATTTACTGCCAAATATGAGGCACTTGAAGCGGCTGCTGGAGATAACAGAAGGAATATCCCTCTGGGAATCAATATTCTAAATTCACAAATTTTGAACCTCAACTCTTTGAACCAGTATGGTTTTGTTATTTCTATAGCACCATTGCAAGGGAAGGGCCCTTATAACATGCATCCAAATGGTTTCGGAAGCTGTGCGATTGAGATACATTCAGCGAGTAATAATTTCAGCAGCAGACCCTCATGGGGATGGAAGTGACGAAATGATTTATCCAGATATCTTAATGGTGGAGTATCAAAACAGATAGGAGGACATCTCTGCTGCCGTTCAGTCCGTTACATTCGAAAACCACTTCGTTTACAGCATGTTGGTCGAGAGGTGGTTCTAGGCACCGTGAGGCAAGTTGTTTTCGACGTTGCAATAATGCCGTTACGATGCATAGAAGCTAGTTTGCAGAATTTGCGCATGCCAACGACATCAGCTTCTTCTTCGTCTATTGCTCTGAGATCCACCGGCATAGAATTAGAACACAACAGTGGCATCTGTGAAAGAGTGTTAGCACCAACCTCCCATATTTTGGGACATAATGGTCTTTGTGTTGATGTCTCTGGTGGCGACTTCTCCGACAATAGCAGACACAGAGTCATCCTATTTGCATGTGGACAGAATCATATCAATCAATTGTGGACAATGGAACCAGATAACACAATTCGATGCAGAGGAAAATGCTTAACTTCCAACGGAACCGCTCCAGGAAGCAACATGATCATCTTTGATTGCGACAGAGTTCCCTCTGATGCAACTAAATGGGAAATACTGAGCGACGGAAGCATAATAAAACCCAAATCTGGTCTGTTATTGACCGCAAGTGGGCGTGTTGGGGGTAATCTGCTGTTGGAGAACAACTTTTATGGGTCTAAACAAGCTTTTTACGCCTCCAACAATATATCGGTGTTTGTGACTGTGACCAGACTCGTTGGTTACGGTGGCCTGTGCATGCCGGCGGGTTCTGGACAAGCGCGATAGGAGCAGCGACCGCACAGGGCCCCCAAGATAGAGAGCTTAAATTAAATATTTGTAAAAAAGCTATAAAATTTTCTTCAAAAAAATACCTTAATAGAAAATATATTATTAGATTATCCTCTTGAGCAACATAAAATTGACTTATAAACATCTAAAAATCAAACATTTTTACTTAAAAAATGCCATTATTTTTTCATGTTTTAAGTTTTAGATAATTGTTATATATATAAACATAATTTATATCTATTACTGATTATAAATTAAGTGTCTCGTTTTAATAAATTACACATGGCCCCAAAATCTTTAAACTGCCCTGGACTGCTTGCATGGAAGCGGAGACAGCGTTTTCTTACGCCGCTGCTCGGGTAGCAGTAATCAACAATGGGCAATATATTCAGACGAAACCATCAGGCCTCTGTGGTTCTTACAAAGGTGCCTCAAGTATGGGAACCCCAAGGATAAATTGGTGGTGAACGAGGATGAGTGTGATGGAATGAGTTATGAACGCTGGCAATTTCGGAGCGACGGCACCATTGTCCATGTCGAGAGTAAAATGGTTATGGGTCCGATCACATATTCGGATGTCAACATTCATGAGGTTACGGTTAGTCCACACGTCGGTGCACTTGGCCAAATTTGGTTTCAGGCGAGAGACAATAGGCCTTCAGGCGTGATATGAAAGTGAAAGCATGTATGTTCCATCTACATATGTACCGAATAAGTAAATGTGGAATCTTATTGTCCACCTATCCGATCAAGGATATCTCTTCCATATCATCTGCCTCTAATCATGTCCCTTTCTATGCCTTATACTAAAAAATTAAATTCTAAATCTTAACCTTAAATTTCACATCTTAAGCTCTAAACCTTACACTTTAAAAAATACACACTACCTCTAATTCTCTAAACCCTAACCATAAATCCAAACCCTAAACCCCAAACTATAAACCTATTTTTTTTAAAGTAGATGCACTAAAAAAGATATAGTTTGAGGGTAAACGATTTTTATCCCATCGATATGTACCTAGTAAATAAATGTGAGATCTTGTACTACACCACCTCCATTAAAAAGTTTTCCTAAAACAAGTGTATGAAGTACATTCTCTAGAGGATTATTATATGAATTTATAAAAATAAAATATCAACATTATCTCTCCACTTTACACAGTACAAAACTTTAAAATGCTTGTGAGGTCTTGACCACGACTTATGATTTATTTAAATCTTCCACAGAAATAGACCCGTCGGGTTTGAGATTTTTTAATCTAAACACGAATATCTTGTCTTGCCCCAATTCAATTATTCTTAAAACTTATCTCGAATTCGAATTTTAAAAAAAAAATCTGCCCCTAATAAATCAGGATCTATTGCATTTGGGTATTTTTATCATTCTTATTTAAGATTAGCGATTTAAATTTTAGAGTTTAAACAATAAACCTATTTACTTTTTAAAGACATATTTGTGTAATTTTTTACAGTCAAGACAATAGCCACCACCATAGGTGGAATGGCAAGAAAAAAAACACACATCTGAAACGTATCCAGTTTCAACTCCCAAAAACGAATAATCACGGAGAATGAGAAACTAGCAAACACAAAATAGCTTAAAGAGCCATACAAAATGTACTCAAGAAGACTCAAAACAGTCAGCCAAATAAATACATAAATTATAAAGTAATTTCATTTTTAGAATTTAAAAACTAAATAAAAATGAATCTTCTCCTTAAATTTATCATCCGAATACATTCTTAGAATTTAACATTCTCGTTAGGTTGAAAAGTAGTCCGAAAAAGACCCTTACTTTTTCTTTGCATGCATACATACAACCGTCGTATGTGAAAAAAATTGTCTAACGTCGTCAAAATTTTCTGATGACTTTTAAAATTCTGACAACTTCTACAAGCATTTTTACCTGGTTAAATAAAATAACACCTACTACAGGATGCATCCAATCTCTTGCTAAGAACTGATGAAATTGCATGTTAATGCGCGTCATTGTCGAAAGTTTTAGAAGTTCTAATGAGAGAAGTATGGCGAGTCTGTTCGGATTTTTTTTTTACCTTTTCCGGTGTCTCTTTATATGTTCTAACGTTAAAATATTAAACTATAAGCTATAATTTTTAATTCTAAACCCTAAATCTTAAAAATGCACCCTACGCCAAATTCCTTAAACTTTAAACCTGAACCAAAACTATAACTTTAAATCTTAAATCTTGAACTTAAATTTTTAGTGAAATATATAAATAAACACTAAAAAAGACATAAAATTTTTATTCGGCCTCAATGACCACGGTCTGAATTTAAGTACAATGTCCAAACCATCCCCACTCATCAAATTTAACTTGGTGGGACCTTATTGATTTTGAAGGAAGGGTACCACCTTATTACAACAGCACTCTGCATTTAACGCATTTATAGCATGCATTTGAGAAATTTGTGAAATTTTGAGAAATTATATCGGTCATTTTCATCACATCATTTATAATTTCAACCAATAAAAATTATTAATTTTATTAATTTTTTATTAAGTGAATCTTTACTTGGTAAAAATAATTTTAAATTCGATTTACTGTAATATGAGTAAAGATTCACTTCGTAAAAAATATGATATAAAAAAGTGCTTGATTCTACTGAAAAGATTAATAATATATAATGACATAAAATAAACATGTTACGAACGTATGTTTATTTTAAAAATACATACAATATAAATGATTAACGTTTGAATTAAATTTTATATAAATATAAAATGTTTTTTAAACACAATTATTACACTAGAAATTGTAAAAATAACAACTCTTCTCTAGGGATGGACCTAAAGGAGGACTGGAGGGGGCGAATGCCCCCTAAAATTTTGAAATTCCTATATGATTTAGAAATTTTTTATGTATTTCTTATTGAAAACCTATTTTCGCTTCCTAAAATTTTATAAATTTGTTCCCCTAAAATTTTATAGGTTCGTCTCCTTAACATAAAATTTTGCGTCCGTCCTTTCTCTTCTCTTATCTTTAATGGCAGGTCGTCTTCACTTTAATCTTGACAAGGATTGAGAGTTGATAACTGTAGCGACCTTTTTCGTCCGGGCCCTTTCTTTGGCGGCCCGTTCTTCGGGTGGTAAGCCACGTGTTTTGAATAAAAAATGTGGTAAAAAATGGAGTCGCCACCGGTCACTTGGATAAGGTAGACCGGGCACCGAAAATATATCCAGAGATGGGTTTGAGAGTTGGTTATGAGTGGAGAAGGATTAGCACCCCACTACACCCAAAATTGGTACCTAAAGGTTCGCATTATTTTTATTAAGGAAAATAAAAATTTGATTTAATTTAATAATTAATTTCCAAAATGCACGCACAACAGTTTAAATATGTCTTGGTATTCACGACATTCAAAGGAGATGACACCTGGATGACCGATATGACACTTCTAATAGAAATATTGGAACAATAGGGCAAGATACTATATACAATATTTATAAATAACATAAAGTTAATATAAATAATATAAATATAAAGTAGTGAAATAAAAACAAATAAAATACTATATAATAAACAATACATATATTAATATATACATGTAAACATAAATAATATTTTATACGTATCTTATATAAATATACATATTATATAAATACTATATAAAGTAAATATTATACTATATACATAATATAAGTATAGTATATATTACACATATTATATATACATAATAATACCATATATAAAAAAATACACAAATAAAATAAAATGCATCGAATATAAAAAAGAACTAAAATTAAAAAAATAAAAACGACGCAAAATTTAAAAGTAAAATAATATACAAGACATATAAAAATACCAATACAAAAAACATAATCAGCAAAATTATATATTATTATATAAATAAATACAAAGATAAGGACTGAATTTTATCCCACTATGAGCTTGAATGAAAAACTTTAACTGACCTCCACTAAGATCTCGATGCCACCCCGACATGGCCTAAAAATTTAACTAAATCGGATCACGAGAAGGACCCCGATCAAATGTTGAATCGAACCAACTAGGGCCAAGAACACTGCCCCTAAAACCTTGGCCAGTCTCTCGGCCGGCCATGCTCCCAATTTGGAGAGCCAATTCTTGGCTTTCAATTGAGTTGTGGGTGCTCTCCACCCACGGCTATTTATAGTCAAAGGGGTGGGGGAAGGGGTGACGTCTTCTTTTATATTTTATTCAATAAGTTATCCTATATAAAAAATTTTAGGGTATTAAATACCTAAAAAAATGAATACATTGATTTTACAGATCGAAAAATTTCGGGTGATAACGTCTTCTTTCCTTCTTTTCGAGTCTGCAAATGCTGCAGCATGGACTGGATAAAGGGCTTTTTAATTGGGCATAATGGGTAGGGATATTGGGCTTATTTTGGGTCTAACCCGGACAAAAATGGGTTACAACAATAACCATTAAAAAAGAATTATACAAATATAACACAAATAAAAAAAAATCTAGTGTTGGCCCTAGAGGTGGCAAACGGGTCATTCGATTTGGGTTATTTTAGGTCTGACTACATTCAGTTTAAGTTCGGTTCGGCTCTGGTTTGGACGTTCGGTTTTAGTTCGGGTCTATGGTACTTTGGTTCGAGTATCAGATCAGTTGATTTTTGGTTCGTTTGACTTTCGGTTCAGTTAATATCATGTCGATATTTTCGGGTCGGGTCATTATCAGATTAATAGGTGTAGCGATGTCTCTTTTTATCGCTAAAAAAACGATTTGGTGTTCGAAAGTGTTTTTGAAAGGTGTTTGTGATTTTTTGGATATAAAATATTTATTCCGTGAGGTTTTTTAAAGAAACCGCATTTTAAAAAAATGGAGTCGCCACCGGCCACTTAGGTAGGCCGGACACCATAAAACCAGATATTCGAAAGGACAGGGTTCGGGAGTCGGTTACGGATGGGGAAGGATTAGCACCCCCACACCGCCCAAAATTGGTACTTTAATAATTACCGCTTTATTAATATTGGATTTTCCGGATTAGAGTGACGATTATTTAAAATTCGGTCATAATTGCGAATATATTTTAAGGGTCCCGTTACCCTAGAATAAACGCCCAACCACTATCACTACGCTTGATACTGGCCCCGTTTACGCTCGGATAAAAGGACTCCGCATTAACAAGTTATATCTCGATATGCAATCTTAGTGGCAAAAACGTAAAACATGGCAAAATATTTAAATATAATAAATATTGACATACCAGAATACTAATTTAACATAAATGATATTCTAGACTAAAACATGTATATATACATATTATTCTGAATAATAGATAAAAACAATTATAATATGTTAAAATAACAAGGCAGGAATAAGTACATATAGACGAACAAATATTTCAAAAAGACATGCATACTGGTAATAAAACATATTTCAACATATACGGGTCAACATATCGTACAAAAAGGGTAAATATATTAACATGTAGCCCTAAAAAAACAAGAAAACACACACATATAGAATACAAAATACGCCATGTACGAATCAACTAAAACATAACATGCTTAATATGAATAACCGAATAAAAGACGCATGACCATTATAATCTTAATACACATATATATGTAAACATAAAATACGAGTCATATACGAGGGACATAAAATAAAATAAAATAATAGAATACATCAACATATATGATTATAATACGAACATTAGTATTTACAAAGAATACAAGACTGAAATGAAAGAAAAACAAAAGTCAGTGGCAGAAATTAAAGAGCAATAATATGTAATTTAGGGATGAAATTGCGAAACAAACAAAACCTAAAAGGACCATAATTGTAATTAGACCAAGGGGCAGACCCAAAGTGAAAAATTCAAAAACGCGGGATGGTTAAGGGCGTAATTTTACCATTCAGAAACTATTTCGGTGCAATTTAGGGACTAGATTGTAACCTTTTGAAATATCAGAGGGATTGGGATTGTGATTATACCATGCGGCAAGACAAAAATGAAAATATTGAAAACGCGGTGGGATTAAGTGTGTAATTTACCCATTTAGCAAAATAAAAACACCTATATAAACCTTTTTTTTAGGCCGAAACCAAATTTTTGGCCATTCGTTCATTTTTTCAGTTTTCATATAGCTTGTGTTCATCTTTTTCTCTCGACTGTTCTTCTAAAACTCAGAATCCGGCGGCCGGCCGCCGTATTCTCCGCCGCCGGCCGCCGCTAACCGGAGCCGACGAGCCTCCAAAATACACCAAAACAACCCCCTTGTCGTCCTCAATACGAATCCTAGGTTGGATTCAGAGGATATACTTCTATTCGCCCTAGATCTAGGAAATACGAACCAAAAAATATTTTTTTTAGACCAAAACAACACTACAAAGGGTCTTCTCCTCCCTTTAGTTCACCAGATCTGGCTTGTAAAAGCCGAAAGGCTTATCACTAAGGAAGGGAAGACCCACAAACAACGCCGGTAAGACTACTCTCCTTTTTTTTGTTTCTGTTTTTTTTGTTTTATTCGTATATGCATGTAAAGAAACAAGTAAGAAAAAAAGAGACAAAAATTTACCACTGGACTGTCTTTTGATTATCACTTGACTTGTTACAATTTTTTTTTGTTTCTACAAGATCTCCGTTCTCCCTTTTTTGTTCTTACTCTCGTTTTTTTTTTCATCCCCGTTACAAAAGTTCTCGTTTCATATATATTATTGTCCATGTTTGTTGCAAGTTGCATCTTCTTTTTCAGATCTGAACTGACACTTTTGCTTGTTGTCTTGGGCATATTCTGAACACGGGGATCAATATCGCGCGTGGTGGCGGTATGGTCATTCGCCAATGGGGATCGTTCTCGGCCGTTAGATCGATCGATCTAACGGTCGAGATGGCTTGAAGAACGATCGGCCGGATGAAGCCTCGATTTGATGAGACAGCGGCAGATTTCGCCACGTGGAGCTCCGCAATCGAGAGTCGAACGCGTGGATCTTACGCGCGTGGGATGTTAAAGCGACCGCGCGCGTGGACCACGCGCGCGTGACACTCGAACGGTCCATACGTGTGGAACACGCGCTGGCGCGATATTTTTGACCTCCTGGTTGCATCGTGGCGTTGGATCGCATCTTGATCCAACGCCCCACGCTACCACAATACATTGTAATTAGATAAGATTCAGATTTGGGCCAACCGAGCCTTGTAATTGAATTTGTAATTGGACTGTAAATTTATTTGGGTTTAATATATTTAATTCTTTTCATTTTGTCAGCCCAATAATAATAATAATATAATTATAACAGCAATACATATACATACGAAAATGTATACTTATATTATACAATCATTAATTAATATAATATTATAGTATACGTACGTATAATCATACATAACATCTATATATTAATCAAATACGCTCATACTCTAGATACATACGCGACATACATACACCCCTAATACGTATACATAACTTATACATGCACACACCACCTTATATTAGTAACATTCATATAATAAATATACATGCAATATTAATATATTTACAAGTGAAAATGAGTGATTACAGTTGCCCCTCTTTGCTTGTTCTCATGGAGTGGGAAACAAAGCAAAGATTCATAAGCACTCATTTTTATCAGACTTCCCTGTTTGTAGCCTTGGAAAAACGAATTCTTTTGGACATCTCCGCTCTTCCTTGGCTGAATCTTCAGGCTCGTAAGTTCTTCCTATATAGAGCTTCGTCACCTTCCGATCTTGGAGCTACAGGCTATTCCTATATAGAACCCTTCGCTCTGACATCCCGAATTATGAGTCATTCCTTTCACTTTGAGACAATAAAGCTTGGAGTCCTTCCTATATAGAACTCTTTGCTTTCAACGCTGGTTTCTCCTATATAAAACCTTTTGCGCCACTGATGGATTCTTCCGACTGGGAGTTCCTCCTATATAGAACTGCTAGTCTTCAAATCTCGAGCCACAATCATTCATTCTGTATAGAACTTTTGGTGTCTGAAATCTCAGAGCTACAGGTTCTTCCTATATAGAACCTTTCACTCTAAGACAATGAAGCTCAGAGCCTTTCCTATATAAGACTCTTCGCTTTCGACACAACAGGTTTCCTATATAACCCTGTGTCATAGGTGAATTGCTTTGACTGGGAGTTCTTCCTATATAGAATCATGAGTCTCTTCACCTTGGGGCCATCAGTCCTTCCTATATAGAACTTTTGGCGTCTGAAATCTTGGAGTTACGAATTCTTCCTATATAGAATCTTTCACTCTAAGACATTGAAGCTAGGAGCCCTTCCTATATAGAACTCTTTGCTTTCGACACAGCAGGATTTTCTATATAATCTTGCGTGTCATGGGTGAATTCCTTCGACTGGGAGTCCTTTCTATATAGAACTGCGAGTCTTCACCCTGGAGCTGTCAGTCCTTCCTATATAGAACTTTTCAGCTTTTGAAGCCTCGGAGAGGAGGATTCTTCCTATATAGAACCTCTCTCTAGAGCTTGAAAACATGTGCCTTTTGTATGTAAAAACATTGTCTTCTCATTTGGGATTCACACCGTGATGACCCTCGATGTTTCTTTGGATCTGCAGATACCTGTCTGAGATGAAAACAAAATGCTATGACAAATGAATGAATTGACATGCTCCTAATCCTAGTGATGCCTGACTATTCATGATGTATGAGAGTCAATATCTTGGTGGGCTTGTTTTGGTCCTTATTTGATCTTGATGTCCGCTTTCTCCTTTCTTACGGGCATCGATACCCCGCTTCACTGCCAGGTTCAACCATCTCAACCTTTCTTTTTCTCCAATTATGATTTGGAATTTTAAAGTGCCCTTTCGGGTTTTCACTTTAAAAAGTTTTGTTTAGGGGGTGCCCTTTTGGTTTTCACCCAAGAGATCTCTTTTGTTATCTCGTGTGCCTTCCTTGAATAGATAGGTCATGTGCCATTGGTCATCCTACCTGGTTGTTTAAAGCTTCTCGCCTTCCCTAGTCATTATATAGGGAACTGGAGGATGGAGTTAACATCGTTTTCTTTGATCACCTGCATTTTCAAGGTTAAATCATAGTAATGCTCTGAAATCTCTTGTTTTATTATAAGCCTATGTTATCTTATTTTACTGAAATTGATAAGAAGGCCAGGAATGGATGCTCAAAAACACGGTTTTATTACGATTAAGGGCTTCGAGATATCTTAAAAAGAAAGGTATGACACACATGAGTTAAGTATAAAAATACAAGATCCCTCATTATCTTCGATATGAATGATACATGACCCTGTCAACCGGTGTAGAATTTTTTTGCCTGAAGCCTTCTCTTCACAATGTTCATGAAGATACCCTTCTCTTCGGATATTCAACTTTTCAACTTACCCGAGCCGCCCTTTGCGGGTTTTCAACACGAGTCCTTCCTTTGCTTCAAGATGCCCGGTTTCGGGTTTTCGTCCTGAGCTCTCCATTTTTTTTAGAGATAATATTTCTTGACGGCATCAGAATTTACGGGATTTTTCAGCTCGTCCCTGTCCATTTATGTTAGGATCAGGGCTCCTCCTGAGAATGCCTTTTTTACAACGTACGGTTCTTCCTAGTTGGGCATCAATTTTCCTCGAGAATCTTTCTGGATAGGGAGGATTCTCTTGAGTACCAGATCCCCTCATTTGAATTCTCTTGGGCGCACCTTTTTGTTGTAAGCCTGCACCATCCGCTTTTGGTACATCTGTCCATGACAAATGGCCTTTAGTCTTTTTTCGTCAATGAGATTTAGCTGGTCGAGTCCGCCCGCACCCATTCAGCTTCTTCCAGTTTTTACTTCGTTTAAGACCCGGAGGGACGGAATCTCTACCTCAATTAGGAGTATCTTTGCTCAGCACCATACACCAAGGAGTAGGGTGTTGCCCCTGTTGATGTGCGAATGGACGTCCTATAGGCGAAAAGGGCAAAAGGTAACTTCTCATGCCAATCCTTGTAGGTATCCGTAGTCTTCGCTATGATCTTCTTTATATTCTTGTTTGCTGCTTCCACCGCTCCATTCATTTTAGGACGATAGATCGTGGAATTATGGTGTGTTATCTTAAATTGAGTGCACACGTCCTTCATCATTTTGTTGTTCGGGATTAGGCGTTGTCGGTGATGATCCTCTCTGGCAATCCGTATCGACAAATAATTTCCTTCTTTAAGAACTTACAAACTGTAGTCCTGGTGATGTTGGCGTAAGACGCTGCCTCTACCCATTTAGTGAAGTAGTCTATGGCGACCAAAATGAAACGGTGCCCATTGGAGGCTTTCGGATGGATCGCCCGATGACGTCCATGCCCCATGCTTTGCGAAAGGCCACGGAGAATTCATGGTGTGTAAAGGCGATGGGGTGCATGAATCTTGTCGGCGAAATTTGGCATTTGTGGCATTTCCTGTCGTAATCGATGCAATCTCCCTCCATGGTCAACCAGAAATAACCGTATCTCATAATTTTTCGGGCTATAGACAGCCCGTTGGCGTGCGTTCCACAGATTCCGTCATGTACTTCAGCTAAGATTTCCTTCGCCTCTCGAGCATCCACACATCTCAGCAATGTTTGATCATGACTTCTCCTATATAGGATTTCCCCATCTAGGGCATATTTTGTTGCCATTTTTCTGAGCGCTTTTCTCATTGTTGTCGTTTGCCCTTCGGATACTTTTGAAGCTTGACATATTGCAGGATGTCATAGTACCATGGATTTCCGTCAATCTCTTCCTGTATATTACAACAATGAGCAGGTTTTTCAAACGTCTGCATCTCAATGGGCTTCATCTCTGTCCCGGTGTTTGTTTTAAACATGGATGCCAAGGTTGCCAATGCATCTGCCATCTGATTTTCTTCTCGGGGTAGGTAATTGAAGCTGACCTTTTCGAACTCTTTGACGAGTTCTTGGATCAATTCGTGATATTTGACCAACTTCGGGTCTCTGGTTTCCCACTCCCCGCGCAATTGGTAAATGACTAAGGACGAATCTCCGAACACTCGAAGTTCCTTAACCTTTCTCTCAATGGCTGAGTTCAGTCCCATGATGCAAGCTTCGTATTCAGCTATATTGTTTGTGCAGAAGAATTCCAATCTGCTGGTGAAAGGATAATAGACGTCCTCAGGTGAAATTAGTACTGCCCTATCCCATGTCCGAGGCGTTGGAGGCTCCATCAAGTAAAGTTTCAATGACTTATCATCCAAATCTCTTCTTCGGTGGTAATGCACATCAAATCTTCGTGCGGGAAACTAAAGTTCAATGCCTCATAGTCATCCGAGCACGACTAGCTAGGAAATCTGCTCGACACTCCCTTTACAGCTTTACGATTAACATATACGATGTCGAATTCGGATAAGAGCATCGCCATCGGGCCATCCTTCCCGTTAGCTCGGCGCTTCCATTAAGAACTTTAATGGGTCTAGCTTGGATATCAACCGGGTAGTATGGTATAACATGTACTGTCTGAGCCGCTTGGTAGCCCAAACTAGAGCACAACACGACCTTCTGCCTTTGGCCCGGGGTACCGTGTTTCGCAATCATTGAATTTGCTGCTTAGGTAATAGATGGCTTGCTCCTTTTTTTTGTCTCATCGTGTTGCCCAAGACACATCCCATTGAATTCTCAAGACCATTAAGTAGAGAATTAGTGGTCGACTGTCTTCAAAAGCGACTAAAATTGGAGCATTTGTCGGTACCTTTTGATCTTTTCTAGGGATTTTTGACATTCTTCATCCCATACGCCAGATTATTTTTTTTCTAAGAAGTCCAAGACCGGTCGCATTGGTTGGTTAATTGGGAAATGAAACGAGATATATAATTCAGCCTCCCGAGAAACCGCGGACTTCTTTCTCGTGCGGGGTGGTGAAAGGTCCCGGATGGCTTTCACTTTATCCGGATCAATCTCAATCCCTCTTACGCTTACTACTGAACCCTAAGAGTTTTCCGGAAGTAACGGCGAAGGTACACTTGGCGGGATTGAGCCTCGGTTGGTACTTCCGTAGTCTTTGGAATAGTTTTCTCAAGTTCTGTAGGTGCTCTTCTTCTCTGCTCGGGATTTGGCAATCATATCATCCACGTATACTTCTATTTCTTTGTGCATCATGTCATGGAAGAGAGTCACCATTGCTCTTTGGTATGTTGCCCCTGCGTTCTTTAGTCCAAACGGCATCACTTGATAACAAAAAGTACTCCACATGGTTATGAATGTGGTTTTCTCCATGTCGTTAGGATCAATCTTTATCTGGTTGTACCCTGAGAAGCCGTCCATGAAGGAAAACCATGAGTGTCCTGCGGTGTTGTCAACCAGCGTGTCAATATGTGGCAAAGGGAAGTTGTCTTTAGGGCTAGCTCGATTCAGATCTCTATAATCTACACACATACGAACTTTCCCGTCTTTCTTTGGTACTGGTACAATGTTTGCAACCCATTCGGGGTATTTGGCCACCTCCAAGAATCCAGCATCAAATTGCTTTTTCACTTCTTCTCGGATCTTCAACAACATATCTGGCCTCATTCTCCGAAGTTTTTGCTGTACTGGTTTGCACTCCAATTTTGTTGGCAATTTGTGCACCACTATGTCGGTATTCAACCCCGGCATATCTTGATAAGTCCAGGCGAAGACATCCTTGAATTCCTGAAGTAGGGCTATCAGTTCATGCTTGGTTTTTGAGGAAATAGTCGTTCCTATTTTTATTTCTTTTCTCGCTTCTTCAGTCCCCAAGTTGACAATTTCTGTTTCTTCTTGGTGGGGCATAATCTGCCTTTCTTCGTCGTCCACCATTCTCTTTAACTCTTCCGGGACCTCAATTTCTATTTCATCATATCCTTCCTCAATTTCCTCTGAGACCTCAGGGCATTCGAAATTTACTCCAGGGATTGGGTCCGGGTATCATTCATATCGTCAATCATGAGCGACCTGCATTAAATGAGAATGAATTGTATTGGGAAAGAGACAGCTTTACATGAAAGGAATGAATATGAAGAATGCATGAATGGAATAAATGAGACTTTGGTCATTTTTAAGAAAGTGGGGATATTTTCATTTCAATCAAAAAGTTAACATAGGTGCCCCATACAAGAGATCCCCATTGTCTATGGGCAAAAACAAAAGGTTGATTCGGAGCATTACTCTGATCTATTTCTAAAAACTACAGGTAGATCAATGCAGCTCCAATTATCGAGTGTTTCCCCGGGATGACAAGGGCGGATGTTGGTCAACATTTTGCTGCCTCGGTCCTTTTCAGCTATCATGTTGATGTACATCCCTTCAAATGATTTACTGAGTATTTCCTCATGGTTAAGTTCATCATTTTTCTTCATTGCCTCTCCAATATCTTGACCTGGCTAGTAGAACCCTCCGGAGATGAAAGTGGCTTTCAAACTAGGAAAGGACATCGACCTCCACAGAATGTCTTCTCATTTAGATCTGGCTTTTCTTTGCTCCTCCTTCCTCTTATATTCCTCTTTCTTCTGTTGGACACTTGGTTGGTAACCCAGCCCGAAACGATCCTTCTTGGTTATCATATTCTTGGGTCTCAGGTTTCCTTGTAATTTCTTCCCACCCTTTTTCCTATTTTGGCTCCTCGCCCCGAGTTTCGCGACGGTCATCTTGGTGCAATTAGATAACCTGGGTAGGGGATCCGCTTCCCTCAAAACAGATGTGGCATTTACTAGTTCCAATGCTCGGGCGAGCATTCTGCAAAGATCTTCATCATTTTGAATGTAGGGGTGTCGATGTCACGGAAGCAACAAATTCATGCTCTGCCTCTACTGTGACCAATTTGCCTTCAACTACAAATTTTAATTTTTGATGCAATGACGAGGGGACAACACCTGCGGAGTGGATCCATGGTCTTCCCAACAAGCAGCTGTAAGATGGTTTTATGTCCATTACCACAAAATCGATCACATATTCAGTTGGTCCGATCAATAGGGGTACCTCAATTTTCCCCATTGTTCCTTTTTGCGTACCATCAAAGGCTCTTACCGAGTTGTGGCAGGGCTTTAGGTACGAACCATCTATTGGTAATTTTTGTAGGGTTACCATAGGCAAGACATTCAATGCTGACCCATTGTCGATCAAGACGCTGTAATACATACCCTTTGCAAAGGGTAGTGATGTTAAGGGCTTTGGGTGATCCATTCCTCCTCCTCCGGATCTCATCATCACCGAACGTGATATGATTATAGGCGATAATATGCCCCACTATCATGTCCGGTTTGATACGAAATGTCTTGGGGCACAAAAGTTTGATTCAAAGACTTTTAATAGCGTCTCCCGATGCTTCTCTCAACTTAAGAGTAGTTCCAACACGGTGATCCTGGCCGGTTGTTTTCGTAGTTGTTCCACTACGCTGTACTCGCTATGTCTCAAGAACTTTAGAAATTCTTTGTCTTGGGCCTCAGTTACCGGCTCATTTATCTTTTGGGGAGGTTCTTCTCCGAATATCTGCGTAGGGCTAACTGCTGTACTCTTTCCCTATCTTTTTCAGCCGCTTTCAAAGCCTCGGAGGAATAACATCGCCACTCCTTGTGAAATGGCCTGCCTCACCAGCGTTCACATCGCTACGCTTTGTTGGTCTTCCAAACGTAGGTTCTTTTACTGTTCGTGTTCGATTTTTCGGGCGTGGTCACATTTACAAAGATAATTCCGGGAATTTGTCGCATATCTTTGAATGGGAATGGAGATGGTGCTGAAATGATGATCTTGGGACTTATTTTGCTGGTTTCTCCTCGGGAGACACCTGCATTCCCTGTCCTGGGAGAGATGATAAAAGGTCTATCTTTCCCGTATTTAGTTTTGGGGCTATCTGTCATGTGTACGCCTCGACCCCTTTTTCCCCATGGGCTCTCAAAGAATTCAATTTGTTTTTCATTCATCAACTTCGCACCAATTTCTTGACCTCGTCACATTCTTGGATATCATGCCCTTGATCGATGGAATTCGCAATACTTTCCACATTCCTTCGCGCTTATTATCATGCCTTTGTTGATCACACGAGCCATACATAATTGTTGAAATACCCACCGTAAATGAGACTTGATTTCTGACACGTCATCCTTTATCCTCCTGGTAAAGCATTCTTCTATGACATTAACCCCTCTGCTCCCATGATTGGGCAGCGGGTTGTTGGCTACACTCGCTCTTCAAACTTCAATATCCCGAGAATCGATTAAGTTACGTATGCTTTTTTGAAGGCAAGACAGTTCTCGATGGGATGTCCCGGTACCGCCGTGATAGTCGCAATGTGCGCTTGGATTATACCAAGGCGGGAAGGGTGGATTGACAGAGTAACGATGTATGGCGGACCATGTCCGCTTCATATAACCGGGAATAAAGTTCGAGTACGAAACAGGTAGGGAGTGAAAGTTCTCCTCTCTTTCTCTTTTCTCGTGACTCTCTCATCTCTTTGATTTGAATTTTGTGTTTTTCCCACAGTGTGCTTGTGGCTGTGAGACTGTGAAGTTCTTGGGCGGTATAGGTGCTGGTGGTGTTTACTTCATTTCTCTTGTTGTACTTTCGAGACCCTTCCCCACCATCAATTCTCGCCGCTCTTAATTGCGATTCGAGAGACTCCCGTCCCGATTAAGTCGGCAAAACACTGTGTTGTGTTATTAATGAGGCGATCAAAGAGTGCCCTTTTCGAGTATTGACAAATAATGGCGTGATTTCATGCTCGGGATAGGTGGCTGGATTTGGGCAGCCACTTTCCACCACCTTTGGGCATTGTGTCGCAGAGCTTTCATTGGACTTCTTACCCCATATTTTCTAACATAATTCTGCTAGGGATCATGTCTGTTACATGTTTGTATTGCTCGAAAAATGCTTTAGACAAATCTTTCCATGTCTTGACATTTGCCTTGCTCAGCTGAGTGTACCAACGTAACGCCGCTCCAGTTAGACTATCCTGGAAACAATGGATCAGCAGCTTTTCGTCTTTATGGTAAGGCGCCATTTTTCTACAATACATCGTTATGTGTGCAGAAGGACATGTGGTTCCATCATATTTATCGAACTCTGGCGTTTTGAATTTTGGCGGCAAGACAAAATCAGACACCAGACTTAGGTCACTAGCGTCATTTCCTGATTCTTCATTTGATTGTAACGCTTTAAATTTTTCTTCCATGAGGCGAAATCTTTCTTCCCACTTTTTTTCTACCTCATTCCTGATTCTTTCGACCATGTTCAAGTCCGGTACTTCTTCTTCATAAAGTGCTTCAGTATCGAGGGTTTGAGTCTCAGGTGCCCCTACTTGAAAGCTAGAAGACATTCCTGCAGGGTCAATATACACCTTTCTAGCTTGGTTTGGTGCAGTTGGTTGAACCTTGTAGTGAGCCGGGGTACCCTCTGGTTCTTGAACATTTTCTCCTTCTACTCGTTTTCCAAGACTTTTTGCCAGTAATGCAGTTATGTCAGATACTATAGATGTTTGTGACTGTGCAATCTGATCACTAAGGCTTCTCTGGGCCTCTTCAAGCCTTGTCTCGAGCTCCCTTTGCCCTCTTTCTAGACTGATTATTCTTTCTTCCATGAGCTTTCTTTGTAGCCGGGTAAAATATAGGTGATGAATGATTGCGGGTTAACTACATACAATGCCACAATATTCATATTGTTAATATGGTTGCAAAAAATAAATGCATGTACAATGATGCGAATGTTATGATGCAAATGCAAGAATGCATGCAGACAAGGTACTGATTCCGCTGGTAATCACCCTTTTGAATTACTTCCACGGGAATTAAAGGGTCTTGATTACAACAAAATTCGTGTTACAAAGTAAAGATCCCTAGTACAAAAGATCTAATTATAGCACAGAGTCTTATAGATAGACTCTAGCTCTATCTCCTAACTTTCCAATCGCCTTGAGCAGCTTGAGGAACCTCGGAGCTTCTTCCATTCCCGGGGCTATAAAAGGTCGGAGTGTCTCAGCCTCGACAGCTAAATCATTTACATGTCCAGCGACTCATTGTATGTCCACCATTAGGTTTGCGTAATCTTGGTTTTTACATCTCTGTACCATTCGAGCAGCGTCGCGTAATCTCTTCTGCCAATAGGTGTCCCCTCCGGCTGCAGCTTCCTCGAACACATTAATTATTTCCTTGTAATCCTCCACAATTGCTTCGAGGGACCCAATTCGTGCTTGTAACACACCTACCTCTTGTTCTCTTTCCTGCAGCTCAGCGAAGTTATTCTCAAGGCAAAGACATTCATTCGAGTGAGTGTTCGACTTCCGCCACTTTTCCTTTTAATTCATCATTTTGACTTTGGCTTTGCTCCAATCTCTGAATAGTGTCATCGTACAGTTTCTGCATTTCTAACAGTCTATTTCGGCTACTCATGGATTTTCTTTTCCATACGGCGACACTTTCTCTCTCATGATGGACAGCTTGTTTTCCCTTGCTGATTTCTTGTCTGAATCTTTCTTTCTCTTGATCAATGGCCTTCTTGGCGGACCGTTTTTCTTCCTCCATAGCCAAACAGCAGCTTTCAATCTCTTTCTCGATCGTACTTTTGTTAATTTCTCGTTCTTCTTCCACCAAACGGATGCCTTCATTTTTTCTTTTTCCACAGCTATGAACTGACTCCGGCCGACCTTCTGTATTTTTGCTTGTAATAGAATGGCATCTTTTTGATAAAGAGTATTTTTGTCGCTCAAATCTGCATTTAATTTCTTCAATTGCCTAATGATCCCGTCTCGCTCATCAACTTCTAAGCTTGCCTTATAGAGCTCGCTTCATGTTGGGTCCATTGGATGTCCATTTTCTTTTAACTTCCTCGAGTTCACTCCTTAAGATGTCGGCCGGACGGTACCACCTTTGTAAGCTCTTGAGTGACACTGGCTGGTCCTTGATCGATTCGGAATCACATTATTAACCCTTAAACGTCTCCAAAGGTCGTAATCTGGGGTAGTCATGTGCTCGGTATCTCCTTCCACCCCGATCCGGTAACAATGATCCCAGTGCCCCATGATGGTCTGAATTATTCCTTTGAACTCCCTTTAAAAAGAAATTCAGTTTGGCTTAATCCGGCGGTATTGAGAATGAACTGTCGTGATCCGAATCTGCCGAGACACTAAAAAGCGGGGCACAAGCGATCCTCTCCATGCAATCCCAACATCATCAGCTAGTTGAAGTCACCACAATCAGATAGAAAATAATTAACTTTACCGAGCCATGAGACTCTCCATGCAATGTCTTCATCTTGAATGTTCTCAAGAAATCGGGTCCACATTTTTGTTTTCAAATCCTCTCGCCATTCCTTTGCTAAGTATTCTCGTAAAAAGCGAAAAACCTTGGAAGGATATCCCGGCAGACTCTTGTCGGCGTCTTCCACATGTGACTCAATCCATACTTGTAATAGCTGTGCGCGACCTCAAAAACGCCCTTCTTCATGTTTCCTACTAGCGTTTAAGGAAATGAAAGTCTCGACCAAGATTGCTGGTACTGGGTTTGCTTTTCGTTTCACCCGCTCAAACAAATCCGAAATGGCTATGTCAATGTTCCCAGTACTGGGGAAAGATCACCAAGCCATATATTCCTAAAGCGAATAGGTCCATTTTCTTTGCCTCGTCTGGATGTGTCGATATGATGTCCCGAATACTTTCCCATGCAAAGACTGTATTATCTCCTCGGATTTGAAGGAGGCCACTAACCCAATCGTCACTCATTCCCGCAAAGGTTTTGAGTTTCGCAGTGTAATTCTGATTCATCGGAGGCTTCGCGTAGATCCAATCTTCCTGAATATTTTTCTGGTTAAGTAAAGCAGTGTATTTTTCTACCGTAGGCATCATGTCCTGCCCATTAAAGGTGAAGTAGCAAAAAGCCGGATTCCAGAACTGGGCTATAGCTCGGAGTAGGGGCTGATTAATCCGAATATATAGCGGCTGTGCGATGTCGCCATAACTATCGCAGAATAAGTCTTGTAATCTTCGGTCCCATCTTTCCCAAATGCTTTGAAGATCCCACAAGTCGTTCTGTTGAAGACTCACATAGGTGTATCCAGCTATTACGCGTTCGTTAGGCGATCGTCCCCTTGGATTTTCTGGTTGACCTCGACCAATGTCCGATCGACAAATTAAGCTCTTCTTTCCTAAGACACCTTTTTTCCATGGTGAAAGACTTTCTGATCAGGCAAACCACTTGATCCAGTACCTTTATGCGATGCAAATGCAATGATGTATGAGGAAAAGAACAAAAAGCGAAAAGAAAACAAGTCGATGCAGATAAAAATTGATAAATATATAAATAAAATGACAAAATTAAACAGAATAAACACACAAAACAACCCTATTTATCCCGTCTAAAACCTAAGGTTATCCGCATGGCTCTAAATGGATAGGTTTCTATGTATTCTCTACATGCAGTCTTGGTTCTAGGAGGTACCCCAATTGTCCTTGCTGTCCTCTACTAAGAGTAGCAAAGCCCCCGATCATCACCCATTATAGGCTCCTTTCAACCGGGTTCAATTCAGGGGGACCCATTCGCTTATGCCCGTACGAAGGAACGATATCCTTACGAAAGCATAAGGTACTCGAGCCCCGAAGGTACTTGCTAGGCCCATACGGGAGAACGATATCTCCACGAAAGCATTAGCGTTTTCCCCTTACTTAAAAAAGACGGGTTTATATGCCATATTTTAAATGCGTTAAAATAAACGCGCAATTATGACCGAATGTTAATTTAATAGTCACTTTAATCCGGAACTTCCAATATTAGTAAATCGGTAATTATTTTAAAAGCTTGAGTCTCATTTGTTTTTTTTCGAAAAAACAAAAAATGGTCCCCAACGGAGTCGCCATCTGTAGCGATGTCTCTTTTTATCGCTAAAAAAATGATTTGGTGTTCGAAAGTGTTTTTGAAAGGTGTTTGTGATTTTTTGGATATAAAATATTTATTCCGTGAGGTTTTTTAAAGAAACCGCATTTTAAAAAAAATGGAGTCGCCACCGGCCACTTAGGTAGGCCGGACGCCATAAAACTAGAGATTCGAAAGGACAGGGTTCGGGAGTCGGTTACGGATGGGGAAAGATTAGCACCCCCACACCGCCCAAAATTGGTACTTTAATAATTACCGCTTTATTAATATTGGATTTTCCGGATTAGAGGGACGATTATTTAAAATTCGGTCATAATTGCGAGTATATTTTAAGGGTCCCGTTACCCGAGAATAAACGCCCAACCACTATCACTACGCTTGATACTGGCCCCGTTTACGCTCGGATAAAAGGACTCCGCATTAACAAGTTATATCTCGATATGCAATCTTAGTGGCAAAAACGTAAAACATGGCAAAATATTTAAATATAATAAATATTGACATACCAGAATACTAATTTAACATAAATGATATTCTAGACTAAAACATGTATATATACATATTATTCTGAATAATAGATAAAAATAATTATAATATGTTAAAATAACAAGGCAGGAATAAGTACATATAGACGAACAAATATTTCAAAAAGACATGCATACTGGTAATAAAACATATTTCAACATATACGGGTCAACATATCGTACAAAAGGGGTAAATATATTAACATGTAGCCCTAAAAAACAAGAAAACACACACATATAGAATACAAAATACGCCATGTACGAATCAACTAAAACATAACATGCTTAATATGAATAACCGGATAAAAGACGCATGACCATTATAATCTTAATTCACATATATATGTAAACATAAAATACGAGTCATATACGAGGGACATAAAATAAAATAAAATAATAGAATACATCAACATATACGATTATAATACGAACATTAGTATTTACAAAGAATACAAGACTGAAATGAAAGAAAAACAAAAGTCAGTGGCAGAAATTAAAGAGCAATAATATGTAATTTAGGGACGAAATTGCGAAACAAACAAAACCTAAAAGGACCATAATTGTAATTAGACCAAGGGGCAGACCCAAAGTGAAAAATTCAAAAACGCGGGATGGTTAAGGGCGTAATTTTACCATTCAGAAACTGATTCGGTGTAATTTAGGGACTAGATTGTAACCTTTTGAAATATCAGAGGGACTGGGATTGTGATTGTACCATGCGGCAAGACAAAAATGAAAATATTGAAAACGCGGTGGGATTAAGTGTGTAATTTACCCATTTAGCAAAATAAAAACACCTATATAAACCCTCTTTTTAGGCCGAAACCAAATTTTTGGCCATTCGTTCATTTTTTCAGTTTTCATATAGCTTGTGTTCATCCTTTTCTCTCGACTGTTCTTCTAAAACCCAGAATCCGGCCGCCGCTAACCGGCGCCGACGAGCCTCCAAAATACACCAAAACAACCCCCTTGTCGTCCTCAATACGAATCCTAGGTTGGATTCAGAGGATATACTTCTATTCGCCCTAGATCTAGGAAATACGAACCAAAAAATATATTTTTTAGACCAAAACAACACTACAAAGGGTCCTTCTCCTCCCTTTAGTTCACCAGATCTGGCTTGTAAAAGCCGAAAGTCTTATCACTGAGGAAGGGAAGACCCACAAACAACGCCGGTAAGACTACTCTCCTTTTTTTTGTTTCTGTTTTTTTTTGTTTTATTTCGTATATGCATGTAAAGAAACAAGTAAGAAAAAAAGAGACAAAAATTTACCACTGGACTGTCTTTTGATTATCACTTGACTTGTTACAAATTTTTTTGTGTTTCTACAAGATCTCCGTTCTCCCTTTTTTGTTCTTACTCTCGTTTTTTTTCCATCCCCGTTACAAAAGTTCTCGTTTCATATATATTATTGTCCCTGTTTGTTGCAAGTTGCATCTTCTTTTTCAGATCTGAACTGACACTTTTGCTTGTTGTCTTGGGCATATTCTAAACACGGGATCAATATCGGGCGCGGTGGCGGTATGGTCGATTCGCCGGCCGCCGACGACGCGTTCTTGGCCGTTAGATCGATCCGATCTAACGGTCGAGATGGCTTGAAGAACGATCGACGACGGATGAAGCTTCGATTTGATGAGGCGGCCGGTTTCGCCGTGGAGCTCCGCAATCGAGAGTCGAACGCGTGGATCTTACGCGCGCGTGGGATGTTAAAGCGACCGTCGTGGACCACACGCGAAGCGTGACACACGAACGGTCCATACGTGTGGAACACGCGCCGGCGAATATTTTTGACCTCTGTTTGCATCGTGGCCGTTGGATCAGATCTTGATCCAACGGCCCACAGTTACCTGCACATTGTAATTAGATAAGATTCAGATTTGGGCCAACCGGGCCTTGTAATTGAATTTGTAATTGGACTGTAAATTTATTTGGGTTTAATATATTTAATTCTTTTCATTTTGTCAGCCCAATAATAATAATAATATAATTATAACAGCAATACATATACATACGAAAATGTATACTTATATTATACAATCATTAATTAATATAATATTCTAGTATACGTACGTATAATCATACATAACATCTATATATTAATCAAATACGCTCATACTCTAGATACATACGCGACATACATACACCCCTAATACGTATACATAGCTTATACATGCACACACCACCTTATATTAGTAACATTCATATAATAAATATACATGCAATATTAATATATTTACAAGTGAAAATGAGTGATTACAATAGGATATCAATCAATTTTAGTAGAATTTTCAGGCTGAGTTAGGTTTTTACGCCATATATATCACTTTATATAGCATGTATATTTGGATTTTTGGTGAGCTGTGCGACAATTAACATCCTATCTTTTTTTTATTTCGGCTATCTTTCGATTTGGGTTGCTTTCGGTTCGAATGAAATCGGTTCGGGTCCATTCGGTTCGGTTGAAATCGGTTCGGGTCTACTTTCGATTCAACTTAAATTCAGGTCGGTTTCAATTCAGTTTAGTTTATTTTGATTTTTGGGTCAAATTCAGGTCATCATGTTTGAGTCGATTTCGGGCTTGTTCGGGAAAATGGGTTCGGGTCTCGAGTCAAGTTTGCCATGTCTAGTTGGCACTAGAGGTTGCAAAACGAGTCATTCGGTTCGGGTCATTTCAGGTCTGACTATATTCGATTTAAGTTCGGGTCGAGCCGAGTTCGATTTTAGTTCGAGTATATGGTGAATTCAGTTTAGGTATCGGGTCGGGACGTCGAGTCGGTTGATTTTCGGTTCAGTTATTTTTTGGTCGGTTGATTTCGGGTCGGGTCAATATCGGGTTAATAGAATATTGATCGGTTTTAGTCGGATTTTCAGGTCGAGTTAGTTTTTTCCACTCTATATATGACTTTATATAGCCTGTATATTTGGCTTTTTGGTGAGTTGTGCGATAGTTCACATCTCATATTTTTTTATTTATTTTAATATATTTTCTTTATTTCGAGTTGCCTTCGCCCTTCTGTTTGGGTCCATTCGGTTTGGTTGAAAATTAGTTCTGGTTCATTCAGTTCGGTTGAAAATCGGTACAGGTCCATTTTCGGTTCAACTGAAATTTGGGTCGGTTTCGATTCGATTCAGTTTATTTCGGGTTTCATATCAAATTCAGGTCGATTTAAAATAAATCAGTTCGGTTCTCGGGTCAAGTTTGTTCAGTCTAGTTGGCACCGACCTCGTATATTATAGGACATGACAGACTTTGTGTTCATGTGGACGGAGGAAACTGAGTAATCTCAAGGCCATGTGAACGAAATCAGACCAATCAACTGTGGACATTGGGACCGGATAACAGAATTCGACACGGAGGAAATTGCTTAACCCCTAATGGAATCGAGCCAGGAAACAACGTGTTTCTATTTCTTTGCAACGTGCCTCCCTCTGGTTACTCTTGACCGCAGACAGACATGATTCTGGTACCGGTAACCTGCTGTTAGAAACAAAAAGCTAGATTCTAAACAAGTTTTTTATGCCACCAACGACACGACACCACCGAAGACTAAACCTGCTGGTTATGGTGGCAAGTGCTTGCATGCATTTGACGATTCTGTTTTCCTGAAGAAGTGTGTGAACGGTGGCGATTTCGGAGCAATGACGCCATTGTCCACTCATCAAATTCAAGCATTGAAAGCTAGAAACTTGGTCGGGCTTTGTTGATTTTGAAGGAAGGCATTTAACACATAAATAAAATCTAAATTCCGAAAATCAAGTTTTCAGATGGAGTATAAGGAAATTTTAAAATCGACAAAGAATTCTAAAAAGAGAATTTTGGTACCCAACTTCCTTATTCAAATACCAGCTAACCTCATTTCCTTTAATGCGCCTGATCCTATTATAAAATAAAATTTTAAATATATATTTTTAATTTTAATATATGTTTTTTTATATTATTAAAATAACTATATATTTATGAATGCTAGTATTTTAAAATTTTCCAAAATCATAAAATTCTCCGACCAAACGCACCTTTATAAAACTTGTATATATCAAAGCAAAAACTCCTACAATTTTCATGAGAAAAAAAAAGGACAACTTATTTGTCAAACTAATTATAGATTTATAAAACAAAGGATGCTGGCGGTCTCAATTAGATCGATATGAGCTGTAGGTAAATATGAAAAAAAAATATATTTAAAGCCTATTAAACTAACAATATAAAATTTAACGATAGTTTGAAATCTGCTGTCTAGTTTATGACGAGTAAAAATTCATCCCTCAACTTAGATCAAGTGTTCGAGCTACAAGTAGGCCTATAGTCGAGTCTGGACAGGAGCACTTGTCTAGGGCTATAATTAAGAAATCTAAATGTGAAAGGGTTTTTTTAAATAAAATATGAAAGGAAATTAATTTGTTTTGAAAATGTAAGACCATATAGAATCCCTTAATGTTTTCTATTTAAAATTTTATGTATTTATTAGATAGTTTAGTGAGTGAAATAAAAAATATAATTTACAAACAAACAAATTAATTTATTTTTATTTTTTTAAAATTTAATTTTTAAGGAAAATTAATTTTAGGGTTTAAAGATTTAAGTTGTGGTTTAGGGTTGTGGTTGTAGGGTGAAGAATTGAAGGCCTATTGTTAGAATTTAGAGTTTAAGGCTTAATGTTTATGTTTTAGGGTGTTAGTGGTAGGGATTTAGGTTTTGGATTTTATAACTTAAATATGAAAGGTTATGTAATTTTTTACATAGCTTGTGTATCAAAATAACACATTTTTAATACTCATTATTAGGGGTCCAATTTTTCTAATTCGTTCTTTAATCATCAAAATCTCTTAAACGAACTTATTGTAAATTTACTATATAATACACGAGTGTACGAACGTATTAAAAAATGGGGTTAATTTAATTGGTTATCCTCATCTCTAAGACCATATTTTAATTCAAATATTTGTAATTTTTCATCTTTAATGTAGTATTTTATTTAAAAAGACCTAGAGAATTTAAAAACCTTAATACATTAAAAATATGGATGTTTATTCGAATACCGAAGCCAGCTTGTAGGTTATGGTTTCTGTGCAATTAGCAGGCGATGTGACACTCCTCTTGCATAATCCTTAAGCGCAAGCCAGTTTTAATATGATAAAAAAACGAAGGACAGATTTTTATGAAAACAAAATAAATATTGAAAACTCTTGATGGATCTGCATTATTTCATTATTTTTTTGGTTTGAGATCTGAGTTGTTGTTAGGGGTGTTTTTTTAATTAGTTCTCTACTTACAGGATTATTATTGTCACGTTTTAGCAAGGTAGTTGGCTGTCCGTAAATGTGAAATGCATGGGATATATTTATAGATTATAAAAGTCCTAAAGTTGTTACATTGTCACTTCATATAAGAAAAATATGAGAAGATTTTTTTTAATTAGGCATGCAACCAGTCACAATTTGACATGTGTTGTGTACTAAAAATTACTATTATAAAACCCTTTGTCCACGTTCTATTTGGAAAGCAAAACAATCTCCAACTCTCCATTTCCATAAACACGAAAGTTGCGCAAACGATGAAGGTGTTGGCATTGGCAGTGCTATGGGCTTGTTTGATGTCCAGGGTCGAACCGGTACCCCCCATTTACAAGGTTACATTCACCGCAACGTCCGCCACCAAAAGCACGTACGATGTGTTTATTAAAAATTTGATCAACAATTTGATTATCCATGGAAGTATAGTGCAAGGGCTACCGGTGTTGCCCCCGAGGACTATGTCACCTACCGATCTCCATCGATATGTTGTGGTGGAAATCACCAGCAAGGACAAAACCGTGTCGTTTGTTGTCGATGCCGTCACCGTGTACATCTTGGGTTACCGACCAGGAGCCGGAACCGCGTCCTACTTTTTTAACGACATTCCCCCAGCCGTACGAAACCTTTTCTTCGACGGCACTACAAGAATCGATCTTGGTTTCACTGGCAGTTATGCTAACCTTACAGCTAAAGCAGGAGTATCAGACAGAGATCAAATCCCTTTGGGATTCGGCGAGCTACGCCAAAAGATTGAGAGCATGAATTTCTACACACCTACAACTGACCTGAAGCAAGTTGCGAAAGGACTTGTAGTTTGTGTCCAGATGGTTTCGGAAGCCGCTCGATTGAAAGTCATCCAGCAACAGATAGCTGCACTGGCACCGGCTGTTCCGGGTGGACCTGATAAAATTTTATATCCAGATGGTGTGATGAAAGCGTATGAAACCAGTTGGGGAAAACTCTCCGATGCCGTCCAAGATGCAAAACCGGATGGAACCTTTATAAAACCTGTCGTTATTGTTTCTGGTCAGATTGTTTACAGCAATGTGGCATCTGTGATTCCCGTTATCGCCATACTGCAAAAGAAGTCTCCGACCACGTATTCTGCTGCCGCCGTTCTTCATCAGGTCATCGATGAAACACTGGGCCAGATTTAGTTCAAAGTGAAAGCACACATATATATGCACTAGCATGTATCTATATGTACTCAATAAATAAATGAAATGCAGGATCTTGTAATCCACCTCCGTTTAGCTATCCGAATAAAAATATTTTTCCCTTCCAATCCATTATCATCTCAAATTACCAATGTCAAACTTGAGATCCCATCCATCCTAATAAATCTTAAAAATATATATTGATAATCCATCCGCGATTGGGGAGAGCCAACAGCACCACCACACAACAGTGCCCACAGGCATGGGAGGAACATCGGGTGGGCCTAAAAAGATTTGTCCCACCCTAACTTTTAATGATTTAATTTCATTTTTAACCTCTGAAAGTTTTAAAACTATTAAAATTAAGTCCTCTGAAGCCGTCCAACGTGCAAGACCTAATGAAACCTTTAGAAAGAATGTCATTGTCGCTGGCATTACTTATAGCAACGTGCCATCTGTGCGTCCCGTTATTGCAATACTGCTAAAAGTGTCTCCGACAACAGGCTCTACTTCGGGCGTTCTTGATCAGGTTATCAATGAAGCACTTAGCCAGATTTAGTTCAGAATGTGACCATGAAATTAAAAGCACAAATACACACCAGCATATATCTAATATCTATCCTATCGATATGTATGCACTGAATGAATATTCAAATGCTGGATATTGTAATCTTCCTAAGTTAACTATCCAAATATAAATAGTGTTGGTATCTGAATTTAGCTGCAGCTTCTTTTTTTTCTTTCAAAATGGTACATTCGCTAATTTGGCATCTCAATAAGTATAGTTAATATCATATCGGATCTAAACCAATATCAAATAGTTTAGATTCTGTTTTAGTCTGGTCAAAATTTCAGTGTGTTTTGACCGTTTCTACCTATTTCGTTCAATACTGACTCATTCTGGTTGGTATAAAATTTTTAATATTTAAAACTAACTTTTATTTATTTTTATCCTAACTATCTCTTCCTTAATTACACTCTAAAATAAAAATATAATCTTTTAATTAAGGTTTTGCATTGACAGAAATCATCTTTAACCAATTAAACTGTTAATTATCAATGAGCAAATATATTTAGCCAGTTGGTCAAGTTGCTCATCTTTATTCCTTCATATTTCCTTAAGTTATGTGTTCTAAACCCACTAAAAGCAACATTTTTCTTTCTCCTCTACTTAGGATTGCATGAATGATTGATGAAGGAAGCCAGCACCATAACCCAACACCAAAAAATCACTATTTTCCTCTAATACTTTAGCCGAAACCACCTCTTCAACAAAAGAGTTGACATCCAACCCGTTCTTGAGATTTTGGTGGCTTATAAGCGAACCTAAAAATTAGGCCCTAATAATAAATACTGAAAAAATAAATTTTAATAGTACGCTCCTAATAACAAGTTTTAGAGAAAAAAACGGGACTCTAATAACAAGTAATGGGAAAAATAAATTTTAAAAGTATGTAACTATTAACAAATATTGGAAAAAAATTGGACCATAATAACAAGTATTGGAAAAAAATCAGTACCTTAATAACAAATATTGAAAAAATGCATTTTAAGAGCAGGCCCCTAATAAAAGGCATTAGAAAAAATTAGGCCTCTAATAACAAGTATTGCAAAAAAATGGACAAATAATAACAAATATTGAAGAAAAAAAATTTGAGAGTAGGCTTATTAATAAATATTGAAAAAAATTAGATCTCTGATAACAAGAATTGAAAAAATGGACCTTTAATAATAAGTATTGAAAAAAGTAAAATTTTAATAGTATACCCCTAATAATAAATATTGAAAAAATTAGACTATAATAATAAATATTAAAAAATTTAAACTACTACTAAAATTAAACAATTATAATTATGAGCAGTGTGACCCACCCTCAAGGTCGGCCCTAATCCAAACTGCTTAGAATCTAATCCATACCGAGTTCCATACCGAGTTTTTTGTCCTTTGAACAGCCATTTCCCTCGATCTCAGGCCTAGAGAGACTCATAACTAGACAAAACCCATATCGAGCTTTGTCATTATGCAATTGTACACATTGTAATAATAGCTACCTGCATGGATTTTGTCTAGTTGTAATAAGCGTAATGATTTTGAAGGTCCCCCCAGTCTTATCACCGGCGGATCCATCTTAGCCACTCTCACCTCAATCAATTCTTTCATCAATATATGATAAATGTGCTATTACCTGACCGGTGAAGACTCAAGAGCAGACATGGGACAAACTGATCCCCGTCGATATGTTTTGGTGGATGTCCTAGGGTGGTCACATTTGCTTTGGATGTCACCAATGGGCATCTACGAGGAGGAACCGAACTGAGGTCCCACTTCTTTCCCGGTGTTCCGGAAGCTGTACGAGATCTTCTGTTCCCAAACAGTCGAGGACTGCCTCTTCCATTTAGTGGAAGTTATGAGTCACTAGAAAGAGCTGCATAAGAAACTAGAACTCGGCTCCCTATGGGACTTGAAGAGCTGCGTCGGCATCGCATTCCCGTACCTGCAGATCAAAGAACTGCACCTGTGGTCTCAAGGGCTCTTTTAGTTTGTATCCAGATGATTGTGGATCCAGCGGGAATTAGATATATCGAGGAAAGAGTATCTGATGTGTTCCAGATTCATCGGTTTGAAGTGTTTTATGCAGATGCTTTAATGGTGGCGTTTCAAAACAATTGGGATGCGATCACAACCGCCCTCCAATCTGCAAATACATGGGGAATCTTTTCAACAGATATCCGTATAGTATTGGAACCTCAAGGAGAAGCATTGATTTTCGACACCGTGGCATCTGCGAGTTTCTTTGTTGCATTAATGCCAGTAGTATGCCAAAACAGAGGAGCTAATCTGCAGTTTTTGCAAATGTCATCCTCTTCTTTGCCTATGGTCGTCAGATCCACCGGCTTCCACGACGGGGATGACACTTGTGACGTAGTGTTATCTCCAACATCGCACATCATTGGACAAATTGGTTACTGTGTCGACGTATACCAACGATGGAAACAAAATAGTCTTGTGGTCATGCGGGCGGAATCAACCCAATCAATTGTGGACATTGAGATCCGATGGTACAATTCAATCCGGCGGAAAATGCTTAACCACTTCCGGCTATGCCATTGGAAGCTATGTGATGATCTATGATTGTGCCAGAGCTGTCCGTGACCGTGAGGCCACCAAATGGGAAATCCGTCCATAAGAAATCCTAGATCCGGGCTGGTCTTGACGGGAAGTATAGATAGTTCATGCACGGTTAATCTAGTTGTAGATATCAATCAGCAAAGTTCTAGACAAACTTTTATCGTCAGCAACAACACGAGAGGGCAACAGTCGCCAACATTATCGGTTACAAAGGCTACTGCTTGACAGGAACTGGAGGTTGGGTGTGGCTGGAATTCCTGTGGGAGTGACGATATCAATCAACAATGGGAAATAATTGCAGACGGGACCATCAGGACTCGAAGGGATCGTTCTCGGTGTCTTGTGCTCGCAAATGATTATTGGATTCGGAACTCGGTTGTCCTGGAAAGGTGCGACGGAGGACGATGGCGGTTTCAAAGAAATGTAACCATTTTGCACGTGTTGAGTGGGCAAGTGATGGACGTCAAAGATACCGAAGATCCCATTCCTCGGATTAGAGCTGTAAATGAGACGAAGCAGATCGCGAGCTACTTGAGCCTGACTCGATCAAAGTTTGACTTGATTGGACTCGACTTGAGCTCGAACTTGACTCGAGTTTTTAACGAGCCGAGCCGAACTACTTGATACCCGACTCGAGAAGCTCGTGAGCTACTCGAAAATATAATATACTAAATTTTTTATTTTTTATAGTTTAAAATCTAAATTCCTAAACTTAAAACGCTAAAATATAAAGCCTAAACATAAGTCTTAAACCCTAAAATCTAAATCCTAAATTCTAAACCCAACAGCCTTAACATTTAAACCCTAAAATAACACCCTAAACCCTAAAATTAACAAGCTTGAGTTTACACAACTTGTGTAACAAAGTTTTTTCTTGATAGGGCTTTAAATGAGACATGACAAATGGTGTGCTACTTGAATCTGACACGGTCAAAGATCGGTCAACACTTAACTCTATTGGGCTCGAATTAAGCTCGAATTCGACTCGAGTTCTTAACGAGCCGAGTCGAGTTTGGCACTACTCGAACTCGACTCGGCTCATTTACATCCCTACCTCAAATTTCAACAAACAACGATTCAGTCAGATTTGGTTTCAGAATGTAGCCTTGAAATGAAAGCATTTTCTACCGTCTTTATATGTATCCAATAAATAAAAGTTGAATCCTGTAGTACAGTGGCGGATTCAGAAATCTTTTTGAGGGTGAGCACAAGTTAAAATATTTTCGAGGGTGGACACAAGTCATAAAAATCTTAAAATTTTAGGGTGGGCACAAATCATAAAATTTGCCCACCCTAAAATTTAAGGACTAATTCATAAAAATTAAAAAAATTGAAGTCAAATGTATGAACTTTGAAAAGTTTAAGGTGGGCATGTACCCACCCAATCATACATGTGGCTCCGCCACTGCTGTAATCCAACACCATTTTAATAAACATCATGTACCGATATGTATCATTAATCATATGCACTGATATGTATCATTAACTATTTTAATAACATTTGAAATTATGGGGACCTAGAATGTGATTATACTCTTTTGAGAATAAATTATGTTGAAATATTTTTGTGTCACTTTTTTTTAATAATTTTTTGTTATCATAATAAAATCAAACTCAGTTTTTTAGTGACCTTTTAAGGTTAGTATAGTGGATCTTGTAATCCACCTCCACTGGCTAGGTATAAACTTGAAAATGGATGAAACATTGGTAATCCAAACATGATTAACTGTCTAGTTTATTGCAACAAGATTTGCCGGTTACATCATGGTAACATCAAATGTAGCAAAGCAAGTTAGATGAAAAAATTGCAACACAATAAACAAAAAAAAAAGTAAAATAAAATCAAAAAGGATTTTTCCTCCCATGGCTATCTAGCTAATAGCTTTGATCCTGAATGCCAATCTCAAGAAGAGTCTTCGTTGCTTGTTTTTTGATCACTTTGCCATATAACCCTCTTCCCAACTTCATTTATCTCTCAAATTCCACCGCACCGCAACCGCTGTCAATGCTATCGCGCTTCTTCAATCCTTCTACGACAACCTTCAATACTCCCTCTTCACTTCCCACAACTTCTACTACACTGTCCACGACGGCCTCTTTTGCCGGAATCCGCCTGCTCCACCTCTTCATCGACCTATCCGAACCATATACCTCGGCATACACAGGCCAATACGAGGCCCTCAAAGTAGCCCTTCCCTTTTCCCCTCACTGCCCATCTCTTCATACCTTCCTCCAACCTATAAACCGCACCTCCCACATCTACCCCATTTTCAAGGCCCATCTCAATCTCCCTCAACTCTTGCTTCGAGCAAACCGCAGCTCCTTCGAACTTGCATCGGCTACATTTGCAGTTATTTTAAACCCCCAAGACATCGACATCTCCACACGTTTCTCAAACGGAGAAAGCGTATCGAAATACATGAACGTGATCTCTTCACCGGCCTTGACGTCTCTCGAAGCGTGAACCATAACACAGTCCCCTACGTGCAAACGTCTCGCATTCGGATTGCACGAATGATTGATGAAGGAAGCCAGCATCCATAACCCAACACCATAAAAATCACTGTTTTTGCCTAATACTTTAGCCGAAACCGCCTCTTCTACAAGAGAATTGACATCCAAAACGCTTAAAATCTTATCCATATCGAGCTTCTGGTCCTTCGAACAGCCATTTCCCTCGATCTCAGGCCTAAAGATACTCATATCAGGGACTTCGAGCTCCATTTCGTCTTCACCTGTAGATAGCATATTAATCAAAAGCTATGTTCTTTGACATTTTGCGACAGCTTCCTTTACTTTATCTATAAAATTCTTCCACATAACAAGCTGTGCATTTTCAGCTGAATCTTGACCTCCCAAAATACCTCTTTCAATCGAAATGGCCTTAGTGACCAAAAGCAAAGTCCCGGCATCCAGATTCTTTGTAGCAAACAAGCCCCGCCCACTAATCTCAGACCTCTTAACCACAACCGGACCGACATATTCAGCAAGTTCCGGAGGGTTTCCTCTGAACCCATTAAGGACCCAATCAGAAAGATCAAAACTTCCCGTCCTAGATTGAAACTCGAGTTTTTTTACATTTCTCTAAATACCCATTAACAATATCGAGATTCCCGTTACCCTGCGGGTCAAAAAGAGTTGCTTTGAAGCAGTCCAAAGCATTGGAATACCTGTTCAGACTAAGCAAGATCTTACCTTTGCAAAACAGAGTCTTGAAGTGGCTGGGTTCGATTCGAAGTGCTCGGTCACAGTCTTGAAGTGCTCGGGTTAAATCTTGTTGCTTCGACCGTGCCTCGGCTCGATTCGAGAAGGCGACACACAGAGATTTGTTGAGCTTGGAGAGATGAACTGGGTCTGGGTTGGGATCTTGATGGGTGTTTGAAATTTGGGATTCGCAAAGATCGATTAACTGAGAGTAAAAGTGTATAGAATCTCTCCATTCTTCTCTGAGGTGAAGCTCGATGGCTTTTGATCGGAGCTGCTGCATTTGCTCTTCGGCGGCAGACATTGCTGATAGTGTGTGTTTTTCCCCTTTTCTTCTTGCTTGCTGGTTTTAAATTTTGGGGAAGTTTATGAATAATGTAACGGTCATATCTGGTCGGTCTTGATTTCTCTTTATCTTATTTTTGAAAACTTTTTAACGGATTTGTTTTACAGTAGCAACGGCTATATCGGACTTGTTTATTGAAGTATTTTTTTGGGTCAAATTATGCCATTAGTCTCTTGCGGATTTAGTCCTTGTATTATAATTCGGTCAATTTTAGTCTTTATATTTTTTTTCTAATTTTAAAATTTTAATTCTGACCTAAATAGTGCAACAATAACATGACTAAATTTAAAAGGCTTAAAATGATCAATTTAGATGACAAAACTAAATACTAGAATTTAATATTCATTGTTTGAGTGAAGATCAAAATTTTGAAATTTAAAAAATATAAAGGTTAATAACGATCATAGTAAAGTACATGGATTAAATCTGTAACTTACACGTGAAAAAAATATGATTTTTATGGCTTAAGGGTTTAATAAACCCTTAAACTTTTGCAAAAAAATCAATTAAGCCCTTAAATTTTTTTGCACCCAATTAAGCCTTTAAATTCAAGGAAAAAAATCAATTTGGCCTTTTGACCAAAGTTTACAGTTAAATAAGCCCTTAAACTTTTGTAAAAAAAAAAAATCAATTAAGCCCCTAAACTTTTTGCACCCAATTAAGCCCTCAAACTTAAGAAAAAAAATCAATTTGACACTTTGACCGTTAAATTTAACGGTTTTTTTAAATTTTCTTGGCATGTGTCGCAACAGGATAATGTCACTTTTCATTTCTAGGAATTTTTAAACTTTAATTTTTAAAAAATATATAAAAATCTAAAAAAATCTGGAAAAATATTTTTAATTCCAAAATTTATTTTAAAATAATAAATAATAATGTTTCAAAAGAATAAAACATTTTTAAAAAATTAAAAATATTAAATATTATTATACAATTATAAAAAAATAAATTGAAAAAATATATAAAAATCTGAAGAAAAAAATATTTTTTTAGATTTTTTTTTGGATTTTTATATATTTAATTTTTTTAGATTTTTATATATTTTTTAAAAATTAAAGTTTAAAAATTCTTTAAAATGTTAAGTGGCATTATCCTGTTACGACACATGTCAAGAAGATTTAAAAAAAAAACTCGTTAAAATTTAACGGTCAACGTTGGTCAAATGGCCAAATTGATTTTTTTTCTTGAGTTTGAGGGCTTAATTGGGTGCAAAAAAAGTTTAGGGGCTTAATTGATTTTTTTTCTTGAGTTTGAGGGCTTAATTGAGTGCAAAAAAAGTTTAAAGACTTGATTAATTTTTTCACAAAAGTTTAAGGGCTTATTAAACCCTTAAGTTTTTTTTTTTTATCTGAGATGCCGTTTTTGTAGTTCCATTGGGACTCAACTAATTGCAAGTCGAATTAGAGCAAACCCTTATATGAGAACAAATTCTTCTAGGTTATTTTCTCCATTCATAATACTGCTTAGACTTCTAAATTAGTGATAAATGTATTGAAGTATATTCGCACTCAAGCTTTATTAATGTCACTTTTAAAAAGTTACACTGTTATTGGATTTGAAAGTAGTGGGATAGTTTGACGTGTTTAGACGATCACCGTAATTTTAGATCCCGCTGAAAGGGGCGACATCCTCCAAACTTTCATTACTTGTCCAAAAAGTGCATTCCATTTGTCTTGAGAAATAAGACCTGATAAGTGGTAAGAATGTTAGCAGCTGTTGGAGAGATTTATCCTATGGAGGGGAGGGTCTGCTACACAAAACATCTCAAAGCAACATGGTGTCTTAGGTTTGGTAAACATCTTACCTTAAGAGTATTATGAATTCGATCTAATGCCATGCTACCAAAATTTGTGAGCACACCTAAGATGAATTTCTGTTCCTACTGATTCAGTATGTCAACATTCCTTTTATTTCGGCTACCTTTTAATAGCTGAACAAGAAAGAAAAACACCAGCCGAATCTATGGTCCGGAGTACTTTGATTTGTGAGAACTCAGGGTCGGAAATAGTGATGAACGGCGTTGAGTGTGAGTGAGGAAGGTGAACTGTTGTTAGAAATATAAAGAGAAATGGAGGCAGATTTTATTAAATGAAATGAGTTACAATTGTCTTGCTTAGCCCATTACGGCACTGAGTTTAATACGCAAAATACAAGAGGCTTTGTAATATTTCGTTGGTTGGTACGTAAGCGGCATCTCAGTGCAGAAATAAAAGATTCAACCAGCTTAGAGTGCTGTCCAGTGTATTCAAGACACTGTTTTAAGTCTTCAATCGCAGCAGGAATAATTTAAACGGTGAAGAATTCTCATAAATACTTTCTATTGCGACGGACCGCTATTTGAATCTCTACTCAAAATGCTCGACAGTAATCTCAAACAGTTTGGAGATCCTTAAATCTTGCAATGTTTCACAAGCAAAATACTAATGTTTGGTCAAAACTAATAGAATCACCAAGATAGGCAAGCAATGCGTTCAAGATTTGCAATCAATTAAAACTTGAGGTAATAATCAACAAAGATGGGTAAGAATTGCAACGGAAAACGCATGGTTTGCCGATAACATAGCGGGTGCTGCAGATTTTAAGGAGGTTTAATCGGAATCGGGTACTTTGATTGGTATTCCAGTTTCATTTTCTTCAATGGAAGTTGAGGCATCCAATGGTAGCCATAGTGTCCGGATGTTAAGAGTAATATCACTGCGAATGGAATTAGTTTATGCATGCATTGATTAATCATTTCGAACATTAATGCATGTTAGACTGGAATAGAAATCCCCTGCTCATTTTTAGTGCTTCTATTTATTTTTCCACTAAAATGTTAAGTTTATGTTTAGATTAAGGTTCAGGGTTTAAGAAATTAAAGGGAAAGTGTATTTTTAGGGTTTGAGATTTATGGTATAAAATTTAGAATTAGAGTTTATAATTTAAAATTTAGGGCGGTAAGAGTGAGTAGTTATATGATGAAGACAACATATGCGTACCTTCCATCAATGCACCTCATGATACTTGAAGTCCCTTGGTCCACCTCTTTTCGGACATACATTTTAAGCTCGTGTTGTTTTCTCAAACTCGTTTTTTTTGTGTGCGTATTATCAAAGAATTAAGAAAAATAATATACACTATCATGCTCATATGCTAAAAAATATATAATTTCGACTCTAAAAGTCCATTGAAACTATAAGAAAATAAAAGATTTAATGGATCATATCCCTAAAACTTGTGTAATTATAAACCAAATTCAAATCTGGGTTCACCGCTATTGAAGAAAGTGCATCAGACTTAGGCTCAATTACAATTCGACCGGAGCCAACTGAGGGTTTGAAAGTTCAAGCCTTTTTTCGGCCTAAACCTACTAGTCTTGAACCATGGACTATTTTATTTCTATAAGGTCCAAATTATGTGAGACCCAACCCGGTCTAGATAATGTCTTGGTGTTCCCAAGATAAACCAACTATTTGACTAAAATCAAATTGTCTTGCCAAACTATTTGACTAAAATATGCTACTAGTCCAAAGGATGGCAACATCATCATTCTAGACAATTCAAAAAATAAACTGAAAAATAAAGAAAAAGAAAACCCTAGACAAGAGTATGAATATATTTAATTTTATTAGTAATCGTTATTTATTTCAAAGTTTTGACAAAATATAAATAATTAGATAATTATTTGATACACTGTCGGTAAAAACTTTTAATTTTTACATACACTTTAGTTTTAGGGTTTAGAACTCAGTTTAGGGTGTGGAGTGTAGGTTTTTTGTTTAGTAATTTAGAATTTAGTAATTGTGAATATAATTTAGGATTAGGGTTTATATGTTAGAACCTAAATCCTAACCTATAAACCCTAAAACCTAACCCTAATCCACAAATTCTAACTATTACCCCTAAATTCTAAACTACTACACCTAAACTCCTAAACCGTATGCCCAAAACTAAGTCCCCAAACCCTAAAATTAATACGTTCATAAAAACTAAAAGTTTCTACCGCCAGTTTATTGGGTATAAATCTTAAATAATTTAGATATGGTATAAAAAACATAAATATTTATGAAAATTTTCCATATTTAAAACTGAGATCATGTGATTTAAGAATCAATTAAATTGTACCAACAAAGGTTAGGTCATAGGTGCAACGGCAAAGTACATTAATCTTTAAAGGAGAGAATTTGAGTTCAAACCATAAAAATAATATTATTAGAGAGAAACTACAAATCCCATAAACTTGTACTATAAAAAAAATAATTAAATTGTGGTGACTGAGTGAGGCATTTAATTTGCCAGACCATTTTAGAAAAGGGTGAAAGGAATAAAAGAGGGCAGCCCCAAGTCATCAATACACGTGCCATATGCGGGAATAAGTGCTTAACTTGACGGTGTATAGAATCCTATGTTTTCTAGTTATTTACAGTTAAATATTACAAAAACTATAATCCAAAGGGTGCATGGCTATTCAAGGGCAAAAGCCAGCAAATTATTTTGTGATTAAATTGGATTTTAAATTTTTAAAGGATCAAATTATTGCACTGACTTATAACTTAAGAATTTCCGAAGGGATCAAGTAGCAAAATTTTCCATTTGTCAAGGGGTTGTTTGGTGGAGGTAGATAGTGTAATTGCTAATACTCGGTAGCATGGATTTGGTACGTAGTGATGAGGCATGGAGAAGATTTAAAATTAAATCTAAATGGGGCACCCACCCCCACACCATTTCATAAATGGGACTTTTTTTTCACTGGTTATAAAAGTATTTACAAGTACAAAAAAGGAAAGATTTTATATATTCACTGCATATTTTAGAAGAAATCGAAATTCATTAAAATAAAATAAAGTAAAGCAAAACATACTTTAAAACAAGAAAGGAACTTAATAACTGAGTTTACTATGTCATTCATCATCTATAGAAATTTAACAAACAAATCTCTCAATCTCTATCCAACTAGACGCTTAAGTAGTAATGTAGGAGAGCTGATCAACAAAATCAATATTGCAAAATATTCTTCTTATAGTTCTTAAATCATCGTCAAAATGTCACTAAAATGGATCAAATCATACGAGATCCTCGACATTCCCTGATTAGGGATGTGCATTGTGATGATCGTTACACAAACATCAAACTATCATAGATGTATATGAAAACCGTGACATAAGACAAAATGAAAAATGTGTGAAAAAAATTAATTCAAAACAAAAGCTATAAATAAAAAAAAAACAAAGAAATAAGAAAGATCAATCAACATAAAATTAGTGTCATCGTTGGTAGCACAAATTTTTTTAGATAACTACAACAAGAAAGAGAGAAAAAACGACCGACCCTAAGTAAGGTTCTATATTCTCACTACCTGTAAAATTAAACCATCAAACATTAAGCATTGTGCACGTGATTTATTGGTTATAGTTAAGGCAATGGTCCCATATCATATAAAAAAACACGTACATAGACAAATTTTCAGGTAAATATAACTCTACTGAAATTAGTACTACTACTACTTACAAACTCTTGTCGTCTTGAATTAATTTTTATTTTTATATATTTATGTCTGATTAAGTTTGAACCAGGTCCACAACTTCTACAGCTCATCTTTAATCTGGTGTTTGGTTTCTAATATTAATGTCTTTTTTATATTCAAAATTAAATACTTTTTATCTGAATGTATGTGTCGGTAAGAGACCATACAATAAACTTAATTATGTAACCCCACCCTTGCTTTGTACCATTAAGGCTTAAAGGTCACTTCTGCCCCTGCACTAGTTTTAATTTATCGTTTGATTCCATTGTCATTAGGGTGAAAACAAAAACATGTTGGTACAAGTGTAATAGTTTTGTTCCAAATTAATTATGGCAGTAATTTTTTAATCTTAAAATTATACTAAATTTTGCTGAAACAAAAAGAGAATTTTGGTGATTATGTCCACCAAAAAACTCAAACATAAAAATAAAATGAAAAAGAGAATCCAAAGCACAATAATAGTTGAAGTCTTCTTTTGAATTTGACGCTCATCATTCATAATAACCCAGTAATCGTCAACGGTACTCATTTACTTCTATCAAACTAGACACTTTAGAGATTATGAAGGAGTGGCGAGCGAACCAAAGAAAACTTACAGGTTGTTCGTAAAACATATATGAATATATTGGCAAACAACCACAAAAGAGGATCTAACCGCTGAAAGACCATCAACAATCGTAAATCAAATACGAGCAATATGAGAATCTCTACACAATCACAGATCTACCGCAGAGGTAGGTGAACAACATGCCATAAGGCAAAAGAAACGTGCCACAAGAGTAAAATAAAATGTGACAAAAGAGCAGAGTTAAAACGTTCCGCAAAGACAGAAGAACATACGCAAAACATGCGACAAGAAAAAAGCCAAACAAAATAGATACTTATTGAAATTACAATAAAAACAGAATAAAAATAACAAATCAAAATAGGATGATTTATGAGAAAATAATGAAAAAAATAAATCTCGACAGTCGACAACCAACACTAAAACGTTGTCGCAAGTAAAATAAAGAAAACCTTACTGTTAGAAGAGAGAGAAAAGAAAGATTAGAGTTTTAGCCAAAAATTGACCACCTAAGTTGGAAAATTTTGGTAAATAATCCAACATGTGACGTTTTCCCCTGGCACCGTAGAAAATGACCTAAATTCCTAAAATTCTCCCAACATACCCTATATTTCAAATATTAGTTTCAAGTTAGATTATTTACCCAACGAAACCACCTAAGTTAGTAGTTTTAGTTTAGGCATGATTTTTTAGTATAATCATTAGTATTTAAATTATAGATTGATGAATTTAAATTTGATATATAAAGTTTATTATAAAACGATCTTTAATTTAATTATTTTATCTATAATATTATAATTTCTACATCTAACATTACTTAAGCAATATAATATTTTATTATGTCAACCAACTGTTTTTTTTTTATAAAAAAAACACGTCCCTATATTTTGTTGGTCCATATCAATCAGATCATGTTGATGTGTCGAAATCTTGGTAATGGAGTCGAACTTTGGAGTTTGACTATCGAGATCTTGATGATGGTGTAATAATTAAGAATCCCATTGCTTGATAACGATGTTGAAATTGGTGTTTTTGGTATCCTTAAGAGAACCCAAAAAAAATGGGGACCATCTTCATCTTCGTTTGATCTTGATGGTTGTATCCACAATGCTTATAAAATTAAGAATTTTAATATATATATATAAAATTTATAAAAAATCTATTGAGTGATCTCGGTAGTAAATGATGATGTTATTCCTCTCTATTAACTTGAATTCAGGCAGCGTAACTTGTAAGTGTGTGTACGTTTTCAAATGGTTAAGAATAAATAATTGATATTATCTTGTAATCATCCCAGAATATTAAAAAAATTATAAAATAAATTATATGTTATAATTAAAAATAGTTTTCTATAATAATTTTTTTGTATAACCATTAGTATTCAACCAGTTGATTGACTAATTAATAATTTTCTAAGCCCTAACCCTAAATTCTAAATCATAAACCCTAAAAATTACACTCTATCACTAATTTTTTAAACCCTAATCTTAAACCTTAAATTTATTTTTTTAGTGTGAGATATAAAAAAGTTGAGTATTTTTATTCGAGATTTAATCAACATATTTGGGTAGCAATATTCAAGTGGGGTCGTTAATATTCACCGGGTAGTTGGACTAATTTATTTAGATTTCCACTCATGAAATTTTCAGTCATTCATTTTCCCGTTGGCCGTTGATACTCATCGCCTATATATTCGCCACCCATCACTGTTACTCTTCACTCTCAACCAATTCTCCTTCCTTGAAAATCAAAACCCATTCACTCATCTCCAAATTCTCAGGCTGCCTGTTCTTTTGTTTTGCTTTGATATACGGCCAAAATGCGGCGGCAGTCGTCTACAAACAATGGCAACAAGGAGGTGGCCGGTTTGAAAAGAGGGCCATGGACAGCTGAAGAAGACGAAATACTGACGGCTTACATTCAAAAACACGGCCATGGTAGCTGGAGTGCCTTGCCTGAGAAAGCTGGTAATTCTTTATCATTATTATTAATATTTCCCTGTCTGTATATACTATCTTGTTTTGTTGTAGCTAAGAAAATATATTGCATGGTTTTTGATTTGGTTTATGTATATAGGACTTCGTCGATGTGGGAAGAGCGTTCGGCTGAGGTGGATTAATTACCTACGCCCTGATACCAAAAGAGGAAAATTTAGTTTACAGGAAGAACAAACCATCATTCAACTCCATGCCCTTCTTGGAAACAAGTAATTATATCAATTAATTTATTATATTTTTAACAGTTCGTCTGTAATTTGTACGAATTCATTGACGTTCATGTTTCCGTCTCCTTTTTGATTTTGTCCGAATTCATTTAGGTGGTCGGCAATGGCAGCTCACTTGCCAAAAAGGACAGACAATGAGATCAAGAACCATTGGAATACGCATCTCAAGAAAAGGCTGATTAAGCTAGGAATCGATCCAATGACTCACAAGCCTCGCGCGGATGCATCAGCCTCCCGGCCGTCTGGCTCGAATCTAAGCCACATGGCTCAGTGGGAGAGTGTTCGTCTCGAGGCCGAGGCTAGGTTGGTCCGTGACAAGAAACATGTTGTCCCGAGCCCGAATCCTGTCCACCAAAAGAACACAACCACCACCTTACACCGGATCCGAGTCGGCTCAGACCGAGGTGCCTCCGACGTACTCAAAGCATGGCAGGGTGTAGTTGCCGGCATGTTTTCGTTCCCCAGTCAGGAGCTCGAGTCCCCGACTTCGACTCTTAGTTTCCCCGCCGTCGGACACACTGCCACTGGCTATACGGATGGTGAAACGGGGTTTGGTGCATTGAAATACGTCGAGAAATCGAACCAATTGCAAGAAATTGAGGAGACAATGAGTGATTGCGACATCGACGCATGGTTTGCGGACTCATTTGGAATTGGAAATTATGAAAACATATATGAAGGTTTATCGGATGCTTTGGCTCCGAATGTACCGATGGTTTGCGATAGTGTACCCGATTTGGTGAACTCCTCACCATATGATTCCTCTGTATTTTGATCATAATGTAATGAACCAAATTTCTATTCAGCAGCGGCAGATCTGGGTAAAGGTTTAATTAAAATTATTAAAAATCTATAAAGTTTAAAATTACATATATGAACTTTTATGAGTTTTCATTTTATTCAATTTTCACAAATGGCTAATATCATCGTCAACGTATCATTATTGAATATTTAAATATTGAATAGAGACCACCATGGCGCAATAATTTTATGTTTATAATTTGTAATTGACATTGCTAATGTTTTCATTTTGCAATTGTAATTTTACCAATAGTATGATTATAAATCACAAATTGTAAGGGTCTTGTGTTACTTTTTTCACTTTTCAACTCACAATCTCATATCCATTTTTAGAACATAAATATCAAATTTATCTATTTTTTATAGTTAATATAAAGTTTAAATATTAATTTCATCTCTCCGTGTTATAAAAATGAGAAGTCAATACCAATAACAAGATTGGTTTAAATCATAAGCAGTTTGATATCTCTTAAAAATGTCTCGAGTTCGAAGCCTTCTGTATGTAAAAAATTCTCGTTGGGAGACTCGTCCACCAAAGCCAAGTGTGTGATGTGGGTCTGTCTAGATTAGTCATGTCAAAGTCTTTGGAACCGATTTTCATACTTTATTAAACTTAACGGTCTTTTTGGTGGTTAAAGGAAATCGTGGTCTCATCTTCTGGTGGAGGTGAGATCATCGTGTCTTCTCTCTATGTTGCATGGCCTTTTATAATGTTTAGACATGTGTCCATATAAGGTTGTTGTGGCACTGTGATTAGACAAGCAAAGAGGTGATATCCTAAACTTTCTTTGTCATCAATAAAGGTCACGTGTACCAACACGTGGCCGATGATTATTGTTCGCCTAACGTGTTCGCGAGCTGTGACAATCTGACACGTGATCGCTCGTACTCGTTCGTCCAGTGGGAGTTCGTAAATATGTTATCGTCGTTACTCGTCCGCGTGATGGGTTCGCGAGCTATGACCATCCTACACATGGTTGCTGGTACTAACATAAGTCATAAATCAACTTCATAGAAATTTGAAGTTAGCATTTTATCTCTTTTTTTTTGTCATAGCAATTGCAATTATGATATAACTCATATTTAAGAATATAAGAGTGTGAATTGGAATTAAATATATGTTATATAATCATTACTCGGTCAATTTTGAAACTTTCCACAAACAAATATGAAGCTCTAATGAATCAGAAACAACATGTTGAAGTTGTCATTACGAAGCAATCTAATCAAGAAAAACAAGAATATCAGACTCATCTTACAACTACAGTTGATTGTGTTCGATTCCTTTTGTGACGAGGATTGGCTTTTCGCGGACATGATGAGTCTTATGATTCTTCTAATCAAGATAACTTTCTAGAGCTTTTGCAGTTTCTTGCTACTCATAATAAAACAGTTAACAAAGTTTTTAAAAATGCTCGTGACAATCTTAAACTAGTATTGCCAACTATACAAAAAGATATATATTGTTAGTGCAGCTGCTAGTGAGACTACTTGTGCAATTATTGATGATCTTGGAAATGATTTTTTTTTTTGCTATTTTGGTTGATGAGTCTCATGACATATCTGTTAAAGAGCAAATGGCTATAGTTCTACGCTATGTAGATAAGAATAGAAGAGTTGTCGAACGTTTTTTGTGTCTTGTTCATGTTTCTAATACTGTTGCTGCTTCACTAATGAATGCTCTTGAAAATGTGTTCGCAACTCATGAATTATGATTTTCAAGAATAAGAGGACAAGGTTATGACGGGGCAAGTAATATGCAAGGAGAATTTAATGGGCTCAAAAGTTTGATTCTTAAAGATAATGAGTGTGCTTTTTATGTTCATTGCTTTGCACATCAGCTTCAATTAGCCCTTGTTGTTGTTGATAAAAAACAAGTTGATGTTGTATTTCTTTTTAATTTGGTTGGTAGTCTGGTTAATGTGATTGGTACTTCATGTAAAAGAAAAGAAAATCTTTAATCTAGTCAAATGACTAAGGTAAGAGAAACATTAGAGAGCTGAAGATACTTGTTGGGGTTCATATTATAAAATTGTTGTTAGTTTGATTACTATGTTTTCTTCTGTGATGGATATGCTTGAAATTATTGAGCAAGATAGAACACACTTGGAGCAAAAAACTGAAGCTTGTATGTTGTTGAGTTCTTTACAATCCTTTGAGTTTGTGTTTAATTTGCACTTGATGAAAAACATATTGGGGGTTACATGTGAATTATCTCAAGCATTGCAACGGAGTGATCAAGACATTGTGAATGCTATGCAATTAGTTAGTGTGTCCAAGCACCCCTAAGGTTTGCGAGCTTTGACCGAGTTTTGACCGAGTCGAGCTCAAGTTGTTTGCGAGCTGTTCAACTCAATAAGCACCCCTAAGGTTACCTATTGCCGCACAACATTCTAACGGGAAGGAGAGATATGCAAGTTAACCTATATCTTGGGGACCACTACCCTTTATATAAATTACAATAGTTTATTAATATTTATAACTCTGCCCCTCATTGAGTTATAAATATACTTATGGTATCTACACTTTTAGTTCCATTGCAATTTAATATCTATAACACGTGTAACATAACTGGTCACTTAATTTCGTGTCATACTTTATAATAGCAACATACATTATACATATGTGTTCACAATTGTGGATTTTAATCCAATTGAATAATGTTGAGCACTTAAGCATACTCAATCTCACATTCTGTTGTATATTGTACCAAAAACATGTCTATTGAGTTAAACTCAATTGACATAGAAATTTATGTTTTATATATAAACATACAAAAGAAGTTCATGTTTTTTTGAATAAATTTGAATTTTATTATCCAAGAAGCAGCTAACTGTTATAGTGTTACAAAAAAACAATATCAATCATTTAGGAAAATACCACAAGCAGTACATAAATCCCTATTCACACTATCAAGACTAATATTCTTCCCCTGTACCCTAATATGTACACTTTCTTTCTTTCTTTGAAATATTAATATGTACACTTTCTATGATGCTATACCGTAATTTATCTGCATTTCTATCGATTCTATGAAAAATTTATAATTTCTTTCTGTCCATAGACAGTAAATGTAAGTACACTAAGCAACCTTCTGTAGGTCAACAATGAATGACTTTCCCTTCGGACCCATGCAAGCTCCTCATCTCATCCCATAAACGGAGAATACCTTTCCACACACATCTATCAACAAAACATTCAAAAAGATGTGATTGCGAGCCTCCAGCATCTTACCACATAGTAAACATAAACCAGCATTAGCAATGTCTATTCTATGGAGTCTATCCTTTGTAGGAAGCCTATTGTCGCGATCATTTTTGAAAAATCAGGAATGTGAAAATAGCCTGACGATTGGATCTTTTATAAAATTAGGGTTTTCAACCATTTTTAATTTAATCTTGAAAATTTAAGGTTTTTCATATTAAATCAGATTTTCCTTTATTTATCTTTTAAAAAAACGTTTGGAGTCGCCGCCGATCACTTCGTGGTAGACCGGACACCGAAAAACAAACCAGAGATCATGTCTTTAAAAATTGGGTTCGGGAGTCGGTTACGTATAGGGAAGGGTTAGCACCCCTACGAACGCCCGTTATCGGTACCTTTAATTTTACGTGGCATTTTGAATAATAATTTGAATTTAATTTACTCCATAATTATTAATTGAATTTAAATTCCGAATGTAGATATCCTTTTATAAGGAAATTTATTTTGTTCGAATACGAGATTAAAAGCACCCCGTTAGGTGGCACCCCCATTCGTGTTTTAAAAATGAATTTCCAACATAAAAGGTTTTTAATGAATGATATTTTATTGTCTTGTCAATTTTAAGTTCTATTCTTAAAAGGCTCTATTTAATTAGTTATTTAAAACTACGAATATTAATTAATTTAATGGCTTTTATGAGAAAACGCCATTTTCATGAACACCTTCCATATATTTAAAGCCCTTAAATTAATCATATTCCTAATTAATTAATTCTTCTAATTAATTATAGTTCTAGTCCAAATTAAGGCTGTAACAAATTATTTAATCAATTTTATAAGTGAAAATGTATATCAAATTTACACCTTTAAGACCAAGGTTGAGATGACACCCCATTGTAAACAATGGAGCACCATCCAGATTTTATTAATTAACTACAATGTATTTAATTAATTATTTAATTTTAATTAAAGATTAAATTAATATTCAATTATAAGTGTGATTTGTATATTAAATATGTTCATTAAAATCCATGTTGAGATAACACCCCATTGTAAACAATGGAACACCATCCAAATTAGGATTTTAAATCTTATATTTAATACATTTAATTACTACAATTATCTATCCTATTTTAATTATTGAATTCCTAATTAGAGAACCTACACTTAAAGACTCTAAACAATTAATTAAACTAAGTGTATTAAATTATCTAACAAATAATTCTTCATGTTATTTAAAACAATGCTCACACATATAAATTAATTGCATTAAATGAAATAAATAAATAATTAAATTGAAAACAAATTAAAAACATAAAACTAGTTTTTATTAATATAGGGACTGGAATGAAGAAATTACAAAATCTAAATGCCCAATTACAAAACAGTGACCCAATTGAAAGAATTCAAACATAAGGGATACATTTAATAGGGTTTGGGGACTTAATTGAGAGAAAATATAAAGTATGGGCTGGGATGGTGACTAAATTGAAGAAAAAACAGAATTGCGAGCAAAAACCAAATATAAAGTATGGGCTGGGATGGTGACTAAATTTTGCCCGAAACTGGTCTTCTCTCCTTCATTTTCAGATTTCCCCTCCCTCTCTTCACTCTCATTCTCTCTAAATCCTCTGCACCTAAACACTCCCAACCCAGAAACCAGAACCCAAACAGATCAAAACACCCATATTTTGAGTTGTTCTTCGTATGTTCATCCAAAACTGGATGAACCCGAAGAATTTCGGCCTAAAACCACCGTACTCCAGCCAAGTTTCGGTGTTCATCAGCCGTCGCAGACGACGCTGGCGAATGTCCGTCAACCACTCCAACCACTACCTTAGCTTCGATCACCCACTTCCCTTCTTCGACCACCGTGGTGCGATTTTCGGGCACCATAGGGATTTTCTACCCGTACACCCGCACTCAACCTCTTCAACTCCGCCATACAAATCTACTCCGGCCACCACTCAAATAAATTCCCAATCAGTATAGCAACTTAAGATCTCATTTTATTTTAATTTTGTTTTCGGTTTTCATGCATGGACGTGGTCTAATATTTGTATTTTGCAAGAAATGAAACTAATAAAGGCAATATACCTTTCAGGGTTGAAATCAGAGTTCAAATATTCTCCGGTGATGGTTGATATCTTTCGGCGTCCGATGAACTTCCCGACGGCTCTACAATCTTTCGGCAACGCTTGGATTTCCTGAGACAGCTCAGCTTCCCAAGGTGATTTTCTCTATCCCCTCTTATTATTATTATTAATAGCTTTATTAATTGCTAATCATTCCCCTAACTTTTCTCTCTTCTGCTGTATTTATAGGGTGTCAGGTATGCTGACATCAGCTATGCTAGCTGGGTTCAAGGAAACACAGATCCTTGTGAACTTAATTAGGGCCAATCTGAGGACACTACGTGGCACTTCAAATACTAATTTGAGCGGGAAAACAAATTTTGGACTGGATTGTGTGTTTGTTTAGCTGGCAATGGGTTGTAAATTTTGTAATTGGGCGGGAAATGATACCGAATTAGGCTGTATTTGTAACAAATTTAGGATTTGGGCTTTAAAACTGTAATTGGGCCCTTTAAGATTTGCATTTGGACTTTTATTTGTAAATGGACATTATTAAGTGGACTGTTTGGACATTTATTGGGTTTATTTATATTTATGTATTTATTTATTTAATATTTATTTATTATTTATTATTAAGCCCGGTCAAAATTCGGGTATTACAGCTGCCACTCTTTGCTCATTGCTGTGGAACAGGGATAGAGCAAAGACTGAAATACATGAATTTTGCTTAGACTTCTTGATCGTCCTCTGATAGGCAGGTCTCTCATTACGAACAATGCTGAAGTTTGAAGTTGTTCTTTTTATTATGAAATTCTTCAAACTTCTGCCAAACTCGGGAATCTGAAGCTGTTCTTCTTATTATGAAATTCTTCCTCTTCCAAGGCTCGAAATTATTCCTGACATTCTTTATCTCTTGAGGTCTGAAGCTGTTCTTCTTATTATGAAATTCTTCATCCCTCTGTTGAACTATGGAATCTGAAGCTGTTCTTCTTATTATAAAATTCTTCATCTTCCAAGGTCTGAAATTACTCTTCATTCTTCATCTGTTGAGGTCTGAAGCTGTTCTTCTTATTATGAAATTCTTCATCCCTCTGTCGAACAATTCACCTTTCTGCAAAGGTGTTGAACAAGCGAGTTCTTCTTATTAGGAACTCTAGATTTTTTGTTGGGCAAATTCTTCTCGTTGCAAACTCAGTCTTTGTCAAGATAACTCTTCACATTATGAGCTCTTCATTCTTTGTTGTGTGAACTATTCCCATTAGGAACTCTATCTTTGCCAAGTTAACTCTTTTCATTAAGAGTTCTTCGTTCTTTGCTAGGAATGTTGATTCATCTCATTTTCTGAGAAAAACAGAACCTGCAACAAGAAAATATCATTGACTAATAAGAATTCAACCTGAAACAATATGTAATATCCCCAATTTCTCGCTGGAAGCACTGAGATCTTTGGTGACATTGCTCATTTCTGCTTAAGATATCTCGATCATTCAGCCTAAAATGCGCATGTAGTCATTTGTTTTTCTCTTCTTCTGTGCCTGCAAAAGTCAAATTTATCATTAATATTCCATCATTGATTGTAAAAATGTGCAGTTTGAGTATATCATTAAAATTTCAAGTGCTTCAATAGGAGACGCTGAAACTATGAATCTTCCTCGTTTGAGCCTGAAGTTGGTCTATCGTGCTTTTCAATCCGGCAACTTGAACCATTTCTGTATTTTTTTCTTCTTTTCTTCTTTTTCTCTTTCCATTTTTTCTTTCATTTTATCTTTTATCTTTTTTTTCCTATTTTTCCTATTTTTTCTTTTTATTTTTTTCTCTCTCTTTTTTTTTCTTTTTTTCTTTTTTCTCTCTTCTTTTTTCCTATTTTTTCATTCTTTTTTCTTTTTTCTCTCTCTCTTTTCTTCTTTTTTGTCTTTTCCTTTTTCTTTTTCTCTTTTTTTTAAATCAAGGGCCCAAAGAATTAATATTTCTGCTCATCATGCCTCATCGTCTTATTGCAATAACATTCGAAAAGTTCTCATCATTTCCAAAAGTATTGGTTCGAAGGACTTAACATCATGTCCGAAGGACTTACTGATGATACTCGAAGGATTTAGAATTGTAATACACTTCATTTCCTGTGCACACAATTACATCACTCCAGAAGGTGATGGCCCGAAGGACTTACTGACGACCCGAAGGATTTATCATCATGCCCGAAGGGCTTACTGATGACCCGAAGGATTTAGAATTGTATTGCACTTCCTTTCTTGCACAAACAATTACACCAATCCCTAAGGTGATGGCCTGAAGAACTTAACATCATACTCGAAAGACTTACTAATGACCCGAAGGATTTAACACCATGCCCGAAGGACTTACTGATGACCCAAAAGATTTAGAATTGCATTGCACTTCATTTCCTGTGCAAACAATTACATCACTCCCGAAGGTGATGGCCCGAAGGACTTAACATCATGCCCGAAGGACTTATTGATGACCCGGAGGATTTAACATCATGCCCGAATAACTTACTGATGACCCGAAGGATTTAACATCATGCCCGAAGGACTTACTGATGACCTGAAGGAGTTAACATCATGCCTGAAGAACTTATTGATGACCCGAAGGATTTAGAATTGTAATGCACTTCTTTTCATGTGCACACAATTAGAAAATTCTTGTTGAAATCCGCCTCTATAAACGGATTGAAATCTTTGCTGAAATTCGCCTCTGTAAACGGATTGGAATCTTTGCTGAGATCTGCCTCTTCAAACGGATTAAAATCTTTGCTGGGTTATGCCTCTTCAAACGGATTGAAATCTTTGTTGGGATCCGCCTCTTCAAACGGATTGAAATCTTTGCTGGGATTCGCCTCTTCAAACGGGTTAAAATCTTTCTGAGATCCGCCTCTTCAAACGGATCAAAATCTTTCTAAGATCTGCATCTTTAAGGGGGTTGAAATCTTTGCTAAGATCCACATCTACAAACGGATCAATATCTTTGGTTCAAAAAATGTGATTGAAATTTTGCTAGTTTTTGCTGGTTCTACTTTCTCCAATCTAAATTTGTAGATTGAAATCTTTGTCTGTTCATTGTTGATTCTTTCAAATTCCTACAAAAATATACAAAAATGCCTTGAATGCGTGAGTTAATATGCTTCTATCTTATATGATGCATGAATTGTGACAACCGAGGGCCACTCGGATGAGCTCTAATCTTCTTTGTCTCTTACTTCAGTTATAACAATAAGATTGTTTTCCTTGAATCTTTCTTTGATTGATCTTCTTTCTTGACTTGTTCTTCTTGATATTTATCTTAAGCTCTTATTGTCTTCAAAATTTGCCTCAGAATCTTTGTTGTTGAACTCATTTTCTTTCTGAGTTCACTTTCGACCCTTTTTAGTGATCGAATTCTTTCAATCTTTGCACTCTCTCTTGCTTATTCTGATTTGAAATCTTATGCATCATGATGCCCCACTAATCTCTTTGTTTCTTGCCTCATTTCATAGAATTTGCCCCTCTTTCATTATTTAGGGCGAACAAATGCCTCAAGTCCCTAAACTTTCCAGATCCCTAAACTTTCACCAAGTCCCTAAACTTTTCATTCTTGCCATCATTGTCACTATATCCCCTGATGAATGATTCCTCTTCCTGACCAGGAGACTGACGAACAGATAAGTCTCATACCCGATCATATATTTATCAAGAAAATCTGTCTGTTTGTAAAAATATCAGCTTGCTTATCGGCACTTCAATGAAGGATACTTTTCAAGACCTGGAAAAAAATTGGGTATAAATAGAGAAAATAGAATATGATGCCATAATACCAAGTGCAAGAGCGTCTTTGATTCAACCCTCTTATAGTCCTTTGAATGTCGTGTCGATTTTTGAAGTTAAAATTTCTTTTAAATCACTTGGTTCACACCCTATGATTACCGCGTTGCTCGATCCGGTCAGAAACAATCCTTCTCAATTCTCCTCATTTCTTTCCATTCGTAAATGTGTTCAAGCTCCCCGAACTTGTTTAACCAGTAGAGTGCAAAAATATCATTCTAAGAATAAAATTCTATAAGTGCTTGTGTGATTCTGATTATTAATAATAATTATTATTATAGACATGTCTTCAAAGATACATCTTTGACGCTTGGGTATTGGACAGGTTGAGCATAGCTCCTTATTAGATTTGTCGACATCCCCCACAGCTCCATCAGAGTGTTATGAGACTTATTTATTCAAATAATTTATTATTCCACACATTTTCTTTTTCTTCTCATTTCCTACTTTCTTTTTTTTCTTTTTCTTTCATCATTTTTTCTTTTGCTTTTTCCTTTCTTTTTTCCCCTTTTCTCTTTTCTTTTTTTTATTTTTTCTTTTTTCTCTCTTATTGTGCTTTTTATGGTATAGAAAACTATACTTAGAACTTCTATTTCAAGCAACTCTACTTGGTTAAAATCGTCTAGTCCATTTCACTATTTATGAATTTCAAAAATTTATCATCGAACATCATCAAAGGCATGGTGATCTGACTTTTTCTTGCCTTGCTGACCAGAGTAGACTGGGAAACAAATTTCACTTCATCGTCTTCACAACATCCAAATGATTTTTTTGTATCGAAATCAGTGTCACATCTTGCAATTGGCATCTAGGGGCCCACGAGGATAAGAAGAGATATACATATATTTATTTCAAAAGCATTCCTTCAATGAAATGAAAACCAACAAACATGACATATGTCTCCAGGAAAAAAAACTTCTACTACTTTCAGACCAGGAATAACAGACTTATTTTCTAGTATTATTTCAGCAATGGTCCCTGTAGATTGTAATCACATGATGCAGCAATAAGGGTAGCACCAACTTTTTAGAATTCCAGACAATCTTGGAAGCACTCGTCTTGATTCTCTGATTCCTTGACTGGTATAACAGCTTGCCCCACTCCTTGCCATTGTTGGACTAATTCTCGTGTCAAGATTCCATTACTGACTAACTTCCTAATTTCTTTCATCAAAGGTCTACAATTCTTAGTAGCATGTCATGGTACTCCTATATGAAAATCACAAACATTGTCTAGGTCATAGCTATGAGCAAATGGACTTGGCACCACCTTCATTGGCCTAGGAGTGATATGTTGTCTTTCAATAAGGTGAGGCAATAAGTCTGAAATAGACACTCCAAAGATCTCCAGATTTGCACTTGCTCAAGGAATTTTTCGTGGTCGTTCTGATGAATTAACTGGCTTCTTTCTCTTGCGGCTATGAGAACTTTGAACATTACACTCATTCACCTATTCCCTTGTTTTGCCTCTTGATTAGCATGGTCTTCAAATCTTGATCTAATTTTCCCTTGTCGGATCCCTATATCTATTGCTTCTCTAATCACCAAGAGATCATTGAAAATGCGCCTTGAATTCGCAAGCATTTCCTCAAAGAAAGGAGATGGAAGTGTTTCATGAAACATAAGAGATATTTCTTCCTCTGTCATGGGAGGTTGAACGTGGGCTGTTAATCCTCACCACCTCAATGCATAGTCTTTAAAACTTTTACTGGCCTTCATATTTATGTTCTGCAGAAAATAACGATCTGGAGACAGGTCTATAACATACTTGTATTGCCCAAAAAATGCTTTAGCCAAATCTACCCATGATTGAATCTGCTCTCGACTTAATCTGCTGTACCACACTGCAGCAGGTCCAACTAGACTATCATGGAAACAGTGGATCAATAATTTATCATCATCCAAATATCCTTCCATTTTCCTACAGAACATTGACAAGTGGACTTTAGGACAACTGGAACCATCATACTTCACAAAATTGGGGACTTTAAATCCAGGCGAAATAACTAGGTCAGGGACTAAATAGAATTCTTTTGCATCGAATTTGGGATTATCGACGCCTTTCCTTTCCTTGATCTCTTCCTGAAGTCTGGCACAACTGTCTTTCTGCTGCTCGAGTCTTGACCCTAGAAAAATAGGCTTTATAATCTATGTCTCTGTACTTGGATTAGATGCCCCAGGATAAATTGTCAAACATGGTGTAGCAGTGTAGTTCTTCACACTTTGCTGATGCTTGGTCATCCGTTCTTGTAACCCTTCTTGAGTCTGTTTAATTCCTTTCATGTCTCCATCCATGATGACATATTCCCAAACTTCCACTAATTCTTGCTCTTGTTGAAACTCTGACTGCTCTAGACCATGAATGTTAATGTCATGTCATTACATGATAATGTTATATTGATAATATGCAATGCATGAATGTATGAATGCATGGGGTATTTATTCTGAAAGTGATCATCATAGAACAACTTTCATTGAAGTAAAAGGATTCAGTATATCAGATACTACAGATATTGATGAGCTCTAACTCCCAACTTCCTAATTTCCTTTAAGAGCCAAGTCAGCTTCCCTCCATGATCTAATGCTGGATCAATATTCTGACTTAGTGTCATTGCTACATCAGCTAGATCTGCCACTTGTTGAACAACTTTTTTTGCTTGAATAACATCATCTTTCATGTCGTTGTCCCTTTCTCGAATCTTTATTCTTGATCTCTGAAGCTGGGTATATCGCTTTTCCTCACTTTCCAAACAGTCTTTCTTAACATCATCAACAAGAGCTTTGTACATTAGCGTAAGCTTGAGGCATTCGTCTACCTTCTTCTTTAGTGTTTCGTTTTCAGCTTGACTGTCATTCAACTTGATAGTATTATCTTCATACATCTGCATGTACATTTTTACCATCTCGCGCTTAGCTTCACTAACCCTTAGATCATTCATAAAAGTATTGCGTTGTAGCTCCATTGTCCACAGATCACATGAAAGTGTGTTGACTCGACCTTCACTTGCCTCAAAACTCTTTTTCCAGTATTCGGCTTCATGTTTCAACTATTTGATTCCTTCTTTCGACTGTTCCAGAGTTACACCTAAACCAACATTCTTGAGCATCGAACAAAGCTCTTGATAGTTGAACTGTAGATTTCTCATCTCCTCATTCAAATAATATCTCTCTTCCTTCAATTTACTTATTTGAGCTTCATACTCGAACTGATGTCCTTCTTTTTGAATATCGTCATCTTGAGCTTCATATCTATCCAATCAATAAAGCTGGTTTTCTGTTCCAAATTTTCACTTTCCAAACTCCAAGAGAGCTTGAACTCGGCGTTTAAAGGTGAGACAATTCTCAATAGAATGCCCTTGGATTCCATCGTGAAATTCACAGTGTGCATTGGTGTCGTACCATTTTGGATACGGAGGTTGCAAAGGTGCAAGAAACAATGGGGACACCAATCGGGCCTTTAACAATTGAGGATACAATTCTTTATACGAAATAGGGATTGGATCAAAATGATGTTTGTGATCTTCTGTCTTCTGGTAATTGGCTGAGGGAACGCTAGAATTTGAACTCTGCCTTTGGGTTAATTATTTTCCTTCTTTGTTTTTTTAATAATTTCTACTTAAGGGAGAGAAAAGGAGAATTTATTCTTACTGAGTCTTGAACTCACAACCTGAGAGATGGAGAGAATGTCAACTGAGAACTTAACTACATGCTCTAGAGATTGTTGACATTTTTTTCTTCTTTGTTGGTTGTGTCTTTTATGTTATAAATATAATCGTATTCAAGATATTTTGTTTTATAAAAAATAATATATTAACAATTCACATTATATAAAAACATATTAATATTTGTAATGTTGAGGTATTAAAATTCTTTGCGTCTCATATTTGAGTACTTTTATTTATGTATTAATGTGTTGGAAGTTTCTTTCGTTAGTGATTTTTTTGAATAGTCTATACATATTTTTAACCAATAAAATAAATATCATCCGTTTTTTTATTGTGACTACTTGTTGGGTTTAACTTCACAAGTTATTTTAATATATTGTTATGTGTTTTTAATTATTTATTTAAATATTAATTGAGAACAAATTATGAGATTAAAAATGCGTTCACAATTAGCCTATATATTGCTTTCATATTTATTGTCCATTTTCGAACAGAAATCACGCATTTTAATTACTGTTTTTTTTTTTTTGTTACTTTGCTTTTGATATAATATAGGGCTTCAAAGATGTGGTAAGAGTTGCAGACTCAGGTGGATTAACTACTCGAGACCCGATATCAAAAGAGGAATTTTCAGTTCACAAGAAGAACAAACCATCATTCTACTCCATGCCCTTCTCGGAAACAGGTGATTTTCTGTCACTGACGGTGCAAGAAATCTCGGATCGTTTAAATTGATTTCGATATATATATTTATAGGTGGTCGGCTATTGCAACTCATTTACCAGAAAGAACAGATAATGAGATCAAGAACTACTGGAACACACATCTGCAGAAAAGATTGAGCAAGATGGGGACCGACCCACAAGCCAAAAACCAATGCCCTCGGCCCCAAGGATGCAGCTAACCTCTGCCATATGGTTCAATGGGAGAGTGCTCGGTTAGAAGCCGAAGCTAGGTTGGCTCGAGAGTCGAAACCGGTTTCGACTTTCGAACCTTCTCAAAACCTGCAGAAAGCCGTCGGCTTGGTTCCTCAGCTCACTAATAGTGCTGTTATGGCTCGGCCAACAACTAGGCCACAATGCCTTGACGTACTCAAAGCTTGGCAAGGCGTAGTCACTTCCAACCAATGGCGGATGCGCCCTATATCCAGGGTAGGCACGTGCCCACTCTGGAATCCGAATTTTCTCCCATTAATTATCTATTTTATTGATTATACCCACTCTGAAAGTATATTTGTGCCCACCTTGAAATTTTATGAAATTTTATTTGTGCCCACCCTAAAATTTTATTTGTCCCACCCACATATAAATTATAATAAAAGACCAACAAAATCATGTGCAAAAAATTAAAAAAAATAAAAGACCAACAAAAGATGTCCATAAGGGGTAATTTATTCTTGTTTAGGAGTCCACAAACAATTCATTTAATCTTTTTTTTATCAAATTCATTTAATAACTTATTTTTTCTTAAGAGTCCACAAAAATTCATTTTAGCTTAGTTCATTTACAATCCTACATAATAGCCCAAAAAATAATAATCATGAGCACAGAAACATTCGATTATTATTCTCACTTTTAACATTTTTTCTTCATCAAACACAAAATTCTCAGTTTTCAAAGTTCAAGACTTCCAAATCTCTCAATACTAAAGGTATGCAATTTTTATTTTTAAGATTCTTCATTTATTCAATATATAGAAGTATAGTTCAATTATTATTTAAATTTTGTCAAATAGATGGCAATTAACTCCTCGGTGGCGATGTTGTAACAAAAACTAAAGTTTAATGGTCATTATGTAATATTTGAAAGTTCAATAACCATTTTGTATTTTCAATAATAGCTTAGTGAGCATTTGTGTATTTTACCCTAAATACAAATTAGATCGTTTCAAATTTGTTGTAGCCTTGTAAGTATTATATATCATATTACTTTTGTAAATTGTAATTTAAATTTTTTTTTATTTACTGTTGTGTTTTTATGGTTAGCGTGAATGATATGCCTTTCTCCTCTTTGTTATGCAAGACTGTACTCAATTCTCACGATATGGGGAAGAAAATGTTTATATAGAATTGTCGTTTATTATGTTCGCAAACATATAAATGAGCATGTTCGCAAACGCTAAACAAACCTATCCGAACGCACTAAATAATAAACGAATCGAATTTAAATATGATATTAATATATGTGTACCCACCCTCAAAAATATTTTTGGATCCGCCGCTGCTTCCAACACCAACAACCTCCAATCTCCGACATCGACATTGAGCTCCGACACCGGCAACCTCCACGGATTAATCAACGACAACTTCGTTGAGAACTTGTCGGTTCCTTGCAAAGGTGCGGTAGCGGAAGATTATTGGATAGCAGCATGGGATTGCATGAAATGGCTGCATGGTTTCATCAAGATCCATACAAGGAAGAAAACATGAACACGGAGGGTAATAATTATTCGGATATAATGGTTTGGGATTCCGGCAATGATCATCCGCAGAATTCTTTAATGGCGGCGTCTGTTGAAAACATGAATGAAACAAACTACGGCGGTGATAGTAGCAGTAGTACTTTCGAGGAAAACGAGAATTACTGGAATAGTATCCTTAATCAGGCTGTCATTAATCAGACGATTAATTTGATTTCTTGATAGAATGTTTGAACTTTTAATTTCAATGATGATTAGAGTAGATTTTGTAGAAAAATAGGTTAATCCAAAACGAATAATCAAATATAAACGAAAATAAATTAAATACACTTTAAAGTAAATGTATAGATTCGAAATAAACCAAAATAAATCATGTTGAGGCATGCATGAACGCAGTTTTCTTAAGACAGATTCGACCACTCATTGGTGCTTGAGTTCGTCGGTCGTCAGTCTCTCAGTATACAACAACGAAAGATCTTCAATAGTAACACGACTGTAGAGATCACGAATGGAACATTGCCTTGGCCTATCATCGAAAATACCAGAGAGTTTTAAAGAAGATAGTTTTTCGAGAGTGAATAAAACTGAGAAAAAGACTCGTTATTTATAGGGGAATGAATGAGGAAAAATATGAAAAATATAATATTTCGAATTAATGGTTAACCGAATAGCTCACATCGTGCGGGTGTGCTCCCAACCTGAATAGGTTCAACAAGCTTCGATTCGAAGCCCGCACCTGCGCGTGGGGCATAGTTTCTATTCAAGTCATTTAATGACCATCAAGAAAGTAAGTATATATAAACGCTTTCCATGCTATTTATCCCACCAATGTAAGATAAAGGGCTTTTCACTTCCTTACTCAATTCACAACTATCATACTTTGAGCATCAATTTCTCATTCATTACTTAACCAATTAATTTGAGCATATAAAATACCGTTGTGAAGGTCTCATGGAATAGAATAAGACCCAATAAAATTATTATTTAAATCTCCACCTTACCCTTTCGTAATATAGCTCGAAGTTACCCTTTCTTTAATTTTTTCCAACAGATTTTTATGAGACAAAGAAGATGGTTCTTCGTGATCAAATTTAATATTTTAAAAATAAAAAAAATAGTCTTTGAATATTTCAAAAAAATAAATAGTCGTATAGTGTGAATTTTCATCTATTTTATAGCTAATTTGTCACCGTGTCAATTATATAAAAAAGAAAACAAGTTTTTTAGTCCTCATATTTATAATTTTATTTTATCGATAAAATTAAAACAAACAAAAAAAAGCTGTTATTTATTTAATAATTTATATTTAGTTAATAACAATCAAATCGAAATAATTTGTGGGATCAAAATAGGGTAGTTTGGGAGATAAGATGTGTAGTAGGCTAATAAATAATGGCCGATTTTTGAAGGGGCAGAGACGTCAGAGCTCTTCAATTATTACTCATCTTGTAGTAATTATAATGTCTGGCGGACCATTCAACATTCATTTTCTCTCGACAAAATAAATAATTGTATTAGAGCCGAGCCGACTCATAAAATCTCAAATATGGTTCACCCAAATTCCTCATCTTTTCTTTCACAATATTCAATTCCATTCATGGAATCAATAGGTTCTTCAAAATCCAATTTACTTTATTTATACATTATAATTCAACCTCTAATCTTGTTTAAAAATTTTATGTTTTATTTTACTAAACTAACCGAACCTAATTTAGTTACTTATTTTAACTTGTTAATGCAAACTTATAACATAAGTAGTTTTAATTATAAAACTAGTAATAAAACCCGAGCGTTAAAATGTTAGATGAATCGTTACATTACTTTCTAAAGAGATGATATGTGTTTGATCGTTAGAGACGATATTAATGAAATGGAAGATCACGAATCCATGTTGAATTTCAATTAAAAAGAATTAAAACTTAATTTTGAATTCGATCTTGATTTAATTAATGTATCTCGAGATTGTTAATTTACGATTTCATAAATGTATTTTTATACTATCAAAGTTCATTTGAACAGTGACCACAGTTTTACAGGCTGTACTGTTCCGACTGTCGGAATGTTGAATAGTATTTACCCCATGGCCATGGTTGGAACAATTGAGATAAGAAGGTAATTAAATAATAAAAGTTTGATTCAATTTAATCTATCGTCCTCAAAGTAGAAATGATATGTTTGATCGGGACAATTAATGGAAGGAAGAACGGATCTTGAAATATTTTTCAGTAAAAGAAAATTAAAACTTAATTTTGAATTCAAAATTTAATTAATGTATCTCAAGATTGTAAATATTAAAAAAAAGCTCATTTAACTCATAAAAATTAAAAAAAATAAAATTAAATGTAAAAAGTTTAAAAATTTTACGGCAAGTACGAGCCTACGCTATAATGCACTTGTATCCGTCACTGACCAACACTACTTGTCCAACGATTACACCGCCACGGAGCTAACTTATTATGACCTAGATTGTCTCTATATTGGTGCGTCAATTTCCGCCACCCAACAATCACATCCCCAGATTCTCCTTCTCCGCTTCTGGATATACAACATTGGCTATAAATGGTACGGCCGGTTGTTGCGACACCGTGGGGTTGTTGAAGAAAGGGCCATGGACTCCAGATGAAGACCGGAAGCCCTTAGCTTATATGCAACAACATGGCTTCGGGAACTGGCGTTCTTTGCCTGAGAAAGCTGGTAGTTATTTATGCTTTCTTTTGTCTCCATTTCGGTTTTTACGGTTGTATATTTAACTGATTAAAGTTAAACTGCTTCTTTTTTTTCATCTGGAAAAGGGCTTCAAAGATGTGGAAAGAGCTGCAGACTGAGGTGGATCAATTACCTGAGACATGATCTCAAGAGGGGGAAGTTCAGTTTACAAGAAGAACAAACTATCATCCAGCTCCATGCTTTTCTTGGTAACAGGTAATGTATAGGGTTATGGTCAGGTAGTTTCGGGTTATTTGTTCAAATTATTTCGAGTTCGAATTATTTCAATTTCAAACAATTTACGTACCCTTCTTTTGTGAAGGTGGTCAGCCATTGCAGCTCACTTGCCCAACCGAACCGATAACGAGATCAAGAACTTCTGGAACACACGAATTAAGAAAAGGCTTAACAGGTTGGGAATCGATCCCACCACACACAAACCCAAATCAAACCCTCTCATCGGCTCCGCCACCGGCACACTGAACCACATGGCTCAGTGGGAGAGTGCTCGGCTCGAAGCCGAAGCCAGGTTGGTTAAAGAGTCAAGGAAAATCGTTTCATCTTCAAACCCTTCCCCACACCAGAAAAGCAGCAACAACAACAACAAAGGCTCAACACCATCGACTAGTAAATCCGAGTGCCTTGACGTTCTCAAAGCATGGCAAAACGTGGTTACCGGCATGTTCGCCACCTCCACCAGCAACAACAACTCGGACCCTTCTATATTCGGGTCAAATCAGAGCACTTCAGGTCTAGCTGAAGGTGGTTCAATTACATCCGTTGGAAGAATTGTTGAAGATGAGTTAATGTTGGAATACGATGGATCAAAGTACCACGTACCGGAATTGAATGAAAGATTTGATAACTCGACGTCTTTGCATGATTCCACGTATCATTGGACAGGTCCTGCGATGGATCGATACATCGTAGAGGGATTCTCAAATATTTCCGTGCATGATTTTGACTACCCAATCGAGATTGAGGAGTCAATATCCATTTAACAAAAAACATCGAGCATTAAGGGAATTATGTATATCAAAGAAATGGAGTAGTAAAGGGTTGAATAATTTGGAACGTAGGAAATGTAATGGAAGATTAATGTCGGAAAAATAAATTATAATTATGCATTGTGCTATATTTTCTTCTTTCATTGTTATAATCGAGTCAAGTTTGATCGAGTGATAAAAAATTTAATATCTTTTAAATTTAACTTTGAAATAAAAAATGTACTAGATAAAATAAATTTTGTTATAAGATGGCTATTAATGAACATCTGAGTATTACAAAATGATTTATTTTTTTAATAATATAGATTCAAACAGAATTATCTAAAGTAAACGAGAAAAAAAAATATGAATTACATAATACACGCTATAAAAATTGGATTAATTAATGTATTTTTAGATTAAATAATATGGTGGAAATGATGCTATAACGTACAATTCGGAAAGAATCTATCACTCCCATTCAACAATTATTCAGAGACACTTTTTTATGGTGGTGGACAGTTTCTGGTGCATTGTAAATGCAACTTAAAGCTATGCAAAGTTAACAGTTCACGCCAGGGCTTGGCCCCCCCTCCTCTTTCATATTTCATTTCTTCATCATTTTAATATCATCACCACTCAACATATATATACATATATCTTCGCCCTTCAACATAAAGTTGAGATGTTGGTGTCAGATAATTATATATTCAACTATATTTAAAGTTAAACTCGACGAGTAGTTTCAGGGAAAAAGATAATTATGTTCATCCTAGGAGATTTATGCACGAGCAGTTTTGTCTGCAAACTGCGTGCGTTATCAAAAAATTAAAAAAATATGAACATATATTACCTTCTAATCAACTTAAGGCTACTAAAAAAACTATATTTAAAGTTGAATTAGATTAAATTCTTAAACAAATGACATTTTTTTTTCAACGAGCCTTACTTAAAAGACATCAAACTTCTTATTACTTAATTAAAGAAAATAGAGTTTCGACTCCAAACTTAATCAGAATTTTTACGATTACTGAATGTCGAAATCCAATATAAATATATAAACACATATGTTGAGAATCTATGTTTTATCAATTAATAAATGATGGTAAAAGATAAAAGCATATGCATGCATGTAGGTCTATGATTGTAAAAACATAAGCATGCATGTAGGCCTCTGATTGTTAAAGCAAATGCATGCTTGTAGGCCTATGATTTTAAAAACATTTAACAGCGAATACTGAAAATGAGCAGAAAGTAGTTAGAGAGCACAACAGGAGGGAAGGACGAAGCTTTTGTTCTGCAATGTCAAAGGTACCTCCTCTAAAGCTGCAACAATTGCAGATAATTAATGTTGTTGAACAAAAAGTATATGGTGAATGTGATATTTTAAAACTTTTGTTTCAAAAATACATATAAAAGTTTTAAAGAAAATATGTTTAAACAATGCTCCACTTCAATTCTAGTTCAATGCCTTCAATCTTGACTGACTGTCAAGCCTGGTAAAGACCTCAAAATATTCATCTAAAGTATGTTTGAACAATTGTTCAAAAAAAAGTATGTTTGAACAAGTATTAAGACAGAATGTACTTTCTGAAGAAAATTGGGTGAAGTTTAATTCTCTGTATGGCTATCTACTACCTTAAGTCCCCAACTAATATCTTCACAATGTCTCACATGTGGAACGAGTTTACCTGTATCAATACCTTTCTTAGCTTTGCAATCGTAAAACGGTGGAGCATGGAAACAAGGCTCCATCGACATGGCACGAACACAAGGTGGATTTGGGGTTGTTTGATTTTCAGACTTGTAAAGGATCCATGGCTTCAAACCTCCAAGACCCTGAGCTACGTACCCGAATGTAGACCAAGCACTTGTGACCAACACATCAGTCAAACTCAGCAGATACATTTCTGCCAATGCCTTCATGTTGTGCAATGGCTTCTCACTCTGCTGCTGTTCTTCGTGACTCGGCTGATGAAACCCGATTATTTCACCGGTCATTGTAGGGTGTTCCCAATAAATGTTCCTCATGTTCTCATAGTAACCATAAACCAGGGAGGTCATCAAAACAGCTTTCACTTTGGGGTTTTTTGATGGATTCACAGTGAATCCACTTACATCAACTTCAGGCAACAATTTCTCCCCACAGTACAAGCTGAAATTTGATCCTTCACATATTGGAACGGGGCAGGTCCTTTATCGAAAATCCTTACTTGGATGCCAAGCCTCTCATCTGCGTTGGACAAGTATGCTTTATAGTACCTTGTTATTAGTCCCCACACATGATTTGAAGGGTGAAAAAGATACCTTCCCAAGTGATGAAATATGGTGACCTTGTCGGGAAACATCTTGTTCAGTTCGTCCTCGAACGACGGCATCAAAAACAGAGACGGGACAAAGTAATTATCTGTTTTAACAATCAACCAAGAGAACTTGTTCAAAAGAGCTTGATCTTCATCACAGAAAAACATCTTATCATAATCATCAGTCAAAGTCAAATGGAGATACAGATACGATGGCAGTGATCTCATCGAAACACTAATCTTGTTATTCTTAAGAAAGTTCCCATATGATTCACGAGACTTTTGATCAAAGCCATCAAACTTTTTAATCATAGGGAAATTCAAAGGCAAAAACCACGATCTCTCCGGAAATGGCTCGCAGAACAAACTGGCCATATCCTTTCCAGGGTCGACAAGCAACACTCGTTCAGTTAAAAGAGCATAGAGAAACACTGAAGCCAGAGTCAATATTCTGTTCCCCAACCCACTGTAACATACCCAGACAACATATTTACAGTCTGTCGTGCCGACATTACAACCGGACCTGAGTTGTTTCACTGCTTCATTGTAGGATTGAGTGTTGGGTCCACAACGTGTATGGAGATCCTCATATTGTCTAAGCTTGGAAACAAGGTATGGAGATGGCTTATAAGCTGAAGTTTTCCGATATAAAACCGACTCGTATCGACTTAAACAAGACTGTTCGTCGAACCCATCAGCAAGAAGTCCACCAAACAGTGGATCTTTAGGAATTTCAATGTGTTGAGAGACATCAACCTCTGAACCAAAGAATTGAAAACGGATACAAAAACTGAGATTCACATATAACCCAGAATATCTCCAATTTATCAAACAGTTTTGCTTATATTGTCTGGTTTATTTCACCAAACGATCATTAAGATTCATGTACTTCAAACTATTCTCAATTGGACAATTTGAATATAACTAGTTAAAACACACACAATTGCAATAAAATCTCATCATATTCAAGGCGTTCATATAGAAGTATTTATAATTCGATCAACATATTTGAATATGCTTCTCCTCAGATTTCAATTAGCATTTCACTGCTCAAAGCTAATGTTACTACTTTGAGATTCAATTAAAATGTTTTGAAATTCGGGACTAACTTAAAATTCGATGTGTACCTACTAATGGGGGCGTAGTAACATTGTTGATACTGTCGGCGAAGCCCGCCAAGCGATCGGAGGGTTTGTGGCAGAGGATCAGCGTGAGCATGATGACGAAGGAGAGAGCCAGAAGGAATCTAAAGAAGCTCTTGGAGAATCGCATGGCGTCGAATCGTGAACTTTTGGGAGGAGAAGAAGACCGCGGTGATGACCATGAAGAAAACAGCGATCGTCTCCTATGCAAATTCAGATCCATTCAAAAAAACAAAAACCCAAAACGTTGGGGGAGAAAATGGAAACAAAATAGTATAAATTATCTCTGAATTTGGAATTTTACTGCTGAAATCTTTTTGATTGGATTTTGTGCATAATAAAAGGTGAAGCGAAGAACGGTCAAAGAAGAACGTGGTTTTGATTGTTGTTTTTACAGTTCTGCCACTCCATTGCCGTGATTCAAGGTGGAGCAGATCGCCGCCCGCGCAACAGTTGGTCGAAGGTTGTGCTCCTAGCAAATCAACACATCTATTGCCATGCATGGTTACTGTTATTTTTTTCGAGTTAATTCCCTAAACTTTTGAATGTTCAATTTCATCCTAAACTAGGACTCTCATTCTAAATTAATCTCAAAATTTTAAACATTCCACTTCCATCCTAAACTATAATGCTCATATGAAGGTGTTATCCTGTGTGTGTCGTACTCATATTTTTTGCGAGAGAAATAGCCTTCCTGATACGCTTGCGAAGGAAGGAGTGGTCCGTACTGTTGACTTGTTTCGTGATGGGTGGTAGTCGTGTTTGCTGGATTGTTGGGGTCGTTGCCCTTGGGTGTTAGGCGCGTTTCTTTGCTTCAAGTGTGGTTTGTAGCCGGGTGTTGTGTGTTGCTTTATTTGGTTGTCTTGTTTCGAATTGTTGTACTATTTTTCCACCATTTAAGTTAGAGATATTTTTAATGAGGCACACGACATTGGTATATGATTTTTTCTCTAATAAATCATATGTTTGCTGATATAAAAAATAATACTATGCGATATAAATAATCATTTGAGGATGAAATTAAAATGTTCAAAAATTTGAGGACTAATCTAGAATGAGAGTCATAGTTTTGAGACGAAATTAGTACATTTAAAAGTTTAGAGAATAATTTAAAATATATGTCATAATTTGAAGATGAAATTAAAATATTTAAAATTTCAAGGACTAGTTTTAAATAAAAATTACAATATAAAGACATATAATACAATTAACTTTATTTTTTTTCTTCTTAATTATGATTTTGCGAATTAATTGTTAGAAAGATATATCAATCAATTAACCTAAGTTTAGTGAGAATCAATTTATGTAAAATTAAAATATCATAATTGGACGATTAAAATGGTGAATATCAACATGGCTTTACCATGGAGCTCCCACATGCATATTAAGTATCAAACTTAAGAAAAATAGAGTACTTTGTTGTAAATAAAATATCGAAGAACAACGAACAAGAATAAAAGAATAAAGAGATAAAAGAAAGATAGAGATTTGTACTTTGTTGTAAATAAAATATCGAAGAACAACGAACAAGAATAAAGAGATGAAAGAAAGATAGAGATTTGTATTATTTTCAATATAGATTTGTGTACAATGCCTTCATCAAATCTTCTATTTATAGGCATAATAAGTACATAATACATTAAACTCTAATTACTGGAGATAATATTTCTAGTGATAAAGTAAATCAAGTCTCTTTGATAAAATTCTTAGCATGATAGACATCTATATAGATAAATATTCATAACACTCTCCCTTGGATGTCTATGAAGATAATGTGCCTCGTTAAAACCTTACCAGAAAAACCCATTGAGACAAAATCTTGGTTAAGGAAAAAAGAGTGCAATGCGTATTTACTCCCCCATGAAAACGTCACATAAAATCTTTGAATCTTCATAATTCAATCTTGAATAATATTTTTCTAAAGATCGTGAGGGATGCAACTTTGGAGTAATATGTTCTATTTTGTCATCTTTGATGTATCCACCTTTTGATTGTGATATACATTTTGCATTATCTTTGCATAAGATAGCTTTGCATCATATATTCTGAAAGTAAATCAAATATCTTCTGGATATGTTGGGTCAATGGTCTTAGCCAAATACATTCTTGGCTTGTCTTGTGTATAACAATTACATAATTTGAAGATATATCAAGTTTAAAGATCTCAAATGATCTTGTTGCACTAAGATAGTATTTTTTAAAGCAACTAAAATCTAGTGCTTCTGGACCAATTAAGATATGGTGCATCAAGACCAAGAAAAGATCTCAAATGATCTTGTTGCACTAAGATAGTATTTTTTTAAAAGCAACTAAAATCTAGTGCTCCTGCACCAATTAAGATATGGTGCTTCAAGACCAAGAAAAGATATAATTATCTTTATTCACATCCAACAATCTTACAATTATTGGGGTACTCAATGGATATGCTTTATTCATATTGAATCTCGTTAAGATTCTTTCAGCATGTGTCGATTCCTAGACAAATAATCATATTTAAGTGCTCGATCTTCAGGTCGAGACAAAACTTGATCTCAAGATTTTTTTTTCTCAAATACTTTCATTAAATGCTTTGAAAGCTCTTTCAAGAGTTCTAAATGATACTCAAATTATCATAATGAATCTTGATCCAAACTCCTTTGTAAAACGCATAAGGAAATATGATTATTCTTATAATATTTCCTCAATAAGTACTCACTTAGGCGATTATACCAAATGCGCCAAAATATAAATATCTAATGGGATATGTCTAAATAAATTTCCTCAAAAATTTCCAAATGCTTCTAGCATTTTAAATCCTTCAAGGATAAATAGGGATCCACGAAATAATTAGACGCGTATAAAATATTTCATAGTTGCCAAAGTAATTGCATCTACCATGAAGTAATTAAAATTCTTCATAAATCACAATTCAAGTTATATTTATATCTCACGGTCATTTATTTGTACCCCACTTGCATTACACCTTTAGGTGTTTGGACTACTAGTCCAAAAACTTCACTTTTGGAAGTTTAAAACGTCTTTTTATATTTTCCAATCATTTCAATATGTATAGATTTCTTTACAAGATCCTCATTTTCTTTATTTACTTATATATAAGTATTCAATGTAAACTTTGTTGTCAACAACTTTTCTTTTCTGGTTTCATTCTTTTCTCGTATTGACATAACTTATCGAGATCTCTTTTCAATTTTTAATTCAGGTACCTAAAACTTTTCTATAGTTTTATTATTAGTTATGTCTTGGGTCTCTTCAGGAGCACCCACCTCCAATATATGACCATCTCATTTTACTTTCTATTTACGAGAATTTTGATCATTGGAACCAGTTTCAACTATCATGCTTCAGGCATGATTTACATCCATTCGCTCTAATATGTAATTCAAGTTTAGAGCATTCTCAACTGGTATATGAGACTTGACTACTCTCATTAGGTCAGTAAATATGTCTGGCAGTTGACATGTAATAATATGAATTATCTTATAAACTTTCGGTTCATATACGAGGATCTAGATAATGATAATTCATTTTTCTTCTTTATCCAGCTAATTATTCTTTCCCCTGATTGTGAGAAAAATCATCTCATAAATAATTCTCCAATTAATGTTTAAGAATTTAAACATAAAAAGAGACTCATACTCAATATATATTCTCAACCCTTTTATTTACCCATTTTGTGTGTTGCGATGGAGCAATCAACTATATATCGCATATTTAAAAAAATCTAAAATGGGAAATGTATGGCTTCTAACCAAAAAACAATCATAACGAGGAGTTTATTATAACTTGTTGGCTTGATGCGTATAAGTGTTGTTATATGTGAAATACTATATATAAAATAAACATTTTGTTCTCATAGTTTAGCTATTAAAGATGAGGCATCCAATCAAAATTTTGCTAAATTGTTTTGTTCATAATCAATAGGCTTTGTAATAGTTATTTCAACTGATATAGCCTAAATTATGAACCCACTAGCTTTTGCAAAACGAATAGTCTAACTGCATAATTTGAATCTTTTCTAATCAATCTCACAAACTTCTTGTTGTAAGTTGATAAAATAATATAGATGCATTTACTAAAATCATATAAAACTTTCTACATTTGTGGATAAATGGGCCCATATTTCATTCAGATATACAAGACATATAGTCTCAACTCTAGTACTAGAACTTTAAGTTCTTTTGATAAATGGGGTCTTAATAAATTCATTTAAGAACAAGCAACACAAGAACTTCAGGTTCTTTTAGTAATTTGAATTTAATCAATTTATTCGAGAACAAGCACCACAAGAACTCCAGGTTCTTTTAATATACGTGCATATAAATCTCAATAATTTTCTGCATCATCATTGATTAGGATGGTCGAACTGATCATGCCAACTATATATACATGTGTGTGTATATATATATATATATTGAATTTGTAAACTTCTGGTTTACCATAACATGTGATTCAATCTCACTCGTACATGTCGAGTACGACCATCAAAATTGTTCCTTTGAATAAGAATGTATTTAACTCTTCTGGAGCTTTCAATGAAAATTGTTCTTTTGGTAGCAATATATAGCTCTTTTAGAGCTTTCAACTAACATTTTGCCTACCAAAACTTACATTCACATTGGCTTATTTCATATGCCAATTGATGACATATGTTATCCATAATTCCCAAAGGATTATTTTGCGAACTTATAATCCTCTCTTAAAATTTTCACTTCTAGTGGTGACAATATTATTACCATGAGCGGTAATTATTACAATGTTCGCAATTTTGCACTTTTCATAATGTGTTTTTTCTCAAGTCTGAAGCATCAATATTTTTAGTACTCTGAGATATAGTACTCACATTTTTCCTTGCATTTAAATGGGAAAATATATCTTATGCTTCTGCTAAGCATAAATTGTCGCAATAGATTGTATTTGATAAGTAATCATGTGAAACAAAATAAATAAATGTCACAATATGTATATGTATTAATATAAAGCGTAAATAATTAATGAGTAAAGTAAATAAACATAAAGTAAATTAAAAAAAAATCTTTTCAAGGTTATGAGAATAATTAGAAGATGATTTATAACCTTCAAGGTTTATAAGGAAATCAACAACGTCCAAACGAGTTGGACTAATATCATCTTCTTCATTTTCGCAAACAAAATTTGCTTCTATTTTCTTTTCTTTATCATTTAATAATTATTGATTTTTCAGCGTACGACAAGTACGAGATCAATGATTTATAACATCACATTGATAATAAAAATGATTTTACTTCCTTAGAATGATCTTTATCACTCTTTTCATACTTTATTCTTTCCATTATATAATCTCACATTCACTTCAAGGAATAGAGTAGAGCTAGTGGCCATTTAAAACATTTTTGCGATATTGTGTCTGAGGACAACATTATTTGCGTGAAAAGTGGAGTATGTTTTTATTAACATATCTTCATCATTGATAATCGCATGGAATAAACATCATGCTAGCATTCACTTCAGGGAATGTCTCCCACAAAAATTCTTGTCAAGATGAATTTTTGTAACATGAACTTGGGAAAAGTCTATAGTTGATTTTTTTCGATGTAGAAGAATTATTTCTTTTGAGAAAATATAGAATTTCAATAGTCTTCTTGTAAATTCAAAATCATCATGATTTATCACACTTTAAAATCTTATTTTAAAGAATGAAAATAAAAGTAAAGTTTACCAATAATGATTTTCTTCTCGAGGACAATAGAGACATAGCAAATGACCAAGACAGCTTCCCATAATTTCTTTATGTCATGTCTTTGATTGAATGGAGGGGAGAATCAAAATTAAAGGTGTAACCCCCTCGACCTGACCTAGACGCTAGATCAAACCGAGCAAGCTACATTGGGTTTTGCCGAAACAAAACTTGAAACGATTAACTAAACTTAGGTCCATTTTTTATTTTTATCTTGTCTAGATGCAACATTATAACCTAAGGTATGGATGCTGGTAGCACGTGAAATCTCAACTAAATCAGGCGTCAATTAGACATCTGATTGCATAAATTGCAATTTAAGGACTAAATTGCAAACCTAGAAAGTTACAAGGATTTAATTAAAATTCAAGTTACCAAGCCTTAATTAATCAGATTACATGCTTGCTTGCCAAATTTCGGCTCAGAACAATAATTCATACTCATACAATTGCATTCAAGAACATTAGGGACCAAAACAGTAAAATCTCAAAACATAAAACCTCCATAACTAACATAACGACTAGTCGTACCGATACGGTCCCAAGATGTATCGGTACGCGGGCTACACCCTCCAAATCCATATTCCAGTGAATAATGAGCATACTGGTACGAGACCAAGGCGTATCGATACGTGGGCTCTGTTTGAAAATTTCGATTTCCAGTAGCTAAAGCCCATACCGATACGACCCTAGGTGTATCGATCCCAGGCCTAAATTTCTGCTTGCCCGTACCAATACGAGGCCCATGCGTATTGGTATGGCCTGACCCAGAATGTCCAATTTTGCTAGTTTTTCATACAATCATGGATTCAAACATGCTCTAATAAGTCATAAACATGTATACCACTTATCTAAGGATTAAAACTAAAAATTAAGATCATTACCTCAAATATTTGATGCAAAAGAAAGTATTTGCCTGAAGAGAAGTTGAAAGAAAAGTTTGAGAAAAAAAGTTACGTCAAAAATATTTTTAGGAAATAACTACTTCCTTTAATTTAATTCCTTTTTAATTTTCCTTAATTAAAATTTATTAAAATGATCCCAATTAAGAGAAAAATCAGATTAAAAATATTAGGTAAAATAGCTCCTTAAGAATTTTAAGATTTGACCATTTTTTTAAATAATTACTAAAAACAGTTTTCATTATTTACATTTTGGTCACTAGCTAAAATGTTCAATTTCCAAATTTCATTTTTGAAATTAACTTTACCAAAAATATATATATATATATATATATATATATATTAAATAATGATTTTTAGATGTTTTTCCATATTTTTTTCACATCAAAAATATTTATTCCGATTTAAATCCTAAATTTAACTTGAATCTTTAATTCCGGTTCACCGAACCGTCTAATCAACTTAGAAACTCTTAAACTCAAAACTCATCGAAATTACAAATTTTAGACGTGAGAAATTTAATATCAATAAAACATATATAAAAATATTTAAATATAATTTGAAATTTTTAGGATTACACCGTGTCCCAACACCCATCGATCAGTGGCGGATCTCGTGATGACAAATTCCTCTTCAGGTAGGTTTTCTTCACACTGATATCTTCGGCTGTGGCAACGGATGATTGATATCAGCAAAAAACCAACCGATAGGAATCTGGAATTCATCGAACAATACTAATAATCCATCCAGCGCTCGATTCACTGTCATGAAATGCAGCTAAAAAGTTAGCACATCATCACCTTTGTCGCCTAAGGTGAAGACACGTGTTGCCCCCAAATGTTCCACCTCATCATATACATATCTTCAATATCCAGTAAGGTTGATAAAGGTGACAGATGATGTCAGAAAAAAAAAAAGAAAATAAAACAAAATCTACTTATTGGTTCAGACCACCTCCATGAAAATGTTCTTGATTTCTTGTCACATGTCAAGAGCTGAATATGTTGCTACAATAACAAGCTGTGACATCAAATTAGGTGACAGCTCAAGCCTCTCCTCATCATTTTCAGTGCTTCAGAGAAGAAACCGACCTTCGCAACATATATCTTAATACCAGCCATTGTTGATTTCAGCAAGCTTTGGCGCCATTTCTGCAACATAAAAGATGAAATTCAGCAAAGATTTCAAGAGGCAAATGGTGCCTGAGTGGATAGAAGCTTATGTGGATTACGATGGCCTCAAGCATATTTTACGAGAGATTTTGCATTACAGGCTGAGTAAGCGCCACGAAACCCCCATGAGATCCTTGGAGAAGAAGTTATCTCTGCATCGAACTCTCAGCGGTCTGCATCCACATCCGAACGACAACGGAGACGTGGAGAACCAAGTGACTGGCGAAGGAAGAGAGATGGAAGTTGAATTCTTTAGGAGACTTGATGAAGAACTCAACAAGGTCAATACATTTTACAAGGAACAGATAGATGCAGTGATGGATGAATCGGCTTCGCTGAGTAAACAACTCGACGCCTTGATTGCCTTGAGGATCAAGGTAAAACGGTCTTGCGGTAATGGTCCGGGTTTGAGTCGAGAGCGGGCTGCAATGCCGTTGCGAGAGACCGAGCAGGGTAAGTACTGCAATTAATATCATGTAGTTGCTTGCATAGAGGCTAATCATTAACGATCCTTATGTATTTTTTGTATGCTAAAGGTATGGATGCAATATCTGAAGTGGAAAAGAGTACACAACGTCCGCTAGAAATGCCTTCCAACTCTCTTAGTGGTATGCATCAGATGAAAATCTTCTTATAGTACTCGAAATTCGAGTGAACTATTGGTGTTTGACAAACTTACGATCTTATTCCGAATTCGCAGGAAGTGAAACCATGGATGTGATTCTCGATGGGATAAACCAAGATGATGAATCCACTACTGCCTCCGAAATCAATACGGTCGAGCAGAGTAATAGTTGCCAGGATGTAGGCAAAAACTCTGCCAGCCAACAGGATGATCCCCTAGAAATTCTTGAGAAAGTGAAGATCAATAAAACCTTTGAATCTCCTCTAGAAACCATAAAAGGTGTTTTCAAGGATTCCAAATATGGTGAGTTGTGTTTCAAGAAGGACGAACTGAAGAAAGCCGAAGGAAAGCTGAGAGTCGTGTTTATCGAGTTCTATCAGAAACTTCGGCATCTAAAGCAATACAGGTGATAAACAACTTAACCATCTCTTAATTTACTATATATATATGTATGCATGTATATGTTTTTTGTCATTGACTTGTGTATTTCATATGGCCAAACCAGTTTCATGAATCTCTCAGCATTATCCAAGATCATAAAATCATACCAAAAGGTTAGCAATCAAATGTTTCCATTAATATCCAGGTTACATTTAGAAGCTTAGAGAATTTGGAGTTCAAATTGATCCCACTGATGCAGATTACATCAAGAAGGGAAGCAAGATTATACATGAAAAAAATCGACAACTCTTATATCGGAAGTTGTGATGAGGTTTAGTCTCAGTTACCTTACTGACATATTTTATGTTATTGATCGTTACCACAGTTAATTTTCCTGATAAAACACCAGAATTGTTCTATTTTAGGTGAATAATCTCTTGGAGAAGGTTGAAGCCACCTTCATCAAGCATTTTTCGAATTCGGATATACAAGGAGGCATGAAATCATTGAGACCAATAACTAAGAAAGAGAGGCACAGTGTAACATTCTGGTGTGGTAAGTGTCAGCTTCACTCATTTCTTGATTAGTAAAATTTAATAATCTCTTTTGAATTTAAAGCCTTGATCTGTTAATCATTGTCGTCTTCAGGTTGTTTTTCCGGTTTTTCAATTGCATTGCTCATTGCTGTGGTTTTGAGAATCGAAACGAAGAAGCTAATGGAGAAGGAGCAGGGTGCCTCCTACATGGTTAACATTTTCCCACTTTACAGGCAAATAAAGAATTTTTTTCGAATATTCAAATTCATTCTAGCATTTTGACTATTTTACTCCCATCTTATATGCTCATTACTTGAATATCTTTGCAGTTTTTTGGATATATTGTCCTGCAGATGCTCATATATGCTGCAGACATATACTTTTGGAAATGTTATCGAATCAACTATCCATTTATCTTTGGTTTGAAGCGGGGAACCGAGTTAAGCTATCGAGAAGTGATCCTCCTCAGTACAGGTCTTGCAGTACTTGCATTAAGTTGTTTCCTGGGAAACTTGTACTTAGATTTGGGCTCCAAAACTCAGAATTTGAAGACATTAACTGGACTTTTCCCACTGGGCTTAGTTGCAGTAAGATTTTAGAACTATATCTATGTGTGTGTGTGTATATATATATTGTATTAAGAAGTATCTCATTACCCTGATTTCTCTTCTACATTGCAGATTGTTCTGATCATACTGTTTTGTCCTTTCAACATCGTATATCGCTCAACTCGTTTCTTCTTTATTAAATCCTTGTTTCACTGCCTCTGCGCACCACTTTACAGGGTAAAAAAAATCAAAGTAATATTATTTGGATAAGGGGATATGGCAACCGAAACAGTCTTGGATCTCAATTTTGTTCGTCTCCCTGCAGGTTACACTTCCCGATTTCTTCTTGGCGGATCATCTTACCAGCCAGGTTCTTGTTGTATTTATGAATTCAATCGAAGTGTATTACGAAAATGCATAGTTTCGATAATGTTTCCAATCTTCTCATCTCAGATCCAAGCTATAAGGAGTCTGGACCTTTATATTTGCTACTACGGTTTAGGAGAACGTTCCCAACGACAAAGCAAATGCCACGGCCACGGTGTTTACAATGCTCTTTATTTCGTCATTGCAGTGATACCATACTGGCTCCGTTTCTTGCAGGTATTATTCCATTTTTTCCCTCTTGTTCGAAACATTCATACAAACGGATTCATTCACTGGTCGTTTTTGTAGAGCATTCGACGCTGGTTCGAGGAAAAAGAAGCAATGCATGGATACAATAGTATAAACTACATCTTGACAATTGTTGCAGTTATCATTAGAGGCATTTTTGAACTAAAGAAGGGAATGGTTTGGATGGTGTTAGCCCTGGTAAGCTCAGCTGTTGCAATCGTAACCAGCACGTATTGGGATATCGTCGTCGACTGGGGACTTTTACGGAGGCATTCGAAGAATCCTTACCTGAGAGATAAACTTCTAGTTCCATACAAAAGTGTCTACTTTGCAGCAATGGTAATACTAATATCGATCTTATCATCGAACGACTTCGATCGATGGTGATACTAATAACTGCATGTTTTTTGTTCATAACAGGCCCTGGATATCGTGTTGAGAGTTAGTTGGATGCAATTGGTATTTGAATTTAATCTGCATTCACTTCATAGGATGGCAATTACAACTGTTGTTTCTTGTCTGGAAATCATTCGTCGCGGTATATGGAGCTTCTTCAGGTACTGGAACCAGTCTAGTTTCTTACGTCCCTTACCATTGTCTGAAAATCCTTTGTGTTCGAATCATTTAGGTTGGAGAATGAACACTTGAACAACGTTGGCATGTATCGAGCATTCAAATCGGTTCCACTTCCTTTCAATTATGATGATGATGAGGATGTAGAGGAATCAAGCAAGGATGATTAAGCTTTAAGCACCTTCGACATCTGCATCCAGAGGATTTTATAGAACCAGGCAAGGCGAGGCCGAACCCGAAATTGAAACCAAGTCCAAACCGATCAGAATCCAGTTCTTGGAAAGCTATTGTTTCTGTTATTTTCTTGTCTATAATACAGAAAAGGGCTCTTGTCACTAATGCCTTTAACCTGCTAAATTAGTTTGATAATCTGTATTTGTTTATGTATTATGATGTGTCACAATAATATTTGAAAGATATTTTCTATTTATATACCTTATTTATTTCCTTCAAATTTCATAAAAATATACATTTTTTTAATATAAAAATATATACATTTTCATCCATTTATTATAGAACAGTAAATCATGATTCAATTTTCAAATTAACTTTAAATTTTAAAATATTTTAATTAAAGTGTTTGAGTTTTATCAAAAAAAACTTAATAGGCAAATAGGTGCCTAAACTATGATATTTTTTTTAGTTAAGTGCTCAAATTATTTTCCGGACTAAATAGGTGCCTAAAGTTTAATTCTGTGACCCATTTAAAGTTTTCCATTAATTCTCACTGTTAAAAGACACGTGTTACTTCCTGAAAATTCGAAAATTATATTATAAATAAATAAAATTAATAAAAATAAAAATATATCTTGAAATTTTTAAATATTCCTAAAATAGCCGCCAAATTCTTAAATCTCCCAAATCCGACCACTCTCGTTAGCGTTGGTCGCATTGTCGGCGACGGAATGAAGCCTCATCTTGCCGAACAATCCACACGTCATTTGTCGCCCTTTTACCGTCGTTCGCCGCGAATCGTCCGAAAGAATCATTCAATAATTTCGACGATTTGTATGGTCGGTCAATTTTCGACGACGGAGTGGTGAGAGAATAGTCGTGATGGTCCGGCAACCGATTTGGTGAGCGGCGGCATGACAATCGATGGCGGAATCGGTACAAGTGGGGTTTAAGTTTTAGAGTTAAAAATTTTGGGATTTAGGGGTTGTTTTGTGAAATTTGGAAAAATTAGAATTTTTTAAAAAATTAAGTAATTTTATTTATTTTTAATATAATTTTAGAATTTTTAGGAGATGACACGTGTCCTTTAACGGTGAGAATAAACGAAAAACCTTAAATAAATTACGGAATAAAACTTTAAATATTTATTTAGCTCAAAATATAATTTAAACACTTAACTAAAAAAAAATAACTTGAGCACCTCATTTACGGTTAAAGTAAAAAAAGTTAAAAGTGTCTGAGGTAATACGTTTCACCTTGAGATCTTTGCCCTTCTTCTCCAATCTCTTTTATTTCTTCTAAATTAAGGTTTTCATATTAGGGTTTCTCTGCCACATTATCCTGTTGTAAGTGGGTTAACGGGCTAGTGGCCGTTTTTTTTTTTTGGGCTCAATAGCTATATAAATATCTAAATTATACTTTGGTTAATTTTGTGTGCTTAAATTATTTTTCGTTTTAAATAAATGCTTAAAATTTTATTTTAGTTATTTTAGGTGTCTAATTGTTAACTAACGTTATATTTTTTAAAAATAATAATTTTTTATTTTGATTTTATATTTTTTAAAATTTATTTTTTAACTTAATTTTTTAAAAAACTCTAAATCACCCAAAATTCGAGATCCTTATCTTTCCCAGTCGATTCCACCGTCTTTGGTCACGCCGTCGCCCACTATATTCGTCTTTAAACTACCACGACTATTCTCTCAATCACCTATCGTTGATAACTGGCAGTAAGTGTGCCGATCGGCTTCCTAACGTCAAAGGAAGCTAAACTCGCGAAAAGAAATTCGGTTGGCACACTTACTATCGGTTACCGGTAATGGACGGTTGAGAAAAATGGTTGTGATGATCCGGAGGTGGTAGTAGTGGTTTTCGCGAGGCAGTTAATGACGACATCAACGACAATTTGGCGATTTGGAGTTTTGACTTAGGGATTTAGGATTATTTTGTAAAAGTTTAAAACTGTTAATTTTTTTAATAAAAAAACTTGAGTTTAGAATTTTATTTAAAAATTAATTAAAATAAATTAAAAATTAAAACATGTCACGTGTTATATTTTAATGGACTAACGATATTTTTAACAGTCAATCGCTTAAAATGACCAAAAATGAAACTTTAGACACTTATTTAGAGCGAAAAATAGTTTAGTAGTCAATCACTTAAAATGACCAAAAGTGAAACTTTAGGCATCTATTTAAAGCGAAAAATAATTTAGGCAGTAAAATTGAGCCACAAGTATAGTTTGAGCAGCTATTAAGCCTTTTTTAATGTTATAAAGTTAGGGACCATTTTGTTACTTTTGAAACTTTAGTGCTGAAGAGAAAAATATTTATATTTTAGTGACCATTTGTGTAGTTTAGGCTAAAACAATATAAGAAAAGTAAAAGAAAAATAATTTGTCAAAGGGTTTTAGGAGGTTTTAAGCGAATCTGCCTTCTTTCAACAGCAAACCATTAGCGATTCACACAAACTCTTAACTCAGCAATTCGATCCGATTCCAACTCACCGAGTCCTTCAATGTCGTCTCCAATTCTGGAACCCTCAGATCCACAATCCCCAACAGACCATTCAGATCCTTCAACCCGACACCACAACCCGGTTGACCCAGAGCCTGGTCGACCCGACGGCGATTCATCGAATTCAGGAGGGGGAGAAGAAGAAGAAGGAGAGTGTGGGTTTTGCTTGTTCATGAAAGCCGGTGGCTGCAAGGAAAGCTTCGTGGCTTGGGAAATTTGCGTGGACGAAGCCGAGAAGAACGACGACGATATCGCCGCCAAATGCATGGAAGTAACGGCTGCTTTGAGGAGATGCATGGAGGATCACGCCGATTACTATGAGCCGATATTGAGAGCCGAGAAAACTGCCCATGAAGAAGCCATCAGGGAGTTGGAAAAGGAAAAGGCAGCTAAAGAAGAGTCTGAGCAAAATTTGGAATCCAAGAAGGATTTGGAGAAAATTTGAGGTGTCTGCTTTTATTATTTCCCCTCCCCTTTTGGGGTTTTAAATTTTAATTGATTTTAGTGGTGAATTGGGCCATTTTTATGCCAAAGGATGGTACTTTTTTAGGTACTGGTTAATTTTTCTTAAAAGAATGTTGAAATAGAGGAAAGGTTGAAAATTCACGAGAAATGTAAAATAATGATGGTGATTAGTCACTAAAACACACATTTTTTCTATGAATTGTCTGTTTATTTAGATTACTTCTAACATTGCTAGTAGAACTTTAGACATGATTGGTTTATGTGATTTATAACTTTGAAATTCTAATGTTAGAAATGATCTTTGAGGTTTCTGATTATTCACTGGCTGGTTCAATTTTGCACCATGAATTGCTTGAAAGAATGATCTTTCTACATGTTCTGGGTAGCCAATGGCTCTTTTATTGCTTTCCAAGAACACTCGAGGCCTTATTGATTTTTGCCACTGGTTGATTCAAGTTTTGACCCTGAATTGTTTGAAAGAACAATCTTTCTACATGCTCGGTTGAGCAAATGACTAGTAAATAGCTTTCCAAGATTGATTTTAGTCACTGGTTGATTCATGTTTTGACCCTGAATTGTTTGAAACAACAATCTTTCTTCATACTCTGGGTAGCCGATGACTGTTTCGTAGCTCTCCAAGGACACTCAAACCCTTATCAACTATAAGGTACGTGCATTATCCCATTCTTCAGTTAAAAGAAGGTTAATGAGCCTGATTTTAATCAACCTTTCGAGAACTGAATAAGTGTTTTGAATGTTTTCCGAGTATCACACTGTGTGAATCCTCATACAGAGGTGTTACAAGGAAATGATTCCATTTGTCTTGTTTATTCAAATGCATTCTAATTAAAGTTTTGCTTACTGAAGCGCTTAAATCTCCAGCTGTTTCATTCTGCTCTCAGTCTGCAACTCAAGACAAGAGACCCATAGGTGTGCGCATATTACATTGGTAGGTTTTATGTTCCATTCAGTTATTTTATTGATTGGATACAATGTAAGCCAGTGATAGAATATTTGCGAACCTGAGTATGATGCACTCAACCCTACCATGGGATATTGCCTAAGCGAGTTGATTTTTCAAAGCTCTACCATGGGACTCAAATCCACAATCTGCCTTTGCTAATGATGACAAGGGTGAATGCTAAGAGGATTGCGAAAATAATTGAGGATTTGGTTAAAGTTGAAGATCAGTTAATGTATGGTTTCAGCCGGCAATATATGATGACAATGGTGGCTATTAGTACGAATATGCCACTTCTTGTCGGTATGCAGAACTCTAATATGAAAAGCACCCTGTCTTCTATTGTATATGTGGAATGTTAGTACATGGTAATTTATGGTATGGCTGAAATCCTTGAACGGAGCAAGCGCACGATACACATCCATCAATATTCGTGGCGCCAAAACCCGGGTCACCAGTGACCCTGCAACTGTGCGCCATGTGATGAGCAGACTTTGCGAATTATCCCAAAGGGTTGAAATGGAAGGAGCATATGGATGTTTTAGGAGACGCCCTTTTCAGTGCTGGTCTGGAAGAGTGGGAGCATGAAAGAAAAAAGTGTTCGCTGTTTCCTTAGTCACCACAAATTCCATGAGGCAATTGTTTGGGACGGAATACAAGACAGGGCTCACCCTTGTCCTTCAACATGTCTCTGAACATGATTTAGTTGTCGACCTTCAAGATTTGTTCCAAAAACACATACTCGACATCACTTGGTATTATGTCCATCGGCTACAATCGCAACTCTCTGGGCATCAAATCTTGGAAAGATCCGTTCTCCCAGGCTTTAGAAGATGTCTGTGAAGCGGCTTTTACTCGTTTTCTAATGCCCCATAGTTTGTGGAAGTTACATAGGTGGCTAGGAATCGGCATAGAAAAGAAACTTAAATGTGCTTGGGAAACCATTGATCGTGTCTTTGCAGATTGCATATATAAGAAAGATGAGGATGGCTTCAATTACCAAGTTTTTTATAACCCGACCTTTGGACCAGCTGCTACTCATAAAGGCTTGAAAGGCAACGCTGTCAGTCTCATATTTGCTGCAGAAAACACAACTAGTTCAGTTCTCACCTGGTTCTTCTCTAGTGTCGCGAAGCATCCGTCCATTGAAGCTAAAATCATGCAGCATTATGCAAAACATTGACTGTACCCGCCAGGGCCAGTACTGTTGTGAACGCTGGCAGCTGTTGAAGCCGACACACTCCTGAGCAGCCATATAATCGATCGTGATCGCAGCACACATGATGGGAAGGATGAGATCAGTTTGGGGAGATGAGTGCCATGAATTCAAGCCGGAGAGATGGACCACCGAGCACGGAGAGGTTAAATGTGCGCTGCATGACAAGGATTTGTCTAAGGAGTTAGCTTTTACGATGATGAAGGCAACATCAACAACGATGATCCACAACAACATTGAGATACTGAAGGATCACCCTGCTGAGCCCAAGAATAGCGTCGTCTTGCACATGAAGCATGGACTCATGGCTAGGATCAATAATAGACGGACTTGATTGATTGATTGATTTCATATGCATGCTTCTCATCTCTCTATCTATTTGTTAATTTGGTTGTGATTTCAGCTGCTTTTTATATCATAAGTAGCTTTTCTTTTTCTAAATAACGATCGTGCAGGTTGAAAAACTAATAAAATTATTAATATCTGTATATTTCATAATTAAACTTCTGAATTATTAGGTTTTTTATTAAAATTCAGATTTGGACTAACTCCGACTTGGATAAAAAATCATTTTATTCAAACCTAGCAATTTAATGTTGTAAAATTAAATCATAGAGGACTAAATTTTAATTTTTAAAATTTTAACTTTAGTTTGATATATTATCTAGACATCTCTAATCCATAAATCAAAAAAAAAAATTAAACGATTTTATATATTGTATAACGGTGGCGGAGCTAAACGTGCCCCACATAATAGTATTCAATGTTAAGACAGATCTGGGATTTTAGGACAAAGCTAAGCCTAAGCGTATCTAAAAGTATTCACACTTTACGTGTCTGTTCCAATCCTATCCCACCACGTTGCATTTTTTAACTTTGATCTCTTATTTATTATTTTTCTCGATTTTTAATTCTAATTTTCCCGATCTTTTCTTCTTCTTGCATCCATTGATTTGTTTTCTCCGTTTGTCGAATCGAAGCTACGCCGTTGACCATGATTCTCCGATCGGTTCTGGTCCTGGTTCTGTTGGTCGGGATTTTATCCCCTGCATCGGAATCTTTACGGTTCGAGCTGCAATCGAGTCAAACCAAATGCATCGCCGAAGACATCAAAAGCAATTCAATGACTATCGGAAAGTACCACGCTGTTAAACCCAACGAAGATCACCCCTTGCCTGATTCTCACAAGCTCTCCGTCAGGGTATTTTTTTAAAAAAAAACTAATCTCTTTTATTTTTAGACTTTGAGTTTTGAGAGCAGTAATTAAGTTCTAGCTGTAAATTATTTGTTGCAGGTAACGTCGTCGTACGGGAACAATTTTCACTCGGCGGAAAAAGTGGAGAGTGGACAGTTTGCATTCACGGCGGCGGAGCAAGGAGATTACACGGCTTGCTTTTGGGTGCCGGAGCATTTGCCGCAGATCACGGTGACAGTTGATTTTGATTGGAGGACTGGTGTCCAAACTAAGGATTGGACTAACGTTGCCAAGAAAGGACAAGTCGATGTAAGTATTTCAATCCCAATTTTTTCCCATTAATTTCTTGTTTTTAGTTTAGGGTTTAACTTTCCATAATATAATAATCCTATATGTATATGTTTACAGCTAGAATTTGACAGAAAGTTTTGTATCGTAAAAGGGGGTGTCTTCCCCTTGTTCTTTGTAACAAAAGATTCGATTTAGGTTGCTTGTTGTAGTTCAAAGTGTTGAAAGCTAAGTAGATTTCTTCTCATTGTCATTAGAGTCATCTTGGTGTCTTATGGAAAATTACAGCTTTTGCTCCATGGTCAACGTTTGTTATCTTCGATATTTCATCAGAACGGCGATTTCGCTTAGCGTTAGATGCTGGTTATGAAAATTTCATTGTTTTTGGCTTAATCTTTGGAGATGCGGATTGGTTTCTATAAAGTAGATGCACACAATCGCTTGCATGTTCATATTTGCAGCTGTTGTGTAGAGAATATAGTTAAAGATGCTGACCCCTTAACTGGATATCAATTGTGGGATTGTACTATTTGAATAAAAGTACTAGTTTTTATCTCTTATTCGAATGCTAGATGAAGAAAAGGCAGAAAAGAAAAGAAAAATCTTATCATTTTTTCTTTTCACTTCTATTGTAAATACCAGGCAATGGAACTGGAGCTGAAGAATCTGTTTGATACCGTTCAATCCATTCACGAGGAAATGTTTTATTTGCGGGCAAGGTGAGGAAAACATCTTGTCAGTTGTTGCAACATTGTTCATCCTCTTGAAGAAATCTTATTTCTTCACTCACTATTTTGGGTTCTACATATGATTATTGATTTCCAGAGAAGAAGAAATGCAGGAGCTGAACAAAGCTACAACCTCCAAAATGTTCTGGCTGTCGTTCCTCTCACTTTTCCTTTGCCTATCGGTAGCCGGACTACAATTTTGGCACTTGAAATCCTTCTTCGAGAAGAAGAAGCTCATTTAAACTTGTACGTCCATAGTTTTTCATTTTCATGTACTGGTGCAAGATATTTTGACATAGATCTTTGTTGCTACCTTTAATAATGGATGAAGTTTGGGGAGGGAGAGAGGTAGTGGGCCTACAAAATGGCAAGCTTGCTAGTTGTTATTGTTACCTATGTATTCATACTCTTGATTTTTAATGAAATATTTATATCTAACAAATACTCGAACATGCTCAAATTTGGATATGAAAGTATGATCTTGTAAATATACGAAAAATATCGGATGTATACTGATATCCCAAGCTGTACTTACTGAGTCTATTTATACATACCACAGAATGTACATCATCGATTTCATCGAACCTCGAATGCTATGTATTGAATGTATGCCAATAATATGTTTTGTGGGTACATTTTCCCTAGATCTTTTCAAGCCTCTTGAGAATATCCAAGAACGAAGGTCTTTGGTTCATGTCAGCAGCCCAGCATTTCTCTGTTAAGCTAAGAAAAGATTCAAAAAGAAAACAATCAGCAATTCCACTTGTTCTGGCTCAGTACTTTAATTGTTTGTCAAGTAACTCTATGGTTAGATGATGTATACGGTGAGGCACGAGCCACCACTAAAATTTCGAGTAAAGTAGAAAACTTTAAGTGATGGCTTACTCTCTCAGTTCAGGGGTGTATGATTTTGAACGGAAAGGAGGTCGGTGTCCTGCTGCGGCATACTTGGCTGCTTCGTAAGGCTCATAATTGGAGAATGGTGGATCTCCTTCAAGCATCTGCTCCGAGTAACAGCGTCATATGTTTAGAACTAGTCTTGAATAGTATATGGTCGATATCATCTTTGGGGAGGAAGAAGAGTACCTCGTAAAGAATCATTGCGAAAGAGAAAACATCAACTTTTTTATCATATTTTCGGTGCTTGAAAACTTCAGGAGCCATATAACGATCTGTTCCAAATTAAGGTAAAGAACATAAGAATCCGGTGATCATAACTGATCCAAAGGAAATATAAAGAGACACTTACAACTCCCTGTTTCGCCAGTCATCTTGTAGACATCATGGCAGTGTTGAACCTTGATGAGCTTGCTCAGGCCGAAGTCTCCAACTTTCAAATGTTCAGCACTGGTGTTGACCAAAAGCACATTCCTAAAGTAAAAGAAATGAATTTCTTAACACGAAAAAGTGAAATAGAAGCATTCTTGTATACCTTGCAATGTCCAATCATAGGAAATGGGTAAATTTTTTCGTGTTTTCAGAAGGATGAGTTCATCAAGCATTCCAAATTTAGAAACAAATTTCCACAACTTAAGCCCGCAGTCAATGAAATGCATAGAGGCTTGAACCAATAACTAGCAGAAGAAAACCAGGACTACTTGCACAGCAAAACTGAAATAGAAATTGACTTGCCTTGGTTTTAGATCTCGATGAATTATGACATTGGGCTCATTGTGAAGATAAGCCATACCTCTGTCCACAATTTATAAAATTCGTATTAGCAAAATAGCCATATATGTGAGAGAAAACTAAATGCAATCACACAGCAAATGCATATTCTGCAGAGTAACTCCCTGTCCAAAGGACGTGAAGTTGTTAAAATCCAAAGAAAAATAATGATTTTATTATACTTGAAAAAAAACGTGATTTATGGTGCAGTTCTAAGCTATATTAGTCAAATTCAGGTGTGAGTGTTAAATATAAGTATGTATCTGACACGAGTATAGTTAGATTTTATCATGTCTCCATATCCTTGTGCCGAATACGAGTGTCAAACACGGATAGTTTTAAAAGCTGAAGAGTGCAATCAACATAGGTTCTATATTTTCTTTTTTTCTCCAAGTTTTACATGGATGCAACAGCAGGACACATTGACATAGAGCTACACCTACTATACAACTTAAAATAGAAGCATTCTTGTATACCTTGCAATGTCCAATGCAAAGTTGGTAGCTGTTGATGCACTAAGCGAACCTTTTTCCTTGAGATGCTGGTGAAGATCACCCTGTAATTACACACAATGATAACATAAAACAGGGTAGTTAAAGTAAAATTGAAGTTTCAAAATAGAATAAACTACAGAGATTGGATTGAGAAACATATATCTATTTGTGCACCCCTCTTAAATACTCAGTAATCAACATAAGAGGCTTCTTGTCGGTGACAGCTCCAAGAAATTGAACTATATTAGGATGGCGGAGCTTTACAAGCACCTTCACTTCATGCCGAAAATCCTGACTGAACCGACAGAGCAAAAAACACACAGAATCGCATCATAAATTCAGTAAAAAATCAGGGTAGATAGGAAATTAATCATGATACAGCGAGCATCAGATTAACCCGGCAAAAATGTGGAAGTGACTTTCGAAAATTGAAGCTAATTACTTCCATTACAGAAAATGTTTCATGTCTTCTTCGGTTAATACAAGTCAGATTATCTTTCCTTTGGTTGCTTTTTCATTGTCAATGAGAACGTAATTTTCACTTTTCCAGCATAGGTCATAAATCAAAGAAATAAACTTTCATGGGAAAGAACTTGGAAAGTGAAGAATAGGGATACATTCATAACATTGGGGGCTTACATAACCAGTTTATCATCTGAAAGTGATGGAAGAATGCGTTTGACAGCTACAGGGGTTCCGCGCCAACTGGCCTTTAAAATCTCACCAAATGACCCCTGGAAGAAAGGGACATAATCAGAAAAAGCACATAAATAATTTACACATAAAAGGGACGCACCAACAATTTAAAGAAGTTTGATAGCTAGTTCAAACTTGTATTAGCCCAAAGAAACATTTCCTCCAATATGAGATCATTCTTCTAGAGACTATTCATTAAAGGGTCAATTTTAATGTAATTGTCCATTACGATTGTCAAATTCATACATGGTAAATCTATATAACAGTTGCCATCTTTTCAGGGAGATGATTACTATTATGCTAGTTGATGAGTGTTCAAAAGTATTATTTTTATGATCTTTTTTACTCATATTATTGTTAGACTTAGGCTCATTTTAGTTGCATTATTAGGCATTCATGCATGTTTTAATGATTTTCTTCACCGTCATGCTTGTTTTCATAATTTGATTGATTTTGTAAAAAAAGGTACTGCGAATGTGTGTTTTTGTGTGTGCATGATCTAATTGTCCAAGCAAGTAGAAAAATTGCCGAAGCAATTGAGGATAAGAAGAATGAGAGCTGCCGATTTCTTGAAGGATAAATCCATTTAATTCGAGATAATTACGAGAAGCAAGGATAAATCCTAGAAGAGTTAGAGTTCCACGAAGAGATCAAAAAGAGATTAAATTTCAAGAGTTTAATAAGGAGTTTTTTGAGGAATAAAAATATAATAATAAAAGAGATTTATTTCTTTTATTCTATTTAATTTCAATTTAACTTTCTCCTCAAAAAAGACTTTGACCTAGCCATCTCCTATAAATAGAAGCCCTAGCCGCCAACTTCAAGAGGGAGTTTGACTTGTGAGAGAGAGCTAGGAGCTATTCGACATCTTCTTCTTCTTTATTATTTCCATTCGATCCATGGCTGTGAATTTTTCCTTTGTATATCTTTCGGACTTAGTCATGAATTGATGTAAATTGGTTTGGGCTATTGTATTTTTGTAGTTGTGAGAACGATTGATTTGTTTAGGTATTTAAGTTTGCAATTTTAATTCAAAGTTTGTTCATTCTTGGTTCTTAATTTTGATTGTGAGTGAATTGAGAGATGATCTCGTGAATTCATCTATTTATCTAATATCGGGAGAGTTAGATTCAAGAAACGAACGAGCATGGTCTTTATTCAATCACTCGATGGTGAAGACTAATTTAACTTAGGGATAAGTTGCGAATTTCAACGGCTAAAAGGAGCGCAAGATAGGTTGTTGTCCATCATTGGTTCACGCATGGATGTATTATCAAGGCATGCACAATTAACAGTGCTTCGAGTTAGGGATAACGAGAAACCATTGAATAACGTTTCGCCGAACTTTGAAGGTTATCGCCCAATTGCCCAGGCAATCGTTCCATTCCCAATTACCCAGGCAATCGCAGAATTGCCCAGGCAATCCGACTGGATTTAATTGACGAAACGATTGAGCTACTCCAGCACTCAATTACCACGATGGTTCATTCAACTATCACTCCACGACTCACGATAACCCGACCTACTCTCTTAAATCGATTACTCCTTTCTATTTTCTTTATTTTGTTTAGTTTATTTTACTTGATATTCATCATCTTCAATATTATTTATTTTACAGTGTAATAACTTAAGCAAAGTGGCCCAAACCAATCCATGTGGAGACGATACCTAAAACTTATCATATCACTTTATTACTTGCGACGTGTATACTTGCACCGTTTGCGTTGCGCTAAAAACACGCAACAAGTTTTTTGCGCCGTTGCCGGGGATTGGCAATAGCGACTTTGTTTTTTTTAAATTTTTTGCACCTTTGTTTCTTTTTATTTTTGTTTTATTTCTAATTGGTTTCAAGGGACTTACAACTTTGGTTTTACATCTGTGTATGACCAGGGCGAGACCAACAACACAAGACTACCCACTTGAATCCGAGATAGAACAAGTTCTTCATAGGAGAAGACGAGAACAAGCAGCAATAGCAGAACAACCTGATAATCCAGTCGGCAATCTGAATGCCAATGGTAACCAGAACATCGTAGTAAGAAGAGGAGGAAATTAGGTCGTACAACCTGTTCGTGTCAGAAATAGACCTATCCGAGACTATTTAGAGGAAGATCTCAACGGACTCAATCCATGAGTTATCGCACTTGAGATAGAAGCCGCCCACTTTGAATTAAAACCTGTGATGTTCAATATGATCAATACAATTGGTCAATTTGGCGGCTCGGCAACTGAAGATGTCAGACAACATCTCAAATCATTCTTGGAGATTTGCAATTCATTCAAGTTACAAGGAGTCCATGAGGATATCCTAAGGCTGAAATTATTTCCCTATTCACTGAGGGATAGGGCAAAAATGTGGTTGAATAGTATTCCATCCGGATCTATAGGATCTTGGATGGATTTGTGTCGTGATTTCATTGCTAGATTTAGTTCTACAAATATGATTGATAAGTTGCGTAACGATATTACTTCTCTTCGGCAGGCAGATGATGAATCCATGTATGAGGCTTGGGAGCGATACAGAGAGCTTTTACACAAATGTCCCATGCACGATTCCCATTGTGGACGCAAGTGATGATGTTCTACAACTCAGTGACCACACCGACAAGGATGATGCTAGAGCCTCGGCAAACGACATACTCCTCGACAAGTCACCTGAGGAAGCGATAGAGATTCTGAACCGTCTTGCCAAGAACAATTATCAGTTCCCAACCACCCGAAGGGGAATAGTCAGACGCAATGCCACGATAAATGAGCTTGATTCATCAGAATCTATTTCTGCACAATTGGCGCTTTAACCAATATGGTTAAGAAATTATATTCTTTATTGTCAAACACCACACATCTGCATCCATGATAAGCACTCTCGGATTTAGCTAACAATCACATGCACTTCTGACCCCAAAAATGATAGAAGACATCAAATCTTAGTTACCATAAGAATTAAGGCTTTGCTTGGTTAGAAGAAGCGAAAGGAAGAAGGAAAAAGTTTTAATCCAAGGGTTATGCTACAAAGTTAGAAGGTGGTTATGAATCCCAACCATGAGAAAAATTTGATCAGTTTCTCATTTTCCATCCTTCTTAGTTTTTACCAGGTAAAGTTTAAAATCAAAGTAGATATATCATGCAACAATGAAATAACAAATTTATTGATGTCATTTGGTACTTAAAACAAATTGCATGAATGACAAGCAAGCTTTGCTCTGCAGGTTAAAAATATTAAGAGATTGAAATCACACCTTTCCTATGATATTTGAACTAGAGAAATCCAGCTCAGAAGGATCAATTTCCCAGTCACACTTGTTTGGTAGAGGGGGAACTGGCTTTGGTTCAAAATGGCTTCCACTTTGGCCCTGCAACGATTAAAATCTTAACTTTTATACCACAAAAGCAATGAAAATGCAAAGCAAACAAGCTCTAAATTTTAATAATGTTTCTAGTAACCATTTCAAACTAGTTCCAAAATCAAAATGAATCAGATCAAAAGAGATAATTAACAAGAATTATTAAGAGGCGAAAGCAGAGTGCATATCCTAATCCCACCATTAATCGTCCATCATACTATTAAGGATTGTTATAACGAAAAATGAAAAACAGCAAATCAAAATTGAACTTACGTAAGATAATCCACCATATGATTTTAACAGCTCGATCATAGTATGTTTCTTAGCTCCTTCTGCATCAGCTAAAGGCTACCATCATCAAACAAACAAAAAATTCAACAAAACTTCAGGGAAAATCCAAAAAAAAAATATATATGTAGAAACAGTTAAAAGATTAGATAATTAAAAGAAAAAGGCCTTTAAAGTGGCACCGTGTTCTTCCAGCGATCTTGAGCGTTGACATCAGCGCCATGTTCAAGGAGGCACTTGGCGACGTCGTTCCATCCGTGGAGTGAAGCGACATGGAGAGGCGTACGGTTGTCGTAGTCCCTAGCGTGGACCAAAGACCCATCTTCCTCTAGAAGCTTACGGACAGCGCCGATGTCGTTTTGATGAGCATGCCATAAGATCATCGAAGTCCGGCTCACTCTCGCCTTCTCTTTTTCTTATCGGTCGACGACGTCGAGCTCCCTTTCCCGGTCGTTCCCAGCGCCGTCGATTCTCCGTAGGATGTGTCCGAGTTCATGTTCAACGATTTATCCAAATAATCGGAGTCTAATCGGAAAAATGATTTCTATGGCTTATAATTTCTGGTATAGTTTGGGGAAAAGATCGTTGGAAAAGAAAAGTCAATGTAAATAAATAAAAAAAAAAATTGTTTCTATTTTTCAGTTTTCGTACTAAAAATAGAAAAAAATTACTGTATTTTAGGATTTTTTTCTCAAATTATTCTCTTAATTTTAAAGTATTGTAGATTGAATTTTTTATTTGTTTAATATTTATTTTTTTACTTTTATCATGCAAAATTTTATGTTGGAGGCAAACTTATAAATTTTATGGGGAATTTATAAAATTTTAGAGAGCAAAAATATATTTTTAAAAAGAAATACATAAAAAAATTTAAAAAAAAAACCAAAATATCTAAATAATTTTTCTAAAAATAAAAGCTGTATTTTATTTTGATTATTCTCTCATTTTATTGCACGTGACATTTTTCTATATTTTTTAATATTTTTATTTTTTATCACGTACCACATTGATCGTTTATTAATCGTTAATAAAAAATTTCCCTACTGAGCGAAAAAATGGATAAGAAAAAAACAAAATAGATACTGAAAATTAATAAATATACAAAAAAAAAGTAGATATTTGAAGCTATCTTTTTATAAATAATACATACTATTTAGAATTATATTTTATTTATATTTAATTTTTAATAAACGAACAAAAAAATAAGTTTTTTTGTTCGTATGAATAAATCTTATAAAACATCTTTTCATTCATTTAAAAAATATATTGATAATTGTTATTTTAATTTTTATTTAAATTTATTCACACATGTTCTTCTCACTCAACAACTGCACCTTTCCTTTTTCAGGATAGATTAAAAAATCCCAATTTTTATTTAAAAAAAGTATGTTTAATTCAACAAATTAACTATGAATTTGCTATCTTTTTAATTAATTTTATGTAGTTATTGTTGTTGTGGTTTAATTTTATTTTTGTGAACGTGAGAGAAATTTTATTTTTTACATAAAAAAAATATTTTGAAAAAAAATTTTTGAATTTTCTAAATCTCATTTGTTCGATTAAAGTTAAAATAAAATTTGAGTATTCGATTTATTGTTTTTCAAAAAGAATGTTTTCAAAATTTTAGTTTTATGTTGTTCGGAAATTTATAACGAGACAGTATTTTCATTAAAAATATAATAATAAAATTTATATTAAATTTTCGATTAATATCAAACTCGAATTTAATCCCTTAACAATCATTATTCAAAGAAAATCAATAGGGACTTACAAAGTCTTTATCCAACTTCATTCTTTCGATATGACCATTTAGTTTAAAGTTCAATTTCCCAGGGCTCTGGTGCATGTTAACCCATTATATTTAGGTGCGGATCTAAGATCAAATGTTGGGAGGAACAAGGGTCTATTAAACCTTTAAATTTAAAAAATAACCGGAGCAAATATCTTATTTAATTAATATTTGAATTAAAAATGACATAAAATGACTAAAGATCCTTCAAATACAAAGACAACTTAAGTAAAATCTAATTATATTCGTATTAGATATATACTCATATCCGACACTTATACAAGGGTCAGTTCAAATGTTCAACATATCATGCATCTTCAAAGTCGGATCATTTAGGGGAATATAAAAGCAAGTAGGATTGAAAAAGGGACAACTTGATATGAAACCATTTAAATAAAGAAAATCTATCTTACATCAATTGATGAATAGTTAAAAAATGCATTTATATTGAATCAAATTATTTGTATCATCTATATTGTTTTATTCCATGGCTGGTAGATCACTAGAAATTTTATGCACCTGAAACCATGTATGTCATTAGAAGAGTTGGAAGATCATCTTTACCATGTCATGAGCTGCAAAACCCTTCTTGCTGGAGTTTTAATGAAACAACAACAAAATACTCTTCACCGGTACTCCGAGCACGCTGTATTCTTGTCAGGAACTCCATAAATATTAGCTGATAACATAACAATGGACATAATGATGTTGAACACCAAACATCCAGTGGAGGCAGTTATGGTGTTTCCAACATCGATTGACATTCACCGTCTGAGTTTTCCATGGTGTAAGATCTGCAACTGAAGTAGAAAACGGTACTCATCATGGAGTCGACAAGCACGACGAATGAATACATTATGACCAACAACGGCCCTTCCCAGATCCTGGAAGACCCATCTCCATAACTCAATGCCTTTACCCTGTGTTCAAACAACCCTTCCACAACTGCTAAACCTATTGTAGATCCAAGAAATATCAGAAGACCAACTTGAGTCTGCCCTTTGATTAAAACACCGGCCCGAAGCATTGCCTGCGGTCCCGAAACTTCCTCCAACACACAGATTACAATTCCGATACTGCAAACAACAATTGCATACGCAAAAACAACCGAGAACACTAGCCCCATCAGTATCACCGCATACACGATTAAATCAGGCGTAAAGCCAATAACAGAAAGTAAGCTACATGCCGCAACAAGGAAAACAAAGAAAGTGGTCACACAAGCAACAATAACCATACACATCCACACATATGTGAAAACTAGCCGCCTCCAAAACTTCAGAATTATCCCAAAAAACTTCAAAGCATCGGCTGATTTCCTCGAATAAGTACAGTCTACACAATAAACCACCGCGGCCTTCGATAACAAAGACAATGTAATGAACAAAGGGAAGCACATTGCCGATGAAACAGCCGACTCCGCAAACCTATGCGACGACTGTTTGATAAAAGCCCTCAATGGGAGTCCACAGATTTTGGCAACTAACAAAAGCCTAACAGTTAATCTCTTCACAACGGAATGATCAACTAACAAATTAGACATAAAAACAGCAGATACTGGGCAAATTAACAAAGCTGCAATGATCATAAAACCGGGGAAATTGTATCGTAAAATCCTAACAGTTTCTCTTAAGATCTCTAAAGCATTCATCGAATGGAATTCGTGGCTACCATCACTAACATCATGGGATGATTCTAGCTCAAATTTTTCTTCACGGGTTTCCTTGAATCCTTCTTTATCTAAATGATCTGATCTCATTCGTACGGTAACAGTTTCCATTTTTAATTAAAAACCCAGAAAAGATATCGAACCCAGCAGCTAAATAAACATTGGGAATTATAGAAAACCAAAGATCTGAAGGCCCAACCTTTGTAATTCCTGAGGAGACACGAGGAAAACACAATGAAAAAGATTCAAATAAGGGATCGGAAGTGAAAAGGCAAGAAGATTGTGGGATTGGAGGGAAATTCTCGAGTGTTAAAAAAATGTCTTACGGAAGAAGAAAGGTTAAAAAACGTACGGATTTTGGATTATATAGCTTTATAGCTGCCATTTCTCGAGGTGTTATAATGCCATGGCGCCGGCGTTCGTTAGTCTGTAACAGATTGAAACTGCCCTTCTTTCATTTGGGGATTGTTCAAGATTGAAAGTATTTGCCATGGACGAACTATGTTTTTGGCAAGTGACCGCCATTTTTGGAATTTGGGGCAAAAATGTTTTAAAAAGTTGGGCATTTGTTTAAAATTAAATATCAAAATAGAAAATTTATTGGGTCAAATAATATTGAGTCTGTTTAAATAATTTATAATATGGGTTTAGGAAATATTATACCGGATGTGATGAAATTTTAAAATTAAATTTATTTAAGTACATTTTTAATGATGTGTTAATATTCAATGATACATACAATTATATATTATTTATACATTAAAAATTTACTCATTAAATTATCAGGGGTTAGTTTAAATAGTAAGCAATTTGGTATTGTTTAAGTAAGTCTCGTGTTTAAAGTCTTGTGTATATAAAAATTCCCGACAAAAAAATTTATCCACTAAAACTAAATATACGACGCGAATCGACCCAAATTAATCAAAGTAAAACTCTGAAAATTGAAAGGGCAATAAAAAAATTTACTCAATAAAATATATGGTATGCATGTTGTTTAACATAAAATTTTAAATATTCTTAGTAATTGTCTTTAAAATTTACAGTTATTTCATTTATAAAAAAATATCCACTTTATGAATCTATTGTTGGTCCTACTTAAATGGGTTTTGTTCTCGTTAGGAGACTTAGATTCGAGCCGTTTATCCAAATGATTTGTGTACATTTTTAAAGGCTTAAGAGTAAATAACGTATGTTAATATTATAGAACCATATAATCATATCAGAATATTCAAATAATTTCCACTTCGTGTATAATTTATTTTTCTAACTGGTTTTACTTATTTAATTATTTGTTTTAAAAAAATACAAATTATCTATTGTTTGTGAAATGAGACAAAAATAATATCTAGGCCTGAATCATGATATTGTAAATAAATTAGGTTGGTAAGTTACGCTTATAATAACCCCATAATTAATCTTGATTAATCAATCAATACTCAATAGGTTTATAGGTAGGTGGATATAAATATATGGTAAACTACTTCTAAGGTAACTTAATTATGGGTTTGCTAACAAGAATGTCATTTTCTTGTAAAAGTTGTAAACATGTTATTCAATTAAAATATTGTTACAAATAGGTCATTTTATCGTTAAACTTAAGACGGAAATCTAATGGCTTGATATAATGACACTTTTTAATCCCTAAACTTGTAAATTCTATTAATTTTGTTTTAATTCGAAACAATTAAATAAATTTAATATTTCTTACTTAAAATTCCATTGATTTAGTTTTTTTAGATACTATCAAAGTAAGCAAGCACATCGAATCAAAGCAGTAGTTTAATAACTGCATCTTGTCATAAAGCAACAACAAGTTATTGTTAAGTTATTATTATACCAAGAAAGTAATATAATATTTAGGGTAAACTACATAAATGGTCCCCCAACTATGACCTAATTCTTTGTTGAGTCCACTGACTATGATAAGTTACAAATAGGTTCCCGACTAATCGCAACTAATAAATCGATCCAATTCCTTTAAAAATAAACGACTGATGATGTGGCAGTTAATAAAATGTGTATAATAACAAATTTAACCCTCAATTTTTATATTTTTATTTTAATTTGGTCCTAAATTTAATTTTTCATTTCTTAATATTTGATTATTACAACATTTTAGTCCTTAAATCCTAAACTTTATCTTCTTCCCTTCTAAAAGAACAAACATGTATTGATGTTAATTGTAACCATCTGCAACCCCATTTGTACGAGTAGTGAAAAATTGTTGGAGAATCAAAACTTCCATTATGTGTATGGTAGCCATCTACGATGAGCTACCCACAGTAAAATATGCATACCTTTTGTTTTTAAAAGGGAAGAAGAAGAAGTTTAAGATTTAAGAGAAAATGTTGTGATATTTAAATGTTGAGAGCTAAAATTTTAAATTTAGGGCCAAATTAAAATAAAATGTATATATTAAAGGTTAAATTTGTTATTATACAAATTTTATTAACTGTCACATCATCAGCCGTTTATTTTTTAACGAAATTGAATCGATTTGTTAGTCGCGATTAGTCGAGGACCTATTTTTCATAGTCAAGGGACTTAACAAAGAATTGGGTCATATTCGGGGGACCATTTATGTAGTTTACCCTAATATATATGAGAGAAGGGTAAACAATTAGTGGAGAACAAAGTCTAGAATGATGAAATTAAAAATATGAATGGTCAAATTTATTGATTTATTTCTACTTTGGACCAGATTAATAGACTACATAAATTTTGAAGGCTAAAACATATATTATATCATACCACATCATTTTTTAGTATGTTATTTAATAGTTAATAATATATTTCTAATGAACCCAACAAGTGCCTATTAAAAAAGTTGATGATATTATCTTATGAAACACGAGTTAAAATCGTTCTGCCTATAAGGTGTATGCATCTTGTCAAAAGATTAAAAATATGTACAAACAAAACTACCTTGTAATTACCTTTAAACTATTAAAAATATATATTTCTAATAATATTTTAATTGAGAGATTTTTTATTTCCAAACTCAAAGAGAAAGAAAAGTAGTATTGGTAAAAATAAATAAAAAAGAAAGAAAAGTAGTTGGTCAAGAAAAAAAAAAGAAAAGTAAAAACCGAGTCCTAATTGGATAATATTGCGCGTATGCCGACATCCACATAAGTTGAAACCATCCAATCGGACTTTTCTCAAAACCATTTTTCCAATTTCCATTATAAGCAATCATCTCTTTGGATTTGCCACAAACCATCTCCTGACCTCCTCCTCCTTCCGCCATGTCAAAGCCGTCGCCGCCACCTACGCAGTCAAACTTCGACCTCCGGGCCATACGATCCGAATGCATTCGCATAATCAAGGCCGACTCCCGCCACTTCCATACTATCATATTCCTCTTTCTCTTCCCCATCTCTCTCCCCTTAGTCTTCTTTCAAGTCTTCCCCATTAAAACCCTCATCGCCAATCTCCTCTACACCCTCACCATCCCCATACTCTCCCTCCTCGCCACCGGTTCCACCACCTACAGCGTTTTCCACGGCTTCCACGGTCGACAAGTCAAGCTTTCATCCTCTTTCAAGGCAGCTTTGACTTCCTTCTTCCCTCTCCTCTCAACCTGGCTTGTAACCCAACTCATCATTTCGGGATCGGTACAATTCTGGGTTTGGCCTTTTTCTCATTATTCAAAGCAACCCAATTTCTAGGCTTCCAAGTTGATTACTCTTCAGCTTATTTCATTCTCCTTTGTCTTGCTTACACGATCATTCTCGTGTTTATCGTGGTTTATTTACAAGTGAACTGGATATTTGCTTATGTTATCGTCGTGGTTGAATCAAGCTGGGGGCTTGAACCTTTAAAACGAAGTCAAGCTTTGGTCAAAGGAAAGAAAGGGGTTGCTTTTAAGATTGTTCTGTTTTGGGGCTTCTTCTGTTGGCTTGGAATCTGGAGCTCAGTGTTAAGATTTGTTGAATCAGCCGGTGATGAATGGAAAATCTGGGGATCTTTTATTCAGATTGTCACCATTCCTGCTGCCTCCTACTACCCGGTGTTTATGTTTTATAATTTGGTTGTAAATACAGTTTTGTATATGAATTCCAAGGCTGTGCATGGAGAATTTGCAGGAGAGTATGTAAGTTTGCTTTCTGGTGATGATGGGGAAGTTGTTCGTGGTGTTTCGATCGTTTAAGCTTTGATGAAATCAGTACAAGTTTTTGGTGTATATTCTCATGTAAATTAAATTCTAAGTGATAATTTTAAATTTTAAAAATACATTGTATCTTTAATTTTTTGAGTCCTAATTCAAAATTTAATTATAGATTTTAAATTTAATTTTTTTAGAGTGAAATTATAAATAGAAACAATAAAAAGTACGAAAAAATTCAATTCATCAAAATGGTAGCTTTAGAGACAGGGACATGTAACATCGAAATTACTCTTTTATTAGAGTTTTCTTTAAAGATAAAAATCTTGTTATTGAAATCAATGCTTAAGAAAATAAAGAAATTGAATGGAAGTTGGTTCGCACCATGAAATTCAAAATTTTTTGAGCTTTTAATAACGAAATTGAATTGAAGTTTCCTGGCGCATTCCATTATTGAGCGAATTTCTTTCTTTCTTTCTTTCTGCATTTTTATTATAATATTTAATGTGATGTTATTTATATTTAAAATTTGAAGCCATTTTTTTTAACATCATCTCTAGAATTTAAATCTAAAAAAATTACCAACCTCAATATAAAAAATATATATTTTTGTGACAATGTCAAAAACTTTATATTAAGATTGAGATTAAATTTAAAATTATGGGGTCAAAAAGCCATTTTCCCTTCAAGTGACTTAAAATATAGGGTAAATTACGTAAATTATTATTAATTTCACTCTCAAACCTATTTTGGTCAATAGAATTTTTAAACGTTCAATTTACTTACTAAAATTTAGTTATTGAACGTTTTTTGTCACTCATCTGTTAATTTTTTTACGGCGTCTATTTATTGGCTAACGAAGAAACTTCTCCAAAATCTAAACGACAAAAAATTCATCGGCACGAAAGAAATAATATATTGAGAAAATGAACTCTATTTGACGGTGAAAGAGAGAAATCAATGAAAAAAATCAAAATTTTTTGCCTAATTCGGAACGTCGAGGCACTTTCTAGCGAAATGGAGGTTAGATTCAGACTCAGGGGGCGGGACGAAGCGTTTGATAAAATTTGTGACTGGACGACCACCATCAACTATTGTCAACGGTGGTGTCCAACGATAGTTAACGCTAGACGACGTTAAAGTCATAACGCTGTCAAAAAATTAATAGAAAAATAATAAAAATGTTTAATGTCTAAACTTTAGTAAGTAAATTAAACATTTTAAAATTTTAATGGCCAAAATAAGTTTGAGGGTAAAATTTAATAATAATTTACTTAATTTACCCTAAAATATATTTTAAATGAATCTCTTGTCACGTCGAGTGACTAGAGGACTTTCATCCAAGACGCACATCACGGGTTCTAGCGTGTTGTTTGAATGAATTTACTGATTAATACATGCATGCATATTATTAATTAAATTAAAAAATCGTTTCAATATTATAAATATGAAATTATTAAAGTAAATGTGAGGGAAAAAAGTATTCAATTTAATCTAAAAATATAAAAACCATAAATTTGTTTTCATTTTAAATCTTGCTTCAACTATACTCTAAATATGTTCAAAATATTTTAATTTTCTATTAAAAAATTAAATTAATTTAGCAGTTGTATATTTTTACACATTCCAAATGACCTAAGTTCAAATCCTCTCTCAAACATTTTTACTTCTTTTTCCGTAACAATTACAGTATTATAAGATATATATAAAATGGTGTAATTTGTATCAATATAGGTGGTTTGGTGTAGTGGTAGAATCTTGGGTATTTTACTTAGGAGGTCCCAGGCTAAACCACCCCACTCCTTGTCTTTTTTATTTTCCTTTAATTAGGTCTTTAATTTTCCTTTAACCAGGCGGTGACACGTGTCACCACATGGTTGTCGTCACCCGATTGGACAATTTACCTTAATTTTTAATTTAAATTAAGATCAAATTGAAATTATAGGTAAATAATAGGGACTAAATGTGTAATTTTACAAATTTTCGTTAACTGCCACGTAACTCCTCCGTTAGTTTTTTAACGGCGGTTGTCAAAATAGGTTTATTTAATAAGTTTGGTAGTCTGATTGACGATTTCGATAGTTCGGTGGTAAAAATAGGTATCCCCAATTAGTTTGGTGGTCACTAGAATAGTTTACCCTAGTATTTACTGTACCAGAATTATTCCATTATTCATTTTGGTCAAATAGTTGGTAGATGTACATATATTATAAATTATACATAGTTGAATTCGAAATCATGTCCTTTCCTTGAACTTTATATTAGTATAAACTAAGTTTTTATTTTATTCCTTTGATTTATTCAATGGTTCCTTAACTATAGATATTTCAAAGTAAGTGTATTTAACATTATATAAATGTTATTAATTTGTTCATCGAAAAAAAAAATCAAATCAAAAGTTTTTTTATTTATGGGTTAAATACAAAAACTGATAATTAAAATATTTCTTTCCTCTAGAATTGTTCTTTTCCTTTCCCTCTAGGTAAGATTAGATAGGATTTGTAAAAAAAAAAAAAAACTACATATATTTCAATTATTTTTTAAAATAAATTGACTATCATTACATCGATCAATACTATATATAAATGGTATTACAATTTTTTTAAATACTCTAAATTGATTACAATATTATTATTTGTTAAATATTATATTCTTAACTATTTGATAGTGTACACTTTAAATCATTTATTTGAATTTCTGTCTCCTCGAATGAACATCATCCGCTTTTCTACTAGAACACTTGTTGGGTTCAAATGATATTACAATTAATTCATCGACAAAATTAAAATCAAAATCAACAATTTCATTACATAAATACACAAACTTATAATTAGAATACAATCAGACCTAAACTAGAATAATTTTTGGATAATATCTTCATAATCATATAGTGGAACTTAAATAGGAATGATAAGTCATATATTTGTATTATTATAATTATTTAAATATAAATTTGTAAATCTGATTAAAAATCTAAATCCACATTTCATTCACAATTTATCTGAATATTATTACCTAAATTCAAATTTAAAATTATTATTTGTTAAATATCAAATCCGTAGAATATTCGAATTCAAAATTTTAAATCATTTATTAAATTTCCGACTTCAATGAAATATGAACAGCTAAAGTTTTGATTGACTAAAGATCAAATCCTTCTTATAAGTAAGCATATTATCCATTTTGTAATTAAGAATTAAATTCAGATATTTGAATCCATATAAGTGTAATGTGGGTTCGAATAATTGATAACAAGAGATGTTTATTGCATATTTAAATATGAAAAATATTTTGCTATACATCCTATGTAAAATAATTTCTTTTTTTTGAATAAAAACGTGCTTTTATTTAACTAGCAAAACCATTTAAGTGCTAATTAAATACATTTGGCTAGTTTGTCAAGTTGCTCATATTTGTTTCTTTATATTGTCTTAGTTCATAGATTTAGATTTAAAATCTAAAATTTTAAAGTTTTAAATCTAAAGATTTAAGTTTAAAATAAACAAATTATATTGAATAATTTTGACACAACATGTGTATTAAAAAATAATTATTTTAAGTATTATTTGAATATACAAAAAATAGATTATATGTCTGAATCCACGATCTAAATTATCATCTACCAAAAATAAATTTATGCCAAATATTCAATCATAATATTTACCCGTAATAAAACTTTAACCTAAACAATTAAAATCAAAAAAAAAAATCAACATTGAACACTCAAAATCCCAAGTATTGATATTCAAAAAAAAAATCCCAAGTATTGAACTAGACTTGGAATTTGGGAAGATAGCTCCTTCACCTTTGAATAAATATAGTTCTTAGTTACAAGTATTGGCTCAGGTTAATTACATTACTATTTAAAAGTTTAATTTGTGGAAATCTTGTTTTGTTTAATTTAATCCTTTGATAATCAACAGTACCACGTAGGATAAAGACAAAACCAGTAAAAGCCCGCGAAATGTCGGGCGAAAAACAAAAAAAAAATAGTAAAAGAGGAGAAAAAACAGACAGGGATTGGATAGAAACAGAAAACAGAAACAGAACGTGGGGGGAGGAGGAACAGAAGGAGGGGATTTAAAACCAGACTTTTGCAAATAAAGGATCCATCCGCCTATACTGGGAGAGAGACTCTGTCTCCAAAACCCCCCCTTTCAATCTTCTTACCTTCCCCATTGTTTTCGATCTCTGGTCGAAATTTAAAAAACTAAAAACCAAACACAAACAAAGACAGGGGACACAACACACAGAAGACACTGAGAGAGAAAGGAATTCAAAGTTCCGAAAGCGAAGACGGAACTTTTGTTCCTTGTCCATGCCGGGATTTTAACCTTTCTCTCTCCGCAGGTTCTCAACTCTTCTTTCTCTTCCTTTTCTATGTCCCTACTCTGTCGAGAATCAGTCGGAGTACTCGACAGAGTCGAGACATCAACAAATATATATATATCATGTGATCATGTGTGTGTGTATATATATTGTACGCTTAATATTGATTTTCAGTTTGGACAGTGTTAATCTTGCCAAGCTGCTTAAGCACTTTAGTGTCGTATCTTTCCCCTGGATAAAACCAAGCTACACTAAAGGCTTTGGGATCATAATTGAAGGTATTTATAAAATGTCATAACTCATATTTGATATCGTTTTTTTTTTCTTGAAGTACTCGTGTTCGACATAGATTTATACGAGTATTTTATAAACAGGCCAGTGATTTGCTTGGAGCTTATCATCTTTGAGTTCCGATCCTTGTTTCACCAGTAGCAGAAACAGACGGTCCGACAGAATGGGTGGATGTGCCTCGGTGTACGGTCAAGCGCCCCTACCTAGGCCACACAAACGTCACTTTGGGTTAGGCAAGAGCCGAAAGTTGTCCAGGAAGATTCCCACTCCCCTCCCTGATGTATGCGGGGACAGCATGAGTGATGCCGAAATCACCAATTATACTGTAAGCGAATACGTTCACGTCGACTACGAGAATGGTGCTTCTACCACCTGCACCCGCTCCGAGATGTCTAACAAGTCATTTCATGTGACCCAGCTACAATATAACCACAGTCAAATTTCATCCGATGGGACATGCCAAGAGGAAGTATGGTTCGATTCGGTTAGCATTATGGATTCTGAGTCGGATGACGATTGCCAAAGTGTATTCGGAGGAGGTAATTCACTCGATTCAATGCAACTGAGTAATCATTTCTTTCAAACTCCGATTTTTTTTTTCCGATTGTTTGTTTGGCTGTTGTCTCCAGATGCACAAGTGCTTCAGTATGGAAGTGCATCATGTTATGTAGATAATGGATATGAAACATTTTATGAATGTTTCAACTTAGAGAAAACTCAAGAGACCGGAAAAAATTCAACAGTTATCATGCTTTTTGTGACAAGACAATCCTTCGAAGGGGATGATGAAATCACAGATTTTAGTAAGTAAACATGATAACTTCATCTCGTACCAACAGTGTCGAATCAAATCAAGCCTGCAGGCTTCCTCCTAGTGGTGCCACCGGTGTGGTTTTGGATGTGAACTAATAACTCAATGCTATATCAATGAATTGGATCACAAAGTTAACGGATTTACATTCAACAGGTGGAACTGAGAGTGAAAAATATGTTTACCGTCCCCGAGCCGGAGTGCTAATCCCTCGCTCGGAAGAGGAGGGAGGTCCAGGAACCTGGTCAGAAGTTTCACCATCGGTTTTTAGGCTTCGTGGACCGACTTTCTTTAGGCAAGCCATTTTAGGTTTCCTGCTATTGATCCACTACCAACTGTTAATCCAATGCTTCCTCAAATCTCATTCAAAGCTTGAACTTTATTCATTTGCAGTGATAAGCAGAAGGCCCCAGCTCCAGATTGTAGCCCGTATGTACCGATAGGGGTCGATTTATTCGTCTCCCTTCGAAAAGTGAACCACATTGCAGAGCACCTTGAATTGCCACAAGTAAAACCACATGATAAAGTGCCTGCTCTTTTGATTGTTAATATACAGGTCATTATTTCTCTCTTTGATCTCATAAGTCATTTCGTTTCTCCTCCAGTTTCGATCGCTTATGTCGTTTCGGTGTTTTGTCTTGCAGGTCCCAACTTATCCTACCAATGTGTTTCTTGGTGATGCCGATGGGGAAGGCTTGAGCCTTGTCTTATATTTTAAGGTGTCGGATACTTTTGAAGATATATCCCCTCAATTCCAAGAGATGATAAAGGTAAATTCCTCGGGATAATTACATCACCCGTTCTAAACCATTGACTAAATTCTAAATTTGTCACTAAACTTCAAAACATTCCGATTGAATCCTCGAGCCGAAACTCCGTTTGCAGAAATTTATCGACAATGACATGGAAAAGGTTAGAGGGTTTGCCAAAGAGTCCCTTGTTCCATTCAGGGAGAGGCTAAAGATTATGGCAGGGTTAGTTAACCCTGATGACCTCCAAATTGGTAATACTGAAAAGAAGCTTATTCAAGCTTATAACGATAAACCGGTGCTGTCACGTCCTCAACACAGTTTCTATCAGGTAATTCATTCTAAAATGTTTAAAAATATCGAGCATATTCCTATCAGACACTGACCCGAGTCGTTGACATATCATCCAGGGCGAGAATTACTTCGAGATTGATATAGACATTCACCGGTTTAGCTACATATCTAGGAAAGGACTCGAATCATTTATAGACCGCATGCAGTTCGGGATAGTAAATCTGGGTTTAACCATTCAGGTAAACCGAACTGACTTTATTATTATTTTTAACCGAACCGAACAATATCGAGGAACTCGATTACATATGCATGTTGATAAACAATGACAGGCAAATAAACCGGAGGAGCTCCCAGAGCAAGCTTTGTGCTGCTTAAGCTTGAACCAGATTGATTTTGTTAATCAAGGCCAAATCCCCACCATTGTAACCAGTGAAGATGGTTCAATTTGATGAGCAGACACCAGGGAGACTTATTGCTTATAAAGCCAACAGTTCCGGCATTTTTTTATTCTTTTTTCTCATTTTTGTGAAAATGAAAGAAAAATTTTGTTTTCATAAAAAGAATTATATGATTTTTTTTTTGTAAGAATGAAATTTGTGGGTAAATTCTAACTGTCATCTAACCCATGTATATCTGTATTCATTTCATTCTTTCATCATTTTTTACTGCTGCTGCCACTGTAATTTCTATATCTTACACCAGTAAATAGCAGAAAATCTTGGCATCAAAAGCTGTTATAAGGGTTGTTCATTCAAATGGGACCGTATCGAATCTTAACATTTACAATCCTTTCTTCGATCACAGACAGATATTTTACATGCTAAACAACATAAAGCAGGATGCAACTCGAGAATTTTCGAGATATTATTGGCTCAAAATCATGTCAAACAACATTGATTCAGTATTTCCATGTACAAAAGAATGCATGAAATGGTAGAACTAAACACAAATACACAATAGGCTCACTATGCTAGTTTACAAGCAACAACATTGCCTTGATTCAATCCCGATAATGAGTTTGTTCCAAAACCGACTTCTTTCTTACAGTTTCCCTTTTTTTTCTTTTGTATATCATATCAGTTGAGTGGATGGCCTCCATTAAAACATCAGCCGTGAGTGTGAATAAAAACTTAGGAAATGTGAGATTTTACTTCCATAGTTACGTTATGTTATCTGCTCTTCTTTTAACTGTAAGCGTGCTACGGGTTGTCGATTATTGTTACCAAAATCTGCAGTGTTATTTACTGTTGGCTGTGTTGTGGCTGCTTGTTTTGGCAGCCGGTACGTCATGATTATGTTTTCCCTCGTATGTTGTTATAACAGCTTTGGGATCTGTCGAAGCCCTCTCAACATGCTTACGGACGTTGCATCCCGGGGTTGTACATTTATAGTAGCTTCTGTAGAATCGAAAAGATGCATCAGCAATGGTCAAAATAATTGTAGATCACAATATAATATAATATAGAAAGTAATAGCAAAAACATTCAACATGGAGGCATTACCTTGGATAAGGATTGCCTTTGACAACTTTCTGTCCGTACTTTCGCCACCTATAGCCGTCATCCAAGAGATCAACTTCACTAGTTGTCTGCACAATAATTCTAGGTTCCGTGACAGTCCGATGTGAAGAAGCTGGCTCTGTGACCCTGATTTCTGTATTGCTGCATATAAAGAGAGAAACTTTGTTGATTTAAGCATTCTCTCAAGGACTAAACGGAGTCTATAAGATGGATATATAATTTTATACGCACGTCTTTTGGGGTCAGGTTCATCTTGGTCATTTTCATCTACTCCTTCATTCTCCCCTGCTTCCTCACTGTCACTTGTCCCAGTAGCTTGGCTAGATTCTTGGTCCTTAAGCATCAATATGTTTGAGTTGCCACTCTGAAGTTGGCTAGTTGATTTGGAATTTCCCTGATTACCTGGATATCCATTTATGCTTCCGATATCTTTCCTACTCTTATTTGGCGGCGGAGGTTGATGGTTATGCTGCCCTTTGTAAATGATTTCAATCACTTGGCCATCTACCGATCTCTCAACCTTCTTCTTCACCGGACAACCAGGATTCGTGCACTTATAATAACTTCTCGGAAACTCACTCCCTTTTACTTGTTTCTGCCCATACTTCCGCCAGTTGTACCCATCACCAGCAGGCTTATCGACAACAAACGAAGCAGGTTGGGATCCATGATCAGATTGGCATGCATCCGATGGTTCTTTCACAGAAAAAGTCGAATCGTGTGGCATCTGCTCATTTTTTGTCACACTGGCAACCAATGCCGAAAATGTAGCAGGTGATAATGAATATCCCGAATGTGCTTGTGCAGCCTGCGCGGTGACCTGCGCTAGCGCCTGCTGGTGCGTCATTCCGAAAGGTCCCTATATGTTTCATATACAGGAGAAACCGATTAATTTATACAAGCATACCACCATTTCGATTCTTAAAAGGGTTTTCCTTTTACATTAACCTTATTGATCAAACGATTCTGGAAATGCAATGTGCAAGCAGAATAGATCCCAGATCCGACATTGCCTTATGAGAAACAACAACAAATGCTAAAATCTTAACTACCACTTAACTGTAACTAACTAATTGTTCTTTGTCTGAAAACAATGGAAAAGCAATCAAATTCAACAATAAATCAACAAGTAAATCAGTAAATGTTTTTAAGCACCAATTAATAGTTCTTCATTTCTTAACAAATTACGCTTTGAAAATTTACCTGGGGACCAGGTGAAAACAAACTAAAACCAGGAGACTCCAACAAGCTCGCTGGGCTCAACCCTGTCGGCACCGAAAACATCGACGGCGGCTGCGCTATCACCAAACCCGCCGGTTTATTCTCCTGAACCGCAACCCTGTATCGTCACCTCCACCGCCAGAGCCGGCAACACCGTTTTCCCCTTCGGCGGTAGTAATAGGAGGGATGTTGGGTCTTTTCCCAGCAGCCGGCGAGGCCATGGCACCGGCAAGCAACTGAGAAAACGACTTAAACTCATCGGAATCGGAGAAGAAATTGGAAACAAGAGTCATAGGACCCGGACTAAAGCCCATCATGCCGGTGCCACCATTGAACGACGCCTCCGAAAGGACGAGGTGGGAGAGTAATCGTGGGCAGTGAAGCCGCCACCGCTTTCGATGGCTGAGCAGATGGTTTCTGCTCTTGGCTTTCACCCATTAAAAAAACGACAAAACTAAAAAAAAAAAAAAAAAAACCTTGTCTTAAATCGGGTTCTGAGTTTCAAAGATTGAGTTTTGGTATCAGAAAATGGATCTGAAACAAGAAGTCCACGCCGCATATACTTAAAAAGCTGTCTTCTTTTGAGTTATTTTGTCTTTGTTACTTCTGGGACTGGAACTGTAATAGCGCCAACCGATCATAGCCGATTTGTACAAGTGAACTTACTTTTATCTCCCCGACGACTTTTGAAACCACGCTTCTGCCCTCAGTTAGATGTACAAACTGTAATGGAAGCTAAAAGCTTAGCTGGTAAACATGGTTCCATTTTAAATTTTATTGAAATTAAGATAAAAATGGTTTTTTATTAAATTCATTAGTTTGATAAAAAAATTAAAACTATATTAGAATTTGATTCAAATTTGAATTATTTTTTAATATTAATCAGAAATAAAAAAATTTTATTGGAAATAAAAGATTCAATTATATTTTTCTTGTATCATTTGTTTTTAGACGAATTTATTCATTTTATTATAATTCGATCAATTAAAATATTTACTTTTCAAAATGTATTTTTTTAGTTTTTAAATTATTTTTTGTTCATTTTATAATATTAAATGAATTTTGACAATAATTATAACTCAATAAAACTCAATTGCAAAATTTTAAAAATTAAAGATACATAATTACATTTTTTTATTTAAGAGATACAAATTAATTAAAATTATAAAAAAATATTGTTGTACTTTATAAATTTAATTCATATTAAACTTATTTTTTATTTTAGAATTAACTCGTCACATATAAATAATAAGAATCTATTTTTTAAAAAAACATCGAACCGTATCGTGTGATTTGATTTTAGTTTCTTTTGGGTGATTTGTATGCAATGTCGAAGCTGTCAAAATCAAAATTATTATTGTTATTACTAATTTTATATTATAAAGTTGAATTGATTGATGCCCCCAACTGCTTCAACGTTAGGCCACATATCCAACACATTGATGAATTGAGAGGACAAACTTTATATTGGCTCTATTAAAACTACTTGCATTTGTAAATGGGTCCGGTGCCCCATTTGATACGACAGGTCCAAGCTGCTTTTTTTTAACCAAAAACGATAAAACTGAATATTATAAAGGCTTAAATAAAAAATAAGTGGCCTGAAGTATAATTTTTTTAACTTTAAGTGTTTAAAGTATTTTTTTTATAAAAATATGTGCTTAAAGTTTTAAAAGTTATAATTTGAAGTGTCTGGCTGCTTTAAAAAATTGCTATTCATTTAAAATGTGACACATGGTTGGAATATTAATTTTTTTTAATTATTTTTGAAAAAAACTTTAATTTTTTTTTTAAATCTTAAAATTTTAAAAAATGTCAAGTCAGTCTCTAGATCCCTAAAAATAACAAAACCTCAAATCTCCAAACTCTCACCGTTGTTGCCATCGGCCGTTGTCTCTAATCCCACTCTTTCGGTGGCCGGAACCAACCGACCATTTAAACAGAGACCATGCAGAACTACCATTGCTTCAGTCATGAAGACAGAAGAGGAGTGAGAAAGGATCTTGTAGCAGGATTCCAAGATATACCCATGGTCGTCCCTGATAATAGCCCCAGTGAAAGCCTGCTCCGAGGTTGGACAAAACTTGCATCTACATCAATTTTGACCCAACCAAACGGGGGAGGGGTCTGAGAAATACTTCTAAACTCATAATCATACCCCTTCACAAAGGTAACTAATTCCTCCTCTCTCTGAAAAACACCGTCACGAATGAGTTTATTACGTGCAAACCATAAGGCCCATAGAAAACCATAGTGATGTACACCCTGAGGCCAATTGATATTCATTTTCATCCATACTGACACTACAAAAGGACAATCTCGGCTAATATGTAGGATAGTTTCTGGATCTCTGAAACATCTAGGACAACTACCATTAGCTCGGATGCGCTTTATACATAAATTATGAAAAGTAGGAATGGAATTTAGACAAAATCTGCATATTTGTATTCTAACCTTTGCGGGGTATGTTAGATTCCAAACTTGCTTGTAAAAAAGTCTAGTAGTAGGATCAGTTAAAGGGGCACTACGTAGGAGCCTATAGCCTCTTCTCACAGAGTAAACCCCCTCTTTTCTCCACCCCACACACGTCTATCAGGCTGAGGATGAGTGGGCAGTGGAATAGAGATAATAGCGTCACGATCAGAAGCTATAAATATTTCATTGATGCCCAGGTGTTGGAACCTTGTAACATAAGATCGTTAACTGTTAAAACTTCAACATTCCTCACTGTTTCAACTTTGCGGATCGTGTCCCCTGGTAACATGAAATCCTCCCAAATTGAGATGAAAAAACCCGATCTAACTCTTCATTTTGTTCCAGACAAAAGCAAGCCTTTCTCACTCCAGATATTCCTCCAGATCAAAGAAAGGTTAGAACCCATCCTTGAATCCATAAAAGTCGATTTCGAGAAATATTTTACACGAAAGAGACAAGCAGCCAGGGAACTTGGGTTCTCGAGCAAACGTCATCCTTGCTTAGCAAGCAGTGCAACATTAAATTTTGCTAAATCTCTAAAGCCCATACCACCCTCTTCTTTAAAAGCGCATAAAAACGCCATGTACACCAATATATCCCACGTTTTTCTACTAATTTTTACCACCGAAAACGTACCATCAAAGTCTCAAGTTCTTTGAAAAGGGATTTAGGAAGAAGAAAACAGGACATCACGTAGACAGTAATGGCCTGAAAGACGGATTTAATGAAAACTTCACGACCTCCCATTGACAATGATCTAATACTCCAGCATGGAAGCTTCTTCAAATATTTCTCTTTAATATCCCTAAAAGCTTGCATTTTATTTCTGCCCACCATCGAAGGGAGACCCAAATAGCATTCTAAATTATCACAGCTAGAGATGTTTAGAATTCGAAAAATATCTTCTCTATTATAGGATAGGACATTTGAACTAAAGAAAGCTCCAGATTTCTCAAAATTCACGAGCTGACCCGAACATTCTGCAGAAATCTGGAGAATATCATGGATAGCAGCAGCACCAGTAGAATCTGCTTCACAAAAAATGAGGCAATCATCTGCAAATAAAAGGTGTGTAACCACCGGAGCATAGCGATTAATCCGTGCCTCTTTTATTCGTCCTTGCACAGATGCCGTTCTGAGGAGGGCCGGCAAACCTTCACTACAAATCAAAAAGAGATAGGGGCTAAGGGGATCCCTTTGTCTAAGACCACGGCTGAGGAAAAAAGGCGCATTGGTTTCTCCATTAGCAGTAACACTGTAAGACACTGATTGGATGCAATTCATAACAATAGAAATCCAATAGGTCAAAAAACCCATTTTGACCATCATTCTCCTCCAAGAAAAACCATTCGATCCTGTCATAAGCCTTGCTCATATCGAGCTTGAGAGCAAAAGAGCCAATCTTGTCGTGCCGTCTATTCTAAAAAGAGCAGAGTATCTCATAAGCCATCATTATATTATCGGTTGAGGACACTCTGGAAACGGTTGGCTATCTTCTTCGAAATTATCTTGTATAGGACGTTGCATAGACTGATGGGTCTATAATGAGGCATAGTCTGCGGGTCTTGGATCTTTGGAATAAGTAAAATACACGTGTTGTTAATATCTGCAACGTCGGTTGTGTTTTGTAATAGGGACATGCAATAATCTGCCACATCACAACCAATAATATGCCAGAATTTTTGGTAGAAGATAGCACCTAATCCATCCTCCCAAATGCTTTTAGGGGGTTCATAGATTGAACAGTTGAACAAACTTCCTCATACATCCAAGCCCTGCCCAAAACCTCGTTCATCTCATGGGATATGCACTCGGGAACCCCTAGGAGGACTAAATCAACATTCGGACAACCCTGTGAGGTGAAAAGGTTCTCAAAATATTCAACTGTCACACGAAGGATATTATTATTGTCTTCAAACACCGACCCATCAAAATTAGCCAGCTTCTTGATTCGTTTCTTGATGCGTCTCTGGGAAGCAAATATGTGAAAAAAGGTGGTGTTTCGATCACCATTTTCAGCCAATTGGCTCTCGTCTGCTGTTCCCAATAAATTTCATCCTTGTCTGCCTTCAGGTTTAGGGCCAATTTGGTGTCAATGATATCACCCAAGATCTCGTCCGTTGGCTCCAATTCATTTAATTGTTCAAGTTAGAGTTTCAAATCCTCAGTTGTGATGGACTTGGAACGTTAAATTTCATTAAACTACTTATCAAGGCATGCACAAACCATACCATCGTAAGTATCACTTAAACATATTCTCTAAGGAATTTGAAAGGTCATATGCATAAAAATAGCTTATCGAGTTCAAATTTGGTGAAACGAACTACGCCATTAGATCTGGAACGTCGAGAAACCCCTAGGTAGGGTCCTTCAAAAAAGTCAACTCTTGATCAACGGTCAACAGTCAACGGCTAGTCAACCTCCTAGATGATCCAGTGCGACGCGGTGCACAGCAGCTAAGGTGCACCCACGGGCAACGATCCAGTGCGGCAAGGAGTAAGTGCACCCGGCCAAGCGGGATCTAGTGCAGCGCGGTGCACTGGATCTAGGTGCACCCGTCTGTCCGTGGTGGCGCTTGGGCCGTCTTTTGGTGGCCAGATGGCAGTGGCGAGCTCCATAATCGTTGTTTTCCAGCCGTTGGTTCCGATGGCGGCCTCTATTGCGACAGTGACGGTCGAAACATGGCGTATGAAGCTTGGCCGGATCTTCTTTTTCTTCACCCTAGCGAACGACGACAGTAGCGGCGACACGAAGACCACCGTCGGACTCCTCTCGATAAGCTGAAGACGATGGTAGCGGCGGTGCACTCCACGACGGCTCTGACGACCGTAGATCGAAGTTCAAAGACTCCCCCTATATTTTTCTCTTTTCCCTCCCTTTTTTCTCTCTAAAAAATATCTTTTCCCCTTTTTCTTCTTTCTCTCACCCTTAAATCACCATCCACCTTTTATTATAAACCCCAATTTATTTTTCTTTTTAAATTCTCCTCACACCTATTATCTCCTTTAATTTATCACAAAGCCCAACTATCCTTGGTTTGGTATTCCAAACATAAAGCCCAAAAAAATTAGATTCAAGGCCCAATTTTGCAAAGCTCGAAATTAGATTTACAGGTCCCCTCCTTCAATACGATCCATATCAAGCACATGATAAATTCAGAATAAATACCACCCAAAACCAAGATTCGAAATTGAAATACCACGTTGGGGGCCATATAGATGTCAAAGTATTTTTCATAGACCGGAAATTAATGATACTGGTTGTAAGAAAAGACCCAACAAAACATAACTCAAAAGACAGAGGAGTAACAACGTCATCCAAGTTAATCTGAAGACAATCATCTTCTCCACCCCAATGGAGAGATGAGCCAACTCTTCTTCAACAGCAGCCATGAGAGAGGTATAGTACAAAGATTAAAGAAAAGAAGATGATGGAAAAAAGTAATCTGAAGACCCGTGACACAAGAGCAGAGAATATAAATTTGCACCAATAAATTGACAAAATTTTTAAATATATATAATTACATTTATTAAATTATTTTGAATTACGACAAAAAAGTAATAGAGTATAAAAGCTTTGGAGACAAAAACTATTGTTATACGGTTTCACATTAGACGTCCATACCATAAAAATACCTAACAACATTCAACCATAAACAATTAACGTACAGAAAAGCCAATAAACTTAAAAGACAACTCCTCCGGGCTCCGGCCATGCCATAAACATATTTCTCTCCACTCCTGCTTTCACTCATAAACAGAATAGCCTAATCCTGGTCTGGAATGCGTCCGATTTCAATGTCGACCGAGAGAGGTGGACCTGAATTCCCTTGGTTGCGAGTGAAGATCCTGATGGAATAAGTTGGAAGTAACAGAAGGAAGGCATGGAACCAACTGAAAAGGTGTTTAAACACCTCAAAAAACAATCCATGACAAGGACTCGAGACGACGACGACAAAATGGAGAGGCCAGAAAAGCGAAGGCGGGAAGAAGACGGAGGCAATCAGCGATATCGATAGGGCAACGGAAAAACCTCTGGGACGAATGCTGATGGGATTGAGGTTCAGAGGGAGCTCAACAGAGGTGGAGAGGAAGAGTAGAAGAAACAACACGGCAAGAAACAAAAATGGGAGCTCCAACATTGAAATTGTCCGGACAAAGATTGAGGAAACATTAAGGTTAGAATTGAAGGGGTTTAAGAACACAAACAATATCAAATTCAAGACAGGAGTGATACAGTATCTCAAATCCATTTTGGGGTTGTAGTTGCCTTAAAAGCACCCGCTCAATTGTTTTGCTTTTATAGTGGTAAGAAGGCACGTGGATTTGAAAAATCCATTTTCCATGTTGTTTCCTAATTACCTTCTTGTCTCCGTCCCTCTCATTCTGTTCAAGTAAAGTCAAGTTTATGGACTCTCCACCCACATCACGGCGAACCGCCACCAACTTAATAAAAAATTAAATAACTAAAAATTTTAGGATAAGAACTTCACAAGGAAATCTTTTTAAATGAGGTTTAATTGGTTGCTTCTCATTAAATGGCACAAGTGATGGTTTTTGGTTGAGTTTCATTTAGTGGTTTAGGAATTTGTGTTTGTGTGCTTTAAGTATATGACTATACATATGTCTTCTAATAATTAAACAAATTTTTAAAAAGTAAATAGCATAAGCTACTGCATTAAAAGAAATATTAAAATAGATGAGTGATCAAAGAGAAAAATAAATAAACCTTTTTTCTCACCAAAGTCGTCCAAAGTCACCATCAAGACATCAACCAGGTTTTTTTTTGAGCCACGACATCAAACCGGTTCAATCGTCCAAATATTCGGCTAATTCAGTAGTCCAAAGTCGCTATCATGTTTCACTCGTTTTAGCTTAATTCAAATAGGAAATTTCATGTATGGACAAAGTTGTAATAAATGAATTTTCTTGAAGTTGCTTAAATACTCCCCCGATAACTCGAATAGTCTGCAAATCGGTTATTGCATTTTTATATGATGTACGGCAGTTTACTTAAATTATAGTTAGTTCCTAAATTTTTAGGACACTTATAATATAGTCATTAAACTTTTAAAACTTATAATATAGTCATTAAACTTTTAAAACTTATAATATAGTCATTGAGCTTGTAATTCACATTCATTATGATCACCGTCGTTAGTTGTCCTTAAAAAAAGATGATGTGACACGTTAACTTTAAAAAATGTTAAACTTTTAATTAGTTTCCATTATCATCACTAGACTTTTAGTTCACTTTTATTACAATCATCGAATTTTTAATTCACTTTGCGAAAGAATTTAAGTAGAAAAGTTTCGAGCTTGGTTCGTGATCACCCTAATTTACATACTCTGATTCCTTTATCAAAGCCTGTAAGGATTTCTGATTCACGGTTCAGTGGTTTATTATTGAGTTATTAAGTTAGTTCTTAACTTCTTTCATCTCTCATCTTCAAGCTTTATCATAATGTTTTTCTTTTAAGATCACAAAAGGGTTACAAGATATGAACCAGTTCAATAATTGAGATTAAACGATAACCAAAATCAATGTGTCTTGGTTTAAATCATAATAGGGATTGATGTTATTATGGTTGTGCAGAAGCTTACTAGCAAGTAAAATGTACGAGATTGTAGAAGCAATACTGACTGATCTTATATTCTTGCTAGACACGTATGGTCATGTTCTTTAACGGTGCAATAGCCTATTATACTAACAAAAGGTAATGTTGTTCCATTGTTTTCTTACTTTTGTTTCCAAAATCATACATTTTGATCAACAAATGAAAATTTAGGTTTTTTTTTAACTCTACAATTATGTTGCTCATATGTTACATTATATCAAACATAATAAATTACCCTTGTACTAATGTATGTCTAAAATATTCAAGGTAATTGTTGCAGCGAGCCTCCCCTCATAGTGCAATGTTTTATGCAGTGGCTGAAGGGGCCATTTAAAATTTTCTTAATTTAGGTAGCCAACAATATAAATTATATATTTTTAGGGGGAAAATATAATTTTACTATTATCCTAACTTAACTTTTTTCATTTTTTAAAAAAAAAAATTGGGGGCCGTAGTCCTCAATGGTCTCCATTGAGTACCGCCCCTGGTTTTATGAGTTCTTGGATCGTTGATTAAAGAATATCAATTTTGGAAGTCAAGTAAAACTGTGTATATACTTCATTGAACAATTCCTTTTTCATTTTTGTTTCTCCTTTTCAACTTCCTCCTTACATTACATTATGTGATTCTGTATAGAAATAGGTAACTTTATTATTCGTGATGTTAAATAGAGTGATCACTATTAATGATTTTACATAATATAGAACGAGTCAAGACTTAAATCAACAACGATCATGTATTCATCCCTCCAAATTGCTTAACTTGCTAATGTGCTCTCTTTTTTCTTTTTTGACTTGTTTTATCTATCAAGATGTAGAATTTGCTTCCAGATTCATGAATATTTTTAAAAAAACATTAATTTTACCGTGAATTAACTTCAATTGATGAATTTGGATGGAATTTCGGAACAAGATGGATGAGGTAATAGTATTACTGTAAAATTATATTTTATTTTGATATAAAAAAGTGTTTAAAGACCATTTTTTAAAATTAGATAAATTTTTAAGTATTCAAAAAGTCTTACAAAATGACAAGGAATCGAACTTAAAATGTTTCTAAGTCAAAAAACTTAAATCCCAACAAATTTTCTAAGTATTTTTTTTATACTCAAATAACCAAAAACTCTCAGGCGTATCGATACGCTTCTAAGCGTTTCGATATGACTATTGACTACTGAAATTTTAATCGCAAAAACATACCGATACGGTTGTCCTCGTATCGATACGGCCTTCATCTGGGTTTATGTTCCTGGTTACGAGTATCGATACGGACTTCACCGTATCGATATAGGGTGTTGAGATTTTCAAATCTTTGCATTTAATTTTATTATCGTTGCCTTGTCAGTTATTTGAATCTCAAATCTTTAAATTTCAGTTAACCCGTATCGATACGCCCCTTAGGTATACCGATGCATTTTTCACTTGACTTTTTCCTCCGATTCCAGTGAGCAAAAACCGTACTGATACGGCCTATCTGTATCGATACGCCCCTACTTTTATACTATGTTCGTTTCGATACGCCTTTGTACAATTACTCTTTCTTCTTTTGATAGGTACCGATACGGATGTTCATGTACTGATACGGTTGGTTACCAAACAACATTTATTGCGGAAAAAATGGTCTCCAACGGCTCTTTTGATGATCTCAACCACCCAAACGGTTAGATATCAATGAGGTGATATACAAGTCTCCAAAGCTTCAACAACAAGAAGTCAAAAGCATTCAAGCAAAATTCCAACTTACTTTGAGCCTATTAGAGTCATATCCTTTGTAACCCACTTGTGTTGAGCAAATTTGTAATTCTTTATTTCAAGTTGGTAGAATGTATTTGTATTTAGGCAAATCATTTACCTTTGAGAGGTTTTAATTAGTTTGCCAATCTTCTTGTAAAAGAAAGTGAGTTTGATCAAGCTAAAGTGAGTTTGATCAAGCTTTGATATTTGTAACGGTTTCCTCCTAAGCCTAAAAAAAGGGAAAGAGTTTCTTAGTGAAGTTGTTTGAAATCCTTAGTGAGAGCTAAAATAGTGGATGTAGAGCTTGTTAAAATCTTTAACCACTATAAATTCTTTGTGTCATATTTTTCATTTATCCTTTTCTTTCCTTCATTTTCTTAATTGCCAATTCACTCCTCTTGGCTAAATTGAGTCGATTAATCATCCCAACAATTACAAAGGTGGTTAACTGAAGAATCATCCTAATGATCTTTTATAATGCAATCATGGTAGTCTCTTGGAGTTGTTTATGTATTAAAAGCAATTAAAAGTTTAATGACCGTAATGAAACGAATTAAAATTTTAGTGATCATAATAAAAACGAATTAAAAGTTCACCGACTGTATTGTAAGTTTTAAAAGTTTACAAGCGTCTTAAAAGTTTAGGGACTACTAATGTAGTTTATCCTTAAATTAATTTATATTTGTTATTGTTTTCAGAATTCAATTAAAATTTGATCATAGCCATGATGTTCAATTCCCTTAAAAGCAAATCTAGAATAGTTCACTGAATATAACACATCTTTTGTCAGATCAAATTTTAAGGATGGATAAAGGATGTTACATTTAGAAGGTAAATTATTGGTATAATGTTAAAAAATCTCGATAATATTTATTTGAATAGTCACTTTGACTTATATTTATTTTTAGTTTAAGGTTGTAAAAGATCTTTGAATTTTTAGAAGAAAAAAATCAATTAAACACTTAAATAAATTATTCAATCAATCGTTAGGAACATAATAACAAAATAGAAAGGCGGGAAGAATGAGGCGTAAAATGCAGCATTGGCAGTGTTCTTGGTCAATTTTCGGGCACAGCAATCATTTGTCAGCAGGAAATCAAGAAAGTTTCTAATTTATATTCAAATATTTTACTAAGGTGAAATAGTGATTTTGGTCCCTCTACTATGTGTTTATTAGATTATTAGTTAGTCCAAATTGTTAGCACGTTAACTATTCTCATCCGAATTATTACGTCGAATTACAGTAAAGAGACGAGATGAATGAAATTGGTCTCATTTTAAACAAAACGAAAATGGAGTCCTTGAACTTGGAATCATTACTGGTAAAACTTCCAGAGCCATTTTAAGCAGAAATCTTAACCCAATAATATGTATAGCAGTAGCTATGCCCTATACCCCCAAAAGAAATAAGCAATGGTGAATATTTTGTGCTCAAAATACTTCAACTCTGACGGCATCCCGGGGTGTTTCGTAAGCATCCTTTGGCCTCGACTTCTTAACTCCGGCAGTGAACCACACCTTGTCAGATTTATAGCCTTCGACTGCCACAGCTGTGACTTTAACCCAAACTAGGACTTTTGTCTTCATTCCCTCATTGCCTGTGAGCTTTCCCCTAAGGAGAATCGCTTTCACACGTGTCGCGTACCTTATAACCGAGGAATCCTTGAAGCTGACCTCACATGGAGAGGACAAGTAAACAACAAGCTTGGCCTTGGTTTCATCGAATTCGTAACAGATGACGTTCTGGGGAAAGAGGCCTGGCGGTAAGTTGTACTCTCGGAGGAGATCCGGCAAGCTTTTCAGTGGCTTTCCTGTAGGGAGAACATAATAAACGTATAGGTAAAGGAATTTGCAAAACACAAACGATTCTCGGAAAAGAACTAGTTATATCATGAAATATATTCAGGAAAGAAAGCAGAACCAACTCGTTCAGAATATTATTTTTCGAAAGAAAGATTCAAACAATAACACATCATGCAAAACAAAGACCGTCTTCTTTTGAAACCAAAGAATGACAGGAGGATTTCACCATAGTTCGAACACCACGGGAACGAGGATACATTGCTTCATTCAAGCAGGAGGATCAAACATCAGTATTTGAAAAGGTTCAAAAACGAAATTTGCAAAATATAGTAATGGTTGAATGAGAGGGAAAGGCTCGTGCTCGGAATCTTCTCTCATGAAGCAAAGTAGGCCTCGCAATTAGGAATTGCAAACCATTTGAAGACTACAACAATCTGCCAATCTTCTTAACCAAAAATATATACGATTACTGCTACTCGGTCTATGCTTTGTCACACTAACACAAGCAAACATGGCTAAGCATATACAATTATGTATCTTTCAGTTTGTTGAAAATCCATTTTGCCTTCTCTTCAACTGTGTTCGAGAAAGTCTGCAGCGAGTAACATTTCAGAGAAACCGAAAGGTAAAGGAGCATCAACTTTAACTATACATATCAGACATGCAAAAGCAAAGATTCAATGTTGAAAGCAATGAACTCAGAATGTTGCATAAGAACATGAATGGATCTTCAGAAGTTCAAATCAATGATGTATTTTCTCTAATATATATATATACTGATAAGATACACTAATTTTAACATCAGATCTCAGAAGCTCTTTTGGTACCTAATAACTACAGTAGAACAAAGGACAATACTTTAAAACATCCATGATCAATGTCCAATCAAACTTTGTCCTAAAACTCTTAAGTCGGTTTGAAATGATTCCACATGTAAAAGACAAAAATAAGGGAGATTTTGAAACAATGTAAGAAATTGTGCAAAATGAAACCACTTGCAATACTATCTTCCAAGATAAAAATGCAATCTTTACATGTCCTGCACATAAATCTTATCACAAAAATGCAATCCAACTTTGATATTTTCGTCTCACTCAACCATTTTTCAGAAATATGTTCTGAAAATCAGTCTTTTTTTCTACTTAAAAGTAAAAACTTGCAGATCTTGCATTACTCAGCAATCCCAAATTACACAATCCATGAACTCAGAACACCAACACCAAGAAAAAGCAATACCCCTTGAAAACAAAGTAGAAAACTTTACTTACAGACAGATCTTCAGTAATGTTAGACAACTCTTCCTTAGCTTTCTTTGAGATCCATAACCCTCCAACTTTCAAGCTCCCAACTTTTGTTAATGCTTTCTCCATTTCCTCCTTCCCCTCACTAAAAGAGTAAAGCTTTACCCTTTATTATTCAGTAAGTTAAAAAGAAGAAGAAAGGCAGAGATGGAAGAACAGATCCCAAAAGCTACAGACAAATATACTCATATGCTAGCTGCACATTCAAGAAGAAGGAACAAAAAAGCGGCTGTGTTTTGAAGATTGGGATTCTCGAGCATTTAACTTCTTCTGAAGGGTGTTTATGTAACTTGAAAGGTGACGCTGACAGTGCTAATCTGTTGTCTTTTTTTCAGATTTTCTGCAATTTGAAAATTTTTCTGTTGATTTGTAATAATTATCCCATTTTCAGATGAACTTGAAAACCTCTCCCTTCTGTTTGATATTTTGAAAATAATTAAATCAATTTAGAATCAAATTATAATAAAATATGAGATCAAATAAATACAAATACATAATTCGTATACTTGTATAGATTTACTTTAGTGGGACACAGTCTTCGATGTTACTACTTCAGTCACTTTCTCAGCAGCCCAAAAGGTAGAAAATTTGAAAGGAAAAGGAACAAAGATGACAATGTGATTGATAGAAGATAGTAAAAGTTTTACAATTTTAATCCTTTTCTATGACCAAATTGCTTAATAATAATGCTCTAGTATTATAATATGATGATGTTATGATTAAAAGATGACAATAGACACACATGGTGGGATCAAGTTTTATTCATTTTCCAGCTCAAAAGTTGACAATGACAACCATTGTTTTAGAAAGTTTTGAATAACTCTGCAAATCCAACTAAAATGAGATCTCTACAAAAGAGAAGCTGCCCCTTGCTGTTAGCTGACTTTGCCTTCCCGAGAAAGCGTGCTTAAAAAACTGAAACTCTGTAATTAAACATGATAAAAGGTAGTGATGTTCAAACACCCTGTGGTTGAAGCTTTCCGTTAGTCCAACCGTCGCAACAAGTATTCGACTTGAACTTCCTTCGTTAAGGGCACGATCCAATCACCGTAGAGGTCAGCGACTAAGCTAGGCTTGATTTTGTATACAGTATCTGAAACTGCTTCAACCCCATTCTGCGGGAAGTTTACCTCTTGACCGTATGTTCTCACTTTCATATCCACTCTGTTTTTCACTGCTGTTTCAACTGTTTCGTATGTTAGTAACTCCATCAATCGAGACCGGTCCTGTTAGGTGCACATTCGAACCAAGAGGAAGGAAAACTGTTAGTTGTCAACATGAAGTAGCCCAAACAAAAAAGGATGTTGTGGGAGAAATGCGAAAGAAACTTTACTTTTGCTCTGATGGCATCATCATAAGCTGCAGGTGATTCTCGAAACTTTGCCTCTGCTACGAATTTTCCATAGTGAATTCTTTTTGAAAGTGCCTGTAAAATAAGTGGAAGGGTTGAAAAATAACCAAGGCTTCCAAAAGAAAATTCCTTTTAACACGAAAAGAAAAGGAGAAGATTCCCTAAGAAGAAATAAAAAGGGCTAAAACTATGATAAGAACAAAGCAAACAAAGGAGAGTAGAGACTTATGATGAAAAATGAAGGAAATTCTAAATTATTCCACCCTCCATATGAGTAAAGAAAAAGGAGATGGCAATAAAACATCACATGTTCTCTATTTCCATGCTATCTACGATTTTCGATCTAAATTCAGGTCGGAGAAGCTAAGAAACGATGAAAGGAAAGGCTTAGAGGCATGCCTGCAAGCAAATTGTATCACATACAGCGACAGACCCACAATTACCATCATCCCCAGCTTCGACCAATCTTGGTAGAAGCTCCGCAAAATACACATTCCAAACCTTATTGTTTATGTTAATTGAACCAGCACAGTGATGCAAAACCTAGTATCAAACAGAAGAAATTCCCGATGTTAATGAATATGTACAGTAACACAGCCTTAACAGTCAATAAGGTATCAAGATATTTCAAAGATCCAATGGCAGCTCATTTTATTGAATTAATTGATAATTTTTAAGGTATATACTAGTTTAACATTGCAATTCAATCTTAGAAATGGATAACAAGCTGGCATTAGGATGTGAAACATAGAACTGGAAAATTATTATAAAGTAGGACCATGGAGCCTAAATGTTATAAAGTAGGACCATTGCTGAAGAAGAAATCATGTGCCACTTCCAATGATTTATGTTAACGTCTAAAAATCTTACCTTTGGATATTGCAAAGGAGGAAGCATTGGCTCCGGTAGATATGATGGGAAGAAGGGGTGTTCATCAGGACTTTTATATCTGCCCACCTATTAGCATAGGAAAATCATCAGAATTCGTTCACACAATGTGATATGTTCACCTGAACTCTTATCCTCATAAAAGAACACAACCTGAGCATGGAGCTTTTCGGTTTCCCGGACCATGAACTCAACCAGCGACACAGACCCATTAAATCCATCCATGGAGAATGCATCTCGGTTATATGTGTCTGGGTTATAACAGTACTGAGCTCTCTCCAAAAGGCTAAATATTATGCTATCCTCTTGTCGAACTAAGGACCGTCTTATACTATTGAGAGTAAGGTTCTCACTCTCATCCACCCTCGGCTTCTTTGAAAACCTGTATGAAAAAGAAAATGCAAGCATATGCTTTACAAGTAACCATGGTATTCGAAAGAAAATTCGACTATCTTCATCTAAATTTACATAATTGTAGGATTTATTTTCAGCTTAACACAAAAGAAAGATAATAACTTAAACTCAATGAAGCATTGAATGCAACAAAAATTAATGAACAAAGCACAAAGCACAAAGCACAAAGCTCTCCCTTTGCTCGGCATCTGTTAATAAGTAAAACTCTGCTTCGAATTTCCCCAATCCAAACTGAAATGTAAAGCTTCAACAGACAAAGGGGAAACCGGAAAAGATGGAAACTTTTTCGATCTAATAACACCTTCATTATAATTTTTCATACCATAACATTTGGGATTAAAATTTTCTTCCCCATTTCCCCCCTTCTTCAAAAGATCTTCACCATTGCCTTCCTCTTATTAGCTAAAATAATTCAATAAATTCCAGAATGAATGAACAAAACCATATACCCCAAAAAGAAAAACAAGTACCCAGATTTTCTTACCTTATGTCTGAAGATGAAGACTGGGAAATTCCAATAGAGCGATAGACATTTGCACCGAAACTCGATGCCTTGACTTTGAGAGCATTTTTGGGCGTGATGCGAGAAATGGGACTTGAAGAATTGGCGGCACTTTGGTTGAAAATGGAGGAAAACGGTAGTTCAAGTAGCTTGGCTTCCATTGATGCGCAGCCTGAGAAACGAGAAATCTCTTTCTTTTTTTACAGTTTCAATCGTTTGTAACGAAAGCACTCAGCCCTCCGTTTCATGTCCGGCCATTGGAACTTGTTAGGAGTATTTACTTATTTATAGGTCAAATTATTACTTTGGTCCCTCTACTACGATCGAATTTAAGATTTTATGTAATTTGGTTTAGTCACTTCTATAATGAAATTAGTTAATCCAAATAGTCAATTGAGTTCATTATTTTAATTTGACGTAATTCGATTTCTGTTTAACATTGATTATTTTAAATAAAATGCAAATTAGGATTGTTTTAACATTATAAACAAATGCGCCAACAATTAGGTGGTCTAGCGGAATGAAGAGCTAAGTCTCTTAAATAAGATTAAGAATTCGAATATTAGTGTTGTGAATAGAGCAACTCGATATAAATAATAGATCTCTGCAGTATCCGATTCAGATTAATCAACTTATGAGTTAGATACTGTTACTTGTACCAAAAAGTACCAACGATAAGTTAGTTTATTTAATAAGACATTAATCTCGTAAAAATATAAATAAAATAAATTGGGTTTACGATTATAATATACCGATTAAATCCCGAAATATATTCGTTAAATCTTAAAATAAGAAATAGATGAAAATAATAATTTAACCTTATTTGTATTATTTAAAATCCTAATTTAACCTTATTTGTATTATTTGAAATCCTAATTTTTGTGTTTACAACTATCACTGTTTTTTTATAAGATCCAAATTTCAAATCCATCAATTAATTGCATAAGATTCAATTTTATGTCATAATTTTGGCAATATTATTAATATTTGTCAGTTTCAATATTAAGATGACGACTACTAAGGTCATATTGATATTTTTTTTAGTACGAACGTCTCAAAAATTGATAGATGTTATTTTTTAATAATGATATCTGAATTTTATTAAATCTTACGAAAGATATTACAAATTCAATGCATTAAAAAGAGAGAAAAAAAAAGATATTAATCCACTAAAAATTTCGTACAAATGTGCAAAGAAAAACAAACATAATAGCATATCATCTAAACTCATAAACTTTTATGAATTGTTTTGTCTCTTGCCAAACAAGACACTTTATTGAATAAAAAAGAGTGGTGAGCGAATCAAACTATCAGGCAGATTGCTCAGCTACACAGTTCTGATTACATTGACTAACAAATTATCAAACGAGTGAGAATCAATATTTTCTATGACCACCGAGAGAATCAAATCAGAAAATTAACGCGTGAGAATCTCTATACGAGCACCAAACGACCGTTAAGATATGCTGAAATCGTGTCAAACAACATAAGCGTACCATAAAGACAGAGAAAACGCATGCCACAAGAACAAAAATTTTATTAAAAATATAAAAATAAAATAATAAATACCGACAATCGACAATCAATACAACAATTAGTATCGGTAGCTAATCAAAGAAAAAATATAAACACCCTTGCGGCGTAGACTTTTAGAGAGAAAAGTTTTAGGTTTCCAATTCATTTCCCTAACCTCTCCTTATTTTTATGTATAAATGTTATTTTTTTATACTTTTGCTTAAGTTTTAAATTAATAATAGGTTATTATTTCGTGTATTGGTAGTAGAAGAATATATTTTACAATGATGTCTAATTTCACTATAATTTAATATAAGTGTTTAACTCTAAAATTTTAAACTCTAATTCTAAACCTTACTTCTTAAATTCATAAATTATAAATCTTGTATTAAATCTCTAATTCTTATATCGGATATGTTTGAGAAGTTTCAGAAATAGTTAAACTGGTTAAAATCGAGTTAATTGATTAAACTTTCTATGAACTCATATATGAGTAATCTTCACCCGCGGTCTCTTTTGTTTAGGTTTTGTTTTATTTTAATTATTCAAATTAAAAATATATATATTATTGCCACTTACGTTTGAAGACATTTATGTTTTGGTCCTTAGTCCGTTAATCTTCGTTACTTTTATTTTTGGTATATTTCATTTTGGTCACCGGTTTTAAATTTTTTGTTTAAGTCACTTACGTTATCGTTTCATTATATTTTGGCTATTGGGCCATTAATCCGACGACGTGTCATATTAATAAAAATGGACAAATTTTATTTTAATCTCTACACTCTTAAAATTTTATTTTTTTTTCATAATCTTCAAAAAAATTCTATAATCTTTTTGTCTCCTAAAATTTATCTTCTCCACCGGTCGGGCTTGTTAACTCTAGATTCCACTGGAACCACACAAACGCTTTGTTTGTCTTAAATTTTTTGAATGATTTTTTTTCGTTTTCTTGAAAGGAGTAAGGGTGTGCATTCAGGTAATTTGGTTAACTGACCGAACCGAATTACTTAAAACTCATTAACTGAACCGAAAAAATTTCGGTTAATTCGAACTAACCGACATTTGTTATAAAATTATGGGTAAATTATACAATTGGCTAGTAAATTATGCAAAAATTATCTTTTTAGTCATTGAACTTTCATTTTATGCTAATTTGATAAAAGTTTAATAACCATTTTATAATATATCAAAAAAATTAAAGATCATTTTATAATTTTTAAAAGTTTAACGACCAAAAATAAATATATGTAATATATAATAATTTCAGTTAATTAACTGGTTTCGAACTGAATTAACCGATATCCGAAGTTTGAAAAATCTTAACTGTTAATCATTTTACCTAAAATTTATCGACCGATTAACCAAAAAAATTTGTCCAGGCAATTAATTTAGTTAAAACCAAATAATGCACACACCTAGAAAGGAGCCATCACATAAGCAAACGAGAATAACATAACTATTCTAACTGTCTTCTTGGGTTAGTTATGTATCGGAGTTAATATCAGCTGTGTTTTACTATTTTAGTAGATGTTTGTAGCTGGCGATAGCTAAGGTGGCAACAACGGTTAATGATAGTGGCATCAGTAAAAATGAAAGTTAAGGTTGGAGAGGAGAAATTTTGTAGGGTTTTTTGTTTGAAGATGGTAAAAAAAATAAAAGTTTAAAGTTTAAGGTTAAATTAAAATTACTCATTTTTATTAACGTGACATGCCATCAAATTAAAGAGATTAATGGCCCAGTGACCATAATAGAACAAAACGATAACGTAAGTGACTTAAACAAAAAAAATTAAAATCGGTGACCAAAACGAAACAAACCGAAAAATAAAAGTAACGGAGACTAACGGTTCAGTGACTAAAACAGAAACGTTTTCAAACATAAATAGCACGAATAATCTTTTTAAATTTAAATGACCAAAATAGAATAAAACCTAAATAAAAATACCACAGGTGAAGATTACTCGTCGTACATCCATAAAATAAAAGCTTTTCAATTGCATTTGTTGTCCAAGAAATATTGGCATCATCTTAACGCTGCATTCTTAAATGCAATTCGTCGAGAACTTAACATGAAAGAGTTTTTTTGGAAAAATTACAAGATAGGATCATAGTAATAAAGTCAAATATGAACTCGTCACGTGGTCTTAATAATAAAAATATATTGTTATTTTTAGATGATATCAGTTTACGTTTGTTTTTATGTAGAGAGACACAAAATTTTATATTAAAAGAGTTGAACTTATAAAATTTTAAGGGCAAAAATAGATTTTAAATAAAAAATACATAAAAAATTCTAAAAAATTTCTAAATCATATATAAATTTCAAATTTCAAGAGGACGATCACCCTCTTCAACCCCCTCTCGTTCCATCCTTGTTTGTATGATATAAGTTATTAAAAAGTTAAGATTAATGGATGAATATAATTAGGGTAAGCAAAACTCAACTAAAAAAATTCGACTCAAGTCGACGTGAAAAGACTTGACTTAACTCGGATCATACTTTTTAAACTCAATTTGATTAAAAAAATTCAAAAAAAATTTAAGTTATAAAATAAGAATTCTAATAACTCAATTTTTTAGTAATTAGTGGATTGATTTTAAACTTCAATCCAAGTCCCTCAACTTTACCTATTATATGTACGACACATATAAAAATTTGAAGATATATATTGTATATGGTTGTAAAATTTGAACTAATTAGTACCATAATATTATAAATATTTACAATTAAATTTGAATAAAAACTCAAACAATTCAACTCGAATTTCATAAACTTGACTCAAGTTGAAAATTTTCAAATAAAATTTGGTTATAAAATAAAGACCGTCAACTTAAATTTTTTTGACTCGATTCGATCAAATACTCATAACTAAATATTATATTATAATCAAATAAGAATGTTAAAAAATAAAGCCAAATATAAATACCGATTTTATGGGTTGATTGTCTCCAAAATTTGAAGTTGAAAAGGACCAAGACACATTCTCCTTTCGTCTAACATAGAAAAAGCATAATCCTGTTCTTGCCCCCCAACTGTTATATTTTCCCATTTGTACCATCATCTCGGATGCTTTCAAACTCCTAATTCGCCTAACCCAGTATAGTGTGTAGTGTGTACTCATGTGAATAATTCAGTTATAAAGAATCAATTCGAAATTAAATCAAATTGACTTTTAATTATGGTTATCATAAATCATAATCGGATCAAAAAGGTTGATTGAATGAAAAATTATTGTCTAGTCAGTTTAATAGGTGGAATAAAATAAAAAGTTACATGAATTGTTAAGAAAAATAAGAGTGTGAGATATATTAATTAACAAAGTGATTAAGAATATTTATGTTGTTTCATTTTATATTGATTCGGATCTCATTATTTACTTTAGGAATGTAATACCTCTTTATTTATAAAAATAAAAATTGTGATGACAAATAATGAGGTGAAGTTTGCACAAAAATACTGTTTATGAGTTTTATTTTAGGTTTTAAATTCTGATTTTTCAAATGTAATTGATGCGATAAAAAAACATGGTGTTAATGTGGGACAAAAATTCTAAGGTCAAGTTCACAAATGGTTACTGAATTTTGTTAAAAAATAAAACGGTAATTAAACTTTCAAATGTTACAAAATAACAATTAAACTTTATGTTTCGTAACAAAATAGCAACTTAGCCGTTAAAGTTCGTTAATGGGTAAAGTTGTAATTATAAAATTTTAGATAATAATACGTTTAGTCTCTATATTTTTAGTCGTATTTCAAATCAATAACCATCAACTTTCTTATCATTCTTTATACTTCATTTCTGCAATTCCTCCCGAGCAGATAGATGACGCTGAGTTTTGGCTTCCATCGGCGATCTTAGTGGATGATGATATCCTAATGGAAAACTAGAATCTTAAGACCAAAAACGATGGTGAAAACAACGCTGAGTCGTTAGCATCGAGCCATGGTTTCCCTATTGAGTTACCCTGCGAGTTTGATTACTCATACGACTCGTTCTCTGCTCTTAGCTCCAACCCTGTTGAATCTGTTGACGGGTCTACAGAGACTGAGGGTATTGACGAGGAGGATAAGTTTCTTGCTGGGTTGACCCGCCGAATTGTTCACTCAACGAGTCAGAAGCTCGCCGTTCCTGATCCTTCTCTCGACAAAAACAAGGTAATCCAAAGTAATTTATAGCTTTGAACTTAATTTCCATGGCTTCATTCACACCAAATCTGATCCGCAACCATTACTTAAAAGAGAAACTCCAAATTTGATCCACCGCTTGGGTTCTTCACGAATCCATGATTTTGAATCTTGGGTTAGTTTCTTTCATGTTTAAAGATTGTTTTTTCTGATACGCCATTGCTCAGATTCAGCTCTGCAGCTCGAGAACCGCCATTGTTTGAAGCTGAAAAGCTTCCGAGAACACTCAGAGTCGACTTTGGTGAACTCGCCAAACCTCCTTTTTTTTCTGCCCAAAAGAGAAACCAAGATTTAAAAGACTAAATTGATTGTATTTATAAATATAGAGATTAAACGTGCTATTATTAAAATTTTTATAATTACAAAGTTATCGGACTTTAATGGTTGAATTATTATTTTATTACAAAACATAAAATTTAATTATTATTTTGTAATATTTGAAAGTTTAATTATCGTTTTATTTTTTAACAAAGTGCAGTGACTATTAGTGAACTTTACTCAAAATTTTATTTCATCTTTAATGTTCGTTTTTATACTTGGACACTTAAAAATTAAATTATAAGCTTTATTCTAAATTTTAAATCTTAAATTTTAAAATATAAACAATACTCTAAATTATAAACTTAAATTTTAACTTTAAACTTAATTTTTTGTATAAGATATAAACATAAGGATCGGAGAAAAACAAACGATTTGTCTTGTTGTATGCACATGTGAGAAAGTCATTTTTTAACATCCAAATTAAGACCCGTGAATCCTACTGGGAATATACTTAAAGAGTAGCAATAGAATCAAATAGACGAAAAATTCGATGAAAATGTTTAAATATTTTAATACTTATGAATATTTTAAGAGTTTTACTTTTAATAAAGTATAATCCATTGTGTCTTCTACTTTTAATTTTATGATTTTTTTTGAAATTTTTGATAGTATTTTTTTATTTATTTTTAATGTTTAAATTATTTAAACATTTTAATGATTTTTATTTTATTTTTTTAAGATTAAATAAGTCATTAAATTTTCTAAAATAATCAATTAAGTCATCAAAATTTTTAAAAGATCGGTCAAATTCATTTGTCGCGTGACTCACATCATTATTCGTAATTACTGTTACATATGTATTGTTAAGTGTGAACCATTGCATCAGTACCTTAACAGTTAATGATGATATTCTTCAATAAAAGTGTTATATTTTTTCTAAAAGTTTGAAGGCCTCAAAAACTATTAAACTTATTTTATATTAAATTCGAACTACCCTTTCTTGATGAATTAAACCATTAAATTTATAAACAAACAATATATCAAAGATTTTATTACATGAAATATACACACATTGTTAAAATAAATAAAAATAATGATAGAATTCAAAACCACTATTATTATTTAAACCTTTGATTCCGGCTTTACAATACTAAAACAGAATTATTAGACACTTTACTTGAATAATTCTCTTTGAATTTAATCAACAAAATATCACTCCACCTACATCATGATATCATTGGACCACACTTAGTATTGTTATTAACAATAATGAAAGCAGTCCAACTTACGTAATATAATATTATTTTAACCGAAATTTATGAAATTGAAGAATTATAAGTAGTTTTAATTTATTATTATATGTATGCAAATTCAACTCAACTATTTTTATTAAGTTTAATAGCTTTTTAATCCTCGGCTCTGTTGATTCAAAGTTTGTCTTTGTATTTAAACCTAGCCGCTTTGTCTTTTTCCTTCGGTGTCGCCTTCACTTTTTTTTATTTTTGTCTAATTTTTATAACCGACCATTAGTGTTGGTTGTCGACCATCGATTACTCTCTTTTTATTTATTTAATTTATTTTTTTAATTTTAATTTTTAATTTAATAAATTTATTTTTATGACACGTTTTCTTCTATTTTTTAGTATTTTTTTTTTGCTTTTTAGCACGTTTTTTGCATCTTTGCACGGTTTTTTGTTTTTTATTTTTCTATCAGAGTTGGATTTGACGTCGTCACAACTGATAAGATGACGCTATTTTGATTATTTTGTTGATCTCCGTATTTTGGACCTTAGAACTGGATTTAGATGCAAGTTTAGTCACTGCTTTTGTTTTGCGATTGAATTGTAGTAATAAACGTGTTGTCAACATGCCCCAATTATGTAATATGCATTTATTAATGTTGTTTGTTGATGGTTTTTACTTTCATCATTGAACTTTGGTAATATTTTGTATCTATTTTGTTTCGAGTCTTTGAATTTTACCTTTTCTTTGGTCCTGTTTATAATTTAAAGACTTTAATTTTTCGTATTTTTAAGAATATGTCCATATCATGTTTGTTTACCTGCACCGTAAACTTTCATTTTGGATTCATATTAAAAAAAATTATTATATTTGAACTCAACGAGTGTCCCAGCAAAAAAATGTATGTTGTTCATCTTAAGAGACACAAGTTTAAATCGCTATGTCTACATGATATATGTGCATTGTCAAAGAGTTAACTCTTCGATAATGCGCAAATACCTTGCAGACTAAGCAATTTGAACACGAGTCTCTTAGGATAAACATCATCTTATTTTATATTGACATCACTTGTTGAGTTATATTTGATTAATGTTTTAACTAAAAAGAACCTAAAATGCTATTATACAAAAAAAAAAAACATTTGGGAGGAGCAATGCCACGACAACCCATCCTATCCATTACATTTGATCGCTACTCATTCCTCTCATATCAAATGTAAGGCCACAATTTTTTTATCTTGCTCATTATAAGGGAGGCCCTATCTATATATAATTTATTTTATTTATAACGTTATAATTTAAAATTTTAATATTATTTAAAAGATTTAGTATTGTATTTCACTAAACTAACCGTTTATTGGTTTTAAATATTTTACATAAAAATATTTTATACAAAACTATTTTAAACAATTTAAAGCCAATTTGGAGTGGACCAAAACTTGTCGCGGAGCAAATGGTTTCCCGTATTTAAAAAGCTTTTGTGGGACCCTAAAATCTATTAAGCTAAATTTTCCCACCACTTCTGCTGCTTAACGCTTTAGAAAGCTTCACACATTTTCCATGAAAATGAGTAAATGGCGATTGCAAAAGAATCTAAGGGGACCACAATTAAGATTAACGTTTAATCATAATAAGTTATATTTTTTAAAAATAGATTCTACAATAATAGCAATTCAAATAATAATACTTATATTAATATAAAAATAATAATAAATTGTATTATATTAATTTTTAGAAATTTTTTTAAAATATTTCTAAATCATATAAAAATTTCAAAGATTTAGGGGGTCGACCGCCCCCTCCAACCCCCTCTAGTTCTATCCCTAATTATGATCTTACGAATATAAAATATAAAAGGGTTGAATTAAGCAATAAATAAATTGCATTTTGTTTGTTTTAACTTAATTCCAAATAATTACATGGTTGAAGATTTGTTTGCCATGACAATTAAGGGGCAGATAGGATGGGATAAACATTTGTCATCATCTTATTTATATGAGTAGATAATATTACTATATATAAATATTTTTTATCACTCCGGTTTATATGGTTTCGCCCTGACTAACCCATACCGACTTGCGTCTTACACCTGATTTTGGTGGGTAAGCCTCTCAGCGAGAATTTTCTGCATACACAACGCCTCAAATTCAAAACATGCTTAAGCGATTCCAAGCTTTTTATCACTTGGACCAATCCATGTTGGTATTATATAAAAACACTTTAATTTTAATACATAAATTTGTATAAACTTCAATTTATACACGTTTATCAATTTTAAGGTTTATAGATTTATTTTAAGGTTTAAGATTCTAAAATTTGAAAATTAAGTTTTAGATTTTATAATTTAAATATAAAAAATATATTTTTTTTATGTGATCTATGTATTAAAATATAACACTTATTATATATATATATAGTATTAACTATTTTCGCACCCCTCAAATTTATAAGTTCGCCCATAGAGTTCTATAGGTTGTCCCCTAACATAAAATTTTGCGTCCGTCTCCGTAATAATATCCATAAGCTTCTCATTATTTTTATAAAAAATCAAATATTTTGCTTTAAAGTTGAAAATAAGGTATTTTTTAATGTTAAATATTGTTGTATGTTCAAAAAGAAAATACATATTTAAATCATAGAGTTGATATTATTAAAATAACACACTTTAAACTCCGAACATAAAAAATAAAAAAATATATTACTTGGTGTGAAATAGACCATTCGTACTCTGTGTGTGGTGTTGGTGACTTGGTATCCACAATTTATTAAGTACCAGTATACTGTAATATTTCTTGTTGGTGTAAAATAAATAAAAAGAAGTCGGGAAACGATCCAATATTATGTACTCTTAGAACAAACTACATTTCTTTGGTTAATTTTATCTTTAGATTTAGCATTTTAATTAGTTCTTAAATGATCAGTATACTGGTACTTTAGTTTAAGTTATTCGATTAAGTTAATTATTAGTTTAAGTGTTAAATGTTAATTCAAGTTTTAAATACGTATATATTCAAGGATTTATATCCAATACACATGCAGTGAAAACTTCTGAGGCTTTGATTTGGGTGTAGGGTTTAGGTGTGAGTTTATAATTTATGGATAATATTTATAATTTAGGGATTATGATTAGGGTTTAGAGTTTATGTTTTAGAGTAATATTTTGAGGGTTTATGTTTTAACTTATAAACCTTAAACTCTAAATTCTATTCGCAACCACTCAATTTTAAACTACTAAACCCCTAAACCATACACAATAAACTGAGACCCTAAACTCTAAAATTAAAACGCTTAAAATTTCTACCGCAGTGTATCAAATGATTATGTTATATTTAAATTACTCAAATGACAAGTACACGTATCTTTAAATTTTGATTGTTATATTTAAATATATTACAAATTAAGTCTAAACAGACATCTAAAATTTAAACTAATGACTAGGTTAATGAAATGATTTGACTAATATAATATTAGTAGATACAATTAAAAAATAATTTAAAATCAAAATCTCAACACATTAATTATTTTAAACCATCTAAAATGACATATTTTGTTTATTTAATTGTTTTAAGTAATCTCGTATCCAAGATTGACCACTTTTCTTGGTCACATCCATTGATGATACGAAAGGAAGCCACGTGTTAGGACTGTAACAATTATGTTTATTTTCTTGACGGCTTCTATTTTTAATAAACACGAAAGTAACCACAAACTATCCTTTTAGGTGTCTTTATTAAATAATAGAGGATTCAACTAATCGAAATCAACCGCACAATTACGGCACTTCATAACAATAACTAATAATAATTTTAAAAAATAATTAATAATAATATTCGAGTCGAAGTGTAAATTATATTTAAATTTATTATAGTTTAAATTATAATAGCATTTATCGTATAGATTTATTTTAATTTCGATTATATATAAATGGAAGATGAAGGAGTTGTCCGAAATTAAACATCACGTCTAATGTCACAAAGAGCTAAAACGATATCATTTGTCATTATAGAACAAACTTGATTGACTATATTATACTATTTCAATTATCACTGTCGTTATAATAATTGATTTTAATTATAATTATCAAAATGAAAAACTATACAATTTAGTTATTAAATTTTAGTCAAACACTTACTTTGATCACTAAACTATAAATTTTTAATTTTATCTATAATTTTTTTGATTTTTTATATTGAGTATTAAATCATTAATAATTGAATGATCGGAGATTTTGATGTTGACGCGAAAGCAAAAAAAAATTCCACGTCTCAATCTTCATCGTCTAAATTTAAGGGTTTTTTTTACTCATTTTCATATGTAATTAAAAATTGCCATTCATCGACGTCTTATGTGGCACACTAGACATCTACAAATTTATCTCTGGTTTTTATTTTTTCTTTAATGTAAAAAAATATATTATTTTTAGGGTTTGAGTTTTTTTTTTAAAAATTTGAGAGGTTTGGGTGTTATTTTAAAAATTTAAGAAGTGAAAAATATTCTTTGGAAAAGACGAACACATACCTCAAAATTAATCTCGACATATAGTTATTAAAAGAGATCGAAGCATTAAAACGTCGAACTTTTGATGAATGCTCACTAATTTTTAGTGAGTTTCAAGAAAAAATTAATCTAATGAGTGGAATGCAAATATTATGGTACTGATCTTGGCGCAGACGATAACCAATGGCAGGTGGCGATAAACTGACGATCGCAGTCAAATGATGTTTTTTCTGTCAAAAAATGGAGAAGATAACAATCACATCATCACATTGTTAATGATTTAACGGTACAATAATCATTAGAACATTGAACTATTAGATAATTTTTTATCGATTTTGAGTGAATTTTATAAAAAACGAATCAGATGAGAAGAAATGTGAGCGAAATGCAAACGTATTAGTATTGATTTTGTTGCTAACGATAACCAATGGTGGTGGTTGAAGTAAGTGGCATTTTTATCGAAAAAGGATAAAGATAATAGTCATATCATCTAGTATAACAAAGTTAAAGTTAAAGATTAGAGGTCAAAATATAAATGTTTGAAAGTAAAGGGCAAATTTATAATTAATCTATTTTATCAACAAATAAACCAAAGTTAAAAAAATGGTGCTTGTGGGGCAAGGCCACCTCCCACTTGATACACAGATCCACCCTTCATCACGGTTTTAATGACATGACGATCTAGGACAAACAAACCAATTTGAAAAGTTCAGTGACAAAATTAAACCTTTTTATAATTTAATGACCAAAATGGGACAGCACCTAAAGTTCAGTGATTAATGGTATAATTTATCCTTATCAGAATTATATAGACTGCAATTACATTAACTGATTTAAAGGGAAGGTAATATTGTAATTATGTTATTTCTGAAGGGCATTTCTCAGCGTAACATTTTTCCTTACCCGAATCCTTCAACACAGTCAGAATTATTAGCGCTTAATTAATTTACTTTTTGGTTCCAATCTAATTAGTTTTACTATTTGCCCTTGGGATTCGGAGATTTTGTATTTGTAGAATTGTAGTACCTTCTTCCGTTGATAACTAAATGATAATCGCTAAAACTTTGATAGACATGCCGTGTAAAATTAATTTTACACAAACATGTATATTTACACTATAAAAATTTAAATCTTAAATTCTTAACTCTAACTCTAAAAAACTAAACCCCAAACCTTAAATCTTAAACCCTAAATTCTAAACACTAACATTAAATTATAAACCTTACAACCTAAAACTCTAACCCCTAAAGCTAAAAGACACGTATAAATTAAAGTTTACACGGCTTGTATATCAAAGTTTTTTCCATGATATAATTAATAAGCATTTTCAAAAACATTTTTTAAATGTCTAATTGTAAATTTTATCCTTGTATTTTTAGAAATTGAAAACATGATCATTTTATTTTGATCTTTTAAGATTTTTCCTTATATCTTGTGAAAACTTTGAAATTAGTCCATGTGTTGGTAAACACACAAACTTGAAATACTAACCAATTATCTGTTGATTTAGTAAGATTAGACGTTACATCTCTTAAATAAGTTAAAATTTCAAATATTGTAATAAATGATCTAGATTAATTAGACTAATCAATCGAATATAAGTGATTATAAAAAAATATGAGAATAAAAGGAGACAGGATGTTGACAAATTTCATGTCACTGTTATTAGAAGAAGTTCGTTTGTTTGTGTGGAGTTTCTTATCCCATCTCTCTCTCTAACACTCCCTCAAACTTTCTTTTTCTCTTCTTCTCGTTTTCTCTCTAAAAAAATATTCCCTTTTTTTGGGGTTCAAGAGAGTGGCCCGGTTGATCGAAATCTTCAGCCCTTTTCTTCTTCAAATTGATGACGATCTAAGCTCTTTAAATGATGTTAAAAAGCCACCCACTTGTTTGTTTCAGCTGAAAATTATTATGTAAAGTTTTTAATCTGGGAAATTTGGGAGGTTTGAATTACGTCATGAAAATTTAGCAGCTAAACCCATGGGAGAATCCTGAAGAAGGTGTGATTAGAGGATGTGGGTCTGAGGTAAAATTTATTTCCCTTTTCACTTATAGATTTCTTTAATTTATCATCTTATGATTTGGTTAATTGTTTTTGGATTATGGTATCTTTGTATTTGAGTTAATTACAAATATATACTCTTAATTGTAAGCTATTTGTTTTTTTATGATTTTTTGTTCATTTTAGCCTGTTTTATTTGTTCTATTTATAGTTTTTAGATTGGGGTTGATTTTAATTCTGATTAGATTAGATGTATGATCATAGATTTTTGTAATAATATCTTCAGCTGTTAGTATTTGCTTATATCTCTGGGATCTACTCTATTGGCTTTGCCTACTAATTTATTATCTTAATTTCCCCTTTTTTCATAAATTTCAATAGCATTTTGCTTCCATGATCATAGGGTTCCTAGTTTTCCTCCTTCAGCAGCACCTTTTTCTGCAAGATTCTGTCTTTATCTGGGAATTTTAAACATTCATGAAAGTGGCTTTGGTGGTTCATTTATGACGTTGTTCCTGCTTTTAGTGTCATTAGTTATGAATTTATGATCATGTTACTTTGCCATAGACATTTGTTGCTTTGTCTTGCAACTTTTCATGTTTATTCGATTCTGGCTGATAATCGTTTTGTCAAATCAGTAACAGTTGATTGTGATGAAATCTGAGTGATAATTGGATTTTACTGATTATGTTATTTTCATGTAGGTTACGGGAAATGTGTTTATTTCTCTAAGATAGTGCATTAACAGTTCTGCATTTCGATGATCTAAAGTGGTAATTATAGCTATGATTGTTCATTGTATGTCATATTAATTAGACTTGTTTATTGATTTCAGGAATGGGAACAAAGTTCAGTCAAAAAGCTATTTGCCAGGATTTTTCTCAATGAGGGATCTCAACGAGGATTCTAATAGTTGTAGTTGGCCACTTTATTACGGGGATAAAACCTTGACAAATGGTCAGTACTACAGTAGTTTTTTCCCGAGGGCCATAGCAGATTCATATCCTCAACATGATAAGGACCGATTAAAGAGAAAAATGCTAGAACATGAGGCTATATTTCAGAATCAGGTAATAAGGTCTCAGCTGATGGCGTGCCAGTACCTTTTAGTAATTTTAAAATGGACATTTTTAAATGAATTTGAGTGTTTTTTTCACTTTGTTTTCTCGACATTTAAGTATCTGAGTTCTGAGTCTTCATCCAGGTATCTGAGCTTCATCGCCTGTATAGAATACAAAGGGATTTGATGGTTGAAGTAAAAAGTAAGGAATTGCAGAAGAATCATATTCCTATTGAACCATCATTATCATCAAACTTGTTAGCGTCGCAACTTAAAACTGAAGTTGTTAGCCACTGGCATATACCCAACTTCTCTGTGGCAAACTCTGTTTCTGGTAGACCATCGATTTCTGGAGTTGAAGATGCTCATTCTCCCCTTAGTTCCGTGAAGGGAAGCACCATCCAAGCTGGTCCCTTTTTGTCCCCAAATGGAGTTAATTCCAAGGATGTTGAGGTGCTAGAGTGCAGGCCAACGAAAGTGAGAAGGAAAATGTTTGATCTTCAACTTCCGACCTATGAGTACGTTGATACTGAAGAAGTTGAAGATTTCCAGGATGACACAACATCCGGCATGTCAGGTTATCTTCCAAATGGAAATGGGAAAATGAGGCCAGAGACTGGTGGGAAGCAAGATGCTTCAAGATCTGAATCATGTTTGAGGGGCAAAAATAGTTTGGCTGACTTGAATGAGCCAGTTCAGATCGATGAAACTGACGGTTCCTCATATTCTCACTTTGTTGGCCATGATACATATCATGGAGGCCCTGAGCCGTCTGCTAAACCAAAGCCAGAACTCCTTGCCTTCCCCAAAGATATTTCTGTGAATTCTCATCACCAAAGTGATAATTGGTCCATAAACAATATGCATGTTGGAAAGAACGAGAATGCTAGAGGATTATTTTCCCATGTGCTTGAAGCTGGTAACAGTGACTTGTCTACTACAGAACTTGCATTATATTCCCTTTTTAATTCTTACCTGTTTAAGTCTTGTATTATATTATTCGGTTTGGCTGGCTGGTATTAGTCTGGTTTCTATGCCACGTCTTGTTTGAATGATAATGGACACTCACAAGTCCATTTTTATTATCTTGGTTTTCAGGGCACAGTAGAAGCAACTCGACATTTATTTCACAAAGTGTCCAGCCACAGAAGTTGTCTTTATTGTGCCAGCAAACACATGGTCTTTTTAACAAAGCTCATGATCCACCAATGTTTTCACTAACTGATCAAAGCAAGACAGATCTCTCAAGAGAAAGAATGCTTCACAGTTTAGAAGTTTCCGGAAGAAATCGCAACATTTCAAATAACAGCAATCCGAGTCAAACATGGCTTCTAATGTTCCTAGTTTGGGTCCATTTGCTTCTTCTGATCCAGTAAATCTATGGTCTCATTCAGTTTCTTCTTCAGAAAAGTCTTCCAGTAGCTTAAACCAGAAGTCCATGTCAGTTCAGGCTCACCCATTTTTTAATTCATCTGGTCCTTATAGTAAGAATTCTGTGATATCACCCCATTGCAATGGGAATTTTGGAGAGAAGTGGCTGATGGGTAGCAATTCAAGACTTAATCCAGTGTTTGGAAAAGAATTGCCCAATCAAAATGGTTTTCATTATGAGTCCTCCTCGGGATCCAAGGAACTTGCAATGCACTTTCTTTCAACCAGTTATGATTATGCGAATGGCGTTGCTGTTGGTAAGGGGGTCTTTGAGCAATTCTCCGCTAATGGTTCGACTAAGTCGTACAACTGCTCAAATGATGGTGATATGAAGTCTACAATTGACGTGGATTTGAATGTGGTGCTTTCAAACAGTTCATCTAACGAGCTGGTTTCATTACAAGGTCCTCAAATAGATGGAGGAAGAAAGCATGAAAACCATTTACCGGGGCCGCCATGGCTAAGGGCCAAGCCTGCTTGTAAGAATAAGGGCATAAGTGCAGGAATGGATTTGAATGTTGGAGAGTTGAGCTTCTCTCAATCTTATCCACAGAAATCTACCAAAAAAGACGAGATCAGAAATGGCTCCAGTCAAATTTTTACACAGAATTTGAAGTCAGTTTCATCCTCCAACAATGCCAATGCCAGTAGAAGTGAAATAAGTGAATGTCTGCGTGATAAAAAGATTCTAGGGGTTCCCATTTTTGAAAAACCTTTTGTTTTTAAGAACGAGTCTTCTTTTACCTCCCAGTATGCATCTTCTTCACGGCCATCTGAAGGTGAAAGGGAAAATAAGCGGATAAATAGGTTACTCGATATTAATTTGCCTGGTGATGTGACTGTTGATGTAAGCCAGGACATTGTTGCAGAGAATTCAGCCATAGAGAAGGAAGCAGATAAAAAGTTATCAAGTTTCAGACATGAAATTGACTTGAACTCGTATGCCAATGAGGATGAAGCTTCTTTTATACTGAATGTTCCGAGCACCAATATGAGGATGACTGGAGGAATAATAGATTTGGAAGCTCCATTCATTCCCGAACCTGAGGATGCTATTCATGGAGAAGAAATATTGGTAAAGGCAGATGTAACTTTGGAATCAGCAGCACAAAGCCAAGATGAGTGCCTGCAGCATGAACTTATGAAGAGCGCAGCTGAGGTAATAGTTGCCATCTCAGCATCCATTCAGCACATTTCTTTGATGATGTCAGTTGCACTTCATCTGAAACCTCTACAACGGACCCCCTAAATTGGTTTGTGAGACAGTTTCCTCTTTTGGCGAGGATCTTGAGAGTAAGCTTGAGGCTCTTTTGAGAGATAAAGATGGGGCCCGAGAGGAATCTTCCTTAGAAGAGATGGACTACTTTGAGTCGATGATTTTGAACCTAGCAGAAACCAAGGAAGATGATTATATGCCCAAACCTTTGGTTCCTGAAAACTTTGAAGTGGAAGAAACAGGAACTACCTCATTGTTAACAACACGAACACGAAAGGGCCCAGGAAGGCGAGGAAGGCAACGGAGGGACTTCCAAAGGGACATCCTTCCAGGCCTCGTTTCCCTATCGAGGCACGAGGTGACACAAGATATTCAGACTTTTGGAGGGCTTATGAGAGCAACAGGTCATTCATGGCAGTCGGGATTGACAAGAAGAAATTCTAACAGAGGCGGTTGTGGCAGGGGCAAACGACGTTCGGTAACCAGCTCCCCTCCTGCTTTGGCAGCTGCCAAAACTTGTGCACCATTGGTGCAGAAGCTTAATAGGATCGAATTGGGGCTGGAGGATAGAAGCCTTGCTGGATGGGGAAAGACAACTAGACGGCCTCGCCGACAAAGATGTCCTGCGGGTAATCTACCATCTCTTGCATTAACCTAATTACGGTAATAGGCTTTTTATGTATTAATGGAGGATACTATAGAAGTCATTGTTTCAAATCACATTTGGGAAGATCTTATTGTCAGGGTCATTTCTTGTATAGGGCCCTTTGGTTGGTTAGGAAATAATGTGTCCTAATTTCAGACATTTCAACATTTACCCAATGTGTCATTGTTTCAGACATTTCAATGTTTACACCTACCATTTCTTCTAAGTTGTTTTTGCATATATGTAGGGGTGGACAATCAGCAAATTGTTGGGCTGATCCACTAGTAAAAGTATGTCTTAGGCACACCAACAAGGGCCTTCCCTACGGCCCCTATTGATGGTGTGGGATGAGTTCTTTTGTAACCCGATGTTTTATTTTTCTATAATAAAATCACTTTTTTTCTTGAGAAATGTGAAGGTCGACCGTGGGCATCCGCAATGCCCAACGGTGTCGATTTGTGACTTTAAGGATCATGTCGTGGCTTGAGAACTAACTTGATGCTTACTTATTTTGTGACCAGATTAAGTGAGGATTAGGCTTATTTGGTTGAGAAGCGTCTCTTTCTAACTGCCACACGGCGTAGTGACCGAGTAAACTAAGGCGAAGGCCGTGGCACTTATCACGGTCCCGGGATCTTTCTAACTGCCACACGGCGTAGTGACCGAGTAAACTAAGGCGAAGGCCGTGACACTTATCACGGTCCCAGGATTGCCTTTTGTTCACGTGTTAGCCTTAAATCTGGTTATACCTGATTGTATGTCTTAAATTGGTTACAAACAACTTACATTGTCTATAAATAAAGTTGCATGATATATGACAGTATGACACCGTTCCTTCTGTTTGTGAATAACCACAAGAGCTGTTTTCATTTTTTTCTATCTGATTCTCACAATGCCTGTAGTTGCCGAAAATCTTATTCCGGTTGGCATTTTGCTAAATTTCCCAAAATACAATACGTTTGGTCCAAGAAATAAGTCGAACAAATTTAATCTAAACTCAAAATGATCTGAATCTAAAATAATCCAAACAACTTTCAACTGCTGTTGTTTCTTGTACTTACAACTCTCAACTCAATCTCCAATCTTCTATCAATTATTATTCTCTGATTATTTTTAAAAAATTTATTTCTAATTTTCATTCACAAAAAAAGGGAAAGAGAGATTGGAGAACACGAGGAGAAAGGGCGCGTGGAGAGGGAATGAGGAAGATCTAAGTTTTGTAAGCAATCGTTGTCTGAAAAATGTGGGTGTCGGGGAATGTCAGAGATTGGTTGGTTGGTTGTACAATCTGCGTGGTCTGTCGTTTCCTTTTAGATTCCCCTACCCAATCACCTTTCATTATTTTTATTACTGTTTATATTTGGGGTTTTCTTCACTTTTCTATTTGCAAATTGCACTGCTTCCCTTTTCATTTCTTTAATTAAGGTATTTGAAAAGATTATTCTTCTTTTAAAAAATAATAATAATTACATTTAATAAGTGGTCTCAATAAAAATAATATTTATTTTAAAAAATTTATGTTTCGAGCATTTTGATCTATAAGATATGTGACTTATTAAAGGGTTAAAAAATATAAATAAATCAACGTGATTGGTTAAGTGATAAGCATTTTGGTTTGATTTAAGCAAAGTCTTGAGTTCTAGTCCACTTGTGTATGCAGAAAATCCTGATTGGAATGAGAGACTCACCCATCAAAACTAACGTGGGTCAATCCAAATTAATTAGGATAAAGCCCTAAAAATTTAAAAGTCAAAAAAATAAATAAATGATATTATATTGTAATCACAATAAAATTATTAAAAATATATTTAATTTTTATTAAAAATAAATTGATTAACCGATTAAATGTTAACTTGATTGGTTAAGTTAATTTAAGATCGATAAAGTTTGTCGATTTAGCTAATTACAAGAGATGGTCAGTTAATATAAAAAATGTTCAATAATTTAATCAAATAAATTTATAGGAAATAGTTGTTAGAGTAGTAATTTTGATGAGAATGAATACAGAGTGACAATAATTAGGGGTGATTATTTGATCAGAGTTAAAGTAAAAAAATATCAAGTTGACGAGTTTTTATTTTATAATTCAAATTTTATTTTAATTTTTTTCAAATCGAATTTATAAAATTCGAGTCATTTTTATTTTTGTTCAAATTTAATTATAAACATTTGTAATGTTATAATACTAATTAATTTTAATTTAAACGAATTTATATAACTATATACAATACACATATTTTTTATATACACATATCTTGCAAAATTAAGAAATTGATTCAAACTTAAAAACTGATCTACTAAACTAAATATTTCAATTTAGTCAAATTATCATTTTTAACTCAAATTTTATTTAAAATTTTTTTAGTTGAGTTATTTCGTGTCGAGTTTTGCTCAATCCTAACATCAATGATTTAATATGAAATGGAAAAACTGCCTAGAGACCAATTTAAAATTTGATCCATAATTTGGGACCTATAGTGCAATTAACCCAATAAAATTCTTAAACTTTTAGAACAAAAAGATTATATTTTTCAGTTGGATTTAGTAAAAGACTTTTTAAGAGATACCTACATAGTAATCAGAAAGCATAATTTTCTTGTGAAAAGTACAAGGGGAAAGAACTGAAGAAAAATCGATACAGTTGCTATGCCTGGAATCAGTGTCATCATGTAAAGCATTCCCTAAACTATTTATGCAAATGAAATGTTCATGTGCCACCTCCACCTTCGTCGTCTTCGGGATCAAGGGGGATTTCATGGCGGGGCCTGTTGTACTTCTCGCGAAGCTGCTTGATAGGGATGAAATCTCCGGCAGCATCCATCCCATAAAATAGAAAAGAAACGTAGGGATGATCAAACCTTCTCTGCGCATGGATATTGGCAGTCACAGTGAATTAAACAGAAATAAAATCAGGTATCATGTTTTGTAATTAAGATCCCACTCACCAAGTCTGGTTCTTCTGAGGCTAAAAGATTCTCCTCGGGAACTGTAAAATAGAAAGAAAAAAACACATTGAGTTCACCAGTGCAGGTAAGAACTATGAGAAAAGAAATTGAACTGCAGTTCCAAATCCTAACTCGAAGAAAGTAAAAAGAGATAACAATGGAGATGATCAGTTTCGAACAAACAGAGAGAAGGTAATCAATATCTAAAGGAATCAAGTAAACAGCAATAATGAAATGGTTTACCATATGCTACTAGTAGATTAGGGTCTGCATATACATCAACCAAGACCTGGCAAACAACATAGACCTCATTAGAAATATATGATTAAATCAATTCATGCCATGCCCCCAACGATCTCATTCCTGCATATACATGATCCTATGAATATGAAGATTGTGTGTATAAAGTTCGAAATTTGAATGATCATCGACTAGGTTGTAGGCAAAGAGAAGTTAGCACCCTACAGAGTTTGATCATATCTCTTCATTGCATGGTATAATCTTAAAGGAAGCATACATAAGACCTACCTGGATTTAGCTGGTCCAAATGATTATGATTCCTTATAGGAATTATGTTTTTATTGGTTTCTCTGTCATAATGATATGTTAATTGCATTAAAAGAAAAAATAATAATATCTCGATTTAGGGAAGAGTATACCACCCACTCCAGAGAGTTACAAGTGTAGTACTGATCAAACCTGATAAAATGGCTGATTAGAACCAAGAGACAACTTTTCAACCTGTGCAGCTTCCATCCACGCGCTCGACTCACAGCACACTGGATCCATCCCACAAACTAAAGCTCGATAACCTGAAAATGATAAACAACTAGAGGAAGATGGTAAAAAGAGGACAAAAACCTCATATTAATGCCATGTAAGACTTTAAGGTGTTGTCCTCCACTCTCATCTTCTTTAATTCCTATTTCTCTATATCTTTAAAAAGAAAAAGTGGGTGAGGGATGATCGAAAGTGAAAGCAGTAATAACTTATTGGCAAGCAATAGTTAGATACAGAAAGAAACAGGTATTATTGAACTGAATATTGCAATCTGCATAATATGGTGAAACTTCGGGGAAGGGATGGAACGGGAACAAAAAAAGGAAAATAAAAGACTAATGGAAATCATATTTGGTTATATACCATAAATTTTATGCTGGACTTTTTGTCCCAAACGAAACACATATTGCGCGTTTTCATGTGCCAATGCTTTTGCAGATGCAGCCAAAGATTCTGCCTCCAGTTTGGAAATGTCATCCCGTAATTGAGCAGCCAAAGCATAATTCTCATTCTCAATCGCATTTTGCAGTTCTCCACTGCAATGAAACAAAGAAAACCAATAGTTTAAAGGACCCAAATGTATCTCAAAATCAAATAAAAGAAAGAAGATACTCCAAAAATTCACAATCTCTCACAAAAACCAAATTGCCTGCACTCTAAGAACAGTGCGTATAACATAAGCGAAGGACTCACCGTAGACGCACGACACTTAAAGCCTTGTCTTGAGCTTCACTCTTCGAGGACAAACCTCTTTTTGCTTCTTGCTGCTTTAGGATTTCCGCTTCAACCTTCAAAGCAGAACACATACTAATAAACACACTACAAACACATTCCCAACTCCATTCATCGCCAAGAAACTCGGATTTACATCGTGGCAACCGAACATACATAGGATTCATGAAAGTATATATAAAGCAGTAAAGAAGTGGTGCATGAAAAGGTAAAAAGAGAAGTAAATGATTCTATTACTAAAACTAATCATTTCATCAACAATTGACAGCTATAGGGGATGAAAGATGTCAGTTCTAACCTCAGTAAGCTTGTTTCTAAGCTGCTGTGCAATTTCATATTCTTCCAAGTTCAAAGCACGCTGCAAATCCACAGAGACACAAACACCAATGACCAAATCCTATGAACTGAGAGACAAATACAAAAAAGCTGGTCTTTGTACTAAAAGATAAAAATTCCTATAATCGAACCTGAACTTGAGTAGCCAAGTCTAACTGGAAAAAGAAAATCAGTATATCTTCATTAGCAGCCTCACTTCGCTCTGAGCTTGCACCCATTTCCTGGTCGCCTCCTTTAAATGGCCATACAGCTTTAACCCCAAAGTTCCTTTTCTTCAACAAATTGGATTTGGGGTTGCCTTTGAAGTAAAAACTCGGCACATACCCATGGCTAAGAAATTGTTTACCAACCCCAGATTTCATATTGGCTTTTCTAATTATCTCAAAATGCCGCCTCCCAACCACTTCTGTTCCATAAACAGCTGTGTTTCCTGAGCCTGTTAAGCTACTGCTTATTGAAAGGGTCTGCGCCATTTTTCTCGGAAAAAAAAAAAAGAAAAATTTATTTTTTGATTGAAATCACTGAAAATGAAATTCTGGGTATTTAATTTCGTCCTCACAAAATTAAGATTACTTAAAACTACATTGGTTTGTAGGCTTTCAAGCGAGCAGATGGACAGAGATGAAGGGAGGGGAAAAGAAAATGAAAATCAATATGTAACTGTAATATGGAATACTGCGTTATTGAACAGAGGGTTGACACGTGGGGATTGTTTTAGGCCCTATAAGGCCCGAATCAGACATGGATCATTTCTTGCCTCTGTATTTTGGGCTTGTTTTGAGACATGTTTTTGCTGTTTGTTTTGTCGATGTTGGGATTATTGTGACATATAATTACAAGCTAATCATATCATATGTTTTAAATTAAGAGTTTTTATTTTAAATCCATTTTTAAAATTTTTAATTTCATCTTCAAACTATTATTTTTAATCTAAATTAATCCCTAAATTTTTGAACATTACAATTTTATCAACAAACTACAACTCTCATTTTAAATTGATCTCAAACTGTTAACCATTCCAATTTAGTCCCCAAATTATCATTACATGTTAATCGTGTCTAGGTTTTATAAAAATGTGGCATAAACAATAATTTAAGAATGAAATTAAAATGTTCAAAAGTTTGAAAATCAATTTAAAAGGAAAGTTATAATTTGATGATGGAACTAGGGCATTCAAAATTTACTTTTACATACAACATATCCAGATTTCCAAACGCATTATTTACTTTCTTTTTAATTTTCCCCACGAAACTTTTAATAGATTCAAAATTTCAAAAAATATTATTAACAAACGCGTTTAAGAGGAGGATACAAGAGAGAGGAATTACTTTCCTTGTCATACAAACAAAATAACAAGCAAATGAAGGCTCAATAAATTAAGGGGAAAAAACCATTTCTACATGATAAACCACCACCAAAACACAATCAATCAACCCACTACCTGCCTACAGAAGCTAGGTGAAGAGAAAACAAACCAAGAATTACCGGTTGAAACTGTGTGTTTAGACGTCTATGGTCGATGATATACATATTTTGTTCGGGGGTCTACGATAAGACCCTTTCCACCGTTCACTTCTAAATCGTGCCTGCAACATTCATGTCAATAAAAGATTAGAATCGATTCTATTGTTGGACACGATTGTTACGACATCACTAAGCTAAATCATGAAAACTGTTGAATAACTTGATTGGATTATAAATGATGCATGTTTCGATTTAAATAATAAAAGGATAAGACTAGAACACTCAACTGAAACACGAAATCAGGGATGGTCAATTGCTCTCGAGGAACATATTTGAATAGCTGCACTAGCCTATCAACATATACCACTTTCTTCCACACCTGTAGATCAATTCCGAGAACATCAAGATTCCGCAGACAGGTTAATCAGTCTTCGATCAGAAATAACTAAAGGCATACCAATTTGTCCACGAACATTTGCAGAGCGAAAATTGTAGCCTTCAAGTGTAAGGTAGGATGGAGAACATATATTGCCTATACAAAACATATAAGAGGATTAAAAAACTTATGGCGGAGTATGAATATTAAAAATCGATGGATAGTAAGTGCTACATACATGCAGGTTACGTTGGTGCTTCCGACCAAGTATTTGCTGTAATCTCCTCATACATCGTAAATCTGGTTGACTGGTTATTCCAGAGAGAGAGAGAAAAGAAAACATACAATTCGAAATATTGTTATCAGGAAAGGGTGAAAAAGCTTTCACTCAAAGAACTCAAGCATTTAACGGAACACATCAAATCTTAACATCTGGTAGTTTCTTTAAAGTGCATAAAATACCTACACTTGTAAAGATGCTGCAGAGTGAAAGTATACAATAGTATAAGGCTTCTGTATCAAGTGTTCAAATTCCTGAAATAAATAATAAAAAATAATCTTTGCTCAAAAACCGGTTATCAATAATGTAAGCAGTTGAGTGGACATACTAAAAAACCATTTCCCAAATCAAGCTGTTTAAATGACGTGTATTCAATGCGACTATGACTAGGAATTTCAAATATCCAACAAAAAGTACTTGGAAGCCAATACCTTTACAACATAGTGAATAAAACGTTCAAGCTCAAGACACCGCAGCAGAAAATGAGCTCCAACAACAACCATAACAGGGTGACCTTCACTGTCCACTCCTCCACGATAACTGAGATAAAACAAATAAATTAACTAAACATTATATTCAGATCAGGATCAATCTAAACATGTGTGAAATTCATGTGGTTCATACTAAATAAACCTTGGTTCCACAAAGAGTAAAAGCCAACAGATAAAAATGGGACATTCAGAAAAAGGGTAGAGTAAAATGTCTCAAGACTTCAGCAGACTGTAAAGAAAACCAATTATTCAAGATGGGGAAACTGAGAGGAGATCTGCATGATGAACTTACAGAATTTTCATCTCTGCAATTTCAGAAAGATTAAGAGAATTTGCCTTAGCAAGGTATCTGGAGTGAAGTGAGTATTCTTCAGCAGCAGATAATGGAGCCCCCCAAGGTCCCCAAAACCAAACATCTTAGCAAAATCCCAACCACCTCGAGCTTGAGCAGTTTTTTCCCATTGTTCTTGGCGTCTCTGATCTGGATCTTTCATCAAGGACATGAAAGCAGGATCCAAATATGTATCCAAGTAACTCGAGGTCCTGAAATATAAACAATTATTTGACATTATCAATTAATGACATTAAATTGAAATAGACCATGACCATTTATCATAATCAAACCTCATGGAAACAAGAGAAACAATAGTTGGTTACATTTCATGAACCCTAATTATCTAGCAACAAGACATAAGTAAAATAGTAACAACATTTACTTCTTGCTTTAATAATATATTCCTTAAAAGCTATTGAATCCACAAATTTGAAAAGAAAATAAATCTCATGTATTATTACAGCATGTAACAAGTGCATGCATCCACATATGGAAACAAAAAGATGAACTGCATCATTTCTAGAAAGGGAAGAGTGATTAGGTACATATTTCATCCAAGCTCAAAGACACAGCTTTCTGTGGGTATTCATATCTCAACATGCTTGCATGTAATTTTGGCCAGAGAGAGAGTAAAACGATGGAGAAATGCATGATCCAGAAAAAGATGGGCAAAGCAAAGCATATTTCATAAGGTTGTAGCTTGTGTAAGTTTTGATGACGCAAATGCATGCATGAGTAACAGTGAGTGAGTGGCTAAGAGAGAAACAGAAACACTTCAAATATTTAAAAAAACAATCAGGATTGCAAGTAGTAGTTACCCACAGCAAGAAATATGCTTAGGGAGAATTCAAATATTGAACAGAAACTGCTCGGAAGGGATCCAAAGCGTTGATTTTTTACATATTAGTCTCTTACAGATATTAATCATTAAAATGTTGGAGAAAGAGCATATTAAACCACAACTACACAAAGTTGAAATATAGATAAACCTACAGCCCAATATCTGCACATAATGATGCTTTTTTTTTCAAACAATCTAGGACCAAGAAGATATAATAAAAAATACGGAAAGGTTTATCATGAAAGGATTAACTGTAGGTTAACACGTAAATAATAAGAGTTGTAAGTCTATCCTAACTAAGTAGTTTAGTTGTAATCTAACTCTATCCGTGTGAGGGATAAGAGTCCTAGCCTAGAGGATATCTACTCAATGTAAAACTCCTTGTAAAAGTATATAAGTAGACTTATTTTCTGTAAATTGAAATAAGAGAGTAGAAAACTTCTCTAACCCTATTTTCTACATGGTATCAGATTAGGGCGATCCTACCTATCCAACAGTTTTTTTTCCTTTTTTCTCTGTCGATCAAAACCCTCTCTTTCAATGACACATTCAGAACCCTCTACGTCAGAGATTAGTTCTCAAAATAATCCTTGTCCCTCTGAGTTCCAGCTTTCAGATTCATCTCTTTCTCCAATTACATCCTACAAATTAAATGGAAACAACTATCTCCCTTGGTCTCAGTCAGTGAGGCTATATATTACAGGAAGAAGGAAAGCTTCCTATCTCTCAGATTCAATGCCTATTACAGAAGAATATGATCCAGCCTATTCTAACTGGTTGAGTGAGAACATGATTATGTCATGGCTAATTAATTCCATGGTTCCCGAAGTTAGGGAAAATTTCATGCTCTACCAGACTGCAACAGAGATATGGAGTGCAGCCAGGGATACATACTCCAGTGTGGATAATACACCAGAATTATTTGGCGTTGAAAATCAGATTAAAGATCTCAGACAAGGAGATCTGTCCGTAGCACAGTATTTTGGAGTTCTCACTAAGTGCTGGCAACAAATTGATTTGTATGAGGCAAATGAGTGGAAGTGTCCTGATGATATTAGCTTCTATAGTAAAATCAAAAATCAAAGGAGAATCTTTCAATTTCTTTCTGGACTTAATGGTGAGTTTGATGGGGCAAGGAGCAGAATTTTGGCTACTAAACCCCTTCCCTTGGTTCGGGAGGCCTTTTCAGAGATTAGGAGAGAAGAAAGCAGACTCTCCTTGATGGTACCAGTTGCTCAATGACATGATGCTTGGCACTCATTACAAACTCCACCTGCAGGAGTAAACAAAGGAGGGGGAGACCATGGTGTGAGCAATTGTAAAAAAAGGTTGGCATTTGATGGACCAATCTTTGGAAGCTACATGGAAAACCAAAGAGACCGAAACCTTCTAGATCCAGATTTCAGAAGGAAGCAAATGTTGCATCTCCAGAAAATTTTTCCAGCAGCTTTAGTACACAGCAGATTGCGGAACTTCAACAAATATTCAATCAACTATTGTCTAAGACTAATACTACTGCCTTAACAGCATCTGAAGGTAGAATTTCCTGTTTAGCAACAATTAATTCCTTACATTGGATAGTAGATTCGGGTGCCTCTGACCATATGACAGGAAATATTAGTCTGTTCAGAAAATATAGCAATCACAGATCTCCCTCCTTGATCAAGATAGCAGATGGTTCCCTCTCAACAATGAAAGGAAATGGTTCTATTGAATTAAGCAAAAACATAGTATTATCTGACGTACTTTATGTTCCTAAATTAGCCTGTAATTATTATCAGTGAGTAAGTTGATTAAGGATGTTCACTGTAATGCTAATTTTGGGGCTGTTGTATTTTTCAGGCACAGGGCTATAAGATGGTAATTGGCAGTGCTAGGCTATCTAACGGCTTATATATCCTTGATGGAATATCCTACCAGAACTCCTTTATTCTCAGTTGCCTTCAGACATCAATTTCCTCTACAAGTTTAGGTTCAGGTAATATTATGCTCTTGCATCTTCGATTAGGACACCCCAGTTTTTATTACCTTGCAAAGTTGTTCCCAAATTTATTTATCAATAAATATCCTTCTTCTTTTACTTGTGAAGTGTGTCAAATGGCAAAACATACCAGAAAACCATATATTTCTTCTCCTTTTAAACCTACTTCACCATTTGCTATTATACACAGTGATATTTGGGGCCCTTCTAAAGTTCAAAATATATCTGGGCCTAGGTGGTTTGTGTCTTTTATTGATGATTTCTCTAGGACCACTTGGACATATTTAATGAGAGAAAAGTCTGAGGTTGAAGTAATTTTTAAAACTTTTTATCAAATGATAAAAACACAGTTCGATAGAAATACCAAAGTGGTCAGGAGTGATAATGGGAGTGAATATCTTAGCAAGTCTCTTAGGTGTTTCTTTCAAGAAAAGGGAATTGTTCATCTCACCTCATGTGTCAACACTCCTCAACAAAATGGAGTGGCTGAGAGGAAGAATAGACATCTAATGGAAGTAACTAGGTCCTTTTTGTTTCCAGCTAGTGCACCTAAATATCTTTGGGGGAAGCTCTTCTTACTGCAACTTATCTTATCAATAGGATGCCTAGCAAGACCCTAGGATTCAAAATACCCACTGAAATTCTGTTTCAACATTTTCCACACTTTAAACCATTGTCCTCAGCTCTTCCTCTTCGAGTCTTTGGATGCAAATCTTTTCTTCATGTGCACAGCAACAATCGTAGTAAACTGGATCCTAAGTCATTAAGGTGTGTGTGTTTATAGGCTACTCCTCGAGTCAGAAGGGTTACAAATGTTACTGCCCCACTAATAGAAAAACCTATATTTCTTTTGATGTTACCTTTTTTGAAAATCAACCTTACTTTGCAGGGCCTGACATTCAGGGGGAAAGACCTAAAGAATCTCAGTCCATACAGTCCATTATTCCTATGCCTATCCTTCCTGAGCCTGCCTTGGATATCATTGAAACTGCTGCCCCTAATCCTGTAAGCACAACTTCTCCACAGTCCATTACACCTTCTCCACAGTCTAAACCTTCCAGTCCTTATACAACACCTCCTCCAACACTCAGAACTATATCACACTCTGTGACTCGACAACCACCAGAGAAACAACTTAATGTCTACACAAGGAGGAAAAGAAATCAAACTGAAGATGTTGGTCAGCCTAGCACTTGCCAGGAACCAGTTTTGAGTTCTGATGCTATGGAGACAGGAGGTAATATTATTCCACAAGATTCTACTGTGAACTTAGATGACTTTCCTATTGCTATTTGAAAAAGGGTAAGGAAATGTACTGCTCATCCTATCAATAAATTTGTTGCCTATGGTAATTATTATATGGTTTCAAAGCTTTTACAGCCAACATTGATAGTGTGAAGATCCCTAAGACAGTAGAAGAGGCGTTCAAAAGTCCTAAGTGGAGGAAGGCTGTTGAAGAAGAGGTCAAAGCACTACAAAAGAATAATACTTGGTGTTTGACTGATTTACCAAAAGGGAAAAAGGCTGTTGGGTGCAAATGGGTATTCACAGTCAAGTATCACTCAGATGGGAGCATTGAGAGATACAAAGCAAGGCTAGTGGCTAAAGGGTTTACTCAATCATATGGAGTAGATTATCAAGAAACCTTTGCCCTAGTAGCTAAATTGAATACCATCAGAGTGTTATTATCAGTAGCTGTTAACAAGGATTGGAAGTTGCACCAATTGGACATCAAAAATGCTTTCCTTAATGGAAGCCTTAAGGAAGAAGTATACATGGAGGTTCCACCAGGTTTGGAGGAAAAGACCACGAAGAGGATAGTGTGCAAACTAAACAAATCACTGTACGGATTAAAGCAATCCCCTAGAGCATGGTTTGACAGATTTGCTAAGGCTATGGTTCAGAATGGGTACAAGCAAAGCAAGCAGACCATACATTGTTTCGAAAGGTTGCACCAGATGGTAAGATGACTCTTCTAATTGTCTATGTTGATGATATGATCATTACAGTGGATAATATTGAAGAAATAGCGATGCTGAAAACTGTTCTAGCAAAGGAGTTCGAGACTAAGGATTTGGGAAGCCTTAGGTACTTCTTAGGAATGGAAGTAGCAAGATCGAAAGAGGGGATTGTTATAAACCAAAAAAAGTACATCCTAGATCTACTTATTGAAACTGAGATGCTTGGAAGTAGACTAGCTGAAACCCCAATGGAACCAGGTTTAAAGTTCAGTAAAGATGAAATGGGGAATCCAGTGAATAAAGAATCCTACCAAAGACTAGTTGGAAAACTAATCTATCTCTCACTTACTAGGCCCGATATTGCATACTCAGTGAGCATAGTTAGTCAACATATGAGTGATCCTCGAAAAGAGCACATGGATGCAGTCAATAGAATTCTGAGGTACTTGAAATTTACACCAGGATCTGGACTGTTTTTCAGGAAACATCAGGATAGGACAGTAAGGGTCTACACGGACTCAAGCTGGGCAGGAGAACTGACAGATAGATCTGTTAGTGGCTATTGCACATTTTTGTGGGGAAATTTGGTCACCTAGAGAAGCAAGAAGCAAGTTGTGGTTTCTAGAAGCAATGCAGAAGCAGAGTTTAGAGCTTTGGCTCTTGGGATATGTGAAGGAATGTGGATCAAAAAACTTCTCATGTAGTTAGAGCTGGATGGAAAGGCAGAATTTGAAGTTTACAGTGACAGTCAGTCAGCAATGAGCATTGCTAGAAATCCAGTACAACATGACAAGACCAAACACATTGAGATTGATAGACACTTTATCTATGAGAAGGTCAACAACGGGGTTGTAAAGCTTCACTATATTCCTACTAGGAACCAGCTAGCCGATATTTTCACCAAAGCACTTCCAAGAGTGAACTTTGAAGAAATGTCATCCAAACTGGGTGTACATAACATATGCACACCAGTTTGAGGGGGAGTGTAGGTTAACACGTAAATAATAAGAGTTGTAAGTCTATCCTAACTAAGTAGTTTAGTTGTAATCTAACTCTATCCGTGTGAAGGATAAGAGTCCTAGCCTAGAGGATATCTACTCAATGTAAAACTCCTTGTAAAAGTCTATAAGTAGACTTATTTTCTGTAAATTGAAATAAGAGAGTAGAAAACTTCTCTAACCCTATTTTCTACATTAACTGACCTTTGTACCAAACCTACATCACTAACAGCGAGTTCAGCTGAAGCTTGGGCAGGCTTTGGGATAGTCTTTTTGGGCAATGTCTTTATTCTGATTGTACGCTCATGAATGATAGTCTCACCATTCTCATCCCCAACATCAGCAGGAAGCTTAGATATGGCCACCACCTCCTCATGCTTATTTCGAGGAAAGTAAAGCGGAAGCAACCTACAATTTACAAAATCAAACACAAAGATACTTCTGGTCTATAAAATTTAAAGCATAAACAAAAAGAAAAACAACCATAAAATTCCTCATGACATTGAAGGAATTATGACAATGCATCCAAACAAACAAGTCATCTCTGCAAGGTAGTAAAAATGAAAACTAATAGTATGATACCTCTTATAAATCACCGTATCAGATGATGTGCTAATACAAAAAACAACAGCTGTAATTTTATCTTTCTGCTTTTCAAGAAATCGACGAACAGTCCCTAAAGAACAGGAAAAAAGTTTGAACACATAAACATCCAACCTCCAAAACAGTTTAAATAGCATATCATATGAAAGACAGGCATGTAAACCCAAACACAGATTTTTTCAAAGAGCTTCAGCCCTTGTCAAAATTATGCATTATGGTGAATATTTTGAATGAAATGTATGTTAGTTGAAAGGAATGAGTGTTATACAAAAGTAAATGACCCCAAAACATTGTATTTCCTATAATGCATTGAAAAGTTAACTTAAGAAAATTATATCCACAACCAATTTCAAATATTCAAAAAATAACATCTAATATTACTTTTTTTTTTTCATTTGATAAGAAAACCATTCCAAAGTACCTTGGGTTTTATTTATCCATTTCACTAATAATATCAGCACATAATGAGATGAAATTGGAAAAACTATTACAAAGAAAATAAAAACTTTGAAATTCCAAATTATAAGTTCCATAAATATCAACAAAATCAGACAAAAAAGTTACATTTAGGACATTTTCTCACTTATAGCCACGTGTGCAGCTGGTTCGCGGGGATAGTTTTTAGCCTCAGTGTAAATGCAGCCCATAGCAATACTGCATTGATACACATAAAAAAATAGTAAAAAATTCACCTACAAAAAAAGTAAATAGATGAATTGATCAAGGAACACAGCATCTGTGATATACCAACCTCTGAAGACCATTTTCAATAAGAAATTCAAGGCAAGATCGATAGCAATGACTCAGAGCATTCTCGGCAGCAGTATGATACTTTACTGCATACTTGGGACCAACAGTATGGATAACCCTCCTAACAATATGATACAAAAACCATCAGTTTTCAGTCAAGAGAAGAATTCATTACTAAAATCTAACCTGTAACAGTTTTGGTGCAAACTGAATCAAATTCTAAAATAAGAAATATAAAAAGCAAGTGAGCACTCAGGCTTTGATGCTCAAACGTGAACCATGAACCACAGCTTATGCAGCATGATCAAAACAAAATGCTGATGTCTACTAAATATGTCTCAGCCTTCTACAATAATTGATGAAGTAATGAAATAAAAGGCATGTGAAACAATAATAAGAATTATTATATGCGTGAGTGTTATATTTTGTAATATAAACAAAAAAGCATTATCAATCTGGTTTCTTGAAAAATCTCGTTGAAATGCAGCAGTTGCAAGTGTCAATAATACCTTCGTAAAATCATCACTATATACTCTCAAGTTATGAAAGAATGTGGACATATACAAACCTAGCAGGAAGATCATATGCATGAGTAACTTTGGCCCTCCCTGTTCTGCATCCACCCTGTCCATAAAAGGTACATTAAGTCATTGCTTCATGTTTACATTATTTAAAGCAACTTGCTTTAGAATCACAAACATGTCATAAACTATTGTAAGAACAAGACTATCAATATGCAACAGATCATGAAATGCACATATGGAAACAATTTCCATAGAATTTCTTCCTGCATAATATTTATCATACCAATGTTGAGCATTCTTCTGCAAGACCAGGCCCAGCTGCAGCATGCAAACCTTGGCTACTGTGTGCTTCATCCAGGTTCTGCACCCAAGAATTTAAAGAACAATTGAGAACATTGATTTCCTTAACTAATGATTTGTTCTTGGGTGAGGAACTTTGATCCTTAATAAAACCAAAACATGAAATGAGTTCTCACATCAGAACACTGAGGATCAAACTTACCTACTAAAAAATCCAACAATGTTTAAAACACTTTCCACACTGTCAGATATACAAAGAACAAAACTCAGGTCCTATTCGAAAATGACTAAATATGCTCATGAATGAAAAAAAAGTACAGCACATGCAGGTCAATTTTTGTATCCGTGTGATAAGCAATCAAGCCTCCTTAGAAAGTTGATATTTTTTATATCATTTGGTTTGTCAATCCAATACTTCTATAGCAATTAATACAGTTCCAATATTATTAACATGCTTCTGTTGTCAATTCCTTTCCATATTGACTTAACCATGTAACATACATGTAATAGTGAAAAATGCAAGGTTGTTAATATCCAAGCAAGGATAACGCAGTTCAAGTGATTCCACAAAATATTTTGCATCTGCAAGCATCATTAAGGAATTGAAAGCTTACTGTTTACCTCATTTGTAGAATTAACAACAGCATCAACCTCAAGGTTCCACGGCTGTCCCCTCCACAAGTATATCTTTGAGTTTATTTCATGACTGACTGGAAACCTTGATACCATCCCATTGCTTCCATCTCCCCCCCTAAGAGGCACTAAAGGGTCGGGGAAAAAAGATTTTGAAAAAGAAGGATCTTCGTTCTCATACTCCAAAGAAGACCTAATCTCTGCATCAGTCCATCGTGGGACTTGATCCAATATCACAACTAAGTCGCCATTGTCAGTGGGGACTCCCCCACCAGCTGTGGCCGTGGCCACTGGCTGAATCATTGTAAAAGCTCCCAATCAGAGTCCCTAACAGTAGAGAACCTGAAGAGCTTTAGGAAATCAAACTTTAACAATCCAAAAAAAAATAATAATAATTATATAATGAAAATAAACAAACGTAATTCAGACAGAACCCCCGTTGCATAATATCTTTGTTTTGAGCAAAATCAAAGATCATCAACAAATTTCAACACCCTTTAACCTATTAATATATCAATTACCAGAACTACTATTCACAAATTTCCAATTATCGAATCATCTTCATTAGATACAATTAAAATAAAGGAGTAAGATAGAAATCCTATCCCAGATGCCGAAATTAAAAAAACAATAAAACAAGCAACAACTACCAAATTGAGCTTGAAAAATTAAACAATTACATGTCGAGAAAACTACGATTTTTCGTATAAAACTAACCAATTTACCACACCAAATCAAAATTTGAAGAGCTATGTGTAATAAAAAAATATAGCGTACCTCGAATTGAGAATCTGGGGAAATAAAATTAATCTTCAATTCAATTTAGGGTTTTGAATTTATTTATTTGTTTGTTTTGTTTTGATTTTCCTGCGTCGATGAGCTAGCGGCAGCGGTGCTCCTTTTGGTCAGAGATGGATTTGATTGAAAAGAAACAGAACTTTGCGTTAATTTTGACGGCTAATGTCGACGCTGGTCCTAGTTTTCTGTTTATTCTCTTTTAGGTCACTTTCTTTTATTAGTTTTATTCTTTGCCTTTGCCTTCAGCTTCAAATACAAAAACAATTTGATAAAATTGTGCCACCTCACTACCATTAGAATCAACTAGTTCAAATATGATAAAATAACTCAAATATAACACGTCGATATTCGGTCATTATTATTTGATTAATTATTCTAGTATAATTTTTTATAGTCACTTAATTAAAATTTTATTTTGATTATTAATTTTTTTAATTTAATTAATCATATTACTTTACTATTTAAATGATCGTCAACAATTAACAGAAATAATGATATGATAGTTAAGTAAATTTATATAATTATATATTTAGTTTTCATTACTTAAACATTCTATCCAGTTGGGATGTTTAAGTAATGAGGAGTAAATTTATGATTATACACGTATATATATATTTAACTGTCACAATCGATATCATTTATGTTAAATGTCACCGAGGAGTGGGTTGATTAATATTGTTTAAATAGTTAAATAATTTGAGTAACTAAATTGAAAGTTCAATGGTAAAAATAAAACTCTCATAGTTAAGTAACTACAAAGGTAATCCACCCATTATTTTACTATGGTATATATAAGACATATTTATGGATTGTGTGAACCATAGTTATAATTATTCATGAACGCTGATTATTTTTTAACAATTTCTATTTAGGGATTGGGAGGAGAATTTTGTTCCTAATGACTTTCAAGCCCACAAAAAAAAAGGGCATCAACTGAAAGCCTTAACCACCTGCTCTAGTATATAAGAATGTAACTCGAATATAATTCACATGTAACTAAATTTAAATTTCAAATAAATCTATAATAAAAATCCATGTCATAGTTGGACTCACAACAAACATTAGGTTAAAAAGTTGAAACGAGACGAGTCGAGCATGTTCCGAGCTTTCAGACGATAAAGTCTGTTGGAACGGTAGTAGAGTTGCATTGGAATGTCTCATTTGTTGGGAATGTTTCAACATAGTCGAGAATGTCCCTTATTATGTCTTATGGTGTGGTCATACCCTTTGCCAAAATTGTATCTTAGGGCTTCAATATGTTGTTTTGAAGATCCAATTTCTTCTTTTTATGGACGATTGAGAGCTTGAATGGTGACCGATGTGGCAAGGCGATGTAAGGAGAGTGTCACCGGGGTAATTGATGTAATCTAATGCTCGAAAACCAAACTAGCAATGGCCTCCTTAGGAGGGAGTCGTAGTATGCTCATGGATTTGATCTCGATGATGACTACCCGTTACAGCAGAATAAAGAGCCTAGTGATGGAATTATTGAAACGTTCATTTAAGCCATCGATCATGTAACACCCTTGACCTGGATGTCACATTTGGGCCATAAACCCAAAAACCCTTACAATAAAATTTTTCTTTTTCGAGCCCAAAACATGCCAAGTCCAATAAAACATAAGTTCATATATTTAAAACATAGTTAAAAATCCAAGTATTTCAAAACAATATCAATGAAGCTCTAACTACAAATACTTAAAACATTCGACTTGACCACTTAGTACAAAATAAGAGTTACAAATTACATGTAGGGTCCTACGAAATACATAGCCCAATACATCTAGTAATTGTACTCAACCCTTAAAGTCAATGCTGAAATTCAAGCCTTGATGGTGCTCTTTCAAGCCTCACGGCAACCTACTTACCTGCGAACGAAAATAACGATTCCGAACGTTGAGCTAACAAAGCTCAGTGGGTACACCGTCACTCAACCATGCTTCATGCGAATCATAAATAAAGTAGTGCAACATGAATGATATCATGGCAAGATAACGATGCCGCTACCATAATCGTCTAAACTCATAGCATCATGAGTGTATGATCACGCACACAGCACATAAATATACCTCATACGTTCACACAGTATCACACTGATAATACCAATAATATTAAGTGAGGCTCGCGTCCACAAAGCACCTGGATCCTATACTCGCGGGGATGAGGCATGATTCTATAAAGCATCGGGATCCTACATCCATGCTCGAAATCTCTCATCAAGCATCTTTGAATGAGGCCCTTGTCCACAAAGCATCGAGATCTTACATTCGGGAGTCTTCAAGGTGATGCAACACACTTCTATGGTATCTACATCCCAACAACAAGGGATGACTTAATTATCTAGGCAACCCATCAACACCTAGCAAGGGTTCTAGCCACCACACAGCATCGATCGATCCACTTAGGATCCTTATGAGTTTTTACTTCACACAAATTACCCAATATTACCGAATCATTAGTCTTTTTATTTCACACACGGGTTTAAATCTCTATTTCCAGTTTTAATATTCATTTTATACCTTAAGAAACCTATTGGGCCCTTTACCTTGAATTATAGAACCCCTGAACACAAATTTAAATTTTTTCAACAGATTGCCCAGCGAGTACCGATACTTCTATATGGGTATCGGTACGCCTCTCTAGGTACCAGTACTTTCCCATAGGTATTGATACTCAAATTAGGTTCGAAAAAAATGGTACGATAAGCCGTACTGATATGCTCACCACCGTATCGATACCCAATATCGATATGTGATCCATATGTACCGATCTCTACCCGTACCGGTACTTTTTCCTTTGCGTAACGGTACGCGAAAGCCTTTCTCAGGTAATAGAACAGTAGTACCAATACGCAACCTAGCGTACCGATATGCGATAGCGTTACTGATATTCCCAATAAGCAAAGGGTATCGATACATGAGAAGTCGTACTGGTATGCCCCTCACAACCCGTCTCGTCCCTTTTTATTACAAAGGCGTACCGATACTGGACACCCTGTATCGGTATACGATCCTAAAATTTAAAGACTAGATTCAGATTTTACCTAAAAATCCCACTTAACCTACATGGTTAAGCCCTAAATCGAACCTATAAGTTATGGTAAAGCTATTAAGTGGGTTTCTACCAATTTTAAGCCTTAACAACATCAAATCCACATTTTACCATTAAAGGGTCAACCAAGGCATATCAAACCATAAACACCCAAATCATGCACAAAGCCTATTTTTATGATTTCCAAGAAACTATAGGAGTTAGTAGTGTACTAACCTTAGCTTAGCAGCTAAAATGAAGCCTTCCTCCAAAGCTTCAAGCCTTCCTCCCTTCTTGGACCTTTGATGAACTTCTGACCTCTTTCACTACATGTGAAGATTGTAAAACGAATTATAACGTTGCTAAAGGATTAAAGAGATCAAAAACATAATCTAAGACCAAGATTGGAGCTTCTAAAACCCTAATCTTATCCAACTCCTCTAACCCCCAACAACTCTTCCTTCCACCAACCCACACAAAGCTTACTTTAAAATGTAAACCTCAAAAGGCTAATTAAACTTTCTTTAAAAAGCCAAGCGTGATTTAGAACAAAAACCCTTAAAATTTTACCTTTGATAGTGGTGTTTTGGGGGTGGGAGAATGAGTTTGAAAGGGAAGAAGAGGGAATTAAACAAAGTGATCTCATATTCTCTGTACAATGTGGAAAAAATAAACATTTCCCCCAACTCTTCCAAATATGCACTTACCACACTACCATTCTTCCACTCTTCTTAACCCAACCCACAATAACCACATGAGCCCAACACACAAGCTAGCCCAAAAGGCTCATATAAGCCCAATAAATGGCCTAAATACAAGGCACATGCCTCGATTAAACTTGACCCTCAAATTTTAAAATTTGGGTCATTGCAGATCATGAATAGATTCGATAAGGTGATTATTTTTAGGCAGCTCACCGAGTTAGAGGTGAAGGAGATTGTTGATATAAAGCTTTAGAGGATGTTTGACAGGAAGAAAACAAAAGAAAATCAGTTTCATGTCATTGAAAGATTTTGAGAGAGAGAGATGCCACCCCAGCTAAAGAATATGGCCATTGTGTAGAGCCATAAGGTTTTTTGAGGACATGGCAGAGAATATGGTTGGTAGGGAAATCAAGGAGGGTGATTCAGTGACCGTCGATGCAAACTTCGTAGTTCTTAACGATAGTGGTGGTGCTCTTTGAATCATTGGTTGGTTAAATTCCAGTTATGTGGGTGGGTATAACTCGACTCAAAACGAAAAAACTTGACTTAAAAAAATTTCAAATAAGTTTAAGTTGTAAAATAAAAATTTGAATAACTAAAAATTTTTAGTAATTAGTGGATTAAGTTTTAAGTTCGGGATAAGTTCCTTAATTTCTTTCTAATATATATATATATATATATATATGAAGAAATATGTCATATATGAAATAAATATGATGATATATACATAATCTTATATGATTAGAGAAAGTCATTTAAATGACAATCAAATTATACTATAACATGATAATAATTACAATTAAATTTGTATAGGAACTCAAAAACTTGACTCAAATTTCATAAACTTGACTCGAATCAAAAAAATTAAATAAAATTTGAGTTGTAAAATATGATATGTCAACTCGAATAACTTGAAATTTTTTTAACTTCACTCGAGTTGATCGAACGCTCACCTTGTTGTTCGTACCCTTTGTTTATCTTTTAAGTGACTGGATATTATGTTAGTTGGCTGTAGAATTAAAAGCTTTTTATGAAGTCTGTTCAAACGATAGTAGAGATGAAGCATTGAAATGTCCCATTTGTTGGGAATCTTTCAGCATAGTCGAGTACTAAGACAATGTGACCCTCTTTTCCCCTACCTTTTCCTCTTTTGCACTCAAAAACTCTCGGCCCTACTGTTGAAAGAATAAAGAAATATTCATATTAGAGGTGTTCGTGTAAGTCAAAATGGCCCAAGAGTCAACCACATTCTGTATGCGAATGATTGACTATTATTCATCAAGAATTCAGACAATGAGGTAACTAGATTGAAGCAAGTGCTCTCGGTTTATGAAGCTTCATCGGGAGAAAAAAGTTAATGTGGAGAAGTTATTCATCTATTTTAGAAACGACATGAATGGCCAAAGTAAAACTATGATCAAAGGCATCTTGAACATGAGAGAAGAACCAATTTTTGGGCAATATCTTGGTCTTCCTCTAATTGTGGGTAAAAACAAAACGGAGGCCTTGGGCTACTTGGATGAGAAGGTTGACAAGAGGGTATGTAATTGGACAAAGAATATCCTTTCATTTAGGGGGTAAAGATGTACTTATCAAATCCGTGGCTCAAGTTATCCCCTATTATGTCATGACATGCTTATTACTTTCAGATTGTATTATTGACCCTATAGTCTCCACTACACGAAGCTTTTGGTGGTCCAGAAAGATTAAAGAAAGATGATGGCCTCATGTGACGTGGCAACATCTATACAAACCAACAAAAGTGGGAGGTATTGGGTTTAAGGACTTAAAGGTTTTTAACCTTGCTTTTCTTGCCAAGTAAGTGTGGAGATTGACGTGCAACAAAGACTCAATGTGCTACAAGGTTCTCTCAGTCAAGTACTTCCCTTATGGGGATATCCTCGAAGCCAAACAAGGGGACAAAACATCTTTTATTTGGAGTAACATCTACAAGAATAAGGAAGCGGATAAAGAAGGTTTTTATTGGAAACTTGGGACATACAGTTCAGTTTGTATGTTTATTGACAAATAAGAAAGTTCCAAGTTAATTTCTTTGGAAGGTAACCATGTGGACAATGCCATTAATCCGATTCGATGTGGTGATTTTATGGTCCAAAATATGGCAGTTTGGAAAGTGGTCAAACTCAACCAAGTTTTCTCGAATACGGATACCCACTCGATCAGTCGATGTCCCATAGAACCCTATTAGGGTGACTTGCTCATTTGGGGCCACTACTGATCTGAAAGCTACACCACTCAGTCCGGCTACAATTGGTTGCAAATCCAAAGTAATGTGGCAAGAGAATCATTCTCTATTTGGAAAGCCATGGCTAGATTACCAACCTTGCCCAAAATACGTATCTTTGGTTAGAAACTATACCACGATACTTTCCTTACAGGCCACAAATTAGTAGCAACAAGTCTTGACTATGGTACTTGTAGAATGTATAACAACGATCTCGAATCTAGCCTTCATACCTACTATGACTGCCCGAGCCTCAAAGAAGCCTTTGATTTATGTGCTCTATCGACATCATTGTCAAATGGCCCCTTCTTGAGTTGAAAAAATTGGTTGGAAGAAGCGCTCAAAGTCTTGGATTGAGATCAATTCACTCTCTTAATTATTCTCTTATGAAATCTTTGGAATCGGAGAAATAATTTTGTTCATGAGAATAAGGCCCTCTCGATTCGAGCCGTAGTGAACTACGCACAATTGCTCCATTCAGGCTACTCTTCCATACAAAAGCCCACAAGTAGCTCGGTCCCTTGCAGCATAGCCACGTGATGGTCCTGTCCACCCGAGAACACCATCAAAGTAAATGTTGATGTCACATTCGTTGCCAACACGGGGGCCACTTCAATTGGAGTAGTAGCCTTAATTTCCATGGCTTGATCCTTGATACGAAAGCCCACAAGCTTTATGGGGCGCACACTGTCGAGACAGTCGAGGCTTGTGCCTTTACCTTGGGCCTTCAAATTACCGAGGAGAATAGTTGGCAGGCCATAATCATCGAATGAGACTCAATGGCTATTATCAACAAGCTGAATGACGATAAGCTCGATAGATCGATCACTGCCGTACACCTGCCCGATGCACATGCCATTCTTGTCGATCACGCCGGCTTCAAGGTCCAGTGCATAGGCCTAGAAGCCAACAAGATTGCAATCGCTTGCACATTAGATCATGAATTGTAATGAACCTTTTATTTTTTTCGTATGATGTTTTGAATTGTATTTCTTGCTTTGTAACCGATGATGCCATTTATGGCTAATGCAATACAATCCATCTTTCAACAAAAAAATTCAACATAGTCGAGAATGTGCCTTGTGTCTTATGGTGTGGTCATTCCCTTTGCCAAAATTGTATCATGGGGCTTCAATTTGCTATTTTGTTGTATGTTTGATCTCACGTTTACTTGATATTATATTAGGGACATGTCAATCAAACTAAATTCAATTTATATATTATTTAAATGAGATATTTTTGTCTTATTTAAGAATTAAATTAAAAATGATAAGAATAGGAATTAAATAAATGATTTTGTAGGTTCAAACTTTAGAGATGATATTAGGCTTAATGCATATTTTGCCCGCTAACGTTTACCACTTTCTCTAACTTGGTACCTAAAGTATTTTTTGGGCTCTTCTGCCCTTTAATGTTTGAGACGTTACCCAAATTACCCTAAAAATTTGACACTGTTTACTTTTAAAAATGTGACCAATAACATCGTGTCACGTCAATGACCCTATCTATTTTTTAATTTGTGGATAAAAATAAATATTTATTAAAATATTCATTAGTTTAGTTTTATTTCTCAAAACTACCATTTCCCTCATCCTCACCTTCTTTTCCAAACCATATCCCCTCAACCCTTTCATGTAGTCACCTGCAAAAAACTTTAAATGGCTTGAATCTTTAATAAGTGAGGTTAACGAAATGTGGTCACATGATCTCTCCCTCTCTCTTTCTTTCTGATTGAGTTTTTGCAACAGCAACCATAAAGACTCAAAAGTTCTTGAATCTTTCGACCTTCTTCACCATTGATTTGTGACATCAGCATCCGATAGTGGGGAAATAGGACATGCAGGCATGGCCAGGGAGACCTCTATTTGTCGGCAGAGAGCAGTGTCCTTACTTCGAATTGAAAACCGAAATAAGGAGAATCGTCGAATTCGAGTACGGGAGTCAAAGGGAATACGATATGTGGACTCATGGTGTATCAAAGCTTTCTCGATTGCTGCTGATAGAAATCGTAAGTGGCAAAGCTCAACTACATGGCCCCATGGCGGCGATAGCGGCAAAAGTTGGGACTAATGCACCTATTTGATTTCACTTAGAGCTCCACTAGCATGTAGCTCGCTCTAGGTGCTCGATGCGAGCCATCGAACAATGTCTAATTATACCATAAACCAATAGTTTTCGCTTCATTTTTTTGGATGGTGCTTGCTGCAATAAAAAATGTGAGAAATGTTTATTTTCTGCTACATGTTGGATGGTCTAAGCCGACAAGGAATTCGTTAACAGAAGGTCAACATTTTGTTTAATTTACTTGATTGCCAACGATTTGCTTCTAAAATTTGTTACGTGTTTGTTGAAGGTGAAATGGGATAGCTCGGGTTAGCAGAGGCAGGGGGTGGTAAACAGACAGCGGTGATAGAGGAGAAATGGAAGGGATATGGGATGAGGGAAAGGGTAGTTTTGGGAGAAAAAAGTTTTATTTAATGATTTTTATTCTATTAATTTTATTCTATTCTATTTTATTTTATTTTATTTGAAATTAAAAAATAAATAAATAAATAGGGACGTGATACAAAGTTATTGATCATATTTAAAAAAAACGGTGTTAGATTTTAATATAATTTAGATAAGGCCTAAAACATTAACGGTAAAAGAGCTTAAAAAATATTTTAATTATTAAATTAAAAATATAATAAACCTTAGAGAGTAAAATATGCATTAAGTTATAATATTATTAAATGTGAGAGTTACGAATTTGGATATAGACTATAAAATATATAAAAAATTGGCCACCACGTGATTAATTCTTTATTCAACGCCCATACTTTTGAACTTTCCTTTTTACAGCAATCCCCAACGTGTTTATCTTCCAGGACCATTATCCGCCATGGATCTGATCCTTGTTTTCTCCTTGTTATTCCTTTCCCTTATCTCTCAAATCCAATCCAAACCCACCCTCACCGTTAACCCGAAGACCCTGTCTAAATCCGGTGATTCGATTCTCATCCAATGGTCCGGCATCGTCTCGCCATCGAATCTCGATTGGCTCGGTCTCTACTCACCCCCCGATTCATCCCACGACAATTTCATCGGCTACAAGTTCCTCTCGTCTTCTCCCACTTGGGAATTTGGGTCGGGCTCCATTTCTCTCCCCCTCACCAACCTCCGCTCTAACTACACCTTCCGGATCTTCCGCTGGACCGAATCCGAGGTTGACCCGGGGTTCCACGACCAGGATCATAATCCCCTCCCGGGCACCAAGCATTTATTGGCGGAATCCGAGCCGGTAGGCTTCGAATCGGGCCGTGGACCCGAGCAGATTCACTTAGCGTTGACTGGTCGGGATGGGGAGATGCGGGTGATGTTCGTTGCGGAGGACCCGGAGGAGAGACACGTGAGGTACGGAGAGAAGGAAGGGGAGTGGGAAGATGACGTGGCGGTGGCACGTGCCGGGAGGTATGAGAGGGAGGACATGTGTCACGCGCCGGCCAATGAGAGCGTCGGCTGGAGGGATCCCGGTTGGATATTTGACGCCGTCGTTTCGGGTTTAAAGGGTGGGGTGAAATACTATTATCAGGTAATCCAGGCATATTTGTTGAAAAACATGGAAATGTTGAACTAGGACTAGATTTTGTTCTTTTAAATTAAAAAAGATTTCATTTTTTTCAAGGGATAGATATAGTGTTTGATTGAAAATGGCTGTGCTAGCTTGTTGTGCTCCTTGTGTTGATTGAATCACATTTTTTTGTTGCATTGCCATAAAAATTGCTTTGATTTTCACACACACACACACACACACATATATGTAAGGCGAAAAGGGGTGGGGTTGTTTGAACCCGAAACTCGTGTCAACTAAAAGACTTGATATCGAGTACTTTGATCATGTGCTATCTGGAGGTGGCTAGTTACAGCCAAGTAATTTCTTATGACAGTTGAATAAATTTTCCAATTCAAGTTAATTCATATGTACATGTTATGTGTGTGGTTCATATATTTTTATCATGCTAGTTTCAAGTATTTGTTGTATCCTTGTTACATGTTAGGACTAAGCAATTCGACTTCAGTAGTTAATTTAACTTTGCTTTGCTCGTTCTAAAAGGTTGGAAGCGAGTCAAAAGGTTGGAGCACAACACGGAGCTTTATGTCATGGGACAAATATTCAAATGAAACGGTAGCCTTTCTATTTGGAGACATGGGGGCTCCTACACCGTACTTAACCTTTAGTCGTACACAAGATGAAAGCATATCGACCATGAAGTGGATCCTGCGTGACATTGAAGCTCTCGGAGACAAGCCTGCTTTTGTTTCCCATATCGGGGATATCAGCTATGCAAGAGGCTACTCATGGTTGTGGGACGAATTTTTCAACCTAATTGAGCCTGTTGCTTCCAAGGTGCCGTATCATGTGTGTATTGGTAATCATGAATATGATTGGCCTTCGCAGCCTTGGAAGCCTGACTGGGCCAATTCAATTTATGGGACTGATGGGGGTGGTGAATGTGGTGTTCCCTACAGCCTTAGATTCAATATGCCTGGAAGCTCTTCCGAACCAACCAGAACCCGTGCTCCAGCTACCCGAAACCTTTACTACTCATTTGATATGGGGCCGGTTCATTTTGTGTACATGTCGACCGAAACCAATTTCCTTCCGGGAAGTAACCAATATAACTTTCTGAAGCATAACCTCGAGTCGGTTGATAGGATGAAGACCCCTTTCGTTGTATTTCAAGGGCATAGACCAATGTACACTACAAGCTTTGAAAGGGGAGATGCCCCGTTGAGAGAGAGAATGCTCGAGCACTTGGAACCTTTGTTTGTGAAAAACAAGGTAACCCTTGCATTATGGGGCCATGTCCATCGATACGAAAGGTTTTGTCCACTGAAGAACTTTACATGTGGAAGCATGGGGCAGAAGGGGGAGGATTGGGAGGCATTACCGGTTCATGTTGTGATTGGAATGGGAGGACAAGACTGGCAACCAAAATGGGAACCTAGACCAGACCATCTAGACGACCCAATCTTCCCACAACCCAAGAGGTCTTTGTATCGTACAGGCGAGTTCGGGTACACTAGATTAGTTGCTACAAGAGAGAAACTAATACTTTCATTCGTAGGAAACCATGATGGTGAGGTGCATGATATGGTTGAGATTTTGGCATCCGGTAAAGTTCTTAATGGCGGTGATGACGACAATAAAAAAGTTGGCACAGTCCATAAGGTTGATGCTACACATTACTCATTTTCACATTACGTCTGGGGTGGTAGTGTCTTGGTGCTTGGGGGTTTCGTTGGCTATGTTCTCGGCTTTGTTTCACATGCTCGGAGACGAGCTGCACCAGGAAGGGACTGGACTTCGGTGAAAACTCAGGAGACATGAAGAGCTAAAGATGCACTTTGCGCTTCAAATTTTCAAACCTACTTGCAGACTTGCAGTGCCATTATGGTGCTTTATGGGGCCTTGATTTATCTCTAAACTTTCATAATTTACAATCTCTCTCATTGTTCTGAAGTAGAGCATTCTATGGTGTGTTTCACTCTATTGTAACTTGTATGATTTTTGGTGTTGTGTCAAACTAGGACAAATTTTAATGTATAATACCGATATCGATAGTTATACATTTCCTCTATAGATGTGAATTAAAGCAGTCTATGGGACATTTTGCTTCGGCAAAACATGTATGATTTAGTCTATCTACATTTATTTTGAAGCAAATTAGTAAATTTTAGTGAATTTAGAGAACAGACATGGAGGATACTTTGATTATTGAAAAAAAAGTAACCTTGAACATTAAAATTTGATTCATATATCAGAACGTAACGGACAAAATCTTTACCCTCGAATGAGAGGGAAAAATGGGAAGAGGAAATGTTAGAACATCTTTAATACAGTTATGTGAAAGTAAATTTGGTAAGCTCTGCAACTGCTTTTACTAAAGCAATTTTTTTGCTCGTGTATTGGCACCTTTCACTCGGTTATTCAGTTCGTCCACATCATCACTGAGAGGATCAAGAGCTTTGTTCTATCTGCAAAATCACCAGTTTCATGTAATGATAATCTGAGAACTGCAGATTTTTCGAGTAAACCGTAAAGCTGACTTGATAAGAGCAAAGATTAACAGACCTATCGAGTTCGCTTCCCATGTCAACGGCCATTCCCTTTAGATCACCCAAGATATCACCTAAATCCGAAAGTGCATCATCTTGCTTTCTCTTCTCGAGCTGGAGTTAGACAATTGATTAATCTTAACGCAATCGTCGTATTCTACTAAAATTTGCATGCATGAGACGATACTTACCTCGACTATCTGCATTGCATCTGTCGGTTCTGGTTCCGAAGTAGTTGTCTTACTTCGGCCCTTAGACTTAGGTGGAGGATCCAGACCCAACTTTTCTCTCTGCCCCTTCGTGCCAGGTTTGCCTTTCTTGTTATCATCTACCAAACCAATGCAATGAACAATCCAACCACACCACAATTCAATACTGAATGCAAAGTATTCGAACAAATCGATGCATTGAAGAGAGGTAAGAAATTTAAACCTGCGGTGATCACAGGACCGGTAATGTCTCGAGTCTTCTTCGGTTTCCAGGGCATAGAAACACACCCCCTAGATTATTCAAGAGTTTCTCACCCTGATATTTGTAATGTTATAAAAACCAATTAAAAGGAATTTATAGTACATGAACAACAGTGTGAACTCTAAGTAGGAGACTGAGAGCTAAAATGGAGTTGCCTTCTTGGACAAGGAAATCAAATACCATTATAGGAACCCTAAGTAGGAGACTGAGAGCTAAAAAGGAGTTGCCTTCTTGTACAAGGAAGCCAAATACCATTATATGATCCAAAAGACAACAAGGATATTGCAGACATGTTATATAGAGCTTACCTTACTCAAATCCTTATCGATTCCGACAGCCATTTGGTGAGTCCTTTCGATTTGCTCTCCGTGCTGGTGCAAAGTATCAAGAGTTTTTGAAGCATCCTCTCGGATGTTCTCCGCAATCCTCAAGCAGTTATTGACACTACTCGTCGTCTCCTCGGTCTTGTAGACAGCATACCCTTCGAGGTCTTCAGTGGTCTAAGCTTGTAGTCCGCCGAGTTGCAGAAATCGTCCTTGTATTTATCGTCATTCCTTGCCGGTGACGCCCCGGTGGATGCCGTACTTTGCTTTTTTCGTCCCTTCCCAAACATTTTGTCAAGTGTGAAATTTGTCTGTTTAGGGATATATGAGCTGCTGATTTATTCAACAAATTGTACCTGAAATAAACAAGCAATTGCTTCATAAAAAAGGGAAACAAAAAAGAAGACATTTTTGTAACATTCAAAGAAATGGGAGAACCAAAAACCACAAATACAAGCAGCCAAGCAGATTAAACTAACGGGTACCTGAGAAAAACTTGGAATTGAAAAAAAAAGATGAGGAAAACAAAACATACACACAAACCCAAGAAATAAAACAAACAAAAAAAGGGTTTGTGTGTAAGGAATTATTTGGAAATGGAGAAGACTAGAAGAGTGATAGTGTAAGAATTTCATTTTATCAACTTTGAATTGCCATTTATTTGTTATCTGCTCCATCTTTGACCAGACAGATGGTATGGGTGCCGGAAAAACAGAGCAATCCTTCCCCTTCCCTTTGCAATATAATCTCCAAAACTGTAGGAAATCTCTTTGTTTTAAACCGTTGGACTTTGAATTTCTGTTGGATTTTCCCATGTTGAGAGAGAGAAATTGCATTTTTTTAATAGTCTTAAGGTGATTAGAAGGTAGTATCTTATTATACTTTTCTTAACCCTTTCATGTGCCACACACCTTACAGACAAAACGGATTGAACCCGGATCTCATAAAATGAAGAACATATTTTTTTCTTTCTAAATTTAGGTTTTTGCTTTGCTCTTTATAAAGATACCAATCAAATTAATACTCATTTGATTAATAGACAAGAATTTTTCATTGATAACTTTCTTACAATAAAAATGGTTCGAAAAGTCTCCAAATGGTATAGGTGAAAAAAAAGAATGTTATTATCTTTAATAGGATTCGGGTTTGACCAATTTTTCGATAAGGTGTGTATGTTTTATCAAGGACCAAGAAAAATAAATAGTTATTACGATAAAATCAATCTACATTCTAAAAAAAAATTCTCCCTTTTTTTTTCAAAATATCTTACATTACGACATGTCTGACTGTCTTAGCCTCCAGTTGAGATGGTCCCCTCTTCAACTACTCCATGTGATCAAAATCTCTTGTTTTTCCCTATTTACTGCATAATCTCATCCTTAACAGTTAAACCCCAACACAACCTTAGTTTTTGTCAGAAAACATCTGGTTTTAAATAAGCTTTAAAATATCCATTAATGGCCCTCATATGTTCATAACCATCATCATTACATACATCAAATGCTTTTGACTGCAAGCAAAATGTTAATGGCACCTGGAAAATTATGATCTAAATATCAGTTGATTCACAGCAATAGCATATAAAAATAATTACATCATGTTATCATAGAAAATCTTATATAGTTCCAAAGTTTCCCTCGTGTATATAATCAACAACAATGGCGTCCCTACCTTTCTCTGCAACCAGTTTTCACTCCACTTCCATTGGTTTTAACTATAAAGAAAAAACCCCAGACTTTTTCTTCATCAGAAAAGACTCAAATTTCACTTTCTTGAGGAGAAAATTCTTTGTTAAAATTGTTGCCAGTGACCAGAGTCCAGAAGCAGGACCTCAAAGATGAAGCTCAAGTCACTGGAGAAGTAGCTTCCACTTTTTAACAACTTGCTGCAAATTCCATAGTAGTTGAACATGATGAATTTCTGATCTTTGTTTTTGGTCATTTGAATCATTCATGTGATGTGTTTTGCTGTGATCTGCAGCTTCTTTAGATACCTTTGTTCCGAGTTCGCACCGTCTTTCTCTCCGGACCATTTCAAGCTCCCCAAGGAGTTCCATGCAAGGGCCGAAAGCTTTCGAGAATCGCTTATTATAATCTGGAATGCTACTTACGATTACTATGAGAAAATCAATGTAAAGCAAGCATGTTAACTTTGAATGGAGTACCTACAGGTTAATTTCACATCAAATTTATGTAATGCCTCATGCTAATGATTTGCTTCTTGGAAATAAAATTACTTTGCCAAATGTTTGTTAAATGTTCTCGGTCACCATTTTGTGCAGGGTAGAGATTTGTTGATTGCCATTGGTAATTTAGAGCTTACAGGAGCTTATGCAGAAGCTTTGAAGAAACTGGGAGGTTAGATCCTTACATGATTCTAAAAGTGCTTATATTTATATCATAATTAACTTGCTTGAAATGGGAAATTCATCAAGTTTTATGTACTGAAAGTTTCAATTTAATGCTGACCAAGAACCAGATGCTGCACCTGGAAATGGCGGCCTCGGAAGTTTAGATTCATGCTTTCTGGACTCTTTAGCAACATTAAATTACCCTGCTTGGGGATATGGACTTAGGTACAGGTATGGATTGTTCAAGCAGCATATTACAAAAGACGGTCAGGAGGAAGTTGCAGAAAATTGGCTCGAGGTACCGTTTTCTGCAAGCCTATATCATCTATGACATATTCTTATAGTGTCTTACACGTACATGTTCAATACGGGTCTCATTAAGACATTTTCTTGTTTTCTTGGTAATAAGACAGTGATTTTTCTAGGACGGAGTGAATGTTAATTATCATTTCTTAGTTATTATTGCAGATGGAACTAAAGAATGAGCTGGAGGTGAAGATATAACCGCCGTTGCTTATGATGTCCCTATTTCTGGATATAAAACTAAAACTACGATTAACCTCCGACTGTGGTCTACTAAAGTTGCACCGGAAAAGTTTGATCTAAGTGCTTTCAATGCTGGAGATCATGCAAAAGCTAATTCAGCAATGCAGAGTGCTGAAAAGGTTTGAATTCACATTCATTTGGAGTTTAATGTAGACCATTCTTTTCCATATTATGTCTAAGTTCTTTCATGCATTCTTTCTGATGCACTTGAAAGCTGAGACGTTGTCGTAGTCGTGGAGATTCGGAACCTGGCTTGCATCAGTGTACGTATAGAGATTTGGTTGTGACCCTGCATATGCTTACATAAAACGAATTGCCTTCTTTGGACACCAGCAGGCTCTTTAAAGGCTTTGTCACTTGGCCTCCTAAGGAGATGTTCTTAATCTGAATCAATGGGAGCTCACATTTGAGTTACAGCTTTAAGGGCCTGCGGGTTACAAAGAGACAATAATTTTGATTTAAGCATATGCGGGTTAACAGCCGAATCTCAATACGTGTGTTGATGCAGGGGAGACATCCTAGTTCCGATCCTTGCATGTTGAATTTGAGTGCTTTGTATCCCATATTTGATCTGGCTTTTGAATACATTTTGAGACAAATAGGTTGCAGTTCAGAATCAGATGAATGATACTCACCCAGCACTATGCATTCCAGAGCTGATACGAATATTTATCAATGTCGAGGGTTTAAGCTGGGAAAAAGCCTGGAATATCACTCGGAGGTACTTACTCTCATGGACTTGCAACATCATTCTGCTCCGAATATCAATGTTACATAACTACAATGAAGTTTTACATCCTTGAAAACAAATAAAATAAGCATAAAGAACTGTTCTACTAAATTAGATTCTGGTTATATTAGACTGTATATATGTTAATGGTGACCTGTTCCACCAGAACTGTTGCATACACAAACCATACAGTTCTACCTGAGGCATTGGAGAAATGGAGTCTGGAGCTGATGCAGGAGTTGCTTCCTCGGCATGTTGAGATCGTTTGAAATCCTAAATTTAGTGTCTTGTCCCACTGGACCAATTGGTTGTTGGTATAGGGACGGATGATACTAGTATTACATAAATTAACTGAACTCAGCTCGCAATAAGTGCTCTATTCTACCAGAAAGATGAAGACTCTGAGGAGAAATGTAAGGAACCCGAGCTTGTTCTTAGTTATTTCAGAAGCACATAAATACAATAACTCTATTAAAGAACCTGAGACTGGGGAACTTTTTGATTAATACAATACCCTTTCACTAATGACCTAATATCATGGTGATATAGAAAGATAACCGCTAATACGTGATTGCACAATAAAGAAAAGACACAAATTTATACAAAAAATCAGAGCAAAACAGACCGAAACAAAACGAAATTCGGATCATAATTTCTAACAGTCGACTGAGACACAAGTAGAGCGACAAACGACTTGCGTCTATAGTCTCCATCAGATTACAACACCACCATGATCATCATCAACCCTAATTCTTTCTTGAAGACTTTGCTCATTACATACCAAACCAATTAACAGGATTTTTTTTCTTCTTTTTACTTTCAGTTGATGTCTCTATTACACCGGAGACCATACCAGATGCATCAAGAGAATCTACTTTTAAATTACAAGACATTGTGATAAAGACTTAAAGCCTGTTTGATTTGCTTCATCGAACAATTCTAACCGCAAAAAACCACATGCAAGCTTTGATTACGATCATACTATCTTCCACACTTTCTTGCATGTTCTGTACTTTTTCTATGTATATGGTCCCTTCTAAAGGTTGTTTCAGAACCCTAATAAAAGGGTTTTTTTTTTTATGTTTGTCATTAAAGCGGGTGCTTAGCAAATTGGTCTAATTACAACTTTCATCCCTTTACTTTAATAAAATTGATAATTTAATTTGTCAAGATTTGGTCTTGTATTTTATAAATGGTAATTATTCCATGCACAAGCGCTTGTAGAAATTTTGTTTATACAAGCGCCTTAGCTTTAGGGTTTAGGGATTTTGTTTAGGGTTTTGAGTTTAAGGATTTAAGTGTAGTAGTTTTGAATTTAGGGGTTGTTGATAGAATTTTGAGGGTTAAAGTTTAAGGTTTATAAGTTAAAACCTAATTCTCTAACCATATTACCATAAAACATAAACCCTAAATTCTAATCATGAAGCTTAAATTCTAAATCCTTACATTATAACCCCTAAACTCTAAACATTAAACTAAAACCCTAAACTCTAAAATTGAGGCATTTGTGTAAACAAAAAAACTTCCATCGTTTATGTATATGATAATAATCCTAAACGAAAAACTGAAAGATTAGTGGACTTTTTTGTTAATTTGTTATGTTAACTCCTTGCATATGGGTTACAAAATTACTACTAATAATTTTTAAATCGAAAATTGTTGGACAACAAATTAAAATAAATTTTTAATTATTGTAAAGTAAAAAGAAAGAAAATCGTAATTAAACCTAAACAAATTAAAAATATAGTTTGGGAATAACTTCTTCGACTTTGAAAAGTTGCTTTGGGAATAATCAAGTCACCTACGACCATAGCCTCTAAAAGTCTAGGCAATGCAACTAACACCACTTTATTCAGCAGATAAAAGGTGCAGTTTGCTTAACTTTAATTAATTAGTTAGATATTCCCAAAATATTTCCTATCAATCAATCCTTGACCCTTCCTTTTCTCTCTCATTTTTTAATCTAAAATATTTTATGCATTATGATTATAATTTTTTTTATTATATTCGAATTTAAATTAGATTAAACTTTAATGTTGTATTTTATTCACAAAACTAAAACTTAAAATCTTACTTACGAGAATTAAACGGAAGACGTGGATTTCATTTTCCTTTTTCATTGTCTAAAATTAGACTGTTAGAAGCTTTGACCTAAATTTCATTTAGTTTCGGCTTGAAAAGTTCGCAATGCGACCAACTTGATAAAAAAAATAAGATTAGAGGGAAGAAAAAGAGGATTTATGGTGGATGCGAAGAAAGTAGACCTATAAATATATTTTGAGTTAGAGTTAAAATGTAGTCGAAAATAGACGAATGCAAGATTTTATGTTAGGGCGAACTTATAAGATTCTAAGAGATGAATTTATAAAATTTTAGAAGATAAAAACAAATTTTTAATAAAAAATATATAATATTTTTATTTTTTAAAATTATATATAAATTTTAAATTTTAGGTGGTCACCTCTCTAGTTCTCGGTCCATCCCTAAACATGAGCCCATTTCCGCCTCCAAGAAATGTAAGCATGCGGAAAGTAAAGTCGGAGACAATTACAAGAGTCATATAATGATTCATTTACTTTACTTTGAGGCAGCACACAATTGTTTTTCCAAGCTTTACCGTGTAATTATTGAATATACCGACGTGAAATTTTTTAGGGTTTCATATCAATATTATATGGTGTAGGCCGACTCTAGTGAAAATTTTTAGTTTTTACCGTCAGTATATTCGACTATATTTAAAAAAAACCAGGTAAAAACGATACAAGGGATCTTTCAACGTCAAGAAACAAAGTGGTGTTTTCATTAATAGAAGCAACGCAAACAGGGTTTGAAGTGGTTCAGTCAAGGCACACTTTGGATTGAAAAAATATATATATGCGGAACTAAACGCCACAGAAGAGAGTTGCAAAAGTGGTCCATCTTCATTATACATGTACACCTGTGTAATTATCATTACATAGTAAAGCGACGAGCTATCTAGTTAAGATTGATTCAATTGAACAATAATTATGCAAAGCTAAAGTTCCATTTTTTTTAAAGAAAGGAGAGATTGAGATAGTTTCTTATCAACAACTATGGTATTAGACTATTAGTACTTGAGATTTGATGTGTGTATCTGAGATACGGGAGATCTATTACTTGTGTGTGGGTCGGATTGGTTTTAGATTTGGTTAATTTGGTTTGGTTTAGGGTTTTAAGTTTGTGGGTCATTTAAGGTTTCAAGTTTGTGAATCATTTTGAGTCAAATCATCTCGGGTACACATCATTTCGGATTTATTTGTTCAAATCGTTTTAGATTCGAGTCATTTTGAACACATATCAAGGGTGAAGCCCTAAATGACCCACAAACTTAAAACCTAAATCCTAAACTCTAAAAATTAAACCTCACACCTTAAACCCTAAGCCCTAACCTCGAAACGCTAACCCTAAATCTAATTCTAATGGTCGGATATATATATGGGCACCAAAAAGGGACAAAAGATTTCTATTCGAATAGTTTAAAGTATATATAAAGTGGAGCAACAAGTTGGTTGGTTGTGATTTGTGAAGCAAGCATTTAGGTTCATGCATGCACCCCATATATGGATAATGTTTGCTTCTGCAGAAAATAGAGTGAAAAAAAAGTACATGCAAAATTTGTATCACTTGTCGTTAACCCTAGTGCGAGAGAGGTTGAGATTCTGTGAAACAAAACTCTCTTGTATTTTTGCACCACATTGGGTTGCATTAGTGTCACTTTCATATACACAAAGGGCTTTTCCTTTCACATGTTGGAATGGTTGTTTGAAAGAATCATGGCATTGCCATCTTGCCTTTGCCCACCACTACCTGTGTAATAATTATGATTATGAATATGTATAGATCAAAGATGGGTACTGCAGCTGCTGCTTTTTTTCTGTTCTTTTTTTTTCAGATTCAATGCTTCTGGTTTTTGTACAATCCCCATTTGCCCCACTTGCTTCGTCGTATGATATAGGTGTTAGAAGGATGACAAGTGATGTTATTTTTTTTTCGCAAAGCAAATATTTTTATTAACGAGAAGATCCACTGAAACAATAGGTAAAAATTTAAAAAGAGATCTGAAAACAAGCCACACAATACACCCAGACTTGTGATAATGCAACTTGTCATGATGCTCATGCAGTATCTGTCGAGATAGATCCTTTGGACAAGATAACTCGCTAGCCATGCGTTGAGTAAGCTCCTACCTACAGTCAATGGCTGGGCGGAGCCATAAATTTCATATAATGGAGTTAAAGTGGGGTTAATTTTAAATTTATTATAAAAAAACTCTGATATAATTCAAATATATTTATATAGTATGTACTTTTTAGCAGGTCAATTGCACCCTAATATTTCCATATAAATCCGCATATGCCTGCAGTCTTCTTTGGTCAATAAGTAATCTCGTCCAAAAGAATATTCATATGCTCAGAACCCAAACTCTTCCATTATCCTCCTAAATCATTGGAACCTACTTGGATGCTATCTTTGTGTGAACAGTCTTTAACATTCTTTTAGGGTTTGTTTTGAACGAAAACCCATTGTTGCTTTTTTTTTTGTTGCTTTTTTTCATGCCTCAACACTAAAAAATAAATTTTAAGTTCTAACCTCAAATTTTAAATCATAAACCTTAAACTATATATTATATCCCCAATTCTCTAAACCCTAATTAACCTTAACCCTAAACCTATGTTTTTAAAATGAAGGATAAATAAGGGCACCAAAAATGATAAAGGATCTCTATTCTTGTTTTGTAACCATGTCTCAAAGTCTATTATCAATTTTTATCTCTTGTATTCCGGACACTCTTCTCTTTTCGTTGTCCTAGGTCGAGTTATGTCTTGACTGGGTCATGAAAGGATTTTCTTTCTGGTTTTCGAGTGGTTCCAGTAAAAAATATGTTGTTATTCTTATGAGACTCTGGTTCAAGCTATTTGTCTGAAAAGTGTGTGCATCTTATCAAAAGTCAAAGAAAAATAAATAGATAATACAATAAAAGTACACATGAACACCATCGATTGTGAAAGAAAAACAACAACAATACTAATAAAACTTTCGGAGTCTATAATGATATAATAGTACGTTGACAACTGACTTATATCACAATTTTATATCTCTTTAAAAATATTAGGTTTGGGAGTTTAGAGAAATTAAAGATTTTGGGTTTTTTTTATAAAATTAAAGATTTTCTAAAAATAAAAATTAAAGAAATACTAAAAATATGCCACGTATCGCCTTTTTATTGGATAACGAAAAATTTTCAATGTCTGTCATAGAAAAACCTAATTTGAGTTACAAATGAAACGTTAGGCACCAAAGTAATCCGAAAAAAACATTAGGCACCAAACTAAAAAAAAGAAATAAGTTAGACACCTTTTTACTGTTAAGCCAAAATAATATAAACAATAAAACTTTTTAACGGTTAATCAAACTTATTAAAACCATAAATGTACATGTATTTTTAAAAGTTTAGTAATCGTCATACAGATAGTAAAATTCCATTACATTTCATTAATTTTGAAATTAATACCCAAAACAATATTAATACATTTCATTAGTTTATAAGCAGAAGAACCCAAATCTCAGACTTAATGCTATAAATCTCAGATAAGCATAATTATTAGTAAGATTGTCGGCACATAGTTTATAAGCAGAAGAACCCAAATCTCAGACTTAATGCTATAAATCTCAGATAAGCATAATTATTAGTAAGATTGTCGGCACATAAACTGCTTTATTATGTAGGCAGGAATAAAACTATATACATATAAATAAACAAAGCATCTGCAATAGGATTAGGGTTGTGACGGCTATCATTTCATGAAAGCGAAACCACCGAAAATGGAAAAGTAAAGGGCGATTGGTCCACTCTTATTTTACCACTGGCTAATCTGAAACGTGATTGGCAACTAGGAAAATGCGAGAAAAAAGTGGTCCTCAAACCCTGAATGTGACTGCAGCTGCTTGGTTTATTTAGATTTCCTTCCAATATACTATATATATTAAATTAAACAAAAGAAGAGTAGATTTTCTGGGTTTTGTTTGCCATTGCCAGACAACTTTGAAGATACTGGAAAGTTAATAGAAAAGAAAATGTTGTTATCATTAAAAGATTCGGATTTGAATAATTCGCCTATAAAGTATGTATGTTTTATTAAAAACTAAAAAAATGAACATATATTATCGTGAGATTACACCAAATATTAAAAAGCTTCCAGGCTAGAGTTCCAAAGAGCTGCAGAAATGATCAAAACTGACCAAAGCAGTCCTAAACGCAACCATCTTCACACTGGGAATCCATTTATAATAATTAAATAATGTAAATTCGGTAGATTGAGCTAGTGATGTCTTGACGAAAGATTTTCTATTCGAATTAAGTTTTAGTTGATACCAGAGATGGAACGAGAGGGGGTTGGAGGAGACACTTGCCTCTCCTGAAAATTTAAAATTTGTATATAATTTTAAAATTTTTTAAAACTTTTCTATGTATTTTATATAGAAAATCTATTTTTATCCCTTAAAATTTTATAAGTCGCTCCTGCTAAAATTTTATAAATGTACCCTTTAACATAAAGTTCTGCGCCCGTCCTAGTTGATATTAGATCTTAATTTCTAAAGAAGACCACATTTTCTATCTCCTTGTCCAATAATTGATGTTAAAGCGGCATCAATTCAAATGTCAAAATATTTTTTTTGTTGATAGAACGTCTTCATCTTCATCTTCCCATTCACATTCTTTTTAAAGAAAATTTACAAATTAATTTACAAATGAAATTAAGAAAAACTTCAAGTTGCCGACATATAGATGTATTGCTTATAATTATAAAGTAAAAATATATAAACTTATTTTAATCTAATTTAATATTTTTTATATAATCATTCGTATTAACTATTCAACTCATTGATTGATTAATCCAGATCGGTACTACAAAAGTTCATTATGGAACAACCCTCATCAACTCAATTCACTATATTCACGACATCTGAATCTAGTATATCATTCCACTAGACCAACTGATTATTAGTTAATTTTAATATTTCAATACTTCTAAATAATTAACAAAAATCTAATCAAACAAGTAATTTTACTATTCAAATCTAACATTACTCAATCTATAAAACACATATAATTAATCCGTCAGCATCAGCCAGCTTATGCCAAATTGTCATCATGATCTTAATTACTAGTATAATATTTAATAAAATATTATTAGTATGAGATATGCATTAATTTTATAATCACACTCACCCATTGTGTGCGGTAGCATCTATGTAATTTTTAAATTTTTATATAATTTAAATATTTTTTATTAATGATCTGATTTCACTGACATAAAAATTTATTTATTTTCCATAAACTAAAGTTGGAATTCTATATTTTTAAAATTTTAAAAGATAAATAAATGATACACTTATTGCCATTTAAATTCTATTTGTAAAACCGATTAAGATTTTTTTTTTGAATATGTTAGTGTGTGAGTACAAGATAGTATTTGTTTAATTTTTTTAACCTTTTAATAAGGTACACACTGTGCACATGGTGCTCGAACCCAAGTCACCTAGATAAAATACATCATCCTTTACCACTAGGACCACTCCACGGGTTCAAAACCGATTAAGATTTTGCTTGATTAACATGTTGCTGATACAATATAAAAAAGACGTAGAGTCGAGCATGTTTAAGTGTTTAATATACAAAATTCTTTATTTTTTTGGTTGCCCTTTCGGTTTCCAGGAAGCCCTGACTAATCCAGACCGATCCGTGTCACACACCTGATTTTGGTGGGTGAGTCTCCCAACGAGGGTTTTCTGCATACACAATGCCTCCAACTCAAAACCTACTTAAATGATATCAAACTGCTTACCACTTGGACGAATCCCGTTGGTATAAAATTCTTGATTTAGGTGTGAATATTTGCATAATTTTTATATTATGATTAATTGATTAGATAATTATAAAATAATAATAAATTAATACTAATAAACTGCTCCCACTAACATGCTAAACCTGAATTATTATTTGGAATTTAGATCGTGATACGGTCCTATTAATTATATCGAGCATCTCTTGGACTTTGACATTAAATTACTGATCAAAGTATTTTAATTTTATCAAAAGAATAATGTCATAATCAAAGATAGTTTTGGTAGGACCATTTCATTTATAGTCATCGTAACCAATTATAAAGTAAATATTATGAATTATTTCTGATCATTCGTTAGGTCACATATTTTTCTCTTATTCTTTTAGTTGGGAAGAAAGAATATTTAAAATTATAGATTTATAGTATATATATTATGTTCATTTCATTATTTATATTTGAAATTTATGGTTGTCCCATTATTTTTTATCCACAACTCAAATGATTCTGAAAGAGATTTACGCACCCAAATTTTGTTTACATATAAAAGAAATACAAAATGAAACAATATCATTTTTAAATTTATTTGTATTTTTTTCGAAAATCACATCAGTTTGTTGGAAAGATTTCTTTTTACTAATTATCAGTTGGAGATGAGCCGTTAAGCAATGTCAGATATTTGAATCATGATCTTGTGAAATAAAATAAATTTAATTGAAAGGATTGCTTCTAATATATATCTGTTATATTTGATCTGAATTAGTCGATTAATAAATCAAATACAGGCGATTATATAAAAATATAAGAGGTTTTTAGGTTTTGTTTCAAGTTAATATATTGTTTTTGGATGTTCAACCGATGCGTGATATTTTGCATTAAAAATCCATTTTATATTTAATTGTGCACATCCAATTTGTGTGGTCCTTGTACAAGGGGATAGCTTGGTCCAACCTAATAGGCTTTTTTATATATATTGTTCAAACTTTTCAAAATAATATGCAATATTTCTTGAAACCAAATATTAACTAATTTGTTTGATAAACGGAAATGATAATTATTAAATTTTTATTATTTTTTGTATTTATTGAACATTAAGTACCAAAAATAATTATTTAAAGTAAATTTTTGATTAAGATTATTTAAAGTAATTAATTTAATTATAGTTGTAAGTTCAAATATAATGCACATTCGATTAATCATCACCATTATTAATCATTACAAAATAAAATCAAACTAATAATTTGAATAAGTTAAACAAAACCAAATCTAGGGTAAAGGACACAAATGGTCACTAAACTATATTTAAAAATACAAAATGGTCATCAAACTTTCAAATGTTACATAATGGGCATTAAACTTTAGTTTTTGTTACAAAATGATCACTGAACCGTTAACTATCGTTAATTGGGTGACGCGACAGTTACAGAAATTTGAATACTATAACATTTAATCCTCCATATTGACACGTTTAATCAGTTTATTCCTAATTTAACCCTCATTATTGATGTCAAAATTGATTGAATGTGTAAATACTGATGATTAAATATGTTATTATACAAATTTTCGTTGATGCCGCGTCTCCTAATTAACGACGGTTAACGGCCTAGTGACCATTTTGTTATAAAACTAAAGTTTAATGATCATTACGTAATTTTTAAAATTTTGATGACCATTTTATATTTTAAGAATAGTTTAGTGACCATTTGTGTACTTTACCCTAAAATCTAGATTGAGAACTCACAAACATTAAGAGATTAAGTCCGCGTCGCTAAGATCTCAAAGTTCTTAAAAATTCAAATTTAATATTAAATAAAAATATCAGATATTACCATATTACTTAGTCTTTATGGCACCTAATTTAGATTAGCTGATCAATAGATCAGATACTGATGATTATATCCACGTAAAAAAATGAAAAAAATGAAAATTTTGGCTTACAAAGTTGTACTTCTAAGACTTGAAGGAGTTGGGCCATGGCCCTTAAAGAGCATGTGCTCAAGAACGTTTAAAAATTTGTGAACAAAGTTTTGTGTTGTTTCTAGTCAATATTAAAGGCACAATGTGCTAAAGGAATAGCCTCATTTGCAATTATATGCAGTCGATAAGGTTCAAGCTTTGAAATTTTAAAGATTACAAGTTCAAGTCTTATCATGTGTAAATCACGTATAAATTCTCTAATTAGTTCGAGTCAGTTATTCAAGTAATGCATAGCTAGGTTGAGAACCTATTTATCAAGATGACAATGTGTAAACACTATAACATAATTCTACTTGGACAATGTATATAATAATATAAACGAAAGAGTTTTTAATATCATATAAGTATATAATAATATAAACGAAAGAGTTTTATTATTATATAAGTATACACACTATATTGATAACCTTACCACTCAAACTTTTAAGTTGAAAAGCAGGGATGGACTTAGAGGGGTTGGACGGGGTCGTCCCTCCCTACAAATTTAAAATTCTTATATGATTTAAAAAAATTTAAAATTTTTCTATATATTTCCTATTGAAAATCTATTTTCCCCCTAAAATTTTATAAGTTCGCACCCTCTAGAATTTTATAAGTTCGCGCCCTAACATAAAGTTTTGCGTTCGTAATTGTTAGAAAAGTGAACTCATAATTCATCATTGTTAAACTTAACAAGAGATTTAACGATTAAGTTTTTTTATTTATAAGAGAAGGAGAAGTTCTTTTACATATAAGTATACTATACAAATGAGATTATAAAATACAAAATTTAATAAGTCTGATCAAGAACGAAATTAGGATCAAATATTAAAAGGACATTAGTTTATTAGACCCGTAAATCTAAAAATTAAGAAAAACAAAACTCTTATTTAACTCCGTCCATGATTTGATAATGCAAAATTGTATTTATAATGACCGGGTTGTAAATAGTTTTTGTGATGGGTAATTTCAGATTTTTGTGATTTACGTTGCATAAATAGCGAATTTTATGTTTTTTAATGAATTTTAATAAATATTAAAAATAATTAAAAGAAAAGCCATTGGGTGATTACAAAAGCAAAGATTAAAAATAAAATAATTAAAAAGAAAACCCAATTAACAAGAGAGGAAATAAAACATGGTGCTTTCATCAAAAAAAAAAAAACATGGTGCTTCTTCGTGTCGGAAAGTATCTCTTTTCCGTTTTTTTCCTTTAATTCATGCGCGTGGGTCCCACGCACACCCGCCTCGCCCACTCCAACTCCCTCCATCTTCTTTCTCCCCCTTGCTAAAATATCAACCTCCCGCAACTATTTTCAGTTGACGCCGATTTTACTAAACTTATCTTTTCTCTATTTCCTCGCCTCACTCTCTCTTAGTGGCGCGTACTTTCCACTTTCCAACTTTCTATTTCCTTTTCCTCTTTGGATGACGGGACTGAGAAGCTAGCCAAAAACCCTAGCTCTCTCTCCTCCATTCCTTTATTTCATGGACTCTCTTACGTTTCTTTTAGATTTCATTTTTATGCTCTGAATCCTTTGATTTTCTTTGCTTTTTTTTTTCTTTTGGCGCGAGGTTTAGAGGATGGACGATAAAGAGGGGCTTCATCCAGCTGCGACTGAGTTTAAATCCGATTCGAGCTCGATCTGGACACTTGCTGGACCTGACTCGGTCTCGGATGGCGTCGATTACTTCTTCGATAGGGAAAGCAGTATACTGAGCGAGTTCGGTTGGAATATTCTACAACCGGACCACGCCGATGAGTTCGAAAGGTTTAGTGAACTAGACCGGACAGACACCAGGGATGATTTGGCAGGAGATTTTAGCGGCTCATCGAAGAGCTGTGGTGTAGCTGGTGGTTCGTGTTCAGGGACGGTGTCGAATCCGGGCGGGTCAGCTGAATTGCCGATACCGAATCCGTCGGTATCTTCGAGCTCCAGCGAGGAACCGCCGGAGAAATCAACGGACTTCGGAGGGAAACAGCCTGAGATACCGTGAGTATAAGTGAACCGACGATGAAAATGAAAAGAAAAAAATTCATTTTATCCTTTAGCTTTTTTTGCGTTATTTCGTGGGACTGAGTCGTAATTAAATACAATTTCGGAGGGCAAAAACAACAAAAGCCACGGCATCGAAAAGTAATGCTTAAATCAGAGAGAATCTCTGAGTCTGGGAAGGTGCAATTTTCGGTGTCCGTACACTGAAACTGTAAAAGGAAGATAACAACCTTGTTGTTTCATGCAAGTTGGGGGAGGAAAGGGTTTAGGTAGTTTCGTAAATTTTTAGAAATAATAGGTCCAATTAAGGCCAATTGGGGGCCAAAAATTATAGTTATTTTTTGGCCATTAACGGAGCGACCTTTTCACCGCCGCTATTGCGGCGGGAATGGCGTGCTTTGCTTTCTGGTATTTTTCTGTTTTCGAAGTCAAAAAGCGGGAATATAGCTGCTGAGAAAAACCCCTTTCGGTAACAAAAATCGTAGATGCTGCAAATTAGAATCATTTAGGACCATCTTCCATTAATTTTTTTGTTCTACATTCATTCCTTCTGGTAAAAAGTAACATATATTGTCATATATAGGGTTTTATTGTTACTTCTGAGGTGGGTTTTCATTCCTGGAATTGATCATTTAGTAGCATTCAAGATTCATAAAATGTATTTGCTGTAAAAGGGAATTGATCAGACATCTCATAAAATCATGAATTTCTTCCAGATTATGAGAAAGCTCTTTGTATTAGTTGGAAACTTGATTTTCATCACATTGCAGTATATATATGAAGTATATGATTCAAGCATTTTCTACATTATATTGAATTCAGCTTTTAGTCTCTTTCAATTGCATACCTTGGAATTGGTTAGATTGGTCCCAGACATTTTGGTTATAGTTTCCTTTTATCTTTTGTTAAAAACTAAAACATATGCATTAACCTTCCTTTTAGCAAAATATTTAATGCTTAGGATTCTTTTTCCCCCCTTCATTTTGATAATTGTAGGTTGAATTTTTATATATATATATATAGGAGCAAGGTGAGAAATAAAGTGCAAAAGCGAATTCGGCAGCCACGTTTTGCTTTCATGACCAAGAGTGAAGTTGAGCATCTTGAAGACGGCTACAGATGGCGGAAATATGGACAAAAGGCTGTTAAAAATAGTCCATTTCCTAGGTCTGTTGCTATTTCTCTATTTTCAACCGTTTGTATTGAGTCAATGCGTGTTTTTTTTTTTTCTATTCAACAAACTAAACTTCAAAGTTAAACATTGTAAACCATATTCATTTTCCTATATTATAATGAATTTCCTTTTCAAAAGTTTGTGTTTTGATGAGTTTTATACCTTATAGGAGGGAGTTAGTGATACCGATAAATTTCTTCAACAAAGTTGAATATTTAGATTATTAAACAACTAAGCCGTAGCACGAGATTCCCTCAGTTCATGTCTAAATGATTGATAAGACGTGTCTATGGCAAATGAAACGTTTCTTATAATGTTAGGTCCACTGTCCTTTTGATCATTAATTTGACTAATCTTAATTTTCAAGTACTGCATAAATATTTTCCTTAATTCAGTCATATTTTATGTGAGAATATGCACCATATGCATGCATTTTCTAAAGTGAGGTCAAATTTATTAAGCACATGTAGAGTTGCAAAAAGCCTTGATAGGCTCCTTATGTTTGGGGTAGTGAAATTATTACTTCATGCTTAAAATTATTCATTAATGGAAGTAAAAAAAAATTTAGAATATTTGTGCAAAACTGAGCCATTTATTTAATTTCACAGGAGCTACTATCGCTGCACAAATAGCAAATGTACAGTGAAGAAGAGGGTAGAACGATCCTCTGAAGATCCCACCATTGTCATTACTACATATGAAGGTCAACACTGTCATCATAGTGTCGGTTTCCCCCGTGGTGGACTCATCAACCATGAAGTTGCCTTTGCCCGTCAATTTACTCCTGCAGTCTCTCAATTTTATCATCCACATGTACAGTTACATAGGGGAATCCCTCCAAGCACAACACAGTCACACCAAGTACCAATTGAAGTAAGAGAATCTCGTGAGCTTCCAGAACCCACCTCCCAGTTGCCCAAAGATGAAGGGTTACTTGGGGATATTGTGCCTCCTGGAATGCGTAACAGATGAGAAAAAAATATGGTATGAATTATCTTCCTTGAACCATGTTTACATACTCTCAGACTGCCATACTATAACTCTTTGACACTTAATCTGCCTGAATTTCTTGTGTGCTTGTTCTCTTGTCTATGTTTGTTTTTCCCATGTTGACAGTTGACTATTGAGCGTAGTAAAAATCTTTTTTGTTTTTAACTCAAAGAGGAACTAGATTAAAGTTTATGTTAAGTTGTAACTTGATGAACGGTGGCATAACGCTGGTTTGATGTTCTATCTTCTATGGTTTGACCCTGGAGAAGAACCTATAGGGTTGAACTGTTGTAAGTAGTAGTACCGCTTCCAGGTCAACAAAATTACAGTCCGACTGAGCCGAGAAAAAGGTAAGGGAGATGAAGAATGGCTTAAGCACTGAGCATTTTACTAGTTAGGGCTTCAGCTTAGTTATTGATAAGATTCAGCCTCCCATTGGTCACAAGGCCTTCACAAAGACTATAGCTTCTTAGCTAGTACGTAGCTAATGGACCACTGTGATTAAACCCCACAAGGACGAGACATAGAACCCTCTTTTGACATTTTTTTTCTGGATTGTCCTATATCTTGATGTTGCCAGCTTTATTAAGGTTAATCAAGGATCCTAAAAGGCCTTTCTAGACATGGGATTGATATAGAGGTTACAAATTTACTTTTAATAACCAGTAGAATCTTCTGGATTGACGTTTTTTATATGGTTCTCAAGTTGAGCCTAGGGGTTATCAGTAAAGTACATTTGATAAATCTCTAAATGCACCTACTAGTCACTATCTACATGTATCGGCAATAGATTTTAAGAAGGCTTAGCTTTTTATATGTGGTTTAGATTGTTTTAAGAAATTAGTGAAGTTAAAAAATATTCAAAGGCTGCGAGTTTTGAATAAGAATTTGGTTCCATTTATTCTTTGAGTAATCTTATAATATTAATTTACTGTGGTGTGATCTAAAGATGTCTTGAATATGGAACTAAATTTATTGTATAAGGATTCCTTGATTCTGGGTTTTTTTTTCTCTAGATTTCACCAATGTTCTATCTGAAAAGGGAGGGCCTTCTTTTATATATACCATCGCTATCATCATGATTATGCGAATAGATCATTATAGGAGGAAATAGAACAATTCCCTTTCTTCTCTCCGTGATAAAAAAAAGTTTAGATAAAGTTACTTTCGTTTGGAATCCTAACATATCATCAGTTTCATTGAAAATTAACAGTGATACTTACAAATTACTCGTCAAATAAATTATTAGTGAGATTCGAACTTAAATGTTTACCAAAATACTAACAAATGCTCAACCAACAAAACTAGAAAAATTATTGATGAGAATCGAACTCTGATATTTGTCCTAGTGTTCATTAGTGTTGAACCGAGAATAGAATAACTTTTGGTTCATACCATAGGGTAGAAAAATAAGAAACATATGTCTGTTTACCAGATTAAAAAAAGAAAAAAATTAAAAAGACAAAAAGCCATATTAGGTCTTTGTACAACACTTGTGGAGGTGATGAAAAGAACAAGAAAAAGCAAAATGATTACTTCTTTCTTGACACGTCAAGGGATATATGAAAATCTGGTTGGAGTTGAACGTTGAAGTGTGCCTGTCGGTTTTGGAACAAAGCATAACAATCAAGTGGAGAATATGAATCCAAACCATATAGTAATATAGCAATATGCCATAAGAATTTAGAGTACATAGCTAGCTAGGTTCTGCTGTTCATTCATTTACTTAACAGTAATCCTTTTCTTTTCTTTTCCTTTTTTTTTCAAATACAGGCTATACCCATTGGTTTGGTAGATGAACTGAAGGTTACTGATATTGCTCTAAGGATCAGCTCAAGAGCCAAACCAAAGAAAACTTTTTTGTTTCAATACAAAAGTGAGCGAGTCCTTTACCAAAAAATACAACTCCTTAATCAAGTCACAATGTTTACTTACACAAATAGTATTTTGCTCACATGATGAGTTCATTCTCTTAATGGGCAAGATTTATCTAACGTAAGCCCTTCGGATCTAATATGTGCATTTTATTATATGTAAATATGAATATAACACTTGAAGCTTATGCATTGAGGTGGCAATCGGGTCTATCCGATCGGTTGATATTCGGTTCGGGTTATTTTCGGTTTAAGTTTGATTTCGGTCGAATCGGGTTTGATTCGGATTTAGTTTGGGTCTATGTTATTTCAAATCGGGTCGGTATCGGGTCAGTTAATATCAGGTCGTCTGATTTTCGGGTCAGATCAATATCAGATCGGTTAACCTTTTTGATTCGGGTCTATATCGAATTGGTTGACTTTTTTGGTCGGGTCAATATTAAATCATTTATTTTTCGGATCAGGTCAATATCGGATCGGTCGGCTTTCAATCTGAGTTAATATATGAAAATGATATTTTAAAGGAGAAAAAAAATGATATTATACCATTAAACTATTACTAAATGTAGTTGTTAATTAGTAATATAATACAAAATGAGAATAAAACATACATATTTGAGGAAATTAAATTTGGGTTGCTTTAGGTTCAATTTGCTTTTGGTTCGGTTGATTTTCGGTTCAAGTTACTTTCGGTTCGGGTTATTTTCGATTTTGGTTATTTTCGATTTCGGTTAATTTTGATTGGAGTTGATTTTCGATATAACTAAATTCATGTCAGTTTTGGTTCGAATTCGGGTTAAATTTAGACCATTATGTCCGGGCCTATATTGAGTCCCAAGTCGAATAAATCGGTTCGGATCTTAGATTTTGTGTCAAGTTTGCCATGTCTACTTATGCATGTGGATATATATATGGAAATTCATGGTTATTATTGGATTTAAATGCTGAGATTAGGTAGAGTTACAAGAAAAAGTTTAGAACCACTAGTTTCTGACTAGCCCTACTCTCTCTTGGAAAAGTATATTCTACCTATTTTTATAGGAATTTTGTTTTACTTTTTTAAAATATACGTATCAGATATACGTATTATTTATCATTAGCATTAAGATTTAGGCTTTATAGTTTTAATTTCTAAAATATACGTATCAAATATATATATATATAAAGAGTTATATTTATGTAATTTCTATATACTTTATGTTTTGAAGTATTATTTATCATTAGCATTAACGTTTAGGCTTTATAGTTTAAGGTTAGGAATCTAGATTTTAAACAAGGTTGTATAATATTTTTTTATACAGTTTGTGTATTAAAATATAATCATATATATAATTCATATTTAATACGTCATTTTGAAGGACGATTTTTTTGGTATAATAACATTTGAGGTCATTTTTAGTTTAATTATTAGTCAAATAACTACTTTGTCCCTCACAATTTTTAGATTTAAAAGTTTAATAGACTCTCGTCCCTCTCAATGTTTAATCCTGGCTTTGTCCCTGGTCGCACTATTCCATACATCAATAATGAATAATTCTCATTGTTAAATAAATTTTAAAACAAAATTTAACAATACTTTTATGAAACATTTTGATGTGATTAGTAATAGTATTTGTTCACAATTTTAGCTCTTTGATAATGTATATATATCGTGCAGACAAGTTACTCGAACTTAGATTTTTTACGGATAACATTACTTTTTCATTGAAATCACTCGATAGGTTCGAGTTAATGGGAAAATTATTAGATGGCCTGGTTCACCACATTATCTATGGTCTCATCCGATGAAAAATTTTCATCTTATTTTTTTCAAGGTGAATCTTCACATCTTTCATACATGTAACTAAGGAGTGAGTTACTTGGAAGTTACACAGAAATAGATGAATGTTATTGGATGGACTATAGATGACGTAATGAACCGAATCTATCTAATAATTTCTTAAGTTAATGGTATTTAATTTTAAGCCTAACAAAGAAACAAAAATATATATATACAAACATACGGTATATGTATATCATATATTGGATGTGTTGTGCTGTAATGGATATCAACTTGGATCTCATCACCAAGTTTCGTACGTGGCCCTGAAAATTGAAATGCAGGAATAGATGAATAGGAAGTAAATAAATGTTGGAAATTGGGAGCCACTTGTTTTTAATTGGCTCAGTTGCGTGGATTTCAATGTTGCTTCAGAGTTAGGCAGTCAGCCGACATTGCTTTTAAACCCCCTCCTCCCCCCTCTACTTTTTCTTTTATTTAAAACCTTTTTTAAACTTGAATTTATCCCTTTTAATTATATTTTTTTGTCTTTTTCCTTGTGAGGTTCAAGGTGTCTACTATGAAAAAAAGGGTCTAATAGTTATTTTAAGTTGAATTTATTCCTCGATTAAGTTTCAAGTTAAATTAATTCAAATCTCATTTTCTGTTTTTATGTTATAGTTATTTATAAGATTTAAACTCGAGTTTTTATATAGAGAGATTTAATATATTGTCATTTAACGAGATAGATATCAACAATAATGAAACTTTAAAATGTATCATTTGACCCTTTAAAATTTTAAAAATACAAATTGACCTCTTCAAATATTTGAATGTGCCCAAAAAATTTAAAAAATTATCACTTGATCCTCTAGAATTTTTAAAATTCTCATTAGGCTTCTTTAAATATTTAAACATTCTCAAATTCTTTTTCTAAAATCTCTAATTAACCTCACAAAATCAAGTGTCGATATCTACCACTAGATATTAATAAAACTTTAACCTATTTTTTCTCTTATAGGGTATTCACTTTACACTCATTTAGAAGAAATCTAATAAACAAATTAAGTGCTTCTAATAAATAAAGGGTTTAATTCTATTTTCTTTAGTCTGGTTTATAAATTAAAGTTCAATCGATAATACTATTAATTAAATCGAAAAGACTGAAGTCTTAGAACTAAAAAGAAATGGACTAAATTTTAAGAATACAAAAACTACAAAGATAAAGAGCAGAATTATAAGTAAATAGAGTGTTCAGAGTCGTAGACTGAGGAGCTGGTCATCGTACGATTAATTCCGGTATGGCGGTGGCAGAAGAAGTAGAAGTACTGGTGCTTTGTTCGGACCTTTTTCATATCATCGGCGATCTTTTTATGATTTCCGGGAATTCCTCGTGCGGTAGTTAGGTAGTTGGGTAATGTTTGTTATGCGTCATTCGAGGCAGGTGGACCTCTCTCTCCTCTCTCCCACTTGCTGTGACTGTGAAGTTTCTCCTAATTTTTTTATTTTATTTTTAAAAGTAAACAAAAATTGTCCATTTATATTTGATCCTTCTCCCACACTATTTTTCCATATAGATTTGAAACAACATTATTTTCCAAAATAGACTTTTGGAATTAACGATTAAAATCAAATTCGTTTTAATTTTGGGGAAAAAAAGGCTTCGTAATTTAAATTGGAGTTCATGATTGAACCATCATTATTTAAGTTCACTTTTATAGTTATAGTTGGATTCCTTACATTGCATCAAGTTCATTTAACGATGACAAAAATCATGACTTTAGGTCACATTTCCTACTATAAAAAAGGTAAGATGACAAAAGAAGCCCCCAACATTTGTATGTTTTGTCATTTGACCCCCTATTTTTTTGGAGCAAACAACCTCCAACGTTTTAATTTGATCCAAATATGTCTCTGTTGGATGGAAATTACCAGTCAACTGACAGTCAATGGTTGATTTTAATTGGACTTGCTACGTGTTAAAATATGCTGAAGTGGCATATGCCACGTTAGATTTAAAAAAACATTTTGTTATACCATTCTTTATAGTGATACGTGGCTGAATATCATGCTGACACGTGGCCGAACCGAATGGTGACACATGACGAATATGATGCTGACACGTCAGCAGATATTAACACGTGGCAATTTCAGTCAACATCAGCCGTTGACTGGCAGTTTTCATCCAACATGAACATATTTGAACTAAATTGAAACGTTGGAAGGTTGTTTGCTCAAAAAAAGAATAGAATACCAAATGATAAAGCATGCAAACGTTGGGGCATCTTTTATCATTTTGCCAAAAAAAAACACACGCAACGTATTGAAGAATTCGACACTCTCATCGTAATCAAGTTCGTCTTAAAAAATATAGTTTAAAAATTAATGTTATTTCAATACTAGAAAGGTAAATACTTTTTTTTTGTTATTTTTTGAAAATAAACCTTTATATTTTCTTTAAAATTATTTATTTTTCTCTCATTTTCATTTTATACATTTATATTTTTAAGTTCATTATATATCTATCATGAAACATAACTAACAATACTAGAAGTGTTAAATTCATCAAAGCATGCAATTATCTTAAACTAAATGGCATTAGCGTTTTAAAAGTGATTTTTGTTTTTAATTTCAAAAAAACAATTAGCGGTGGTGACCCACTGCAAAGAAATAAAAGTAAAATCAAGAGAAACAGACAATGAAATTGATTGAAGAGGGGTGGATTTGTATGGCCCACAAGAGCCACGTGGCAGACTGCAAAGCACTCAAAGGACAGAGCCCCCATTCGTACTTTCCACCTATATAATTTTTTGGGTAAACTACACCAGTAGTCACCAAACTATGATTTCTTTTATATTTTAGTTACCAAACTATTTTTTTGGCAAAAACATCACCAACGTTATGTTTCCTTCTTATTTTGGTCACCGGCTGTTATTTTATTTTATTTTTAAATTTTCATGTCATTTATTATCTCTCCTCGTAAGCAATATAAATTATTTTATAATATTTTTATTTAAATTAACAGGATGGTGACACATGTAACCGACTATTAGAGGAATAAAAAGAATGAAAAATTAAGCCCCTTATGCAGCCAGAGAGATGGTGACACGTGTAACTGCCTAATAGGATGGTGACATGTGTAACTACTTATTAGTCGAATCTCTCTGGCTGTATAAGAGGCTTGATTTTTCATTCCACTAATAGGTAGTGACACGTGTTACCATCATGTTAGTTCGAATAAAAATATTATAAAATAACATATATTTCTTACGAAGAGAGAGAAGAAATGACATGAAAAATAAAAAAATAAATTTTTTAACAGTCGGTGACCAAAATAGGAAGGAAACATAATGTTAGTGATGTTTTTACAAAAAAATAGTTTGGTGACCAAAATAAAAAAGAAACTGTAATTCGGTGATTACTGATGTAATTTACCCTAAATTTTTTTTGGGTATGCTTGTATTCATTCCGAATGTGTTTGGATTGAACTCGCGATCTTTCGCTTCCAAAGCGAACGCACTACAATGCTACAGAGGCAATTATTTCCACCAATATAATAATTAATAATTTGAACATATTTAAATATTTATAGCGGTTTTAAATACGTACAATAAAAACGAATGAATATAATCCTCAAGAAAAATAATAGTAAAAAAATAAGTTACATTAAATATTTTTAAAGGAAAAATAAAAAAAACTAATAATAAAGAATATATAGAAAACAAAACATTTTTAAAATCTTTATTTTTTTTTTATAAAAAATGCTTTTTAACTTTTACCATCACTATCATCATGATTATGCGAAGAGATCATTATAGGAGGAAATAGAACAATTCCCTTTCCTCTCTCCGTGATAAAAAAAAAAGTTTAGATAAAGTTACTTTCGTTTAGAATCCTAACGTATCATCAGTTTCATTGAAAATTAACAGTAATACTTACAAGTTACTCGTCAAATAAATTATTAGTGAGATTCGAACTTAAATGTTTACTAAAATTCTAATAAATGCTCAACCAATAAAATTAGATAGGTTATTGATGAGACTCGAACTCTGATATTTGTCCTAGTGTTTATTAGTGTTGAACCGAGAATAGAATAAATTTTGGTTCATACCATTTGGTAGAAAAATAAGAAACACATGTCTGTTTACCAGATCTACAAAAAAGGGGGAAAAAAGAGACAAAAAGCCATATGAGGTCTTTGCTCAACACTTGTGGAGGTGATGAAAAGAATAAGAAAAAGCAAAATGATTACTTCTTTCTTGACACGGCAAGGGATATATGAAAATCTGGTTGGAGTTGAACGTTGAAGTGTGCCTGTCGGTTTTGGAACAAAGCATAAAAATCAAGTGGAGAATATGAATCCAAACCATATAGTAATATAGCAATAAGCCATAAGAATTTAGAGTACATAACTAGCTAGGTTCTGCAGTTCATTTTTTTTTCTCGGCAAATATAGTAAATGCCATCGAACGACCTGTGATACACACTTAAAGGACTCCAGAACATGATCATCGATCAAACACCACAAGTTTGGAATTACATTCAAACTCCCTCAAACACCCAAATTAAATCAACTGAGACTACTGCCCCATACACGGACCAAATTAACCTACAGATCCACTTATAACTAAGTGAAACAATAACTGGGTTAAACAAAAGCAAAGCAATCTCCACTTTCAAGACACCCACATGAAACAATAACTGAGACTACTGAACTAAACAACCATAGAAAATGGAGGATAAACCAAACTTGCACTACAACAATATAGACTTTTAGTGACAAATTAGCAGTGACTAGGAGTAATTTTGTCACAAATATTAAACTTGTGTGACAATTTTTTGTGCGATACTATTAATATAAGTAATTGTGATGTATTTTTATTTGGTCACTGTTATGTAGTAATTGTGACGATTACATTTTTCACAATTAAATTCTCATTATAAGTCTATAACTGTGACACAAATTTTATTGTCACTAAAACATTGACACATGATAGTGACGATATATAAAGTGATAACTATTATTTAATATATGTTATGACAATGAAATTGTTTGTCACTTAAAATTTTACTTTTTGTTGTGATAAATTTTATTACTAATGAAAAAATAAAATTAATGACAAATTAGATATTGTCACAATAATAAATTTATTTTTATAATAATAGTAATAATAACAATTATAAAAAATTAAAGTTACCATGAACTAGTTTGTCAAAAGGTAAAATAATTCTATTAGTCTCAATACTATGCGCAGATTATTGTTTTAGTCATTCTATTTTGATCCATTTAGTCCTATATTTTTTAATTTTAAAATTTCAATCCTAATCCAAATAGAACAACGACAATATGACTAAATTACAATGACTAAAAATGATCAAATAAAAAGAACAAAAATCAAATATGCAACTTATGTATAACAAATGGGCTAAAAACAAAATTTTACTTAACATATTTAAAGACTATCATTCATGTCAAAGATCAAAATTTAAAAAGTACATAAACTTAAAGTGACCAAATTAAAGTAAAAAGACTTATGTAATATTAGCATAATATGTGATAGCAAAATTTTACCTTGTGATAGCAATATGATTATATCCAGAGTAACCATCCAAGAAGCAATAGTAGGGTTTCCTGGCGAGCTTGTCAAGCATTTGATCTATGAATGGCAGTGGGAAGTGATCCTTCTTCGTGGCTTTTTTTAGCCTCCGATTATTATTACAAATCTGTCATCCAGTAACGGTTTTGGTAAGGAGGAGTTCATCGACTTTGTTCTTGATTACATTAATTCCTCCTTTCATAGGCACACACTGGATAAGACTTACCCATGAGCTATCAGAGATAGGATAGACATTTCTAGCGTCGAGCCACTTGATGATTGCTTTCATAACTAAAGTTTTCATGATGAGGTTGAGTCTTCGTTGTGGTTCTATCAAGCTGCTCTGGTCATTTGCAAGCAAAATTTTATGCATACACAAAGTATGGCTTATCCTTTTTTATGTCAGTAATAGTCCAACCAATAGATTTCTTATGTTGTGACAAGACCGTTAATAGTTTAGCTTCTTGGTCAAATTTTAAGCAAGCAGAAATGACAACAGACAGTGTATCATTCTCCCCTAAAAATGCATATTTTAATCGAGGGAAAGAGGGCGTTTTGAACTCAGTATAATCCAAAGGTTCAAAGGTTATACCTGGTCTATGAAGCACATCATTGGATTGTTTAATCTCAACCTTACATTCCTCATCTTCAGCGTCGTGCATGGCCTTATCAAAATTAGCTTGCTCCTCAACAACAAGCACATTATTGCAACATATTTCGGGCAAGCTTTCTTTGATTAGGGCTTCTTTAGTCTCTACGAGTTGGCATTCTTTAGGGTCATCCACGTACTTGAGGGTGCTGAAAAAGTTGAATGTGATCATTTGGCCGTTCATCTTCATAGTGAATTCACCATTTTCACAATCGATTACAATACGCCCGGTGGCTAGGAATGGTCTCCCCAGAATAATGGGAGCATTCTCATCAGCTTCACAATCAAGGATGATAAAGTCCGCCGAAAAGACAAACTTATCTACCTTAACTAGGACATCTTCAATTCTGCCCTCGGGTCTAATTTGCGATCGATCGACCATCTGAATGATCAACGATGTAGGCCTTACTTTTCTCATCCCTAATCTTTTGAACACGAATTTCGGCATCAAATTTACACTTACATCGAGATCACATAAAGCATGACACAATAGTTATGGCTTATGGAGCATGGAATGGTAAAACTGTCGGGGTCCTTTACTTTAGGTGGCAAATCACTTATCACAGCCACGCATTCGCCCATAGTAATAATAGTTTCAACTTTACTCGCCTTCATTTTCTTTGTCACGATCTCCTTCAAAAACTTTGCGTAGATTGACATCTGGTCAATGGCCTTTGTTGCGCGTATTAAGTGCTACGCAAACGGTGCAAGTATACACGTCGCAAGTAATAAAGTGATATGATAAGTATCGAGTATCATCTCCACAGGGATTGGTTTGAGCCACTTTGCTTTAGTTATCGCACTATAAAAGTAAAAACACAATTGATAGTGAGAGTTGATTTTAACGAGTAAAGTAAAAGAGCATGTAAATAAAATAAAGATGTAAACAAATGATAGAGAGTAGGCCAGGTTATCGTGAGTTGAGGAGTGATAGCCAATTGGAACGTCTTGGTAAAAGAGTGCAAGGGCAACTCAGTTGTCATGGCAACTTGCGTAGCTGGGTTGCCTTGGCAACTAGTAAAACGGTTGCCTGGGCAACTATTTAGGTGTCTGGGCAGCAACTTCAAGGTTCAACAGGGCGTTTTTCAATGGTTTCTTCTTATCCCTAAGTCAAAACTCTAGCTAGTTGTGCATGCCTTGACAATACATCCCTACGTGAATCAAGGGTGAACAACAACTAATCTTAAGCTCCTCGTAGCCGTTGAAATCCTTAACTTATTCCTAAGACAGATTAATCTTCACCATCGATAGATTGAATAAAGACCATACTCATTCATTTCTTGAATCTAACTCTCCCGATATTAGATAAATAGATAGAATTACGAGATCTTCTCCCAATTCACTCGCAAACAAGAATAAAAACCAAGAATGAGTAAACCTTGAATTAAAAGTGCAAACTCTTATTACCTAAACAAAATCTAATTGTTTCTCTCAACAACAAAACACAATAACCCTAACCAATCAAGTTAGTTCATGGTTGGGTTCAAAAGATATACAAAGAATAATCCCCAAAGCATGAATCTAATGGAAGCAAAGAAGAAGAACAAGAAGAAGAAGAAATCAATCAGCCCATAGTCTAACTCTCTCTCAATCGAACTCTCTCCCCCTTGCTCTCTCTCTTTGAGTTTGACAACTTGGTCTCCTTCAAATAGGAGATGGCTAGGCCAAAGTCCTTCTTGAGGAGGAACTTAAGTTAGAGTTAAATACTTTAAAAGAATATAATTCTTTATTATATTTAAATTCCTTCTAGATCTTCTCTTATCTTTTTGGGATTTAATTTCTCTTTGACCTCTTCATGGAAATCAAACTTCTTTGGGATTTAACTTTGCTCCACGTCATCTTGGGCTTATCTAGTCATCAATTTCGACTGCCATATCATCTTATCCCTTATCGACAACTGCCCTGGTAACTAGCTCGGCATCTCCTTCATGCATTGCCCTGGCAACTGCGTCGGTATCTCCTTCATACATTGCCCTGGCTACTGGTTCCAGCCTTGCTTTGGAAACTGATTCTGCACACACAAAAACACACCAAAGCAGTATATTTTTCCACAAAAATCACCAAGTTATGTAATCAAGTTCAACGGTGGAAAGAAACATGAATTAATGCATGAATGACTAATTATGCAATTAATATGAGCCTAAGTCTAACAATAATATGAGTAAAAATGGTAATAAAAATAGTACTTTTGAACACTTAACATACCCCTAAACTTGAACTATTGATTGTCCTCAAGCAATGCAAACTAACAATTACCTGCCAAGACTTTAATCATCAAAGACATGCTTCAAACTTGAATTCAAACCTCGGAACCGTGGCACAAAGTATGATCACCTTTTAATTTTTCAGATAGCACAAAAATTACCCGGAATCAAACTATAATGCTCGTGACAATGTGTGTGCGTAGTTGTGTACAAGCTGATTTTCAAGATTCTATGTGAACAATAGGCTTTTATCAATTTAATTACCGGGGCATTTATTTTTATTTTCACTAAAGCCAATTTCGGGCACCTCTAGCGATTCTTTAATGTGCATTAACTACTAGAGCCAGTTTCGGGCACCTCTAGCAAGAATTTAACTTTTAATTTTAAATTTTAAATTTACCCAAAATTTAAGCAACCTAAGTTCACTAAGTTTCTTTCAATCAACAAGCCACAACCGTGTAAAAAAATCAGCGTCATAGTAAAATTCTAAGTTCTTTTCATGCAATCCTAAAATTAAAGGTTCTTTCAATTAAGTGCAGTGGCAAAAATTCATCATTGGATATTCAACAAGTCTTGAGAAATTAAATCCAATCAAAGGCATGGCAAGTAACATATGCAACCTATATGTGATTGCTAAAGATGAATGCAACTAAACATGAAACTAACTAGAAACCAACACCCCCTAAACTCGAGAGAAACATTATCCTCAATGTATATAAAAGTGAAACAAAATTTAAAAGAAACTAAATAAAATGAGTTAGTCGGAGAGGTCGTCACCTCGAGTGATAAGTTTTTTTCGTGCCATTTGCTTGATTCATTTTCCGGTCGGTGATTGAATGCTCGTGGCTGGTACCGCGTGAATAGCATTGCTTTGATTTGATCCATGTTTACCGAGGCAGGTTCACTTGCCTGGGCATCAATAGTCGCCGAAGCCATTGTTGTTGCCTGGGCATCGCTAGTTTCTATTGCCGTGGCAACTACTAAGGTAGTTGCCGGAGCATCCTCTGTTGCGGCTGCCGTGGCAAGTAGTCGGCAGTGAATTTCCTTAGCATGGTGGTTGTGAGTCTTGTTGTGGGAAAGAAAAGAAAACCTGGAAACTAAAGATAATGAAGAAAAATAAAATAAAATATCTCCTAAAAATTCCAAAAATAAATAAAGTTCCAAAAAATTAAAAACAAAAATTAAAGATTCTTAGAAAAAGCATTTTTCATGCATCTTCTAATGTTATTGCATATCTGAGAAAACTTGAGGAGAGTCGTTTCCGATACTTCTTATAGTCCATCCGCACCTTCCATCGAGTGACAATATTGCCCAAAAAGAGTTGGGTCAATGTGCTCGCAGCTACTCCCTTTTGTGTTACCATGGTGGATGTGTCTTTCTTTCGTGTTCCCTTGTAGTCCATGCATATCTTCCACCTTGCTATTGTTCCTGAAGGCATGAATATATTATTAGGAAAAATTATATCAACATCCAACCATTTAATTACCTCATTCTCGTCGGGCTCCATCATGGTTGGATGTAGCTTTCGTTGTCGTGGCAATTGCTGCTCTAGCCAATTGTCGTGGCAATTAGTTGCCAAAATTTGCTGTAAGTCAAGGGAAGAACCAATTTTCTGAAAAGCTTTACGAATCCAAACATTTTTTTCTTTTGGCCTCTCAAACATCTCAATCAGTAGAGATTTCGATGGCTTCAAATCTACCAGCATCGGTTCCTCAAGACATACCTGCAATGGACGAGGTGAGTTTTTAAAGAATTCAAAAGATTCAACCATTACCTGCTCATATTCCATTGGCAAAGTATTATCATCTCGTTGATATTGCATGTGGTTGTGCAATTTCCGTGGCAACTGTAGATGAGAGGAATCTACAAATTCTGCTTCAACATCAACGTTGTAACCTTTTGGGCATCAGGTTCCTCGGAATTTGTTGTAGTATTGTTGTTCTCAGCTTCATTGAGTGTTGTCGCGGCATTGCTCTGTTCAGGCTCCTCAATCATTGCCGAGGCAATTTGTTGCTCAGGCTCATCAAGTGTTGGACAGTCTTTCTCATCAACAAACTCTCGACTTTGAGGTTTTAGTTGTTCCTCACACATCGGAGAGCTTTTCTTGCATTGTTCCTTGTCCTCTTGCCTTGGGACGTCAGTATCCCCAGGAATGGATTGCTGGTGCATGTTATCCATGGCATATGTGGATCTCCTCAATTGATCTTCTGAATCCCTCAAGGGTGCATCCCACTGAGCTATCCTCATATCCATAGAATTTGATAGCTCTCGAATCTCTTCAATTGATCCGTCAAGTCTAGCCAAGGAAGCTAGCAACGTTTCCTCCAAGGAATTGGAATGCTCTTGGAAATGACTATATTGCCATGGCATATCTATTGCTACGACAAAATTATCATAGTAAAAAAAATTAAGCTTTTTGATCATACCATGAAGGATTTTGCTGTTGGTTCCATCTATGGTCCTCCATGTAGCCATATGCACCGAAAATGTGAGGGCAATTTTTTAACCCATGATGTTCTCCACAACAAGTGCACGAGTTTTCCACAGTATATGCTTTTCTCGGTTGGTATAGGTAATCATCGAAGGGTGCAAGAAACTCTTGATTGGATTGATTCATATATTCCAACATCAACTCTCGAATAGATCGGCTTTTATTTCTCGACATGTTGATGTCCCTTAACTTGTAGCGCACCTAATTTTTTTGATAAAACAAACAAAAAGAAAAGTTAGTAAAACTAAGAGAAAAAAATGCAATAACAAAAACAACTAACACCAATTGTCAATCCTCGGCAACGACGCCAAAAACTTGTAACGCGTATTGAGTGCTACGCAAACGGTGCAAATATACACGTCGCAAGTAATAAAGTGATATAATAATTATCAAGTATCATCTCTACAGGGATTGGTTTGGGCCACTTTGCTTTAGTTATCGCACTGTAAAAGTAAAAAAACAATTGATAGTGGGAGTTGATTTTAACGAGTAAAGTAAAAGAGCAAGTAAATAAAATAAAGATGTAAACAAATGAGACAGAGTATGCCAGGTTATCGTGAGTTGAGGAGTGGTAGCCAATTGGATCGTCTTGGTAAAAGAGTGCAAGGGCAACTCAGTTGTCTTGGCAACTAGTAGAACGGTTGCCTGGGTAACTCAGTTGCCTTGGCAACTAGTAGAACGGTTGCCTGGGCAACTGGCTGGGCAACTGTTTGGGCGACTAGGCAGCAACTTCAAGGTTCGACAGAGCGTTCTTCAATGGTTTCTTCTTATCCCTAAGTCGAAACTCTAGCTAGTTGTGCATGCCTTGACAATACATCCCTACGTGAATCAAGGGTGAACAACAACCAATCTCGCGCTCCCCTTAGTCGTTGAAATCCTTAACTTATTCCTAAGCCGGATTAATCTTCACCATCGATAGATTGAATAAAGACCATACTCATTCGTTTCTTGAATCTAACTCTCCCGATATTAGATAAATAGATAGAATTACGAGATCCTCTCCCAATTCACTCGCAAACAAGAATAAAAACCAAGAATGAGTAAACCTTGAATTGAAAGTGCAAACTCTTATTACCTAAACAAAATCCAATTGTTTCTCACAACAACAAAACACAATAATCCCAACCAATCAAGTTAGTTCATGGTTGGGTTCAAAAGATATACAAAGAATAATCCCCAAACCATGAATCTAATGGAAGCAAAGAAAAAGAAATCGATCAGCCCCTAGTCGAACTCTCTCTCAATCAAATTCGCTTAAAGCTTTCTCCCAATCGAACTCTCCCCCATTGCTCTCTCTCTCTCTTTGAGTTTGACGGCTTGACCTCCTTTAAATAGGAGATGGCTAGGTCAAAGTCCTTCTTGAGGAGGAACTTAAGTTGGAATTAAATACTTTAAAAGAATATAATTCTTTATTATATTTAAATTCCTTCTAGATCTTCTCCTATCTTTTTGGGATTTAATTTCTCTTTGACCTCTTCATGAAAATCAAACTCCTTTGGGATTTAACTTTGCTCCACGTCATCTTGGGCTTATCTAGTCATCAATTTTGACTGCCATATCATCTTATCCCTTATCGACAATTGCCCTGGCAACTAGCTCAACATCTGTTTCATGCATTGCCCTGACAACTGCGTCGGCATCTCCTTCATGCATTGCCCTGGCTACTGGTTCCAGCCTTGCTTTGGCAACTGATTCTGCACACACAGAAACACACCAAAGCAGTATATTTTTCCACAAAAATCACCAAGTTATGTAATCAAGTTCAACGGTGGAAAGAAACATGAATTAATGCATGAATGACTAATTATGCAACTAATATGGGCCTAAGTCTAACAATAATATGAGTAAAAAGGTAATACAAATAGTATTTTTAAACACTTAATAGCCTTCAGAAGTGAGAAATTGATTTGCAACTGTTCGAGCATCTCTAGAAACTTTTGATACTAGACATCTTGCTTCTGAGCTTTCAATCGCTTTGAGAATGAAGGTGGTGGTCTAAGCTCATCATATGGCTTACTGGATGTAGGTGCATCCTTAGTTTTATCTTCCTTGCCTTCAGTAGCAAGGTTACTCACTGTATCAGACACATAAGCTGAAGCTTTAGGTGTAGGAGCATCGGTAGATAACTTGCTTGGGAAGGACCCCACTGGAGATCTTCTCCCAAACTTGGCTTCTATCCTTAATTGTGTGCCACTACATATAGTGATGGCATTGCATTGCTCCTAATTAAAGGCCTCAGTGACTCCAGTATCACTAGGTAAACTACTGGGTGATCTTATTTTTAACATCTGGGCAATCTGTCCAACTTGTGTCTCTAAAGATCGTATGGAGGCGGTGTTGTTTTGCATGATCGATTGCTAGTTCTGCAACATGGCAGCTTGAGTTGTGAACATGTCACTTTAATTCTTCAAATGGGCTGCTTGATCCTGCATAATAACTCGGGCAGTTTCCATAACTCGTTGCGAGAAGCCTTGCTGAAGATGATGGTGATTCAATGGAATTTTCTTAGGAGGATCTCACCTTCACAAGTGAGGAAGATAATGATGAGTCGAAAGATTTGGATTATTGCGGGGAGAAGGAGGAGATAGAGAAGGAGTATCGTGCACTCAATGAGAGGAACACCGAGAAGGTGAAGGCAGATAAGGGCAAGGACAAAACTGGTATACCTTTTGCCTCTCGAAAAATGACTGGTAAAGTCATTTTTTTGCACGAGAAATCTAAAGTTGAAACACAGCAGCGTAAACAAGATGCGAGAAGCCTTGTTGAAGATGATGGTGATTCAATGGAATTTTCTGATGAGGATCTCACCTTCACAAGTGAGGAAGATAATGACGATTCGGAAGATTTGGATTATTGCAGGAGGAGAAAGAGGAGGAGGATGAAATAGAGAAGGAGCATCGTGCACTCAAGCGGAGGAACACCGGAAAGGTGAAGGCGGAGGAGCGCAAGGACAAAACTGGTATACCTTTTGCCTCTCGAAAAATGACCGGTAAAGTCATTTTTTTGCACAAGAAATCTAAAGTTGAAACACAGCAGCGTGAACAAGAAGCCTTGTTGAAGATGATGGTGATTCAATGGAATTTTCTGATGAGGATCTCACCTTCACAAGTGAGGAAGATAATGACGAGTCGGAAGATTTGGATTATTGCGAGGAGGAGGAGATAGAGAAGGAGTATCGTGCACTCAAGCGGAGGAACACCGGGAAGGTGAAGGCGGAGGAGCTCAAGGACAAAACTGGTATACGTTTAGAAGAGGGTGCTAAGATTACCTCCTCTTATGAAAGAGATGAATGGCTGGGGTCTTGGAAAGATGACTCATCTGCTGGGTTCTTAAGGTACAAGAAGAAATTTGGTAAGGCAGACACTTAAAGGAAGTACATGAACAAGAGCAATGGCGCTTCTTTCGCTAATGGTGTTTTTGATCATGGGGAATATGCATCTGATAGAGAAATTAGAAAGCGGTTGTCCAAACTTAATAGGAGATCACTTGACTCAGAAAGTGAAACATCTGATGAACTTGATCGCTCCTCTGAGGATGGCAAAAGTGAGAGTGAGATTGAGAGTACAACTTCAGATACAGAGAGTGACTTGGATTTCAAGCCTGAAGGACGTTCTGGAGAGTCAAGAGGGGATGGATACTTCATGGCTGGTGATACTTTTGATTCTATGGCAGATGATCGTGAATGGGGTGCTTGCATGACCAAAGCCAGTTTGGTTCCTCTTGTCACTAGGAAATATGAAGTCGTCGATCAGTATGTTGTTGTAGCTGATGAGGAAGATGTGCGGCGTAAGATGCAGGTATCCTTGCCAGAGGGCTATGACGAGAAGCTCAATGCTCAGAGAACTGGCACTGAGGAGTTGGATATGGAACTTCCTAGAGTCGAAGATTATAAACCCAGAAAAGAGCTTGGAGATGAAGTTATATAGCAATAAGTTTGTGGAATTGATCCTTATAACTTTTTACTTGATTCCATGCTAGAGGAGTTGGAATGGCCTTTAGAGGATAAGCAATCTTTTATCGAAGAGGTTCTCCTTCGAAGTCTGAATAAGCAAGTTAGACACTTTACAGGCGCTGGGAACACTCCAATGATGTATCCATTGAAGTCCGTTGTAGAAGAAATTAAAAGAGTTGCTGAGGTGGACTGTGATAAACGAACAATGAAAATGTGTCTAGGTATACTGAAAGCCATTGATGCTCGTCCTGATGACAACTATGTTGCTTACCGAAAGGTATACATGTGCTTCCTATTTAATAGCTTTAATAATTATGTTGTTTTTCTTGTTCCTTTGTTTTATGATGCTGATATTTACATTAATTTTCTACTGAATATGCTTCATTAGGGTCTGGCGATAGAGAGGGGGAAGGCGAGGGATCACTTGTTGAGGAGCTTCTTCGGTGCATGGCTCCTCATTTGAGGTCCAAGATTTAAGCCCATGACCCATCATGGTCTCACAACATTCTTAAACTACTTCAGAAATCTTTGTTATGGTGAGTGCATTGTTCTTGTTAAAACATCATTCCTTCTTAGAATCTCAACTCAAAGCTGGATAACCAATCCCAGTAGTATTTGAAGCCAGCCCCAGACCCAACATCTACTAGTGCACTGCCATCCTCTCTTGCTCTGATCCCAACATGTGCAAGCCCCCGTATTAACTATGCAGGCACTGAATACTGATGAAATCACATACATGGAAACTGTTATGATCATGAGCAGCCCATGCCAACACAACACACACCTCAACCATTGCCAAGTCAGCAGCAACAAGTGGCAAGGAAAAACACGTGAAAAGGGGCATCCCAAAGCTGATTAGGTTGTTAGTTACAATAGCTGGCTATTAAAGGGCAGTAAAAAAAATAGGAAGGCATGAAAAAAGTGAAAACTAATATCATCTCTCTCTGTTTCTAATTCTCTTCTCCCTATATTCTTTTTCTACCGTAATTCTCTTGTCTTCAATAGAAATTTAGTTTGATTAATTGAGGTCATCACATTGGTGCTTTCATTGGGAGATCCCTGAGATAATGGATCACACAAAAGCGATTAAGGAACTGCAGGTTACCTCAGCACGCCACGAGCAGCTGCTGGCTTCTCTGCATACACATTTCGAAGAGCAAAAACAGTTCAACGACAGTACCCAACGGACACTTCAGGATATAGCACGTCAATTGGCAGTTATATCATCACAATTGGGACTGCCGTCCAAGGTATGCATTGAAAATGAAGGATCAATGGACTCAATCACAAAGCCCCACCAGGTGTTCGACGAATTGTCAACACCAACCCACCCAAAAATTGGCGCTAAAAATTGTGATAAAGAGTTTGATGATCAGCAGATTCAAGACAGAAAAAGATTTGATTCTCAAAAGAATAAAGCAACGATGCATGATCGATTTGAGGAGAGACCTCCATTCTTGGGGACTACCCATAAACCAATGGTCGAACCTCCGAAGCATAGAGAAATCACAGAAGTGAAGGAGATCCCTACTGTGGGTGGTCATGGAACAATCCCGACATACTTTGTAAGTAATTCTGCCTCCACAGATTGTTTAAATCGACGGTCGAGGAAAGTGTTTAACGAGAACAAAGTTGTTAAGGTGAATGACCCTTTCATATTTCGACTTTTGGTGATGGAAAGGACGATAAAATGGCATGATCGGAACTTGAAAGTTGGGGTTAATAAGATTATAAATATGAATGAGTTAGCGACATATTTGTCCGATGTCATTTTTATACTTGCCGGTTTCTCTGGGGAAAGTGATATCGGAACCACTTACTCTTGGGTTGAGTTTTGGCAACATGATCGAGTGGAGATCCTTGACAACAATCATATCATTCTTTTTGATTTCGGGGGAAAATCCCTTGGACAAGGCGGTGCAGGTCAGCTAAGGAAAGAATTGGTTGAAGTGCATATTGGGTGCATATATTTGACCTCACCAGAAGGAACGTGGAACACTTACCCTATATGCTTAGGACTCATGTGTTCTAGTCCCATGAAAATTGGGGATGTGGGATACTTATCCTTAATTGTAGTTCCACTAATCTGTGCAGAGAAAGACAGTTCTTTCAGGGTTCTAGACATTTGCCATATATACGGAATGGCTTATGTTTCACTTTCTATGGTGATTGGAACCGTTTACATGTGGTCCTTCGTATGCAACATAGTCCGAGTTTCCTCAGCAAAGGTCAGCAAAGAAGTTAATAGAGATGATTCAACTAGAATTATCAAGCCGAATAGCCTTGGAGACTCGCCATTGCCGACTTTGTACGATCGAGGGAATTACTGTGAACCGCTTCTTCCTTCCAATGATTGCTTCATCTCTTTGCATACACATGAATTGTCATTGACATGCACCAAATCAAAGGGAACCATCAACGAATCAGATTTTGACAAGACCTGGCAGTATGTAAGAACAATTTCACAAAAACTCAGATTGAATGTTGTATTGGCACCTTCAACTACTGTAAAACTTTTTGGGTTCGCTACAGGTCTAGTTCCCCAAACTTGGAGTCTAGAAATTGGTGGCAATGATTCCCTACATGTGCTTCAAGACTTTGTTTATCTTTTGGGGAATGCAGCCATCCCTATCGTGACCTTGGTTGTGGAAGGAAACCTTCCAAGAGATGTGAAGGGACAAGTTAGAGTTTACAAGCCACAAGTGATTGAATTAGTTGATGTTCAGTACGCTAGCCTCCTATTTTTGGGCATTAACATCGTAAAGACTGCAGTCCAATTTGGTAAGGTTAGTAAGATTATAAGTTTCGGAGCAGTGGGTAGGTTGAGGACTGCTTGTAAGAGAGTGAAGAGGACCCTTTCGTCAACAGCTCAAACAACCATTGAGATCAATTATTTGGATGAGGGTATTGAGTTTTACTCAATGATCACCAAAGAAAGGTTTGAAGAGCTTAATATAGATATCTTTAGAAAATGCTTGGAGCCTATTGAGAAGTGTTTGAGGGATGCTAAGATGGACAAGAGCAGAGTTGATGATGCTGTTCTTGAAAGTGGTTCGACTAGGATTCCTAAGGGGCAGCAATCGTTGCATGAATTTTTAACGGAAAAGAACTTTGCAAGAACATTAATCCCGATGAAGCTGTCACCTATGGTGCTGCTGTTCAAGCTGCAATTTTTAGTGGTGAAAGGAATGAAAAGGTTCAGAAGTTGTTACTTTTGGATGTTACTCCATTGTCTCTCGGGTTGGAAACAACGAATACAAATAAGGTTGATGTTGTGAACGAGAAGGGAGTTGAGGCAAGGAACACGGTGGACAACTACGAGTACGACATGAGGAACACGATGAAGGATGAGAAGATTGGTTCAACATATTCTTCGAACCTTGAGGACAAGGTTCCTCTCCAAGAGGAGGGTATTGTTATGATCATGAGCAGCCCATGCCAACACAACACACACCTCAACCATTGCCAAGTCAGCAGACAACACAATTAATCAAACTAATATCCTCTCTCGCTTGTCTTCAATAGAAATTTAGTTTGATTAATTGAGATCATTACAGAAACCCCCACACTCCAGTGTAAATGTAATATTCCCCTCATTCCCTACTTCACTGCCCACCACTCGTACTTCCGACCCAAAAACCAATCCCCAAGTGCCCTACCTTCTCATAACCTCCTTCTCCATCTTTATAATCTCCCAACAATTTCTCCACAGGCAAACAGACACCAGTATGAAAATGGAGACACATGATTTGTGTTCCATTACTCCCCATCCACTTCATTCTTACCCTCCTTAGCCATTAACATCCAGTGTCACCGAGTTCGACAACATCTTTGTCAATTCCCATGGAGAACCCGATCCCAATCCCCACCTATGCCTGAAAATTGTAGCAGTGGAGGAGGAACAAAGATCATGGATATTGTGGCAGTAGTGGGTGATGGAGATGGTGGCTAAATTATAACAAAGTTAAAAAGTTAAGGGTTAATTTTTTATCATGTCAATTTGAAAAAGACAATTTTAAGATCACTTTTAAATTAGGATTAAATCTTGTGACGGGCCCAGAAATTTATATAAAGAATTTATTTAAAATTTAAAAAATAAATAAGTGAAAAAATAGTGGTGTATATTGATGTGTGACATTAGTAGTGTATATCGGTGTATGACATTCATTGTAAACTTATTCATATAATAATTAATAATTTGAACATATCTAAATATTCATGGTGGTTCTGAATATGTACAATAAGAGCAAACACACGTGATTCTCAAGAAAAAAATATTCAAAATGAATTAGGTTAAATGTTTGCAAAAAAAAAAAATAGTTCTGAACTAATAATAACGAACATATAGGAAGAACAAAATATTTTTAAAATTTTATGTTTTTTAAATATTTATTTTACTTTTTTGGATGAGTGCTTTTTTTTTAGTTTTTAAGCAGAAGTTTCTGTGAAGAAAATATAATGAGCATTTTGAGCCCAATTTGGATTTTCTATCATTTCCTATTGGACTCCTTTATGATTGGGTTATGAACCCAAAGGAAACCCAATATCACTCTATCTCCATGATTCAGCTTTAAAAATTAAAAGCATAATAAAATAAGGGTAGAATTTTGATACACATGCCGTAAAAAATTAATTTTATACAAGCCTACATTTTTACACTATAAAACCTAAATTTTAAATTATTAATCCTAACCCTAAAAAACTAAACCCTAAACCTTATACCTCATACCTTAAATTTTAAACACTAACCTTAAATTCTAAACCCTACAACCTAAAATCCTAAACTAAAATCCTAACTCCTAAAACTAAAAACCACGTGTAAACTAAAGTTTACACGACTTGTGTATTAAAGTTTTTTTTCCATAAACTAATTAAAATTATTTGATTTATAGGTTGTGCAATACAACCCTAATTAAAAATTAGAGTTTAATATTTAGAGTTTAAATAGATAATATTATGTTTGAGGATTTGATTTTGATTTTAATTTTTAAGATTTAAGGTTTAGAATTTAAAATTTACAATTTTAGAGTTTAAGATCAAAAATTTAAATTTTATAATATGTAATTCGTGTATTAACCTATAACTCAATAATAAATGTCTTTCGCAAGTAGACGCAATCAAAGGACAAGAGAATATAATAATGAACAATGAAACAAAAGGGACATGGTGCTGTAATAATTAGGCTTAAATAAAAAAACAGCCCTCAAACTATGTTTTTTTTTTGTTTTTAGCCCTTAAATTATAATTTGGGCAAAATAAGCCCTTAAACTATTATTTTTGGTCACTTTAAGTCCCTAAACTATTTTTTGGTCAAAATAAGTACCTAAACTATGTCATTTTTTTTCTTTTAGTCCCCAAAACTATTAATTGGTCAAAAAATCTTTGTGATGTGTCGACATCTTATTAGTCGAAATAATTTTCTTTTGACTTAAATAACAATCGGACTTAAAATGACCAGAAATGATAGTTTAGGGGCTTATTTTGATATATGATATTTTAAAATTTAAAAAGAACATAAATATTTATATATGTTAGAAAAGCCTAAAAAATGATATTTTTGTAATTATGGGCTTAAAGTGACCAAAAATGATAGTTTAAGGGCTTGTTTTGCCCAAATCATAGTTTAAGGACTTAAAGTGACCAAAAATGATAGTTTAAAGGCCTATTTTGCCCAAATTATAGTTTAAGGGCTAAAAACAAAAAAAAACATAATTTGAAGGCTATTTTTTGGTTTAAGCCTAATAATTATATAATAGGAATAAGAGATATACCACTCTGTCAACGAAAACGACAGCATTTAAAAAATGCACAACAAACACTAAGCAATGAGATTGGGTTTATTTTGTTTATTAGTAGTTTAACAATACCATCGTATTTAAGAGTTCATGTTATTTGAATTCGAATATAAATATTAAATAATTTTGATATCGGATGTGTTCAATTATTTTTAAGAATTTTTTTCGAATATTTGAACTATCATTCTTAAAAAAAAAAACATGTTTCTTCAAGAAAAAGGGCGACCACTCCATGCATCTTTCCCATGTTTCAATGCCATCTCAATAGCTCAAAGAAAGGTAAATTTTAGTTTCATAAAAATGAACTAAGCTTTACCTACTTTACGAGCCTGGTTTGGGGGTTGACCTAAATTCTTGAACTGTCCATTCAATGGGAGAGAACATTGTGGTAAACAAAGGTCACTTAAGACATTCGGTGTCCGACAGCTACATAAGCCTCAATTATATTCAAATCCGAGCCAAATTAAATCACTAAACAAGAGATAACTCTTCCAACATTACTTTCTTCATAAAAAAAAACTGGAACTTTTTGTCACTTAACAGAGTACCAACTTATCCTTGTTAGAGACAAAAGGAGAGCATTAAGATTGATCTTATGGCATTTCCAAACAGTGTGTGTATGTATGTATGTATGTATGTATGTATTGGGAACAAAGGGGATTTAAGATGCAACCTGGTGGGATTATCTTAACAGATAAAAAATGCGAAGTTTAGAGGAAACTTCTTTTCCACTCCATAGCATGAAACTCTCTTTAATGTTTTCCCCCAAAGCAGGTGGTCCTTGATTCTTCTTTAAAACAACACCTCAAAAGTGAGATTGGCTGATAGTATATGATTGCTTGCCTATATTCAATGAATTTAAAGTAAAATCTTTTTCATCATATAAGTTCAAATAGAGAAGCTGCTTGCTACAGAGTTTTTTTTCTTCTTCCTACTCGACTATATTCGTATTCGACACTCGTATCGAACATACAATGAACATATGTAGTTGATAATGTCACAAAAAAGATAGAGAATTGAAAGGCTGTAAGAATGCATTTTTTTTGGGGGGGGGGGGGCGGGGGGGGTTACCTTATAGCAGAAGGACCAAAAAGAAGTAAAATTTATTCATTTTATACACTGTAAATTGCATCTTCTTCAACAGGAGCTGGAAGGTTAAGGTCAATTAGAGCTGGAAATGGCATCTCTGGTGAGTCTTGTTTGATGACCAATGTTGTGTCCACTGAACCTCCAACAAAATGGGACCTTTTGTGACCTCCTAAAGCTTGGCCTGACTTGAAAACCCTGAAACAGAAAGGGCACTCATGCCCTTTGTTCCTCTTTGACCCTAACTTTTTCTCAGCATTGCCATTTGATAAACACTTGAATTTACTCAAATCTTCAGCTCCAGATCCAGACCTAAAAAACCCAGAATCAGAATTCTCAGAACAAGGACCAGACTCAGCAGATTTCAGCTTGGTCTCCCTTTGTTTCTTACAACCAGAACAATCCCTTGAAAGCAGCATCAAACACACAGCAACCTCTTCTTGTTCCTGCTGATCTTCAATCTCAGACACAGATGATGAACCATTTGGTATAGGAACTAAATTGTTAGAAGTTTTGCACCTTGTTCTTTTGGATCTCCTCCTTTTACTTGGAGTTGGAACAGTTGATGTTTCAGTGTCAGAATGGCTGTCAGAGTGACAAGCCATGTGACCACAGAGTGCTTTCAGCGACTGGAAACCCTTACCGCATTCTTTGCAAATCATCTGTCTGAGCAAAGTTCCATTGCCTGATTCATCAGAAAATCTATTGCTTTTCTTGGGGTTTTTTCCCCTCAGATCATAAGTTGGATTGGTGGTGGAAACAAGCTTGTTTATGGAGATTTCAGCACAATTCTCATTGTTCATATGAGTCCTTATGTGACCCCCTAAGGACTTACCACAAGGGTACCCTTTGTTGCAATACTTGCAAACAAACTTCTCTTGATTTTGTTCCATTACAGAATAGTCACTGGAAAACTGAAAATACCCTGTGAACTAAACAACAACAGTAACTCATTTCTTACCTCAAATCTTCAGAAAGACTGTATTTTTTTTTCAAGAATCAAAACCCAGATCGAGGAAAAGAAAAAACAGATCAGAAAGTTGCTTGCTTTAGTTTCAGTGGAGATGATGATGATTGACAGTTTTCTGTTTCAAGTACAACAAAACAGATCCGACCCACAGACAGAAAAAAGATCTAATCTTGAAAATCACATTTTCTCTCCTCCCAAACAGCTTCTTCCAATGAACCAAAAGAAAATCCTTTTGAATTTGAAAAATCAAACTTTTAAAGGTATGGGTCGCTAATGATGGCGATGAACAGGCTTAAAAGAAGAAGAAAGAAGAAAAGAAGCCATGGCTCTTTCACTTTCTCTTTCTAATACCCCTTGTTTTTGTGTTGTAGTTGGAGGAGAATTCCATGCATGGAAGCAAAAATAAAAGAGATTAAAAGCGAGTTGTAGAACATACCGCAAACACTAGAGTTGGCAATCTTAGGGCTGTTGCCATAATGGAAAAAAGGGATGGTAGGTGATTCCAAGGGGAGTCGTGGCAGTCATCGTGGGAAATCAGTTTTGAACAAGGGTAAATCGGAAGGTAATCACAGGGGCTTGCAAGTTCGACATGCAAATGACTCGAGGTCTAGTGGGCGTATGTCGGCGACTGATTTGGTACGTCAACTAACGTCAAAATTGAATGCTGTTGAGACCAGCGTTGACCCAGGTAATAGTTTTCGACCGGAGCTTCTTGGTGCTTCGTCCCCTGTGTTGCAATCGTCTGATGATGAGTTCTATTTGTCGGATTCGTTGGAGGTTCTGTCTGAGGGTGCAGTTTTCGGTGATGCCAGGGTGCAGCTAGGCTGGAGTTTATGGTTATTTCAGGTCCTTTGTGAACGAGTATCGTCCTTCTATTGTGGCGTTATTTGAGCCGTGTATCAGTGGTCGCAGTGCTGATAGAGTTGTCACTCGACTTGGTTTCTCTCAATCTTTTCAGTTTGAATCGCATGGGTTCAGTGGTGGTATTTGGTTGCTATGGAATGACAATGTTGCGGTGGATATTCTTAAGTTCTCAAATCAGTTTGTACATATCCGGGTTAGTGTCAGTGATGGGGTGGTTCGTTTGAACTCACAACTGTATATATTAGTCCGAATAGTTCCAGACGCAAGCATCTTTGGCCTCAGCTTGCGACACTTAATCCATGTAATGGTGTTCCGTGGTTAGTCGGGGTGACTTTAATGTTCTCCTATTGGACGATGAAAGAACTAGAGGAGTTTGTATTCGGAATTATAGGAGCCGACTATTTTTTAACTTTTTTTTGCAATGTCTGATGGATATGGAGTTTCGGGGTCTGCCGTTCACTTGGTCGAGGGGTACATTGTATCAGCGTCTTGATAGGTGTGTTGTTAATTCTATGTAGAGTGCATCTTTTGTCGATTCCCATGTGCTACATTTAGATAGATTGGGGTCGGATCATAGTCCACTTCTCGTATCGCTGGGAGAGGATCGTAGTGAACGTTAGAATCGGTCTTTTTGATTTATTGAGGCATGGAAGTCGCATCCGCAATTTGAGGAGTTTTTAGACTCAATTTCGTCCTCTGAGGTGGCATAGGAGGAAAACGTTGGTAAATTTTATGATGAGATGGGTATTTGGAACTGTGAGATGTTCGGCCACATAGGTGAGAGGAAGAGGAGATTGCGAGCGTGACTTTGAGGGATTGATCGTGCATTAATGAGAAGGCATTCGGAGTACTTGGTGGATTTGGCGGCCAAATTGAGGGTGGAATTGGAAACAGGAATGGACCAGAAAGAATTTTTTTGCGTCAAAAGGCTTGCTCACAGTGGGTGTTGCAAGGGGGTCACAATACTAAGTTCTTCCACACTTCGGTGATTACTCGTAGACGTGCTAATCAGATATCTGCGCTCCAACATGATGATGGGGGTGGTGCTCTGATAGATCCGAATTAAAAAGTTAGCTACGGACTTTTATCAAGCATTGTTTACTAGTTCGCCTGGTCCTCGACCTCTCTATGTAACGCGAGGGTGTTTTCCGAACATGGCGACTAGTATTCGAGATTCTTTTATGGCCTCGGTTTCTACGGATGAGATTATTAGGCGGTGTTTAGTATGGGTGCATCAAAAGCTCTGAGAATAGATGGTTTGAATGCTGACTTTTTTAAAAGAATTGGCATATAGTTGGGGATTCTATTTGTGGTTTGTGAAACATGTCTTTAGTACAGGGGTGATTCCTGCACATATCAATCAGACTTTGCTTATACTTTTACCTAAAGTGCCATTACCCGAGAGGATGAGTCAGTTTCGACCTATCAGCCTATGCACAGTTATTTACAAGATTATTTCTAAAGTTCTGGTTAACCGGTTAAAGCCTTTCCTACCGTCATGGGTTCCGAATAATCAATCGAGCTTTGTCCTTGGGCCTGCGATTACGGACAACATTATTATCACTCAGGAGATAATCCATTCTATATGCCAAAAATATGGGCAAAAAGGATGGATGGCGTTGAAAATTAATTTGGAGAAGGCATATGATCGTCTCGAGTGTGATTTTATTTTTGATACTCTTCGTGATATCAGTCTCCCGGAATCTATGGTTTGCCTGATAATGTAATGTGTGTCCACAGTCTCATCTCAGATTTTATGGAACGGGGATATGACGGATTCTTTCACTCTTACTCGGGGGATTCGTCAGTGAGATCCTCTTTCACTGTATCTTTTTGTTTTTGTATGGAACGATTAACGCAATCTATAAACATCCTAACTACAGCAGGGCTGTAGAAGCCGTTTAGAAATTTTGCTATTGGTCCAGCGATCTCACATTTGTTTTTTGTCGATGACATGATACTATTTGTTGAGGCATCAATGGAACAAATGGACGTTATTCGATCAATTTTGGGAGATTTTTGCCTTGTTTCTAGACATAAAGTGAGTGCGGACAAGATGACAATGTTTTTCTCTAAGAACGTTCATGTCGAAACTAGACTGTTGATTACGAATGGGTTTGGTTTTAAGGAAGTTGATAATCTTGGCAAATATTTAGGGTTTTTTTTTACAGAAAACGAAGTGTCTCTCGCTTGTAGGTAGAATTTTGTTAACAAAGACAGTGCTTGCCGCGATTCCCATTTATACCTTGCAAACTGCGGTTTTACCTAAGAAAACTTACATGCCAATTGAGAGGTTAATACACCGTTTCATATGGGGTATTACGTGAGAGCGTGGCGGGGTGCATTTACTGAAGTGAAAGGATGTATGCAAACCTATTTCTCATGAAGGTTTAGGGTTTCACCCAATGAAACACTTAATGAGGTATTTCTTATAAAGTTAGCGTTTAATCTTCTTACGCGTAAGGATGCACTTTGGGTACGGTTTATTCGTGCGAAGTGCAAGTGTGGCGAAGGGGTTTCAATGTCTTTGCGCAACGCGAGTTGTTCCCGCCTATGGAAGGGGTTGAGTATGGTTTGGTCCAACATTGCTTGGTCGATTGGATCCGACAACAAGATAGATTTTTGGCGTGACCCATGGCTTGACTATGTAGGGCCATTGATTGAGTATGTCGACCCTAGTGTGTTATCGACCATCGGACACAATTCGGTCGCTAGCATGGTGAATAGTATGGGGCAGTGGCAATAGAACTGGTTTGAGAATTTCCTCCCACAGAATATACTATTGAGACTTGTCGCAGTTAAAGGGTTGGATCCAAGGGTATTCAAGGATTCAATCGGATAGCAAGGTGGGTGTGATCGTCATTTTACTTTAAAATCAGCTTACTTGATTCGGGTTGGTACCGTTGATAGCCCTCTGAATCCGGTATGGTCCATGGTTCATAAATTTCGTGGGTTACCTCGTGTTAAGTCCTTTCTTTGGCTTGTATGTTGTCAAAAGCTTATGACTAACTTAAACGGTGCAAAAGCCAATTTACCGTGTGTAGTCGGTGTTTGTTGTGTGGAGACACGATTGAGGATGTTGATCATGTTTTAGACGATGCCCGACAGCTACTCAGGTTTGGAATGAGTTGATTCAACTATCTAAATTGGATACATTCTTGTTGATGGATTTTTATGATTGGATACGGGATAATCTTACTGAGTTAGTGTCCTTTGCACGATACGGAGAGCATTGGGATCTTGTCTTTGGGTTACGTTGTGGCATTAGTGGCTTAGTCGGAATGTTCACACGTTTGATAATCCAATTGAGGGGCAAGGTAGTGTGCTTGAAAGGGCGCGCTTCCTTGTTGCGCAGTCGGTCCAAGCAACATCTTTGACGTGAGGGACTATTGCAGGAGGGGCTGGAGTGTTGAGTAGCACCGAGTATTGAACTCCTCCCGATCAGTATTGGCTGAAGGTTAATACAGATAGGGGCTCGTAAGGCTGCGGATGAGTATGCGATGTGTGGTGGTGTAGGTCGGAATAGTGTAGGCGAATGGTGTTTCGGTTTTGCAAAATTCTTTGGTATATGTTCGGTTCTTACCGAATTGTGGGGAGCTTTTATGGTTTGGTTCATGCTTGGGAGTCGAGGTCTCGCCAAATTATTCTTGAGTTGGATAGTTTGAAGGCGATTAAAGTTCTTAAGGATAACTATAATGGGTTTCATGTCCTTAAATGGCACTTGGATGAGCTTCGTGGTCGAGATTGGCTTGTGCGGATTCAACATACACGGCATTCCCGGAATAAAGCGGTCGATGCTTTGACTAAGAGTGTGGGAGTTGATAGTTTGAAGATGGTTTATCATGTGGAGCCACCGATTTGGATTAGTTCATTGTTACTAGAGGATGTAGCGCATATTTAGTTGTTAATTTACTTTGTTGTTTATTTCTTTTGTCGGGTGTTTCCGTTGAACTTTATATTTATAATATTAGTATGGGTGCTCTTTTCCTCCATTTAGGATTATGAAAGTTTTTAACGAAGTCTATACTAATATTCCCTGTATATGATTATTCATGAATATGATCATACTTTTTCACCGAAAAAAAATAAAAGCGAAGAAAAAAAAGATAGCACGTGTATTCAAGTGAGAACCATCCGGTGATGGGAATTCAACGGTCGAGATCTGTTTTAAGGATCTCTAATGAGTGAGGAGTTCTTCTGTTGCAACATCGAAACAATGCCTTAGCTTTTGTCTTGCTTGTAAAGCTCACACAAGTGTAGGGGCAGAATCTCCAATTCATGTACATATGCCAATATGTCAAATTGTGTTTCCCTCTATGAATTTCAATTATATTCAGAGTTGATTTAATTCAGACCCCTAAACAAAAAAATTTAACAAATTCTTTACTATTGAACTCGACAATGATCTGTTTATATTGGAGAGATGGCCATTAGACATTAAATCATGGCTACCACTACAGTTATGTACACCAAAAAGAAACTTGATAATCCAAATCTGTGCCAAATCTCACCAAACCCTTGAACGCACAATCTTTTGGTCCACTTGAAAAATTCAGGCTGCAATTTCTTTGTCAATGGCCCTCTTATATATTGTTCTTATAATGCCAATGTGATGTTTCACCATGTTTGTGGTACAATCCAATTTACTTTGACTAGATTTTTAGCATGCACTTTGGTCCTATATCGAAAAAAAAATTATACGAGCGAAAGTTATATGGACATTTAACAGAACTCATAAAAGGATCAAAATAGTACTTACATATCACCGCTAAATGAGAATCTAACGAGACTCGAACTCTAGTTCCAATGAATTGTATTCAATATATATATACACATATATATTATCTAGAAGAGAATTGTCTTTTCATTGACATCAGATAATAGTTGGGGTTGTATTCAAGATAACACAAACCAAAGGGTTCTTTTATGTTTTTATTCTTTGGAGTGAACTAATTTTATCTTATGAGCCAACCAAACGGACCAAATATACCACAAGTTTTGAATGTAAGAACTACTATATATATATAGTTAGATCTACTTACACTTTGAATTATTATATGAGTAAAATGGATGACTGAGATTAACTTTTTACTTTTTTTCAAGTTCATAATATTCACGTATCTATTGTTAATTTCAACCATCTATATCATCCATCAAAAAAATGTGTAAAACTAAAAAAACTTTTACACCGTAAACGAATCTTATCCCATATATATATATATATATATATATATATATATATATATATATATATATATATATATATATATATGTGGCCAGCTCGGTGCTGATGATTATCAAAAGACTAGCAACCGCCAAACTTTGTTGTTTTCCTACTAATGATTTTGACGTGCTTAGTTAACAGCACTTTTTAAATATGCTGAAAGCAAAATACATTTCGTAGATGAATTTACAAGGGGAAAAAAGTTGGACCAAAATCTTGGCCTTGTCTGATGAGAAGATTCTGGACAATTCAAGAGCAAACCACCTGTTTCTTTATCTCAAGTGTCTTGTCCGAAAATCTCTTCGATTATGTTGCATGTCGGCTGGAGATCGATTTCTTTTGTCGAAGATGTAGAATACCTAGTGTCCCAGATTTTGGCATCACATGCATCCAATAAATAAACATTGCTCACCAGCTCACTAGACTCATCTAGCTTATTCTGTAAAGACTTGCCAGGTTCGGTCTTCATTCCGCTAACATGCTAGTTAGCCTTTGCGTCAATCGGATTATAACCGTCAGCCATGTTTGGATGAAACTCCAAAGACATGCATGAGTCATCCTGTACATTGATATCCTCCATTGTTCCGAAACCCTTGTCCATTTGTTGGAAAACAGGACCAAACCTGCTAGCATCGAATGACTTCGTAACTTGTCCTTTGGACGAAAGGTTTGTACCATAATCATCTCTTGTTGCGGCCCTGCTATAATACCCGACACCATTATCACCATCAGAGTTGTCACTATCATCATCCCCATCGTTGTCGTCCTCATGGTTTGCCAGATCTTCCTGATCAGCAAGAGATTCAATAGCAGAGTCTTCGTCTTCTTCTATAGCTTGAACTTCATAAGACTGATGATTTCCATAAAACTCATCGTCATCACTGTCAATGTCCAGACTACTGGATCTGTTTTGAATAGCTCGCCTCTGAAGGATAAAGACATTGAAATAATAGCTGACAAGCTCTCTCTTGGATCGTGATGGGAAAACCACCCCTTTCTATTCGTAGAGAGGTTACACGACACCAGGCTTATAAGACTTCTCCTTCTAAGAATTAGGTATATGTCTTCCTGGCTTCAAGAGCTGCCGACAACTGCTTCCAAAATTTCTTACCCAATGATACGGGATTATTGTAAACAACCTCACGGAATATCTCTCTTCATCTTCTTCACTCCATTTATATGTTACATCCTCTCCCATGTTATAAAACCCCAGTTTCACAAATTTTTCATGCCCAATGGATTTCCCTTAATAGTTTTTGTGCCTCCATAACATGATGTTGCACACATCTTGAAGAGCCCCTATCCAGGCAGCTACAATCAGGTCTGCCAGCTCCAACATTACCGCTGCTGTTAGCAGACAAATCCGAGTCAGGCATTGGAAACCAACATGTTCCCATCTTAATATCTTCATTGTCATTATCTGCAGTTTCTGAGGCGTCATTCCGAGCAAACTTATTATTCTTTATATGTCTACCCCATGATGGAACAGTGGCTTGATGATTTGGCCCAAGCGGAACTTGTTTTCGAGGAGACCGGTCCAACAGTAAATAATAGTCATCCTCAACGGGAGAAAACGTTCTCCGTGGGAAACCATAGTCAAAATACTCGGACGAAACAGGCAAAATAGCCGCTACACCAGTGCCAGTATCTTCCACACTAGAAGTGCTAGTGAGTACCAGAGATTTAAATCTCGAAATGATACTGAGATCCCAGCTGGTATATTGCAGTATTGCAGCCGACCGAAACCGTTTTTGACAAAAATCACGGTGATAATTCGATTCACACTTATCGCTGCGGATTGCGGCTACAATAGAGACTGTAACGATAAAAAACGGCTATAACGGAGTATGGCGCGGCGAGGAAGAATGAGAAGGACGGACGTATAAAATTTTGGGAAAATTAGATAAATTACATGCGTGACATTAAACTTTTTAAAGTTTTCAGTTTAGCCTCAATACTTTAACTTATATTCAAATTAATCCCTTAAACTTTTAAAATTTCTTGATTAAGCCTTTAAATTTCTATTTTATCTCAATTAAGTCCTCAAAAATTTAATTTTTCGTTCAATCTAGTCCTTAAACATTATATTAATTTTATTTTCCTTTTACTTAATAATAAAATTAGAGGATATATTAAATATAAGTATTAGAAAAGAAAAGAAAATAAATGAGAATAAAGTCTTATATTTAATGTGGTATAATTATTTATTAATAATATTAGAGTTATTTAATTTTTTATAATATGTTTATTGTTTATTATTAATTTTTATAATATGTGTATTTAATTTTTATTATTTATTAATATTATTTATTATTTTATTATACTAACATTTTTTTTATTTTCTGTATAGGTTTATTTACATGCTTAATTCTTTTATTGGTGCATATTGTTTATTTAGACATATTCATATAATTTTATTATCCAAATTAAACTAAACAAAATCATAATAAAATAAAAAATTCTTTAAACAAAATCACTTTCACTTTCAAATTCATATTAATAAAAGTTCATAAGTGTTAAAAAAATATTCTAAAAATCATTAAAATTGACGTGTTACAATTATAATTATAATTAATATGTTTTACATTAAGTTGTGCAAGTTTTAAAAAATTCACGACCCGCAGTACCGTAATAACCTCCGTTATGTCCACAACTGCGATAACTGTGACGCGATCGAAAACACGACCGCGAACGAGATTTAAATTCCTAGTAACAAAAGATAAGGGAGCAGTAGTCTCGTAATCCTCCTCAACCAAATGTGTAACATCATCCAGAGCACCAGTCTTAATTTCTTCCTACCACTGGTGTTTACAAAATCCACCCTCGACTTCAACCGCATCACACAGGAAGGTCACGTCAGTATTAAAACCATGCAGCAGAATATGAATCATTCGCATAAAACAAAAATAACTAGCAGACACCCTTTACCTGAAATATGAGGCATTTGAGGACTATAACTATAACTATGAGGGATAGTATCAGCAAAACGAGTCAACTTGTCGTTATAGCCGAATTGTCTCAAATTCTTGAAAGGAAGTTCTTGCGGCTCCTCATCTTCGAAAGGCCGCTTAAATCCCATTTAACACCTGTGGGAATGCAATTAATTACAAGAGAATGTTGATACAAAAATAAATCACTTTCAAGATTAAGGTTATGTCAAAGGGCAATCGAACAGTAAATATAGGTTGACATAACTAAGAAATTTCGATACAACAATGTTTTGGAAGCACATTACTATTAATATCAATTACAATACACATGACATCACATTCTACAAGCAAAACTAAAAGCAAAGGTATTTCACAGCTTATAAAAAAACAAAGGTTAATAAACAGTCATGAGAACAAGAATTAAGACATTAAACACGGAAAGTTGAATAAATCTAAATTATCAAAGACAATTAGTCTAAATTGTCTTGAATTAGAAACCTTGTGCTGCTAGAAATAGCACTAAAAAGCCAAGGATCAATTAATTCCACAGAAGCCTCAATTGAGATGAGAACATCACTTAATTTCTGACAATTTTATTTCACTACGGAAAGACGCGTTTTCCCTAATTAATTTGACTACCTGGGGAATTCACAAATTTAGAAGAAAACCCTAACCCTAAATTCCGATTTTGCAGAGAGAACAATAAAATCACGACAGAGAACTCTTCTAAATATTCACGCCACAGCTTAAAACACCGAAACCCTCCATTAATTTCAGATGGAAACGAACACTAACCAAGGAACAAATACAAACCCTAAAAGGAAAACGAATCGAGAAAATCGAACAAAATTAGACCAAACAAAAGGGAGAAATCAACATAAATAGACAATAAAACAAAAACCCATAAGAAATCGATAGAAAAAGGGCTCGATCGAATAGATTGAAGAACCCTAACCCTAGAAACACGTAAAATCAACAGCCGGGATAGAAAAAGAGATCGGTCGAAAGGGAAGAAGGAGAATTGAACGGATATTTACGTGATTAATAGATTAGAGTAGAGGAAAAATTCAGGAGAAAATCGGAGATCGATTTTCGGATTTAATTTTGGGATCGAGAAAGAGGCGGCAGACAGTGTGATAAAGAAGAAGGAAGACACGGTTCGAGGGCTTTTCTTTATACAAAAAGCGGTCCAACTGAGAAACCGGATTGGGTTAATTTTAAACAAAATATTTTTTTTAAATTGAAACTTATTAATATTTTGTTATTCTAATATTATGGGTGTTCAAATTCGGGTACCCGAAATACCGGATACCTGGATCGTCGGATAGTTTAAAGTGTAGTCAGTGTCCCAATCCGGGTTTTACGGGTACCCGTTATTTTGGTACACGGAAGTTATGGGTACCAAATATTCTAGTATTTGGGTATACGAATATAAAAAAATATATTTTTAAATATAAAATATATATTTTATTAATTTAATATAAAAAATGTATTTATTAGTTTAATATAAAAATATGTATTTACTAAATATAAAAATATAAAAAGTTAAGATTTTTTATTAGTTTACTACAAAAATATGTATATTAAATATAAAAAAAATATTAATTTCAAATATATTTGGGTATTAATTGTAACCGAGTACTCGAAAATTTTTAATTTTGTGATCCGGGCTCGACCCGAGAAATGGCGGGCCGAATACCCGATCCGGGTAAAAAAATTTCCGAATAAATACCCGATTATTTATGTTCAGATAGTCGGGTAGTCAAGTCGGATCAGTCGGGTCGGGTATTTTTGAACACCCCTATCTAATACTATAGTCTAATTCTTATTTGTCTCATGTATAATTTTCTTGTCACTTATTTTTTTATACTGTCATTATGTCTTACTTATTATCTTAATGCTATTTTCAGTTTAATTAGAATTTATCGTATGAAATGAAAAATGAAACAATAAAATTCTAAAAAAAATCATAAAAGTTATCTGGAAAAATTAAATTTATTTTTAAAAACTTGGAAGTTTTTTTAATAGAATTCTATGGGTTTTTCAGTTTTTATGACTATATATGTGGATTTATATTATATTTTTATTGTGTGCAAAATTAAATGGCCTAAATAAATTAAAGAGTGCAATTATTTATTTATTTACTAAAAATACAAATTCGATTCTCATGCCTACTTTCAAATTTAACTATTTTTACTCAATCGAATCAAGATACTTTTCAATACAATTAAAAGTGAAAAAATAGTAAATCGTTTACCTTGTGAAAGAATTACTTGAATCAAATATTAAAATAATTGAATTCGATACGTTAAATACTTTAAACTACTCGGTTTCTTTTCAACAATTTAATTATAATTCGAATTCTTTTCTATTAAATAATAATTCAAATTATTACGAGTAATATCTCAATTAATATGAACCAACATAAATGGCTCCAAATCCATCTTGTTGCCTAAAATTAGGTGAATTTAGTAATAACATCCAGTACTTTGTTGCAATTAATCGCTTCAATCTTGGTCATTTTTCACCCAAGTTAGGTAAATCCTTTAGTACTTCAATTAATTAAACATATTTTTTATAGACTTGATATTTTATAATGACATGAATTTTAAATATATCTAGAATTAGAGTCAAACAAAAAAAACCTACTAAACAAAAAAAAAACTGAAACTTTTCTCAAATGAACATCAAACTCGTTATTGTTGGATTCAATTGATGTTGGTAAATGGGTTTTTTTGTTAACTTTCAATGAAACATTCACTGATAAAAAAGAAACACTTCTGGTTTCAGACAAAAAAAATTGATACATAGGCCGTGTAAGTTTACACGTGTCTTTTAATTTTAAGGGTTAATATTTTAGTTTAAGGTTCAAAGTTTAGGGATTTAGATTGTAGGATTTAGAATTTAAAGTTATGGTTTAAAATTTAGGGTATATGGTTGAAGATTTGAGGTTAAATTTTTTAAAGTTAATGTTAAAAATTTAAGATTTGAGTTTTATAGTGTAGATATTTAAGCTTAAGTAAAATATTTTATTACATTAGAAAAGCCAATACAAACAAACAAAGAAATGGTAAAAAAATTCAGTGGTAAATATTTTATTACATTAGAAAAGCCAATACAAACAAAGATTCTACCTGCTAAAACGACAGATCCAGAGACAACAGTCTCGGATAGACAGAAATAACAGAACCTTAAAACTAGAAGCAAATATAAAATGCAATTGGAAATATATTTATGTGTTGTGTTATTTGTCTTCGAAATTTTATCAGTATTCGCCCAACCTCAAACAAGTTGCTTCAGAAACTGCTCTATGCCACTGCTGGCATGTCCTTGAGCCAGTAATCCAATGGCTTGCCAATGGAGTAGACGATAAACCCGATTTTCCTCAGCTTCTCTACATCAACGACGTTCCGGCCATCGAACACGAACGCAGGCTTCTGCATGTTATCGAAAATCTTTTGGTAATCAAGCTTTGTAAACTCGTCCCACTCGGTGAGAATGCAAAGCGCATGAGCATCCTTTGTTGCAGTATACGCATCCCAGACGACAGTAACATCCATGACCGAGGTAGGACTCATCGGCTGAAGATGAACCGGATGGTCCCAGTCGAACTTCTTCATCGAAAGATCCCTCTGAATCTGGTCTTGATGAACTTGAGGGTCGTATATGCTCAGTGTAGCCTTGTCAACTATCAGCCCTTTGCACACGTCGATCGCAGGTGTTTCCCTAGTGTCTCCGGTGTCTTTCTTGAACGCGAATCCGAGAATGGCAATCTTCTTTCCCGAAACCGTGTTGAACATCGAGGAAACAACCCGGTTTACGAACCGGGTTTTCTGGTAGTCATTCACCTTAATGACTTGTTTCCAGTAATTGGCCGCCTCGGGGAGGCCATTGCACTCACAGATATAGACCAAATTCAGAATATCCTTTTGGAAACAAGATCCACCGAAACCAACACTGGCATTCAAGAACTTGGGACCTATTCTCGTATCCTTCCCGACTGCATGGGACACTTGGCTCACATCGGCACCGGTCGCCTCACACAATGCAGACATAGAATTAACCGAGGAGATCCTCTGAGCCAAGAAGGCATTCGCAGCGAGCTTGGAAAGCTCAGCAGACCAGAGATTGGTGCATATGATTCTATCCATGGGGACCCATTGTGCATAAACGTCCCTCAATGTTTCGATGGCCTTTTTACCTTCCGGGGTTTCCCTGCCACCGATAAGAACACGGTCAGGATTAAACAAATCCGAGATTGCAGTCCCTTCAGCAAGGAATTCAGGGTTGGAAAGGATCTGAAAGTCGACCCCTTTGCTATTGTGTGTCAAAATCTTCTCGATCGCTTCCGCTGTCTTAACAGGGACGGTCGATTTCTCGACCACGATCTTGTTGGATTTGGCTACATCCGCGATCATACGAGCTGCACTCTCCCAGTAGGTCAGATCAGCGGCTTTCCCCGCTCCGAGACCTTGGGTTTTCGTCGGGGTATTGACTGAGACAAACACAATATCAGCCTCTGAGACATGTTTTTCGACATCGGTGCTAAAGGAAAGGTTTTTGCCCTTGCATTTCTTCACCACCTCGTCGAGGCCAGGTTCGTATATGGGGAGTGTATCACTGTTCCAGGCATTGATTCTGGCTGCAGATATATCCACGACAGCCACTTGAATGTTGGGGCATTTCAGCGCAATGACGGCCATGGTCGGACCGCCAACATATCCGGCTCCAATGCAACATATCTTCACCATTTTCGATTACAACAAAAACCCTGCTCCTGAAACAAGTAACTGATTGAAAATCCACATTAGCAGATATTGAGATCTAAGCTACAATTCAAGACAAACATTGATATGGTTTCCAAAATGAAAACTAACACATTAAATTACTATAACAGGCTAAAAACAATGCAATCAATTAACAGGAAGTTAGAATTGCAGTAAACGGAAAGGAAGGGAAAACAACAATAGATCGAGTAATTAAACGAAACCCAGAAAATAAAAAAAAAGGAAATGATTAGATTACCTTTTCTGGGGCTTCAGCTATTCGTTCAAAGAAAGAAGATTAATACGGAGAGAAATGGGAAAAGTTCTTCAGGCAAAGAACGAGGAAATCTAAACACCTCCCCTCTGTTTATATATACTAAATTCAACTAATGTTTGCATCCCGTTTTCATGGCTAATATTGCCGAATTTATTATGATGATTCAATTTTGGAAAGATATTTTATATTTTAATATTTTACATAAGATTGAATTATATAAATTGAAATAGTACACAAAAAAGGCACTTTAATTTTTTTAAATGAAAATATATTAAAACACATTTACGAGTTGGTTTGCATTATTTTATCTACGTACTTAAAGAGATCCACATTATTTAGAAGTATCGGTCCAACCATATAATTGAAGAATAAATAAATTTTCAGTGGTAATTTTATTCTTTTGATTCTATGGTAATTTTAATTTGTTTTTGTAACAGCTCGTCTGTTTTTTAGTAGTTTGATATTCGTATGACGAGTATCAACGAACGTTTTATGCAGTGAAGGACAGTATTTTCTTATGGTCATGACTCATGATCTTGTTTTGTTGATATGTCTAGAACAAGCAGCGGAATGATTTGTTTTTTTCATAGAGCGATATGATCAAAGTATATGGTTGATAGATTTCAATAAGAAGATTGTACAAATCTTCTTGGCAGTGATGAGTTATGTTTTTCATTTCTTTCGCGCTTTTAAAATTTATTGTATTTATTTTTTCGCAATAAATTTTTAATACTTGTAGTGTGATTCTTTTATAATCTTCTCACTTGAATATAATTCAGTATATTTTTTTGGTAAAAAAATAATATTTTCATATTGCATTCCCATCGTATCTCAATTTATAATATATTTCGTAATAATTTTCATATTATTGTAATTGTAAAATGTATTTATGTTTGTTTTCGAGACATGCTCATGCTTTTTAATGTAATTTGAATATAATATATATATTTTTAATATAATTTTAATATAATAGATTTCTAATATATTTTTTATGTGAAAATATTTGGTTTTATGGAGATTTATGAGAGTTTATGTATTCTAGAATAGCCGATGGCATATTTAAATTGTTTTATAATGATCATTTTGAATTAAAAATTTTCAATCAGTTATCAGATGAAGTTTTTTATTTTTCTGCATGATGATTGGTATTAGTCAGTTTGTTTGTTGAATGGATTTCTTCTTTTTTTACCAAAATAATTTATATATATATATATATATATATATTGTTTTTAGTAATTTTAATAGTGTATTTTCTTTATATCTCAATTGGTTTTATATTTCATATAAGCTTATTGGATAGTAATTAACATAATTAAACTAAAATTTTATATTTATAATTAATTTGTTTTAACTCCCCTGCTATGCGAAGTGGGGTTAAACATCTAGTAAATCTATACATTTTTTTTTATCTTAACATATGTCATATTTTCTCATATTTTAAAGATAATTTTATACGTATAATATAATTTTACTAATATATCATCATTTAATTCACTGATAATATATGTCAACAAACTTTAAAATAGGTGGTTAAAGCTCTCAAGTGGACACTCTCTCATTTCCTTAGGTTGTGAGTTTAAGACCCAATAGGAGAAAAAATTCCACTTTCCTCTCCCTAGGTAGAAATTATTTAAAAAAATCATTGATAATATATAAATTATATATTATAAGTATATATGTATAATTATAAAAATAAGAAAACATATAATTAATTTGATAGAATTAATTAAAATTTATAAGTATACAAATCAATTAATTTAAAGAAAAAAGGGAATTTGGTATGAAATGGTTATAGGATTAGAGGGTCCATATAAGGTGTGAAGGGTTGGAGTGAGATGAAAGACAAAGTAACCATATTATTTGATTATTAGTGAGTGACATCTGAATTTCTTTTGATTTCAAATTTTTATTGTTTGATAGTCATAAACATTCTAATTAAATTTAAAATCTAGTGGGATTATATATATATATATATATATATATAAGTTATCTCATAGGTGAAGTCAAGTTTTTTTTTAAGGTAGGAGAATGGATTTATAAATATTTTAAGGGTTAAAAGTGCAATATTTTTATTTGACTAATTTACAATTGCATGATTTCTTAAGGGATTACAGGGTTTATTTATTTTTTTCATTTTAGGGACAAGGCCATTGTTTGCATCCTCGGACTTTTTTCTTGAATTCTCCCAACGTTGTCTTTTTTATTCATAAGATTTGAATTTAAAATTTTTCTTAAAAGGAATCAAAATTAGAGAAAGCTGACCTTGAAATTGATTTGGGGCCTAATAACGAAGCAAATGTTTGTAGTTAGGGCCTCATTTTCATTTAAAGTAAAAGATGAAACTTTGCATGTAATTATATGAAAATTGGATTTTTAAGGAATATGTGATTAAAGTGAAAGGATTTGAGGTCCAAAAGTTAATAAATCGTATACAAAAATAAAAGGCTAAAGGATTAAATTTGCCTTCGTAGTAAATTTAAATCAGCAATGTTGCTCATAATTTTTGTTTCATGCAATTTTGTTCTCGAAGTCATTCAATTGTAGTAATATTGTCTTTTGACCGACGTTAACTGTTAAAATACTGATGTAGCAGTTAACGGTGCTGACGTGACAGTCTACGATGCTGACATGGCAGTACACGTGTAATGATGTGTGGTAGAGGTGCTTAATTGTTTTTTATCTGACTCTGAGGGTATAATTGATTTTTTACCGAGTTCAGGGGCATAATTGATTTTAATTGAAAATTTGATAACTTATTTAATCTTTAACCTAAAAAATAAATTTTTTTAAAAAAATTTAAATAATATATAAATATTTATGAAAAATTAAAAATAAAAACTATTGAAAAAATCTTCGACTGATTTTGGTTATGCTAAGCAAACTAGTATTCCTTGAACATATTTTCAATGAAATCATCCTTCCATTAGAGTAGTAATAAAACTTATCAAATATTAATGAGCATTAATTTGATGTAGAACAACGAAAGAAAATTTGATAAAATTGTTTAATTTTTTAATATTTTATAAATACTTTTTAATTTTTATATTTATTTTTTATCATTATAATATTTTCAATAATTTTTTGAATATCTTATTTATTTTTATTAAGTTTATGAATTATTTTAAAAAATTAAAGAATATTTTGATTTTTTGTGGGGTTCTCACTTTTCTTATTTTTACTAGAGCCTCAAAAGATATTTACACCAATTTGTTAATCGATTTTTCATATATTCTGTTTGTAAAAGTTCAACTCGAAAAATCAAATTATTTATCTAATTTTACTCAAAAACTAAATAAATCGATTAAATTAATTTGAATTTTAAACAAATTATTTGTCTATTTTTAATATTTTAAAATTTTAATAATTTCTTAAATTCTCATTTTTTAGCTTAAATATTAAATAAGATCGATCTTTCAATTAAAATCAATATACCTCTAAACTCAGTAAAAATTTGTTATACCTTCGAAACCAATTAAAAAGTAATTAAACCCCTCTGTCATATATCATTACACGTGTACTGCCACGTCAATATTATGGACCGCCACGTTAGCACTTTAATCGTCAACATTAGTCAAAGAGTAAAACTATTGTAATTGAATGATTTCAAAGATAAAATTGCATGAAAAAAATTAAAGACAAAATTACTGATTTAAGTTTATTATAGGGGCAAATTAAACATTTTAGCCAAAATAAAAATATTTGTATCTCAAAATTATTACACAAAATAAATAAGAAAAATCGGATACAAAAGACCGGAGAACATTTTAGGACAAAACTACGTGTTTGGTGGAAGAGGCCTAACCGCTAACTTTTTTATTTAAATATATTTATTTGAATAGTTGATTTAAATATTTTTAAATCTCTACTAATTTGATTAGTAAAATTGAACTTTTGATTCTTCAAATTTTCTGGTTTAGTTTCTATCAAATCTGCTCGATTTTTTCTTACCTCTCTTTGTTGGAAAAATGTGATAAATTGGTAATTTTAAATCATATTTTCTATAGATAAAGGTGGACATTAAAATAATAAATTTAATAGTTTATATTATATTCCATGAGACATTTACAACGGTATCTTATATGTTCAAAACGGTTAACTGGTGAATGAGAAATTGATGTTCAAAGTAAGGTACTTGTGAATTGTGTAAGGAAAATAAAAGCCCCTTATCCCACATTGGTGGGATAACAAGCATGGAAAGTGTTTAAATACGGGAAAATAAAAGCCCCTTATCCCACATTGGTGGGATAACAAGCATGGAAAGTGTTTAAATACACCAACCCACTTACTAATTATTGAATGATTTGGTTGGAAATTGTGTCTTATGTACAAGCGTAGGGGGTGTAAATTTAAGCTCATTAAATCTATTTGGGTTAGGGGCACGCCCGCACGACATGGGCATATAGACATTTTACCAACTGTGAATTAAAATTTTCCTTAAATGTGACATATCTTTTTGAATATTCAGAAATAAGAGGCTAAATATATGGAAAAGTATTGTATCTTTTAATTCAAATATTATTCTGATATTGCTTGTGATTCACGAAAATATATTTGATATATATGGTATTAATGGCTACTTTTCAAATACAGTGTTACTGACCATTATATTCAGAATATATTATTTTCCAATTATTCTCCTATGTAAAACTCCTATAAATATCGTGTAAACCTACTATGTTATACACAACTTGAAAAAAAAACTTTTCTTCTCAAATTTTCGTTGATAGACAAAGGCAAAGGTATAGTTCGTGATCTTTGCAGCAGTGCAATTGTAGCTAATCATCTCATTGTTGTATCTTGGGAGACAAACGACCATAGATCTCAAGCACTTTAAAGTGGCCGAAAATATGTGTTAAGGAAACTGCGTAATTGCAGGCCTCAACCGATTACAGTCGATTTCTGTCCAATTTCAAGTATTTATTTCTATACTGTATTTCTTTTATTCACTTAATAAAAGTTATTTTTATCAATATCTAGTGGGATGATAAACTATATTCGATCATGAACCCGAATTACTATAGATATATATCAATATCTGTCCATAGATCTCGGATTGTTATACTTTAACACTTTTACCCAAATTCGATCATGAACCCGAATTACTATAGATATATATCAATATCTAGTGGGATGATAAACTATATCTCCTAAGTAATGTTAGAGATTTGAATACTGACATTGTGAATGGGGCAATTGAGTTGGGAGGGTTGCCCCATAATAGATATATGTAGTATCCATCCGGATTAATCAATCAATAGATTGGATACAATGGTTAAACAAAAAAAAATTATATTTAAAAAAAATGTTTTTAAAATTTATAGTAGAATTATAGTTTTTTTAGTCTATACTTGATGATTAGAAATCTCTCCTCTTTTTTGTCCCTATTTATGTCTTCATATTAAAAAAATTAGGTTTAGAATTAAGATTTAAGGTTAGATTTTATGATTAAAGTTTAAAAATTATGGGTATTGTGTATTTTTTAAGGTTTTAAGTTAATTTAAAATTTAAGAATAAAATTTAGAATTTAATATTTTTGTGTTAAAAAAGCACCGAAAAGAAAAAAGAATTTTGTGCATACTTTTTTTGAATAGATTTTTGTGCATACTTTGTTTTTTTGGATAATTATTTTTGTTCATACTTGATATGGCAGAAACTGAAAATCCAGACTTTTATTTAGAATTAATTTCTTTGCGTGTCCAACATTAATTATACATAAAACATAATCCAAACGAGTTAATAATCATTAGGTCAAACTACATAAAAATTAATTACAGTGCTGATTCAAGCGCATGCATGGCTTACACTTTGGTAACTTTGATTTGATTTCCATTTTGTTTCCAAATTAATATCTAAGATTCCCTCCGGTTTCACACTATTAATCACGCTAATCTTGCTCTCAGCCAAAATATAAAAGCAGCAAATCACTAATTCAAAGCTGGCCAGGAACGTAAAATGGCTGCCAATGCTACTACTTTGGTGTTCATTTCCATGGTTAAGCTCTTGAGCTTGTGCTTCATCCTTGCCCGGGTTGCCGGTTCGCAATCGAAAGATATGTGGAGAGCAGCCCATGCAACCTTTTATGGTGACATGAAAGGGACCGAAACGATGAGTAAGTTTCGAGATTTTCTATGTATGTATAGATGTATGTAGTTGTGTTTTGATTGCTTGAATTGTTTTGACAGTGGGTGCTTGTGGCTATGGTGATCTTTTTAAACAAGGTTATGGTATAGAAACGACGGCCTTAAGTACAGCTCTCTTCAACGACGGTCTAACCTGCGGAGCCTGTTTCCAAATCCGGTGCTATAACGATAGACAATGGTGCCTGAACGAAACCATCGTCGTGACCGCTACCAACTTTTGCCCTCCGAACTACAGTAAACCAGAAGAAAACTGGTGCAATCCACCGTTGAGACACTTTGATCTATCCCAACCGATGTTCCGAAAGATTGCTATTTATGAAGCCGGCATTGTTCCCGTCATTTATATGCGCGTTCCTTGCGTGAAAACGGGTGGTATTATGTTCGAAATGAAGGGGAACCAATGGTGGCTAATGGTGTTGGTGTACAATGTAGCGGGCGCAGGTGATGTTGTAGATGTTAAGATCAAAGGTTCTAGTACAGATTGGATTCAAATGTCACGGAATTGGGGCCAGAATTGGCAAACTTCGGCTATTCTTACCGGACAAAGCTTGTCGTTTCAAGTGACTACGAGTGATGGTAGAATGGTGGAGTCCGATGATGTCGCACCGGCTGATTGGACATTTGGTGGTGTTTATGAAGGGAAACAATTTTAAATCTAAGGCAATGTAACAGCTGCATGTTAATTGATAATTGTAATAGATTGAATAACTATGAATATTACAATCTAAACTTCCAAAACACTGCGAATCGGAACAGTTTACAATTCTAGTTTCTATTTTCATTCATCTTATTCGACAACAATCAGTATGTTCCTAGTAAAAGAATAAATTCCATACAACTATTCTATATGTTGCAGCCTGCAACAGTGTGTTGTACTAAGGATGAAAAGCTGTAATTCGTTTTTCGCCATATTTAAGCTGATGCAAGGAAGTTCTTGAACCATGTGACTGAGTCCTTGGGGTATCTCTTGAGATTGTCTTTATAGTCCACGAAATATAGACCGAATCTTGCGCTGTATCCCGCTCTCCACTCCCAGTTGTCGAGTAACGACCACACGAAATAACCTTTAACATTGCAGCCATCTTCCCTGCAATTAATCATTAAAATTTTGGTATTCATTACAATTACACATCATTGCATGCTCATAGCATATATATGCATTTATGTAATAGTCGAACATAGATGTCGACAAGGGATCGGTATATACTTGATAGCAGCAAGCAGGTTAGTTAAGTAATCATTGTGGTATCGGATTCTTTTCTCATCCTTGAGAGCATTTTTAATGGAGATGAATGGGCTGTTCGGGTCATCGTAACCTGAAATAAACGTACACAAAGAAGGTAATGTTAAGATCTTATCATTTGATGGCAATCCTAGAGCGGAGCTAACTTCATTACCATTTTCTGTAACAATGACAGGAGGGTTTCCGTATTTCTCCTTGACGTAATTCATTACGCTTCTCATACCACGGGGTACTACATATATCCATATAGAATCCGCCTATAATATGACAAAAGGATAGTTAGGTACGAAAGTTGAACGGTAAGAACAAGAATCCGGCTTATGTACCTTTTCTCCTATAGATTTCCCATTTTTGAAAGCTGCATACATTAAGAACAAAGGTGTGAAGTCGGTTAGTTACTAGCATATCAACACAATAAACGATCAGTACTAAGGGATGAGCTAAACACAAGATCATAAAGAAGGATGTTTATTTACGTAATGTAAAGGTACCGGAGTCAGCAACGGTATCGTGTAGTAAATTACCGATCAGATTAGTTTTGTTTTCTCTTGCATAAAAGGTAGTGTAATGATTAATGCCAACAAATCCAAAGACCCCTTGAGAAGAGCGGATTCAGCTGTAGTAAACCTCGGCAACCGGCTTCCTACTCTGGTTATCATCGAACTCGGATAATCTCCGAAAATCATTGGGTCCAAAAACCTGCAGATCAAAGCATTGCATCACCTTAGGATAAGATATCTTGAATACTACGAGAAGATATTATGATAGCATGCATGATCAGTTATTTTTACGAGTGTAACAAAATTGAACCCCGGTTCTAATTCTATATTAAGGATGCATAAAATCCGGCATGCAATGGACATGGAGTTACCAGCCAAGCTGAAAATCTTGGGCTCTTTGAGCTGCTTCAATGTCTTCAGTTGAATTAGTTTCTGGTTCAAACCAAATAACATTAAATGATACCCCAACTTGTCCTTGTTGCTTTGCCTGCATAGCAACAAACTGCTCTTAGATGCTGGCTCGTTTTGTAATTCATATATACGTACTATAATGTGAACCAAATCTAAAGTCCAAAATTCATCAACTCTGCCTAGTTTCTTTCCGATTCTCACAAAAGTAACCCGATACTATCCATCCCAGATTTTACCTTGTACTTTTTCCTGTAAATATCCGCTGCAGTTGCATGAGAAAGGAGAACATTATGGGCAACTATGTAAGGCTCGGTTGAAGAGTCTCCAGCCTTGCAGAACAGATGAAGAATGATTGAGCAGCGCCCCGGTGCTTGGAGACCTACATCATAACCTTGTACCGTAAATGTATCGGGTTCATTAAAAGTTGTCCAATGTTTCACTCTGTCACCAAATAACTTGAAGCATGTCTCAGCATACGTTGCAAAGTCCTCTCTGCAAACGAACAAAGACACAGTATTTATCACTACACAGAACGAAATACTGATGAAATCATTTAAATAACAATGGGAATTCTATTTACATGATTTGGCGATCAAGCCATGCATTGTATTTGTCCTCCAAAGCTTGAGGAAGATCCCAGTGGTAAAGAGTCACAACTGGTTCGATTCCTGCATAAGAAACATGCATTTCAAATTGCTACTACATATGAACATATACCATATTTCACGTCAACTGATGAATCATATATCAGATGCACAGTCATAGATATAATGCACTACACTTTGTGCTTAAACAACATTTCCGTCTAGTGGACAGAAATGGTTTGGTTCCCGCATACGAAACATGCATTTCAGATGGCCTTTCTATGAATATATATCATGCTCTACACTTCATGTTTAAAGCATGTGACGGGAGTTGTCCAGAACTCCGAATACCTGCTGCAAGCAAAGCATTAATGAAATTGTTGTAATGATCAACACCGGCCTGATTTATAGCGCCCGAACATTCTGTTTCAAGCCAAATAAGTGAAATTGAGAAACCGAATTGCTGGAAGAAAAGGCTGATGGTAAACAATGGTGTCAGCAATATGAAACTTACTAGGGAATATCCTAGACCAAGCTATTGAAAACCCATAAGCATCCATTCCCATGTCTTTCATGAGTTGTATATCTTCCTGTTTCCAGAAAACGAAACCAATTACATGCCATTCATATTTTAGGAACACGAAAAAATCATTGGAAAAAATGGAGTATCCGATGAAGATCATCACTTACCGGATAGCGGTGGTACTGATCCACAGCAACATCTGCATTACCACCATCCAGTATCTTCCCTGTAAAGTAACATAGGGTGAAATGCTTAATGATCCTACAAGTACGCATACACATATGCATACGCATATAAAAATAAATTATTACCAGAAGTATGTGAGAATGTGTCCCAAATAGTTGGTCCCCTTCCATCCTCCTTTACTGCTCCTTCAAACTGAAAATAAAATGTATAAAAATTTAATATATTTATATATATATATATATTCAACACTAACTTAAGACTATTCACATAGCACAGCAAAAGAAACATAATTTTGGATGACAATCTGTCATGTTGGGGGCAGAAGTTGATGTTAAACAGCAAATACTTTGTCGTTTTTCCCTTAAATCTTGCCTAGAAAATTCTCCTATTTGGTTTGTCATTTTCCAGCAAAGCCATAATTGCAAAGAAGAATCTATTAATTTGCTGCTATTTAAATCCTTTTCACACAAGAAAAGAACTTACTCAAATTCCCAATAATGACTTTTTAAAGCATCACATGAATTGGACACCTAATGATATTTCATTTCTTTTTCTAGCTCCTCCTTATTCTAGATTTATTTTTGAAGAAAAAAAGTGAGATTTTAAATTATATTGTTCGAGAAGGGATTGTTTCGAATACGGGTATTTGTTCAATACATGTATATTCAATTTTCTCCATTTATTTAAATGATATGACTTCATATATTAGAGGATATAAATATTGAAATATTTCAATTCAATAACTTAAGATAAAAAGTTATATCATTTAAATGCATGAAGAACAAGGACTAATAGCCAATTTTGACCATTTTAATATACTACTTCTATTATAAACTTTTTCAAAGTCTTTTTTTATACCATTTTAGTCTAGAAATAGATATAAGTACCAAATAACTGTTATACTAATTATAATTTCTGAAGTAGACAAAAGAGTGCAAATTCTCATTTAAAAAAAATTGAGAGAAACAGACTTGCAAAGTAAAAGCAAAACTCAATGGAGTCAGAATCCAAAATTAAATAAAGTAGAGGGCGTTTATCCAGAAATATACTAAAAACAAGTGTTCTCTTAACAAAATATAAAAACGTAAAATTACCAATCAAATTATGGTCTCGGTCCCTCACTATGTTCAAATATAAAATTTAGTCCTTATACTTTAATTCAGCATAAAATTTAATCACATCATCCAAATAGTTAATCCTGAATTTTTTGCCAGAAAGGGACGTTTTTAAGAAAAAATCAACCGGAATTGTTAAACATGCTAACTATTTATTAAATATAAAATTTGAGCATAGTAGAGGGACCGAAAGCCAAATTCGACCAATAACGGAACGTACAAATAACTATCCAATTTCGTCATAAACCATTATCAACCACCAAAAACGCATTCAATTAAAATATATTCGAATCCTTAATCAAAGGCTGGTGCTCAAATTTCATCATATTTCAATCCCTTTTTAATCTGAAAAGAAGTGATAATAATAATGATTATAGAACAGGAAAAGTGAATTGAAAGACTGAAACTTTAATGAATATAGCTACCCGGAGAAGAAAACTTAGAGCAAAAAGAAAGGAGAAAACCAACCTGGAAAGAAGCAGAGGCTGTTCCGAAAATGAAGCCTTTCGGGAAACTGGCTCTGCTAATATTCTGGGAAAATCCTGCTTGGATTAATCCCAAAGCTAACACAGTGATAATTGCAAAAGCAATGCCCTTTCTAAGCAACACCATGTTTTCTTCTTCAGCCAATGGAATGATATGATTATGCAAAAAAGATTGCAACTTTGGATGATATAATGTATGGGTGAGGAAGATTTGGATTTGGGGTTTAGTATTTATAATAAAAAAATTGGGTTGAGATTGAGAAGAAGGAAATGCGAAAAGAAAATCTGGGTTTGGGTTGGCTAGAAAAAGCAAAAGATGGAGATGGTGGTGGTCAGGCTGTGCAGCAAAATGAGCAGAATTTAAAGTCTAGAGTTCACACGTTTTGTGTTCATTCATGAGATTAGTGGGTAAGTTTGAAGGCTACTTAATTTGCTTCTTTTGCTTTTGTTTTGGATTTCTCTAAATTCGTATAATATATATATATATATAGGGATTAGTCTAGCAAGTGCGACGAACATAGATGTCGGCAAGGGATCGGTATATACTTGATAGCAGCAAGCAGGTTAGTTAAGTAATCATAGTGGTATCGGATTCTTTTCTCATCCTTGAGAGCATTTTTAATGGAGATGAATGGGCTGTTCGGGTCATCGTAACCTGTAAATTTTTTTTGAATTTTTTTCAATTAAATTCAATTAATAATTATTTGCTTATCAGTTAATGTGTAGTTTATCTTTATTAAAAAAATTCAAAATTTAATATATATAGAAAATAATTTAATTTATTTTTTAAATAATTATTAATTATACGTTGAGTTCTTAAAATTTTTAATTATTATTATTAATTAATTTAATGGTGTTCAGTGTTAGCGGTGTTCGTCGTACGTTGTAAAATTTTCCTATGGATAGTTATTTATTTCAATAGAGGTGGAATGTGGGAGTTTCTTAAATTCATATTTGTAATTAATAGTCAAATTTAGTTTGATATCGGTTAAGCAGATCTCGAGTTCAAGACCTTATGTATGTAAAAATATTATTGTCGAAAGACTCACATACCAAAATCAGGTGTGCGACTCCCGAATTAGTCAGGGCAATGTCCCAAAGAACTGAGAGGGCAACTAAAAAAATTAATAATTAAAATAATATATATATATATATATGTAGAATTGTAGTCACCTAATTTTATCCGACCTCGTCTTATTTTTCATGTATATATATATGTATTATTATTAAACCCAATAGGCAAAAAATATAAAAAGGGTCCATTTAAAAATAAAAAACAAGAGTCCGTATATATAAATAAAGGCCCATTCAGCCCACTTTGTTCTTATATATATTATTTCATCTTTATTTTTAATTATATTATTATTATTATTATTAATGTATCTTAGTTATTCTTGCATATCACACAATATCCTAATTGCATCAGATATAGGAAAATTGCAAAAGACCATGTTCAACAAGTATGGAAAGTCAAGCTATGTGCAATGAATTCTCACTACGGACTCATGACAAATTTCAGATAGGATCCAAGCATTTATGTCTTAGGACCTCTTCTTACGTATTGACCGTCTTTCAGTTACCTTTTCAACGCATCTTGAAATGCCTCAATTGGATCTTGAGAGCTCAAGATATGTTCATTTTACTGAAGACAGCGCGTGCAGAAAATTAGATACGGGTTCAACACGAGAATTTAATTTTGTTGCGATTATTTTATTATTTTATTGATATTTATAATTAAATTCAAGTTTATACATATCCTTATTTGTTTTAACTCGTTTAGAATCAAATTGAATGTAAGGAAAGTGGTTTGATGCCCAAGTAAAGGCATTATTTACTTTCTAAATATATTTAGCACAAATAAAAAATAAGTTTTTTAGAATTTTTTTATTTTAGGGTTTCTTGAAGCCTATAAATAGGCTTAATTCCATTGACATTCACACCATACAACATTCATCGTTTGTAACACACTGAGTTCAAGAACAATACAAGTTATAGGGATTTTTTTGAGGTATTTTACCGAAACGTTGCTTCTCTATATTTTTATTTTTTCCTTTGTGACTTGGTTTCGAATAAGGAGAAGAAGGGGTACGGGTTCTTGTTAACTGAAGCTCGTGAAGGATCTATTATCATCGAGGGACGAAACCAGTGCCACCACCGGAGCAAGGCAGCAGCAGCGGCACACTGTTGGTGAGTAGTGATCGACGTCCAGGCACAACAGCGACAGCGGTGGTACAAAACGATTTGTGGTTCGACACGTACCCCACCTTTAACGAGCTCATGCTTTGGTCCCACTATTTGCAATTTCTTCACTCTAGCCTCTTTTTTATTTTTTTAATTTAGTTTTTTTAATTCTTGCTTCATGCACTTTAACCTTTTGTTTGCTTTGTTCATATTTACTGTATTGTTTAATTTATTCATCTTTATGTAATTTGACATGTTAAAATGTTAAGGTAAATACACTTTATAATAATTAATGTTGTGTTTTTTTTTTCTTACAATAAAAGCTTATCAAATAATTTAAAATAAACTATTTTAGGCTAGTTTCCCTAATAGATGACTTAAATATTTGTGAAAGATTAATTCACCAACAAATAAAATTCAATTATAAACACCTAAGGTTTAGATTCCTAAAATAATTTCCCTTTTAATATTTAACTTGATAAGATAGTTAAAGTAAGATGATGCATTCTCTTAATTGTAAGTAATTAAATAAAATCCTTTTACTAATCTTTTAGAAAAGGCAAATAATCAATTTCTCTTAATTGTAAATAATAATAAATAAAACCAACTTGGTATTTTTTGTGAATAATTATTTTTTCTTTAATTGTAAATAAAACACTCTTAGGTAATTTTTAGAAAAGTTAATAAATAATTTCCTTAATCGTAAGCAACTAATTAAAGCCTTTAAGGTTAATTACTCTACATATGTAAAATTAATATTTAACCTTTAACATTAAATCACCCATAAAAATTAAATATATATATATATATAATGTCATTAAAAAAGATTTTTATTGCATCATAAAAACATGATATTTTCTCAAGTAGGGTTAATTTCAGTTGGGGGACGATTGAAAGTCCTATGTGAGATAATATTTATGGATTTTATGGATTAATGTCTTAATCCCTTTGTGTTTAAAATTGATCGGGGTTTACTCAGTCGTGAGTAAATTCGGGTTACTTTTCGAACTCTGTGGATTTTTATTTAATCTTTGCACGCATTCATTCGGGTTACCATAAAAAATATTAGTGATTAAGTAAGAGCTTTTTTTACGGGCGTTGTGGGGTATTAATCCTTCTCTATATGTAACCGTGCCCTCGAGCCTTCAATCTGAGTTGTTTTTAGGTTTTTAGGAACCCTCAATCTAATTTGTTCTTAAGTTTTTAATTCGCCTAATAAAATAAAATAAACTGATGACGATCCCGTTATCACAAGAATATACTGAGTTTTAAGTTCATTGACAAAATTAAAAAACATAAAAATTATCGAGCAATCCTAATAAAAAAGCGAATATTATTTATATTCGTGTTCGGAAAACTTGTTAGAACGGTGTATACGCGTTACAACCATTTTATCAAAATTATACTTTTATTATATTTAATTGAAATTGAGATAGATAAAAATCTGTTCCGTCTTACTCGTACTGTTGCGCAGTGAATATTTTTGTCGAATGTAGTGGATGTTTGTTTTGTTTTATGGGACCGTGCGTGTTCCCGACATTAACAATTTTAATAACTTAAAATTTTTATATCTATTTATGTCTGAAAGATTTATTTGAAATAATTGATTAAGTTTAATTCAATTTATCATTATCTTATAATAACGTAAAATTAAATATATTTAAATATTTAATATTTTTAAATTTATATGTAAGAAGACGTGCGAATAATATACATTGTATCAAATTATACTTAAAAATATTTATTAAAAAAATATATTCTCTTAAAAACATGGGCGTTAGTAGTGCAGGGATGGTGTTGGTTGACTCTTAAAACGATAGTATTAGCTTTAAACCCATTAAAAATTTTGAGCAATTATAATTTAATATAAGAAATAAAATTGCACTTTAATCTCTCAAAAATATATAATTCAATTTTAACCATTAAATTTCTTTCTGACTTCTCCCTTAGTTAAGTACACTGCAAAGCGGTATCAAAATCAGAACAAGAATTCTTTATATATTTTTAAAATTTAAAAATAAATGAAACATATATCACCATATTCTAATTCTCAAAACTTTATATACAGAGAGTAGGGATTCAAACAGTGGTCCACTACCATAATAACGACCGATATATAATGATAATAGTACCGTTTAAAATTGATATTTTAAAAAATAATAATTCGTTATGACCGATATATCTTTGTAATTGTGATAAAATACTACGATTGAAAATTCGGTCACAACCGAAATTTAAATCCTTATCTATAGCGGATAAATGATAATGCATTTGATGTTAGAATGGATTGGATCTCTATCATTACATCGACGCGCAAGAATGATGCGGTTTTGGGGTGAAAAGAAAGAAAGTAACCAAACAACAAAGCAGATGTTTTTGCGTGTCCAAAATCTAGAAATTGCCTTTTGTTCGTGCAACTTTTTTTTAGCATTTTTATGCAGTTTCGATTTAAACTGGATTCGAAAATCGGGTACGTTTGGTTTAAAAAAATATTTTTATTTTTTACTTTTAGAAAATAACTTTTAGTTTTAGTTTTCTAAAAATTAAAAAATACGTTTGATTAATAGGGATGAAAATTTGTTTTCAAAAATAAAAATAGTGAAAATATATTTGATATATAGCTTTCCAAAGTAGAACTGAAAAAATAATTATTAAATAATTAAATAATATATAGTTAGAAAAATATTAGTATAATAATAAAGAAATAAAATATGAGTAAATAAACCAAAGTTTAAAAAATGGCATTAAAAAGATTCGAACCCAGGTTAAAATTAAAAAACCCCAGCATTCATATTTTTCACTTTCCTAAAATATTTTCAACGAAAACAATGAAAACATATTTTTTATATTTTCAAATTTTCACTTATTTTTGTTTTCATTTTCTAAAAATCACTTTCTAATTTTTCAACCAAACACATTTTCTTCAACGTTTTTTGTTTTCTAAAAAATAAAAATAAAAACAGATTTTGTTCTTTAAAACCAAACGGGCCCTAATTTTTTATTCAAATTTGTCATGCGGTAACTTTTATTCTACCCTGTCTAAATTTTAAGATTAAAATATATTCTCGACTCGACTTGGGATAAATAAAAATATATTGTTTATAATATGCACGTTTATCTTACGATCCATATTTATGATGCGAGGTTGTCTCTCCCAACAATATCGTCTCTAATGTTTGAACTCGTGTCCTGTCCTTAGGAGTACAATGTGCTTTACAAATGCACCCAACACTTGTTAGTATATTTTTCTCATTTTTATTAAAAATAAGAGACAATAGAAACAAAATATATAAAGATGAGTGTTTTTAGTAATCATCTCTTTTTCATTTTTTTATTTGGTAAAATTAAGAGGTAATTGGAAAATACAAAGAGAGGTACATTATAATAATTACTCGTAAATATATGAGAGAAATATAATTATTTTGGGTTTGATTAGATATTTTTACCTTAAATCCAAACACAACTTGACATTTAATAATTTCCCACCCGATATGACCCAATTTTTTTTTTAAACTCAATCCTATAGGGTGAGATTGAAACTCGTTGAGTCCGGATCTCATGCACATCCTAATGTATCATTATAACTGTATGCACTCAATTTTTTATTAAATAGAGAGGTATTTACATTATCAAGTAAAATGCCGAAATTCGAATTCATACAAAATGAGACAACATAAGCATACTTGGTCTACCTGCCAATTAGTGGATCTCTATATATGTTCAGTTTTTAACTAGTAATAAAATTCATGCATTTCCTACAAACAAAGTTATTCAAACTCGAATCAAGAAAAAAAAACTTTTTTTCTCTCATGGAACCATTTATGTTTCTGAAAATTTTTGCTTTGAGTAATAAAATTTGCTTGTGTTCTTAAATCTTTAGTGCAATTAGAACTGAATCATCATATCTTGTTTTGCCAGGTAAAAAGGTCGCATAAGAGAAAGTAGATAACAAAACACGACACGAGGGTATGGATTCTGATTTAGTGTAATTATATACATAAAATTTAAAATTAGATTTAATTATACTTATCTAAAAAGCGAATGAATTTAGGTATAATTATTTTTTATGTAATATTTAAAATATAAAATAATATTATATCGGTAAAGATATCAATAGTTTGTAAAAAATATTCAAATATAAAGTTTATGCATATAATTCCATAAATTGAAGTTTTTTTCATATAAATTACAATGGATTAAATTACACATAATTAACTCAGGCCTCCTAGTTATTACAACAATAATTTTAATTAAAATAATATTCAATCAACCACAAAACTTAAAGTTCATGTATCAAAATTCACATTAAATCTAAATTAACTTAAGATTTTGATATTTATCTCTTAAACTTTGAATAATTGCTTTTCCAACTAACCAATAGTTGGTTTCTGATTAAACATTGATATTGGTCAACGGGTTAATATCATACGAATGATTCGGACATTTGTTTTTAAATGTCTGTATATATGAACAAATCCCAAACTTTATAAGTCGGTCCAAACTAATAAATCCAAGTTGATTATTATGATTTAAGGGTCAGGTGTCGGTTCTTATGTCTCTTTTCATTAATTTTTCTTTTTAAAATTGTATTTTACATATTTAATTTTTTTACTTAATATTTTTTTTTACTTATATAAAAATGATGAATGTTTTTGTTTGCTCCTATATTACTTATTTGTCTGTTTTTATGATATGGTTTTAATCGAACAGTACAAGAAATGACCCATGTTTCTTTACGTTGTTCAGTTGTCGATTCGACAGTTCATGCAAGTTGCTAAGTTTGCATGAAAAGGGAAGTCTTTTCGGTTAAAAAATAAGTTTTTATAGTTCGACACAACTTCTCTATTCGACGCCAAAAGCTGATTTCAAACTTAATACTCCATTGAACGGGAGCTTAATCTCCATGCACAACACAATTCAACCAAAAAGACATCAACAGCTAGTATTGTTTACGAGAATTCATATTCGTTTAGTTTTGATATAAATATTACTCCTTCCGTCTCATTTAAAATGTCTAATATTAATTTTTTTGGGTCAATTTTTTTGAATTTTGGCTTTATTTACAGATTAAAGATTAGACTAATTACATATAGTAAGAGTCACGTTTATTTTGAAGACATTTTTAAATAAAATAACTGAAATAACTTTTATTTTGAGATCCTTTAATTAATTTTTTTAAAATTGTTTAATTGATCGAGTGACAAAATTTTTTTCCATCTTTCATTTTCCGTGGATTTAAATTTTGATGTTTGTGAGATTTATTAATTGACCTAATGACTAACGATGCTCATTCTTGCCTTATTTTATATGAATTTAAATTTTGACATAAAAATTTAATACTTCTTTATTTAATTAAAAAAATCTCGATGTTTGCATTGAAACTATAAATATCTTCGAAGCCGATGATATATTATTATTTTGTAAAGTAAAATTAGCTCGAAGCCCAAAACCATCATTGGATTAAGAAAAGGATTGAAGGCCCAATTTCTCCAAAAATCCGTTAAATCCCAAAATTCGCACTCTTCGTCTCCAATGCAGCAAAGTGAAAAATAGAAATGGCCGACGACCAAGAAGAGCCACCTCTTGCTATTCGAATCGATCAAACTGTCGAGGAACCATCCCAGTCCAATCCAGATCAACCTCAAAACGAAAACTTTTCAGTTGGGGTAACCGTCATCACCGGCTACCTCGGTGCCGGCAAATCCACAGTAATCAAATCAAAACTTTTTATTCGTTCCTTTTTTCCCCAAGCTGATTATAGCCTAATTGTAACTTCAAATTTTCTTTTTTGGGGTGTGTTGTTTTCAGCTTGTTAATTATATATTGAATGCCCAACATGGGAAAAGGATAGCTGTGATTCTGAATGAGTTTGGTGAAGAGATTGGAGTTGAAAGGGCCATGATAAACGAAGGAGAAAGTGGTGCCCTTGTTGAAGAATGGGTTGAACTAGCCAACGGGTGTGTTTGTTGCACTGTTAAACACAGTTTGGTTCAAGCGTTGGAACAGCTTGTTCAAATGAAGAAAAGGTAAAACTACCAATTTTAGCACTAAAAATTGATTATTAACAATGTTTGGGTTATTTTGTGATATGATGCACATTGCTGTTGCTTCTTTTTGTTAATAGACTTGATCACATATTGTTAGAGACCACTGGGTTAGCTAACCCTGCTCCTCTGGCGTCTGTTCTTTGGCTGGATGATCAACTGGAATCTTCTGTCAAGCTTGATTCTATAGTTACTGTAAGTAACTAAGTACATTTAGGGTATCGGATATAAATTCAATGACGTCGAGGGAGTTTTAGTGTTATGATCTCATTAATTTGTTGAATGTTGATTACTTGTTGAGGATGACATGTACACTTTGTAAGTAACTTAGACTACATAGTAGTATCTGTTGCATTTTAGTTTGAGGTATTTGTTCGTATGTATATTTTGTTCATGTTATGTATATACACATCCGTTGAATGTTGATTGCTTATGTCTAATTAGATGTTGTGAAGCTTGAGTTATTGATAGGTTCTTATGTGCTGAAGAAAGATGAATTGAAAAAAACCTACACTGTGTCTTGATGTCTCTAGTGTGTTTTTTTGCTGTTCGAATAGGTTGTAGATGCCAAAAACCTGCGTTTTCAGCTAAACAGGCATCGCGATTCTTCCTCATTTCCTGAAGCATTTCTTCAAATAGCATATGCGGTACTTCTGATCTCTTGCTTATGTTACATCTTATGGGAACCACTTAGCAGCCTTTTTACAAATGGCTAGACTGTCATCTCAATTATTATCTGAATATCTGATATTTGTTGGTTACTTACATAGGGGTTTATCCCTTGTATATGCTAAAAGTTTTGTCCTTTCTTGTAGGATGTTGTAATTCTTAACAAGGTTGATTTGGATTCTCGAGAGGAGTTTGAAGGTGCTCTTGAGGAGCTGGAGAATGAGATACGTAGCATAAACTCCCTCGCCATTATCATTCGTTCAGTTCGGTGTGAAATAGACTTATCTCAAATCCTGAACCGACAGGCATATGATGCTACAGTTAGTCCTACAAAACTCAGTCATCGTAGTATACATTTTTGTAGCGCACGCTATCCTCTCTTCTAACTGATACTACGCTTTTTGTTTCCTCTGAGGGTTTAGCATGCCTCTCATTTGGAAGCCCTCTTAGAAGAAAGCAAATCTATATCTTCCAGAGATCTTCATGATAGCGGTGTGCGCACATTATGCATTAGGCAGACAGAGGGTGTCGATCTTCAAAAGGTATTTCTTTGATACTGTTTATCAGATTCATTCACTTATAAGTCAATGTACTTTAACAGTTCCCAAGAAGTCTGGTAATTAGACAGAAGGCTTGCAGCCATGTTTTGTGCTCACAAACACGAGGCTTCATTTGTTTGGTAGATGGCCGAGACAAGCCTATAGCTGAATTCATTTCTAATTTTTTTAATAATAATTTTACTGCATTTAGGTGGAATATATTTCTCAATTTAAGCCTCACAATGGTTAGTGCTCTAGTACATAAATATAGGTGAGGGACATCTATATTTTCCCATGATTCCTAGTTTTACGTTTTAGGTTCGATTATGGATCGAGGAGATTCTTTGGGATAAAAAGTATGACATGGATGTATATCGATGCAAAGGGGTTTTAAGCATTCAAAACTCTGATCATCTGCATACTTTGCAGGTAATCTTACATGCCATTTATTTGCTTTTGGTGCTATCAAATTTCTTTTACAAACCATCCGTTGTTCAACATTTCTACAGGCTGTAAGAGAGATATACGAGATTGTTCCGGCCCGCCAATGGAGAAACGAGGAAAAGAAGATGAGCAAGATAGTTTTTATCGGTAATGTACTCTAAAGCCGGTTTCCTCTGTGCTAAACTTTTTTTTTTCTTTTCAAAATTTTATTTTACTAAATTCTCGGTTTTTGCAGGTCATAATCTAGATGAAAATACACTCATCGATTCTTTTCAAGGTTGTATATCGGAACTTAATCCGAGTGACACCTTTTGAACTCATGTGATGTAAACTTTTCAGCTAGGAATATGATATATTATGAAGCTAAACATCAATTGAAACTGTTTAATGTGTTGTGATTTTTAATTATATCATCTGCATGTATATTACAGAAATCAATGGATTTTTTGCTCACTCTCAAATTTTATCGAATAAGATACTCATATTCATGCATGCTCTGAATGTGATCTTGCAATAAAATTCGAAGTTTGCTAACAATTGTAGTTAATAATATATATGCATCACCCAACAAGTAGGTGGTTTAATGGGATAAGACATTGAATTCTTTAAATAAGTCAGAGGTCTCTATAACAATCTCTGTGGCGCACGATTTGAATTAGTCAGTTAATGAGTTGAATACCGATGGTTATAATAAAAATAATATATATTCATTATACATGTTAAAATTTTTGTAAAAGTATTTTCACGGTTTCAACAATTATTTTGTTTGACCAATGAAGTTTCCTTCATATATAATATACATTCAAAAAATAAATTTATTTATTTTTAGTTCAAATTAGTATATGAACTTAAGTGATTGGAATAGATTGATTAAAATATTATAAGTACTATTTTAAACAAAAAAGACATTCAAAATCTAATTACTATTAGAACCTTTAGGCTTTAACACTTAGATTTTTTAATTATGTTACACTTTTTTAACTTGTATAATAGAATTTGAGGAAACTCAGGTACCAAATTGAATAATGAAGTCAAATTTAGGTGCCAAAAATGAATTTTTACCTTATATATATATATATATATATATATATATATATATATATATATATATATATAATAACTCGTACTTTCCCTTATATCCTTCCTAACCTAGACAACTCTACCCTCCCGCCCCCTCCCTCTCTCTGGCTTCTGCGATTCAAAGGTAACATCTCCACCTCCTTAAGTTATCAATTTTAAACTTTTCCTTTTGCGTTATTTATATATCTAAATAGTTTTATAAGTTTTTTTTCTGGGTTGTTTTGATATTCCATTTGACTTTGATTCTGGGTTTTGCTGCAAAACGATGTGGAACTTGGTTCTGTTTATCCGTTTAGTCTCAGGTAGTACATAGAATAGACCTGTTTCTAATTGGACTATAATTCTCTTAAATCATGATTCTATGAAGGGAATTTGATTTTGTTTCAATTGAATATAAAAGTATCGATCTTTAATCTGACAACATTGAAGAATATTTACAGTTTTAGCAAGTCATATGAACAATCTCGACTTTTAAATGATTTGCTTTTATTGTCTGAGCAGCTAAGTTCTCGATACCGAAAACCCAGTTTTTGTATTCAAGAGAAAATGGCGTTGGTGGTAATTTGTGGACAGCCCTGTGTAGCGATGTTCACTTTTAATTTTCATCGCTAAAAATAAAAGCGATTGTTTTTTGAAATGTTTTTGAAAGGTGTTTGTGACTCTTTTGGATATAAAATATTTATTCCGTGAGGTTTTTAAAAGAAACCGTATTAAAAAATGGAGTCGCCACCGGCCACTTAGGTAGGCCGGACACCACAAAACCAGAGATTCAAAAAGACAAGGTTCGGGAGTCGGTTACGGATGGGGAAGGATTAGCACCCCACACCGCCCAAAAAATTGGTACTTTAATAATTACCGCTTTATTAATATTGGATTTTCCGGATTAAAGTGACGATTATTTTAAATTTCGGTCATAATTGCGAATATATTTTAAAGGTCCCGTTATCCGAGAATAAACGCCAACCACTATCACTACGCTTGATACTCGGCCCCATTTACGCTGGATAAAAGGACACCGCATTAACAATTTATATCTCGATATGCAATCTTAGTGGCAAAAATATAAAACATGGCAAAATATTTAAATACAATAAATATTGACATAACAAAATACTAATCTAACATAAAATGCTAAACTAAAACATACATATATACATATTAATCTAACTCATAAATAAAAACATATCTAGCATAAACAAAATACTAATATTCATAAATATTAATCTAACACATAAATAAAAACAAACTCAACATAAATAAAATACTATTCTAAAACATACATAAATAAATATTAATCTAACTCATAAATAAAAACATATCTAACATAATAAAATATTAATATACAACACAAATTTAAAACATATTAAATATTAATCTAAAACATAAATATACAAAATAAAAAATAAGACTAAAATTTTAAGATAATCGATACTTCATTAAATTATAAAAATTACAACACTAATAAAAAAAAGGAAGAAAATATACCTAACTAGGAGCTCAAACGACGAACTCCGCCGAGATCTACCGCGACCCTCCAAAATTTAACTAGATCGGACCTAAAATAGGACCCCGATCGAATGTTGATCGAACCAATCGGGGTTGAGGGCACGCTTCAACCCCCGCCAAACTTTTTGCGGCCGCCCATGCCCCTATGAATTGATGGCAATTTGAATTGCCAATTTCTCTTCAATTTTGGGCGTGTCTTGCAATTCAATTGGGGTGCCTATTTATAGGCAATTGAGATGGATTAGTGGGTGACGTGGAGCACCCGCCCACGCAAATTCCTTTTTTTTTTTTGATTTTTTAATTTTTAATTATTATTATTATTTTTTTTTGCCTTTTTTATATATATAATTTTACTATTATAATAACACTAAAACCCGGTCAAAAATGAGTGATTACAGCTTGCCCCTCTTGCTTGTTCTTGTGAAACGAGGACAAAGCAAAGATCAAAAGCACTCATTTTATCGACTTCCTGTTTGTAGCCTTGGAAAACGAATTCTTTTGGACATCTCCGCTCTTCCTTGGTCAATCTTCGCTCGTAAGTTCTTCCTATATGGAGCTTCACACCTTCCGATCTTGGAGTTTTATCGACTTCCTGTTTGGTTTGTAGCCTTGGAAAAGCGAATTTTTTTGGACATCTCCGCTCTTCCTTGGCTGAATCTTCAGCTCGTAAGTTCTTCCTATATGAGCTTCACACCTTCCGACCTTGGAGCTACAGTGCTCTTTTTCGACCTGAGAACCCTTCGCTCTCATTGTAGCTTTGGAAAACGAATTCTTTTGGACATTTTCGCTCTTCCTGGTCGAATCTTCGTGCTCGTAAGTTCTTCCTATATAGAACTTCGTCACCTTCCGATCTTGGAGCTACAGCTCTTTCGACATTGAACCCTTCGCTCTGATTTTTATCGACTTCCTGCTTGTAGCTTTGGAAAACGAATTCTTTTGGACATTTCCGCTCTTCCTGGTCGAATCTTCGTGCTCGTAAGTTCTTCCTATATAGAACTTCGTCACCTTCCGATCTTGGAGCTACAGGCTCTTTCGACATTGAACCCTTCGCTCTGATTTTTAGCTTTGGAAAACGAATTCTTTTGGACATTTCCGCTCTTCCTGGTCGAATCTTCGTGCTCGTAAGTTCTTCCTATATAGAACTTCGTCACCTTCCGATCTTGGAGCTACAGTGCTCTTTTCGACATTGAACCCTTCGCTCTGATTTTTAGCTTTGGAAAACGAATTCTTTTGGACATTTCCGCTCTTCCTTGGCCGAATCTTCAGGCTCGTAAGTTCTTCCTATATAGAACTTTGTCACCTTCCGATCTTGGAGCTACAGTGCTCTTTCGACATTGAACCCTTCGCTCGATTTTTAGCTTTGGAAAACGAATTCTTTTGGACATTTCCGCTCTTCCTTGGCCGAATCTTCAGGCTCGTAAGTTCTTCCTATATAGAACTCTTGACGCCCTCAAGTCTTAGAGCTGCGCAGTTCTTTTTTCGACACGTAACCCTTCACCCTAAGACAATGAAGCTCAAGTCTTTCCTATATAAGACTTTTGCTTTTGACACAACAGTTTCCTATATAACACCGTGTCATAGGTGAATTGCTTTGACTGGGAGTTCTTCCTATATAGAATCATGAGTCTTCACCTTGGAGCCACTGCCTCCTCCTATATAGAACTTTTTTATGCCTCAAATCTCGAGCTACAGTGTTCTTTTCGACACGTAACCCTTCGCCCTAAGACAATGAAGCTCTGAGTCTTTCCTATATAAGACTCTTTGCTTTGACACAACAGTTTCCTATATAACCCCGTGTCATAGGTGAATTGCTTTGACTGGGAGTTCTTCCTATATAGAATCATGAGTCTTCACCTTGGAGCTTTCAAATCCTTCCTATATAGAACTTTCAGCTTTTGAAGCCTTGGAGAGGTAGATTCTTCCTATATAGAAACTCTCTCTCTAGAGCTTGAAAACATGTGTCTTTTTGTATGTAAAACATTGTCTTTTCATTTGGGATTTACACCATGATGGTCTTCGATGTCTCTTTGGATCTGCAGATACACATGCGAGATGAAAACAAAATGCTATGACAAATGAATTGACATGCTCCTAATCCTAGTGATGTCCGACTATTCATGATGTATGAGATTCAATATCTTGGTGGGCTTGTTTTGGTCCTTATTTGACGCTCACTTTCTCCTTTCTTACGGCATCGATACCCCGCTTCACCGCCAAGTTCAACCATCTCGACCTTTCTTTTTTTCCTCCAATTATGATTTGGAATTTTAAAAAGCGCTTTTTCGGGTTTTCACTTTAAAGAGATTTTTTTTTCCGAGATAGTATTTCTTGACGGCATCGAATTTACGGGATTTTTCAGCTCGTCCCCGTCCATTTCTCAGGATCGTGGCTCCTCCCGAGAAGGCCTTTTTATGACGTATGGTCCTTCCTTCCCAATTGGGCATCCATTTTCCTCGAGAATCTTTCTCGGATAGGGAGGATTCTTTTGAGTACCGATCCCCTTCTTTGAATTCTCTTTGGCGCACTTTTTGTTGTAAGCCCGCACCATCCACTTTTGGTACATCCGACCATGACAAATGGCTTTTAGTCTTTTTGTCAATGAGATTTAGTTGGTCGAGTCCGCCTGTACCCATTCAGCTTTTCTTCCAGCTTTACTTCGTTTAAGACCCGAGGGACGAAATCTCTACCTCAATTGGGAGTATTGCTTTGGTACCATACACCAAGGAGTAAGGCGTTGCCCCCCGCTGATGTGCGGATGGACGTTCTATAGGCGAAAAGGGCAAAAGGCAACTTCTCATGCCAATCCTTGTAGGTATCCGTAGTCTTCGCTATGATCTTCTTTATATTTTTGTTTGCCGCTTCCACCGCTTCTATTCATTTTAGGACGATAGATCGTGGAATTATGGTGTGTTATTTTGAATTGAGTGCACACGCCCTTTATCATTTTGTTGTTCGGGATTGGAAGCATTATCGGTGATGATCCTCTCTCGCAATCCGTGACGACAAATAATTTCCTTCTTTAAGAACTTACAAACTGTAGTCCTGTGATATTGGCGTAAGACGCTGCCTCTACCCATTTGGTGAAGTAGTCTATGGCGACCAAAATGAAACGGTGCCCATTGAGGCCTTCGGATGGATTTGCCCGATAACGCCCATGCCCCATGCCGCCGCGAAAAGCCACGGAGAATTCATGGTGTGTAGAGGCGATGGGGTGTGCATGAATTTTGTCAAGATAAATTTGGCATTTGTGGCATTTCTGGCGAATCGATGCAATCTCCTTTCATGGTCAACCGTAAATAACCGTATCTCATAATTTTTTGGGCTATAGACAACCCGTTGGCGTGCGTTCCACGATCCCGTCATGTACTTCGGCTAAGGTTTCCTTCGCCTCCCGGGCATCCACACATCTCAAAGAATGTTTGATCATGACTTTTCCTATATAGGATTTCCCATCTAGGACATATTTTGCTTGCCATTTTTCTCGAGCGCTTTTTCATCATTTGTCGCTTGCCCTTTCGGATACTTTTGAAGCTTGACATATTGTAGGATATCATAGTACCATGGATTCCGTCAATCTCTTCCCTCAGATACTACAACAATGAGCAGACTTTTCAAACGCGTCTCGCATCTTAATGGGTTTCATTTCGCCTGTGTGTTTGTTTTAAACATAGATGCCAAGGTTGCCAACGATCCGCCATCCGATTTTCTTCTCGGGTAGGTAATTGAAGCTGACCTTTTCGAACTCTTTGACGAGCTCTTGGATCCATTCGTGATATTTGACCAACTTCGGTCTCGGTTTCCCACTCCCACAAAATTGGTAAATGACTAAGACGAATCTCCGAACACTCGAAATTCCTTAACCTTTCTCTCGATGGTCGAGTTTAGTCCCATGATGCAAGCTTCAGATTCAGCTATATTGTTTGTGCAGAAGAATTCCAATCTGCTGGTGAAAGGATAATAGACGCCCTCGTGAAATTAGCACGCCCCTATCCCATGTCCGGTATGCTTGAGGCTCCATCAAAGTAAAGTTTCCATGACTCATCATCCAAATCTTTTCTCTGGTTGTAATGCACATCAAGTCTTCGTCTTGGGAAACTAAAGTTCAATGTCTCATAGTCATCCGGCACGACTAGCTAGCTAGGAAGTCCGCTACGCACTCCCTTTTACGGCTTTTTGATTAACATATACGATGTCGAATTCGGATAAGAGTATCCGCCATCGAGCCATCCTTCCCGTTAGTGCTTTGGGCGCCCCATTAGAAACTTTAATGGGTCTAGCTTGGATATCAACCGTAGTATGGTACAACATGTACTGCTTGAGCCGCTTGGTAGCCCAAACTAGAGCACAACACAGCCTTCGTGACCAAGGGTACCGTGTTTTCGCAATCATTGAATTTCCGCTTAGGTAGTAGATGGCCTGCTCCTTTTTTTCTTGACTCATCGTGTTGCCCCAAAGACACATCCCATTGAATTCTCGAAGATCGCTTTGTGGTCGACTGTGCACCGTGCGACTAAAATTGGAGCATTTGTCGTACTTTTTTTGTGCGAAAGGCTTTCTTGTCTTTAGAGTTATCACCCGCCATCATAAATGATCGTCTGTTCTTATATTATTCTTATATGAACCCTTGTCATCTTCTTGGTCTTGGCGTTGCCCCATTCAACCACTGGCCCACTCGCTTTGAATTTTCTCGCCCATCCTATAGAGCCTTGATCTATTTCTAGTCACCAGGGTGAGCCAAGATGCTTCCATCCCTTGAACTCTTCCTTGATTTTCTCAGAGCATTTTGATGGGAACTAACTTTCGGTCCCTATGCTTTAAATCTCATCATCATTCATTTTTAAAGTAAAAGGTAATTTACTTGTGTATATTTCAAAAAATAATGATTGTTTGAAAAGATAATAATCCTTTCAAAAATCACAACTTGGACATTTTGAAAACATTGTTTGGAACAAATGGTAAACATCATAACTTTGGGAGAAAATGTCAAACCTTTTAAAACATGTTTGCCCCCAAATATCAAACACCATAGCGATCTGTTTCAAGTTACCAGAGACCAACTCTAATGAAGCGCATATTTAGAAGATCTTGACCATTGTGGAGATATATGCCAATGTATAGTTTCTTCCGGTCTAAAAGGCTTTTGAGAGGAACAACCCTACCTAGTTTCTACCCCGCTTAAGGTGGCTCTCTTAATCTCACTATCTCACCATGCCCCATCCTTCCCTCATTTGGGTGTCGATCAAGCACTTCAAGTTTGACGCTTCTTTGAAGAAAAGTTAACCCTTATAGGCGGAATGAAATCAAGACATTCTCATTCAACTTGATATCTATGGATGACCGTAATGGTCTTTGGGGCTTGTAATGTAGGCCTTTGGTTTATGGTTAAGTGAAACAAAGATTTTTGTACTTGTGTAACTTGGATATGCCCATTGTTCTTTCCTTCCTTTCTTTTGGATCACTCTAGATCGCCTGCTTTTTTTTCACCCTAGAGTTCATTTCCTTTTTTTTTTATTGTATGCTTGCCTTGCATTCGCTATATATGATGTTCGCTTTTTGTCCAAGAATGTTTGATCCTCAAGAACTCCTGAACCGAGATTTCTTGAAGGACTACGAATACATTTCGGGAATTCTTGTGATTGGCACGCCAAGATGAAATGTTATTCTTGCTTTCTTTTTTTCTCTTTTTCTTTTTTTTTACTTTTTCTCTTGGATCGCTTCTAGATCGCCCATTTTTGGTTTTTCACCCTAGAGGTCACTTCCTTCTTTTGTACCTTCGATCAATGTATTTTGGCTGGATATTGATGCAAAGAGCTCGTGTAGACTACTCTTTTTCTTCATTTTCGTGATCACTCTAGACTGCCCATTTTTGGGTTTTCCCTAGAGGTCATTTCCTTTTCAAAATTGGCGATCTTCAGCCGACTTGTCTTGACTTGGCTTCAATTCGAGCTTCTATACTAATTTTCAAAACTGATGTTTACTTGAAATGTGGATTCCTTCTCGCTCTTGCTCATAGTTGAAGTCTCGCTCTTGTATTGTTTGATCTGTGTGTGAAGCATAGACTCGTATTCTTTCTTTCTTTCTTTTTCTTTTCTTTTTTTTAGACTGCTCACTCGGGTTTTTAGCATTGAATCTCTTTCTTCTTATTCGAGTCTATGAATGTATCCTCGAATCAACACGGATCTATATTGGTATTGATGCGATCTTCCGCCGAGTTAATTGCCTCTCCGTAGCTCTTCCGATATTTACTCGATCCGATTGCTTCACCTTTCTCGATTACCATTTATCTTCTTTTTTGTTTTTCATTTGGACATATCCATGTTTTCAACCACTTTCTTCTCGATGATTTTCTGATCTTCGTATCTAATCTGTATGGTCTCATCTGTGTCTTCGTAAAGTAAAAGAACACCATTCGCTGACATATTCACAAATGTCCCGAGAATGCCTTCGGGGGTAGAGGTTTAGGGTCAACTTTCGTTTCAAGGATCTTAAACGACAAGTGCCCGAGAAGATAAATTCTTAAAATGGGAATTGCCCATTGTCTAAACACTCGCTTTTGTTCCTCTTGGCCCTAAGTAAACTAGCAGATACTCACATTTACAGATCACCACAACATTCAATCTCTTCTAAATATATGCAACTTAGAGTTGATCTTTGGGTTTGAAGCAAATGTACTTTGTTGCAAAAATTCGAGGACTGTATAGAAATGATATATACATATGTCCATTCAAAATGTGTGTATATGCATATGGGAAAACTACCCCATAAAAATGAAATGTTTAAAGAATCAAGAATGTAAATATGTTTTTCTAAATGGAAATGTGATTTTTAATTCTAATAAACAATGATTTTTTTGTTGAGAATTTCTTTGTGAAATGATGAGAAAACCGTAGGGACCTTTGGATTATCTCCGTGGTGCTAACTCATTCTCGCCTTTCCAAGGTAGTGTAGGCTTGCCTCTTCTCTTGTTTTTCCACCGGGATGGCTATTTTGTCACGACTCCCTTTATCGACCAGCTTTCTTAATTTTTTAACGACCCCAAATTTCTTAGTATCATGCCCCAAAGGCCTCAATGTTTTGAAAGTGATACACATTTATCTCTCTGTTTCCTTTTGCTCCTAGGCAGTCCGGTCTTTTTAAACTAAGGTCCCGAGTGCATGTTTGTTTCTCGCTCTGATCACATTAAGTCCTCAAAGCTGACCTTCATTTTCTCGAGCATATTATTAAAGAATAAATATAAAAGATGGCATAGAAGTCAATTTCCTCTTCATCTACGGGGTTGCACTTGGGTCACTAAACACATACACCTCAAAGCACATTCCTTGAAGCTTTCATCAGTTTCATCTTCGTACCCTAGAGATACCGACGACTTAGTGCTAGGTCCAAAGCACATCATATCACGGTAGGTCTTGCTAGACTGTCGGGGAAGTAGTGGATCGGTAATTTTTAATGCATCCCTCCATCTTTTTTCGCAATATGGCCACGTGAATCTTGAGGCATCTTGTTCCATCATCATGTGCAAATCGAGAATCTTTGGAATTCAAGGAACGACCAACCTGTGGTTCAAACAGAGTTTTCTTGCATTAAAGACATCAAACTTCTTGTTTTCTTTTTTTCCTCGAGCCCATCTTTTAATCGCTTGATCTGATTTTTGAGTGTCTTCAATTCACGATAAAAACTCTAATTGTTCTTTGATTACCCTCAAAAATTTTATGCAAGGTGTAAAATATGTCATGATTGTACAATGTAATGCAATGTAATGTAATGTAATGCAATGCAATGCAATGCATGAATGCAAATGCGGTGTTGATTCTCGAACAAATCCTAAAAAGACTTTCAATCAAGAGAAAAATGTCCGTTGCAAGAAACTAATAATGAATTACAGACAGCTTAGCTTCCTTCCGAGATCTTGACTTCGAAGCAAAACATATGCTTCATGTCTCGACGCCGTCTTCAGATGATGGATGACTTCGCCTTCTTCTTATTCTATTTTATGGACTTGTGACGCCATGATCTTTATTTTTGTGGCTTCTAAAATGACATCAACAAGTGCATATAATGCGATAAGATCTTTTCGGGTGCAAACGAATAATACGCCTAAACAGGATGGATTCTATCGGTCCTAAGGAGTACTTTAAAAATTTTAGGGTTTAAATTAAAATTCTCAAAGATCATTTGGTTCAAAAATTTTAACTTACTTAAAAATGAAACTTTTAGGTTTCTTTTTGTTATTATTATTCTTCCGAAAGTTTTATGAGAGAAGAAGTTTCAAAGTAAAATAATAATATTTTTAATTTTTTTGAGTTAAATTAAAATCTGAGAATTTAAAAATGGTCAAATGTGAAGATTTAAAATTAGGATTCTCGCGTCCCGATCAATCTTCTTCACATCGACGTGCCTTATTGTCGCATCGCCTTCTTTCGCGATTGGTCTTTGCTCGACCTAACTTGATACTTTGTAATATTATCGCCCCCGCAAAGCGGACTTTTTCTATTTTGAAAGCCTTTTAATGAATCGTTTTTGAATCAACACCATGTCATGATATGCAACATGAATGCAAATAAAGGCGTTGATTCCGCTGGTAATCACCCTTTCAACGACTTTCATGGGAATTAAAGGGTCCAGACATAAAAAGATCCATATTACAAAAAGAGTCCCTATTACAAAAAGAGTCTATTACAAAGTCTTAATTACAAAATAAAATTTTACACATAAACTCTAGCTCTACCTCCTACCTCCTCGATGCCTCCGAGCAACTTGATAAACCTTGGTGCTTCTTCCATGTCCGGGTTATGAAAGGCCTGAGAGTCGTGGCTTCGTAGCTAAGTCATTCACACACCTTGTAGCTCGTTGTATGTCCACCATTAGGTCTCGTGTGTATACTTTGGCACTACACGCTGCTCGCAAATTGTTACGCCGGATCTGCTGAGTAATCTCTCGACCGATGTCACGCGATCGATCGATGATGTCCTTCCTAAGACACCTTTTTCCATGATGAAAGATTTTCTAATCGGGCAAACCACTTGAATCAACGCCTATGTAATGTGGATGCAATGATAATGCAACAAAAATATGTGTAAAAATAAAATAAAAACAAAAAAAGAAATGAGTTAGTACCGGATAAAAATAATAAATACATAAATAAAAGGACAAATTAAATAAGGTAAATAAACAAAACGACCTATTTATCTAGTCCAAAACACCTAAGGTTATCCGCATGGCTCTAACAGGTGGGTTTCTATGTTCTCTACATGCAGTGTTGGTGCTAGGAGGTACCCGAATTGTCCTTGCTGTCCCCTACTAAGGGTAGCAAGGCCCCCGATCATCACCCATTATAGGCTCCTTTCAACCGGGTTCAATTCAGGGGGACCCATTCGCTTATGCCCGTACGAAGGAACGATATCCTTACGAAAGCATAAGGTACTGAGCCCCGGGGTACTTGCTAGGCCCATACGGAGAACGATATCTCCACACGAAAGCATTAGCGTTTTCCCCCCACTTAAAAAGACGGGTTTATATGTCATATTTTAAATGCGTTAAAATAAACGCGCAATTATGACCGAATGTTAATTTAATAGTTACTTTAATCCGGAATTTCCAATATTAGTAAAGCGGTAATTATTTTAAAAGCTTGACTCTCATTTGTTTTTGAAAAACAAAAATGTCCCCAAATGAGTCGCCATCCGTAGCGATGTTCCTTTTTAATTTTCATCGCTAAAAAAAAAGCGATTGTTTTTTTTTGAATGTTTTTTTCAAAGGTGTTTGTGACTCTTTTGGATATAAAATATTTATTCCGTGGGGTTTTTAAAAGAAACCGTATTAAAAATGGAGTCGCCAATCGCCACTTAGGTAGGCCGGACACCACAAAACCGTAGATTCAAAAAGATTGAGTTCGGGAGTCGGTTACGGATGGGGAAGGATTAGCACCCCACACCGCCCAAAAAATGGTACTTTAATAATTACCGCTTTATTAATATTGGATTTTCCGGATTAAAGTGACGATTATTTTAAATTTCGGTCATAATTGCGAATATATTTTAAAGGTCCCGTTATCCGAGAATAAACGCCAACCACTATCACTACGCTGATACCGCCCCATTTACGCTGGATAAAAGGACACCGCATTAACAATTTATATCTCAATATGCAATCTTAGTGGCAAAAATATAAAACATGGCAAAATATTTAAATACAATAAATATTGACATAATGTAATACTAATCTAACATAAAATGCTAAACTAAAACATACATATATACATATTAATCTAACTCATAAATAAAAACATATCTAGCATAAACAAAATACTAATATTCATAAATATTAATCTAACACATAAATAAAAACAAACTCAACATAAATAAAATACTATTCTAAAACATACATAAATAAATATTAATCTAACTCATAAATAAAAAAAACATATCTAACATAATAAAATATTAATATACAACACAAATTTAAAACATATTAAATATTAATCTAAAACATAAATATACAAAATAAAAAATAAGACTAAAATTTTAAGATAACTCGATACTTCATTAAATTATAAAAATTACAACACTAATAAAAAGGGAAGAAAATATACCTAACTAGGAGCTCAAACGACGAACTCCGCTGAGATCTACCGCGACCCTCCAAAATTTAACTAGATCGGACCTAAAATAGGACCCCGATCGAATGTTGATCGAACCAATCGGGGTTGAGGGCACGCTTCAACCCCCGCCACTTTGCGGCCGGCCATGCCCCTATGAATTGATGGCAATTTGAATTGCCAATTTCTCTTCAATTTTGGGCGTGTCTTGCAATTCAATTGGGGTGCCTATGGATTGGTGGGTGACGTGGAGCAGGCTCCACGCAATTTTTTTTTTTTTTTTTGATTTGATTTTTTTTTTAATTATTATTATTATTTTTTTTTGCCTTTTTTATATATATAATTTTACTATTATAATAACACTAAAAACCGGTCAAAAATGAGTGATTACACCCTGTAGTGGGGGAAATCTACTACGTGCAAAAATGTCCGGTCAAGCTCAATGATTCGGAATGCAAACAGACGGTGAGGGTCATCGATGAAGGTTCTTTTCATCTCGACCGTAATCAGAGTTATGCTAATATGCCGGCCGAGAAGAACTTGAGGGGAGTTCTCCGGTCTGAAGTTGATAGATCTGTGTCCAAAGATAATATCATTATAGTCGATTCTTTGAATAATATCAAGGGTTATCGATACGAGCTATGGTGTTTGGCTCGTGCTGCAGGGATACGGTATTGTGTCGTTTATTGTGATGTTGAGGAAATGCAGTGTAGGAAATGGAATGAAGAACGTAGGGAGAAAGTAGAGGCTGCGTATAACGATGTAATATTTGAAGATTTAGTCAGAAGGTTCGAGAATCCGGATAGAAGAAACAGATGGGATTCACCGTTGTTCGAGTTGAGGCCTCAAATTGATGGAGTGGAGAAATCATGATGGAGTGGAGAAATCATGCGATGCCATTACGGATGCAGTTTCTTATTTGACGAAAAAAGTGGACTCGAAATCACACGATGTTAAAGTTTTGCAGCCGACGATCGCTACGCAAAATACGCGGTTTTCAGACGTGAATTCTTTGTATGAGATGGACAAAGCCACACAGGAGTTGATTAATGTTATTGTGGAGGCACAATCCCAAGCCATTGGAGGACCACTTGCTGGTATTTCTATCTGTCAGGGTTTACCAAGTATCCATATTTCTCGGCCTGTTGGGTTGCCCGAGCTATGTAGACTACGACGTACATTCACCAAGTTAACAGGACAAACGAGTTTGAGTGGGCGACGTCCGCCTTCTGATGCAGACAGTGCAAAAAGGATGTTCGTAGACTATCTGAATAGAGAATTAGGAACCATATAGGATCATCCCTTCATCATCGTTGTCAAAGATTATTAATGTTTTGTTTATTGTTGCTTTCTCTAATGAGCAATTATTGGTTGTCTTAGAATTCTTAGACTTGGCGTTGAGATCCATGTAGGGGCCGATTTTCTTTTACATGATTCTGTTAATGTGTTTGATGTCATGTTGTATTCTATCCTTATATTTTGGGATTCTGTTGAGTTTCGGGGTTTTGCTGATCAAGTTCCAATTATTGCAAATGTGAACAGATGATTCTTTCTCTATGTTACTCGGACTCTGTTGTAAGTGTAGGATGCGAGTATGGTTAGACTTAGACTTTTCCAATTCATGTATTTGAAGAATCCTAGGAAGTGTGTCCCCGAGTCTGTATGTCCGACGCAAGTGTTGGAAACTGATATTTCAGGAAAAATGAAGAGTTCAAGCAATTTCAGGAAAAATGAAGAGTTCAAGCAACATAGTGGAACCCCACATGGAATTCCGTTTAAATTATATGCATCCACTGTTCATATTGTTTCCGGTTTGGTTTGTTAATCAAGCCAGGCTCGAATTTGAGTCGATCGGCTAAAATAGACATGTCCATTCATGGTACACTGAAATTATCAGTGCGTCCCAATACTTTCAAAATGTCTCCAAAGCTGGAATATTGAGTCCTTTTGCTGCTTTTTACTGACAGGAAAATGGAGTATAAAGGAGTGAACTGGGTTTACAGCCCCAGGACAATGATTTACAGGTAGTTGGAACAGTTTACTTTTACCAGGGAACATTGAATCCACAAAACCAAACTGCTGGAACAAAGGGAAGTGTCTGCCTGTCTGAAAATTTTGAACTTGGGATGAGGGGAATTCATTTGTTGTTAATGGGGTAATGGCAGTGGGACTGGGCGCAGCTCATTCTCTGCTAATGCAACCCTGGATTCTGACACAATCCTTCAAATTGCATAACATTTAAAAAGGTGCTCCTCTGCGGGCTAGAATTAGAGGGGAGCAAAATTCGATTTGTAAAAGCTAAAATTTTAACTCAATTTGACTAGATTTGTGATCTCATAAATTTAACTTGGTTCGGAAAAATTTTCAACTAAAGTTTGAGTTATAAAATAAGTCTCTAATAACTCAGAAATTTTAGTATTTAATGGATCGGTTTTCAAGTTTTAGTCGAGTCCTTCAACTCTACTTAATATATGTTATCGCATATAAAAAAAATATGAATATATATATGTACATCGTATATGGTTACAAAAAATTGTTTAAATTGAAATCAATTAGTACCATAATATTATAAATATTTATAATTAAATTTGGATAGAAATTCGAACAACTCGACCTGTCGCGTCTCGAATTCTATTAATTCAACTTAAAAAAATTTTAAATAAAATTTGAGTTAAAAAATAAGACTTACCAACTTGACTAACTCTAAAAAAAATTACTTCTCGACCAAATGCTCACCATATTTTTTAGTCTTTTCTATTAAATAACGTAAAGATTAAACTTCGTTATAGTAATTAAACAACGTTTTCAACTTGAAAAACATAATTATCCTACAAAAGAAGAAACCAACAAGCCAAAAACCTAGTTGCGTAGGATGCCGAAACGAGACCAAAACCAACAACTTCCCTCGTAATTATTGCTAAATTTATTCCCTAATTAAATCATTAAGCAATTATACGACATGTTTAATTCCCTCGTGTTTTTTACTATTTATTTTTTATTTCATTTTTAATTTTTTATTATAAAATAGAAAGAAAATGCTAAAAACAATAATCAGACAGATTAAGGTAGTAACTAACTTTAAAGTTCAAAACTTAATAACTTCCTAAACCATATCCTTTGAAACAAAACTGCCTTAAATGCAATCTTGACGGAGCCTCTTTTTAATTTTTTCGACGGCTAAATCGGGACCGTTAATTTCATTTGATCACACAGAATAAAAGATCACGAGCCGCCCAATCTGTAACAGCAGTATCACCACCTGTCATTCTGTTTTTTTTTTTTCTCGCGAGTGTAGTGTACATTTTTTAAATAAACCAACACACCCCACCGCTTAATAACAAGGTCAAATTATTGGCATTGGTCCCTCTATTATTATCAAATTTGAAATATAGTCTATATATTTTTTATTTCTCACGGTTAAATCTTCTAATTTTATAATACAATCAGTAAAAAAAAAGTATTAACACAATTCATAAAAATTCGAATCTTAACATGTTCCAATTATATGTTGTTTATCTCTAACCTGATTTTAGCTCATTACAGTAATGTGAATTTTTGGGTATTAGTGGGGGTATTTCGAGAAAAGTACATTTTATACATTAATCGAAATAATTACATGTGTTAATTATTTGATCTAATTAATAGAGGCATAAATGAACCGAGCTTGAACGAACAAGACTATGTTCGTGTTCATTTGTTTATTTTTAAAAGTGTTTATGTTCGATTTGTGTTCGTCTATGTTTTTAATATTGTGTTTGTGTTCGTTTATTTATTTTTGAAGGTGTTCGTGTTCGTTTGTTTAGTATTCACGAACATGTTTGTTTAGTGTTCACAAACATGTTTGTTTAAGTGTTCACTGTAATACTCAAATTTTACCCGGGGTATATACTATATTTTCTCATAAATATTAAACATAAATAAAACTCCAAATAAATAAATAGTACAAAAATCCTTTTAAATGTCCATATTACAACAAAAGGCCCAACCTATAATTTTTCGCCTAAATTACAACTGTATACACCCAATTTACAACCCATTTTCAGATAAACCAACCTATAACAAGCACATATATTTTTTCCGCTCAGTTTTGTACATGTGGCAATCCAGGAGTGGTCTGAATCCTTTCACACGAATAATGATTTTGTTCATACACAGCTGAGGATGGCATTATGCCCGTGACATTATCCTCTACGTCACATGCCACTCACATATATAACGGAAGAGAGAGAATGTCAGTAGGAATAAATGAAAAATTAATAAATAATAACAACTAAGAGGAGAGTGGGTGCTTAACTCGGTAGCAGAATCGCCTGGGTAGCTGAGCGAATGCTGGAGAAGACTAAAAATTGTCAGAGAAGACGATCGGACGGCCGAAGACAATGATAAAACTGTCATTTCAGCCGCCATGAAGGTATAATTTCGTTCATTCTTCATTCACCTACAAAGGAAATACGAAAAGGCCATTATAATATAGTTAAAGGATAAAAACAGAAGTGAAAAGAGCAAAACAGAGTTTGGCCGGTATGCTTATTTCGAATGGCGGGGGTCCGAGATAGGTAGTTAGACTAGGTGGTCGGAGAAGGGTGACTCAATCGAGTCGGGGTTAATTTTTAGAGTTTAGGATTAAAAAAAGAGATTTTATTTAGATTTTTAGGGTTTCGAGCAGCGGTCGAAAATTGCCTCATGGCGGTCAGCCGGAGGTGAATGGTGGTCTAAATTCAGAAGTGGTGGTCAGTGAACAGGTTTGGTTGGTCGGAGGATCACTAGCCATATCACCTATCGGATTAGAAAATCTAGCAGCTCGACCTCTCCCACGGGCAGATCGACAACCTCGTTTGGTGCTCATTAGATGATCTCGACTCTCTACACAAAAGAAAAACTTAGGGCCGGAACTGACACTAGAGTACCACACAAGATTAAACATATAAAACTTGGTGACATGGTCATTTTGAAAAACATTTATAAAATATTTTATTTAGGACCTATTCATAGTTTGAGGTTTATAAAATCAAAGCTTTGATACCAACTAAATGTAACCTTATAGACCCGCCTATGTGTTATGTGTAATTTCAAGAGATGATATTCCATACAAAAAATTTCCTAAGAAAATATTTAAAGATAACGGGTCCAAATCAAATAAGAATTTTAAACCATGCATTGGTAAGTTAAGATAATCAGATATACCATATTAGAATTTAGTTACAAAATAATGCCACATCTGGCAAAATAGTAAAGTATACTATATCAAAATATAGGCACATATCACTGAAATAAAGACAGTCTAGAAGGTAGAATACATAGTATTTATTAGAATCTTATAAATTGAATAAATAACATATTTAATTAATTAGAGCCTTAATTAGGATTAGAACTTAAACAATTAGATTAATTAATTAGACTAGGAGTATTATATATAATTTTAGGGCTTAAATATGGATGGTGCTCAAGCAATTGAGTGTTATCTCATGTAAGCCTTTAAATTAAATAATATTCATAGAATTAAATAACACACAATTAATTAGAACCTTTTTAAGTTGGCACTTAAAATAAACAAGACAATAATTGGTCAAGCAATTGAGTGTTATCTCCGTGTTGTTGGGAGTACCTTGTTTGGTTCTTGCCACGGCCTTCTCGATACATCGTTGTAGACGTTCTTCTATTGGTCCCATCAATCTTTCTATTGCCTAGAGTAGAACCTCACCTGAAAAAAGAAAAAAAATGAGAAGAAATGAATCACTTACACTCGTGTTTGCACTCGTAGATGACTTTTAAGATTATCTGATAATCTCATCACTCTTACCTTTTCCACTCATGTTCTATCTCGAAGTTCTTAAAAGAACTAACCTTGATTTTTCAAATGTTTATTGTTGGGTCGGCTTGTGAATGATGTAGGGTAAGAAGATGAATAGGTAAATAGGGGAGGCTTAGAAACAAAGGCTATGGTGGCTAAAAAGATAATATCGGGGAAAAAATCTAATTGAGGGCATGTACTCAAATATTTATTTTTTTTATTTTTTTCACTTTTTATTATATTTTTTCTTTTTCTCTTTTTCTTTTTTTTGTTTCACAAACTAGAATTAAGAACAAGTCTATTAAAAATATTAAAAAAATGAGTACCTTGATTTAACTAGCTCTGATTATCAAATGATACGTGCTCGCATCCGTAGGTTGAAGTTGAGACGTATTTGTTTCTAATCGTAAATCAAGGTGTATTTGAATTTGTTGTTGAAGGCTAGCAAAAGGGTTTGGTGGGATGAAACAAAGAAGATAAAGATAGTAAACGGTATAGATGACGTGGATGATTGGGTGGAAGAGAGTGGGCGTTTGGATAGATTAAAGGATAGTTTGGATGAAACGTGACCCACTAATTATATGCAACTAGGAACCAGTGTTATAAGATAATGAAAGGTAGCAAGAACAAACTTGGAAGTCAAGAAGTTCAATGAAGAACAACGAGGAAAACAATCTCACAAGTATATTCAAATTCTAATTTGTATTTTTCAAATGACCAAAAGCCTTCTATTTATAGGCTTATAAAGGATACGAAAGGCCAAAAGTCATTCATTCATTCAAGATAATTAATAAAGCCTCTTCATTAGTGCTGAAAAATGAGTGGACAAGCCTTTTGAAAGTGAATAGCTGTAAATCTTGTATGACTTTTTAGCCTGCACTACCTCTAATAATCTGGACATATCTCGAGCTCTCAATATTAGATTGAAGCGATTCAAAATGCGTTGGAAAGATAAGAGATAGAAGATTAAATTTTATGAAGACTTCACAACCCAGTTATGCTTGGATTCTGCTCGAAAATGGCAAACAATCTAACTGACGTTTTTGGTGATGAATCTGCCCCAATGCATCTTCTTTCATCAAATATGAATGGACATCATATGAAAAAAAATTTATGGATCATGCTCCTTATTATTTTCATCCACTGAAGATTCAAGTAGAGGTGTCTCTTGGCTTTCCTTCTTCCATCTCTTGGTGTCCTAATCCTCCCCAAATGACTTAGACAATGATTCCCCTCTAAGCTCCAAGTTGGTGTGCCACTTGTACACCTATATGATCAAATTAAACACATTAATGTGTGACATATAAATGTTGAAATTAAGTTATAAAATATGGTTTTAAAACATATAAAACAAACTACATGACTCACTATATAAAATGTTGGAAATTTAAAGAGAAAACTCGGTACAAAACAAATAACAATGTGTCTAAAAATTAAACAAACAACGGTGTGTAAAATTAAACTAAATTGGGCCTCTAATTGTTTGCAATAAAGTACATGGCTTGTATGGCTCTTCAAGCCCATTGCCTTTAAGTTCAACGTCCTTTTGAAACCCAACGTCCCAAACTACCTCGATTAACATTGTGAGAGCGTCCTTGAATTGTTTAGCCCTTGCCCGAGTGATTGGACCTTGAGGAACTTCTATCGGGTCTCTCTTAGGTGTAGTACTTATGTCTGCATCAATCGTGCTCTACTGTCAGTCCTAGTAGCAGATCTGTTAGGATTTATGTTTTGATATAATAATTAAAAAATAGTTTTGGACTAATTTGAAAAGAATTCAAAAATGTTTCTAAATCCAAACAACTTGAAAATAAGTTTGAAAAGTTTTTGAGAGGTTTTGGAAATGATTTTAAATGTTTTAAAGTAGCCAAAATGTTGTTTTCAACACATGCGTACCGATACGGCATACTTCGTATCGATACGGTCCAAGAGTTTCAGCTACAGTATTTTTCCAGTGACCAAAAATCGTACCGATACACCCCTAGGCGTACCGATACGGAGATGATCGTTTTGATATACCATGTGGCGTACCGATCCAAATTTTAACCACCTCAACGGCTATTTCTCAAAGGCTATTTGAATTGCAGGTCGTACCGATATGGACCCTGGCGTTCCGATACGGTGTACCGAAATAGACCAAGGTGTACCGATACCCGATACACATAGCCAAGAACAAGCATAACGGCTAGTTCCCGTACCGATACGCCTACTCGCGTACCGATACGAAAAGCTACAGAATGACATTTATTGCGGGAAATAAGACCTCCAACGGCTCCAATTCAATCCCAACGGTCTCCAAGGGCTAGAAACTCAAATGAGAGTATAAAAGGGACATTCAAGCTTCAGCAAAAACTAATGATCCTCAAGTCAACAATATTATGATAAAAATTTGTCTTAGTGCTTAAATTTATCATTCTTGTATAGACAACACTTGTGAGCTCAAATGTTTATATATGCTCAAGTGTTTTAGGATTGGGTGAATGCTTTAAGAGTGCAAACATCTATCTTGTAAAGATGATTTCTTGTTTGCTTTATTTCTTTTGTTTGAGAGGATTCCCAAAGCTTGGGTTGTAAGCTTTGAATGCTATACTTGGTAATTGAGTATAGGTTGTAAAGGTTACCTCCTAAGCTTTGTTTAAAATGGGAAAAAGTCTTAGTGGATTTGAGAAATCTTTAGTGGGGAGCTAAGGTAGTGGATGTAGATCTTGTTAGAAGCTTGAACCACTATAAATCCTTATGCATATTTTTCTATCTTTTAGCCTCCACCAAATTCACCCAAATTGCAACCTCTCCACCACTTGGCAAGCAATTCAGTTAAAGGAAATCGGGCCCAACAATTGGTATCAGAGCGAGGCTCAATCAAGAGGGATTAACATCCTATTGAGGTGACTCGGAAAGCTCGATACAACAAACAATCAACCGGTGACCATGGTGCTATCCATTGAAAAGCCACCATTCTTCAACGGTGAAAACTATACTTTTTGGAAGCATTAGATGATGTTCTTCATGAGAGGCAAAGACTATCATCTTTGAGACATAGTTGAAGATGGACCGTACGTGCTACCACAAAGTAAGGCGAAATAGAGCGCGGAAGATTGCAAGAAGATAGAGCTATATTGTAAGGCCATACACATTCTATTTTGTGCTTTGAGGCCAGATAAGTATGCCAAAGTATATTCTTGTGAGAGTGCCAAGGAGTTATGTGACAAACTTGAAGCAATCTATGAAGGGACAAATGAGGTAAAGAAGACAAATATTGGTCCACTCAACCTCGAATACGAAAAACTTCAAGATGAACCCATATGATGACATCAAGAGCATGTTCGATCGGTTCTCTACAATCATCAATCAATTCAAAAGTCTTGGAGAGGAGATTCTGGCAGAAAAAGGTCATTCAAAAGTTGATTTACTCACTTCCCGAATCATGGGAGAGCAAGAAGACGACCATCATCGAAACCAAAAGCTTAAAGAAGCTCAAGTTTGACGAGCTCGTATGATCTCTTCTTACCCATGAGATGATGTCCAAACCATTGAGAGAGGAGGGGGAGAAGAAAATCAAAGAGCTTGGAATCGAAGATCTCAATAATGTAGCTCTTAAATCCTCCACAAGCCACAAGAAGAATTAAGTGAGGAGGAAAACGAAGATAAAGAGATGGCCTATCTCTTCAAGGAATTCACTCAGTTCATGAAGAGAAACAAAGATGAATCCAAGCATGAGTCGAAGAAGAAGAAGAAGAAGAAGATAGTAGATTCCTCCAAGTACAAGGAAACAAGGCACAACAAATTTGATTGCCCTCGTTTCAACAAAAAAAATGGATTATCATCAAAGAAAGCATATGTGGCTATATGGAGTGATGAAGACTCCACTGATGAAGATGAGGTAGCCCACCTATGCTCCATAGCCCTCAATGAGGGGGAGGTAACTTATAACTTATCTAGTTCAAATTCATATACATTTGATGAGTTACAAGAAGCCTATGACAAATTGGTTTTTGAGTTCAAAGCTTCATTTTCTAAGAACAAAAAGTAGATTTCTAAATTGAAAATGAAAATGATTTGCTTGTGAAAACAAATTTAGAATTTGAAGCAAAATTAAAAGATGTTGAACTTAATGTTTTGGATTCACAAAATTTGCTTCAAAAGAAAGAAAAAGATCATAAAATTGAGGTAGATGATCTTAAGAAGAAAAATAAATTGATTTCCAAAGAGCTTGAAAAGAAAAACAATTTAGGAAAATCAAATTTTTATCAAAGACAATCTAATGCCCCTAGATTTATTAAAGGAAATGTTTTAGAAGTATTTGGGTCCCAAAAGACTAGTTACTTCAACTAAAAATGATGAAATTGAAAAATGGATTCCTAAGGGGACTAAACTATGTGCTTCTAACATCATTGGATCCAAAGCAATTTGGATACCAAAAATTACTTGATTGTCTTGTTTTAGGTGTGATGGAGCTTTGATCAACATGTGATAAAATTATGGGGGAGCTCTATACACACAAGGAATAACACTTGAAGAATGAAGGCTTCACATCCTACTTTTGGTTCAAGTGTGGTAAAATTAGTTGAATTTTGTTTAATTTAATTTAATTTATTTATTTTAATTCAACTAATTTGTCATATATGTTGGACTAACATTTTGAATGATGCTTGGGTAAGGGGGAGCCAATTTTAAAACAAAACTTACTTTTGTCAATTTTTTTAACTCTCCAATGTTATTGGTATTTAAAGTTTGAACCATTTTTGATATAACAAAAGGTGGGAGAATATTTTGAAAAATTGTGTTTTTAAATGAATAAAGGGGAGCTTATAAGATTTTCAACATTTTCAACAATTAATCTCTTATTCAAATTTTATTTTTACAAAAGGGGAGAATCTCAATAACAATTTTTCAAGTTGGTTTTATTATATTAAAAAAGTGGAGATTGTTAGGATTTATGTTTTGATATAATAATTGAAAATAGTTTTGGACTAATTTGAAAAGAATTCAAAAATGTTTCTAAATCCAAACAACTTGAAAATAAGTTTGAAAAGTTTTTGAGAGCTTTTGGAAATGATTTAAAACGTTTTAAAGTAGCCAAAATGTTGTTTTCAACATAGGTATATCGATACGGCATACTCCGATCGATACGGTCCAAGGTTTTCAATACATGATTTTTTTCGAAGACCAAAAATCGTACCCGATACACCCCTAGGCGTGTCGATATGGAGAGATGATCGTTTTGATATACCATGTGGCATACCGATCCAAATTTTAACCACCCCAACGACTATTTGAATTGTAGATTGAATTGCGGTCGGGACCACGGCATTCCGATACGGTGTGCGAAATAGACCAAAGGTGTACCGATACACACACATAGCCAAGAACAAGCATAACGACTAGTTCCCATACCGATCGCCTACCGCGCGTCGATACAAAAAGCTACTGAGAATGACATTTATTGCGGGAAATAAGACCTCCAACGACTCCAATTCAATCCCAACGGTCTCCAATGGCTAGAAACTCAAATGAGAGTAAAAAGGGACATTCAAGCTTCAAAGAAAAACTAATGATCCTCAAGTCAACAACATTATGATGAAAATTTGTCTTAGTGCTTAAATTTATCATTCTTGTATAGACAACACTTGTGAGCTCAAATGTTTATATATGCTCAAGTGTTTTTAGGATTGGGTGAATGCTTTAAGAGTGCAAACATCTATCTTGTAAAAATGATTTCTTGTTTGCTTTATTTCTTTTGTTTGAGAAGATTCACAAAGCTTGGGTTGTAAGCTTTGGATGCTATACTTGGTAATTGAGTCTAGGTTGTAAAGGTTACCTCCTAAGCTTTGTTTAAAATGGGAAAAAAATCTTAGTGGATTTGGAAAATCTTTAGTGAGGAGCTAAGGTAGTGGATGTAGATCTTGTTAGAAGCTTGAACCACTATAAATCATTGTGCATATTTTTCTATCTTTTAGCCTCCACCAAATTCACCCAAATTGCAACCTCTCCACCACTTGCAATCAACCGTGACCATGGTGCTATCCATTGAAAAGCCACCATTCTTCAACGGTGAAAACTATACTTTTTGGAAGCATTAGATGATGTTCTTCATGAGAGGCAAAGACTATCATCTTTGAGACATAGTTGAAGATGGACCGTACGTGCTACCACAAAGTAAGGCGAAATAGAGCGCGGAAGATTGCAAGAAGATAGAGCTATATTGTAAGGCCATACACATTCTATTTTGTGCTTTGAGGCCAGATAAGTATGCCAAAGTATATTCTTGTGAGAGTGCCAAGGAGTTATGTGACAAACTTGAAGCAATCTATGAAGGGACAAATGAGGTAAAGAAGACAAATATTGGTCCACTCAACCTCGAATACGAAAACTTCAAGATGAACCCATATGATGACATCAAGAGCATGTTCGATCGGTTCTCTACAATCATCAATCAATTCAAAAGTCTTGGAGAGGAGATTCTGGCAGAAAAGGTCATTCAAAAGTTGATTTACTCACTTCCCGAATCATGGGAGAGCAAGAAGACGACCATCATCGAAACCAAAAGCTTAAAGAAGCTCAAGTTTGACGAGCTCGTATGATCTCTTCTTACCCATGAGATGATGTCCAAACCATTGAGAGAGGAGGGGGAGAAGAAAATCAAAGAGCTTGGAATCGAAGATCTCAATAATGTAGCTCTTAAATCCTCCACAAGCCACAAGAAGAATTAAGTGAGGAGGAAAACGAAGATAAAGAGATGGCCTATCTCTTCAAGGAATTCACTCAGTTCATGAAGAGAAACAAAGATGAATCCAAGCATGAGTCGAAGAAGAAGAAGAAGAAGAAGATAGTAGATTCCTCCAAGTACAAGGAAACAAGGCACAACAAATTTGATTGCCCTCGTTTCAACAAAAAAAATGGATTATCATCAAAGAAAGCATATGTGGCTATATGGAGTGATGAAGACTCCACTGATGAAGATGAGGTAGCCCACCTATGCTCCATAGCCCTCAATGAGGGAGGTAACTTATAACTTATCTAGTTCAAATTCATATACATTTGATGAGTTACAAGAAGCCTATGACAAATTGGTTTTTTGAGTTCAAAGCTTCATTTTCTAAGAACAAAAAGTAGATTTCTAAATTGAAAATGAAAATGATTTGCTTGTGAAAACAAATTTAGAATTTGAAGCAAAATTAAAAGATGTTGAACTTAATGTTTTGGATTCACAAAATTTGCTTCAAAAAGAAAGAAAAAGATCATAAAATTGAGGTAGATGATCTTAAGAAGAAAAATAAATTGATTTCCAAAGAGCTTGAAAAGAAAAAACAATTTAGGAAAATCAAATTTTTATCAAAGACAATCTAATGCCCCTAGATTTATTAAAGGAAATGTTTTAGAAGTATTTGGGTCCCAAAAGACTAGTTACTTCAACTAAAAATGATGAAATTGAAAAATGGATTCCTAAGGGGACTAAACTATGTGCTTCTAACATCATTGGATCCAAAGCAATTTGGATACCAAAATTACTTGATTGTCTTGTTTTAGGTGTGATGGAGCTTTGATCAACATGTGATAAAATTATGGGGAGCTCTATACACACAGGGAATAACACTTGAAGAATGAAGGCTTCACATCCTACTTTTGGTTCAAGTGTGGTAAAATTAGTTGAATTTTGTTTAATTTAATTTAATTTATTTATTTTAATTCAACTAATTTGTCATATATGTTGGACTAACATTTTGAATGATGCTTGGGTAAGGGAGCCAATTTTAAAACAAAACTTACTTTTGTCAATTTTTTTAACTCTCCAATGTTATTGGTATTTAAAGTTTGAACCATTTTTGATATAACAAAAGGTGGGAGAATATTTTGAAAAATTGTGTTTTTAAATGAATAAAGGGGAGCTTATAAGATTTTCAACATTTTCAACAATTAATCTCTTATTCAAATTTTATTTTTACAAAAGGGGAGAATCTCAATAACAATTTTTCAAGTTGGTTTTATTATATTAAAAAAGTGGAGATTGTTAGGATTTATGTTTTGATATAATAATTGAAAATAGTTTTGGACTAATTTGAAAAGAATTCAAAAATGTTTCTAAATCCAAACAACTTGAAAATAAGTTTGAAAAGTTTTTGAGAGCTTTTGGAAATGATTTAAAACGTTTTAAAGTAGCCAAAATGTTGTTTTCAACATAGGTATATCGATACGGCATACTCCGTATCGATACGGTCCAAGGGTTTCAGCTACAGTATTTTTTCAGTGACCAAAAACCGTACCGATACGCCCCTAGGCGTGTCGATATGGAGAGGATCGTTTCGATACGCCACGTGGCATACCGATCCAGTTTTCAACTACCCCAACGACTATTTGAATTGTAGATTGTACCGATACGGACCCTGGCATTCTGATACGGTGTACCGAAATAGACCAAAGCGTACCGATACACATAGCCAAGAATGAGCATAACGACTAGTTCCCATACCGATACGCCTACCCGCGTACCGATACAAAAAGCTACAGAATGACATTTATTGCGGGAAATAAGACCTCCAACGACTCCAATTCAATCCCAACGGTCTCCAATGGCTAGAAACTCAAATGAGAGTAAAGGTACATTCAAGCTTCAGCAACAACTAATGATCCTTAAGCCAACAACATTATGATGAAAATTTGTCTTAGTGCTTAAATTTCTCATTCTTGTATAGACAACACTTGTGAGCTCAAATGTTTATATATGCTCAAGTGTTTTTAGGATTGGGTGAGTGCTTTAAGAGTGCAAACATCTATCTTGTAGAAAGGATTTCTTGTTTGCTTTATTTCTTTTGTTTGAGAAGATTCACAAAGCTTGGGTTGTAAGCTTTGGATGCTGGACTTGGTAATTGAGTCTAGGTTGTAAAGGTTGCCTCCTAAGCCTTGTTTAAAAGGGGAAGAAATCTTAGTGGATTTGGAAAATCCTTAGTGAGGAGTTAAGGTAGTGGATGTAGAGCTTGTTAGAAGCTTGAACCACTATAAATCATTGTGCATATTTTTCTATCTTTTAGCCTCCACCAAATTCACCCAAATTGCAACCTCTCCACCACTTGGCAAGCAATTCGGTTGAAGGAAATTGAGCCCAACAAGATCTAAAAGGTTTACTCTGATTATGACCTCTAGCTGGAGCCTGAATAGAAGTCTGTAAATGTACATGAGTATGGGTGGAAGCCTGAGATACAGAAGGTGAAACTAGGCAACTTTTTTAAGAAATGATCTTTGGATCCACAATGAAAATAAGTACCCATCATCTTTCTACACTCTCTGTCGTTTCACTTACTATAGTGCTAACAGGAAGTAGTGGAGAGAAACTAGACGAATTACCTCGACTAACTACTAGAGCCGAGGATACTACATGCCTAGATCCGACATTACCCCTCTAAGAAGCAGAGGTACGAGTCCTCTTATTAGTAGGCGAAGAACACTCATGGATTGAAGGCCTCCTAGATCGCTCTCGATCTACTCTGTCACCACTTGTGGCAAATAACTTTACCTCCTCTAAATCTTTTGCCCTCTCTTCCACCTTATCAAAATCTTCGTCAAGATGGCCAATAACCTAAACACACAACCCATATTTAAGACCAAGTGCAAACTTACGACACTTTTTCTTCTCAGTGGGTACCAAACTAGATCCAAATATCAACAAGTTTAAAAACTCTGTCTCATACTCTGATACAGTCATATCCCTCAATGTTAGAATCCTAAACTGCTCTCGCATCTGTCTTAGATAACGCTATCTAATGAAACGGCTCCTAAAGCGTTCCTTAAAGAAGTCCCAAGTCAGATGAGTGGCAGGAACGCTACTCACTACAGATTTCCACTAAGTGTGGGCATTCCCTTAAAGCATAGATACGGCTCTCAAATATTTCTTAGGTGGCTCAAGACCCAACTGATCCATGCGTCTCTCAAGATCATGAAGCCACTCTTCTGCCTCATTCGAGGCTCTACCAGTAAGACCTTCAAATGTCATAGCCCCACTAGAGATCAGGGTCTGAGAAATAAGGACCTCAAGTACGATGTTCGCTGCTCTAACCACACCCTGAATCAACTATAAGAACTGTCTGCTGAGAGCCTCACCAGTCACTATAGTCGATGACTTAGTACTAGATGCAGGTTCTCCTCTAACTGGACTCGTCATATCTATACCAGAGGTAGGCGGTGGATCTATCAAAACTGTAAGACCTCTAGAGGCAAGAGGATCTATAAGAGCTGGAGGATTTATAGGGGCTGGAGGATCATTAGCCATATCATCTATCAGATCATAAAATCTAACAACTAGACCTCTCCCACATGCAGGTCGACGACCTCGTCTGGTGCTCATCAAATGATATCGACTCTCTACACAAAGGTAAAACCTAGAGTCAGAACTGGCACTAGAGTACCGCACAAGATTAAACATATAAAACTTAGTGACATTGCCTTTTTTTAAAAAAATATAAAATATTTTATAAAATTTTTTATTTAGGACCCATTCATAGTCTGAGGTTTATAAAACTAAAGCTCTGATACAACTAAATGTAACCTCCTAGATCCACATATGCGTTATGTGTAATTCAAGGAGGTCACATTTCATACCAAAAACTTCCCATGAAAATATTTAAAGATAACGGGTCCAAATCAAATAAGAATTTTAAACCATGCATTGGTAAGTTAAGATAATCAGATATACCATATTAGAATTTAGTTATAAAATAATGTCACATCTAGCAAAATAGTAAAGTATACCATATCAAAATATAGGCTCATGTCACCGAAATAAAGACAGTCTGGAAGATAGAAACATTACAAATAACGACGTGTACTGAATGTGTCGATCCTCCAAGTGCCAAGTCCGGGAAGCCTATCCAAAAGTATCTGAAAGGGAAAGATTTGAGGGTATGAGCTAGGAAGCTCATTGTGTTCCCATAAGTGCAGATAAACATTTAAATAGTTTAGACATGTATAAATAATTTCGGTAAAACATGCTTCAAGGGAAACCAAGATTTTATTTATACTTAACTACCCTCCAACCTTACACAGATATACAGTTTCCCAAAACTGCATCCTTAAAGACTTACCCTAGGCCTAAGGACAACCAAGGTTTTATTTATTTATTTAATAAATAAATAAACAAACTTTTCACCGAACGGTTCACTGAATGTTCGATTCGTTTACATCCCATAAAGATGGTTATGAAAAAATATTAAGCTAAACATTGAATTTGAGCATAGTGGAGGGGCCAGAACAAAATTTGGCAAGTAATAAAAACAAATAAACAAAAGGCTAAAGGGCTTATTTTGCCCCTGAGTTCAACCCCAATTAGCAATGTTGCCCCTCGCGCGAAAACGCGTTCAATTAGGTCATCGAGTTCGCACATTGAAGCAAATTAGCCCATTGACTAACAGAACCATTAAACTGGCCGTTACTCCGTTAACGCGTTAGCTGTTTGCGCCACATGGCAAGCCATGTCAGCGTTTAAAAGTCAAAATGCTGACGTGACTTGCTGTTGATGTGACATATAAATTTAAAATATATATTTTTAATTTTATTTTTCATATTTATTTTTATATTAAATTTTAACCAACCAAATAATGACACGTGACATCATCTAATTGGTTTTAATCAAAGTAAAGAGTTAAAATAACTCTACATATGAAGGGGCTGGAATTAAAACTCAGCGCTTTATCACCAGACCAACCTCTTAACCTTGTCAATAAAGACGAAATGTAATATATAACCTCATCCAACATAGCTTCTTCTTCTTCATTACCCTCAGTTAAAGATTCAGTATGATCTCCACCAGTGCGGTGTCCCTCATTAAATGCTTGATATAAGTTTTCTTTTTCTTCAATGAAGACACTGGAGTTTTTCTTTTTCTTCAATTGAGACACTGGAGTTGGTTTTATGTTCAGATGGGCACACTTGAGATGTGTTGCCAGTCCCAGTCTCATTGAACATTACATCCAAGCAAGAGAAATCTTTGGTCAAACTGGATGTCATATAGGTTTCCAGCTTTTTTTCACTTCGTCTCTCTGATAGAGGTGACAAAAGGTCCCGGTGGCGTTTCTTCAAAATGGATGGTGTACCAGTAAAAGTTTTTGCAGCACTTTTCAGCTGAGCATCAGGACTATTGTCCCCTGATGGTGAATCCCACAACCGAAGTGGACTGATGCAGTTCGTAGTAGACATCAGCAGCTGGCGAATACCAAGAGGACTATATTCTTGCTGCATATCACAGCCAGAGGGTATAAGGTCACAGCTGAAAAATGGAATATCCAAACATGGAAATCGAGGAGGCTCATAACATAGACCTCCAACATCTTGTTCTGCAGGCAAGGTTGGCTTGTCCTCCACACTAGAACAAGTTTCTACTACATTTGATTCTAAACCAAAAGTATTCACTGGAACCAACTTCGGAGAATCCTTGTCAAGGTATGATTTCCCTTGCAAGCCTATATTATCTGTATGATCATCACTGGTATAGATAAAGCCATCATGTGCATTCATAGTAAATGCTTGCTCTTGATTTCCAAAAGGTTGACTGTTTAACTGACAAGGCTCTCCTCCGATCATTTGTGTACCATCCTTAGCTGAAAGACGTGAAGGAGACACAAAAGATTGACAGGAGGTTGGCAATAGTTCAGGCCTTGAAGGACAATTAGATTGTAAGGCTGGAATTCTTCCCGTTTCAGATATTTGGATGTCTGAAGCCTGAGAAAGCAATGTAATTGTGAAGCCACCCATTTCAATCATATTAGATCCTCGTGTAAAATCTTCAGAGGCAAAGCATCCATCATTCACGGCCTTCGAGAATAGGACACTGCAGCATTCATCATCAGGTATCAACGTTTGTTCTTGTTTATTTGAAGATGTAATCATATTGATGAAAGGTGTAGGAGCATTTAATCCTACAGAAGACGGAAATGTAATATCCTCTGTAATTGAAACAAAAAAAGCATTTTGAGATTTCAAAGTTTCAAAGTAAATCTCAGGTAATGAAGAAGAAACTATGCTATTTGATTGAGGTTATATATTATATTTAGTGTTTATTTACAATGTCAAGAGTTTAGTCTGGTGGTAAAGCACTAAATTTTATTTCCTCAAGACTCAAAAGTTCAAATCTCAGCCCCTCAGCCCCATTATGTAGAGTTATTTCAACTTTTTATTTTGATTAAAATCAACTAGATGATGACACGTGTCATTATTTGGTTGGTTAAAATTTAATATAAAATTTAAAAATATTTTTTTAATTTATATGCCACGTCAGCATTTTGACTTTTCAATGCTGACATGGCTTGCCATGTGACGCAGTCAGCTGACGCGTTAACGAAGTAACAACCAGTTTAACGGTTCCGTTAGTCAAGTGGCTAATTTGTTTTAATGTGTCAACTCGAAGATCTAATTGAATGCGTTTTCGCGCGAAAGACAACATTATTAAATAGGATCGAATTGAGAGGCAAAATAAGCCCTTTAGCCTAAACAAAAAAATAATAATAATAAATGTCGGCAAACAGCCAAACATCATAAATCCAAATTAAACAAATCATTTTCATGTTACTAAATCATTTCTGCTCTCTGTTCGTCCATTTGCCTTCAGATCTGATTATTTTATTAACATAAAAAACACTTTTTTTAACTTTAATAACACATCTGTTTTTGATGTTCAATCACTCTCTCCTCCATTTGTCAATTTCCAGATTTTGAATCTCCACCGGTAAGCTCCCACGTAAACCCTATTTGCTTCTGTTTTTTTTTTTTGTATTTTTGATTTACTTCGATTGGTTTTTAATCATCTTGATCTATTATGTTTCCTTTTTTGAGATCTGACTTCCGTTTTGTGGATTCTAAAACCGGAAAGTTTAGCATTTCCTTTTTTCTAAGGATGTTAATTCCGGTAGAAAAGTATTGTTAGATTCAATGTCATTTCATCTGCCAAATTCACCTTTAATGAATCACAATTTCCTTGTTTTTGAGACCTGATTTTAGTGGATCATTTGCAGCTTCATGCGATTTGGTCATTTGCTGGAGACTGAGGGATTGACATTACTCAAAATTGAGTTTCCGTAGGCTCTGTTTGGATTCTAGGTTTGGATCAGGAGTTGTGTAATTCACTTCTGAAGGTGGAATCATTGATCCGTAATAAGGAATTGAAATTCAGCTTGGTTTTTGTGGCATTTTATATATACTGGTTATGGTGAATTTATAGTGAACTTTGGATTTTGTTCTATTTTTTTTCTCTGTTGCCTGTGATGGTTACCGAAAGATCGGTGCTGGGAGGAGTGTAGAATAGGGGGTTTCGATGCTTGTTGGGATTATTCAGATTCACTGTAACATATGCAGAAGCTTGTATGTGATGGTAGGTTATGTTTTTCGCTATTCTTGCAGATTTAAGCTAAAGGGGTTGGTGATTTAGTGGTTTTCTGATCTTTAAACGTTTGAAGTTTTGGACATGAGAAGCCCCTGGCTCAATAAACTATCAATCATTGTCGGTCCTAGACCACCTGTCAGCTGGTTGTTATTGTGCTTTGTCAGTGTGCTTACGCTGATTGCAGTCTTTGGATCATCTTCTTCTAATTCCTTTGACTCCGTAACTTCCACTCCGGTACCTGAGATCTATACAAACTATAGAAGGCTAAAGGAGCAAGCAGCGGTTGACTATTTTGAGTTGAGAACTATCGTGTCCGGAGCTAGTCGGCAAAGGGAGTTTGGCCTTTGTAGCAAAGAAAGAGAAAATTATGTACCTTGTTACAATGTGACAGCAAATACGATATTAGGGTTTAAAGATGGAGAGGAGTTTGATCGGCATTGTGAAGTGTCTGGGCAAGGAAACTGGTGTTTAGTTCGCCCGCCAAAAGATTATAAGATCCCACTCCGTTGGCCTGCTGGTAGGGATGTGATATGGAGTGGAAATGTCAAGATAACGAAAGACCAATTCCTTTCTTCTGGAAGCATGACAAAAAGGTATTTGTTAAATGCATTTGGATGCTCTGTAAAAGTGGCAAAGTATGAGGCATATCTCCTTTGTTTACAAACTTTACGTTTTAAAATTCAGTGTCCGGTTTTGTTATCTGCTTATATTATTCTTTCATTGTTCTTTATGTGATCAAAAGCAGCTTTCTGATATACCTTATTATTTTTTTGACGAATTTTCTAGAATCATGTTGCTAGAAGAGAATCAAATTGCTTTTCGCCCTGAGGATGGCTTAATCTTTGATGGTGTCAAAGATTATTCTCGCCAGATTGCAGAGATGTTGGGACTGGGAAGTGACTCCGAATTTTTTCAAGCCGGTGTATGTCTTTTATTTCACTTTATCGTAGTTTTCTACTACTTCTAGCATTATGGGTACCTTGTGCTTTAGGAGTATGAAATTTTGGGAACACATTTTTCTAATATTTTAGCTTGTCCTGTTTAAAAATATAAGAAAGATATTGTATGGTTTTAAGGGGAACTAAAACTATCTGCACTGTATGGTATTTAATCTCCTACTTTGTTTACAGGTGCGCACTGTACTCGATATTGGTTGTGGATTTGGAAGTTTTGGAGCTCATTTAGTTTCACGAAAGTTAATGGCTCTTTGTATTGCTGCATATGAGGCAACTGGAAGCCAAGTTCAACTAGCTCTTGAGAGAGGTCTTCCAGCAATGATTGGCAATTTCATATCAAGACAACTGCCATACCCATCATTATCATATGACATGGTTCATTGTGCTCAGTGCGGTATTGTTTGGGACAAGAAAGGTACTTTCTCATTCTAATAATAGGATTCTGTTATTTATTGATACTCTTCTCTTTAACTTTCAGAATTATTTGGGAAAATGGGCTATACCACAATTCTTTTTCCTTCCACTTTTTTAGTGATAATCACTATGTCATGTTTCGTTATAGAATTTTGCTGAAATATGCCAATGCACCAAGTGTACCGCATTATTAACAGTTCTTTTTGTTAAGCTTAATGACACTGCTAGGCATGAAATGTATTTGAGTGCTGAAATTCGTCCTCAAGTAGCTGCCCTGTTCTAAAATTAAATATGCTTTGCTGCCTAACTACGACTTTGTAAAACAGAGGGGATGTTCCTTATAGAGATAGATCGGTTACTGAAGCCTGGAGGTTATTTTGTTTTAACCTCACCGACTAGTAAGCCACGTGGAAGTTCAACAAGTACAAAGAAAAGAAACATGGTAACACCACTGGAACAGTTTACTGAGAAAATTTGTTGGAGTCTTATTGCTCAGCAGGATGATACTTTCATCTGGCAGAAAACTGCTGATGCTCATTGCTATTCTTCTAAGTGAGTAGACATTTATAATTTTCACTCTTCTGTTGGTAAATCTTAGTTAAAATTCATAATGGAACTGGCTTTAATTTCGTAAAATGGTTTTTAGGTTGTCTTATACCCTTTTACTTTGAATTAGTTGCATTTGGTTTTCTTAACTTGTAACTGTAAGACCTGCTCTGTTGTTTTTCTAACTTATATTTCTTGAATATAGCAGGAAGAATGATGTACCCGTTTGCAAAGAAGGATATGATGCACCCTATTATCGGGCTTTGGTGCCATGTATTACTGGAACTTCCAGCAAACACTGGATTCCTATTCAGAACAGGTCCTCTAGCTCAGATTTGAGCTCAGCGGAGCTTGAAGTTCATGGAAAGTATTGTTCCAACTCAATTTTTTTCTCCCCGCTCATGCTTTCGTCTGTTGCTATTGTTCTGCAACATACTATTGTGCTGCAACATGCAATCTGTAGTTTATGTAGTAGATGGTTTAGTTGGCTAGCATATTGATATAATTTAATCTTTGCAGGTGTCAGTCAGGAGGATTTCTTTGAAGACTTGCAAGTCTGGAAATTAGCTTTAAAAAACTATTGGTCTTTGCTTACACCCTTAATTTTCTCTGACCATCCCAAGAGGCCAGGAGATGAAGATCCTTTGCCTCCATTTAATATGGTACGCAATGTGATGGACATGAATGCTCATTATGGGGGATTGAATGCTGCATTACTGGAGGAAAAGAAAATGGTGTGGGTGATGAATGTGGTGCCTGTTAGGGCACGCAATACACTTCCTCTCATTCTCGACCGGGGTTTTCTTGGTGCTTTGCATGACTGGTTAGTTATTTTACAACTTCATCAAAGCAATATGTTTAAGTTAATAGCTATGCTCTTGTTTTGGAGTTTGAGTTTTAACATCTTTGTTTGGGTATAAAGACCTTCACAAGTTTTAGGAGTCATATTACTTTTTTGTGCTCCCAGATTAAGATAACATTTAAATTTTTTGATCATAAAGATTCTGCTAAAGATTAAAATGGTTTGTTTTAATTCAGATTCATTCTTAAAATTGAATCTTACTGTAGCCTATAATTTTTCTGTATCTTCTGAACCTTGAGTTGTTGAACTATAATTGGCTTATTTGCTCAAATCAAGGTAGCAAGTAAAGACATGGTTAACTTCCCCTCCAAAAAAAGGACACGATTAACTGTAATAGATCGCTATTTGTTAATAAAATTTACATTTGGAGTCTGTATATACAGTTTTCTCTCTTTGGGATTAAGTTGAACATTCAAATCTTCTTTTTAAGCTTGCTCGTTTCTGATGTATATTCTGAACGCTGAAAGAACATTTTTATCTTATGTGTCTGGTGCTGTACAGGTGTGAACCCTTCCCAACATATCCTCGAACATATGACATGCTTCATGCAGATGGACTCCTCTCACTTCTTACTTTGGAGAGGTGTGGTTTGATGGAATTATTTATAGAGATGGATCGAATTCTTCGTCCTGAGGTATTAATTTTTTTCAGAGTTTGTGCTTGAAATTTAGTACCCTAATTCTCCTGAATAACCCTCCTCCAAAAAGAATTTGGGTTTTTAATCAATGCCCTACATTTCCATTTGTTGAGGCACCCTAGAATTTGTTGTGTCAATTAATTGTTTCTGAAATAGTTATTACCTACTTGCACAACAGAATATTAGAAGTTATCAATATTCATAATCAGAGCTTGTATTATTGGCAGGGCTGGGTCGTGCTCTCCGATAAATTAGGAGTTATAGAGTTGGCACGTGCACATGCTACGCAAATACGATGGGATGCAAGGGTGATCGACCTTCAGAATGGTAGTGATCAGCGCCTACTTGTCTGTCAGAAACCTTTTCTGAAGAAATGATTGATTTAGCACCGAAAGGTCTCAAGCCTGCGGATTGTTAACTTTTCTTGATCTGGTAATCTTCTAATTAATCCACCAAAACACCTTTTGTCACACCAATGCATGCACGCACGGACAGACTACTTAAAATGTTAAACGAATTTGTGAGCCTTTAATTCATTGATTTCTCATGTTGGAACTGGGTTAAGCGGCCTATTTTAAGTATTAGGTTTATGCTAGAGCTGTTTGTTTGCTTCCTTGGTAAACAAAACGCTTTCCATGAATCCTTTCAAGCTTCTGATGGTATACGTACTACAAACCGGATTTTAGGAATCAGCACTTACCGAAGTTAGCTAGCATTTTGTGTAGAGAGAGATTATGCCTTAGAACTGATGATGTAGGCTGTTTTGGCAGAGGATGAACCTGTCGACGACATGACAACGTGAGCTACGCTCTGGAGTATCAAGTGGTTTGATACTAATGACTGAAGGAGCAGGGTGGAGGATTGTAGATTAGCTTTAGAAACGAGGTTTGCTGCAAAAGTAGCTGCGATTTCGTTTTCTTTGTCAAGGTATTTGTAGCAATTCATTCGTCCACATATATAATTTTCCCCCTCTCTTGGTCTTAATTTTGAGTTTGTTGATTTCTTTATTATTTTGGTATTGAACCATCAATTTTATTGCTGTGCAATGGCGCCATGAAATGTGATGATTACTAATAGATATCAAAGAATCTCTCTCTAATGGTTTTATGTTATAAGGCTTTAGCCATTGTTGCTTTGCTAATCAGAAATTGTTCCAATTCTCCATTCTTATTTTATCAACCATCTCCTAAGATCAAGGAAGGATGGATTGAGGGGTGCTCAGATGCAATTGTATCTCTCGAATTTTTTTTTTTTATATATAATTAGGTGTTTTTTATATTTATATTGATGATCTAATTTTACACTTTTAATTTTTAAATTTTTAATATAATTTTCTAAAGGTTCGCACTTCTGATATAAAATCTTACTTCCCTTCCTGCCAAGATAGTTTATAAACTAATACGGATCGTTGGTGTCACTCTCTATATTGAGATCTATACCTTTTAACAATAAAAAATATCGCTATCAACCTATTGACCTGACAAAGTAATCTGTCTTGATAAAATTGTAATCCTTCATTCCTTTGTATCTGCCCCGTTTTATTGTTAAAAAACTAATCAAATATTAAAAACATATCTTTTATAATTAAATTTAAATTTAAAATATTTTATTATTTTAATTAAATTCAGATGGGTTGAGTCGGTCTAAAATTATCCCAGGTTCTATTAAGACTCGACTCATAAACAAATTTACTTCATTAATGAATATTACAATTGAATAATTCGAATCGATCACCGATCACGTTGAAATGAAGTTTGTCTAAGAGAAAAGGAAAGTCTTGAAAACCAGTTAACATGGCAAATAGGAAACGATATACCAAAAAGCTTTTGCCTATATTTCTGCAATATCAACATCATTGATATTTGACTTACCAATAGCTTGCTCAACTGTGCGCGTCTACTAATATTTAACTTACTAATCCCTTCTTCCATTAATCATTCATTTTCTTCGTTGCCTCAGCATTTTAATCAAACTTCAATAATATCTGTAAAAATCAATCTAAATTAGTCAACCAATAAATCAAATACCGATGATTAAACATCTTCATCATGGTCACAAGGGCACAACTCAAACCCTTCATCTACCGTCAAATTACTAAAATTTTGAAGCCCATGTCGCGAACTTTACCAATTTCATGAGCGAAAAAGTAAGGAACCCTAAACGTGAATTGCTTGATTTGGTTGCAGGGGGTCGAACCTTGTACCTCTTGCTTGCAAAACAACACTTAATTATTAAATTCTTGAGTATTCAATTATCCCTTCATGCAATTTTTTACATTATTAAATGTTTTGTTTGTGTAAATTAACCTCGATAAAGTAAATTATTAATGAAATGTTGCACCAATCATGTAATTTTAAGTTTTTTTTGTCCACCCAGTCTTTAAGGTGAATCGAGTTTTACCTTAACTAATCTGAATCAATTCGCGTCACACACTTAATTTTGGTAGGTGAATCTCTCGTACCAAACTACTTACCACTTGAATTAGCCCCCTTGGTATCATTTAATCTTAATTAACACAAAGCCCAACTTTAGTTCAAGGTACTTTATTGACAATACATTGCAGGATATTGGGATCTCGGACTCTTTACAACTTTTGATTATGAGTTGTGTGTCATCTATCTCCACACAGGTACTTTGGAATGGTGTTGCAACTATTCTGTTCTCGCCTTCGCGAGGCATTCATCAAGGTGATTCGTTATCTCCATATCTTTTTGTGTTGTGCATGGAACGTTTGGCCCAGACCATTCAAATGGAGATGCAGCGTGGTTCTCGGCATCCTTTTTGTACTTCAAAACGGAGTCCAGGAATTTCTCATCTTTTCTTTGCTCATGATATGACATTATTTGCGAAAGCTTATATTTCACAACTAAATCTTATCCGATCTATTATGGATGCTTTCTGCGCTAATTCCGGTTTACAAGTAAGTGTGCCGAAGACCACAATATTCTTTTCTCGGAATGTTTTACGTGAGTTGCGATCCCAAATTAGTACGTATTTCGAAATTCAAGAAGTAAGGGATCTTGGTAAATATTTGGGAGTCCCTCTATTGCACAAGAGAATTACAGCTTCAATTTATATGTATTTGATACAAATAATTCAGAGCAAATTGAGTGGTTGGAAGGCGAAAGCCTCATCATTGGTAGGGCGAATTACTTTGGCGAAAGCTGTGCTTGCGACAATCCCCATCTATACCATGCAATCAGCTGTTATTCTTAAGAAAATTTATCTCGAGATTGAACGTCTTATCCGTCGCTTTGTATGGGGAATTTCGGATGAAGGACCGAGTATTCACTTGGTACTTTGGGAGGATATTTGTTGTAACACCCTCAAAATTAAATTAGAAACCCTAATTTTATATTGGAAATTCCTAATTCGAAAACCCTATAATTTGAGAATTTAAAACCTAAAACCCTAGATAGCTAATTTGGGGTTTTCTTATTAATTTATGCAGATTAGGGACCTTTTTGCAAAAAACCTTAAATCTTGTGGCTCTTTTGAAAGGTAGGAGATTTTATGAGGGACCTTCCCTGTAATTTACCCTTCTCGCGTGGATTTTTAAACCACCCTTTCTTAACCCTAAACTTATTCAGATTCTACTCATTCCAACAGCCTCACCACCTCTTTTTCTCTAACTCTCAACCTTCCCCTCTCCCTTGCATTCTCCGATCGGGCTCCGACGAGGGCGCTGCCGTCGCCTGTGGGCTACACCGCACCCATCATAGTGCGTCTTGCACTCTCGCGAACCCATCCGTGCCGTCATTTTGTGCTTTGACGGCCGTTTGTGGAAAAACGAAAGTGAAGACCCTTCGGTTCTTCCTAGCTCCGCCGTGTTCTGCCATCTTTTTCGTTATTCTGTGTGGGTAAGTTCGAGATCCTGCTTCCTTGGTTTTGGTACTTGGAACTGTTAAGTCTTTGGGAGTCTTGCTGCCGTGTTTTGTTGTCGCCACCGCCGCGTTGTAACTCTGCCGTTGTTCTGCGTGTAGAGCCGCCGCCGTCGACAAGGTTGACAAACCCTAAATCCGTTTTGCTTGTAACCTCAGAAGTGGGCTGTGTTGGGTGAGTGTGTGTGGGACTGGTTGGGTGCTAAATTGTTGGGTTAAGCCCAACCGGTGAGAAGATGGGTGATCCGGACCAGTGGGCTGAACCGGTAGTGTGGGACTAACCGGACCGAACCGCACAGTGAACCGGTCAAACCAAACCTAACCTGGTTTAACCCGTGACCCGACCCGGAACGTTGGCCTGACACGTTGACCAAGGTGATAACGTCAGCGTTGACCAATGATAGTAGCGTCAGCGTTTACTTGATCGATCAAAGTCAACTCTGACTGTTGACTTTTTCAACCGACTTGTTTATAACCTTTCTCTACGTCTTGAGTCCGTTTTTGCAGCACGTTTCGTCTAATTCAAACCCAAATTGATAGATTTGTTAATTGTAATCTATTTTTAAGAAATCTAAAGAGTTGTGTCTGAGATCTAATGAGATTTAATTATGTGTTTTAGACGACATCGATACTGAAAACGACGTTATACCTCTTCCTTCACCTCTTGTCCAGCCTGCTCTTGCATCTTCTGCGAGAGATACACATGAGTTCTTAGCATCGTTCAGTTAGGTGGCATAGTAATAATTTCGATAGAATGTGAATTTAACTTAGAACTCTACCTCGTAGGTTTTGACTCAGCTAGACCTATAGCTACTTTATTCCGTGGGAGGCGTTAGCATCGACGTTAGAACTTTGGCCGTTAGAGGTGTGCTCTCTGTCTGTGCTATATTTTGTGAAATGTTTTACAAACTTTGCATGACTATTTTTGTGTTGAGATTTCACTGAGATTTGAGATGATGTGCATACTGTGAACTGTGTTTTATGAGTTTATCAGAACTTTCGAACTGTGTTCCTCGTATTTTAGTACGATACAGCTGTGTTAACAATGTGATTATAAACATTATTTTTTCATGCATGAGATGGGTTGTACGGAGGAAGAAGCGGTTTGACCACACTGTGATTGGAGAAATAAGGGGTGAGGGGTGAGGGGGAACTACTTCCACTGTGTCCGGTTGGCTCTGCCACCACTGTGATTGACGTTAGTAGTTGAGTAGTGTGACTATTTATTAGTATCATCTCATGCACTGTGTTTTATAATGACATGTTTTTACCTTGGGTTATTTTTGTGATTGATGCACTTAGAGACACACTGGACTTAATAACTCACTCCCTTATAGTTTATCTTTCAGATTCTTGACTCTATGTGACCTGGTACTTGGAGGGCCTCTTGCGTTTCAGTCTAATTTTCACATCAGTATGACTCATGAATTTCAAGATAATTTTATTATTATTTTATTATATTTTTATCAAATTTAAGATGTAATTTGGACTAGAGACTATTTGGGTTTTGAGGATATTTTTAGTATGCATGTTTTTACGATTATCTGATATTTTATTTTTCCTTTGGGATTTAATATTTTAATGGATGATAGCAAACTTATAAATGTCTTTTATTTAAAGGTTGAACGGTTTGTTATAAATAAATTGATTTTTTGATGGTAAAGTTTTTCAAAAGTGACTTTTTAAATTTGTTCATTTTTTTCCTGGCCGGGTTTAGGGGTTACATTTGTCAACCAACGACACAAGACGGATTTGAATTTCGATCATTAAGCATGCAAAACGATGCATTTATGATGAAAATTGCATTCCAAATCATTTCTAAACGGAAGGTGTTGTGGGTAAGATTTTTGTGCGTAAAATATAAACGTGTTTCGGGGATTTCGGATTCATTACGGGCTCGCAATTGTTCCTCATTGTGGAAGGGAGTTAGCGCAATTTAAAGCCATGTCCAAGATAATGTTACTTGGAGTATCGGCCATAGACGCGAGGTAAGATTTTGGAAGGATATGTGGCTGCCGGATATTGGTGTTCTTGAAGCAGTAGCTATCGCTCCTATTCCGCCTAGAATTCTGCATGCAACTACAGCCGATTTGGCTTCATCGGACGGTGAGGCGGTGGGATTTGTTTCAGAATCTGCTGCCTATGGAGACGTTGTTGCATATTGCTGCGGTTCCAGCTCCCTACAGCGCTGTTTCAGACGACTGTATCGGCTGGCAGGTAAGCACTGATCGGTGTTTTTCTATTAAATCAGCTTATCGAGTTCGGTGCCCTCCTTCGTTTGGTCCTTATGATGTTGTGTGGAAGTATATATGCAAATATCAGAGGCTTCAACGTATTAAAACTTTTTATGTGGCTAGTTTGTTGCGAGAAGGTGATGACTAACGCGGAATGCGTTCGTAGGCACTTTACGTTTGATGCTAGCTGTCCAATTTGTGCAGATGCAGTTGAGGATGTTAGCCATTTATTAAGAACTTGTCCGTCGGCTTTAATGGTTTGGATCAGTCTTGTTAAGCAAGAAAGGCTTGCTAAATTTTTATCCATTAATACTCGTGAGTGGCTTCGGATTAACCTTTCATCGCCGAGATACTTTGCAAAGGATGGCCAAGATTGGGATTTATTATTTGGTGCGGTCTTGTGGAACATTTGGTTATTTCGGAACTTTATCGCCTTCGATAATCCGCTTGATGATGATGGTTCTATTTTGGATAAAAGCCGGTCGCTCCTTGCCTTGTCCGTGAAATCATTAGCTCAGCCCGATGATCATGCTGGTTCGATCTTGTCGATTGGGCAGCATGCGGTATGGTCGCCTCCCCCACAAGGATGGTGCAAGCTCAATTCAGATAGCTCAAAGGGAGGTAGTGCTGGTCGTGCTTCTTGTGGAGGGCTTATCAGGGACGAGTTTGGTATTTGGAGGATAGGCTACACTAAATCTATTGGTATATGTTCGGTTGTGGATTCGAAATTATGGGGATTCTTCTTGGACTACGGCTTGCTTGGAGTTTGCGCATTGCAAATGTGGTAGCAGAGATCGATAGTTTGGACGCTCTTGGACTAGTTCAAGCTAAAGATGGTCGACAAAGCTTATCGGGCTTAACATTACATATTTTGGAGTTGTGTAAACGTAGTTGGAATGTTTGCTTCCAGCATATACGGCGTGATGGTAATATGGCTGCGGATCGATTGGTGAAATTAGCTCCGTCTAAGGATTTTGATATCCACATTTTTTATTCTCCACCTTCGAAGGTGATTAATTTATTATGAATTTAGTTTGCTTTGATCATTAATAGGCTGTGGTTATCCACTTTGTTCTTTGTCTTTGATTTGTTACTATTATCATATGTATTCTTTTTTTCGTTTAAAATTAAAGAAATTTTTAACGAGACGTGATAATAATTTATTTTTCATAAAAAAAAGAGAGGAAAGAACAAACAAGACAAAGATTAAATTCCAAAAAGACCCCGAACTAGTCCGATTATAAAGGCACTTGAATAAGTCCTAGTAAGTTGAAAAAAACAAAACAAAATACCAATGAAACAACGAATGGCGCGCTTCGCCTTTCATAGCCTCCATTGAACTTTTCTCCCCCCTTTGATTCTCTTCTATAAGTTATCATCTTTTTCCTTTCCTCTTTCCCATCTCCCTTTAATTTTTTCCCTTTTTGAGAACCACACTGTTCTATTTGTTCTTTCTCTCATTCTCAATATCGACAATGTCCACTCCAGAGAAAGAGAGGGAAAACCATGTTTACTTGGCCAAACTCGCCGAACAAGCCGAACGTTACGAAGGTAATGCAAAAAATAATAATGGGTTTTTAATTTCATTCGAGATTGAACAGGTTTTAACGATTCAATTTTGATTTTTTTTCTTTCTTTTATGTGTTTTTGGTTTTTGGGTGCGAGTTAGAAATGGTGGAGAGTATGAAAAAAGTGGCAAGACTTAACGCTGAACTCACCGTGGAAGAAAGGAACCTACTTTCCGTGGGCTACAAAAACGTGATCGGTGCACGGAGAGCTTCGTGGCGGATCATGTCTTCGATTGAACAAAAAGAGGAATCCAAAGGAAACGAAGAGAATGTGAAGCTGATCAAAGGGTACCGTCGAAAAGTAGAAGAAGAGCTTTCCAACATTTGCACTGACATTTTGGGCATCATTGATAAGCATCTCATCCCTTCTTCCTCCTCTGGTGAAGCCACTGTTTTTTACTACAAGATGTAAGTCTTGTTTCCCTTAATGGACGGATTTTTGGGCATATTTTAAATCTCTCTCAATGGTAGTATATTGATTCCAAATTGCCATTGAGGTAATGTTACCTGAAATGTGTATCGATTGGATACTAGGAACGAATACTAGAATAAAGTGTAATTCAGTAGTAGTAGTAGTATTCTCCGACTCAGAACTTACATGCTACTCGGATCATTAGTTTTATTGTATTAGATCACTAGTGTTCTCTGGTTGCAAACTTACCTACCAAGTCAAAAATCATCCATAAAATACCGATTTTCGGTGATGTAGCAATTAAGTTAGATATATATTGAGACATTAAAGAAATTGAATCCAGGAAAGGTGATTACTACCGGTATGTTGCTGAGTTCAAGTCAGATCAAGAGAGGAAAGAAGCTGCTGAGCAGTCATTGAAAGGTTATGAGGTAAGTTAACCATAATTTGATTATAATGTTCTTCACTTACCGCAGACACCTAATTTCCCCCCTCTTTTTTACTTGTTAGGCTGCTTCTGCTGCTGCAAACACTGATCTTCCTTCGACTCATCCAATTCGTCTCGGCCTTGCCCTTAACTTCTCTGTGTTTTACTATGAGATAATGAATTCACCTGAGAGGTATAAGCTCTTTATCTATTATAGTAATTAGTTGAATGGTCTATTTGGTTGAACCATTTGGTGACATGTGTGGCTATATTTCGGGGAACTTGCAGGGCCTGTCATTTGGCTAAGCAAGCTTTTGACGAAGCCATTTCCGAGTTGGACACTTTGAGTGAGGAGTCATATAAGGACAGCACCCTAATCATGCAGCTTCTGAGAGACAATCTCACTCTGTGGACTTCTGATTTGCCTGAAGATGGAGGTATTGTATAGTTTAGTTATGAGGAATTCATTGTGCTAATTACCTAATTCCTAAGAGCTTGAATGATGGCTTATATTGTTCCAATTCTTCATTTTTCTTAAAGTATACGACCATATTATAATCTACTTATCAAGAAAAACTAGAGCAAATGATGGGTTGCATTGCTCCAACTCTTAGGATATGATCTTTCAAATATCTTCTATATACATGAAATAATTAGGAAAAATTTGAATATATCTATGTCGGGTACATATCCGTATTTGAAACCGATTCTCAAATCCGAGTAACATAATGGATAGAAGCCTTGATTTCTAACTTTGGGAAGCATTGTCTTATACAAGTATATGAATTTGATGCAGGTGAAGACGGCGTAAAAGGTGAAGATGCTAAACCCTCAACAGCCAAAGCTGCTGAGGCAAAAGACGAGGTAAGAGCTTCTTTTAATTATTCAGTTTAATTGCACTAGATGCCCTCAATTAGGTCGGATTCTAAGTTAGTCCCTAAACTTTAAAACATGCTAATCGAGTCCACAAAGTATCATATCAAATCAGGTCCTTTCCTTATTTTAAACACATGGATCAAAACTTTAAACACGCGTGTATATATATATATGCATGGAAAAGCTTGTATCACATGTCAGATCAAAGTTGATTCACGTGTTTTAAATTTACTACATATCATATCCAAACTTATAATTAACTGACAGAGGACCCTATTGATACGAATTAATACTTCTAAGTATTCAGTTAGAACGTTTCGAAGCTTTAAAATGAATAAAACAATATTGGTACCTTACATGAAAATGTCTAATTACTTTTTTTGCAGAAACATTGATGAAGGGAACCTGAGAATTGAGGGGCAAATTCAATGTGTTTTTCTAGTGCTCTTTGCCTAAATTGGCTTCTTATAAACTGCTCTTGCAAGAGGATTGGATCAACCAATTTAGCCCATTTTACGATGCTAAAAGATCATTTGTAGTGCTACCAGAAACCAGATGATGAAATTTGATCAGTTGATCCAAACCATGATTTTAATTTTTCACTCTTGTTTTCATTTTTCTTTGCTTTTTGCTTTAATTTAATGTTCTTTGGTATCAAGTTATGGATATTTTTTGTTTTTTTGCTTTATATTGTATTGTTTTCCTCTTTAATTTTGGCTACATTTTGTGTCATATTATAAGCTTCCGTTTTCAAAAACATAGATTTATCGATTAAGGATAAAAAGTAACAATTCAGTCACTAAATCTGGTATTTTTCTAACATGATACTTCTTGAACTTTGTTTGGTTCACAATAACCAATGAACTTAGAGTTTTGGCTCATATGATGATATGACAATTTGAGATTGTAAAAGATTAAAAATGAAAGATTTATCGAGTTTAGATATTAATGTGAATAAAAGTTTGAATCCAAATTCAGAGACTAAATATTGCTTTATCCCGTCAATTAAAGGAGAATTTATGAAAAAAAGAGAGTTTATTGATTATATATGTTAAGGAAGCCAACACCCGTTTAGATCGGGAAGTAAGGAATTTGGTGTCTTTTAAATAAGATTTTGTTTTATTTTTAATATTTTAGTATGATTACGCGACAATATTTTTTCTTTACTTTTAGTTTTTTAAAAGTATACACTGTGCAAAAAAGTTTTTCGAACCCAAATTTTTAGGGATACCAATGCTCATTTTTTTCACTAAGACCCCTAGTTCTTTTTAAATAAGATTTTAGGATTAAATTTTGCGAACCAAAAAATTAGCTTAAAAGAACATTACCTTTTATTTAAGAATCAAACTATAAAAATAAATAAATATTAAGATTTAAATCCAGCCTAATTAAAGACAATATTAAACTTTGGATTTCATGAGTTGAAAATAAAACATAAAATTAATAAATTTGTTCAACCTTATTACATTCTCATACCATGATTTAAACGCATACAAGATATGACAATACGAGCATCCTTAGCATTAAGCCAATAAGTGGATCTCAATCTTATTTTATTTTTGAGTATGATGAAAATGTAAGATAATAAATAATTTCATTGTATAAAATAAATAAAAAATATAAATAAAAAGCATAAATTTTACTTAAAAAATGATTAACTAATATCTTCACAAAAGAGGGGAAAGAAGAAAAAACTTGCATATCATTAATAAATATTTTTTGTCATTACAAATTAAGTTTTCAATTAAAAAATATCCAATATTATCATCAGTCTAGATTTTAGACATTTTACTTAAAAAGGGAAAATTCTAAAGGAACAACAAGTTGTCAAACAAACTAATTACTTTCCATCAAAATTGCAACCTAATTTGTACATTAATAGTGCAACATGATCAAGGCACATTATCAGATCAAGTAGAAAACCAACTCTAGTGCAAATATATGGATGCCCCAAATCCCCCAAAATTGATTTAGGGTTCTTCCTTGACAAAATAGCTTTGTGGCAAGCAAAAATCTTCCTCATGATTTAGGATATCAATCTCTTCATCATCTGGTTTCTGAAATTTACAAATAACAAATTACCTTAGCAATAAGCCAATAACTACCATTCAAGATGACTGAAAAGCAGTAGCGGGTTCAGGTTCTAAGGTTTTTCCCGTTAAAGAAGAAATCATTAACTAGTATTCCAATTTTTCAGGAGGTACTTTCCTTTTATATTTACCCGTACCCGAGGGTGAGTGTCAGACTTGGGTATGTGACGACATAGGCATACTCGATTTTATATTTCGATGATCAGATGTGCCAATACCAATGTTTGAATATGCTTTAAAAAAGAAAAAAACCATTTGCAACCACAATGAGTGAAAACAAAGATTGAAACTAGCTATTTATCATTTTATTTATACAGACATGGAAACACCCAAGACAGTAGTCAATGCAAAAACTCATCTTCAATGGAATATCAAAGTAATTAATGGACATGAAAATAGATTATGGAACAAGTAGTTACCAGCACTTCTAAGTTGTAGAAACGATCTAGCAATTGCAAAACCTCATCTGGAGAAAAATGCCGGTCAAGGCTGCGAAAACAACATTAAGCAAGCGATAAGAGAGTGCAAAAGATAGTGAACCATCACAACATTGGGATCAAAAGAGGGCATTGATACGGAGCACAAAGAAGAGGAGGCAGAACAAACCTTTTCCGCAGGAATTCCATCAGACCATAGAGTACAAAGTGGCGATGCACGCCTGCAGGGAAGTAAATTCGATTCAAAGTTGTTTTACCATAAACATGTGCATGAACTGCTAGATGCACCAATTTCTTTACCATATATAAGTTAATTGAACTAGCTCTAGGGATTCAAAGCTGAACATCAATCCATAAACAATAAACATGAAAATGCACCATCAGATTCTAAAACTACCAAAACAAATACAAAATATAAAAGCTAACCTTTCACTGCAAATACCAGCAGAAAAGACATTTATTAAAGGTTCTTGCAGAAAGTATAACTTAACCATTTTTCACCACAGCAGTGAGCAAAATCGAAGGAATCAAAGTAATTCAAAATTCCAACAATATTTTACTTCTAGAATTGAAAATAATAATTATTTTTTCCCTTCAATTAATTCCTAAGAATCAATCTTTAAACTGAAACAAAAACGAACTTCTTATAGAAACAATTAACATATATATATATAAACGTGCCTCGTAATTTGACGGGAGGATAAATTTCAAGTGCCTCCAATAGCCTCAGCTCCAATTCTACCTCCTGTTGTTCCTATTAAATCAACAAAATAAATACAAAATTCAAATAGAATCAACGAAAAATAGTAAAAATTATGCAAAACGGAGAAAGACGAACGCCGGCGAAAGCGAAAGGGACAGAGATAGAGAGAGACCTTAGGAAGAGAAGAGGCGGAGGACGGCGGAGCTTTGCAAGGGGAATGTACGGAAACGCCATCTTGTTCCTCTTCTTTTTCTCTTCCACCCTCCATCGCCTCTTTAATTATTTCCTTCGCAGTCAGAACAACTGAAAACACTCTCTATTAGCTGAAATTGATTAAACCTTTTTTGCATATTTTAAACTTGAAATTTGAACAATTATTTTTTTTTTCTTCAGATTTTTCTGGGCTGGATCTCAAATGTATTCCCCAATTCAAATGTATTCTGTTTGTTCCTCTACTATGATGGCCCAAATAAAACACTTATCCCTTTACCTACAAATTTCCATATTTACTTTTTTATTAAGGCTTATATAAAGATAAGTACTTTAATATATCAATTGTTTTCATTTAGTTCTTTAATGTAATTTTTGGTCAAAATAAATATTTAATGTATTTTTGGTAAAAAAAGGTATTTAAGGTATTTTTTGATCAAAATAAGTACACGAAGTATATTTTGGTCAAAATGGGTACCTGAAGTATATTTTAATTAATGTCATATGTAATTTTTAGGACTCTAGATAAAAAAATATATACTTTAGGTACCTATTTTGGTAAAAAATATTTTAGGTATCTATTTTGACTGAAGAGTATACTTTAGATACTTATTTTGACTAAAAAGTACTTTAGGTACTTAAATAAATAGTTGATATACTTTATGTACTTATTTATGGTATAAGCCTTTTTATCAATTCTAAATTTTAAAATTACACGTGAATTTTAATACAATATGCATTTGTGATGTTTTTAATTCTGAATTTGATCTTATTAAATTTTGAAATTTTGATTTTAATTTTATTTAAACATATCTGTAAAAGCGTTAAATGATGGTGTCAATTATTCTGAAAAACTAAATAAAAAAATTATATAGGACATCATAAAATCAAAATTCACACAATTTTGAGATTTATCTATTTTATTAAACCGAAATTCATATATAATTTTAAGAATAATTCATTTTTTTATCGTGATAAGTCCTTGATTGGATGTAGAGTTAAAAGATTTGATGAAAGTTAACGGTTAAATAGGCCAAAACAATTCATGCATAATGGTCAGTGATGACAGCACATTGATAAAGGATCTGTAAAAGGGGTCCCAAATGTAGGACCCTCAGGCAGGCTTCAGCTCCCCACGGCTTCACAATCACAGTTCTTCTTAACCTAAACCAGGTTAAGTGTTGATCCTTCACTTGAGTTTATGACCGTTTGAGAATATTATATATAGATATATAAAAGAAGAAGCATATGCAAATGCAATAAAATAAGATAAATACTTAACAGACCACCAAATTACATGACAAAAACACTTTTTTTAAGACATTGAGCAGTTTCCCACTTTCCCATAACACTCGAAAAGAAAAGAAAAATAAACACCGGATACAGTAGTATTAGGGTGTTTTTAAGACATAGATAGCCACACATTGCATCATTATTGTAATGAAAAGAGGCCTATATACACCCACCGTCTTCCTCTTAGGCCCTGTTTTTGTATTCATCTAGAAATCTCCATTTGCTCTCCTTTTCTTTCAGCTCTCCTTTGGTTTCTCTTCAATTCCCCCTCAAAATCTTGCACAAATCATGGCTCTTTTAATTTGTCTAGTGCTGTTCTTAGCCATGAGTGGCCATTCAAGTAAGTTCTTTGTATCCCCCCCCCCCTTTCTTTGTTTCTGTTATTTTCCAATTTTTAAGAAGTTATCATATTCCCCAGAAAGTTGACATTTTTCTTGTTGTTTTTGTTATGTATAGGTGCTACTTATTGCTTATGTAAAGATGGAGTTGGTGATCAACAACTTCAAAAGGCACTGGATTATGCTTGTGGAGCGGGAGCTGATTGTACTGCTATTCTCCAGAAAGGTGGTTGCTATAACCCCAACACTGTGAAAGATCATTGCAGCTATGCTGTCAACAGCTATTTCCAAAGGAAAGGCCAAGCTCAAGGAAGCTGTGATTTCTCAGGCACTGCTACTATTAGCGCCAATCCTCCTTCAAGTAAGTCCCTTGAAAGTTTAAACCCTTTTTTCTTCCTCCCATTTCTGGGTTTTCCCTAACCTTCTTTTTCTCTGTGATTTGCAGATGTTGCTTCAACTTGCAGCTTTCCCTCAAGGTTTGCATATGTTTCGATCTTTCTTTTAGAAAAAAAAGCATCTTTGTTTATGCAAATGAGCTGCCATGACGTTGAAATTTCTTTTGTCTTCTTTTCCTTGTCAAATTCCCTCATGTTGGTTTTTGTTTTTGCAGTAGCATGGGCACAACCACAGGCACCACACCAACCGGGACAACCGTCGGCTCAACCACAGGGACTACTGCAACCACTGTGTTTGGTGGTGCAGGGACAGCACTAGGGCCTACAGGCATCAATGATCCAGGCAATGCTGTGGGTCTCTTCACTAACAACTTGTTCGTCACTTTTGTTGCCATGGCAACCCATTGGATTTTAGGGTTATCTTGGCTCTGAATTTGAACTTGAAAGGGGAATATTTGGGGGATATTTGGGATTGGCTACTGTAATATTAACCATTGATGTGTGTGCATGATGTAAGAATCTATCAGTGACAATGACAAATCCCCCACTACTGGTCTTTTTGTTTTTGTATATCCAGAGAGGGTACTTTTTGTTTTTTTAATTGAAATTTGTTTATTTCAAGCTTCATGAACCGTCAAGTTTTTACAGAGATTTGATGAGCAATTAACCAATGACGTAATTTGTATATTACATTGTAATTAGTGAAAAGTTTACAAAGTTCTAGATAAGCTACAGATTGCGACTTGTGAACTACCTATAGCATTATTAAGAAAATGCTATAAATTCCAAGCATATGTCAAACCAAAAAGAAAGATGCTTGAATCACATAGTGCAGCAAATAACAGCTGCCATTATGTCAAAAGCAGTACAGAGAGGTGAGTGAATCAAAAACATGACGAAGTTTGACACTTAACAATTAGATCTAACAACTTATTTTGTTTTACAGAAACATCCTCCTCTAGGTCAGAGTCATTTATACGGGTCTTTGCTAAACATACAGGAAAAACAAAGGATTACAGCACTTGTCCTTCATCAAGCGCTGCCGGTGGTTGTCCTGCCGCCGCCGTCTCCGACCTTATCCTTTCGGTCGTCGGGCTCAGCCGACCGTTTTTCCTCACCTCCGTCTCGGAAATCGACGAACAGTGTGCGAATCGAACGGTTCACGTTCGACGTGAAATAACCGTTCGATTCGCACACCGTTCGCCGGTTTTTGGTGACAGGGGTGAGGGAAAACGGTCGGCTGAACCCGACGACCGAAAGTGTAGGGCAGGCGACGACGGCCGACAGCGGCAACGGTGAGGATTTGAGAATTTTGAATTTAGGAATTTTTAGGGATTTAGGGAGTATTTTAGAAAATTTTAAAAATTTAAGATTTCTTGTAAAATTTTAAATTATTAAAAAAATATAATTTAAAGAAAATAAAAATGACATGTGTCGCGTTTTAAATGGATAACATTTTTTTAACAGACAGACACCTAAAAATTCTAACTTTTGAAACTTTGAGCACTTATTTTTACAAAAAAATTATTTTAAGCACCTAAAATTTTAAAGATGTATGCTTTGAGCACCTATTTTTCTTTTAAGCAGAGAGATAAATGGAATATACTTATTTTTCGAAGGAAATTTTGTTATAATAAATTGGCTAAACTACATCCAAGGCCACTTAACTATAGCTTTAGTAATAAACAAATCACTGTTCTTTTAAAAGTTACAAGCAAGTCACTCATTTAAAAATGGTTACAAACATGCCCCTCAAAACATTGTTACAAACGAGCCGTTCAATTAACATATTATTATAAACATGTTATTTTTTATTACAATATAGTATAATTACATTTTTAGTCTAAAAACTTATACAATCCACTAATTTGATATTAATTCGAAACAACATAATAAATTTAACTCTTAATATTTAAAATTTTCATCTTTATCCTTCTCATAAATTGCTTGTTCTTATTCCATATATGTTATAGTACTTTCTTGTTAATTTACTGGTATAATAACAATTTAAAAATAAGTTGTTGTTTTATGACATAATGCAGTTATCGACCTACTAATTATCTGATGGCCTCTCTTGGTTTGACAGTATAAAAAAAGACTAACTGATAAAAAATTTAAATATGAAGGATTGAATTTATTAAATTGTTTAGAATTAGAACAAAATTAACAGAATATATTAAGTTTTAGAGGCTAAAAATATTATTATACCGAAAAAAGTATCATGTTTGTAAGCAGAATAATATTGTAACAAATATGTTAATTGAGTAACATAAATCAATTATTTTTATCCAATTTATGTCTCATTAGTTTGACTTGAGTACTACAAATATCTATTATATGAACGATTTTTCAAACTAATTTACTCATTCGAAAAATCGAATAATAACCTTATTTATCTCTGGTAACTTTGTAGGAACCTGTTCCACCGACTCTTCAAATCCATGAGGCTATTTTATCTCTTTAGTTTCCCCAAATTATGTAGAAAATGTTTTATTTTCTTTCATTATAATAAAAATCATCGAGATTTAATATATGATTTAGGTCAATATTTAACAAAAATGTCAATTTTAATTATTAAAAAGATTCGATCACATATATTTCTAATATAAACAAAAAAAAGTGGAAATTTCTCTGAATTGCATTATCCATTGATTTCCAACAAATGTTGGGTCATACTTTAATTTCTCTTCTTTTTTCCATTTTAAGAGAAAATGAAATATATTTAAAGGGGCAATGGGGTCGTTCGGATGTTATTTCGGATCGGGCCGGGTATCGGGTCGATTGATTTTCGGGTCGGGTTAATACTGGATCGGTTGACTTTTTGGTTCGGGTCTATATCGGATCTGTTGACTTTTTGGGTCGGGTCAATATCGGATTGGCCGGCTTCTAATTTGAGTCAATATATGAAGGTGATCTTTTAAATGAGAAAAAAATAATATTATATCATTAAACTATTACTAAAGGTAGTTGTTAATTAATAATATAATACAAAATGAGAATAAAACATACATATTTGAGGAAATTAAATTCGGGTTGCTTTTGGTTCGATTGATTTTTGGTTTTGATTGTTTTCGGTTCGGGTTGTTCGGTTTCGGTTATTTTCGGTTTCAGTTAATTTCGATTCGGGTTGATTTTCGATTTAACTAAATTCGGGTCAGTTTTGGTTCAGTTCTTTTTTAATTCAGATTCAGGTTAAATTTAGACCATCATGTTCGGGTCTATATTGAGCCTTGGGTCGAGTGAATTGGTTCGGATCTCGGGTTAAATTTGTCAGGTCTAAATATATTAAAAGACTATGTTAGCCAACAAACAATATAGTCAACCACTTTGTCTTATTATTTTTTTTCAAAACGTTATTTCTACGTGATTGTGTGGCGGACTGTCCAATTTCTTGAAGAAAGATTAGCAAATGTGACTTAATTTAATTTATTTGAAAATATAAAATAAAATATCAATATTATCGGTTTATTAACAATAATGACATGAATAAATTAAATTCCGAAAATTTCCATTCCAGGGACAAAATCAAACAGTGGAAATAAAACATGTTTATGCGTTAGTTGTTTTACAACTTTCCTCTAAGCTTCGTACAACTTCCAATGGAAGAATGCGAAATAAATCTATATATACGCACACATAGAGAGAGAAGTAATAGAAACGAAGAAACAACACATTGTAATATTCAACCGCCATGGATCCTCCGCAACATAGAGCGGCGCCGTCGTCTCCTCCAACTCATAGTAGTTCTTTTCTAATCTCGTTCGTGTTTGTCTTTGTTTTTATGGTTATCGCTTTTCTGGTACGTGCCTTCATTCTCCACTTTCCTACATAAAAATAGAGGAATCTCGGAATATAGGTTGAAATTATTATAATTAAATTCTTATCGTTCTTAAAATTTATCTGGTTTAATTATTTTATAAGATCCCGATCGCTTCAAATTCAAACAATTTATTTTTTATAGTTCAATCATGGTTCCGTATCCGGAAGAATCACAAAAACTTAAAAATATTATATCAAAATGTGTCGCTCTAATTAGGGATAATAGGGTTCTGTGTGGATCAATCTTCGTAAAAGAATTTATAGCTTTTATGGTTTTTGAAAAATCAAATCGAATATCAAAGATCATGGACGGATGCAAAACTTTTGTTAAGGGGACAAACTTATAAAATTCTAGAGGGGCTAACTTATAAATTTTAGGGGAGGCGAAAATAGATTTTTAATAAAAAAATACATAAAAAATTTCTAATTTTTTTTAAATCATATAAAAATTTTAAATTTTTAGGAGACGACCGCTCCCTCCGACCACCCTCTAGGTCTATCCCTATCAAAGATAATGTTGTTGAACAGAATCGGATACCATCGGTTTGGTTCATTGAAATTCGAAATTCTTTTAAAATATTTTTATATAGTATGTTAGTGTTATTTCTACTAATTTAAATACTAAATATCTATTTTCTGTATCATATAATTAAAATTAATTATAAATTAAATAAAAATAGAACCAAATCAAATAATTATGTTTTTTTTTACTTGTAAATCAAGAATTAGACTGAATCGAATATATTTATGTGATAACCAAATCGAAAGAAGTCAAATTAAATAAAACTAAACTTAAAACTATTGATTCTTTGGATTTATTTATTTATTTTATACATGTGCCTTCGAAGGGTGGGATTTTTCAGGCAATGGCTCCGACATGTTGCAACCTTATGAACACTTTGTCCATTCTGCATCAAGTCCCTGAAGGTCATGTTGGTGTGTACTGGAAGGGTGGGGCTCTTCTTAAAACTATAACTGAGCCAGGTTAGGCTTCAATCTTTGTTTCATAATTCAACAATATATATCATTAAATTTGAGATTTAGTCATTATGTTTTAATTTAGTATATTTCAATCCTTTTAATCCTATTAACATATATACAACATATATGAAGATCAAATACGGCTCAAAGATTTAGGGAGTTTTGTGCAATTTATTAAAATAGGATCTTCAATTTTGATAAGCTAACTTTCGAATAAAAATAGGTATAACACGACTCAAAATCTATGAAGTACAATAATATTTTTTCCCATGTACTTTTACCGTTAGTAAGTACCTAATATATTTTTTTTCCTCTTGTAAGCATTTAACTTAACTCATTTTAGGCCTTCTATTTCCGGGGCACTATGTGGTTGCTGATATTGCACATGTTCAGAACCTCCCCTATTGAAGATCATGGATGAAATTAGAATTAAATATTGGGAGGAGCTAAGAATCAATTACATTTTTAAATATAAGAAATTGGCCGTACAAAGATATTATTTAATTATTATTGAACTAAAAAAGATTTAAAATGTCATTATATAAAAAAATTGAGAGATACCATAGCCCCTCCAATCAAAGCGTGGACTTGCCGCTATGAAGACATAGAATTAAATATGTTTAAACACTCAATATTTTCTAGTTTATAAGTGTAAAGGGAAGTTCTAAACATTATATAAAAACACTTTAACAAATCCCAAATTTAATCGTAGTAAAGAAGATTAGAATCATAATCACGTATGGACGCAAGGTTTTATGTAGGAGACAAACATATAAAATTTTAAGGAAAAAGAAAATAATTTTTCAATAAAATATATATATATATATATTTAAATTATATACAAATTTTAATTTTTTAAGAAATAACCCCAGCTCCGATCCATCCTTGATCATAGTTTTACTATATATATATACTCTAAAGCTTTCTTATATTTACTATAATCAGGTTTCCATTTGAAGATGCCTTTGATAACTCAATATGAGCCTGTTCTAGTTACTCTCCAAACCGATCAGGTAATGTTCTTTTTTCTTTTCTTTTTTCCCACATTATGAAGAAATTATCACTATTTTAATAGTTTAGTTGTTTAGGGATTAAATTTAGGAAAACAAGGCACATTAAAAAATATTTAATAATCTATAGCAAAATGAACAGTGGGTGGAAGACTCCACCTACATGTGGCATCTTGATAATTTTTAATTATTTTTCTCCAAAGCTACCATGCACGGAACACTTTACGTTATAAAAATATTAAACAAACCCTGGACGCTACCTGCAAGTAGCGTTTTCACTTAAAAAATATTAAAAAAACCTAAGACGCCACCTACAGGTGGAAGATGGTTGCATCTTCCACCTCCACTGTTAAATTTGCCGTGGTTTCCAAAATAAAACTTAAAGACCTCATTTCTCTAAATATAATTCTAAGAGGCAATATTCCCCTAATTTCTCCCTATTTTAATGGAATATATATTATTGCAGGTGAGGGATATTCCATGTGGAACGAAAGGGGAGCGTGATGATCAACTTTGAAAAGATAGAGGTGTTTAAGCTTTTAAATTTTTTTCTCTTTCATAAAAATTGTAAATATTTTTTTAGAGTTTATGGTCTGAATGTTATTTTGATTCAATTGAAAAAATTGTGGTACTGTCCGTTTGGTGAGAAAAAAATTAGATGAAAAAGCGGGTGTTTGTGGTGTATGTAAAAAACGTACAGACCATACATTCAATCCGTACACGGTTATACATTTTGTATTAAACTCCGATTAAAAAGTTAAAAAAAAAATCTAACTGATATTGTAGATTAGGATTTAGATTAAATCCTCGCCCTACAAACACATCCCTCTTGTAATGTTGACAATATAATGATTTTTTCTTTCTCTGTTCGTAATATTTTTTTGAAAGATTTTCTATATAAATTCTCTGTGTATGTTTTATTCTACAATTGTTTGAATGTCATTATATTATTTCAGGTTGTGAATAGGCTTCGAAAAGAGTATGTGTACGAGACACTGCTCAACTGTGGGGTACATTACGATAACACATGGATATACGATAAGATTCATCACGAGATCAATCAATTTTGCAGCTCACATACTCTTCAACAAGTATATATTGATGCCTTTAATCAGGTATGGCAATATAACAAGTATGAAGAGGCGTACATACATGCGTATGTATACTAACAGCTATTTTCTAATATAATGGTATAATTACATAATAATATATGTTAATATTTTGATAACATACACTTTATACACATATGTTCGAACCCGACTCTTCTAGAATAAATATCATTCTATTTTCCATTGGAGTCGCTCGTTGGGAATTAAATCATAATTATTATTTTTTGTGTTTTAGATTGATGAAAAGATGAAAGATGCACTCCAAGGTGATTGCACAAAGTATGCACCTGGAATTGAAATTCTTAGTGTTAGGGTTACAAACCCAACCATACCCGAAAGCATCAGAAGAAATTATGAACAAATGGAAGAAGAACGCACCAAGGTATCATGAGTTCTTACAATACTTCTTGTTAGGGGTGAAGATTCGATCAAGTTGAGTTAAGTAAAATAAAATCTAATTAATTGAGTTAAAGAGTCTTATTTTATAACTTTAAATTTTTTTTTAAATCGAGTTGAATTGAGTCAAGTCGAGTTGCTTAGCCCTTCTTCATGTCACGACTTTGAGGTTAAATTTGATTCCATTCCTTGTATTATATTCAGTTAGAGGATTTAGTTAGTTTATGATTAGTACATATACCATGCACAAGTTATTAGTTAACAGCATGTGTACCTATATTATATATGTACTTTTTAAATTTCAATCCTAATTTAAATGATACGGAGATAATATAACTAAATTATATTACTTAGATTATTAAATTGAATAACATGTATAACTAACGTATAACATAGGGACTAATGGTAGAGTTTAATTTTAACAAATTTTACATCTAATGTTTGGATCGGGACTGAAATTTTAAAATCTGAAAAAAGACTAAAAATAACTAAATTAAAAAAAAATGTATTAAATCCGCAACTTATGTACAGTACAAGTGTTAATTATAGAATATAACCCATAATTGACCAGTTATATGATTCGTATACTTTATAACATGTTATTGTCCGGGACGGAGACACGTATAAAGAGAGAGGGGGTTAATTGCATTTTAGGTTTTTATTAGTTTTGAAATTATTATGATTAAGTGTTTCTTCTTTTCCAAAATTTTATGGTTTAAGTACCTTTTAAGACCATTTTTGTTTCAAAGTTAATCAATTTGGTCCTCCGTGTTTGGTTATCGAGTAGGTTTTGATATCAATTGAGAGACAAAAAGTAGCACAGAAAGAACCAGAAACCCAGAAAATAATGGCTATTAATGAAGCTGAGAAAAACGTTACAGTCAGCAAGATCCTAATGGAACAAAAGTTACAGGAGAAGGAGAGTTCCATGAAATTGCAGGAGATGGAGAACCAGATGTTCATTGCTCGTGAAAAATGTCTAGCAGACGCCGAGTTTTATCGGTAAGGAAACGTCGATCATCTAATCGTTTATCAAAATTAAAAATCTTCATTGTGTAACATCGAGGATCAATCTTCTTCCATTCCATGTTCTTCAGTGCAATGAAAGAAGCTGAAGCCAACAAATCGAAGCTGAGCCGTGAATTTCTTCATCTCAAGTTTACAGAGGCCATTGCTAATAACACCAAAATTTTCTTTGGTGATAAGATCTGCTACTGACATATACATATACATATACATATACATATATACCATATTTTGCAGGTAGCCAATATGGTTTTGGATCAAAGACTATTACTGGGTAACTTGCCTGAGAATATGTCGCAACAGGTGCATGCTGAGAGGGGCAAATGAAATAATATATGTATAAATGGAAAGTTCAAACCATTTTACAGGCTACTGTACTGGTTTACTGACTCTATGTTCGTTTTTGTTGTTGATTTTGTTTAATTTATTTTTCTTCTGAAATCATCATTCTAATTGTTCATGTCAATTTGAAGAATAAAAACTAAATGTCAAATTTGTAGAAGAACCGAAACTATAATTTAATAAATTTTAATGTTTTATTATTATTATTTGTTAAATCTAAGTTTAGCCCTTTACATTTGACCATAATTTCGGATGATGTGCAATTAAATAAAGCCCCACGCCATATGAACCACGTTGTTTGCTTAGTTTACTATCATTTCTTTATTTTCTATTCACAATATGATTTTAAGATGTAGTAAGTAAATGTCATCAGTGTTTTTTATTGTTTAAATGCCGATATTTGTCTTATTGACTGACTAATTCGGATCGAATTTTATAGAGTCTCATCGTAGGGGTGGCCCTCCTAACCAAATTTTTTCCATTCACAATATCATAATTCGAACCTCTGACTTTGCTAAAAAAATCTAACACCAGGGTTGACCTTGGGATTTTGATGGCCTACGGCGAATCTAAAAAATGAGCCTTAAATTATAGATTTAAATTGTTGTTGCGGTTGTATTTACGATCGTGTTATGTTTATCGTGGTTGCGAACATTACAGAAGCTATTTCAGTTACTGCGAGTATCGCGTTTGTGAAACTTTTTAATAACATACGCTATTGTGGACATATCAATTGCAGGTATCACGATTTCAGATGGTGCCATTACCGCCATATAACGGTCATTGTTGTGGTTGCATACTGCTATTTTAAATCCTTGTCCCTAATAGCAAGTAATGAAAAAAATTAAATTTTAAGAGTTGGTCTATAATAACAAGTATTGAAAAATTAGGCCCCTAATAACAAATATTAGAAAAAAATGCCCTAATAACAAGTATTAGAAAAAAAAAATTCAAGAGTAGACCTTAACGATAAATATTGGAAAAAAATAGCTCATATTAACAAGTATTGAACAAATTGGGCCCATAATAACAAATATTAGAAAAAAAATTAGACCATTAACAACGAACATAATTCAAAAATTTAAAAACATGTAACTTCTCTGAGCGGTGGGCCCTGAGCGGCCGTCCTTATTGCCCTAGCCCAAAACCGAGCATTTCTAGCACCTTATCCCACTAAACCAACTAGTTGTTCGTAAATGCCAAACATTGTTAAATACACTTTCTTACCCCATGTGTAACGACTCAAATTTTCGAGTCAACGTATGGGCATTGACATGGGTTATAGACCTTCGTGTTGGGATGAATAATTAAACTCTTTGGGCCAAGTTTGGGCCTTGTTGGATGAGAAATTGATTATGTGGCTTGAGTGGTGGCCGTTTTATAATAAGAGTAAAGATGGAAGGTTTTATAGGTTGATTTTACCCTCTCTTTTTTTAAAGTGTGGCTAATGTTATTGACTTTAGTCGCTTGAATGTAGTGCTTCAAATCCGGATCGAAATCGCGTGTTACACCATGAACCAATCTACCAGGCGCCGTCACCTTATCAATTATTGAACCGATCTTTCCCATTCCTTTGGCATCTTTTTCAGACAATAACTTCAATATGTATAGTCATATGAACTTACATTAAGATACTCTTTTCACAGTTTGAATCCAAAGGAATCTCTTTGTCAGGTTCCAAATTATGAATTTAGTTTAGTTAGGCTTTCCCACCCGTCTAAATTTTGTCTATACTTGTTTGTCATTTGTTTTTTTCCAAGGTTTCCCTGATTCTGAACTCACTGCAACTTTATTCTGTTAAGACAAATCAATCCTCTGAAAATTCAGGGTTTCTAACCATTGACCTGGTCAAGGTAAAAGCTTCATGGAATCATACAGTTCATACTTTGGGATTACAGATTTTTTTTATTGTGATGTCAGTGTGGCCTACTGATTTAATACATATAATGAACTTCTGTTGGGATTTGGGTGGTCTGATTTATTTGATTACTTCTTCTTTTCATACTCTTTAGCTTTCCCTTTGCTTTGCTCTACTATTTGCATATGGTGAGTGAGTAATTTAGATTTTAGAACAAATATGCCGTTCATATTTGGGAAATTTGAGTTTTTTCAGTAGTCTTTTTCTCTTTGTGATTTCCAGTTCTGGATCTGTTTGCATATGTCGTTTCTTTTCTGGGAATTTTGTTGCTTTATCTAAGATATGAGCAAAGTGTCCAAGTGCCCACTTTGTATATGTGTTTTTGCCTGCTTGTTGTTTGCCAATTCCCAGCTTCTTGGAGCTGCACCTTTGGTGTTGTAATAGTTTTGATTTTTCCTCTGTTTTGGGGTTTTTTAGTTTTGGGGAATGTTCATATCCATCTAGGGATTAACAGAAGAAAATCAATTAAACTTTGATCAAATGAATGATAAGATTTAGACTCTTAAGATTACTTGTTTATATAACAGGATTTTCCGGGCATTGCATATCTGATATTTGAACCAACTGAGAGGATCATTTCTAGTGGTTTGAAGATGTTTTTGGTGAAAAGCAAAGCTGGTGCCATAGCCTGTATGCTTTTGGCATTGATCTTTTTAGGCACATGGCCGGCTCTTATGACGCTACTCGAACGACGAGGTCGACTTCCTCAACATACTTACCTTGATTATACTTTGACAAACTTCTTGGCTGCTATAATCATTGCTTTGACATTTGGTGAGATTGGAAGCAGCAGTCCAGAGAAACCCAATTTTATTGCTCAACTATCTCAGGTGAGTTTCATCCATTTCCACAGCGGAATTGAGACTCTAAATGTAGAGTTTCACGGTCTCTAATGGTGATTGATGCAGGATAACCGGCCCTCCGCTTTGTTTGCGATGGGCGGCGGGGTAGTTCTCTCCCTTGGGAATTTATCTACACAATATGCTTGGGCTCTTGTTGGTTTATCAGTTACAGAAGTGATCTCTGCTAGCATTACTGTTGTTATAGGTTCGTGTTTCAATCTGTGCATCATAAGTCGTTAATGGTATGCTAATGAAGTTACTTTGTATCGATTAAACAGGTTCGACCTTGAATTACTTCTTGGATGACAAGATGAATCGAGCTGAAGTCCTTTTCCCGGGCGTCGGTTGCTTCTTGATTGCTGTTGGTCTTGGATCCGCTGTCCACTCATCCAATGCTGCAGACAACAAAGAAAAACTTCAAGGGTATTTCATCTTCAATTCGCTTTGCGTTTCCTACACCGATACATACGAATGTTGACTATGGACCGTATATGATACTTCATTATATCTGTCCTTTTTTCAGGGCTGGATATTCCACCACATTGGAAGATGCAATCACAAATGAGGGTACAAAGCTCTATCACATTTTACCTAGTTACTTGCTGCTCACTTCATATTCTGAGACTCCTTTTATCAAGTAAGCAGAACTAAAGAATCTGGAGAGCGGGAACGACACTACATCGAAGGCAAAGGCTGGCACTGCGGAATTCCTTTTAGATATCGAGAACCGGAGAGCGATTAAGGTTGGACTTTCGATGTTCTAGTTTCTTCATTCAATGCCTTTTTTGCATGTCACACATGCTGACATTGGTTTGAATCTCATTGCAGGTGTTTGGAAAGAGCACTATAATCGGTTTATTGATAACTTTCTTTGCTGGTATTTGCTTTTCTCTCTTCTCACCAGCTTTCAACTTGGCAACAAATGATCAATGGCACACTTTGAAAGAAGGAGTTCCGCACTTGGTTGTCTATACCGCATTTTTCTACTTTTCGATGTCGTGTTTCGCGGTGGCCCTCGTCCTTAACATCACCTTCCTCTACCGCCCCATGTTAGGTGCACCGAGATCATCGTTCAAGGCTTATCTCAATGACTGGAATGGCAGAGGCTGGGCCTTTCTAGCCGGGTTTTTGTGCGGGTTCGGGAACGGTCTCCAGTTCATGGGTGGCCAAGCAGCAGGGTATGCGGCTGCAGATGCTGTCCAGGTACTTTTAGTCTCATCTTTAAGACCATACAAGAAAAAACATAACATGACATCAATCTTCATATGTATTGTTGGTGATGGTGTTAGGCACTTCCACTTGTGAGCACATTTTGGGGCATACTATTGTTCGGAGAATACCGGAAATCGTCGCGGAGAACGTACGTATTGCTTTCCGGAATGTTGTTCATGTTTATTGTAGCTGTTGGTGTTCTCATGGCGTCGTCGGGGCATCGAAAATGAGGTGTTGCAGGTCTTTGGTGATTGTGAAGCAGTTGATGAAACAAATCAAAACTTATGGTGAGTGGTGATATTCGTGGAAATAGATTGTTTACAAAATGTTTAAATAGATTATTCATTGTATTTATGGAAAAATACAAGAGAATATTAAAAACAAACAAAAGCAGGCAGTGAATATGGCTTGTGAAGATTGAAGAGATGTTGGCAGGTTGTTTTTATAATGAATTAATCTATTAGTGAATCGAATATTGATGGTTATACAATAATAATAATTTAAAAAATCTAAGATATTTGATCTTCATAGAACTTTGTTTCTGGTTGAATAAAGTTTTCATGTGACCCTAATTGTCTAAGTGAATAATAATAATTAAACTATACATCATATTATCAATTTGAACAAACTAATAAATTGTATAAAAAATTATCCATTGTATTTATGGAAAAATACAAAAGAATATTAGAAAAACAAAAGCAGACAAGGAATATTATTTATTCTAGTAGACAATTGAATGAGGGATGAGCTTAAAAAGTGGTAGAATATTAAAGACATAAAGTTTTACTAAATTATCATTTTGACCCTTATTTTTTTGAGTAATTTAATTTTCAACGTTTTATTTTGGGTCAAAACGACATTTCTGCGAATAAAAATTGTTAAAAAACTGACGGTAAACAGTTTGAAATGACTTGATAGAATGATAAGTCAGCAAAATAAATTATTTTATAAAATTATTTTTTTACTGTTGTAATATTTTTTCAAGTCAACTCATTTATCTATATGATATTGTCATGTCAGCGTGCAGTACCATATAGGTTTGTCACGTTATTTCAAGTCATTTACCTTCAGTTAACTGACAGTTTTCATTCGCAGATGGGTCATTTTGACTCAAAAGAAAACGTTGAGAGTTGAATTACTCCAAAAAATAAGAACCAAAGTGATTATTCAATCAAACATTGGAGCATTTTTTGACTTTATGCGAATTTTAAAAGAAGAAAAAAAATCCACCCCTTTGTTATATAATTTATAATATTTGTATTTTAAAAAATAGGCTTAACGTTGAAGAGTAAAATAGGTTAAGAGAATTATTTATTCTTTAATACTTGGTTTGTATTAGTACGTCAATTAATGATTAAATAAAAAATTATAATACCCGGTTTACATTTATAAAAATATAATATATTTTATAATTAATCGTTTACTTTTTAAAAAAAGTATCCATCGAAATTATATGAATATGAGACGAATACATAAATATTTTTAAAATAATATATATTTATATATATTTTTTAATTATTTGATAATCTACGCATGTTATAGAAAAGTGGTTCAACTTGGATATTGACTTAAGCAACACAAGAAAACTGTATTGACTCGGATCGAAATAGTCTTTCGAAGTGCTAATTATTAAATATATATATATATATCTTTTCAAAAGAAATAAAAACATTGCTTCTAGAAGATAATTATTGCCCAGGGGCCTTCAAAAGTAAACGGGACAGTGGCCAATTGCATGACAGAGCAAATGGGACCACATGTTTCTGCCTTCTAGCAACTAACAAGGATAGCCTTCAAAATTAGGAACCCTCCAAGGCTCCAAACAACTTTTTTTATGCAAATGCTGACTTTTATATATTTTATTTGTAAAATTGAAACATTTTAAAAAAAAAAAACCAATATATCGGATCGAACTCGAAATAAATGCAAACTTTGAGGGTTCTTTCTCTTAATTTAAAGTTTAGATTAGATAATGTATTTTAATATAAGATTATATCATCGATTTTTTTACGCAAACAAACCATCATTCATCCAACGTAACATTACAATCATGGCAGGAAAAAACATCCTTCGTTGGATCTTTGAAATATCCACCAATTGAGAGCTTGCTAACATATACCGGATTTACCTTACGCATAAACCCTAAATTTAAAAACTCTATATTCTAACTTCTACATTCCAAAACTAAAACTCATAAATTCTAAATTTAAAAAGCTCAAATAAACTAAATGCATGTTAAAATTTTGTATTTTAAATATAGTTACAACATATATTCGATTAAGTTAGTTTATGTATGTTAAATGTTTTAAATATATAGTAATATTATATATTTAAATTAAATCGATTAATCGATTGAATAAATCAATTTTAAATCATTTAAAATACAAAATTGAATTTATTTTTATAGATTGCTATCGATTACATCGGTTTAATTAAACCATTACATTTCAATTTATGATATTATGATATATTATTCCGAAAATATTCAAAGATCTATGACAAGAGCGAATCCAAAATGGTAGCTTTGACCCTTGGTTTTTCTATTTATTTCTAATTTTATCACAATCTTAACACAAATTTTATGATCTCACCTTGATTTATAATATAAATCCTTACATCACATTATATATATCATCTTCTTCAACTTTAAAGTTTGAATTTTAAATTAATCATTCAAAAAGAAATATTAAATTGAATTCTAAAGTAGAAAATATAAAAAATACTATGCAAATTACATAAAAGTATAAAAATTCGTTTTGAATAAACTAGGTACATTATCTCATTGTTCTATCAATCAGACGTGGAATTGAAGGTGAATCCAGGTCATGTCCTAATTTAAAGCTAAAAATGGTACAATTAAAATATTATCATACAATTAAAATATTATTAAAAATATTATATTTTAGGTTTATAATTTTTTATAAATTTTGAAATTTGATTTTTTATGACAAATTTTGAGACTTGTGAAAATAAAAAACTAAAATATTATTAAAAATATAAAATTTTAATTGTGTTTAATATATTAAATTTTATCTTTCTAATGTTTTGATTGTATTATTTTTTAACTTTAAATTAAGATACCACACCCTAAATCCGCAATGGATGTGATCCTAAGCAATGATCGCTGGCCATAATACCGCCACGTGTAAGTCCGTCTTGGTACTTATCCGATAAAGAGATCAGATCAAGCTGTACAAAAATTCCGTGCAACGTACACGTGTCCGTGGTCTTTGTCCGTTATCCATCCGTCTGTTATAAATTGATGTGAATGACAGTTTGGTTTCCCATGCTTCTATGGCCTTTGAGAAATAGTAAATCTTCTAGAAACTTAAGAAATGCAAAGTTTTTATTTTTCGACCGAGTTGGTACCGGGTTTACCCAATGAACTCGGTCTCGAGTGCTTAACTCGGTTACCTTACACTACTCACAGGCTCGCCTTCCGAGTCTGTCAACGATGGCGGGAGTTGTTACAAAGCCAAGATTTTTATTACCATCGCAAAAAATCAGGGTACACCCAGAAAGTCGCTTGCTTGGTTCAAGACTTTAACGGTGGAATCGTGAACGGACTTGAAAAACCGGGCGAGTTACCGAGTTATGGGGTTGCCGTGCTTGAATCGGTGAATCAGTGCTGGTACAAACTTCCACCTGTTCCCAAATACCCCGATGGTTTGCCTTTGTTTTGTCAGTTGGCAAGCTGTGAGGGGAAGCTTGTGGTGATGGGCGGGTGGAATCCGGTGAGTTACGACCCGGTCACTGACGTTTTCATATACGATTTCACGACTCAGCAATGGAAACAAGGGAAGGATATGCCGTCGAAGAGGTCGTTCTTTGCAATCGGAGCATGTTCGGGTCGGGTCTATACTGCAGGAGGACATGATGAGAACAAGAACGCGTTGAGAACGGCGTGGGTTTATGATTTGAGAAACGACGAGTGGACTCGGCTGGGTGACCTGAGTAAAGAGCGAGACGAGTGTGAAGGCGTGGTGATCGGAGAAGACGAGTTGTGGGTTGTGAGTGGGTACGGTACGGAGAGGCAAGGTCAGTTCGACGGGAGTGCTGATGTTTACGGGTTCAAGTCGGGTCAATGGAGGGTGGCCGAAGGGGTTTGGGAACCAGGTCGGTGCCCGAGATCGAGTATTGGGATAGGAAAAGACGGAGATTTGATGAACTGGGCGGAGCTGGACCCTGCCGTTCGGGTCAGATCGTGCGGATCACGCTCGGGGATCGGGTCTTGGTCACCGGCTCGGAGTACCAGGGTGGGCATCATGGGTTCTACATGGTGGAAACGAAGTGAGGGCAAAATGGTAAATTAAAGAAAATCAGTGTGCCTGATGAGTTTTCTGGGTTTATCCAGTCAGGCTGCTGTGTGGAAATATGATGCACCAAGCATAAACAAAAAAGAAAATTATGGGGTAATTTTGGTTTTGGTCCTCTTAAGTTTTGTGTACCTTCAATTTTGATGTGGATAAAGCAGATAATGTAAAATTTTGAATACAATGCGTTAGTATTATGATGATTATATATTTACAGCATGTATTTACAGAGCACTGTGACTGTCTAACGCAGATTGCGTTCAAACAAACCAGGTATCTGCAAGTGTTCATATAAACCAGCAGACGCCATCCAACCACCTTCTATGTCTCCCGGCCGACCGGATGAACCGGCTTTGGGAGAAGATAATCGGCACAACAGCAGCTTTTAAAACCAACATGTTTTCATGGTTTTAGCCTTTTAGGATCATATCAGAATTTCCCCATTGAAGATCATCATGTTACGTGCATGTAGTGGAGAGCAAAGGAAGTGCCATTGTATGCATTCTGTTAGATCTTTTCTTCTTGAGTACATGGCCTGCAATTATCACTCTGCTCGAACAGGGAAGTGGTATTTGGCAAGTTTTGTATTCGAATCCAATATTTGATTGTTGTATTATTTGTTCTTTACATATACTCTTTTCTGTTGAAAATGGTGTAATATTTTCATGGGAATTTGATGCAGGACAATCGGTCCTCGGTTTTATTCGCAATTGGTCCACACAATATGCGTGGGCTTTCGTTGGTTTACTGGTTATAGGCATGATTTCGTGAGCATGAATGTTGTTATAGGTTACGTATTGACATAAATCTCAATGCAGAATTGAAAGTTTCTGATTCATTTCGGTTCTAACAGGTACAAGCGTGAACTACTTCTTGGACGAGGAAATAAACAAAGCTGAGATCCTTTTCCCTGGTGTTGGTTGCTTCTTGTTGCTGTTTGTCTTGCATCAGCTGTTCATTCATCTGACGGAGCTGATAATAAAGGAAGCTTATGTAGTCTTGGCTTGGTTTAGCTCTTTCTTTTTTTCTTCCCCCATTTTGCAGGTGTTTGAAAAGAGCATGTTCATAGGACTGACCTTAAATTTCTTCGCCGAGGTTTGCTTCTCCCTCTTCTCACTGGCATTCAACTTGGCAACAAACGATCAATGGCACACCTTGAAATATGGGGTTAACAAGTTGGTTGTCTACACAGCATTTTTCTACTACCCATGAGGCCTATCTAAAGAAATGGAATGGCTGATGGGAGGCCTTATTGGCCGGGTTTCTTTGTGAGTTCGGGAGCAGCCTCCGGTTCATCGCAGCTGTTGGATGCCAATGGTATGAACCGGAATGAATCAGAAATGTTCAATGTTTATTCGGAGGTGCTTTTTATCAGAACAAAACTATTATGTGGATAATAGACTCAAATTATTCAATGGCTAATTGAGTAATCTGTATGGCATGTTGATCATCGTTGCCGTTGTCACTTATGTTCCTTCCAGCAAATATGTTCGAAACTGATGGATACTCAGTACTCAAAACTACCCTTTACACGATAGCTCTTGCCATTGTCGTAGGCCGAACTTCCTCGAATCAGTTTGAGGTATGGCAGATATATGTGCTGCATTATTTTGGAGGGGAAAATGCTGCGTCAAAGGAGCACTGGTTGCTTCAAATTGATGTTGCATGCCAATTCCTACTTTGAAATATTGCACCAAGTTACTAGCTTGAGAAAGAAGTTAAAAGCAAAACAAGAAAACAAAAATAAACCGCCAAAGGAGGGCTTGATCCTCCAACCTTATGATTAAGGGCCACACGCTGTAACCAACTGAGCTATACGATGTTGTCTGGTAAGGTGACAAAAAATATTTAATATTTTCATAGTTAAAAAAGCACAGAGCAGCACAATTCATGTATCTTCAACAACAGCAAAAACAATACGGTCTTTGCAGTTTGAAGGCTGAGATGTGGAGAAAAGCAGTGTCTTCAATCCCCTACAGACCTTTCTCAACTGAAAACCCAACTGAAAATTTGATGGTTGAGTTTGGATTTTCAAATAAACAAGTGCTTTACAATAGCTTGATTGTTGGGTATGTTAAATCGGGCAAAATAGACTTAGTTTCGGGAATGATTTTGCGTAGTTTAAGGGAAGGTAATGTGAAAGATTTGAATTTCAATGATGAAACGTATTGTCAAGTTGTTAAACTTAAAAGGGTATCTTGAAAATGGAGTTATGAAGAGTTTAGCTAGTTTGATCATTGAGGCTCAAAAGTTGGAGTCTTTCATGCTTGAGGTTGACAAGTCTGTTGGATATGGCATCATTAGCGCTTGTATTAATCTCGGTTTATCGGATAAGGCACATAGCATTCTCGATGAAATGAATGCTCAGGGTGGTTCTGTGGGGCTTGGAGTTTATGTGCCTATCTTAAAGGCTTATTGCAAGGAGCTTAGAACTGCTGAAGCTACTCAATTAGTTATGGATATTAGTACTTCGGGGCTTCAGTTGGATGCAGGAATGTATGACATGCTAATAGAAGCATCCATGACGAGTCAAGATTTTCCGTGTGCTTTTACATTGTTTAGGGATATGAGAGATGCAAGAACACATGACTTGAGAGGGAGTTATCTTACTATAATGACAGGTCTGACGGAGAATCAAAGACCAGAGTTGATGGCTGCATTTCTAGATGAAGTTGTTGAAGACCCTCGCATTGAAATAATAACATGACTGGAACTCAATAATTCATGCTTTCTGTAAAGCTGGGCGGTTGGAGGATGCTCAGAGGACTTTCAGAAGGATGGTTTTCCTGCAGTTTGAGCCAAATGATCAAACATATTTGTCCCTGATTAATGGTTATGTGACTGCCGAGAAATATTTCAGTGTTTTGATGCTATGGAATGAGATTAAATGGAAAATTTCAGGTGGCAAAGAGAAAGGCATCAAGTTCGATCACAACTTAGTTGATGCGTTCTTATATGCTCTTGTTAAAGGAGGTTTCTTTGATGCAGTGATGCAAGTCGTGGAGAAGTCTCAAGAGATCAAAATTTTCGTGGATAAGTGGAGGTACAAGCAAGCATTCATGGAGAAGCATAAGAAGCTTAAAGTGTCAAAGTTAAGGAGAAGGAGCTTCAGGAAAATGGAGGCACTTATTGCTTTCAAGAATTGGGCTGGCTTGAATGCATAAATATTGGCAGTATTTCTGAAAATGAGAGGAACATCAAATCTGACAGAATTCTCCTTGTCTTGAGGCATCAATACCATGATCTTTGTGCTACTATATTCACTTGAAATATGCAGATGCCCAGGAAACTCAAAGCTCACTTGAAATAAGGAGATGTCTAGAAACTGGAACCTCATTTGAAAGGAAACGTTTTGTGGTCTTTTATACATTTGTTCCATACCATTAGTCATTAGGTGAATAAGTGAATTACATTTCTATCTTTTTACTTATTGCAAAATGGTATGAAAACGGTAAAATTTACAAGAACGAATGCTACTGAAAGTATTTGTTTTCACATGAATAGGCACTAAAGTCCATATTTACCCTCTTCTTTTTATACAAAATAGTAATGAAAATTCATGGTGCTTTATGGCTAGAATGCGCATAAAGACAGGCTCTTCTTTTTAGGAAGGAATAGGGGAAGAGTGTTGAAATTTGATTATTTCCACCAAAAAGAATACCATTTTCTGTTTCTCATAGTAATGAAAATTTGATTATTTCCACCAAAAAGAATACCATTTTCTGTTTCTCATAGTATCATTTTAACTATTAGATCATTAGCTGCACCTGTAATTCTCTCTTCATCTGAAACCCTTTATCCATGTCAACTCTACCAGCTTCTTCTCTCTTCCTCAGCATTATCTTCTTGCTTCCTCGACTCGATAAAGTTTCCGCTGCCGACCACACCATCTCGACCTGTGGTACATGTAACAACACTTGCGGTACAATCCCGGTTATGTTTCCTTTTGGCACTGGATTCGGATGCGGCCACCCTTACTTTGCTAGATATGTAAAATGCAATGCTGGCACTCTACAATTCTCAACTGGCACTCGCATTTACACTGTTTCTTCCATTGACTACCCGACCAGCACTATTGAGGTTGCAGACCCTCTCATGTCAACTTGCTCTTCGATGCAGAACTCTGGAAGCTTTAGCTTGGATCGAATGAGCCCGTTCACTCTAACAGGTTCCAATATCTTTGTCCTGCTTGGTTGCTCCACTACATCTCCCGTGTTTGATCCCAGCGAGGATTTGTGTGATACCGGATCTGGTTCTCGTGTTTGTAGCGGTTTATATTCTTGCAAAGGTGTGAGTGGAATTGGGTTGCCACAAAATGCACCCACATCCACCTGTTTGTTGTGTTTATGACTCATTGATGGGAATAGGATCAAGTTACTCTTTGGATCTTCCAAAACTCCAGTGCTCATCGTACACTTCGATATACGAGTTCGGAGATGAAGGGGATCCCATGAAGTGGAAATTTGGTACATCTTTGCAGTATAATGATTCTTACTATACTACGGCATGTAAGGACTGCGAAACCAGTGGAGGTTTGTGTGGATTTGCTGGTCTGGATGAGTCATTTTCTTGCATTTGCAGAGATGGTGTGAACACTACCACAAATTGCTTTGGCCATGGTTAGTTCAAGGGAAGCTACAAATTCAATCTAATTCATTATTTTCTTCTTTTAATGCCTTTTATTTACTGAATCTTGTCTCTTTTATGTGTTTTTATATGATTAGGGTATACCTGGAGTGGGGCATCGGAACCCAAAATTCAAACCAAGACTATTATTGGAGGCATGTAAATGACACCACCATATCTTATCACTTTATTTTCATTAACTTTTTTTACCCCCAAAAGTCTTCCTTTTGCAGGACTTTTCGCAATAGCAGTGTTTTCTAATACATTTGTACTTTTATTTTCTCTCTTCAAAACCCCCGTCATTTACTTTCAGACATGCATGTTTACCACCATCCACCATCCCTTCCCCATGTTGGCTTCTTTTGCCATTGCTGCAACCAAACGGCCGTTGGGGCTGCAACGCCCGTTTGCAGAAGCTGAAAAATTCAGCTGCCAGTAAACGCCCGTTTAGGCGTTAAAAATGGTGGGTAAACCCCGTCCACAACCAAACCTTTGGCTCTTTGGCAAGAAAATGGTGGGCAAACGCCTTTTAAGGTTGCTAAACGCAACAAAAAATGGGGCCTTAGTTGAATTAGACATACTCTTCCAAAGCAGGCAAGAGACAATTATCACATGGTCACTGGCCCACTCTTATGAACTCTTTCAGTACATTTTTTTGACTATGTTATCATAATTCAAACACATTGTTCAAAAAAGAAAGAAAAAACTTAATTTTTGCTTCATTTTATCTTTTGTTTGTAGTGTTTTTGCTGTTGTGGACTTTGCTTCTAGTTTGAAGAAGACAACAATCATTTCATGATGAAACTGTGCTTTGGCTGTTGCTGGAAAGCTTCTCTAAGATCATATGCTGTTACATGCAGATTTACCTTAAATATCACAAGTAATTTAAGGTTTATTTTCTTTTGTGTCCGAAATCCATGCATATTCTTTCCATCAGTGTAGCAATTTGTCATTATATCAAAATTTGGGTGACAGATATAAGCCTTTAATGTCTACTTTGCTGGTTGGATGTATTATCGGATGTTCGAACCGTATAAAACTTATGCAGTGAAGCTTTGATGCGCATTTCGCTTGTTTATTTTGCCCTTTTTGTTGACAATGCCCTGTGCTTAATTATAATTGTTGATGGCTTAACAAAGCAGAAAATGTGCAAAAGAAATATCATGTGAAATGGAATGGATCGACTCGACCCTCTTGATTGACTGACAGGTTTTAAGCCCAATGATGCAGCTAATCAGCCTAATCTTTCCTTTTGCTGATGTCTATCTAAACTCAACTCTTACCCTTCAGCCTCTTCTTTAGTTCCCTTGGAAGATCCACATTCCAACTTAGCACAACTGCTCGGAAAAGGCCCATATTTTTAACAATCTTTAGAGCCCATTGTCATCGTACCACGTGCCTTGCTGCAACTGCACGTCATATCTATGTTCAACGCTGAACATGGAAAGCTTTTGGTAAACAAATTTTAAGCTAAAATGGGAGGTTTAAATCAATTTTAGATATTTGATTAGTTAAATTCGTTTATTAGAATGTTTGGTGAATAGAGGTTTATAAAAGCAGATTGGCCTAAAATATCTCAATTTAAAAAATTGTTAATATGAGTTTTTTTTTTTTTGACATAAGAGTTGTAAAGACTTTCTTATTCTTGACAATGAAAAAACCTTCTAAATTAACATCTTGTCACGGGATCACTCAATCTGACGAGCACGGGTTTCTACTCTCGTGATGAGCCACCTTACTTACCCCACTTATGGCGGCCATTATTATCTTCCCAAAAGACATGTCTGATAGGATGTGCAGCACTACCGTATTTATATTCTAAGACTTTTATTTTCTTTTCCGATGTGGGGTTAATGAACATGCCTCTTCTCAGGCGTGATAATATACTTCAAATATCATATAAATTCAATATTAATTAAATTATATTAAAAATAATTATATAAATAATAAAATAATATATAAATTTTTTAAATATGCTTAAAAATGTTTTATTAAAAAATTAATTTTTATAATCCAATTAATAATAATAGATATAAAATATTAATAACTAATAAATTATTTAAATAAATATATTATTTTTTGTTTAAATAATTAAATAATTATCTATTATCAATTAATTTTAACAAATATTTTTATATAATTAATTAATATAATTCGCTGTCAATTATTTGTTAGTCGCGTTAATCTCTCGACTTTTTGAATCTTCCCGGGACAGAGTGTATGTTTATTTTCTTTAAAAAAAAAAAGGGGAAAAAGTTGCCCTTTTTCTCTTGTTTTGCCAACCTATGTGCTTTCTTCTCCATATCTTTTGCTCTTCCACTTGCTTCGTCCTTTTGATTCATCAAAAACAGCAAGGTAAAGTCCCTTTCTTTTGACTTCTGTTCTTCTCTGTCATGCATTTTAAAGTACCCTAATTGAAACTTCTATATAAAGGGATATATTTTATCTTGTTTCAGATAAGGGCAAGTAAGCAATTACTTGTTATATTTTGTTTGCTTCTTTGAATCTGCTTTATATATGCCTTTCAAGGGATCTGTTTCATTACAGTTCTTATTCAAAAGCTTTTTTTTGTGATTGTTTCAGATATTTGGTAGGATGAGGGAATTGGGTTTGATTTTATTGTCTATTGTTTTAATTCTTGCAACACTCGAAGTGGTTGCTTCACATGGAGATCAACCTCTTTCAACAATTGCTGTTCAAAAGGCAACTTTTTCTCTCAATCATCAAGCTTACATAAAAGTCTCTCCTACAGTTCTTGGGTTGAAGGTAAGCTGTTATAGTTGATTTTGTGGCTGCATTTCATCCATTGAGGAAAAAGAACAAACACCTAATAGACATTGAGGATACTGTTTTTTGCAAAACTATTTATATAGCATTCATGAGAGTTGCAGGGACAAAATGCAGATTGGGTTATAGTGGAGTTTAGTTCTCCTAATCCATCAGTTGATGATTGGATTGGAGTGTTTTCTCCTTCCAATTTCAGGTATAGCATATGTTCCGAATGGTGTTTTCATTGGACTCTGCGTTGTTCGATCTCAAACTACTCTGTTTCTAAATTTTCAGTGCTTCTTCATGTCCTGCTCCAGCTGATAATCCATGGGTGACCCCTCCACTGTTGTGTTCGGCACCTGTTAAGGTTTGTCTACTGATTGCTTTTTTTCCACCTTGATGAAACGCCTGCTCTTTGTTTAAATGGGAAAGGTCCATATGATGTGAAATTAAACTTTGCTAATTCCCTCTTGCAGTATCAGTATGCAAACTACAGTACTCCCAAGTATAAAGAAACCGGAAAAGGGACATTGAAACTTCAGTTGATTAATCAGAGATCCAACTTCTCTTTCGCGTTATTTTCTGGCGGGTTGTTAAATGTATGCTTATAATTATCATCCTATATGAAAACTATGGCTGCTTAACGTATTCCAATCTCAATCATCCTATTAACTGTTTACTTACATATTTCCCACTCCCTTGGTTATATAATAGCCAAAGGTGGTGGCAGTGTCAAATAAAGTTGCTTTCTTGAATCCAAAAGCACCTGTTTACCCACGATTAGCTCAAGGAAAAGTATGGAATGAAGTAAGTCCTATTTCTCTTGATTTCCGGCCCAGTTTGCATGTGAAATGTATAAGAATATGCGCAGCATGTGTCTTATACCGACATAAAAGTTTTTCATTGTATTCCATTGCTCTCTTCATTCTTTCTATAGTACTGTGAGCAATTTATCAGATGTCCTGCATATTACTATTTTGTTTTCTAGCTAACATTTTCTAGAGGAGATAACACAGTTGAATGTTGATTTCCTGATGACCGTTACTTGGACCAGTGGTTATGGGATCGGTGAAGCTGTACCTTTTGTTGAATGGGGTCCAAAAGGAGGACCGCTGATGCGTTCACCAGCTGGAACACTCACTTTTGATAGGAACAGCATGTGTGGTATGTAACTCACTTACCCGAGGTTTGCTTTGCAAGATATGATTTGTTATCTTTTCTTCTGTGGATCCTTTAAGTATTTAAGGCTTTTTCATGAAATTCTTGCACAATAAGCTAACATAATTTCGTGTTTACCTGTTTCCTTAATTCATTGAAAGCCCGAAAAACTTTGCCTTAGTTGTTTCTCAAGTCGAAAAGGCAAATGATTGGTGTTATCATTTTAATGTGCTCAGGTGAGCCAGCAAGAACAGTAGGATGGCGAGATCCCGGTTTTATACACACCGGTTTTCTGAAGGAATTGTGGCCCAACATGCTGTATGTAACATTTCCTGAGTGTAAAAGTTCAATTAGTACACAGCACTGGTTTAGTTATATTCCATGAATGCGTAGATCAACTTGTGTTATTTCCACATGCTGCTAAACTTTACTAATCGAATTTGCAGGTATACCTATAAGCTTGGACATATTTTATCCGATGGAACATATGTTTGGAGTCGAGAATACAAGTTTAGAGCATCTCCTTATCCCGGTCAAAATTCTTTACAACGGGTCATCGTTTTCGGAGACATGGGAAAGGTTTGAACTTTTCTTTGAAACTTCAAGTGCAAGTAAAGAAAGCTTATTTTTCAGTTACATTATTAACGACTTCAATAACATTTTACAATGCATGCTCGGAAAATAATGATCGTTGTATTTTAAACCCTCATTTTCCCACCAATTATGCTGCTGAAGAGCTTAAATTTTTATTCGAGTGTCTCCGATAAACAGTTACCATTATCAACTGCAGGCTGAAGTTGATGGTTCCAATGAGTACAATGATTTCCAGCATGGTTCTCTTAACACCACAAAGCAGCTTATTAGAGACTTGAATAACATTGATTTAATCTTCCTAATTGGAGACATATGTTATGCGAACGGATACCTTTCACAGTGGGACCAGTTCACTGCACAAGTAGAGCCGATTGCATCAGCCGTTCCTTTCATGATTGCTAGGTCTGCCATTAGTCGCCTGGTCTACTTGTTTTGACCATATGTATATATTTATATATTCTTGGCTTCACCTTGAACGGAAATCAGTGATTTTTCCTCTCAGTGGAAACCATGAGCGTGATTGGACGGGATCTGGATCCTTCTATGGAAACAAGGATTCGGGGGGAGAATGTGGCCTTTTGGCAGAGACAATGTTTTTTGCCCCAACTGAAAACAGGGCTAAGTTCTGGTACAGGAACTCTTACAATATCATATATGTTCAGTTTTTTCTTCCTTCATTCCATCTGTGAACAGTTTCTTTGAGATACATCTGCATTTATGCTCCATTGAGAATTGAAAGAGAAGCTTCTATATTTTTTTGGTATGAACCATGGGTGTCCCTCGCTTGTCCGTTCAACTGTCTAAGCATAAACTAATCCGATCGAGCCGGGTAGAAGCACAAGAGTGGCAAAGCTCTCCCATCAAAAAGTTTCTTAATAATTCTGTTTGTGCATTATGTTTGAGGTTATGCCGGGGAATTGATCTAAAAGTTGTTGATTCTATCAGGTACTCCACTGACTACGGCATGTTCCGATTCTGTGTAGCTGACACGGAACATGATTGGAGGGAAGGGACAGAGCAATACAAATTCATCGAGCACTGTCTTTCATCAGTTGATAGACAAAAGCAACCATGGCTGATTTTCCTTGCACATCGAGTGTTGGGTTATTCTTCTGCTACTTTTTATGTTGATACAGGATCTTTCGGGGAACCAATGGGAAGGGAGAGCCTCCAAAATCTTTGGCAGAAGTACAAAGTTGACATTGCCATCTATGGCCATGCACATCACTATGAACGGACATGTCCGATTTACCAGGTATGTCATGATCATCACACAGTGATGAAACTGTCAACCATTCATTTTTTTCAGATGTTAATCGACTTAAAACTTCGAATCATGGACAACTTTAAGTGTTGTTCCTTTATCTTCACCGATAGATCCATGCTGAGTCTGTTTTTGTGCATGTGTTTTACTTGTAGCTTAGAGATTACATATTCTTAATCTAACAAGAAAAACAGATGCATGTGCCTGGCAATGTAATCTGCATACCGATTGCCGCCGAATGCGGTCATCTTCGTCAATGTTCTTCTTTAGTGTTCTGAATTAGTATCTTTTATTCATGTATTAGTATCTTAGATAATACATGTACCTACCATACATACAACTTTCTGCATGCAGTCAAATAAAAGTAGTGTTCTAACTTGAAATTCTACTCGTCGAATGCTCACCGTTCAACTGATCATCACTGCTGCAGAATATATGCACCAACAAGGAGAAACAACATTACACAGGACCCATGAACGGTACTATACACGTGGTTGCCGGTGGCGGCGGAGCAGGCCTTGCAAACTTCACGACCCTAAACACCAAATGGAGTTTCTTCAAAGACTACGATTATGGATTCGTAAAACTAACGGCGTTCGACCATTCAAACCTCTTATTTGAATACAAGAAGAGCAGTGATGGAAAAGTTTATGATTCTTTCACAATATCCAGGTATTATAGGGACATCTTAGCTTGTACTGTTGATAACTGCCCGAGTACAACCCTTGCTTCATAATCTAATGTAAAAGCACAGATTTAAACTATTTTCCACTGTGAACTTTGCATTTCTGGTTTAATAATTCAAGCTCCAAACATTTTAACAACTCAATAATTTATAAGCAAAAATAGTATTTCAGCAAATTTTAAGTAATAAATTAGAAAAATGTGATTCAAATTCATGTGTACTAACAACAGAATCGACGTCTTGAATTTTCGTAAAGTACGATGATTAAATTCTGATAAATTAAAATGGAAGGACTAACTTCTCAAATTTATAAAATGGAAGGATGAAATTCAAAATTAGACAAATAATAAAACGATAAAAAGATGGCGCGAAACGGAGATATAGTGAAATTAGTTACAATATACAAAACAAAACCAGAAATTCAAAAAACAACGCTCGTCCGGCCACAATTCAACATCCTGACCAGGCAAAATTTATTGGATAATCCAACCTCAAACTAAAATTGGATTAATAAAAGATGTTGAGGGATATTTTGCAATCTACGATAATTAGTACAGTGTCATATAGGAAGATACATTTTGCACATGGCGTCTTTTGTTTTTAATTATTTATGGTGACAAAACGTCACTTGCACACTGCTTTACGATTGTGATAAGTCATATTAGCCCAGCCTCTGGCTCATTCACGTGATGGTCAGAGCTGAGAGCTCAGTCAGCCGAGCCAGCTTTAAACGGATGTGTGGCAGGACGCCACCTAGAAGTGGCGTCTTGCTTAAGTGTGCCATGTGTCACGGACAGGCCCCCTTTTCTCGGTTGGCAAGCAGTGCGGCACTTGAAATGGGTGTTACCCAGACAAGTCAGCCTTCCTCATGCCTCATTGTCTAAGGAGTTATCTCGGTCTAGCCTTCTCAGGGTCACAAGGCCCTAAGGCTTTAGAGTTTCGAATCCCGCAGGGCCTAGCGATAGCTGCACTCCAACCTCGTACTTCAGTCATGAGCGCGATATGGGGCCCTATGGCCCCAAACCGTCCCTAGGTATTTCTCCCGGGGAGACAGTGCGCCAACCACTAGGCCCCACTGCCCGCACACCTGGGCCCCACATAGGCCTAGGAGTAGGTCGCTTACACCAAGGAAGCTCGGTCGCTAGCCCAGGCGAGGGGGATGGTGGAGACCCGACACCAGACCACTTCCCCCTAAAGAGCTAAATAAACTTACCAGGAATGCCGTGAGTAGACGTTGCTTTGTCCCAAATGATGACACTTTCTGGATAGGGCCTTCATCGTTTTCCTAAAGCTTCTCAACTTGCATCCTTGACTTGGTAGCTCCTTAGGGACTGCTCATATCATCACTCGGTCCACCATTGCTCGGTAATGAACGGGCTTGTCAAGGCAGGGTCGTAATATAATAAGGGATGGCCTTGACACCATGCATGCCTTTAATCAAATGTGGTAGGACAGAACGCCAGCTATCACGTGAAAGTTAGTGATTTTTTTTTCAATTAACGTATGTATATATAAGGATATAAAGAAGAAAGTTGTATAAGGTTTGAGAAAAAGATTGAGAGAGTTTGAGGTGAAAATTTAAGTGATATTTTTTTGAAGATATTTGGTTGTTTGTTGGTTAGCATTTAAGAAAAAAAATGAGAGATTGAGGTGAAATTTTTTGAAGATATATTCGAAGATGAAATTTTTTAAGGTATATTAGGTTAGTAATTTGTTTTTTAAAATTAATTTGTTTTTAATATAATAGGAGTTTGTAGAATTTTTGTGTGTGATTGAAGATATATTCGAATGATAATTATTTTTTGTCGAAAGATTTAGAGCACATTTTTTGGGTTTCTCGTCTAATCTTGTAAGTTTTTTGTATTTTGTGAAGATATATTCGAATAGGTAAAAATTTTTGAAGTTAATAGATTTTTTGGTTGTATATATTCGAATGATAATTATTTTGTAGATGTGTTTGAAAATGACATCTGGAAGAGTTTTGTTGTACCGTGACCATGGGCACAATTCCTCTTGTATTCATGAAGAGCAAGTAATTTAAAATTTATTATATCATGTCGAAATAATTTATTATGATAAATAAATTATAAGGTCAAGAGTATACCATCCACCGTCGAGGAATGAAGATCAAGAAACCTTCCGAGTTCATAATTTATTTCTTACAAATCGTCGAATTTTATAATGCTTCATTTCTTCGTGGATTTAAGATTATCCCCGGGTTGATAACCGGATTGATTGAACGGTGGAGACCGAAGACACGCACGTTTTATTTTCCATTCGGCGAATGCACTATAACTCTGGAAGATGTGGCTATACAGCTTGGTATCTCAACCAATGAGAATGCGTTGGTTGGAGCAAATACATATAATATATTTGAGTTTTGCAGAAAGTACCTCGGAAAAATTTCTCCTTGGGAAGATGTCAAAGGTCTACGTTTGAGAATTTCATGATTACAAAGTGAATTCATTGTAACAAATACATCTACTCAGTAAGAACTTGTGTATGCAACTGGAGCATATATACTGCAAATGATTAGTGGGATATTGATGCTAGATACATCTAGTAATCTAATTCATACACAATATCTCCCGATGTTGGATGATTTGAACAAAATTTCTGAATATAGCTGAGAATCTGCAACATTGGCATTCTTGTACCATAAAATGTGCAAGGCGTCAATTATGAATGGCGAGAAAAAGATATCAGATATGGTGGATGCCTAATCTTATTACAGTCGTGGGCGTGATATAGGCTTCCTTTTCTAACGCCCATTGTGGAAGCACATGTACCCATGTAATTTTCGCTTGCTGAAAGATAATACTGTGATTACAATTGTTATAAATATTTTATTGGTCTAATCTTTATCTGCAGTGACTTAGAAATATAAGTTAAATATCCTTGCAAATGGAAACATAAGTTAAAGAACGCGGGGTGGTGCACAATAATATTAGAGATATAAGACTAAATATCCAAACGATAGGAAAAGATCAGGTATCATAATATTTTTAAATTAACTTTCTGACTTTGTATATTTTAAAGTAATTTTTGTGTATGTATATAATATTTGTGTTTTACAGTTTATTTGGCTGCCGTACGAGAATCCAACAATCAAGGCTTGCATACCCGAAAGTGTGCTTGAATGTAAAATATTATGGGGTGCAATTGTGCCTTTGATACATTTTAACACTTTTGAATATTATTGTGCTGATAGAGTGTTGCGGCAGTTCAACTTTCATCAACCTATTCATGGAGCTTCACATGGTATTGAATATATCCATAGTGTTGATAGAGGTAGATTCGATGCGAATTGGGTTGTGAAGCAAGTCGATTTCATTTCATGGTGGGATAAAATATATATGCGGTGGACAGAAAATTTGAGTCCAATTAAAGCCAGTAATTTTAAATTTAATTTAGAGTACTATTTGTGGGATTCAAAAAATGGAAAACCAATCTTAGTATCTTTCAAAGCTGCAAATAAATGGCTTAAAGATCCACAGTGCTCAAAACACGTATACTTCTCATCTGAGTTTGGTCAAAGCTCACACGAACTAATAGACGAACCAAACATGGATTGTTCTACGGGTTGAAATTCTTCATGGTCTTCGGTGCAATCCCCCAAGACCTATAAGCAATGATCCTTGCGAAGAACCAATACAACATGGGTATCCACCATTTGATAATGTTTCGGAACAACCACTATTTGGTGACAGCTCATCTTTTCAGCCAGCTTACAATGATGATGGAGGATACATACCACAATTTGGGTATCTTCAAACATCTGTATATGGAGAAGGCATGGGTGTTGGTAGTATATAGAGAAGGCATGGGTGTTGTCGACTACGACCATTAGCAGCTTATCATTTCATTCGAAAGATATGGTTGGTACACCGCCTTCTATGTAAATGATGGATGACCATTTTTTCCACGATTAACAGACTCCGGATCAACCACAAAGAATGGTTCAACCCCTAGACGATACGATTAAACATCATCCTTACACCGACAGGAATTGCCGAGAAGGAGGTGAAAATAGGAAATAAGTAAATTTTATTTGTAATATATTTTTAATTGGAAAACATTGTTTGTTTGATTTGGTTTTTGAATTATTTAGTACTTCAATTTAATTAATTCAATTTTATTTATATTGCACCTATTTCTTTTGATTTAATTTTGATATTTAAATTCAATATTTAATTTTGATTTAATATCTAATATATTAAAATTTTAGAAATAAAAATCCTTCAAATTCCAATTCAAATCCGAATCCGAATTCAAATTTAAATTTCAATTCAAAATCAAATTCCAATTTCAATTCAAATAAAAGTATTTTAAAACAAGTTTACATAAACAGAATATTAAGTCTACATGACGAATTTACATTAACATAAAATTTACTAGTTTATATTATTTTAATTTTTTTAATTTTATGCAATATATAAAAAATGGAATTGCAATTTTAAAAAAGTTAAAAAAGATTATCTCAATTTAAAAAAAAAGGCTTAAATGAAAAATAAGTGCCCAAAGTATGACTTTTTTGAATTTTAGGTGCCTAAAGTATATTTTTGTAAAAATAGGTGCCAACGTTTCAAAAGTTATAATTTTAGGTGCCTAAAGTTTTTTTTTGTAAAAATAGGTGCCCAAAGTTTCAGAAGTTATAATTTTAGGCACCCCAAATATGTCACGTGTCAAGCATTGATTGGTTAAAAAAAAAATTAACACTCATTAACTGTCAGGCATCTAAAATTATAACTTTAAAAACTTTGGGCACCTATTTTTACAAAAAAATACTTTAGGCACCTAAAGTTCAAAAAATATATACTTTAGGTACTTATTTTTCATTTAAGCCTTAAAAAATGCCGCGTCAATTTAAAAAAACTGAAATTACAAAGTGAATTGAGGCATTGAATTGCCTTGTGAGGTGGGTGGCAGTGCAGGCTAGGCTAGGGGTGGGTTGGTGGGTAGGTTGGGCTTGATAGTGGCAGGGTTGAAAAAGAGGTTGTGTATGTGGCTAAGATTTCTTAATTACTTGCGGGAATCTTACTACATGCAGGGTGGTATATGTATATTAAGTTCGGGAATAAGATAATATTTGTGGTAATTGGATATTAAAAAATATTAAAAAATTAAATTGTATATAGGTATTAATTTTGGATATTAAATGGTTAATTAAAGAGATGGTAGGAGTAAATAACAAAAAATGTATTTATTGTGCCAATTTCATCATATTAAGTCTACATTACGAATTTACATTAACACAAAATTTAGGTTGATGGTTTGGCAAGATAGTTGGAAAGATTGAATTTGCTCAGACACTCGTTTCTTGTGTGACCAAGTCTCATGCAAAGTGTACAATGCTTAACTTGAACTTCATTCTCTCTGTCATTCGGATCATCCATATTTGTATGAATGCCAGTGGAACTTGGTTGACCCTTCAACTTTCTACGAAACTCTGAATTTGGTAAACATTCTTCGTATATTGGCTATACCAGCCAATAATCTTGGTTCGGGATCGTGTTGATTTGAAATATGTATATATTTGTCATAGTCTACAGATTATAACACGCATCCGCAAACATGTAAGGGTCCATACGAATGTGCATACATGCGGCATGTGCGTGAGAACAGAGTATCTATTTGGGTCGAATGTTTTGACTCTCATAGAGGTGGCATCCTCTTTAAGAGTGATCATTCTATCATGCAGGGTTTAAGACCAACTTCCTCTGCTGTTTATTCGGGCGATAACTTTTTGCCCTTTGTCAGACCAAAATTTACCCAATATGAAGTAAGTCTCCCACATAATACTTGCAATTAGGAGATGACATGTTCCTTTAAGAACTGAGTTTATAGCCTCAGCAAGGTTAGTTGTCATATGGCCATAACGTTGACCTTCATCATAGGCTTGTGATCATCTTTCCTTGGGATGTTGTTACCTCTTCAAAAATACTATTTTAATGCCAATCTTACAATACTTTTGCTTGTTTTTAGGTACATTTAGTTGCATAAGGTTGTTAAAATCATACATTTGCATAAGGAGTTTAGAATTCTATCTATGCCAGTGTGAATGGTTGTTTTATTGACAATTTTACAGGTTTGGCATAGTATTTGGCCCAAAAAAACACCACAAGAATGAATGCCAGAGAGAATGTCGAGTGTTGTTGGCACAGATGGACCAGACAATGCCAAGCACCGGTTGGCTGAGAAGTGAATTTGATGCCATGCCAAGAAGCTGTTGGACCCCGAAAAAATAGGATAAGATCAGGCTCCGAAAAGATAACAATTGAATCAATCTCCGAAAAAAATAGCGGATAAGATAGTGCCAAGATTGGTTGGCAGATTCATGCCAAACTTGGATGCCAAGGCAGTGTCGGCAGTATGACATCAGCCCTAACCTGATCAGCTTATCACCTTATCAGTTTATCACTTCAAATCTGGATCATCTTATCCATTGCGCATTTAAAATTCAAACTCAATGGCTTATCTTATCCCTTCTTCGTATGCCTATTTAAAGAACGATTAAGCAAACATTTAGGAGAGGAACTCGGAGAGGATTTTATTGACGATCGGAAGAGGAATGCTGTGTGGTTCAACCAGCTAGGCCGAGGGCTTGGAGCCATTGAAGGGCTGCATCGAGAGACTATTGCCCATTCTCTTTGTTTAGTTATTTTTATTTTTTAATGATGATGTATTTTGAAAACGTTTATGGTTTTTCAGTTACTTCCCTCACCATGAACTAAATCAATAGTTGGCGGGGGATGTTTGCGTTAAAACGCTGTTTTCATGTTTAGTTTTTAATAATAAATCTGCCTTGGCAATATTTTATCTATTCGACATACTTTAATGTTTTCTAAATACTATGTCAAGCGAGAGCTGGTATTGTTGGCCTATTGCGCCTCAATATCTTAACATACTTGGGGTGGCAACGATTAAGTTGTTGAATACTGAAGAGAGAAGCTTCGTGAGAAGTCGTTCAAGTAGATGAACTTACTTCGGGAATGAAATCTACCACTTAGGAGTATAGATTGAATCTTAATCAAATTGGTTTATTTAAAAGCATACACTATAGAGATATAGTGGTTTTTACATGATCAATTTAGGGCAATGACCATCGAGAGAGGCTTTGCTAATTTTGAATCTGGTCAACAAACAATGCCAATATAGGTTGTTATTGAAGGCTGGCACGACATAAATAGCGTGAAAACTAGGAATTCCCTGCCAACGCTCATTATTCATTAAAGCACATTCCTTGCTAACGTCTTTATTTTCTTTTCTTTTCTTCAAATCATTTTTTAAAACCAATTTCAACTCAATCAATATTTTCTTTCTTTGACAAGTAAACAATCAAAGCAGTTAATTCCAAGTCAATCTATGTGGGATCGATACTCAGCTTACTATTGTATTACTTGCAGACCGTGTATACTTGCACGCAAAAGACTCATCTTGGCACTTTTTTATATTTTTCCAACACATATCTTTTGGCCCTTTTGCCATCATTCACTTAGAGAGTCTACAAGTTTTTGGTGTCGTTGCCGGGGATTGCGACATAATTTATTGCTTTAATTTTTACTTGTTTTTGTTTTCATTATACTAACTTTTTTGTTTTGTTTTTTTTTCTTTTTTTAGGAAAGCTACAAAAAAGAGTATGGGCAGCCACATATGGTATGATGATGACTACATTTTTCCCACTTATGACTGCCAATATCCAACTCCAAGAGCGGTCCATGAACAAAGACAATATGAAACGCATGAAGATGATGCCTATACAACACGCTTGGCACAAATTTCTAACTTGAAAAACATGATTACATCAATGCAAGTGCCTAAGAAGTTCAGCAAAAGGCAAGCAACACCTGTTGTTTTTGCATATTGTAGAGGATGTCACTCGTTTGACAATTGCCCCTTCAACCCTAATTCATACTGTTACATGGGGCACTGCAATGTGAACAACCTTTCCTCCTACAACTTCAACCAAGGATGGAACCAGCAGCAGAATATTTTTTGGAATAATCAAGACAACGATTATTTTTATGCACCTAACAACTTTACTGCACCACCAGACTTCAAACAAATGTCATCTCAAGGCAGCATTCTTCATGAGAAATCAGCGACAGATCTTTATGGACAAAATTGCCTTCAAAAATGTCGATACACAACAATCCACCTTAAGAGCAAACAAATTACATTGGAAACGCACATGAAGAAGCCATGGATGCTATGGAGAGCTTGGAAGAACAAGTCAGGAGGCTTGCCAATGCTGTGAATGGCATGCCTCAAGAGAACGAGATATAGCTTCCATCAAGGTGGCAAGAGGTAGCAAACGCTTCGGTTAGTGGTAACAATCAGAATGCCATGACAACGCTACATCAACAAGTTGGCAATTTTCTTCCTCCATCTGCTCCTCAAGGAATTCAGAATCAACATTACGAGTATTAGGGTTTTCCTAACATATTTAAATCAATAGATTATACTGATGAAGAGTATTCCACAACAGGTACATTGGACTCATTAGTGGTAATAGAGTGTGAGGAAAAATTTGAGGGCAAGGATCCTGAACACAACAACATCGAGGCAAAGCTAGATAATGTTGCCAAGTTTGATGTCAGGGTAGAAGTGTAATATTCTAAAGTTTCAAACCAAGAAGACGACGACAAACATCCAATTATTTGCCAAGAAGAGAACTCAGTGCCAGCAGGTAAACCCAAAGAAGAAGAGAAAGAAGAGGCAGAGGCTAATGATGTCATACCACTATCTGATGCCATACCTCTAGAAACTCTGCCATGTGATACGGATGATACGCGGCAGGAAGGCAGAGCTGTCACTCCTCTAAGTGGCAACCAAGTCGAGATTTTAAGGCGTAGAAAAGAGCCAATTATTTGTCATGCGAATAAATCAGTGCCAGCGAAAGAAACTAATGAAGCTGAGAAATGGAAAGCAAGCACCAGCAATGCCAGATCTCAATCTGATGCCAACACCACCTCGGCAAAACCAGTAGAGCCAGTAATTGCCAACCCTACGTTGGTAAGACAAATAAATGTCACTTTTAATATTGAAAAATCTCTTAAGTGTGCATATGAACCTAAAGAATTCCATGTAGTTGAGCTAATGAAATATATTTTGGATGAGAACCTGGCATTGACTTGCCAAAAAATGAAAGCTGATGCCATAAAACAACAGTGCGATGGCAAAACAATTGATCCACAGAGAAAATCGATTCTGGTCAGTACTGATGCCATGAAGCGAGGTGTGCTCAAATGGCTTGTTGCTGGAAGGAAAAGTGAATGCTAATTGACTGAAAATGAAGAGCTCACGCAAGATAATTTGGCGTGACAATAATGTCAGAGATGGTGCTGCCAGAAATTAAAGATTTACCTAAGAATGCGATGGCAAGTCTGGAACCGGTTGAGGATACATACACCTTGGCATTAAACGAAATAGAAGGACCACAGCCTAAGCACTACTGGGGTGCTGAATTCAATCAAAGATTTGATAGGCCTACAGAGAAGTGGTATTTTGGTTTTCTGAGGTGGTTATTCAAAACCCCATGGCAAAATATTATCCCTTATTGAGCAATCTAGTGTTCGGCATACTCAAAGGTAAACAATTCTTTGGCTTTCTATGTTGGTTATTCAAACAAAATATTGCCACAGATTGAAGCACTACTTGGAAGGAAATCGGAATAACGCCAAAGAGACCATTATCATTGCGAAAATTCAATAACTCCTTGCCAACTCAGTTTGATCACTGTGAATAATTTAGGAGAATTATTATTTCAGTACTTAGGATATCTCAGTTTTAAATTTTTAGTTTTTCATTTATTTTCTTTTTCTATTTTGAAAGGTTCATTCGAGTGAATGCAGGATTTTGTTGCCAAGAAAAATTCCAAGGCAAGGACTGGCATGGGGTGATTGAACAAAATGCAGAGAATAAACTTGTTGTAGAGGATGAACACACCAAGTTTGCGGAAGCCTTGGACGATGGCAAGAGGAAGATGATGTTGAAGGAACTTTGTGAACTTGTCACTAAGTGGACAATGTCATCAAAATGCCACCGGACGGTGAAGCGGCTGGCATTGTTACATTCAATCATCATAGGCCGCAAGATCAATATTGGTCGTATCATTATTGATGAAACTTATAAATGCGCCGGTAAGGATAATATGAGTTTATGTTTCCTTTTATTAATTTCTAACATTTGCATGCAGCATAGCATGCCAAAGTTTGATATAGATAAAGCTCAAGAGCTCATGCCCTGTGGAGGTAACTCATTACCGAGGAGAAAAGCAAGGGAAAAGTTGTCGAGTCTGTGCCAAAGGCAATGCCCGATACGCTAATGCCATCTGGTTCATTGACAATGTTTTCCAGATATATCAATGCCAGGAGGTCATCCTCCAGAAATTAAATAAAGCCAATGAGCGGAACTCGATGCTTTGGCAGTATGTCCATGTCAAGGACCATGCCATGAAGAAAACATGTAAGGATATGTATGTCCACACGCTGCCAACATTTTTTGAGTTCCCTGCAGACCTCCTTGCCAAGGATGACATGCCAGCCAGACCACACTCTGTCCACATGCTGACCCAGTCTAATGCCATCATTGTTCAAGAATTCTATGTTCATCTTGTGACCAAAGATTCGCCCTTCTTGGTGATTAGAGGTAAGTGTGTGTGTGTTTTGATGAAGGATATATTAACACTATGTTTGATTTGAATGGTGCAGGGGATGAATATTTTGAGTATGCCAATTCGATGAATGTTGCCAAGAGAAATAAGTTGTTGGCAGATTCGTGTGAGCCTGGCACGTCATGGACAATATCATCGAAGGGCCACCAAACGATGAAACAATTGGCATTGAAACATCAACCGAGAGGATGTAATCAGTTTTTAAAGGCCAATATGATGCCTACAACCCACAATGAGGCCATCTCGGAAGAAAAGCTTATTTTATTGCACTCCATCATGATGGGGCGCAAAATTAATGTTGGCAAGCTCATCATCGATGAAACTTATAAATGTGCAGCAATAGGTGATGGCAGTTTGTTATTTCTTTTGTTAATTTCTAACATTTGTATGCTCCATGGTGTGCCAAAGCTTGATACAAATAAAGGTCAAAGGATTAAGGGAACAACAATCACAACTGCTATTTGGAGAAACCTCACCGTTGTCGAGCCAAAAGACAAAGGCAAGGGGAAGGCAAAAGTGCCCACACCAAAGCCAAAGGTGTCAAAGGCAGTGACAGCCACCATGTCAGCCAGTTCACTGGCAGTGCTGTCTCAAATTTATCATCTCCAGGAGATTATTCTCTAAAAGTTAGAGACAGCCAAAGAACTCAATGATAAGATAAGGCACTACAAAAAGGAGAGGGATGCTATTATCAGGGAGGTTGGTTTAGGTGTTTGATAAATCGCCACGTGGGTTCACATACGTGTTAAGTAAACGAGGTGAATAAATAAGCAAAGGGATGTGGTCCCCTCAAGGACTTTTATAGTCTTCGAATTAAAATTCAATAACTATCTACTTTGACCAGAACACTTCATGAATTATATATTTTTTTGTATAAAATCTTGGCACATCGACAAACAACCACAAAAGGACATCAAAATTTAAAAAGATTACCAACATTCTCATATAAAAAATTGTCACGGACACAGAAAACATGTCTACACACTGAAATTGTCATAAAAAAATCATCATAAAATATACAAGAACGCTAACATAGAAACAGGTAAAATATGTCTTTAACTAAAATAATACTCATTATATATACTTTAGGAAATTACATTAAAGTTTTGAATATGATACTATAATGATCCAATACTCGTGTAAAGGTTTAAACAACATAAAAATAAGTAAAATATAAAATGAATAAATAACTAAACATCATAAAAATGAACATGAATACCATACTATATATAAAGGAAAAACTTAACATAAATACGGACACATCAAATCTTGATTCGAAACGTGGCAACCCAAAATAAAATATTCTACTTTTGTATTAGGAGACGCTTTAAACTAATTGTGCATCGGGTGAGTCTGCTATATGACATCATAAAAACGGTTAAAAAGTAAATTGAAAATGTTATAAAAATATTTAATATTTTAAGTTAGTAGGTGTAATATTTTAGGCTATAATCTAAAATATTAATTACATGAATAGATTTTAATGATATTTTCAGTTTTAATTTAAAATATTATCTTACGCGAGTAAACATATTTGGCCAATAGGCTAAACTATTTATATTTGTTTCCATATATTTTCTTAATATTTTTTTAGGTCATAAATTTTAAATCCACTAGGAGCATCTCTTTCTTTTTCTTAAAATTTTCCCTTCTCCTCTTTTCTAAATAGGATTAAAATTAAAATTTACTAAAAAAATATTATCTCACATACAAAATTAAAATGTCATCAGCATACAATCGAAAATATCATATTTTTTAATAACATATGTTTTTTTTTAGCTATTTTTAAGTATGTCTTTCTTTATACTCTGCTTGTACAACAAGTCATATTCTTAAAATAGGTTTAAAATAATAATAAAAATGGCATTGCTGAGCTGGTGTTAAATTATAGTAAACTAATTTAGGCTTTAAATAAATTTTAAGGGTAAGATATAAAAATAAATGAAGAGAGAGAAAGGGGGAGAAGAATTTTAGGGATGACACGTAAGTGAAGTAGACAAGGTGTTAGAAAGATGCACCGACATAAAAAGGATGACACGTGTTGGTTGTTAAAAGGAAAAGAGTGGGACATTATTGGCAGTGTCGGAATACGACAAAAACAAAGGGTGGGTGACGAGGCCTATGACAACAGTGGCATAGCAAATGAAAAACTGTCTGACTTTAACTATGTCTCTTTTAATATTTTACTTTAAAAAAAAATAGGATTAATATTTAAGATCAAAATATAAAAAATTAAAGATAAAAATGTATTTTTAAAATATAAAATTTAGAGTTTAAGATATAATATTTAAAATTATTTTTTTAATATTTTTAATGCGCATAGAAAAAAGCATACTTAAATGTAAAAGATTTTTGTTCGGCACGATATCCCTATATACCAATAAAGCCATTTCTGCTCATCCTTTTCAAATTTTGGAATGTTAAATTGTATTTTTCTTATTTTACTACTCATATTCATTTTTAACTAAAAATTAAAATAAATAATTATTTTACAAGAAAAATTATAGAATAAAATTTTGTTTTGACAAAACTTAAATTTAATCATATTTAGAAAGGAGAAAAAAATAACTCTAGAAAAAGAAGAGAAATACTTCTAGTGAATTTAAAACTGATGACTAAAAAAATATTTAGAACTGATGACTAAAAAAATATGAGGGGAAAAAATAAGCAGCCTGGCCTGCTAATTAAAATTATATAATAATTTTTTTACATAAAAATTATATAATGAATTGAAATGTGATAAAAATATTAAAATAGCTAGAACATCGATGTTTACAGAATATAAAATGAACATTTATCGGTATATGAATATGTCAAAACTTATGTAAAAATACACAAATATTTTACATGCTAAAATAAAATAAAAACAAGGCACAAAAGGATTTTTTTTTTACTGAATCGAATCAAAACGACATGCAACATAAATTAAGTCATGACATGAATACGATGTGAACAGATAAATTATATTCTAATTTTAATTACTATGAAAAAATATAAATCACGAAACGAAATTAAATATAATATGAACACAACACAAAAAACAAACATGTAAAAATCTACTTAAAACAAATTAAGTACAAGTTTGAATTAATATATAAGAAAAAACGAATAATAACTCCACATATTATTCTCCAAAGCAACCAGCCATCTACCTACCTGATATAAGTTCTCAAATCACTCAAAATTGAAAAGATGGCGAAATGTAGACTTCAAAACTTGGAAGTAAAAAGTAAAAGTTACTTTCTTGGTTTTTACTTCATAGGGTAATAAAAAGTAACTGTAAATCTTCAAAGCCTGAACTCTTAACTTGCAGCAACTCTTTGTCCTCCATTTTGATAAATTTTCCGGTTAGCTTCTCCATTTTGCCCAGTACTGCCCTGAGCTTGACCGGAGAACTCGTTCTTTCTAAAGTTACGGTTGCCGTTAAAGTTCCCACGGCCTCTGAAGTTGTCGTTTCGGTAGCCGTTTTCATCTCTATAACCACCCCATCCTGGTCTCCCACCATTGTTGGGTCCTGCAAATACCATGGTATTCAATAGTTTATTTATTAGCTGACAGTAAATTATAATCAGTTACTTTAAATTTATACAGCATAGTTTCTTGTTCAGTTGGAATAATTTCATTCGATTTCTAGTTTCTCGATACCGATACAAACATAATTATTATACCCCTTCGTGCCATAAAAGAGAGTTCAACAAGGCAATGCACGTTCAAGAAATAAGTTACCTCGCTTTTCTTCGATATTGGCTTGTCTGTTGCCAATCATAATAGGAGAAGCCTGAAACGAGACATAATAACATAGTGCCATAATGCAACGCAAAATGAAAACTCATCGAAATATGTATGTGAGATGCAAGAAATTTATGAAATAAACTCAAGGCCGATGATAGGGCTGGCAATACCATAACAGCACTTTGCACTGAAGTAGCAGACTCGAATTCAACGAAGCCAAAGCAGTTTTTGTTGTCCTGAAAGACAATATGATCGAAGTGAAGATTGTAAATGTTATGCAACAAACATGCAAAACATTAATCGATTCTAAAACAGGAGTTCAAAACAGACCTTAAAGCTTCTGACTTGAATGCCATTGGGTTTGATGGGTCCAAATTTTTGGAAAACCTCATTAAGCATTTCCTCAGTTGCATTCATAGGCAAGTTCGCAACGAATATGGAACTATTCTTACCTAAAACGAGGAATACGCAGGAAAAAATTTGAAGGTAAGATATTTCTGCAACATTATCATAGCCATCGGATACTTGTCAATTTTGAAGAGCGATAAACAAAAACCTGAAGATTCATTGTTCCTTTCCGGGGTCTTATTGCTTTTAGGAGCTGATTCTTCAGGTATTGCAGCTTTTTGCGACTGCTCGACTGGCTTAGGTTTAGGAGGCGGAGCTCTGAACGGAGTTGAATTCTTTGACAATGCATGCACCTGAAAGAAACATTTAAAAGAAAGAATCATTTCCCGATTCAGATACATAGGATATAAATGTTCGTATCAGTGTATAAACTCACAACTGATAGATATGACTTAATCGGAACATCTTCCTGAACTATAAGGGGAGTAGCCTGGCTCTCAAGATGAGAATCTTTCTCACTTTTCTCAGCTGGAGGAGGTAGCTGCTCGGAAACATCCCCATTCTCCGGAACAGAAAACTTTTCATTGTCCAATGGAATGTTGACTTCTTTAACACTGTTGTCATCATTATCCGAAGGGGCAGCAATGTGATTTTCCACAGCATTCTCTGGCACTGGAGTTACCTCTGCAATCAAGCACTACAATCTAAATATTGCCCTTTAAAAGAATGAGAGTCCAAAAGTAAAAGCAGGTGCATAAATCATAAAACTCACCGGCATCTTGAGGCAAAGCAGCTTGACTGCTCTCATCGACATCATTATATGCAACATCCACTGGCTCTTTGTCATCAACATACCTAAAAAGATCGTTTAAGACATAATAGCCACCCTCTTGTGGAGCTAGAAAGAACGACTGCGTAAACTTCCTCCTAACATTGTCTGTTGCAATCAAGGATCCAGTAACCAAAACAAACACACCGTTTGCTAATGAAAATTGAGCATCGGCACAAGAAATCTCAGCTCGACAACTCTGGTAGTCCAATGAGAGAATCAACTCATTTATCTCCTGTTACAAGCAATTATCGAAAAAAATTGTAAATTGTCATAACATGAACAAAATCATATACATTTATTCCCGGCGCATTGTTCGCAAACAGAAACTCACCTTCAGGGTTATCACGGACTTCATCGTACCATCAGGACTGGGACGGCTTAATACACTCAAATCAAGATAAAATTTATAAGCATGTGAAGGATCTTTGTGAAGAATAGTGTAGTACTGTTTCACAAAGGCATTCCCTATCTGTTGAGGGTCAGAAGCCGGAGAATCTGATTGCGTTGTCATCTACAAACAAAGAAAACACTGAACAGTTAAGTTGTCGTAACACCAAACATGTAAAAACCTAACATAATATAATATATATACCAATGAAAATCGAAAAGCAGAGAACAAATCTAAATATTAAGACATGATTAGCAATTGATGATACCAATACAAGTGCAATAGATTAAAGATAGACCGATTCATTAATTATCAAAATAAATCTGCATTAAAACTAGAAAAACGATGGATTCAACAATTCAATCCTGAATAATCAAGTATTACTATATCAAATTATAGCATTCCAGATTCTAAAAAGAGGGGGAAATATTAATGGGTATCTGAATAAAGATTAAAACTTTCCCTGATTCACACTATGATTGTAATTCCAGAAAAAAAAAACAATAAAATTACAAACAATAAATAGATAAATTAAACTGTTTTCGAACAAAGATCCACCTATTCAAGTTAAACCCAGATCGAATGCAGTTTAAAATCATATAAAAATCAAAATAGAAAACAGGAAATTACCTAGGAAAAAGCAAGACAGTGCCTGGCGGCACCGAGAATAATCAGAGAAATAAAAAGGTTTTAACTTGAAATTAGATTGGTGCGATATAGGCACTTACATAGGAGGGAAATTGTTTGGGTTTTTGAAAGTGGGTCCTTTTGCTGTTATTTTTCCTTTTTGCAATGTTTTGGGTTTGTCTAAACTATTTAACTCGGTTCACCTTTGGAGAACACAAAAAGTTGTTTTTAGAGGGCTTAATTATCTCATTCTTACATGAATTATATCAAATTATTAATTTTATACATTTAATTTTTTTATTCTCAATTTCACATATAAACTTTGTTGTCGTCAACGAGATTATCCTTTTCCGTTATAAAAGCTGACACGTGCTATTAAGACCACTCATATTTTAACACTTGATATTTATTTTATTTTTAAAAATTTCTAATTACTTGAGAGTTAATAACAAAATCAGTCCTCGATGCTTTATTACTTCTACTTTTAATATTTATTTAATTTAAAAAAAAATTATGAAAATATTAATGGACCAATCAATTAACGACACATGACATAGTATAAAATTACCCCTTAAACCTTATCTTTATAACATATTTAAAAAAAATTATAAAGATGAAAAAGCCTATGAAAAAAAGTAAAACATCAAGACGTAGTATCATCTTTCTTTCTTTTTTTAATATAAATCCTAGGTAAGATACATTATAAAATGATCTCGACTTTAAGAAAATGTCAAGACTAATAGTTCAGAGAGTTAGATTTGTGCACGTATTTTAATTATTGTGATTTTTATTATACAAAATTCACATAAAATCTCACCTCCACTAAATAGTAAAGTGTATTTAAATGAATGTATTCATTTTATTTTTGAAAAAAAAACATAAATCTTACTAGCAAAATCCATGTACAACCATGTTATATGTACATAAACAATAAAAATATAAACAAAAACAAAATAATACTATGTGCAGAGGCCCTAAAATATACAAAGATCTCACCATTACCATCAAATAGTAAAGTGTGTTTAAATGAATGTGTTCATTTTAATAGATGAATTTTGAAACTTATAAAAAAATAATAAACAATATTTTAAAATTGAATATTCAAATGAAATTTTTTACTTATAAAAACTCACCCTATTAGATCCTTATGTATATATAGTATTTTTGAAAATAAAATAAAATAAAATAAAGACTTTCTTTTGTTATATTCTGTCCAAACTATAATAAGAAAGGGCCGACGTACCCGAAAAAAGGCCGCTAAGTCATGTTGTATCCAAATAATGAAAAGAAAAGGCCCGCTAAACACGAGTAAGGACAATAATAAAACTTAACAAGCCCCCGGCGAGGATCGAACTCGCGACCTTTCACTTACGAAGCGAACGCACTACCACTATGCTACGGAGGCAATTGTTGGCCTTATTTTGTCAACATTTTAGAACAACATTTGAAACGTTCAAAAACCATCCTATATATAGTACATATGATAACAAGAATCGGAAGCCATTAGTAACTATATCATATATTGATGACCTAGATCGTAAAAGATATTATAACCAAATGAATGGCACATTAGTAGAAAATTTTGTGAATCTATGGACCTGTTTTTTTTTTATAATTATTAATATTTGATTCGTTAACAAATTAAAGCATGTCAAATACTATAAAATTTGTCAGATTTAACCGTTAAATAAATATTCAAACTATACATTTTTTAAAAATAGGTGCCCAAACTATTTTTTAGGACAAATAAATGTTTAACGTTTTACTTTATGACCCATTTAAGTTTTTGGCTGTGACAGATGTTAATTTTTTTGTTATTCAATCAAAATCGAACACGTGGCAATATTAAACATTTTATTTTTATTTTTTTTGAAAAATATATCAAAATTTTCAAAGTATCCTAAATATTTTAAATAATCCCAAATAGTCCTCAAATCTCTAAATTCCCAAATCCGGCTACTCCCACCGGCGTTGGTCGCGTTTCCTACGATGGAATGAAACTTTTTCCCCTCATCGAACGACCCATACATCGTTTCTAGTCCGTTATACTGTCGTTCATCGTGAATCATTTGAATGAACCATTTAATGATTTTGGAGTTTAGCACAACATCAGCCGATTTTCGGCGATGAGGTGATGGGGTAAATGGTTGTGGTGCTCCGGTAATGGATGTGATGGACGATGACGTGACAATCGGCGGCGAAATCGGGTGAAATTGAAATTTGGATTTTAGGGTGTTAGGGATTTCAAAATTCAGGACTATTTTGTAAAATTTGAGATTATTTTATTTTATTTATTTATATTTATTTTTAAATATAATTTTAGAAATTTAAGAAGATGACACATGTCAGATAACGGTGAAAATTAACGGACAGTAATGGTGGGGCACCTATTTGAGACGTTAAAAATGTTAGACACCTATTTGGCCTAAAATAAAGTTTAGGCACCTAACTGAATAAAATGGTATAGTTTGAGCACTTATTTAACTGTTAAACCAATTTATTATAAGTTGACTTTATTTTAGTTTGTTTCATTTTCAACGGATTCTAACCTTGACATTGTTTAAAGAATTTTGTATCTCGTCTAACTAAACCAATAAATAATTGAAAGTTTAATGACATATTTGATAAAAAAAATATTTAGGGACCAAAGTAGAATTAAACCTATAGTTTGATAACCGATAGGAAGTTTACGCTTATCAATAATACCCTTGTACTACTTGCCAGTTGCCACTAAAACCTCAAAACCCCAATTTTGTCTACTCTTTTTTCCTTCCTTCAAAAGTTGCTGCCCACAGCGCTTCAATGGCTACTGTTAGTAGCAGCCATAGCAACAGCAGCATCGGTAACGGTGAGATAAGTGGCTTAAGCGAGAGTCAATGGGAAGCTGAAGAAGCAATTGGCGGGAACGCCAAGGCTCTTCAATCCTTGAGAGAACTCATCGTTTTCCCTCTTCTCTACTCTCGCGAAGCGAAGAAACTTGGCCTCAAAGTATCAAGCTTTCATCTTTGTTGGTTTTTTTTAATAGTTATAACAATGGGTTTAAGTTATTGACTTCTGGGTTTTCTTTCAGTGGCCTTGTGGTTTGCTCCTTTATGGCCCCCCGGGCACCGGAAAGGTAATTGACTGCCGTTCATTCTTTTATTCTTCAAATTTGTAATCTGTTTTCCCTTTGAAATTTGAATACCCAGATATGATAATTTTGTTTATTTTTGGAAGTAATTTGGTTTTCTTTGCAATGGTAGACAAGCTTGGTACGTGCAATTGTTCGAGAATCCGGTGCCCATTTAATTGTTCTCAGGTACTGCAATATTTGTATTTTTTTTATTGTATAGAATAGCGTATGTGTGGTACAAAATTTAAGTGTTTGAATAGTTGTTTTGTCATTTTCGAGTTCAGTTTGTTCCAATGGTATTTGGTCGTCTTGCAGTCCACATTCTGTTCACAGAGCACATGCTGGAGAAAGTGAGAAAATTTTGCGGGAAGCTTTTTCGGAGGCATCTTCGCATGCTAGTTCAGGCACACCATCAGTTATTTTCATTGATGAAATAGATGCTCTCTGCCCTCGTCGTGATTCAAGGTACTGTAAGAAGTCAGAGCTAGAATGAATGGTTTTTCCTTTTTTTGAGAAAATTACTCATATTAACCTGCATCTTTCTTTTGGTAATTGTATTTGAATGTGGTTGAACAACAAGTTGAGAATTCATGGGATTCAAGATGTAACAAATGTATGATAGTTGATCGCTTATACTTGGATATTGTGTGAGGCAGAATAGTTTTAATGCCATTTCCTTTATCTAGGTCATCCTGTAGGTTGCTGCAAATGGCTCTCTTGGTGGGAAAAAAAAAGCTACCATATTTTATCTACGCATTGCATTTTGCATGTAACCGACTGCTGCTTTTCTAAAACAAGCTTTAAGTATCATGGAACTAACTATGCTTCTATTGCAGACGCGAGCAGGATGTTCGACTAACTTCTCAGCTCCTTACGCTGATGGACTCCAATAAAGCCTCACTAAGTTCTGTACCACAAGTCGTCGTGGTTGCATCAACTAATAGGTTGGTTTCTCTAACTCAAGTTACAGTGCTCCGTTCTAGTGTATGTGTTATGGTCAGCGGTCAGCCTTGTTTATATGGAACTTAGTGCTGAGCTTCTAGAGATTTTTTTAAGTTGGTTCACATTTCTTGTCTTCCCATGTTTATGTTAGAGCCTTATAGTAAAGCATTATGCTTACTACTCTCCAATTTCCACTACTTTAAATAAACATTTCTCTGATTGGTTTATTAAGGATTTTCATCATTCATTTGTTGTGGCCTTTGATGCTATATTTATAAATTTAAATGCAGCGGGCTTATAAATTTTGTAGCCAGTTATCTCCTTATTTTAATTCCTGACTTTGCTAAAAGAACTGGGCTATAATGTCTTAACTGATGGTCTGGTGGTTAAGTCACAAAAAGCTAGATGCAGTCGGTCTTAACTTTTAGGTTGAACTTTCTAAGAGTCCTTGTTGACCGGTATTTTTGTCTATCAAGAGTGGATGCAATCGACCCAGCTCTAAGAAGGTCAGGGCGTTTTGATGATGAAGTTGAAGTTACCACACCTAATGAAGAAGAAAGGTTTCAAATTCTCAAGGTAAGAGTTAAGACTGGTCCCCTTGCAGTTAGTATGTTCCTTATAGGTGTTGCTTTGCTTATTTTAATCAATCATACGCTTTAGATGCATGAAAATTTGTAAGAATGAGTTTGTAACCGTACTAGTTGCTTGATTGGCATCCCGATTCAGAATCTTCAGGTCTTAAAGCTTTGTTGTCATTTTTTTCAGCTTTACACGAAGAAGGTTCCTTTGGATCCCAGTGTTGACTTACAAGTTGTAGCTGCTTCTTGCAATGGATATGTTGGAGCTGATTTAGAAGCTTTATGTCGTGAGGCAACCTTGTCTGCAGTTAAAAGGTCTACTGACATAGGTGAAAATCTAGCTGCGGTTAGCTTAACAGTGGAAGATTGGAAGCACGCTAAGTCTGTCGTCGGCCCAAGCATAACAAGAGGTGTAGTTGTGGATATACCGAAGGTGTCTTGGGATGATATTGGAGGACTCAAAGATTTGAAGGTGAGCATTTGATGTTTATTTCATATTGGGAATCTTGGATTTCATTTTTCTTTATTTTTTAACAGAAAAAGCTCCAGCAAGCTGTTGAGTGGCCTATCAAACATTCAGCTGCATTTGCAAGGCTTGGGATATCACCTGTGCGTGGAATTCTTCTGCATGGACCTCCTGGATGCTCAAAAACGACGCTTGCTAAAGCTGCCGCTCATGCTGCCCAAGCTTCTTTTTTCTCTTTGAGGTTAGATTATCTTTGTTGCATGACATTTTGCAATCCATAAAACATGTATGGAAGGCCTCAAGACCTCAACAAATGATGTTATACTAGCCTGTAGAGTTAGGTTTTGAATATGTTTGATATATTTGCATTTTTGCCTTTTGGCCTCACTGCTTCAATCTCGTGCCTGTTTAAAGACTTTACAGTGTGCTCCTGGTCTTCTCATAATTTATGAATCAGTGGTGCAGAGCTATATTCAATGTATGTTGGAGAGGGTGAAGCTTTGTTGCGAAATACATTTCGTAGAGCGCGTCTGACGGCACCAAGCATAATTTTCTTTGATGAAGCTGATGTTGTTGCTGCCAAACGGTTAGTATGTAGCATTTTACTCAATCGAGTTCTTCATACAGTCATTGAAAGACTCAAAGGTTCTTGCTGTAAAATTCAGATGTTATCCTATGCTAGATTTTTGTGTGCGCAAACTTGTGCAAAAGTGTTGGATTAAGGTTTTTGTGTGCTATTTGGTTGTATGACAATTACTCCAAAAGATTTACTTAATTCTGTTATTTGGTAATGTATTTTATAAGTTAATGAATGGCATTAAGTGAACTTGAGATTACAGTCAAGTATGGTCTCTACATAGAATGGTACTTCAAACTGATTTCTTGTGTCTTCTTCCTTAATTGCAGTGGTGGGAGTTCGAGCAACAGTAGCACTGTTGGAGAGAGGCTTCTATCCACTTTACTGACTGAAATGGATGGTTTAGAACAGGCAACCGTAAGTGATAATCCCGTAAACATTACTCTGTTTGTTAGACAATTAGGGATGTTATCTAGTATTCTTTGTATGATTTTGAGTTAAATCTTTTCAGGGGATTCTCGTATTAGCTGCTACCAACAGACCTCATGCAATTGATGCTGCGCTTATGCGACCTGGGAGATTTGATTTGGTAAAGATCATATCATCACTTGTCTGACTTTTGACGTCACTGTTTCTCGATCCTCTCTAACCTTTGAATTATCGAATTAGATATTCCAAAGTTTCTAGTTGTGTGTCATGCATATAACTTATGAATAGGTCGAAACGGAAAACTTGACCATTGTTTTAATGGTCGTAATTGATACCTTGGAACTGTGAAAGCCAAAATACTTTGAAACAACGCAATTTCTCTAACTTTTATCAACATGAAAATATAGGTTCTCTATGTACCACCACCCGATATGGAAGCTAGGTACGAGATCCTTCGTGTGCATACACGCAACATGAAAATCGGGGATGACGTTGATCTGAGAAGAATAGCCGAAGATACAGAGCTGTTCACAGGAGCCGAATTGGAGGGTTTGTGCAGGGAAGCCGGAATAGTAGCTCTGAGGGAAAACATATCCGCCACTGTAGTCAGCAATAAACATTTCGAAACAGTAAAGAAGTCCCTAAAACCAGCATTAACTAGAGATGAAATCGAATCTTATTCGTCATTTATGAAGACCCAAAGTTTAATGTCATCCCCTGCTGGTACCACCGAGTTGGAACTTAGTACCGGACGAGGAGCCATAAGAGAAAAAAGTCGAAGTTCATTGAGTGGGGCATTTCCGATTAAAATCGGTGCTCTGGGTGTCATATTACTTGTTGCTGGTAGATATTTATTCTTGCACAATGAGAAAACTCCATATGAAGCAGCGGCTACATAAAAATTAATAGTACGCTGATGATATATCTTATATAACCAATTTGTATTAACTTTTCTGTAACATTTGTTTATTTATTGGAACTTTTCATGCACGTGATGTGAGATTAAATTTAAAGAGTTATGTAAAGATTTACACTAAAAATTTGATTTGCATGCACGTGATGTGAGAAAACTCCACAAATCACTACCGAGAACTATGCATGCACGTGATGTGAGATTAAATTTAAAGAGTTATGTAAAGATTTACACTAAAAATTTGATTTGCTTTCTCTTGCTACTAAGGTTAGCTAGGTTAAACAAAGACTTTTAAAACATCTTACATTTCATCCATTCGAGTAATTTTAGTGAGAAAATGAATATTATTATTATTAGAAGATCTGAGTTTGACTAGTTTTTTTGTGAGGTATGTGTATTTTATCAAATGTTTAAAAAAAGAATACGAGATCACACTAGAATCTCTATACTTTTTCTCAAATTACGAAATATTCCTTTAAACACTTTTAATACTTTCATGTAAATTGTTAAGAAATGTTATATCCACATTTATGTTTAATTATTTATGTGTAAAAATGTTATATATGCTAAATTAAGCTGGTTGTTCAAAAAATGCCAAGAAAAAAACATTAAAAAAATGTTCCACCCATCCAACCATCACTCAAGTTGGGTCCATCAAAATGGGACAAATATATAGTACTAGAAGGACACAACGGCACCGTTTTGTTTCATCAAATGCGGTTGCACATGTTCAGCCAGATAAGGACCCACACCTGATCCATCGCTTATAAGCTAAGCTAAGCTAAGAATTTAGAAATTCCACTGCCTCCCCTCTCTTTTGGCTATTTCCACTACCAACAAAACAATTTCAAACATCCAACCCTTCCCATTTTAAAGCTGAATTAATTGTTGTATTAAATGGCCTCCAAAGTCATTGCTTAAACTCTAAGTTGCTATCTAAACTTAAAAGTGTTCTAATTAACTTGTTAACGTAATAGTATTCCTTTGTTACTACTTTATTTGTAAGTTTAAATATTAAAGGTCGAACCTAACAAGTAATTTCAGTGAAAAAAAAACGATAGGAGATTCAGGTTCAAATTGCTTTGTTTAAAATATGTGTATGCATTGTCAAATAATTAAAAATATGTACAAACAAATTCTACCATTAAATGTCAATTTGAACATATTGTAAAATATATTTGGTTGTAATGCGTAAATTTATGATAATTTGATATTATATATTGAAAACAATGCAAATAAGATTTAAGTAAAGATAAAAATGAACTGAACTTGAACAAATATGGTCTATTTTTTGACGAATTATCATCTTTAGGTGTGTGATCGCTTATACTATCTATTTGAGATTACTTGTATATATTTTTTTAGAAATTTAGGCCATATACAACATATATAATATTGATAATTTAAGAATTTCAAATCCTAATTATAGTTTGAGGGTATATAGTACAGTTAAAAAACGCTTATTTTTTGAATTTCAAATCTTCTATTTTTAAAATGTTTTGAGACAACAGTGAAATAATAAAATTTCAATCCTTTTATGTAAGAAACGATCGCATTTTGTTTTTCCTTTTCAGTAGGCAGTTGCTGTTACTCTCAACTGTTCTTTCCACTCTCTTTTCTCCAGATCTAATCTCTCCAAAGGAATTTTCAGGTAATTCCAAATCCCTACCTCTAGATCTCTCCTCTACTCCTTCGCGTTTGTAAGGTTTTGTGTTGTACTCACTGAGTTCAGCCGTCAATTCCTTGATATGATTTGATGATTTTCGCTTTGGCTGCTGATTTTTATGCTTCGCTGATTTGTTTAGTTTTTATGTGTAGGATGTGAAGTAGAAAGGTTAAAAGATTTTGGATTATGATGATTTATTGCATCTGATTTGCTTGACGTTTTTGAGGTTCTGGAAATGATTACTTGTTTTTTGCTCTTTTTTTAATTATTTAATGCTTATAACATGGAAATTCTGTGAATTTAGTATTGTCTGCCTTTATTTTATCGTTAGAGAGTAGTTATATGATAAATGACTTTCAGTAGTGAAATTCTGGAATGAAAAAGTTGTCTTTTTTTTTATTTGATTGAGGAGTTATATGGTAATCCTTTAGTTTCTTCATTTCACATTTGGAACAGGCCTAGATGTTTAGGATTTCAACTTCTGTGTTGTGTTTTGTTGAGCTACTTTTCAAAGTAGCTATGACATATGATGTAATTTGTGCTATTGTGTACCAAATCCACTCGATTTTGAGTGAAGCGTGACAAACTCGAAATCGATTTAGGAATAGGAGCACAAAATGTGTAGTTCTATCCTCAATGGCTGAGCATTGGAGAGTTTCATTGAACCTTAATCGGGGTGTTAACCTTGAGGCAAAGCCCACAATAATTGGGAACCCTAGCAGGCCAAAATTGCATTATAGAAGTGAAAAGTGTTATTAAATATTGTTTGGAAATCTAGCAGGCTATCATTGGGGAATTTCATTGTACCTTGTTTGTAAGTGTTGTTAAAGCCTAGGAATAACATTGCTATAGAAGTCCTCTCAATATGCTTGGTTTGTTTCCTGTCTTCTGCTTCGATTGAACGCCGTAGTTTAGGAGTCCTGTGTGGTATAAATATCAATTGATTTACATTCATACAATCTTCATCTGCTCCTATTGCTTCCTACTTTTTTGAACTTGATGAATATTAGACTCTTACTTTGTGTTGTTTTGTTTCCTCCCTGTCCTAGTAATGGAAAAGATGGGTCGTGGAGTTAGCAGCGGTGGGGGGCAGAGCTCCTTGGGCTATCTGTTTGGGAGTGGAGAAGCTCCTAAACCAGCGACAAAAAATTCCCAAGCTGCTCCGACCGAAGCACCAGCTGCCCCCAAACCTGCCCATGCTCCTGAACCAGTTGATGTTGCCAAGCAAGTTCCTGCTGGTATTAACAGTGCGTCCGCAAACTATTACGTGCGTGCTGACGGTCAGAACACCGGCAATTTCATTACGGTATATAGCTCCTAATCATGATTGGCTTACAAGTCCTTTGAGACTTGAAGTTTATGAAACGGTTATTAGTTGTCGAAACCCTCTGCTAACTCGTGTTTTTTTTCCCGGATGCAGGATCGACCTTCCACCAAGGTTCATTCTGCCCCTGGTGGTGGATCTTCTCTGGACTACCTTTTCGGTGGGGTACCCGGAGGTAATAAATGAGATTGTGCCTTGATAATAATTATATAATTGATGATGGGAGTAGTGTTTGTTGGTTTTTGGGGTGAAGCAGTAAATTGTGGATGATGATGATGATGCTCTGTTTTATATGATGTTTGAGCATAAAAAACAATGAAAACATGCCTGTGTCGTGTAATATTACTACAGGTCTTTGTGGTGGTTGTTTTGTTGATTCAATCAAAGAGTTCCGCAAGTTTAGATGCACTAAACATCTACTCTGAGGAGCTCAGTTAGTATATGATTTCTTATATTATGTTTTAAAATTCATTTTAATTTTTTAAAACCAAACGGACCTTAATTTTTTTTTTTTGTTTCAAATAATTAACTTGCAAGACCCCGCTGAAAGGGACATTGCCATTTTGAAAGGTTTATGTGGAACCAAGAAGTACATTAATCACGTGAATAACAATAGCACCAGCAAGCAACAAAAGTGGACGAGTTTTATTTTATTTGAAATTTTTTAAGTTGAATTGTTTTAATTTTTGTTCAAATTTATTTATAAATATTTACAATATTATAATACTAATTTGTTATAATGTTAAACTTAAAGAAATAAATAAACTAATAAACGAGTTTACTCATTAACATAAACAAACCAATCACATATCTGTCTAAATTTACCTAGATATATGTATGCATAAATTTTTTGTATATACTCATTTATTTAATATAATAAATAAATAAAATACGAGTATTCACAAATAATTAATCAAATACTCAATTCATTTACATTAGTAATTCTACACTAATTTATAAGGGTGTGTTTGGTTCACGGAATGAAAGATTATATCTGGGAATAAGATTACCGGAATGTAACATTACTGACACATTACTGGGAATGTTACATTACGTTGTTTAATTTATTTGATAGGAATTCGAAATTATTATGTTTGGTTGGAGGAATATAAAATTACCTAAAAGTAAAATTTATTAAATTTCCCATGTATTATTTTTTTTCTTTTTAACATGTTAAACTTTTAGTATTAAATAAAAAATATTTGCGTCATAGGACTATTTTTGTTACATTATTTAAAATTTACAAAACTATTACTGATCATATTATTAATATAATTATTATATTAAATATTTTTCAAAAAATATATTTTATATTTGCATACTTTAGTTACTCTCTATTAAAATATTTTTATAAATTTTCAAATACTAAACGTTTAATATGTTCAAATTTCTAATTTTTTATTACTTATAAAATAAATTAAAGTAAATAATAAAATAAATATAAAAGTTGTATAATACTGATAAGAATCTTAAATCATAAATTTAATCTACTAAAATATTTTATAAGAAGGTAAACATCTTATAAATAAAAGAATAAAATTTAAAACATCAACTCCTAACTTATTATCAATTCAGTAATTCTTAAGCAATATGCAATCCTAATATAGTACTTATAAACATAATAGATATAATATTAATAAAAATAAATTAAATATTAAATATGTGTAACACTATTTAAATATTAAATTAACTTTAAATAAAAATATTTAATTAATTTACACCATAAATATTTAATCATCTAATTAAATTCAATAAATGATCCATAGAAATAAATTTCATTAATTTTAAGGACAATATAATTCAAAGGGGTGATAATTGATAAATACTTAAGAAATAAAAAAAAATTACATTTCCATCCTTTAATGAAAAAAGCGCTACTGTCGAAAATAAAATATTATCCTTGAAGGAAATGTTCCCAAATCAAACATGAGTATGCGATTCTGAAAAAAATCATTTGTTGATAATGATTTTATTTGATAGGAATGCGAGATTATTGTAATTTATTTCATTTAAAAACTGTAAAATTATAAATTAAATCCAAAATGAAATTTGGACCAACAGATATTACTAATACAAGTTACTACTAAAATATGTACAGAAGCAGGAACTCAGCAAGTGAAACGCCATATCATTTTTTTTTTGACAAAAAAAAAACGCAATATCAATTATCATTCGTGGCGCCGCCGCCGACGAGATGGGCAAAACAGAGCGATGAGCGATGGTAGAATTATATTTCAGTCTCTTTTACAAAGCTCTCGAAGGCCTTCCTTGGGCTTCGTTGCTTCATCTTTCTCTACTCTTAGGCTCTTCCCTTTACCTCTCTCCGCCCTGAATCATTCTTCTCGTTTTGCTGTTGCTTCTTCTCTTGAACCAAACCCCATTTTCTCTTCCACTTCTTTCTTCACTCATCGTCTATTACACGGCACAGCCTCCGTCCACAATAAAAATGATCACGGGCAAGAAGAAGAAGTAGAAGACCCACTTTTCTGTAAGTTTCTGCTTTGCTTTCCAAGTGTTCGATAAAACTCCTGTGTCAGTAACTGGTTACATTTTTAACTTCTTGATATTTTCAGATGAAACAGCTAAAGATGATGGAGAAACCACAGATGGGTGGGAAGAAGAAGAAGATGGCGTCGAGCCCAAGGTCTACATCATTTCTAGTTTCTTAGAATTTCTTTTTCACTTTGACATTTAAGAACACTAGAGAGAAATCACATTGTCTGAGCATGCACATTGACATCATTTAAGAGAACTGGGCAGAAATTCCATTGCCGTGAGAATCAGGGGACCATTGTTTTAATTGAATAGTCGAATTCCTCTTGTAGTTTCTTAGATTTTTGTTTGAAACGTACCTTCCTTTGATAACGAGTTGTGTTTTTATTAATGTAGCTTGGTGATGGAGGTGATGGTGGTGGAGTTGTATTGCAAGGTGTTCCTTGGGGTGAATCTGTTCTCTCTATTGCCCGTGATGTACTAAAGCTGTTCAGTGATGACTTTAAACTTTATGCTTTCAAGACTTCGCCTCGCGGATACATTTATGTCAGACTCGACAAATTGTCACATGAGTAAGCATTCTTACTTGGGGAGAAAGTACTGAAGGTTCTTTCAATAACTTAGCCAGTAGCTATCATTTGATTGTTGCATTACCTCTCATCTTTCTGTTCTGGAAATGAAAAGCAATTAACACCTTGATATTGAATGATTTAAAGAATTTAAATATATATATATATAGAGAGAGAGAGCTAGTATCATCTTACACCATGTAAAACTCTTTTAGTTTTACACTTTTTTGGACTGTTAGATGATGGTAAATGGATGACTGAGATTAACGGTAGGACATGAGCAGATTTTTAAGGGAAATAATCTCAGTGATCAATTTAACATCATCCACTGGTCTAAAAATGTGTAAAATTAAATAAGTTTCGCATGTGTAAGTTAATCCTAACCCATATATATATATATGATTTGTTTTTACATGGAACAATCATGTGAGAATTGGTGTCCTCTTTTAATCATTTGTTGGATTTCAGTAATTATGATTTACTTTTGTTTTTCCTTTGTTTTTTTACCAGTTTTTTGGAAGTAAAAAGTAGGTAGCACAAGCAGTAACCAAGCAGTCTAATAATTTATTGTGCTTGACCCAACTCATTGATATGAAGAAAGAAGGGAAAATGAGAAGTTACTTAGGAAGAGGTTGAATCATACCCTATTTTTTAATCTTGACAAGTAAAAAATTTCAGTGGAATTATGCAATCTGGAGATAGATAATCTTGCGATGTGTGTGTGAGCATAATGTATGCAGCTAGGCACTTGAAAGTTGAATCTTTATGGGTTTTGATATTAAAGGACAAATCTCCTTTTCATCAGATATGGTTGTCCCAGCATGGAGGAACTGCAGAGCTATAGTCAAGAATATAAGAAAAGATTAGATGGAGCCGGAGAACGAAGAGAAATACCAGATGATTTGGCTCTTGAGGTAATAAGTGGGGCTAGTTCGAGTCTCGGCTATGGCTCTGTACTATTTGTGAATGAATGTTGCCTCGATATGTAGCATATCTTATTATCTGAAAAGGATGTTTTGTTTTGAAGGTATCATCTCCTGGTGCAGAGAGAATACTAAAGGTACCGGATGATTTAGACCGGTTCAAACATATGGCTATGAGAGTTTGTTATATCGAAGAGGCAGGGTCGAACAATTCCGAAAAGAGTGGGATCTTCTTACTAGATTCGATCGAGCAAGAGAGCTGTGTATGGAAGTTGGTAGATGTGAAAGAGAACAGGGACCCCGACAGCAAGGGTAGACCATTAAATCGCAAACAGAAGGACTGGAGATTAAAAGTGCCTTTCAACAAGCATAAGACGATGATGCTGTACCTCGAATAGTGAACAAACAACCGGCCACAACTCGGAAAGTATGACGACTTTTCTTTGTAGTTTTCTCAGTAAGGTTTCCATATGAAGAAAACAAAAAAAATCTGGAAATGTTGGTATCTTCCACATGCAATCTATACATTCTGGAGATTAAAAGTGCCTTTCGACAAGCATAAGACGACACGTTGTACCTCGAATAGTGAACAAACAACCGGCTACAACTCAGAAGGTATGAGGACTTTTCTTTGTAGTTTTCTCAGTAAGGCTTCCATATGAAGAAAACAAAAAATTCTGGAAATGTTGGTATCTTCCACATCCAATCTATGCAAAGCTTAAATAATACATTACTGATAACCAGCAGGAGCAACAATTTAGTTTGATTACATTGAAGCCTTAAATGTTCTGGTTTCCCATCTCTCTTTTACTATCCATATCTGGTACCTGTGTTCGACATATATTCAGACATGGACATAGAGATGTTCAGAGATGATACTTAAAAATTTTAGAAAAAGAAATTGAACATAATCATGTCGAACATATATTTTGTATTAGATACTCATGTTCGAGTCCGGGTAACATCATGTGGATTTGAATAATGGAAAGGATTTTGTATTAGATACTTGTGTTCGAGTCCGAGTAACATCCTGTGGATATGAATAATATTCATGTCAAGATAAAGTTTATTAGATTCCAAAACCTATGTTTCTAGAATTATCCAAAAATGGTTTTTTAATTGATATCAGATTTAAAATAATCAAGTGAAAGGGATGAAATTTGTCCAAGTTAGAACCCTGCACGCTATGAACTCTTTGCAGTTTGCATTATTTTATTTTATTTTTTTTTTGCATTTTTCAGCCATAATTTTTTCTTAGACTTCTGTTTTGTTGGTTTCTAGTTCAACCTTTTTTTTGAAAAAAAATATTAAATAAATACATACAAGAAAAAAAATTCCATTTGGTATACAAGTAATACTATAAGAAAAATGTTCAATTATGACATAAATTTTAATATAGTTTGTATAAATAAAAAAGAATGAGTAATTATTCTATACACAAGCGCCATAGTTTTAGGGGTTGAAGACTCTGTTTACAAGTATTTGTGGAATTTTTTTACACAAGCGCCTTAGTTTTAGGGGTTGAGGACTTTGTTTAGGGTTTAAAATTTAGGGGTTTAAGTGTAGTACTTTTGAATTTAGGGGTGTTGATAGAATTTAGGGTTTAAGGTTAAAATTTAGGGTTTATGGGTTAAAATTTAAATTCGTACCCATATCATCCTAAATTCTAACTCTAAACCTCTACACTAAAACCCCTAAACTCTAAACTAAAATTCTAAACCCTAAAATTAAGGCGCTTGTGGAAACAAAAAGTTTTCACCGCATGTGTACAGGATAATAATTTAAAAAAAATTGTCTTAAATCTAAATTTGAATTAGGAAATTGGATAAAAATTCAAATAAAAAACCATGCACATCCAAATTGAATAATTTAAGTGATTAAAATTTCCATTGTAAAAATAATTTATTGTTAAATTATATATTAACCCACGAGGAAAAAAATTAACACGTAGCAACCATAGATTACTTAATTTGCACGAAAATCACCATAATTAACGATGAATTGAGCGTAGACAAATTCAATATATTTTATTTTTATTCTTTTATTGAAATGTCATGCATTAAAATAATATAATTTTAAAAAAATGAACAAGAGACAAATTTTTTTCAATGACATGACCCTGCAAGAATCAACGAAAATAATAGATAAAGACAATTTTTAGTTATTTTTTTAAATAAAGTTGTTTATTTAATCTCTAAAAATGGTTAATTATTTTTCTAAAATAAAATATTAACATGTCATTGTATGTCTCATATGTTATGTTAATAAATAATTTAGATATTTCAAATTAAAAATATTAATATAAAATAGACATGATATTAATAATATAATCTGATAATTTTTTTAAAAAGATTGAGAATAAAATTTAGTAAAAAAATAGAGGTCAACATAACAAAAGTATAGATGTTGATGATTAAATTTATCATTAAACTTAATTTGATTTAAATATTTATAATTTTTAAATTATTTTAACAATAATCAGCAAAAAAAGTTGAAATAAAACAAAAGAAAAAAGGATGTTGATATGGTTGAAAATGATATTACGCCAAATTAGCTTTGGTATGTCTACTTCACTGAACCCAACAATTAAACAAAGTTGAAAGAATATAATATTTTGAATCCTATTAAATGCTTTTGCTTTAGCAAACATCAATTATTTTTGCATGTATAATAAGCATGCTGATTTATTGCATGATTTTTTTTTTGGAAAAGATTTGTACGATAATTTAGCTAAACAAAGAGAGAAATAAGAAATAAGTTCAGCAATTATCAGTCCAAATATAATCTAGAGAGCAGTGTTGGGGTGTTGGGAAACACTAAAATTTTGATTAAATTCATCAGAACTTATTATTTTTAAGGAGACAACCAAAAAGAAAATAATTTAAAAGAATTGAAAAGAGAAAGAATTAGTAAAATACATAATTTAAAAATTCATTCTTTTTATTCTTACAAGACAAGAAGATCCATTGGTACATATGTCAGCATTGAGCTGGATAAGTGTTTGGTTAGTTCTTTTGGGACTCTGTTTTTCCCCCTCAATTTCTCCCCTGTTTTCTTCTTTTTTCTTTCCAAAAACGGCATCGAACTTTGATCATTTAATTAATTAATTTGGTAACATTAGCTAAAACCCAGACGCCAATTTATATGTAATAATAGCAGAGTATTTAGGAAACAAAGATTTTCTCTGCTTCATATCTCAGAACAAAAGAAAAAGGATAAGCGAAGAGATATAGATAAAGAACATAAATTTTAATTTTGGGTCTGTTTATTTTTGAAAAAAAATATATTATTTTTAATTTACATAGAGAAAGAAACAACTTTTTTTTAGTATTTTTCGTGTGTGCTTTCGTTATATATCATTGGCTGCACGTGGAAACCCAGAAGGTAAATTCTCCTAAGCTTCTTCTCCGCAACAGCTTTTTATTTATTTATTTATTTATTTATTTATTTATTTATTATTTTATGTGTTTTGTGTTATTATTATATAATTGTTATTGTTTACACATCTACCTTCTTCATTCTTGCTTCTCTGCAACTACCCTTCTCTCTTTTCTTTCTTGCTTGTTCTTCTTTGTAAGCATTCCCCTTTCTTAAATTTCAGTTTTTTTTTTATCAGTTTTCCCTTTTTTATGCTCCGGGTATGACTTATTTTACTATGAAAATTATCTGTTCGAGTCATATCAAATTAGCTAAAGTTTTGTTGTTTTGCTTGATCTCTGATTGTGATGATCATCTCTTCAATTTCAAGTTTTTAAACTCTATGCATAAAGTGATGGGCTTTTGGCTATTTATCACCTGGTTGTTTTTGGGTTATGTTTTTTAATAGTAGATTCTGTTTACTATTTAGCGTGATCTGAAGATGTGATGTTTCATTAATTTTAACTTAATAACTACATTTTCTCTTCATTGTTCATCTTGGATTGTTTGGTGGATAAATTGCTTTTAATTCTGATATCTGTACCCTTTTTTGTGTTAGAATTGGTAAAATTCTCAAAAGCATGACACTTTCTGGGGTTAAAAATGATAGAGGAGAATTGAGGATTCTTGAGAATTTGGACGAGTTAAGGACTGATTTGGCTGACTATATTGCTGAGTTATCAGAAGTTGCAGTGAAAGAGAGGGGTGTCTTTGCTATTGCATTGTCTGGAGGTTCTCTCATTGGCTTAATGGGGTATCAATCCATTACTTTTCCATGTTTTGTTTTTCTGATTTTTGGTGTTCTTTAAAGTTCTGTCTTTTTTTGTGTGTGTGTGTTGGGGTACAGAAAACTCTGTGAAGCACCTTATAATACGACTGTAGACTGGGGTAAATGGTATATATTCTGGGCGGACGAACGTGTTGTTGCAAAAAGGCACTCGGATAGCAATTATAAGCTTGCAAAGGATGGCCTTCTTTCCAAGGTTCATATATGAATTTGTACTTTATTTGATGCTTTTTCGTTTCCTGCTGCTTTAGGAGAACCAAGTGAAGGGAACTTTTGATGAGAATATGATGTTTGTTGTTGTGATGTTGGTAAATTTGACCGGTTAATTAATACACGAAGTATAGGTTAGTTCCTTCATTATTCAGTTATTTGACCGGTTCACACTTCGGATCTTGAAACATTAGCCTATGCTATAAGATATTTAAGTTTGAATTCCTTATCTGTGATTTGAACAGGCTTATGTTAATTGGCATATTAGTTGATATCCCACTAGCTGATAATTCAGTAATGGATTCAGGGTTCCTTATTTTCTGTGATTCCAATATTTGCTGGTTGAATTCTTATTCACTGAGTTGTGGTTATCATCTTTGATTTGACATTGGATGTTTGGTTTTACTAAAAATCCTTCTCATCTCTGGGGAAAATTTTTCATTCAGCTTAGACTTATTTTCACCTTCATGTTTTATATGGTCAATCCTGCCACTTGATGATAAGATCCCGTGAGGTTCACATCACTTGAAGTTCCTTTTTTGTTTGTTCACAGTGCCATCTTTGACTCACCACAGCATATAAAACAAATGCATAATGCAACTGTGTTTTTTTTTTCCTTTCTTAAGAGGGCAGTACTGGCACACGGGAGAGGTTAAACACTTACCGATATCGACATAGAAATTTTCACATGATTTGAAGAACTTGTTCAGGTGGTTCTACTGTTGTAAGAACTTTTGAACTTCTTCCAGTTACTAACTCAATTGGCTTGTCGAGGATAGCATGCACATGCATCTTCAAAACATCTGATATGATTGAAATAACCGAGATGATTGATGATTCTGAAAAGCTAAAGGCTATGCAGTGAAACTGTCCTTCGTCTTTTGCAGTTTTTGTAGACACATTTATTCAAAGATAGAGTTTGTATATGTTGGAGCCTATAAGTAATTTTTCTTGATATTTATGATCAGACAAGTTTGAGAATCTTAGGACTTACACTCTGTTACTTCCTTGTCCCTCCCTTGTCCCGGACCCTTTTTAACTTTTTCTCGTATTTTCCACTATAAATTAAAGATTATTTTTGGAGGGACCCTTTTTATGGTATATTACCCTAAACAAACTAGCTTATTACTTGTTGGTCATGCTTTGCATCCTTTCGGAATAGCTAGTCTGCCAAATGATTTAATTAGCTTCACAATGAAGTCGATTATGATAAAAGTTCGAATACCGCTTTTTGTTTCTTTCATCTAATTTTCAGCAAGTGATGAAAAAATGTGTTGAATCGCTGCGTAAAACATTTATGTCAAGGACGACACTGTTTCCTGCTATTGCTTAGAGAGGCTCCCTTTCACCTTTGCTGTCATGGTATCACCGTTTTAAAGTTCTATGATTTAGCAATGCTTTTATCAACGGATAGGTTCATTGAAAAATTATGCTTCGGTTTGGTTTCGGTAAAGTTTATCGCATATTACATATATGTTCGTTCGACTTATGCCTTGTATGTGCTGCAGGTGCCAATTGTTCCCAGCCATGCTCATTCTATCAATGATTCGGTTTCAGCAGAGGAGGCTGCTGATGAATACACGTTCGTCATTCGGCAGCTAGTTAAAACGAGGATGGTCAGTGTTTCCGACATTAGTGACTGCCCCAAGTTTGACCTTATTCTTCTTGGCATGGGCCCCGATGGTCACGTTGCCTCATTATTTCCTAATCATGCAGTGCTCGACGAGAAGGACGAATGGGTAACTTTTATCACCGATTCCCCCAAACCACCGCCCGAGAGGATAACATTCACTTTGCCTGTCATCAATTCAGCATCCAACGTTGCAATCGTCGTGACAGGTGAGAGCAAAGCAGAGGCTGTGCACTTGGCAATTGATAACATTGGACCTGACAGCCCGTCGCTGCCTGCACGGTTAGTCCAACCGATGAAAGGGAAGTTGGTATGGTTTTTGGACAAACCAGCCGCATCGAAACTGGACGGTCTCCAATTTTCTGAGTAGGGTCAAGTTTGTTTCTTGCCGAAGTGTATGTTTGTATGCAGTGGACGGTTTTCAAGCCCTTCAATCGATCATCCTCGATTAGTTCCTACTTTTTTCCCTTTTGTTTCGTTATATGTTCACCATTTTGGGTTTATTCTTCCTCTCTTTTCTTTTTGAGATGGTAAAGTTGAATCCTTTTTTGTAAGGAGAGGCAAATAAAAGTTGGGGTCTTAATGCAAAAGCATTTTCTGGTTCAGGTTCCCCATGTGTATATGCAAAAGCATTTTCATATTTTGCATAATCGAGGTTTGTTATGTTTTCAATCCCTGTACTTTCTGGCTTTTGAAATATAGTCCTTTTCTTTAAAGATCAATGATTGAAAGTAGAGTTTGAAAGCATCATGACTTACTGTGCTCTAAGATAAGATTTTTAAAAAAATGCCATTGACATCAGCTGGGTAGCTTCAAGAATTCAACTAATAATTGCATGGATGATGATTGAAAATAAAATACTTGAATAATCTGCCTCTTGACATCAGTTTAAAATAAGGAGATTAGTTTCTTTACCTACTCCTAATCATCCCACATTAAATATTGTAAAGTACTTAATTATGTCTTAGGCTTTATTTTTGGTTGCTTTTGGAGTGCCAAACTAGTTTTTTCACTCAAGATATTCTAAAAACAATAAAAAACACTCAAAAGTTTGGTCTCCAAATCTTGGTTTGCCCACCATTTTAGCCCCCAAACCTTAGTTTGCTGAATTTTCTAACTTTTGCAAAACCTTAGTTTGCCCACAATAACAAAAAAAACGGGGCCTTAATCTTTATTTCTTTCAAGAAAAATAAAGACTGTAGTTGATTCAGGTAGCACGGCATATCTTGCATGGACTAGATTAGACTTATGCATTCGAAATTTAACCTAAAAATCATTTGTATTTAATACTCATATTCGACATGTTCTCGGACATATCGAATTTTCAAATAAATGGTTTTTTCAAACCTTGTGGAGATGTATGATTAATGATCAAACCATACCTTCAAAATTTAAGAAAAGTAAACAATGGGGTAAATGTTCTTAATCATTATGAATCTAATTATTCAAAATTTGGGGTAACAATTTCCTTTCAGCAGCCAATAGGTGAAAACATCAATATTGGTTTACTTCTTCTTATACATGTATAAGAACGCAACCGCCACAGAGATGCCAACAATTGCCACCGGGACGGTCCAATACTGTTTTGTCAAGTCCACGAGCTTCTGAGAGTAATCGGTAGCTTCCTTCTTGGAGGAAATTTCAAGTTCTGGGATGATAGGGGAGGATGTGTCAAGTTCACCAATGCAAAAACTCTGCATGAGCTCCTTCGCACTTTCACTGTGTCCGGCATCTTCGAAATCATCTGTTGCGTCTTTCCCTTCATGGGAATAACCGGAAGCATGTCATTCAGGGGGTTCATTGTTTTATAATCTAAACACTCTCAGCTCCTAAGCATGATAAGAAAAGTAAGCACAAGGGTATTACCTGTCGCTACGAGCACTACATCATCACCTCCCGGATGCTCATCCAAATAAGAAGAAACATCATATACCTGTAAACCGAGAAAGACACTTCGTTTTCTATCAAGAGAAAAATTAAGGGAATGTTGTTTGTTTCGTATCACGAGCACAAATGATTATCCGAACAAGGTGTTATTCATCATGTGCAACCATAATTTAGTACAGATACAACCGAATTGATCCAAGCTATCCGAATCATTAAAAAAAATCCTTAGTGAAAAGTGTGTAGTGCTCGACACAGGATGTCGAGTTGCATCCTGCATTTCCTAGCTGAAACTAGTACATATTAACTAAGAAATATAGAGTGAATTAGTATGAAATTAACTAAGAAATATAGAGTGAATTAGTATGAAATTAACTAAGAAATATAGAGTGAATTAGTATGAAATTAACTAAGAAATATAGAGTGAATTAGTATGAAATTAACTAAGAAATATAGAGTGAATTAGTATGAAATTAACTAAGAAATATAGAGTGAATTAGTATGAAATTAACTAAGAAATATAGAGTGAATTAGTATGAAATTAACTAAGAAATATAGAGTGAATTAGTATGAAATTAACTAAGAAATATAGAGTGAATTAGTATGAAATTAACTAAGAAATATAGAGTGAATTAGTATGAAATTAACTAAGAAATATAGAGTGAATTAGTATGAAATTAACTAAGAAATATAGAGTGAATTAGTATGAAATTAACTAAGAAATATAGAGTGAATTAGTATGAAATTAACTAAGAGAGAAATATAGAGTGAATTAGTATGAAATTAACTAAGAAATATAGAGTGAATTAGTATGAAATTAACTAAATATAGAGTGAATTAGTATGAAATTAACTAAGAAATATAGAGTGAATTAGTATGAAATTAACTAAGAAATATAGAGTGAATTAGTATGAAATTAACTAAGAAATATAGAGTGAATTAGTATGAAATTAACTAAGAAATATAGAGTGAATTAGTATGAAATTAACTAAGAGAGAAATATAGAGTGAATTAGTATGAAATTAACTAAGAGAGAAATATAGAGTGAATTAGTATGAAATTAACTAAGAAATATAGAGTGAATTAGTATGAAATTAACTAAGAAATATAGAGTGAATTAGTATGAAATTAACTAAGAAATATAGAGTGAATTAGTATGAAATTAACTAAGAAATATAGAGTGAATTAGTATGAAATTAACTAAGAAATATAGAGTGAATTAGTATGAAATTAACTAAGAAATATAGAGTGAATTAGTATGAAATTAACTAAGAAATATAGAGTGAATTAGTATGAAATTAACTAAGAAATATAGAGTGAATTAGTATGAAATTAACTAAGAGAGAAATATAGAGTGAATTAGTATGAAATTAACTAAGAAATATAGAGTGAATTAGTATGAAATTAACTAAGAAATATAGAGTGAATTAGTATGAAATTAACTAAGAAATATAGAGTGAATTAGTATGAAATTAACTAAGAAATATAGAGTGAATTAGTATGAAATTAACTAAGAAATATAGAGTGAATTAGTATGAAATTAACTAAGAAATATAGAGTGAATTAGTATGAAATTAACTAAGAAATATAGAGTGAATTAGTATGAAATTAACTAAGAGAGAAATATAGAGTGAATTAGTATGAAATTAACTAAGAAATATAGAGTGAATTAGTATGAAATTAACTAAGAAATATAGAGTGAATTAGTATGAAATTAACTAAGAAATATAGAGTGAATTAGTATGAAATTAACTAAGAAATATAGAGTGAATTAGTATGAAATTAACTAAGAAATATAGAGTGAATTAGTATGAAATTAACTAAGAGAGAAATATAGAGTGAATTAGTATGAAATTAACTAAGAGAGAAATATAGAGTGAATTAGTATGAAAATTAAATGTGTGAGTTTACGAGGATGTGGGACTTTTATTTATAAGCAGAACCCTAAACATGCTTTTACTACTTGGGCAAATAAACATGTTTCATAGATTTTAAGGTGGCCACATAGGTAATTCACCATAAACATGCGGTCAATTGTACCCTTGAGCATGCTTTCCACGACTGAGCAAATAAACATGCTTCGTGGATGTTGAGGTGGTGCCACGACCAGCCAATTCTACCCAAACAGCTGATACTCTTCTTCAAGCCTAGAGACGTATTTGAGACCGATATTGGCATATAGAAGACATTGTAATCGTTAATTCGTAAATTCTTAAACAAAGACAACCAATTTTACCCACTAATCATCATCATCCATAATGGTAGGTCTTTGACTAGGGTTATGTCATGAATCTTTGGTCTTGTTCGAGGTGTTTTTGCGGGTTATTAATCAAAAAAAAATTGTAATTGTTAAGCTTAGAGGCGTAGTTTTGGAACTTATCTTTCATTTGAGACTGAGATTGGCACATAGGAGTCATTGTAAATGGTCTAAAAATCGCGTTGAAAATGGTTCCAAAGCTTGGTTTTGTGCATGAATAACAAGCTAAAATGGCTTCATAGGCATGTTCGAGATATTTTTTCGGGTTATTAATCAACTTTTTTTTGTAATTTTTAAGCTTAAAGGCGTAGTTTTGGAACTTATCTTTCATTTGAGGCTGATATTGGCACATGAGAGTCATTGTAAACAGTCTAAAAATCGCGTTGAAAATAATTCCAAAGCTTGGTTTTGTGCATGAATAACAAGCTAAAATAGCTTCATATGCAGAATTTTGGGTGTTTTTTTTTCTAGATATTAATCAAAAAATTTGCGTAATCTTTAAACTTGGAGGCGTGGTATTGTAACTTATCTTAAATTTTCTATTTTGTGATATTTTTTTTTAATCTAATTTCAGCTTATTGTTTTATATTTCAATGACTTAAAAGAAAGAGAAACGGATCGAAACATAAGTTCACATGTCAATGCGTTTATAAAATTATTACGTTTCAAACTAATACATAAAATGAAGACAATAAATTATGGAATCATGTTAGGATGAGATGGACTTAGGCTTCCCACAAAGCATGTATGAGGTCCGTTGTATTTCATTATTATCTAAAGGCTGTTCAGCCTCTTTCAATCGTGATACACGGATCCTCTAGTTACATCCGTGGTCCCTTCTAGATACATTTTGCAATATATTTCTTCGTATCCATTTTTCTTCATTGTCGACACAACTGAGCGGTGTATGTTGTAGTTCTTAATTACATCCTCCACGAGTATTCTTGTTGTGAATATCATTCCAACTTGTAGTTCACTATCATTATTGACAACAACACCGCATGAATGTCTCCCCATAGATGATAAATCATCTACGTTTTTAGCCATTATAAAGCGAATTACTATAAAATTGACTAAAAGAAATATATAGCAAATTAGTATGAAATTAACTAAGAGAAATATAGAGTGAATTAGTATGAAAATTAAATGTGTGAGTTTCTGAGGATGTGGGGGCCTTATTTATAGCAGAACCCCTAAACATGCTTTTACTACTTGGGCAAATAAACATGTTTCATAGATTTTAAGGTGGCCACATAGACGGCCAATTCTACCATAAACATGCGGTCAATTGTACCCTTGAGCATGCTTTCACGACCTGAGCAAATAAACATGCTTCGTGGATGTTGAGGTGGTGCCACAACCAGCCAATTCTACCCCTAAACAGCTGATACTCTTCTTCAAGCCTAGAGACGTATTTGAGACTGATATTGGCATATAGAAGACATTGTAACTGGTTAATTGTACCCTTAAACAAAGACAACCAATTTTACCCACTAATCATCATCATCCATAATGGTAGGGTCTTTGACTAGGGTTATATGCAGATACTGGTCTTCATCTAGACTCCTCGATTAAGGTGTAAAAATAAGTTACCCGCAACTTCATACAAAAGGTTAAGAAATTTTTCGGTACTTAAAAAGACCACTCATTTCCAAATATTGTGATTTTTCGTTCATCTTGAACAAAAATAAGAAAGACGCATATCGTCAATCTTCTAACCCACCAAAAGCATGTAGTGATCTTATAAATGCAACTACATATACCAACAAACCACAATATCTGGAAGATGTCTTTGTAAAAGAATTTTCCAGATATGTCGTTTGTTGTCATTAATAGCTACAACTGAATTTTTTTCGGATCTGGTAGCAATTGACAACAATCGAACAACTATCTTTTAAAGGATATATTCACATCCTTCAAAATGTGAGGATTTTTGGCACGTTTTTAGGGACTTCACGTTCTGCAGAATGCAAGTTCTGCAGAGATTCCTGGCGTGACAAGATCAGAGTATGCCATAGATTTGACATGTCACTAAACCTCACGTTCTACAGAAAGTGAGGTCTATTTATTTTTTTAAAATTAAAATTCCACCGTCTACAAATGCTTTGAGAGAATTCGTATTGATTGGTGTAATAGTTTTGATACTTGTAATTTCTAATAATATTTTAGTTTTTTGTAAGTATCGAAACTTGTCGTAAAACCAACAACCTACAATGTTACTGTATCAACAAAGTGCATCAACAACCTAAAAAATTAAAACAAATATTATACCTGGGATGAGGAGAACCTAAAAAATTAAGCTTAGAGGCATAGTATTGGCACATAGGAGACATTGTAAACGATATAAAAATCGCGTTGAAAATGGTTCCAAACCAAAAGAAATGAAACCTTAACGAAAAGATTTTATTACTTACAAAAATAGTAGAACAATAAGAAAGTACAATTAATTGATACGAGGACCTGAGCAATTAGGACATTTGTCCCTCATGTGTTTGGGATTCCTACATATACTGCATAGTTTTAGCTGTTTGGTTTTTTCTCAAAATTTGTGGGCCAAATCCTCACCACAGTAAATTCGCGTTAATCGTGGATGACCATTTTTTGCGTCGTAGTGCAAGATCTGGCCGTATTGTAGGTTCATCATCAACTACGTTCGAATCAAATTCATTTCCAATGGGAGGAAACTCGTATTGATAAACCTTGAATACGGTTTCAAGTAATTATACTAGATCAACCAATGACATGTAGTAAATCCGTACAGAAGAACAAGCAGCAATGGCGTGCGAACATGGTATTTGAATGTTTGAAAGACTCCGCACTCGCAGGTTCTTGCTTGTATATCAACCACTTATACGTTGTGTTGCATGTCTTCCAACGGTTTAGAATATTTCAAAACACAAAATAAATGGTGTTCGCGATAGAAGCATGTCATATTCATCGTATTTGAATGTTGCACAAATGTTTGAAATTTTCTAAGGAGGTCTGGCTAGACTCTATGGCCACCTGTCATCTGGTCAACTGCTTGTTTTCCCAAGTTGCAAAAAAGGTAGCCAACTGATAATATTTCGCTTTGACAACGAGAGTGATAGGCAAATGGCGCACTCACTTCAGTGATGAATTGATCGTCTCAACCAAGTTCGTTGTCTATGACCATATCATTTACCCTAATTAAATGATCGAAGTCATTTCTCCCTCGAGATTTTAACAAGGAAGTATAGCCTTGTAAATTCCTAACTCTCACTTGTTCAAGCAGCTTCTCAATCTCATGTACGAAATGAGTGTTGTCATTCTAACAAAAATAGAATAGTTAATGATAATTAATAAATGCAAAGATATCTTAAACCCACAAGAGTGAAAAACGTGCTCATTCGAAGCACCATTAGACGTTCATCTTCACTCTTGTACCTTTACAAATAATTTGCAGTAATGTGGCATAAACAATATCGGTGGTAAATATAAAAAGGTTGCCAAGACCGACCCATACGCTCGATTGCGTATTTGATCATTGTGCCTCTTTCAAAAATAACACATATCCCGTCATATCTATCACGCATAACATGAGATAGAATATTTCTTCATAAGCTCTTAAGGAAGAATTATCAAGAGTCGATATCTTCCCTTTTGACTATTGCGAAGGCGTTGGGAATAATTTTTCTATTCTCGTCTTGTGCAACTACCAATAATAAAAAATGTGTGTATCTGTCGTACAACCATGTGTTGTCTATTTGAACCATCGGCTTGCTGTGATAAAATACATTAATGCACTACAAAAATGTCCAAAATAGGCAATAGAATTGGCACACATACGACACGATCATTTTTGTACGCCAGTATAGTTTCTAGTTTCACAATCGTTCCCAATATGTGTTTTTATATCATTTTTAGACATGGTCGCAAATCTTTGTACGATTCCTCCCATTAGCCATACAATTCGTGTATGACCCGCCACCTTGCATACCATACTTTATAGTAGTCAACTGTGTAGTAGTATTGAAATATAATTGAAGCGATATAAGTCATAACTATTACCCGGAGATTTACTTTGACTAATAGAATAAAGGAATCATAAAGGACGTGAACATCCAAGTTACGATGATCCTGAATAAGGTTGCTGACGGTGCATGTATGAGGCCCTGTGTATTTTGTGATACACGAACCCTCCAATTACATCCCTAATTTTTGTGGACGCATTCAGAAATGTAGAAATCCAGTTAGGTTTTTTTCACAGTCGATGTAACTGAGTGGAATATATTATAGTTTTTAATGGTAGCCATGGTGAGGTTTTTTTGTTATAAAGGTCATTCCAATATAGAGTTTACTATCACCACGTTGGTTGTATTGCTCAATCTGTGGGAATTGTAAAAATTCTAGAACATTGAAAGATTTCATATCAATCATTGTGAAGTGGGATGGTAGCTGGTAATAAGAAATTAGAGTGACCACATGTGGAACGTTGATAGGTACGACGTGTTCTTTGTTGCCTTCGATATCATCCTCTACTTCTTCTAGCATGTCAAGGTCTTCTAGTTCTTCATAGAAGGGGCCTTGTTCGTCACCATCAGGGCTGGTCACCCTTACCGATTCTTTGTTAAAATTATTCCCCTTAAATCAGAATAGTTCTGGGTCGTTGAATACTACGGTAATAGGTGTATCAGTTGTCCATCGATCATTAGACCGCTCACGAATTGTATGACCAAGATCAAGGTCGACAACACCAACATAAGAATATCTTCCCATATATGGTGAAATGTAGTTTGCACTAGAGATATACGTTGAATATCATCTAGATGAGAAATTATCGAATGGGTTAAACGTTTCATGGTCTGGGGACCTCATGTAGTTTTGAGATAATGACGTGGCTACACCCATACTGTATGGATTGTACGTTGAATGTTGGGTTAGTGGCAGGTTCAAGTCAAATTCGAAACTAGCTACGCAAGAATGTCTTGGCATCGAAGATGATGATGCGCCCAAGTCGTTGTGTGTACTATATGTACTTAATAAGTTGAAATTATTTTGTAAATTGGATGTCGAACTTTGAACATTAGGATCGAAGTCAAAATTCTCTCGTCTCTAATTTTGGACTTCGATAGCATAATCATTATCAGAAAACATTGCATACAGCTCAAGGAGCCCTCCTAATGAATACTAAAAGTGGAATTCTACCATCAGTTCCACATCACTGCTGTCCACAATGTGGTATATTGAGTAGGTTAATGGTTCTAACAAAGTCGATAGTTGATACTTCAACGGTTTTAGTTTTTTTCTGCGAGCATGAGGAATATTATTCTTCAATTCATTTGTCAACGCCTTATACGTTAATTTCCTCAGTAGAGTTATCGTAACAGCATTTAAGGACTGAAAGACGACGCCAAGAGATACATCAGCTATCATCTGTCTATCATAGTATACCAAAGCAGTAATAGTTTCTTGTCTCGACATATTTTGAGAATATCTATGATCATCTAGATAGAAGAACAAACATTAGCAACATTGTAATGACTTCAAACTATATAAGAATAGAGAAGTCTCGCATAAACTTACAATTAAAACACTTATCTGAAAGTAACATCAGGCAAATTAACTTCAAGTCCTCCAAATTAACGTCTTGCATAAACTACTACAATTGATATGGTTTGTTTGCTTTTATTTCTATCTAATATAAGGGGTACAATAACAATAACATATATTCGAGTCCTTCAAAACTGGAGAATTCTTTTATTTTTTGGACTTGTAATATACGTTTTATCAGATTCCTGACATGGGAGGGACCTCTGGTTCTACAGAACGCGAGTTCTGCAAAAATTTCTGACATGGCAGGGACCCCACGTTCTGTAGAGATTCTTGATGTGGCAGCACTAGCGTAAGTATCGATGTGACATATCAATGAACCTCGCATTCTGTAGAAAGTGAAGTCCGTAATTTTTTAAAATTAAACCACAAATTCCACCATCTTTAAAAATGTTTATCCATCGGGGTTGCAGATTCAAGAAAAAAGTTAAATAAAAAATGACCTTTACCGAAGGTTTCAAACGACGGTGTCCCATTTCAAAATTTATTTCGTCATTTCCTTCAACAACAAAATCAAGAGAGATGAGTTATATGATTTGATTTCAGCGCAGCTTAAAAATCTACAACACGAAAAATTACTTTTTTGCAGGCTAAAATACACGTTGATGAGTCTGACCCTGAATCGCATTACATGTTGACCTTATCAAATACAAACGGCATTCACAAGATGTTTAGGAGTTACACTCATGCCAGGGGTACGAACATCGAGTTGAGTGTAAAATTTGATGAAAAACATCAAGAAACCCAACAACAACTATATTGACAGAAGACAAAGAGGCAATTCTGCTAGCTAATTACAGTAAACGACGAGAGAAAGAGCAAAAAATTGAAGAACTAAACTTAATATCAGACATGTCTACAGACTACAACGACACAGAAACTGGCTTCTCTTCTATTTATTTCAACTAAGCGTAACTTTGTGTATTTTTTATTAAGTTTAAAAATTAGTATTGAAATAAATTATTGTGTTGTTAAATACGAATCTATAAAATATTATGGGTCAAAGTATTTATGCATTGAACCAAACAAACTATTATAATATTTTTCATTAATATAAAAAATTTTAAACATTACATAGTTATGATTAATCCATGAAAATACCTAATGATGCTTATGTCCACCCGTACCGTACTATGGTGAACGACGATCCTGACGTGGATTTTTTCAAACAACTCTACCTTCTTCCTCATCATCATCATCTCTATCTGCATCTGGAGTACCACCGCTGCCACTGAGACCGTATAGAATAGACTCTACGGTGCCATCTGGTCAACAATACCAGAATCAAAGTTTGTTGCCAATGGTGGAAATTGATATATTGGAGGAACAAATGTAGAAGGAAATAAAGGATAATGCACTGGCACATGTACATGAAGAGTAGTAAAAGGACGAAACACATTCGTGAAAAAACTTTGCAACTGACTCCCCATTTGCTAAAATGATGGGCTACCCATAAGGTGAAATGATGAATGAGTCGAATGAGTGAATGCAGGTGTTGGCACCGGTGTCTCAAGCGCTACTGCTGACTGTGCAAGTACTTATATTGTTCCCAATGACGAGACTCTTGGAGCTTGTATTCTTTTTCTCTGGCTTTGTACCTTCATTCTACTACCACACTGTGTTGGCGGACGTTGCGTCGGCGAGCGGTTTGAGATAGACATATTTATTTCTCTTTCTCGTTCCTCTGTGGTGAGTATATATGGATCCCATTTTCTTGTACCACTACATGTAATTATACGTGATATTGTGGTCGACGATGGGTTCACAAATGGGTCGGCTACCAACTCTGTCCCTCCAATGCCTCATCCACACCACATGATGTTTCCCTCAATCAACATTCGTCTTTTCTTGTCGCGTTAAGAGGTGCAATTTGTCCAAATTTACAGGTACTTGCGAAATCTCTTGGACACAGTAAAATTGTCGCAACATGCGATTGGTTGGATGCTACTCGACTATTTCATAATGTATCAGCGGCAAAGTTAACATTCAAACATTCGAACTCTGCCATATTCTGTCTGGAATACAATCTCTAATATCATGACCATCGTACGACGTTCACAAAAACTACATAAAAAATTTTGTTAACTAAGCTAGATAAACTTCATTTATAAACCAAATGATTTTTTTAATTAAATTAATAAAATCGATTAAAAATATTACCTCATCTTCTCGTTTATCGATCAAGCGTCTAAAATCTCGCTGAGTTTTTGGTAGTCCCACTTGAGACAATGGATGACTCCACTTATCATTCATACAACAAAATATTATTATTTCATATTATAAAAAAATGTATAATATAAACTTAGTTTATTTTTTATTACCTTAAATGTAGTGGAAATTCGAATGGGGTCAGACCCGATTGTTTAAGACTCGGTAGTAAAAAAGGCATTCAAAACCAATCTTAGGACTGCAGCAATAGAAGACACCCTCCAATGGTATGTGTCTCCGGATCGACATTTTTACAGAGCTCCCTAAACAGATATGCCAAGACTGTCGACCCCAAACTTTTTTTTTCTGGATTCCTCAAAATTGCGTAGATAAGGCAACCACATTAAATGCACTTTGTTCCGGGATTTGTCTGGCATCAAGATCCCCAATAACTCGTAAAATATGGGCACAAGCAAATAGCTGCAAAAACAATAATTACCGATAAAAATTTACAATAAAATAAAATAACAAAATAAATAATCATAAATAATAAAATTTATATTAACATTCTATATTTCTTCATCAGTATTTGGGGGTAGATCTGAAAAATTTTGGTCTAAAAAAAGTTATAAAAATTTTACTGCCATCGAACTTGTCTGGAGCAACACCGAGCAATTCACAACACAAGAGGTATCACTCATTTTCGGCAACACCTTTATAACCTCTCTATCAACAGGCAGACCAAGATGCAATGCAACATCTTGTAGGGTAATAGAAGCCTCACCACACGGAAGATGAAATGTGTGTCTCTGGCCTCCACCTTTCTAGCAATGTGTTTATCAATGGAGGATGCAACTTGGTACCGCCAATTATACTGGAAACATGGACAAAACCGACTTCTTCCAAATCCGAAACAATATTCGGATAATGTGGTTTCGTAATACAGTTGAGGTAAAAAGTCAACGCACGTTCATACCCCTTAAAATTAAAATATAAATAAATAACAATTAATAAAATTAATTAACTCAATAAAAAAAAATTTTACCTCCGAATTTGTTCGCCAAAAGTCGAACACATGTTTCTGATTCAGTCTCAATAACCCCACCATTATATCGAATATCGAATATTTGCACTCTTAAAAAATAATATCAAATACTGACTATCTAGTAGATAAAGAATAAGGAAAAACAAGTTGAGATATGAGAAAAAAAGGACACAATGAGCCCCTATTTATAAGAGTCCTCGCACCCCTTCCAAAGCGAGTTTTCAATGGATCTCGCTACCTGCAGAACGCAAGGTCCGTTAAAAAGACGCGACCATTCAATTCGAATAAATGATAACCTATTAGCAAGGAACGGACGTTCATGTCTTTTGGGAAGAGGGTAATGGCCCCATGACAAGTGGTATCAGAGCGACCCTTTGACTGCCCAATTTCACGCCGAGCGCCCATGAGTGGGGTAGGCAGGTTGGACAACTGTGACAATGTGACCCATCACGAGAGCGGAAGCTCTTGACGAGGGCGTCACGAGGTTGAGTGGGGGAGAATGTCACGCCTGAGAAGAGGCGGGGTCATTAATCCCACATTGGAAAAGAAAAGGGAAGTATTGGGATATAAATACGGTGGCGCTGCACATCTTATCAGGCATGTCTTTTGGGAAGGGGGTAATGACCCCGTGACAAGTAAGCGAGTTCTTAGAATTTTAAATAATTTTTAATTTTTAAATTTTATATATGTTTATTTTTTGTTTTAAATAATAATTTTAATTTTAATTTTAGCCTTTTCTTTTTCTTTTTTCTTTTTCTTTTTATCTTTTAATTTTTAATTTTTATTTTAAATTATTTTTTAAATCTTTTCAGATCTTTTTTGATAAAATATATCCTTATATTTTATCTTTTACTATCATTTTTTACTTATTTGAATCTCTTTTGATTTTTAAATTTTTTTATTTAAATTTTCTTTTAGATTATAATTTTTTAAAGATAAATGAATCTCCTAATAATTAGGATATTTTTTAAAATTATTTTTTTAATTACCATGTTTTAAAATATTTTATAATTACGATATTTAAAAATATATTTTTTCAATAAATTAAGATTTTTTTAATTATCATCTATATATTTTAATTTTTTTTGAAATCTTTTAAAGGATTTACTCTTTTTGGTTGAAATAAATTTATTCAACTCTTATTTTAATTATGAAATCATCTTCTAAAATCTTTTAAAGATGGTAAACATTATTTTATAAACATCCATATTTAAATTTTTAGATATTTTAAAAGATCATGCTTTTTTAGTTTATAATTTAAATAATTTAAGATACTTTAAAAGATTTTTTAAAATTGAGATTTTTAATTACCTTTTTTTAAAGACTTTAAAAGATGGATTTTTTAAAACTTTTTACCTAAACAGTAACGTCTTTTTGTCAAAACTCCTACCAAATGGAACTCGTGTTCTGCAGAAAGTAACTTCTCAGGATTTTTAATTAATTTTTTATATGTTTATTTTCTGTTTTAAATACTATATTCCATTTTAATTTTAATTTTTAGCTTTTAATTTTAATTTTTAGCTTTAAATTTATTTTTATATTTATATTTTAAATTATTTTTTAAATCTTTTCAAATCTTTTTTGATAAAATCTATCTTTATATTTTATCTTTTACTATCTTTTTTTACTTATTTGAATCTCTTTTGATTTTTAAAATCTTTTTATTTAAATTTTCTTTTAGATTATGATTTTTTTAAAGATGAATGAATCTCCTAATAATTAAGATATTTTTTAAAATTATTTTTTAATTACCATGTTTTAAAATATTTTAGAATTACAATATTTGAAAATATTTTTTTAATAAATTAATTTTTTTAATTATCATCTATAAATTTTATTGAAATCTTTTAAAAGATTTTTTTCAAAAAAAATAACGTCTTTTCCTGTAGATGGATCTCGCTTTCAGAAAGCGAGTTTTATGGATTTACTATTTTTGGTTGAAATGGATTTACTCAACTCTTATTTTAATTATAAATTTATTTTTTAAAACCTTTTAAAGATGGTAAACATTATTTTATAAGGATTTATATTTAAATTTTTAGATATTTTAAAAGATCGTGCTTATTTAGTTTATAATTTTTATAATTTAAAATGCTTTGAAAGATTTTTTACAATTAAGATTTTTTTAATTACTTTTTTTAAAAATATTTTAAAAGATGGATTTTTTAAACTTTTTTACCCAAACAGTAATATCTTTTTGTCAAAACACAAGCCTACGTCTTGCGATAAATTATGCCGCTTTAAATATTCGGAGACCTCGTGTTCTGCAAACAGCGAAGTTCTTTTTCTAAATTTTAACGCAAAGTATTTTTATGTGGGCGATTTAGGGGCCATTTTTTCAAATAATACTGGGAGGGGTCATTTCTCCAATAGATTATTTAAAAAGGGTTTTTCATTTAAAAATGCAGATGAAAGAGCCAAAGAAGGCAGAAACCAGACAGCAGTGAACCAGAAACAGATATAGTAAACCAAACCAGCATGTACTTGGCACGCCCTTTGAGTGCTAAAAGCACACTCTTGGCCCTTGGGAATGTCGTTTTATACCAGCAAAGAAAGGCGAGGAAACCCAAGTGTCAACACTCAATACTAGCCTTTTCCCATGTTTGGTAATTCAGGAATCGTCCCATCACCAAAAACACAAAGGAACCCCACCTCCTTGTTTCTCGCTTCCTCCCTACACATGTCAATTCCACTATTAGATTAAGTACTTTGGTATTTTGATTCAAGTCATCTTGGATTATTTATTCGGTTATTTCAAGTTCAAGTCATTTTAAGTTCCCACCATTCCTTGAGGAAGTAATCTCATGTTCCCAACAAGGTTAAGATTTCAAAACTTATGATGTAACCTCAATATCAACTCATCCTTAGATTATTTTACATTCCGTGTTTCGAATGCATCTTTTAAGTCATAATGTTAGTCGGGTTCGAATTTGGGTTAATTACACGGTATCCACCCATCTTTCCCTCTTTCAGTGGTCAGTACTGATATGCCTATATCAACAGAATGCGTGTGCATGTGTGTGTGACATTGACATGTGATTGCAGCATCAATCTCTTTCGGGTTTCCATTTTTAATATAGCACCAACAGAAGATGGAATGCATGGACAGATACCCCATCTCAGTCTCTAATTCAAACTCTTTCCAGAAAACCATGGGTCCAGCTTCATCGATCATTAATGGCTAGCTAGACAACTACTTGCTCTAGTGAAAACATTTGGTTCCATATGTGAGTGAGATGGTTGAATTCTCCATTGAAAATGCTCAAGGACTAGGTCCACAGGTTGCATTGTGGCTAAGATAGTTGTGTGTGGGTGCCAATTCAACACTTTGCAGTACTTGGTAGCTACCGAGGCTAAGCTAGGGTTTGCAAGCTAAGTCAAAATTTCATCCACTTTATCATTCAAGTCAAATATCCAAGGTGTTTAATGACTAGATTACTTATTTTGACTTGGGGAAACTGAATTAAAAGGATGCTCTTTGAACAAAGTCATGCATTATAATATGTAGTAATAAATGGAATGCATATGTAGTTATTTATAGATATTAATGGAAGTGAAGTATAGCAAGTGGGTATATATCTACTCTTTTGGGAGATATATGTGAAGTGTCGTCCTTCGAACAGTTAGTCCAATACTCAAAATCAGTATAGTACTCCTAGAGTGTCTCTATTCGCCAAACACAAACTCTTCAATTTAATCATCCTCTTTAAAAGTACGAGACAATAAATCTCGAAATTAAAATAGATCATAGACAACTTAAGTGGTATCATGCACCCATGACCTTTAAGCTTAAGTATGTGTTCAAACTTCAAATCCCACCAAACACAAACTTTTTAGCTTTCTTTAGGCACATAGACGCTCTTAACACCCTCTTTAAAAGTACGAGAGACAAAATGAACTAAGCAAAATAATCTCGACAATACAATATCAATTATTAGAAAATTAGATAAGCTGATTTCTCCTAAAAGAATCCCAAGATCATACACCAATATTTGAAAAGTTAAGAGCAAGGGGACTAGTAAGTAAGTAGTAATGTTAGTAAACCTAAATTTTCTTGATTGACTCGAGACCATGGCTTCTTAGATATATATCCACAAACTAGATAGCTAGGCCATCCTGTATGATCAAAAACCCTAACCTTAAATTTCTTCTAAAAAGCACCCACACTCTGAGTAATAATTACCTCGCTAGCTATATATATAGCACCATAATCTCTTCGTTTTTCATAGTATGAACCTTGAAGAGAAGGCTGAAATGGACTTGGTTCCACAACCCGAGCATCTCTGCTATGTCCGCTGCAACTTCTGCAACACTGTTCTTGCGGTACTTGATTCTCTTCTACTTCTCTCAACCATATATAGCGTAGGGTTTCTTATGATGTATGTATGTATGTATGTATGTATGTATGTATGTATAGGTTGGGATCCCATGCAAAAGGTTGCTGGACACTGTGACCGTGAAATGTGGACATTGCAGTAACCTCTCCTTTCTCAGCACCAGGCCTCCATTGCAAGGTGAATGCCTCGATCCCCAAACCACACTCACTCTCCAGGTACGTTTATAAGGGCAACCGTCTGAAATAGATTTGAATATTTGATATGATTGGTAATGGAATTAACTTGTTTGTACTCATGATGTTGATGGGGGAAGTAGAGTTTCAGCGGTGATTTCATGAAGGGTACTCAGTGTTCATCGACATCGTCGTCGACATCGAGCGAGCCATCGTCTCCCAAAGCACCGTTCGTTGTAAAACGTATGTAACCCTTAGCTTATTATACTCTGAACTATACAAAATCCAGTTACTAATGGTAAAACAATACTTCCTTTTGATTAAAACTTCTGTAGCCCCTGAGAAGAAACACAGGCTCCCATCTGCTTACAATCGGTTCATGAAGTAAGCAATGCTGCTTTCTGCTTTGAAACTATATATATATATATATCATAGTTACTAATATTTACATTGAAAGGGAGGAGATACAGCGTATTAAAGCAGCAAATCCTGAGATTCCACATAGAGAAGCTTTCAGTGCAGCAGCTAAAAATGTATGAACAAATTGAGCTAATTTAGAGCTTAAGTTTTTATGCACACTCGTATATTTTTATTACTTTTGTTGGGTAACATGCAGTGGGCTAGGTATATCCCAAATTCTCCACAAGCAGCGGCATCAGTTTCCGAAAGCAACAGCAATGTAAGGAAACAACATATATATATATATATAGATAGATATATAAACACACGAATGGTTATGATTTTTATGGGCAGGCATGACTGACAGATTGATGCATTTAGGGTTTCAATCAAATGTTCAAGGAATGAAGAGGAGATATTAGTGCAGCAAAGTACAGAGCTCGAGATAAAGATAGCCTTGACTTGACTGCATGCTGCCTTACATAAGAACTTTAAGCCATATGTTTAACGTAACTTCAATTTGTATCTCAAACTTTCTTAATTATCATCTTTTATATTAAGAATCTAATTAATATATGAATATTTGTGTTACATCTTCCGTTTTTCTTTGCCGTCATATTTGATCCATCTCCAGTGCTGAAAATATTTGTAGCCATGTTCATGCAAATCTGGCTATAATTTTAATTTATGTGCATTACCTTTGTATGGATCAACTATATATATATATATATTCGAATATAAATATTAGATATGAATAGTTCAAAAATAAACTCGGATAATATAAATTATTATGGATTAGAATAATCAACTGAGAAAATAACATGAGAAATTTTATCATCCGTCGACTTTATAAAGATCTCAAAGTTTTAGCGGGAACTGAATGTCTCTCATATTTTAAAACTCATTAAATTTTAGGAATTACATTAGAAAATATTTTTTTATAGTAAACCATGGATATCTCTACACTGCCCTCAACATTTTTATAGAAAAAAATTTAGTCCCTTATCTATTCTCCATCCAACTATTTTTTGGTAAAGTAATATCTAATCTTACAATTTATTTTTATTTTGGTACCCTACTGGTGGGGTGTACAAAACCGGCTCAATGGGTATCCATGAGACCTAATAAATTCAGTATCACTACTATATTATTACTATGTTTCATCCTGCCTTCCACCTTTTTAGCTTGCATTATGAGCTTATTGGGCCACTGGATACCCATTGAGCCGATTTTGAACACCCCTGCCTACCGGCCACCGTTAAAAAGTAACAACAAAACTAACATGATACTTTTATGAGGAGAGAAAATAAAAAGAGAAAAAATATCATGTCAGCTTTGCTGTTAATTTTTACCTATGAAAGTACCAAAATAGAAACAAAAATATTAAATATTATCTTGCCAAAAAATAGTTAAAGAACTAAAAACAGAAAATAAGTGAGATACCAAATAAGTTATTTTACGCTTGTTACTATTATTATTATTGTTATTAAGAAGAGAGTGACTATGTATGTGCTCTCATATCAAAATTATTATAATAATTATTATTTATTATTCAAAATTTAATATTATAAAAATAACAAATTATTACAACACTAACATAATAAATGGGCGATGGGGAAAATAAGAATCCCCACCCCAGAAATGAAAAAAATATTCAGAAATTCAAAAAGGAAAACCTTTGTATCTTATTCGAGTTAAACCAATTCATATTACTCCAAATTTATTTGTCGTACAAAAAAACTTTTTGAATTACCCGTAGAAAGAGATTTCGCTAATAAAAAAGCTTTCAACGCCGCCCAATATCCTTTCTTTTTCCAAACATTTTTTCGAATACGCTTTTTTGATTTATAAGTACTTTTTTTGGAACTGTCATTCAAAAAAAGGTTATTCAATGCTATAGTAAGACGTCAAAGACATCTATTTTTTTTAAACAAAAAAATAATCGGGCTTTTTATGTAATTATTTATCTATTCCTATAGATTTTCTAGATTATAACTATATATATACTATACAAATTTTATAAAAAAAAATGAATAGAGATGGGAAAATCACATAAAATACTTCTATTCTAGAACAAAAAAAATGATATAACCTTTTTTATTTATATTCCATACGCTATCCAGCAAAAAAAAAGATTTTTTTATTTAATTTATTGGTACCTTTCTTTTTTATATCTCCATTCAAATCTATAGAATATAGGATAGATTAGGTTCTATATCTATTATGATTCTAACATCCATAATCCATTGTTGGGTCCAATAATATATACTGTTGGCCTTCAAAAACAAAAGGTTCCCATATGGTGTTCAATGGTTGCGTTGCATTCTTTGTACCTTTTGAATTTGCAATCTACTTGCCAATGGTGGACTAAGCACGTATATATTTCTGTATTAAACATTTTTTATTATCTAATTATCAAACTTTTTAGAAAGCTTAACTATAAAATAAGTGCCTCTTTTTTATAATGTGTCTTAAATTTTCTTTTTTTATCAAAATAAATATCTTAGTTAACTTTAAAATAAATAAAAAAATAAAACTTTAAACGAGCATTTCAATTAAAAAATACTTTAAAAATTTATTGCAAAAAATTTACATAAATTTCGCACTTATTTTATAGTTAAACTTTTTTAAAAGACTATCTTTTAGTCCTAAAAGTAACAACATGCAGTCAAAACTCCAAGACTAAGAATGGTGGCTGTAAAGAAATGCAGAAAAAGAGTTATTATGCTCCAAAGACTAAATTAATATCAACCTGAAATAAAGCAGCAATCAAAATATTTTAACAAAGATATGCATGCAGCACAACGACAAGCATATCTTCTTCCAATCAATATGAACCTCTTATATTTATATATAAACTTAGTGCAAAATGATTCAAATTCTAAACTTTTTTTTACAGGGGAGATCTTTATTCCAACTTGACTCTTGGGTTGTCCCTTTGAACATTGTCCCTTCAGCGCAACCAAAGTGATGGATCATAAAAAAATGTCTCAAATAGTATCATATATGAACATTAAACCAGCTACAAGACTTTAACTACATAGAAAGGACAAGTACTACTGAACTTGCACCGATGTACAGTTACAACGTCCAGGATTCGTGTTGTTATATACCAACCGGAAACGGGATGTGCTACAAATGTATCAGAGTTTCTAACACCCTATGGTAAAATGCGTTGATGAGATAAATAACTTTTGAATGCAGCACTTTTTGCAACTCTTCCTGTAAACCTGCAAGAAGAATAGAACATTCACGGAGAACATTTGAAAGCAGGAAAAAACTGAGGCTAGAAGATCATGTTTGCGCGTACTATGTGGTGGGGAAATAAAACAGGTTCTCGTTTTCCTGCTTTACTTGCATGGAGTTCCGTTGTTGCTCCACTCTTTGAAGATGTGTTGAAAGTTGAAGCAAATCCACAGTGGTTCCATTTTCAGGAGAAAGGCAATACCTAGTGCTAAACAGATCTGAGTTTTGAACTTGAACGTTGAAATTAGCAGTACGACCAGCATCAGAGACCGCAACAGAGCCTGCATGACTTACTCCCATGGGGCTCATCCCACATGAATAAAAGGTATTCACAGCAGATTTTTCAGAGTTACGATGGGCATGGCCGGCTTGATCGATCAAGGGCCTAGTCATTTGAATTCCTGTCACATGGCTTGACAAATCCTGGGATTGAGCTGACAGAAGAGAGAGAGCACGGTCTGAGCTAGAAACCCCAGAGAACTCTTTAACCATTGATGCTACACTAGGAGCATCGATGGCTTCGGTTGCCGATGAAAATGTTCCACGAACATGTTGTCTCCCACTGCCATGCATCTGAAAGAAAGATGATGGTAACAACTGCCCCTTCGCGATCGGTATTGCCGACTGGGCATTAAACATCGGCTTCTCTTCAGATTTACCCTGCTGGCATTGATTAGTGTACGCGTGTCTTTCGGGATGAAGAAAGTCAACTCGAAATACATTTGGGACAACGAAAGGTGTTTGTTTCGATATGGACGTCCCCAGAAACTTGGTACCTTAAGGTCCACATAGGATACCAATATGTTAAAGTTTCGCAAAATTAAATTCTATAACAATCTAATGAAGCAAAGAAAGCTAGGACAATTTGGTTGCTACAACTCATATTTCTATTTTTAGCCTGCAAATCGAACTGAACCTATACTGAAAAGCACGTATGAGATCGTTCTTTTCTGTATGCACATATTAGTTTTCAAGGGCTTGCACAAAATGTTTCCATCGACTTACTATCTGTACCAATGCAATCGAGAGTGAAGGGCTTAAATTACATGACTGGTTCTGCCTTGGAACAGGTTTGAGTTTATATCTTCAACTTCAAATATATGAGCCTCGGGAGATGTAAAAGGTAAGAGATAGTTCATACCTTGATACGAATGCAGCAAATTATGTGATTTTCCAGAAAAGGTATTGAAATTAAGCTTCCTTCTACGCTCATTATGCCCTGCTAGGCGTTTACGACAACTGCGCTTTCCATCATCAAATTCAGCAAGTAAATGAAACCTGATGTAGCGACAAGAATCACGATTAGTACCACACAACAAATGTATCGAAATACGGGCCATGGAAGTGCAAAACAATGAACAATTATGTTGCAGGTCCACCCTAATATATGTCGTCGTTAATGCTAGAAAAGGACAGAGAAGGAAAGACTTGGGGACCTTCCTCCAAAAGGAAAAGGTTGGCCTGCAAGAAACAACCTATATGCAAGCTGAAATACATGGCAATTATAAGGATAAACACCTGTACTTGTTCATTTGCATTAATGAAAATTCTCTAAATCGGTTTCGATTGTTAGACAATATGATCTTAAACTACAAACAGGCTAAGATAAACATCAAATTTAACATAGAGACATATCAAAATTGAAGGGAAAAAGATAGTAAAAAGAGCAAGCAACCTGCTACACTGCTGACAAAATCTCTGTTCAATTCCATTAACGATAACTTTAGCTGTCTTAGAGTGAGCCTCACAAACTTTATGCCTCTTGTGGTAATCTTTTGAAGAGCTAAGATCCTTATTGCAACCATAAACTTGACAACAAGGAGTATGGGAAAGCGAGCTCATCGTCCTAGCTTTCTTTGGCATGAAAGCCGGTCGAACTGGGGAAAGGACCGAAACTTCTTTCGAGAATTTCCCATCATGTGCATCTTTGTAATCAGTCGATCTCCCTAGCTTCAAATCAATGAGTGAAGATTCTTGACTGTTGGAGTCCATCAAAGAACTACAATGCTTGGTACCAGACTCTTCTTCACCAAAATATGAACTAGAGGAAACCATACATGAAGGGGAAACTAGAGTTTTAGCAGTGGAATCATTACCAAACTCAGCTCCAAAAATCCCCATACTAGTGTTACCATAAAAGGGCTTTTTGTTCATATCAGAAATACCAAAATCCATGAAATCCAAGCTCTCAACAACTTCAATATCACTAGAAGAAGGCTTGAGGTCCCAACTTAGCATTGCTTTTCTGCTTCTGGCAAAAGCATCCAAATCCATTTCATCAGTAAAAAGAAGGCCTTTTCCTTCAGAACCGTAACTCCAAGACTCCATCAGTATGAATAATGTAAATGCCTACACATAATTGGTAAAGAAGTTAAAAAAGGAGAAAATCATTAACACAAACAAAAGAGTGATAAATATACACAGACCATTGATTTGAGTAGTGTGTTAGTTAGATTTTAACATTACATTACAAAAAAGGGAAGTTAGAGATATTCCCATGAGCATTTAACAAAAAAAAGTACATTAAAAGAGGGTTCACAAAGAAGAGAGAGAATCAAAGATACGTTTGGTTGCAGAGAAAGTGGAAGAGATTTTTTTTAAAGGAAAGAAAATGAAAACTTAATGAACATGTTCATAATAATTGAACCGAGTAAAGGCTGATTCTTTGATATTCAAGTCCAAAAGGAACTAAAACTACTGAAAAAAGCATAATAGTTTCAGCTGAAGCAGAAGAGATTAATAGAACCCAAAGCTCCAAATTCTTTCACATTTCAAATCCCAAGAAAACAGAGTTGCTAAGAAACGCTTAATCAACCAAAACAAAATAGTAGGCAAAAAAATAAAGGATGAAAACAACACATTAACAGAGATTAACTGAAAAAAGGAATTAACATGTGGTAACGTTAAGTACCTGTTTAAAAAAAATACTGTAGTAGAACAACTAAGGATGTCGCAAGATTCCGAACTTTCTTTCCTTTTCCTACAGTTTTCTAGGAAACCAAACAACAACAAAAACCATCAAACAACACAAAAACCCTCGAGAAAAACAAACATAACCCGAAATAAAAAAAAAGGGTTATCAAGATTTTTCTTTTTTTGCTTACCACCACAGAGAGAAAGAGAAGAAAGACAGAGAAAGTAAAGCTGTATTATTATTAGTAAAGTTTTGGTTTTTTAATCAGAGGTATGTGGTGAGGTCGAAGCAGATACACTGTGTCTGTGAGTCAACATGAGTTCCTCTCCTACTATTTCTAATATTCTGTCTCAAAGGATATTTCCTGAAATTGCATCCTTGGCCCCTTTGGTTTTTCTCCCTTGGAAAAAAATTAATTTTTCGTGTTCTATTAAATACATATAAGAATAGACATTAATTATAAATTTTAAAATATTTTATTTTTATTGTGATAATCAATTTTTTGATCACTAATTAAGATAAGACATATTTTTATTATTTTATCTAAGTTTGTAATACAAAAAATCGATTGTTAAGTAAATTTAAAAGAATTATTAATAAAAATACTACAACGGTTAATTTATAAATTTTGTTTTTATTATTATTTTTCATCTAATTAACTGTTGTACTATTCTGGTTATTAACCCTCCTAATAAAAATTTATTTATAATTGACAAACTAACTATCCTACAATCTAACTTTATTTCATTTTGTTCCGATTTGGTACCGTTATTTACAACACATTGGTTTTTGGATATGAAGATTCCTTGACAAAACATCATCTCTCTTTTGTTTGGAACAAAGAAACACTTGCGATCATATAAAAAAACACACATACAAACAAACAGAAGAGTACATGGGGATCGAGAAAGAACACAACCAACAAGTCGAGAAGAAGACTGCCCACCGAGCCGAAGCAAAAACGACAGTCAAAACACAGTCGAAAAAATTAGCACAACAAAAAACAAACATAGGAGAACAACAAAAGGGAACAAACAAAGAAGTCGGCATCCATGAGCCTGCACTACATGTTCTTCCGAGGGTTACCGGAGCATATGCAGAGAGAGCAACCAACAACGACGACGCGATCAGATATGAGATTTGTGAAGGTTAAAAGGGCATGGGAAGGCGAGGTGGATCCAGTACGATGACCGGACCACCAAGAGAACAAATCCACTTCGGTACGACCTTTCATGCAAACATACGGTCAAAAGACCAAAGAGCCAAAAAAAAGGAAAAAAGAAAAGAAAAACAACAAAATCGAATGAAGGAGGCTCCGCCAGACTACCAGTCACCGAAAAATAAACATCCAAACATGCACTAAAACACCGACCGAACGCTGAATTTCCTAAAAAAATCAAAGCTAGAGGTGTAGATGGAGGCTCGAGCGCTCTTGTTTTCGACCATCGAAAAGAATCAGACGACCCATTAACGATGGTCAAAAAATTATTCTGCCGAAGAAGGCCATGTCTGACCACTAACGATGGTGACTAACGAAGAGTGACGCTCGAAATTAAATTTTTTTGTTTAGAGAGAAGGCAGAAAAGTTTTGTTTAAGAGAGATAAGTTATGAGTTACAAAACATTCTTTTTGAATGTTGGGAAATTGTTTAATTTGACAGTGAAACCACAAAGAGACATTTGTTTACATCAGTTCTTCCATAGACAAACCAAACCTAACTTTGTTCCAATAATTCGACATAAAAAGGAAAATGAAATTACTTGTTGGCTTAAAACACTAAACCTAACTTCTTCGATGTCACTTTCTCAGTTGGGTCTAGAAAGTAAGAGTTATGGTTTTTTTAATACTAAATATTTTAGTTTAATTATCGATATTTAATTTGTTAGCTGATTAATTTAGATTAAATATTGCAGATGCATAATATTGGACAACTCTCTAATTTAATTTTCTTCATTCACAATATTAGAATTTAAATCATTAACCTTACTTAAAAGACTTAACACCTCATTCCGCTAGATCAATTGATTGTTGGATTTAAAATACCAAGTTCAAAAATGATAAATAGTTAGTGAATCGAATTAAATCGAATTGAATTTTATTAGTTTTGATAAGTTTAACTCTTTCATTTTAAAAAAATAAAAATATTTATTTTTACATTATTATTGTTTAGAAAAACTAAATACAAATAATGGCAGTTGTGTTTTTTTTCCAAGTAACAACAAAGAAAAAGACACTGGAATCCTCTTGTTTTTTTGGCTGTGAGTGAAAGCTTTTTAGCTGGAAAATGGGTCACTGACAGAAGAAATTGCAACCCCACTGAAAATTGCTTTCATCTCATATATACATGCTGATATATGACAAGACCCTGCTTGACACCTGTACACCCTGGTGATTTTACACGTGTCCACCTTTATTAATTATTAACAACGAACGGGAAATTAGGTAAAAATGATGATTTAGAAAGAAAAAAATGGAAAATAGGACGTGATGAAAAAATTTAGGAATTTATAATATTTTTTACCGTGCCAAAAAGAACGTTTCCGGTAAAAGACGTTTTTTATTTAAAAAAATATTAAAAAAATAAAAAATGTTTTTTGCAGAAGACGTTCGACGGTATTTTTTTAAAAAAAATATTAAAAAATACCATAAATTCTAAAATATCCTTTACCATACCCTATATACTAAATATTCATCCCTAAACACCTCAATTATCCAAAGAAACCAAAGGTTCAATTTACCAAACGTCTCTCACGGTTAAAAATTCTAAAGAGTAAACTACATAAATAGTCCATCGACTATGCTTTAATTCTTTTTGTGTCCTTTGACTATTAGAAGTTACAAACAGGTCATCTGACTTACAAAAACTAACAAGTTGGTTCGTTGCCGTTAAAAATTTAACGACGTATTAGTTTACAAAAATTAGTATAATAACACATTTAGTCCTCAATTTTTATATTTATTTTAAGTTGGTCTTAATTCTAAAAAATCATTCTTAACATTTCAAAGTTCTATCAATTTAGTTCTTTTTTCTTCTCCCCATACAATCCTAAACAAAATTCGTCTTCTTTCTAAAAAAAATAAATTTTAATACTTAGTCGGCTTGAAATCATGACCTTGAAAAAAAAGCGACGGGTTCTAAGGTTAAAAAGAACAAAATTTAAATCTGAAAAATAAGCCTTTAAAGTAAACTCCTTTAAAAAAATCCTATTGAAGCTAAATGTCCTCTCAAATACTCTGTTTTTCCAAATAATCGATTTATGTTTCCGCGCGAGCTTCCACCGGTACAACTACCTCCACTGCCATGATACAACAATTTTTATTTTTTTTCACTTCTATTCATTTCGGAGCAACTAAATCAAAACCCTCCAAGTTTGTTTTTCTCTTTCTCGCCAAATTAACGTTATCGCCAACCGAAAAAATTCTACCAAATCAGGCTGCCAAAAGCTTTTATCAATGAAATCTTCTCTCCTTTCATGACATCCACCTACTCTACAAATGCAGGAAGTACATTAGTCAAAGTAAATGAATCAGGTTTCATGTTAGCATTCCATCAAACACATTAAAGGCGAAAACTTTACATCCTCCATTCAATTGTAAGCTTTGAAATTTTGCGTACATATTCAAAAGGGCATTTCCGGTGAACAAATAAAAGTCGAGACCCAGCCTAATAATACAACCATGGATAGCTCACCAAACCTCAAGTTTTTCAGAAAGACGCAAGCTTTTTGTGAACATTGTATGATCTGGGTATATACCAAAACTATGCATTTTGACAAAACAAATCAAAAAGTTGGTAAAAAGACAGGAAGTCAAATAACATTTGATAATGGGTTTCCAAGCGAGAAGTGGAGGGAAGTTAGAGAGTTGAAGAGAAAGAGGGAGCGTTGTAACAGATTGAAGTTAGTGCAGATGGAAGTTGAAGGAGAGTAGGGTTGGGTTTTGAAGAATTGGGCATGGAGTTGTTTGGGTTGGATTTTGGTTTCTAGAGAATGGGAGCTTTGAGGAAGGTATTTACCAGTATTTTTGCCATGGAACTTGAAGTCGTCAAACAACATTAGTTAAAACTTAGAAGGATCAAATCAAAATAAAATGTAAAACTAAGGTATAAATTTGTTAAATTGTCGTTAAATTTTTAACTGTAGCGGACCAATTTGTTAATTTTTTTTAAGTTGGGGGACCAGTTTGTAACTTCTAATAGTAAAGGGATATAAAAAAGAATTGGAGCATACTCGAGGAACCATTTATGTAGTTTACCCAATTCTAAATTGATCCTGATCTCCATCCTAGCCGTCAATTTAATGTCAGTTTAGATTTAACGTGAATCTAATCGTAGACACGTGTACTTAAGAAATGGACAGCATATAACTGAATGTTAAGTATCTTCATGCTAAATTTGAGTTGGGGTTTAACGCTTGAGCTCATGGAAGAACCTTATTGATGCAATACTTTAAGGACTCGATCATAACAGTTTGAAGTTTTAGAATTAATTTAAAATTCATTTCATAATTTGAGCATGTTAGGTGCAATTAATCCAGAAAACCCAGAAAGTGGGCACATTAGGCAGTGAGGCACTTGAACCTGACAATCAACTTTTTCTTTTCCATTATGAACCAATGTTGCAGGGGGAGTCTGCACCTCTGCTGTACAACGATTTAAATTAAATTTAAAAATTATATAATTAAAGTATTATAAAATATGAAATTTAAAATATTATATTTTTTTATAATATTTTAGATTAATAATTTTTTGAAAAATTTTAAAATTTAATTTATAATTTTATGATAAATTATAAATTTTATCGTGAAAACATGTAACTTAAAATGTTATCATTTTAGTGGTGTTTTTTCAAATATTTTCAATTGTGTTTGTGCAACAACTTGTCCATTGTGCAGTAATTCACTGTCCACGGACCCTTTTTCTCCATGGATAAGAACAGAGACCTTTGAAAACCGCCTTTCATTCTCTAAAATCTTTAGGGTTAAATACATATATTATCCCCAACATTGTTAACTTTTCTTATTTTACACCATAAAGAAACTCTTTTTTTTTTATCAAATTGCATTCTGAAATTGTTTGCACTATTAGTCCACTATAATCCTTCTATATTAGAATTATACAAGGGTAAAAATTTAGGGGGAATAATAATGGATTAATAGTGATAATATTTTACAACTTTAGGATAAACTGCTAAAAGAAATTTTTAGATGAATTTGTATGTTGTATTCCAAAAATGCAAAAAAAAAAAAAACAATTCAAGGGCAAAGTGAGAAATGCAGAATTTTGAGGATGATAATTGCATTTAATCCATTTTTTGTTATTCTTCAATTTAGGCTTTAGGACCACTTCATATTGTCCAAATGCATTTTTTTATAGTCTAAAGGTGCTTACATGTATCTAATGTCAATACAATTTAATACGTTTTTAAGATAAAAGATGATAACGACCAACTAGATTTTTGATACTCCAATATTTTACGGGTATAATAATATTTTTAGTTCTTGAATTATTTAAAAATATATATTTTAATTTTCTTTTTTTAACCCTTAAAACGGAAAAATAACATAAATATATAAAATGAAAAAAAAATGAAATTTTACTAATAAATAATTTATTTAAAAAAAATTAAAAGGAAACCCCAAAATAAGAAGAAGAAGAAGAAGAAGAAGGTGCATGTATCCCCATCAGGCCATTACCAACCTAATCTCCTTGACAAAGCCATTATTGAGTCAAAAGCTGCAATTTGCTTTATGAAAAAACAATCCACTAAACTTTCATTTTGCTATTGCCTTTGTACCATACATACATACATAGATACGTACGTACGTACGTACATACATAGGTATTGATAAATGGTATTCCATTCATGTGGATATAAAAAACGTGGACAGAATTTTATATTTTGATTAGGAGTTTGATCCCGCTTACTTTTAATACAATTGGGTTCCATATACTAATAAACTGAAGAATATATTTGTTTACTTTTTATATATTTAATTTATTTTATTACAAATAAATGTTCAAATTATATTATTTTTTGTTTTAAGTGATTATTATCGTTATATTTCATTGATTAGTTCTGATTTCTATAATATTAATTCAAAATAAAATAAGATAATAATTTTATTTATAAATTTATTGATTTTCACCTGTTTCTGATATTCTATTCGAGTATAAAGTAGTATCTGCATCGAATTTTAAATTATGATAAAACTCATGTAAACAAACTCCTCGTTCTTTTTCTTTTCCTTAGACTCCAGTGGAACATAATTAATCAATTAAAACTACCTAATTAAATGTACAAAATTAAATTGTTTTTAATAGAGAAACTAATTAGCTGTGGAACGTAATTAATCAATTAAAGCTTCAAAAATTTTGAGTTCTTCAAAATACTAGATATAGCCCACATTTTATGTGCGGTCCATTCCTTATAGTTACAATATTTGGCAGGCTTTTCATTAGCATATCCGCCTCCACAGTCTATTCTATTACTAGTCATGAGCTTATGCTAAAAAGGACAAAAAAAAAATCTCGCCTAAATATTAAAAAATTAAATTTTAAGCTCTAACTTTAAATTTTAATTTTTAAACTATAAATCTTAAATTCTAACAAAATACACCATATCCTTAATTCTCTTGTCGCGACCATTTTTTGAAAAAAAAAATCGGAATGTGTAAAATTAGCCTGATGATTGATCTTTTGGAAAATTAGGGTTTTTATATTAAATCAAATTTTCCTTCATTTTTCTTAAAAAACACTTTGGAGTTGCCACCAATCACTTCGTGGTAGACCGGACACCGAAAAACAAACCAGAGATTCTATTTTTAAAAATTGAGTTCGGGAGTCGGTTACGTGTAGGGAAGGATTAGCACCCCTACGAACGCCCGTTATCGGTACCTTTAATTTTACGTGGCATTTTTGGCATTTCGAATAATAATTTGAATTTAATTTATCTCATAATTATTAACTGAATTTAAATTCCGAATGCATATATCCTTTTATAAGGAAATTTATTCTGTTCGAATACGAGATTAAAGGCACCCCCATTCATATTTTAAAAATCAATTTCCAACATAAAAGGTTTTTAATGAATGATATTTTATTGTATTTTTGATTTTAAGTATTAATCCAAAAAAGGCTCTAATTAATTAGTTATTTTAAACTACGAATATTAATTAATTTAATGGCTTTTATGAGAAAATGCCAATTGCTTGAACAACTTCCATATATATAAAGCCCTTAAATTAATTATATTCCTAATTAATTAATTCTTCTAATTAATTAAAGTTATAGTCCTAATCAAGGCTTTAACAATTTATTATTCAGTATTATAAGTGAAAATGTATATCGAATATACACCTCTATGATCAAGGCTGAGATAATACCCCATTGTAAACAATAGAACACCGTCCAGATTTGAAACTCAAAGATTCTATTCAATATACATTTAATTAACTACGATGTATTAATTATTAATTATTTGATCTTAGCTAAAAAAATTAATAATCAATTTTAAGTAAGAAATATATTAAATATAATTTAAAGAAATTCATGTGATAACACCCCAATGTAAACAATGGAACACCATCCATATTTGGTTTCTAAAATCATATTTAATATACTTTTAATATCTACAATTGTCTACTCTATTTAATTATTGAATCCTAGTTAAAGAAACCTAGGCTAAAGGCTTTAAGTAATTAAACTAAGCGTATCTGATTATCTAACAAGATATACTATATGCTAATTAAAACATGCAATCACACATATAATTTAATTGCATTTAGTTAAAACAATTAAATTAAATAAACAATTAAAATAAAACAAAATGAATATTAAAACTAACTTTTATTAATATGAGGACTAAAATGAAGAAAATACAAATCTAAATGCCCAATTACAAAATACATGTGACCCAATTGAAACATTATAAACCTAAGGGGTACAATTAAGGGGGATGGGGGACTAAATTGAAAAGGAACAAGATTTGGGGCTCAAATTAAAGGGGAAAGGTGACTAAATTGAAGAAATGCAAAACATAGGGAAAAAACCAAAGGGGATCCGAGAGCCTGGTCCGACCCGAGTGAGGACGCGCGGATCCCCTCTTGACCCGTCATAAAACGACGTCGTGCCGTATAAGCTATTTAAAGCTTCCATCAGGCCAAAATTAGCCTTTCCTTCCTCATTTTCAGATTTTCTCTCTCTCTCTTCACTCACCTTCTCTCTAAACTCTCTGAAGAAAAACACCCTACCCAGAAACACGAACTGAAACAGATCAAAAACCTAGATTTTGGGATGAACATTCAACGTGTTCATCCCATTTTAGATGAACACCCATACCGCCGGCCACAAACCACCGTAGGCTCCGCCCCTAGATCCTCGGCCACCAACTCCGATAACGCTCAGTCGTTCGCCGGTCACCATGACACTTTCTCCGGTCATCGCCTCACTTCGGCAGGCCACCGCAAGGCAATTTTCGGCTACCGTCGACCACCGTCATTCGAACCCAAAATACCTCAAAAAAATCATTTTCCCCTCCAAACGCCTAAACCTATTCTCGGTTCAATAGAACCTCCCGTTCTTCCTCGATCTAGACTTAAATCTACCCAAAACCATATCACTTTTCGACTCCGCCGTTCAGATTTACATCGGCCACCATGAAACTTGCTCCGATACTCTTTTTTATATTTCAATTTCATTTTTGATTTCCTTTTATACGTAAACTAACATTATTTATTTTTGTTTTTTTACAGGAAAACAAATCGGAAGAAAAATATACATTTTTGACGGTAGCCACGACGGTTCTGACCAACGAGCTTCCCGGTGATCGTCAAGTTTCCTGACGACCGGTGAACTTTCGACGAACTTTCCTCTTCCCGGTGATGATGCGGCCTCCCAGGGGGTTCAGCTACCGAGAAAGGTAACTTTCTCTCTCTCTCATTATTATTATTATTATTATTATTATTATTATTATTTAATAGCTTTATTAATGACTGTAATATTTGCCACTGACTTTTATCTCTCTCTTTTTTATAGGTGTCAGGCTTGTTGACATCACATAGCCAGATGAGCGGAAAGAGAAAGCACAATCTGTGTGCTTTGGTTCGGGCCAATGAAGTGATGACACGTGTCATAGTTTGGGCGAGAAAGACTGGTTTTGGGGCTATTTTTGTTTGTTTAGCGGTAATGTATAGGATTTCGGGAGGGAAACAGATTGTAGATTGGGAACGTGGGCTTTCGGTTTGGGCTTTAAACTTGTAATGGTCATTTGGGCATTTTTGAATGTAATTGAACATTTATTTTTGAACTGTTTATGGGATTTATTATATTTATTTATTTATTATTTATATTATTTATTTATTTCGGCCTGGTCAAAATCCGGGTATGACATCTCTAAACACTGACCTTAAATCTTAACCTAATTTTTTTAATGTGGGACATAGAAAGAGGCATCGAAAAGGAGAAGATGATTTCTATTCATGATAAAATGCCGATTACCAAGACTTTTGGATATTCAGATAGCAGTCACAACATTTCCCTGTAGGATTCTGGAATTAGCTTGCTAGTTTGCCATGGAATAGTTTTCTAGACAAACTCTGTATGTGAAAACTTCCTTTCATCGAAGGATAACTTGGAATGAGTCGCAGTTAGGAATCGAACCTCTAATTTTACTCGAGTTAAGTCCAGGTTATAACATCATCATAATAGTAATTTGATGGCTGTCCTAGTAGTGTACCTGTCATCCATCCATTTGGAGCAACAAGCTCGAACTTGTCTTTGCTGCCTTCTCTAATGATGCATTTATATGATTTTGAACAAAGATGGTTCCTTGGTTGACAAGCCAACATCATGTTTACTAGTAATGTATCATTAGGCTTCTTATACATGATGCTTGATCATGTTGTTTAGGATAAACATGTAACACAATGATTTCTTACCTGCAGAATAATCCGGACCTTGTTCTGATAATCATAATCGGTCATCAAACCATTCTCGATAAGCCCCTTTCCACGCCTCGGAAATAAGGTTCGATACCGTATCGGAAACAGGGTCGTAAAGCAACTTGTTAGGTGAATGAAAAGGGAAGATTAATGGAGTCAATCTCGCAGCGGTAGCAGTTTTTCGACCGGAAAGTTGTTATATCAGCTTTTTGTTTATGAAGAATGATTGTTCATTTGCCTAAACGAAAGAAAAAGCTCAGCTTTTGTCTTTGTCTCCTCTTTCTCTTTTATCAAACATGGTAATCACATTTTTTTTACTTTGCAAAATTCACAGGCAAAGGCCCATCCTGCAGGTTATGTGCTGGATTCATTTTTGGTGCCTCATGTATCATTTGGTACGGCACCATGCCCTTTAATAGGCTTTTTTTTTGTGCCCTCTATCCTTCACAAAAGGCTACCAACCAGTGATGGAACTTGGGAGGTGCTCGAGGGGCATTCGCATCCTTAAAATTTTCAAATTTTTATATAGTTTATGTATTTTTTATATTTTCTGTCGATAATTAAAGTTTCACCTCCTAAAATTTTGTAATTTGACATTCCTAAATTTCTAATATAACCTTTTAACAGTTCGCATTCTCTGACATAAAATTTTACATTCGTCTATGCTACCAACAAGGTTCATCATCAATGTACCTTTAACTATGGCAAATTTCATCATTTGATCATGCTTAAGGTCAACTCACTTTGTTTTTGCTTGATGCTAAACCATGTATGTATGCAAATAATTAGGGTATAAATATATGATTAGCTATGATTTTCACTTTAGACAAAGCTTATCCATATATGTACAAAAGTTGGTTCTTAATGGATAATGTAGTTAAGGTTTTTGTCCATTTGCTTCAACTACAAAACCTATGACATATGAAAAACATTAGTTGTTTGATTAGACAAATTTTGTTTGGTTTTTAATCAAACTCTTAATTTGGGGTTTAAGGTGAATGTGTTGTATTGGGATGATGTGATAGGACATGATATCCTTACATCATTTTTCTTCTATATTTTATACTAACTTTTTTGCTTATTAACTTAGAGATGGTCATTTAAACTAGACTCGATCGGTTCAGATCTAATTCTATAAGGTTAAGTTTTTTTTTTAAATTCGGGTTCAGATCGAGTTTGAGTTTAAGGCAAAAAATATTTGACCCAGCCCAAAATAATAATTTAATTTAATTTCTAAATATTTTAGGTATAATTGCAATAATGTCTCTCTTTTTTATATATTTTTTAATTATCTCCTTATTTTGTCTAATAAAAATAAATAATTATTATAATTTCTTCTCTCTATTTGTATTTTTCAATTATCTTCCTATTTTATCGAATGAAAATAAAAAATATTTTTTTTATATCGAGTTGGGCCGGGTTTAAATTTTTACTCTAAAATTCGAGTAAATTTGAATCATGTAAAGTGTCATAAAATGTCGAGTTGGATTCGAGTTGAGTGTTACATTTTCGGGTTGGGTGCGAGTCGGCCAAAACCCCGACCCAAGCCCACCCTTGACCATCCCTGGTTTAACCCACTATTATCATTAAAGAACTTAATGACCTTGTTTTACATGAAAAAAAATAGTATATGAAGGGGAAAAGCAGAGAAAAGGTAAAGATTAGATGAAACACACGTACATGTAGGAAAGTATTAATTAATGTGTTAACCTATGATTGTTAGGGGTCCAAAGTAAGAGATTTAGTGGGGAAATCAGATTTAGTGGGGAAATCATCATCAACATGCCACAATCTAAGCAAACCATTGAAATAAGACAGAAAGTGAAGACAAAAAAAAAAACATTCCTAACTGTACATACAGAGGGAATAAAAATAAAGCATTCAAAGAACTTTCAAAGAAGCTAGCAATAAGAGAAAAAAGACATCAAAATTTAGTGTCCTCCAATGGCAATGGAGACAAATGGAACCCCATCATCATCAACAAGTTGAAAAATGTATTGGTCTCATATTGCACCATTGGAAATTGGTGCTCCCCTTTTGATGCTGTCCGTATGTGTTGTTTCATACACAGGTAAACCACTTGAGTAGATGCCTAGATCATAATTTTGTAACTCGAACAGATCGGAGCTCGAATCGCTATCCGCACCGTCATCGACCTCACCGAATTTCCTGTAATCGTTCTGCTCTTGATTCCTAGTCTGTTGTTTTTCGGAGTAGTTGTCGATGAACTTGAGTTTCTCATCTAACCAAGAATAGTCTGTTGTGTCATTTTGTAAAGCTGTTGGTTTTGACATAGATGATGCTACCTGCTGTTTATGATCTAGATAGCTTTTAAAGTCCTTGTAGCTTTTCGCGGGCGTGTGCGCGTAAGGCGGCGGTGTCCTGAAACCCGAATTTGAAGAGGAGTACAACGACTTGGTATCCGCCGTGCTCGAGCTACGGAAATGGCCAATGCTGATCCGCCTTTTCCTTCTTCCACTAGGACTCTCTTGTTCATCTTTCATGGACTGTGTGGTCGATTTCGATTTCTTCTTTTTCGAATTCGTTTGGTTGAAGAGCGAGTTCAAGAAGCTAGCAAGTTTACCACCAGGGGAGCTCGGTTGCTTGTGTTTCTTCTCTTTGATCTGTTTGTCCACCACATGAGCTGGTTGAACAATGGGATGATGTCTCATTGGCACATCCAAGCTGACCCTACCTCCCCTCCACGGCTGCTGACTCTCGTCCCGCATGATCCTCTGACTGTACGTCCCGCAATTGTAGTAGCCACTCCCCGTATCGTTGTACCCCGAGAAATACCGTGCAGCCTCGAACACGTCAAGCTCGTCGGAGTCGTTCCTACGGTGGAACGACTTGTTGAACATCCTATCAGGGCCTGAATATCCTGCAACAGACATGATTGATGCATCAACCAAAGGGAATTGAACTATGAAAAAGAAAGTGAAAAAAAAAGAGAAATGGTGAGACTGAATAAGGAGGGAACTTGTTTGAAATGATTGAGAGTAATGGGAAGGGTAGGCTTTATAATACTAATGCTAATCAATTGCACCGTCTATGTCTAATTATATAATATGATGAAGGGTGTTTTTTGAACTGACCCCACTTATGATATCAATTTGTGCTATAGTTTTAGGGGTGTAAATGAACTGAGCTTGAACGAATAAAATTTTGTTCATGTTCGTTTATTTATTTTTAAAGGTGTTCAGGTTGGGTTCGTGTTCGTTTAAAATTTTAATATCTTGTTCGTGTCCGATCGTTTAGTGTTCGCGAACATGTTCTTTAATGTTTGCGAACATGTTCATTTATATGTTTCGCGAACATGTTCGTTCGTTTAACATTCGTGAACATGTTCGTTTATATGTTTGCCGAAATGGTAAAATTACACCACTAGTCCTTAAGCTCCTTAGACTTCACAATTGAACTCCAAAGTTCACAATATGTTCAATTTAGTCCTTACCTTCACCAATGTTTAAAATGTAAAAAAAATGATAAAGGAAACCGGGCAAACGAGCTAATAAACGAGCTTGTTCGTGAACATAAATGAACCAAACAAACTTTTGTTCGTGTTCGTTCGTTTATTACGCGAACATAAAAACTTTGTTCATACTCGTTTATTTAGCTTAATAAACGAACGTTATACGAACGGTTCACGAATAGTTCGTCGAATGCTCTGTTCATTTACACCCCTATTTAATTTTACGGGGCATACAAATCCATTTCATATGGAACGAACTTCTCAATTCATTCTGTTCTATATACAATATAAGATTCAAACATATTATCTTTAAAAAAAAAATCTAATGTTTCAGACTATTAGATTAAGAGATTATTGGTTGAACTAACATTTTTATTATTAGTGCTTGTAAGCTACTCTTTAAAAATTGATTCTTTGAATATGAGGACACTAATTAATTGCTTACTAAGTTACCCTTTTGACTGATGTAAAAATAAAATAACTTTGTCCCCAATAATATCTGGCTGCCCCCTCTTTGGGGAAACCCTGGGGTTTAAATCTTTTGCTTTTGGCAGGGCCAGGAAATCAATGGTTATTCTTTGATATCATTTTCTTTTCACTTTTACAATTAAATTCGGTTTTTGACATTGTCTTTTTTTTCTTTCCGGTTTTTAGGATTTTACCTTAATTAATTCAGATTGATTCGAGTCGTACACCTGATTTTAGTAGGTGAATTTTTTAACTAAATTTTTTTACATACACAAAGATTCGAACTCAAAACCTGCTTAAGTAATATCAAACTGTTTATTACTTAGACCCCGTTGATTTTTGACAATGTATTTTAACAAACCTGATTACAAGTTTACTTGAATGAAAGAGAGAGGAATGTGGCAGAAACCAGCTTAGGATTTTAGGTGGGAATCACATGGAAAAAATGAATTTCTATCTTTTTATTTTCGAAAATGATAAATGTTAATTTCTTTAATTTGGTAGAATCTGATCATTATACTCTTACGAAAAAATTATAAGTTAAATCAATTGGATAACATTTTATGAATAATTCGACTAAACATATACATTTGGTTCAAGCTTATGAATATTTTATGCAGCGTAAGATGGTTGAATACACATTTTTACATATTTGGTTCCATATCTAAACAAAATCCCCAGCTCCACATGTTGGTGGACAATGGGTGCATGCAACATGTGCATGTGAGATGTGTGTACAGGCCATGATACACGTGCGCCAATGGTGAAGTGGAAGGCCACGGTGGCATTCCCATGATGTTGCGTTGTAGCTTTTCTTTCTTTTGAGAACCACCTTTGAATTTGATTGATCAACTCAGATAAGATCCAGCAAGTGGCTAGTTTGAGTTTGATGATGATGACAGTTGAGTCGGTAACTTAAGCCAGTGAACTTAAATATGGTAGTACTCTCTAATTAGAGTGAAAAAAAGGAAAAGTACAAGGACCTTGTACATAATTTGACAAAATTTTCCACCTGCAAAATCAAGCTTTGGGGGCTGAACTATGAAGACTCGTCTTCATCACTGTCTCTATCAAATAGGTTCAAGATTGTTGTACCTCTTTTTTTTCTTCATCTCAAGTCTTTCTAAGAATTTCTCCGACAACATTCATGACGGACATAAAATATAACGTTTTCCTGAATATTAAACACTAAATTTATCAAAATATTTACGGTGTGATCTCATCAAGAAGTTACAATATTTTTTATAAAATAATTATTAAATCTATTTGACTTATCAGTTTACTCTACCAAATAACAACTAGATCTATATTGTTATATCCATCATATTTTACGAACTCTAGACCCGACACTCGTGCCAAGAGACTACAAATATAATCAAAGGGAGGAAATCCTCATTAGGTGTGTTCATTGTCGGGTATCTGGTTCTTCCGATATTACATATGTCGGCCCGTATCTTGACTCGCTTTAGTCGGTACATGCTATTTGAGTACCCGTGAAATCGGGTAACGGGTATTCCGGTTCACATTTTTTTTTTAAAATCTAAATTTTTATTTAAAAAATAACATATATGAAACACATAAATTTTAAAAATTCATAATATACAATCCAAACACAAAATATTAGTGATTTGAAGTTAGTTTTAAGTAAGAAATATTTTGATATATGTATATATGTAGGCTTAAATGAAAAATATGTCCTCAAAGTATGTCTTTTTTGAACTTTAGGTGCCTAAAGTATTTTTTGTAAAAGTAGGTGCCTAAAGTTTCAAAAGTTATAATTTTAGGTGCTCAAAGTTTCCCAACGGTGTGCCACGTGTCAATCATTGATTGGTTAAATTTTTTTAACACCCATTAACGGTCAAGCACCTAAAATTATAACTTTTGAAACTTTTGGCACCTAAAGTTCAGAAAATACATATTTTGGGCACATATTTTCATTTAAGTCGTGCATATATATATATATATATATATATATATTAAATTTATCACCAAAAAAGTACTAAAAATATTAATCTCAAATGGATGTGGTTCGATTGATTTAACAGAAGAACAATGGTAATGTTAACCATACAATCTCGAAACTTGAATGGATGTATTAGAGTGCTTTCAATTCGATGTTCCCCAGAAGCGTTGCTCGCATTATTACATAAAAATGTGCTTTAGTCCAGTTTAATGAGCTACAATTGCTAGTTTATTTCTTTGTTCACAAAAATATATATATTAACCTCGATCTTGATTTTTTCTCTTCGAATCTCATATTAATAAATTAATACAAATATTTTTTAAAAATGTAAAACTTAAAAACTACATAATACAAATATAGAAATAATTTAGAGATTTAAATTTAGTTTTAGGGTAAAAATATTAAGAACCTAAAATAAAATTTTAATTTAAAATAAATAAATATATTAAAAGTACCGGGTCAAGTCGAGTACTCGGTTACCAAAAATTGTCCCAGACCCGACCCAACTACCCTGGCAAAAACTCGGGTCGGATATTTTTTAATAAAATACCTGATTTTTTCTTTTCGGGTTGGGTAGTTTTAATCACCCCTAAATTCCTCGTCCCCCAAGGCTAGATCCAAACTTCGATTGCCTCCTTTCTTTCTTACTTTCTCTAACATCCCGACTATCGTCTATGACTCTCCAACGGCTATAAACCACTACAATCCTATTCTTACCATCAACAAATGATCGATCTCAGACTGTATAAACTAGCCAGGGTCGAAAACCATCTCATCTGGATACATAGTTTTCTTAGACAAGCAACAAATTCCAAAGACATAAACCAGCACCAGGTAATAAAAATCAAGTGCCTATATCTCAGGTTCAATAAGGCCCCACAACAAGTATGTGAATCTCATTGCCCCTTCTTTGTTTGGTTGTTTTGGTTACAAGATAAGATACCATCATCATCACTAAAATGGCAGCAGCTAGCATGCATTATACAAATTCCGACCGATGATCTCTCCTTGAAAACCTTGTCCTAAACTAAAATGTTTTAGGGTACAACCTTGTCCTAAACTAAGTGTCTTCATCCCCCTAGTCTACATATATAGGCGAGTGGCTGCCCAAAGTTCAATAATTATGATATTTGGGATATGGACTCACAATGTTCTGATATGTTGGGTTGCTTTCTTTTTCTAAACACCAAGCAATCCTATGGCCATGGTTCATTTGTATCTTGTCCAGGTCGTTTAGCCTTTTGGTCAGGCCGGTACGGTTTATACGTATCATCTCGACTCTGAACTGATAATATATAATTTTAGTTTTATTCGATGTAATATTAATGTGTACAGAAGTACGATTCACATATAATTTTAAGGGGAAAAAAATCAAATTCAAACTCAATCCATCAAAAATCTTGGTCTTGGGGAGCAAAGGCCCAATGAAAGTCCCCACACGGACCAAACATCGACATTGTGTCATTGTCGAGAAATTTGCCAATAAGTGTGATGTTGTGACAAGTGTATTTTATTTTCTTTGAATTTTAGAGAATATATAATTGGAAGAGACAACCACATGAAGGGAGTTGACCCCAAATTCACTGTCCCCTGATCCAAGCAAATATTGTAGTGGCCATCTATGGGTCAATTTGCTGTCATGCAATGTCTCTTGTAGTGGCCATGAATTAGTGATCAGATAAGATAACAAGGGGATTTTCGATATGTAGATTGCATGGGAATTAGCACTGCATTTAATAAAAAAATCAACAAGTTGATCTAATGGGACGAAGCACTAAATTTTTTAAGTAAGGTTAAAAGTTTAAATCTTAGCGTTGTGAATGTAGAAAACTGGGTTGCGAGAGTCACCTCCATAATAAACCTATGCAAAAACTAATCTAAATTAGATGGTCAATGGTCAAAAATCCGTGGTTAAACTAAAAAAAAATAGAAAATATGAAATTGAAAAGAATTTTCTGAGAATGTTTGCTTCATTAATAATCAAACGTGGCGATTCTAGGTGCACATATAGTGCTTGTTTCATGGGAAATATTATTTTTATATTATTATTTTTTATTAAAAAGTTGTAATTGGAAAATAAGAAAGTACAGGTTCTTAATAGACTACTTGATCTTTTAGGTGGATATAGTACAACTTTATTATATTTTAAATTATTATTATATTTAATTTTAGTTGGTTTAACTAAGCAGAGATAAGTAAAATTCAATTAAAAAATTTGATTTTTTATTCAATTAAAATTTTATGAACTCGAACTAATTCAAAAAAATTAAATTAAATTTGAATAATAAAATAGAACTCGAATAGCTAGAATATCTAATGCAATGGTGTGTACGTACCATTTTTTTTTTTATTTTTGCGAGCCCAATGAAAGTAGACGCTGGCACAAGTTTTAAAATTATTCCATGTTCATAACGAATATCAAACCTTCAACTATTAATTAAGCTAAAAAAGACCCTTACAATCTCACCTAAGCTATGCGGTTGTAGTAAAATATTTTTTAACTCTACTATAGAATTTGCAAATAATTTTGTATATCATTTTAAAAAAATAATTTTGTAAAAAAGAGAATGTTGTTAGCAAGACAGGATTTGAGCGGTTTGTCTGCAGGTTGTGTGTGCTTTATCAAAAGACTAAAATTAATGAACAAATTATATCTTATAATCACATCAAAATGTTTATATCAAATTTAATTTATTCACATTCTTGGGAAATAATTTTGTCAATTTCAAAAAAAAAAACAGAGAGAAGCTTTTGGGCTTCTAATTCTTTCTGGAACAAAATGAAGCCCATAGCTTCTATGATTGGTTTCCAACCTTATGTTTGAAATTAAAGCCAACTCCCCCATTGACGATACACAATCATCAAGCTACCAAAATTATATATACTTGTAATGAGGAACTAATGGCATAAAATCCAGCAAATCCACCATTGTCCCCTTCAGATACACCTTGTAAATTTCCCATATCCAATCTTTTGTGGGGTCCTCTTTATGACCTTCTAAATCACAAACATGTTGTGTTGTAGGGTATTTGAAAAGTTGAACAAAGGCAAGGACAAGACAGTCATTATTGTCCTTTAAGACTAACACCATTCAAGGTGATCTTGCATTTGCTTTCAATTCCACTCCTTTTTCTAGTTAAATCACAAAAGTAATCTTTTGGTTTTATAAACAATATTAGATAACTATAAGATGTTTTTTTTTAAAATGATATCTTAAAGATATTTATCATTCTACTGTTAATGCAAAGGCGTTGTCTTCTTTGAATATAACCGATAAACCGATGCACCTTCAAGGTTTTGTTTTCTGATTTTAAAGAGAGTTTAGGGGCGTCTCTTAATCAGCCATTAAAGAGTGAAAGTTACATTTTTGAAAAATTGACGAGCGCTGAAACACATAACCGTTGAAGAACCGATGCATATGAGCTCCGAACGCATGACTCTAACATACATAAGTACTTAGGACAACCGGGGCACTACTTAAGATTCAAACCACCCCCACGACCGAAAATTCGGTTGAAATCGAACTGATTTCGCCCATAGTTCTCGCTCTTTATCAGCTTCAAAATGTGTTTCTATACTCTTATCTAAACCGAAAGACAAAATCTTGAAAGTGCATCAGTTTTTCAGTGGCACTCAAGGAGAATCATACCTCTGATTTTTCACTAAGATACATTCTAATAAAAAGTTGTAAGATTTTCCTTTAGGGTGCGAAGAAGACCTACACAAAAGGGTTTCATTATATAGAATTCCTTGCATTCCATGTGATATGCTTTTTTTAAGGTTGGAAAAGTAGTTATTGACCACCAAAGTTCAATTGAAATGGTCCCTATACATGCATAGGGTGGTGTTTTGGTTCTTAGATTATAAATTAGGCCACTCGATGTACCATCGGAGGGAGAAGTCATGTTTTTAATGCGGTTAGGCATTACTTCATTAATGTTTTGAATGTTAGAAACAACGGGTTTTATTTATCTAAACATTTTAAAGATATTTATTTTTATAATTATGAAATTTATCAAAATTTTATGGATACTTAAATTTATCAAAATTTTGTCATCGTACTTTACGAAGATTGATAAATTATTATAATTGAGTAACATTGTTAAACATTGACATGAAATTGTTGACATGAAATCAACAATTCAAGAATTTATAAACAACGAATTGGTATGAATGTCACGTGATATAACTGTAGTGTATCAAGTGGTAACAATATCTAAAGAAAAAATTGTCAAATTTAATGGTCAATATTGGTTAAGGGGCTTAATTGATTAAACTTATTGGTTCAAAGGCTTAATTGGGTGCAAAAATGCTTAATGACGTAATTGATTTTTTTTTAAGTTCAAGGGTTTCTTACACGTTTAAGCCTTAAACCAAAATACTCAAAACTTTAATATTTAATATTGTAATTTAAACTATTTAATAGTTTCTCAGTTTCATCCTTAATTTCTAGAACTAAAAGAATAAATAACCAACAAATCACTTGACAACTTTTTTACAAAAGGAGAGGTTAAATTGTACCATGTTCTTATAAAAGGGACTTTAAAGTGTAACAGATAATCGATTAATCGGTTAATTTTTATTCGTTTATTAAATTATATTGCGGTTTCTATATTGTTTTATTTGAACACTAAAAAGTTTTTCATCAAAACATCAACTTACAGCTAAATGATTCATTTTCACAAATTTACTTATTTTAAATAAATATGATAAACTAAAGGAACAAATAGAAAATTGAAAAGAAAAAAAGGCTGCCATGAGCATACGAAGTATGAACACTAATTTGTAGTTTATTGTTAGGGGATAACATTTGATCGAGTCTAATAAAATTTTTTTAAATTAGTCGAGTTAAAGAGTTCTATCAAGTCGAATCAAGTTTATGTAATTTGAATAAGTCAAGTCGAATTGTTCGACTTATGTTTAAATTTAAATGTAAACATTTATAATGTTATGGTACTAATTAGTTTTAGTTTAAACGATTTTCTACAACCATATACGATACACATATATATTTCTTCATTTGTAATATATATATATATATAGGCATAACTGAGAGACTTGACTTAAACTTGAAAATTGATACACTACTTACTAAACAAATCGAGTTATTCTGATTTTCATTTTACAACTCAAATTTTATTTAAAAATTTTCTAAATCGAATCAAGACAAGTTAATTTTTTTACATCGATATAGATAATTTAATTTTTTCGAGTCTAATTTTAGATGTGATTTAAAGTTTATGGGTTCATAGTTGTGCAACTGACACGTGTGTATGTACCAACAAGTATCCAGGTTGCTCAGGTAGAACTGTTTTAAGACAAGTTGTAAACCCAAGGAAGAAAGAAGATGTTCGATTGAGTGTACTAATCATTCAGACATCGACACGTTTCCTAATTCCATATCACTCTCTTTGACTGTGATTGCATTCGCATGTTTTCTTTTTTCCTTTTTTAAAAAGGAAAGAAATAAAAAAAAGAAAAACTACATGGATGGTCACCCAATTATCATTCTTATTTTATTTTGGTCATTTAACTATTTTTTTTATTAAAATTGTCCCTCACATTAGATATCTTTCTTATTTTGATCCTTTTCCGTTAAGGAACTAACAGCAGCGCTGACATAGCATTTTTTAATCATTTCTCTCTCCTCTACCATTATTTTATTTATTTTTTATTTAACCAATTATGTGGTGTCACGTGTCTTTACCATAATTTAAAATTAAAACAAAACAAACTTAAAGCTACTAGGAATCAAACCCGCACTCCCCAACATGATAAGGCAACATGTAAACCAACCAAGCTAGACCAAGTTTTTAATTTAATTTCACTAACATACATATTTAATGTATATTAAATTACCAACACCACAAAATAAAAATATAAAGCTAGGAGAGTGACTCTAACACAATACCCCATGATAAAAATTTAAATATTTAACCACCAAGTTAAATTAATAAATTACAATAATTTTAACTTAAATAATATTTAACTAAATTGTGTTTAAAATTAAAAATGAAACTAGATTTATTTTTTCACTTTGTTTCATAATAACAAAACTAATTAAATATTCATTTATTTCTACAAAATTAATATTAAATTAATAATATTTATTTATGATAGAATATAAATTTATAAATTAAATGTAATAATTATTTTAAATGACTTAAAATTTGGATCTAAATGTATATTTTTAAATAATATTCATTTATTATATAATGTGAAATTTAAATTATTTTAAATAATATTTAGAGCCTAATTTTAAATCTTTTAAAAATAATAAATAAATATAATTTAAAAGTTTATATTCTATCATAAATAAATATCATTAAATTAATTTTTAAAATAATTTAATATCTAATTTTATAAAATAAATAAATATTTATTTAATTAATTTTGTTATTATCGAACAGAGTAAAAAAATAAATCTAGTTTGATTTTAAAGTTTAATCAAAATTTAGTTAAATATAATTTAACAACTTCTTAGTTTAACTTGGTGGTTAAATATTTAAATTTTTATCAATGAGGTATTGTGTTCGAGTTACTCCCTAACTTTTATATTTTATTTTGTGGTGTTGATAATTTAATATACGTTAAATATAAATATTAGTGGAATTGAATCAAAAACTTGGCTTAGCTTAGTTGGTTTCTACGTTGCCCATTCATTTGGGGAGTGTGGGTTTGATTCCTAGCGGCCTTAAGTTTGATTTGTTTTGAATTTTCTTTGATTTTCTTCGATCAATATGGTAGAAACACGTGTCACCACATGATTGGTTGAATAAAATTAAATAAAATTAATAGGTTTAAAAAATGTCACATCAGCGTTGCCGTTAGTTTTTTAACAGAGGGGACCAAAATAGAAAAGATATCTAAAGCGATAGACGGTTTTGACGAAAAAATTAGTTGGGTAACCAAAATAGAAAAAGGGTAATAGTTGGGTGACTACCCGTGTAGTTTTCCCTAAAAAACCGGCTTTTAAGTTTTCTTTCGGTAAAAATCATCATTGGGTCACTAAACTATTATAGTTTTCCTATTTTGGTCATAAAACTATTATTTTGTACAAAATCGCAACTAAACTATTCCCGCTTTCCTATTTTGGTCACTAATATTACTTGTTTTTTTTCCTGTTTTGGTAACCAATCTATTGAGTCTTTCCTATTTTGGTCACTAAACTATTCTCATTTTCTTTTTTTGTGAGTTTTTTAACGACGGCTGACCAGATAGGGAAAAAATAACATTAGTGACTATTTTGCTAAAAATAATAGTTTAGTGACCAAAATAGGAAAGCGATAATAATTCAGTGACCAATGATGATATACCCATAAGTTCAATCAATTAAGAATGATCATTAAATTAATTAAAAATATAATTTTATCACTCCAACTGCAACCATGTCACTAAATTTAACTTAATTGTTTGATATACCCGTAACTTTGTTTTTAATTCTATAAATTGAGTTAAAAATTATCGACCTTACTAAAACATAAAAAATAATAAATAAATCTTATTACAACTTCTTATTCCTACTTGTAAAGTTAAAAGAATTCTAGGATACGGGATGATAGTTCTTATATTTATGTAACATGATTCACAAATTATGGAATCGATTGCTTTTTTATTATTATTATTCTTCTATTATGGTGGGGATTTTTTTTTAAATGGTTTCCATCGATGTTGGGATTGACTAAAGAGTAACTTAGGGATAGATCGAGGGGAGGCCGGAGCGATCGTCCTTCCTAAAATTTTTAAATCCGTATATAATTTAAAAAATATATTGAAAATTTATTTTCGTCTTCTTAAAATTTTATAAGTTCACCTCCTTTAAAATTTTATAGGTTCCTTTCCGTAACAAAAAATTTTGCGTCTGTCTCTATTAACACCTAAAAGAAAAGGTTGATGCCATGCCATGAATCTTGCCGTCTCTTATGTATGCAAGTCTTCCAATAATTACTGCCTCAACCACCAATCAAAATAATCGTACTTCCACAACTTTTAGACCAACATTTATTGAAATTGTGACCATTAAATCAATTATGGGCATATATGAATCAAACTGCTAAAGAAATTGCCATCATCAGCATCACTCAACAGCATCAAGCATCTTCAATGTCTGAAACTTGACCTAACTTTACAACCTTACTCATCAATTTGGTTCCTCAAAGAAAAACCTTTTTGGCTCGGACATTGCATAAAATATCTTATTGAGTGAAGTTTGGAATCTTTGAAGGAGATATTTAAAAATAAATAAATAAATTTGTATGGCAAACATGAATCGAAAATTGTTGATGAGATTCGACCGGTAACGGTTAGTATCGTTGTTGGACATAGATATGTTATGTTCTTTTCGGATGTTAGGACTTGGGAGCAATCCACAAGGTTTTGTAAGCAAAAAAATTATAAAAAAAATAAAGTATTATCACATTAATGTTTGAATTTATATTCAATACACATGAAAACAAAAGGTTTCTATAAGCGCCTTAGTTTTAGGGTTTAGGATTAGAACTTAGGGGTTAGATGTTAGAGTTTAGATTTAGGGGTTTAAAATTTAGGGGTTGTGGTTAAATTTTAGTGTTTAGATGTTAGGGTTTAGAATTTAGGGTAATATGATTAGGGATTTAGGTTTTAACTTATAAACCCTAAATTCTAACCAAAACCCATCAATTATAAACCACTAAACATAAACCCATAACCTCTAAACCCTAAAATCTAAACCCTAAAACTAAGGTGTTTGTGAAAGCTTTTTAGTTTCACCGCCTATGTATAGAATAATTACCTTAAAGTTTATATAAAATATAAAATATTTTGCACATGATTATAACATGACAAATATACAAATCTAACATGAAAATATAAATTGCGGTATTTAATTATTGGTTGATTAATCTAGATCGTGATTTAGAAGCTAATTATGAGACGACCTCTCAACTCAATTTATTCTATTCATAACATCATAACAAACTTTTAACTTTACTACTCCAACTTATATATTTTTAACTTAAATAGCTTACCTAACATGGGTAAATTATAATTTACATGATTTATACTTTACTCCAAAACTAGTTTTATGGGTAAAAAGAAATCAGTATGTCACAAAAAGGCATTCATACGAAGTCACAGTAGCTAGTGGCAGACCAGTCTTAACATAGATCTTTCCCAGAATGAATTGCCAAAAAGTAGAGAGGAAGAAAAGAAATATAGTTTGTTTGAGAAATTTTATTCATTGGTAAAATGACCTCTTAGTGTCTCTCTAAAATTTGAAATTAGGCAAGTTGATCATTCTAAAAAAAAGGAGAACAATTTAGTCATTGTCGATTTCGAAGGTGATTGATTACAAACAATTTATTGTGATTTTAATGATTTTATTAGTTTTACAAATTTTGAGTGACATGATAACAAGTTTAACCTTCGCTATTTACACATTATGTTTGATCATGATTCTAAAAATTTTCAACACAAAATTTACACATTTTACAAACTTTGTGGCCAGGGTGGAATATTGACAACGAAGTTTGGGGAACCTACTTGAGATTTTTAATATTTTTAAAAGGCTTAATTTTAAATTTTTAAAAAATTGTGCTTAGCATTTTTTAAAAAAAAATTAAGTTTTAGTAAGAAATTTTAAAAATCTTAAAAGAAAATTTAATTAAAAATATTCAAAACTTTTGAAATATATTAAGATTTTTTAAATTTTGTAGGGACAATTTTTTTAAACTTTCAAAGAATTAAATATTAAATATTGAAAACTTTGGGGCAGCCTCCCCTGGCCCCATAACGATCTGCCCCTGGTTGAGGGTTAAATTTATTGAGTTCTTTATAATTATGATTATCTTTTATTAAGTAAAGATATATTTATATTTCTAAGGCAAATGGCGAGGTTCGAACTTATACAAGATGGACAACATGAACATCCTTAGCCACTTGATCAATTAGTGGATCTCTAATTATGACCAAATCTTGGGGAGGAGACACAAAATCCTTTAGACAAGGTCATGAGTTTGAATCCTAACAGTGTGAATGGAGAAAATTAGATTGAGATGATCAACCCGTAATTGACCTCAACAGTACCCGATATAGATTAGTCGGGTCAATGAATCAAATACCAATGGTTATAAAAAAAAACATAATTTAAAGACAAAAAAAATTCTTTTAAATAAATCAGTGAAGCTTCTTTTGTTAGATTCGTTGATGTGGCATTTTGAAAATTAAAAAAAAACTAATTTTGCAGCCATATAACTCAGAAAACACACTAAAATGAACTTGAATTTAACTGAAAATTTTAACTATGTTAACCATAGGACTTGAATTTTTAAATCCCAAAAAGTGGAAGAACTGGATTCCTAAAAGTAAAAATAAGACTAAATTTTAAACATGTAAAGAATACAGGGACTTAAAGCAATTTTAACCAAAGGAAATGAATCTTATATTTTATGGTTAGAAAAAAATATGATAGATAACATGTGGATCAGATACTATTATACTAAGCATCCTTTGACGATCTTGCTTTTGTTTTTGACATGATCTGCTTATCCTTTCCTCTTTTCCAACACTCAATATTTAGGATTTTAAGACCACCTAGGATCCAATTCCTGCTTACTTTTTAGAAACCTCATATTCATTGAAATATTAAAATACTATTGTTTCATTAACAAAATTGTAATTTAATATATTTTAATAATTTCATAAAAATAAGATAATTTAAAACTCCCATTATACACTATTTTTAATGTAATACTTTTAATTTCTTATAATCTTCACCTCACTATTGTAATTACATTTAAATCCAAATATAAGTTTTACTACTGGCTTTAATTTAACTCTTAATTTAATGGGATGATGCCAAAAAAAAAACATACTATAATTTTTCACTAGTCATTTTAGTCCTTATTTTTTTTATCTACTTTCACCTTTAATGTTTCATTTTGCGTTAAAATGGCTCATCCTTGAATGTAAACCTTTAGTTGACTAACGGTCAACGCAGGATGTTGGTTTAACACTTTGCCATATCATTAATTTTTTAAAATAATAAATTTTAAATAGTTATTATTTTTTCTTATACAATGAAATCGTAACATTGTCGCAATATCATTTGAAAGAAGAATATAAATTACTAAGACTAAAGCTTCGCATACAGGGAATTTGAACTCATGCTTCAAGGGGGAATACCCTAACGCCTAACCAAACTAGTCAGGCTCAAAATTTAGTCTATTTGTAACACAAGTTACATTTAAGTCAAACTTTATTTTATATTAATTAAAACAAATAAAAAAAATCCAGAATTTTATGAAGGAAATTTGTTGTATCGGAATTTGTTGTCTTCGTTTCAGAATCCTGTTTGGTTTCCGAGAATTCATTATCAGACAAGAAAACCCAGTCATCATCAACCTCCAATTCCTCGCCAATCTTATCAATATCGATTTTCTAGTGAATCATTGTAGGGTTTGATTTTTTATTTGTTTTCATTAATATAAAACAAAGTTGAACTTAAATACATTTTGGGTTAAGAATAAACTAATTTTTATCTTTAGCTAGTTGGTTAGGTGTTAGGGTATTCACCCTTGAGACTTGAATTTAAATCCCATCATTCTGTGTTGACTGTCAGTACGTCTACAAGGTGTTGTTTTGACCAAAAATAAAATGTTAAAAATAAAAGAGATTATTTTGATCAAAAATAAAATATTAAAGATAAAAGTGAACCAAAAAAAGAATATGAATTAAAATAATTATTTAATAAAATATTAAGGATATTTTTTGATATTATACCTTTATCAATATAATAAATAAATCTCACCGAAATTAATCTTATTATTTGTTTGAGGGTACAATGGACACGTGAGCAAACAATTAAAAGGTAAGGAATGCTTATGTTTGATGTTCATGTCAAGTTATCAACTCAAACTAAATTAACCAACAAAAAAAAAAGATGCTGATGCCTGTACAGTAATATACTCGAGTTTTATAGATAAAAATAATAATAATATCGTTTAAAAAATGATATATTCTAATCTTGTAAATAAAAAAATTGTTCAATTTAAAAGGTTAGTATAAATATGTAGGTGGTGATAATAGGGATGTTTAGCTAATTAGCTGAGCATAACTGCACAAGCTAGCGCAAATTTAAAGCCTTGGACGAAGACAAGTACATTAAAAACGCTAGTGCACCCACTTTTTTTTTTTTCTTATTACTTTCCTTTGCTTTCTGAGGTACCAAACAGTGAAAACCTAATAGATATGGTGTATTAGAGTTCCTTTATTCTCATAAAGAACAGAAAAGAGGAACAGCTAACAGCCTGTTTGCCCTAAGGAAAAAAAAAAGAGAGGAGAGAAATGGGTTTCTGATATTAAACAGAAAGGGAAAAAAGATTTTTGGTTTGGATAATAATATTAATTTTATAGTATAATGGGGAGAGGGAAAGTGGAGCTGAAGAGGATCGAGAACAAGATAAATCGACAGGTGACGTTTGCAAAGAGGAGGAATGGGTTGCTGAAAAAGGCTTACGAGCTTTCCATTCTTTGCGATGCCGAGGTTGCTCTCATCATCTTCTCCAATCGTGGCAAGCTCTATGAGTTTTGCAGCACTTCTAGGTATATACATATATATATATATATATATATTACTCTTAATAGCTCCTTTTCTTTGCCTTTTCTCTCCCTTTGTTGATTTCAAGTGGTGGGTTTGATTCAGTTTATTCTTACTTCTTCTTGTTGTTGCTGGAGATCTATATCTCTCTATATAAACACATACATAACTGCAGATTCGTTTTCATAGGAAAAAGTTTTCCTTGTTAAGATTTTTCTTTGCACACGGTTTAATGATGGTTTGGGAGGGGGTAATTATGGGTCTTGGGAAATGTAAAACGGTGCTGCTGCCATCTTTGTATCAGTTTAGATATAGTTTATGACATGAGTTAGTTTTTTGAATCGAGAAAACCTAAGTCAGGAGCTGTCGGTCTGAACTGTGATTCAGCTTTTGAGGTTTAAGTGTTGAACCAAAGGCCATGAATCGGGTTAATTTCTGTCATTTCAAGTACTTCTTAAACCTAGTGTTTTGAAATAATGAAATTCATTTCTTTTAGTCCATTTTGAAAGATGTAATAATCCATTGCAGCTTTAAGGCATCTTATCTTGTTTTATCATTACATGATGTTGCCATACATGAACCCGACCTTTAACCAATGGACATCCAACACATGTACACACTGATATGGAACATATGGACAATGTCTTGTCGACACATAGATTACATTGTCTTGTTATTGTTACGACTTATGACTGTTGTTTTCATAAACATGTCATGTTTGCAGTATCAGTATGTATATGTATGTGCATTAAAAGGCTGAGCTTTCTTTTAAAAGCTCATGACTGCAAGTTTTGTGCTTTTACCATGGTAGCTTATCAGGGTCCCCCTCTAACTATATCCCTTGCTACCTCCATTCTTCTTTCATGCATATACATGATAAAGATTATATAAATTAGCTGCTATTTATTTTTTACTTATTTCAGCTTTTTTGCCTGTAATCTCTCATGTTTCATTCAAAACAAAAAAGGGTGTTGGTTTTTAAAAATTTAGTAGAATTTTGAGGTCTCCATGCATTTATTTGCCCTTGAGAACTTGGTAGAGCAAATCTCGACATTGAGTGAAATCTTAAGAACCTCGATGTCCGACCCAATGAGTCTCATGTGGAAAAGAGGATGATGTTCATCATAGGAGTTTCGAGTTCGAGCACTTGTGTATGCATGTGTCTTGTTAAAGGGTTAAGAAAAAATATGAACATATACTACCATATAATCACACCAGTATACCAGAATGACTACCGAACGACAACAATAAGCATTTTAGAACAATATTATAGTTGTATAACATACTGTACAAGATATGGTATTGTTTCGCCCATGCAAAGGGTCTTTATATTCTTAGACATGGTGGTGTCTAGTTTTTCTACCATTTTCTCATAGATTTTTGTTAGATGAGTTTCCTCATTCTTCTCTATCAAATAAGTCCAACCTTAAATTTCAGAAAAGAAAAAGAAAAAGGGGTCAAAGAAGCATTTTATCAACGATAAAGTAGCCAAATATTGCCTAAAGAATCTATCTATACTTTGTGCTTTTTGTCCCAGTAATTAGCCAAGAATATACCTACACTATGCCGACCAGGACTTGGCTTAATGGCAAGGAAGAGGCCAATGTCCAGTTCCCAGACCATCATGTGTGCTTGGTTCCAATTTATTCTGATTTGGCTCGATCTGTCATACTCTGACCTCAAGTATTGGGATTTTTTTTTGTAAGCAGCATGGCTAAGATGCTTGAGAAGTACAACAGTTACACCTATGGAGCATTGGAATCTGGTCAATCAGAAATGGACACACAGGTTCACTAATATCTTCCATTTGGACTCAATGGTAAATTTTACAATCTAACAGTGATTCATTTGATGTGAAGCAGAGCAAGTACCAGGAATATTTGAAGCTCAAAGAAAAAGTTGAGGTCCTTCAGCAGTCACAGAGGTAAAACTAAACTGTTCCTCAGGGTCATATTTGTTTCAAGTGTGGAAGCTTGATTGATGTGAAAATATGTACTATGGGTTTTGTAGACATTTTCTTGGGGAAGATTTAGGTGGCTTGGGCAACAAGGAACTGGAGCAGGTTGAGCACCAGTTGGACTTCGCATTGAAGAAAATCAGATCTAGAAAGGTAATCAAAATCAAACTTCTTCTCATGTTTCCCCCCTAGTTTTGACGCTTCCTTTTGCTTTCAATTAAATGATTTAATGAATACAGATGCAGATGATGATGGACCAACTTTCTGAACTGCAAGCAAAGGTATTAATATATTTTAATCATTAGTCAGTAGTATTAGATATTGTTTTACTTATGTTGTGTTCTTTATACAGGAAGAAGCCCTACTGGAAACCAACAGAAACCTGAGAAGGAAGGTAAAAAAAAAGCCTACATCTGATATTTATTGTAATCGATCTTGATACCATTCGTTACATTCGCAATACTTTTCCAGTTGGAGGAAAGTAGTTCGACAATACAATCGTCGTGGGAAACCGGGGAGCAAAGCATACCATACAACCATCTGCCGCCGCCTCAGTCGGATGGATTTTTCGAGCCTTTACATTGCAGCAATTCTCTGCAAATGGGGTAATCTATAACAAAATGAAGTTAATTTAATTAAGCCTTTAGCCCTTTACATAATTGTTTACTTCTCAACTCTATTTTTCTTGGTGCAGTTACAGTCCTAATAACATTGCAGATGAGGATACTGCTGCAGGCTCTGCAGTTGCACCAAGCGGATTTATCCCTGGTTGGATGCTTTGATTGTTTAAGTTTGAATCAAAAGAATTCCATATTTTCTCATATAAAGTGATAAAAAATTAAGAATAGACAATAATTAAGCAAATTTCAACTTTTATTTTGTTGTATATCTTATGGAGGATGCAGCTGCATCGTGTGATTGGATTATAGCAATTACCTTTATTTTGTTATTGATTCCGTCATAAACATGATTAATGTACCTTAAATTAGATACTGAATTTAAATCTTGTGAATGAAAAAACAGTGAAGGAAAGCTTGTCAAACGAAAAAAGATATTATCTGACTCGGCTCCAAACTTATTAAAACTCTTATGGTTACCGTACACCAAAATATATGTGAAAAAAAAGAGAGATTAACATGATAGTTCATATCATTTCTCATTTTCCAAAAGTATATACTATCTCCGTCCCATGAAAACTGTCCTTTATTGATTTTTTTTGTCTAACTTTTTTCAACTTTGACTCTTTATTATTTAAAATTTATTATTGATAAAAATATAAAAAAAATATATTTTAAAAACTTTCAATTAAGTAGTTTCAAAATATATATTTTATAAAATTTAATTTTTTAAAATATTTATAATAATTGTGGTCAAAATTTAAAAATTTTGAATTTTAAAAAGTCAATAAGAGGCATTTTGAGTGGGATAGATGGAGTATATATTTCCAAATGGATTTTTTTTTCACCAAGGGTGAGAAAACCATTGATGAACAACAAAAACAGTGAATATCATCATGTTCTAGCAAAAGGCTAGCCATTGGACTTTGAATTTGAACGCACGAGGGTAAGATTCTCTTGGTTTCGCTTTATATGTTAGTACATTGCAACTAATATGAAATCTATGCACAGCAGAAGAAAAATGCATGCCACTAAGAACATGCAAAAATTATTGTGATAAGATCTTAGATTGGCAAAAACGACACATTGAATTCAAAGCACTGTTTGCTCAAAAAAAAGGAAAAATCAACACACTGAAAATGGTGGTGTTAATGAGAATTTAATATTAATAATATTAAAGATTAAAAAATATGTCAACAATCTTTAGAGCAAATTCTCCAAGGTTGTGGGTTCTAAACCTATTTAGAGCAAATTTCCTATTCTCCTCCTTCTAAGTAGAAATTGTTCAAAAATGGAAAAGAAAATGATATTTATCTTAGGAGACTGTTCAAAGGATTAAGAATATATATATGAACAGATACTATCTTTAATCACCTTTAGTCTATTTAAAAGTAAAAAAAAAACTTTATTTTGAAATTTGGTTAATTGCATGTTGAATCCTTAAAAAGTTTAATATTTATTTAAAAATTATTAAAAAATTAATGCTAACGGTGTATAACATTAGTGGTATATAACGGTATGTCATATGTTTTAAACCCATTGTTAGTTTTGTTAAAAAATGTAAATTGAAGTTACATACATATTATATAGTGCTAGTGGAACATTTGATTTAAATTTGGTAAAAATGCACTTAAAAAGGAGAAATTGAAAAAAATGAGAAAATGAGGGCCAAATTGTAAAAGGAGGAAATTTATTTCTAAAAGAATTAAAACTAAATAGGTATTCTATACTAATTTAGGAACATGTGGTTCAAATTTGGTCAAAATAGACTTAAAATGAAAGAGGAATTGAAGAAAAAAAGAAACCGGTGACTAAACCGTAAAATTTAGTTTCTCTCAAACTCGAAATTTTTATGAGTTATTCGAGTTGACTCGAATAACTCGTATAAATCAAAATTTTTAAAAAATATAATTTTTAAGTCAAATTTTACTTACCCTTACTTCATGTATTTTTCCAACGATAATCTTCTCTTCTTCCTCAATGATTCACTTCTGCTCATCTTCCTTCCAGGTATGTTACTATTTTTTCCTCTGCTAAATTTGATTTTGTGAGTGAGTACATAACGTATAGGGTTTTGGGTTTAAGATTTGTGCCCCAACCAGTAATAGATTGATCTAAACTGATTTACGGTAAAACTGGTTCCGGAGCAACCGAATTCTCCGATAAAGGATAATGTATAACACCAATGCAGATCGGAGTCGATGCGGCATTAGCTTTTGCGTGATCAGATTGCAACTATTCAGTTGGCTGTTTTGGAAAATATCGAACTCGGCATGGGAGAAGATCACGCTTACTATGGATGGACTTAGAGGGAGCGGCCGATCCTCCTAAAAAATTGAAATTTTTATATAATTTAAATTTTTTTATGTATTTTCTATTGAAAAATTTATTTTTGCCCTATAAAATTTTATAAATTTGCCCCAAAAAATTTTATAGGTTCACCCCTAATATAAAATTCTGTATCCATCCATGACGCTTACCTCTTTAAAACCCAAAAGAGGAGGAACATCTCTTCCCCACAAATTGTGTTAATCATCAATCAACTTATATGATATATGCAATGAATCCAAATTTATAAAGCTCCGAATCCAATGTTTAAGGAAAGTTTGTCTAATGAAAACGGATATGATCCGATTCGGGACAGTGGTTTGCAGGAGTAATTTTTAGAGTTGTATTTGGGTTATTGTGGTGTGGATGTCGGGTCTGTTTTTCTTGTCCGGGGTATGACTTGTCATGTTTCGGGCAAGAGTTCTGTTGTTTTTCCATTCAATATTATTACAAGTTATTTATCGATCTAACACCCTTTCATGGGACTCAGACCCTTAAAATATACTTCTTATTTTTTGAACCTATTTATTATTTTTATAATTAAATTAAATATTTAATTAGAACTCATCAAACAAGTTCGATTTAAATCATTCAACTTAGCACATCCTTATTTTTTTTTTCAATATGTATCAAAATTTCTATTGTTACACTCTCAATAATGAGAAATGCTATTAGCAATCTTAATAGCCTTTGACACTGTCAACTAGGAATTCATTGATTTCATTACGGATAGTGTCAAATCGAGTTTGGTCAAATTTTCTATGCTTCAGAAGAAGAAAGAGGATAATAATGTCTCTCCATCTTCTACATTTATTATCGATAACTGAATTAATGAAATTTTAGAGTATAAAAATTTAATTAGGATATGGAAAAATATTATCCATCTTTAAGCCTAAAGATGAGCGTTCAATCGAGCCGAGTCGAGTAAAAAAATTTTGAGTTATTTGAGTTGACGCATCATATTTTACAACTCATATTTTATTTGAATTTTTTTTATTTGAGTCGAGTCAAGTTTTCGAGTTCATATACAAATTTAATTGTAATTATTTATCATGTTATAATACGATTTGATTCTAATTTAAATAACTTTATCTAATCATATAAGATATGCACATATATTTCTTCATTTTCTTTATATATGATATATATTTCTTCATATATTTTTTATATCGGTATATATATCAGAAAAAATTGAGGGACTCGACTCCAACTTAAAAATAAATCTACTAACTACAAAAATTTTGAGTTATTCGAATTTCCATTTTACAACTCAAACTTTATTTAAAATTTTTTCGAGTCGAGTTGAGTTTATGAAATTTCGAGTCAAGTCAAGACGAGTTGAGTTTTTAAGCCTCGAGTCGAGTTAATTTTTTTTATTTTTTCGAGTCGAATTTTGTTCACCCCTACTTAAGCCTAGGAATATATGTAAGATCAAGATAAGATCACTCGTGGATAATAAAATTAGATTAAATAACAAATCTCGTTATCCTCTAATAAAATAATCATTTAAAATTTTAAAAATTAAAGAAAAGAAATCAAAATTCGACCCGAGTAAATGACCTTTGCATAAAAAGAGGTGACAATGTTTATCCTCCTACAACAGGAGACTGTACGTTCTTTTTCAGCGAAAGACAAAAAAAATGGGCCTCATGTTATCAAAAAAAAAAAACATATTGGACCTCTGTCTGAAATTGCTATTCTTGTAAATGGAGACAACCAACCCCTGACACTTTGTTACTTTTACATTTTCATCCTTTGCCTAGAGTTTGTGTCCTTAATGATTAACCATCCAAATTGTATTTTTCATTTATACCCTTTAATTTATTATTTCAATGGTAAACTATCTACCCCATTAAAAGCCAACCACTATTAGAGCAACCTGCTCTTTACAGACCATTAAAGGAGAAGATAACAAGATAATGCAGTTGACATTAATGAGGTTTTACTAAAAATAACTTTTATATTAGTTTTTAACTTTTCATTAAAACGTAACTGAAGTATAGTTTATTTTACTAATTGTTTAAACAATTTTTAACTAAATAAAATTTACTTCTTAATTACAAAATAAGTGTTGAATTAAAAACAAAAGAAACAAAAAAATAATTTAAAATAATAGTATATTTTAAATTTTATAGCACAACTCTTATAAAAAAATTTATAACATAAAGTCTAAAACATATATTTTATCTTTTTAAAAGTACTTCTAAATAATTACTAAACACTTACATTTTACACCACGTTTTTTAAAAGCTTTTTTTTTTTGCAACACTTCTCAAAACCAATGTTAACTAGCCCATAGTTTACCCAATATTAATATAATATCTAGTAGGGTTAGGTAAAAAATCCAACAAATCAAAATTGAATCTGAAATCTAAAAAATTGATTTGAAAATACGGTTAATCAAATCAGAAAAATCAGTTTTGGAAGGTTTTTCTTTTAAAAAAATATTATTTGGTTCCAATATGCCCTACAATTTTGAACAAAAGCATATAACTAAATCGACCGATTATATAATATATAATATATAAAATTTACATATTTATAGAATTATATTGACAAAACTTTAGTACCATTGTCAATTTATTTTCTTCCCCAAATATTGGCATATTTTTATTGTCCTAGGAAGTGAAAAAAAATAGCCTCAATTTTTAATATGTTTCCTTTCCAAATATTAACAGATTTATACTACTTTGAAAAGTAATAATTTAGTCGCAATTGTCAATTATTTCCTTTTTCTAATTATCATATATTCATATTTTTTCTTTTCAAAGATTTTAAAGTTCAAACCCTAATTTATTTTTTACTATATTATTAAATTTGATATTTGTAATAAAAAAGTAAAAAAAATTATAATTCTAACTGAACCAAATATCTTGATTAACCAGTTTAGTGTCGAGAATTAAATAATTTAAATTTACTGATTATTTAAAATATTTTTTTAACGATTAACTGATTTTGGACACACCTGAATCTAGGTTTTAAGAGAGAGAAATCTCAGCCGTCAGTTGGGAGGTGTGTGACCACGAGGGGTCTCCGTACGGGGGTCCTGACGGCATCTATAGGCTATACGAAGAAAACATGTAAACAATAAATAAAGTATCGTGTTTCCAAAACGAAACAGTAACGGCTGAACAATTATATTCCGACCAATGACAAGTCGACAGCACATCCTTAAAAAAACTTGTCTGTTTTTTCTTTAACAGCAATACTTCCAGGTTCTTTTCTTCTGTTTCTCTTCCATTTTTTTTTATCTAATTCTTTATATCTGTGCATGCTTTCTCAGTCACTAGAAGAAAATAGAAAAGAAATTCCAACTTGGGTATTTCATCATCTTCTTCATTGTTGAACTGCTTTAGTTAGGATCTGGGTTTTTGGTTATGGGGAGAAGTACGGTAGAGATGAAGAGGATCGAGAACAAAGTCAACAGGCAAGTCACTTTCTCCAAGAGGAGAGCTGGGTTGTTGAAGAAAGCTCATGAGATCTCCATTCTTAGGTCGCTTTGATAGTAAAATATTGTAAAATATACTAATTGTAATTATAATTATAAAAACTTAATTTTAATGATTTTTAGAGTATTTTTTAAAACTTCTGAAGTTTTATTAATATGAATTTGAAAGTGAGTGATATTGTTTAAAGAATTTTAGATTGTAGTGTGATTTTGTTTAGTTTAGTTTGGATAATAAAATCATATGAATATTCTAAATTAACAATTTGTACCAATAAAAAGACTAAACATGTGATAAACCTAAACAAAAAATGAAAAATATTAATATAATAAAAATAATTATTAATATTAATAAATAATAAAAATTAAATAAACATATTATAAACAATTAAATAATTATAATATTATTAATAAACAATTATACCACATTAAATATAAGTCTTTATTCTCATTTATTTGATTTTCTTTTTCAATACTTATATTTACTATATACTCTAATTTTATTATTAAGTAAAAGAAAAATAAAATTAATATAATGTTTAAGGACTAGATTTAACAAAAAATCAAATCATTAAGGACTTAATTGAGATAAAATATAAATTTAAAGGCTTAATCAAGAAGTTTTGAAAGTGTAAGGGATAAATTTAAATATGGCTTAAAATATTGAGGCCAAACTGAGAACTTTAAAAAGTTTAATGTCACTCTACGTAATTAACCCATATTTTCCAGAATTGTAAACCCGCCCGCGTCTCCTTTTTCTACCTTCCTCCGGCAGCAGCGTTATTCTTCTTCCTCATCCGGCAAGAACGTAATTGCTCAAAATTCGGAGATTGCGTCTCGTTATAGCTGCTACAAACGCTATCGCGTAAAATTGTGACATGACGCGTTAATCTAATACTCATTGCGAAATTCTTCAAAAACAGTTTCAGAAAGTGGCGTGACCGCTATTTTGCGGCCGTAATCGCGTTAGCGGTCCGCAATTTGAATCCCTGACTATAACTATATATGTTATTGAAGTTGCAGAAGTATGGAAACCTTTGGGGTTGAACTATGTGCTTGTGTCACATCTTGCTAAAAACAAGTTATTGACCAATGGAAACAAGAACAAATATATATATAATATTACTATTACTACCCAGAAATATAAAAGAATGAATTACAATGAAAATACTGAAACTTTGTAATAAATTCCATAAAAGCATGGTTATGTCAGTAATTTTTATGGTGATTTTTTTCTTTTTTGGAAAAAGGGTTTCCCATTGTTCCCAAGTTCTTCAAACCTAGGCCCTCTTTGGCCTTTTGAGAACTCTTTGATCCAAAAAAAACATGAAAGAGGGTATCTTTTTTATAGTTAGAAAGTTAGGGGCTTTTGCAAAAAAAAATTTGAAAGGGGAGTAAGGTTAGGGCACAAGAGGGGCATCTTTTACACTTGGAATTCCAAGATTTTTCCATGGACAAGTGTTGCTTCACGTAACCCTAAACAAGTTAATAAAGTGGTTTCTAAAATTTATATATTCCAAATTTCCAATGATCTCTTCTTTCTTTGTTTTTTTTGGTTGATTCTGGTTACATGTAGGTCATCAATGTCCACTTCATGATTTAGTGAAAAAAGATGAGGGAGAGATTTAATTATTGGTCAAGTGGCCAAGATTGTTTATTTTATCTTTAAATCCCGACATGAGAATATAATATCTCTAATTAATAAAAATAGATTGAAGGGGAAATAAATCTTTAACCTTGAATAACTAGGAAAGGGAAGTATAGTAGAAATTAGTGTACACAAGTTTTATTCCATTTTTCAATTTAAAGCCTAAGATCTGAAGACATTAATAGAGACCTTTCATTTTACTTGAAGTATCTGTCTCAACCTATACATGTAATATGTATATGAAGATGACCTTAAAATCCTCTAAATACATAAAAATCTAAAATAAATCAAATTATATCCGTATTTAATATTCATAACCGAATCCATATAACATAGAAATATAAGGAAGGAGCCAAGTATTAATTAGTAATTTGTATCTTATAATCCCATTTTAAATGATTCGATTTATGCCGCAAAGCACCGTTACCAAGGACTTATAGTTCCTATGTCACTTGTCAACGAAGACCAAAAGAAAGCATACACATAAATCAGACATGATTTGATTTCTTCTGATTTTATGAGGTTTTTGATTTAACATAAAGCAGGAACATTAATTAACGATTTACAGACAACTGTAAAAGATATGAAAAAAATGTTTTCCACTAACACAATGACACTCCATAACCATATGCAATGGTATAGAAATGTATGCATGTATGTACATGTGTATGTGTATGTATGGATATATACAATTAGTCTTACGTGGGAAAGAAAATGTTGTCCTTTGAGACTGATATATTTTTATCATTGTCTGCAACAGCATGGAAAAGATCCTTGAACGCTATGAAAGGTATTCGTATGCTGAGAGACAGCTTGTTGCTGCTGAGTCTGATCCTCAGGTACAAAACATGTCTTTCACGCCGTTAGTTTTTGCCTTTCGGTACAATAATTTTGGTTGAAAAATTGTGTTCGAATTTGAAACTTGTTTGTGACAGGGCAACTGGTCCGTGGATTACAATAGGCTCAAGGCTAAGGTTGAGCTCTTGCAGAGAAATCACAGGCAGAGAAATCACAGGTACTAAACATATATATCAGATACGAATGTGTTTGAATCGAGCATGATCACATCCGAATATGTGTCAAATACGAATATAATCAAAGCAACATAGTTTATAATCGAAACATTCATCTCTAACATAGGGCTTTATTTGCTCTCCAGGCATTTCATGGGAGAAGAGTTGGACTCATTGAGTGTCAAGGAGCTGCAGAATTTGGAGCAGCAGCTTGATTCTACTCTTAAGCTTATCCGTTTGAAAAAAGTATGTTTTTTTTCTTCTATTATAGTCTTACAATTAGAACTGTTTCTTGTTGTTTTAGTGGTGAAATTTGTGTCCTTTTTTGGATTTTTGCAGAACCAACTCATGTATGAGTCGATCTCTGAGCTTCAAAGAAAGGTAAGGAAACTTAGAACATATATGATACATTATATGAACTTGAATAATATACGAAGCTAATCTATTTCGGTCAGGTATTATGGTTTTTTTGCTTGTGACATAATCAATCCTCCTTTCAGTTTCATGTCTCCATCTCTAATTGTGGTGCCTATATGACAGGAGAGAGCAATACAGGAGCAAAACACCATGCTAGCAAAGCAGGTGACATAGAGCCCTTAGTAATTGTTTTAGTTACCGCGTCAATTCTAAGAGTTTCGACCTATGAAATGTAAATTAAGATTCAAATCTCGACATCTGCAATCTTTTTTCTTGTGTAGATCAAGGAGAGGGAGAAGACGGTTGCGCAGCAGCAGCAGTCGCAGTGGGGGCAACAAGACCCTGGCCTCAACTCATCATCCTTTCTGCTGCCACAACCTCCACCCTGTCTGAACATCGGGTAAAACCCTAAACGTAGGTTGAAGAAGTCGATCCATAACATTTAAGTGTCTGTAATGAAGTGGCAATAACTCGGATAAAGATTTGATTGTTGCAGTGGCACATACCAGGAAGAAGCAACAGAAATAAGGAATGAACTTGACCTGACTCTGGAACCTATTTATTCATGCCATACGGGATGCTTCGCTGCCTGAAAATCGGCACGATTTTAACAATGCATTTGGTTTATGTGAATATGGACATAGATCAATGCATCATTATGGTTTAAAAAGCAAACCATGAGAAAAGAGACTCATGCCTTTTATGTCTGCTTTGACTTGACATACATACATATGTATGTATGTATGTATGTATGTATGTAGATGGTGAGTGTATATCTGGATTATGTATTTCTCTCGTTATTAATTATCAGTTATACAATTTGCAAGAATTTCCCAGTCACAAGGAAAAAAATACATGGTTTCTTGCAATTGTATGAATGGCAATGCAGTAACCTGTAATACTTGTTTATCAAACTACAAACTGAAAAAATATTGAAATGTACCCTTGAAACTAATTCAAAAATAATATGTTAATCTTCGGTTTTGTGTCTCCTGTGATCCGATTTCAATCTGCTTCATCGAATATCATCATCTACAAAATCAATCCATAATCAGTTATACGCAATAGGAAAATGTCAATTGAATCAAACTAAGCTTGCAAGACAAGTTATGACACTAGAACAACAGAATCCCCATTGTTACTCAAATTGCTCATCTATCGTATGATATGACGAGCTAACAGCTACGCTTTAGTATTTGATTCTTGATATTCAAAGAATAACATGTTACTTAAGAACCTAGAACAGCTGTTAAATCTTATAGAATATGGAACAATTGCAGAAGCTTGTAAGAACTAGATTACCTTGCCACAGATTGGACAGTTTGCTGACCTCTCCATCCACTCGTATATGCAACCGAGGTGATAACTATGGGAACATTGAAGAACTGTTCTTGGATTTTCAGGATTGTACTCTACAACAGAAATCCGACAAGCGAAATCAGTCTTATTAAGACAATGTACATTAAAGCCCCGTTGAATAAGGAATCACCGATTCAAAAGGTGCTTATTTACCTTCAAGACATGTTGGACAAACATCCTCGTCTTCTGACGATCCACAAGCAACTTCAGCTTCAAGTTTCTCATATGCGACCTTAGATTCGGACTTGGTACAGTATGCTGTCGGTCTTCCATCGCATTGAAGTCCATTCGGTTTGTCCCCTTTACTATCATCCTTCCGTATTTTAATCCTTAGAGTCTCCTTGTTCTCTCTGGAGCACATGGTATCACCTTCAAAAAGCAAGACACTTGGAGCCAATGTTACAACATTGTCGGACTGTATACTGTTAGATGCAGCATCGGAATTCAGAGGGACTGACACTTGAGAATTCGATGCCGGGGCATCGGATTGCTCGTTTCTGTTTACTCCGATAAACTGCAGAACGACGAATCAATAAGACAGGATGAAACTAAAGATGCACAATGGGAAATTGCTATCAGAAAACAAATATAATTTGGCATTATACCATGGCCGAGAGGGCATGGATACTGTTCTGAGTCTGATGAAGGGAAATATCTTCAGGTTTCCTGATGAAAAAACCAGAACAACAAGCTCCCATGATTCAAGCCTGAAACTATAACATGATTATAACATAATTAAGTAGAACAGAACAACTTTTAATTCGATTGATTCATGTCGTCATCATTAAAAAGTAGTAATATTTGAGTATGTGTTCGAATCTAAATATCTATAACCCTTTCCCCAAACCCTTCAAGCATGAAACGAAATTCAAGTGTATCATCTTCATTGATAAGAAACGAAAAATAAAAAGGAAATCTATTAGCTTGACGATCGACTTACTGGTGCTTCAAAAGTAGAGACTTCAATAAGAACCCAAGAATTTAGTTCATTCACAGAGAAAGAGATTGAATTTAATGGTAGGTTTTGGTGGAAAATAAAATAGTCTAAAGTCGAGAGATTTTCGGTTTAAAAATCTATACTTTAAACCTAAGCTGCGTAGGATTCTACTTCCGATTTTATGGGACCCACGAGGCTTCTTTATTTGCCGCTTGCTTTGGTGACGTAGGAATTTGAAGTTACTTAAAACTATCAGTTTAAATGGGAGACCGAAGCCAACCAGTGATTCAATAGAAAAAAACGATATTTATCGTAATAAATATAAATTTAATCAATTTTGTCCGGAAGTTGCATGTGACGAATAAAAATTATGTCTTTTTTCAATGTTTTTATTTATGCTTTCACACTAAATATTTAAGTTTAAGATTTAAACTTAGCGTTTAAAGTTAGGATTTAAGAAATTTAAGGTATTGTGTATTTTTAGAGTTTATGGTTTAAGATTTAGAATTTAAAATTTAAGATTAAAGATTAAAATTTAAATTTTCAGTGTTATGACATTAAAAAATCATCAAAAAAAGCTGATTTTTTTATGTGACCTTTATCAAAGGATTAAAAAAATATAAACGTGCTATTAAAAAATTAAATTGGAGATTCTAAAAAGTATATTTTAAAATTAATCATATAGAGAATGTTTGTAAAGGTGTTGAAAAATATTAGATATATACTTAGTTTAAATGATAGCAATTCTATAGGAAATTTGATGTTTACTTTTCTTAACAAAATTCTTGTATTTAAAAATAATTTTTATTGTACTTTCACCGACACGGAGAAAGGTAATGACTTTGGTACCTTAAAATGGTAATTTTGTAGTTAGGTCCCTTAAAATTTATAAAATTATAACTTTATTTGATAGTAAAATAATAATTTGATCCCATACTTTATAATTTAATTTTATTTTGTTACAATATTTTTTTGACTTTGTCCCAGTTTACCAATTAGATGATGTCACTTCTTTTCAACTATAACTACTTTCATCGAATATGATGGGATGCTATTAAGATAACCCATTATCTTATTAGGAAACCTTATTTTTTAGCATTCTAATTCAACTAGAAAGTAGTATCTTAATTCCGTTTTAATTTTGGATAAACTCACGCACATTGCAGACTATAAGAATAATCGACCCGAACAAATTTTTTCTCTTTAATTAGGGTTTTGGGCAGAGAAGATTTTGGTAAAGATTAAGTTGGGGTTGTGTTTAGGGTGAAATTTTTTTGACCCGACCCGATAATTTTTAATTAAATATATATTTATTGTATTTATATATAATATATTTATATTTTATTAATTTTTCTGGGTCTGACGGATTTAGTCAAAAAATTTGTTAAAATTTTGAGGTCAGGTCAAAATTATGTTTTTTTTTGTGGGGTCGAGTTAGGTTTAAAATATATTGAATTTAGGATGGGGTCAAGTTAAGATTTTAAATTATGGTTCGGGGTTGGGACGACGAAACCATCCCGTGTCACCATTCGTACTCAAACCCGAGTCAACCTAGGATAATCAACATCATTCTTTACCACTATATCATCTAAAGTAACATTATTTCAATCAGGCTACTTTATTTATGAATTTATTCTCATATTATGATTGTTATTAATGTTATTACCACTTAAATAATGTCGATTATTCATAAATACACCGGTGTATTGTGTATGCCTACTAGCTTAAGAATAACCGTCTTTTAAAATTTTGATCGTCATGCAATTGATTTTTTTACAAATAAAGTTTTAAATTTTAAAGATAAAAGAATTGTCGATTGTGGATTTTATTTTATATAATTTTTCATTCACTTGTATTAAATGATAAAAAAAAATTTCAGTTAAATTTAAAATAAAAATATAAATATATCACCTACATAATCAGTTCAATAAGTATGAATAAAATGCAGAAAAAGCCATATATACAATCCATAGTTCCTAGTATTCAAATTTTGATCCTTCAAAAGTTAATGTTTTGTTTTTGTGTCCCCTGTGATCAGATTTCAAACTTCATCAAATAACATCATCTGCAAAATCAGAAGAAGGATACTCAGATTGTTCATCTATCATATTTAAGATTTGATTCTCGATGTCCGAAAAAATAACATGTTAAATGAATGTTGTGCAACTGGAACACTTGCAGGAGCTTGTAAGAAACAGATTACCTTGCCACAGATTGGACAGTTTGGTGATCTCTCCATCCACTCATATATGCAACCGAGGTGATAACTATGGGAACATCCAAGAACTATTCTTGGATTTTCAGGATCGTACTCTACAACAAAAAATCAATCGGATTAAGATATTACCTTATAATTGAATTAGAATATTAAAAGAAATTACTTGAACTATATATATATATACACCTTCAAGACATGTGGGGCAAACATCCTCATCTTCTGATGATTCATTGGCACAAGCAACTTCGGCTTCAAGTTTCTTGTATGAGAGCTTCGATCGGGACTCGAAACAGTGTGTCGTCAATCTTCCTTCTGATTCAAGTCTGATTGATTCGTTTCCTTTTCTACCGTGTCTCGCATGATCTTCCGATTGCTTGTTGCTGTTTACTCCGGTAAACTGCGGACGAAGAATTAATAAGACCGGATGAAGCTAGTTCTAAAGATGCACTGTAGGAAATTGCTAGAAACAATAAGAGCAGTAAACTCAGATTTTTTTTTTCGCAAAGCAAAAGATTAATTTTATTAATTCGTAACGTCTATCCACAATTGTTAAACATCAAACACCTATCTACAATTCATAAGCAGAAACAGATATACTAAATACACAACTAATCACCTTAAGAGCACAAACCATAATTACATTGAATCAAAAGAATGCAAAACGATTCTGTAAATTGCATGTTTCCTCATGTTCAAGAACTCAAAAGACAAGATATAATTTGAAATTGTACCTTGTCCCAGAACGTAAGGATACTGTCCGGAGTCCGGCGATGGGAAACAACTTCGGGTTCTTCTCGGATGCGGAAACAAGAACAACAAGCTCCCATGATTCAAGCTTTAGTTTACTTCACAGCCTGAAATTGTACCTTGTTGTAAAGGAATTACTGATGTTTTAGAAGTAAGGCTTTGATCAGAACCCAGGTAGTTCGTTCATTCAAATAAAAAGAGAAACAAAGAGAGATTCAATTTAATGGCAGGATTTGGTGGGAATTAAAATATTCTAAAGTCGAGAGATTTTCGGTTTATAATTTATTGTTAAAACCTAAGCTGAGTATGATTCGATTAGATAGAATAATGGAATTATGGGGGGGGGGGGGGAAATTCCTACAAAATATTTATGGAAATTCTATTTTAATTCGTATTACTTCTGGTTAAATTATCCGGTAGGTTTTTGTATCTTACTTTTATAATAAAAGTATTAATTCGTATGTTTATGTTTATTTTTTTTGTTCATGCTGCTGGTGTATTTTTTTAGGGTTTAGGGTTAAATTTATTTTTAATTAAAATAAGATGAAATTGGAATATTGCTCAAATAATGAGGGTTAAAATTTTTTTTGAATTAGGACAAAATTGTTTTAATGTGCAAATGTAGAAGATTAAATGTGTTATTATACAAGATATTTTAATTGCCAAATCACCTTTTAACGCGTGTCTGTGACAAATTTGGAGCAAAATTAAAAGTTTAGTGGTAACATTGAAGCAATTGAAAGTTTGGTTACCAAATCGAATAATTTACCAAAGTTTAATCATCCATTTTCATATTATTTTTTTTTTTATGTTATGTTGTTTTTGAAATTTGGTGTCTGAGGAAAAAGAGTCGATTGACTCTTAATTTAATTAAAATCATTATTTTTATAATATTTTAAAGAATACATTTGAATGTGTTTAAACTCATTGCCTCAATTGCATTGTAAAAGTAAATTATAAGTTGATGAGGTTTTTACTTAATTAATTAGTTAAGTAAACCTCACTAGTAAAAGTTCTGATAGGATTAAATTAATTAATAATTAAATTAAAATAATTATACAATTTATGTTCAAAATTTTTGACTCAAGCTGCTTTAATATTCTAAATCATCACAACTTTTTGTTGCGAAATTAACATTATAGAAATTGACCCTCTTTTAATTATTTTGTTTCTAAGAACTTCTAAAACAGTATTCTGTTGAGTAATTTCTTTTTTTAACCATCCACAGTTCTCTGAATATCTTTTTTTTTAACCATTTTCACAAATTTACCACAAAGGTGCGATGTAAAAAATTTGAATTTTAAACTTTTAAAGGACGTGATTGACCAAGTGCGTTTGTCACATTAACTAATAAAGTTTATGCCATCCGCTAATTAGATTGTCACGTTGGATAAAGACGCAATTAGTTGGACGTGTTTTTATTTCTTGTATCAAAAATAAATATGATTTTAATAAATAATTAAAAATAATATTACTTTGATAATTAATATAAAATTATATATATATAATCCCCTAAATTTAAGCTTTTAACTTTGTTTTATGATTGATTGTGTTGTACTCTTTTCCTTCATTTTGTACTAGGAAGATTTTTAATAAGACATACAACTCAGGTTTAGAGCGTGTATGTTTTTATTATTAATAAAATTATTTTTTGCCGAAAAAATAGGGAAGGCAAAACAAGGAAATAATGAAAAATATTAGATACCACAAACCAAAGATTTAAATTATGGTTGTGGTCGCATATCAATCGCAATGTTTTCATGTTTTAATGCGGTTGCGGACATAACAAATGTTATTACGATTATTATAGACCGCTATTTTCTGCAACAACAACTTAGGACAGTGCAATTGTCATTATATAACGATCGCTATTGCCGTGGACCGCTATTCGATTCCATGCCACTAACATGGCAGAGAATGCAATAGGAAGAAGAATGGTCGAGGATAGCCCCATGATAGCGATTGTCGAAGCCGTAAAAAATAAAACATGCTCAAAGTAACTTGTAGAAGCGGTAAGCAGGGTTGAATCCACATAGAATAGTAAGAGATTGATTTTATAAACAGAAAAGTAAATTGGGGAGTTTAAATTTGAGTATAATTGAAGAAAATAATTAAAAGAAAATGAGAATTGTATATTGATAGGAACTCTAGTTAAGGTAGATCTCGATGTATTAATCCAAATTTTAGATCATCGAACTTCACAAAAGATAAATCTGCATCAATCTCAAATAGCTTGGTTATAAGTTAATTGATAATCCACAATTAAACCAATCTCTCTTACTTAATAGATAATCACTTAATAATCCATAAATGACTGAATCTTATTATCAAAATTAAAATTTTAGATAATCTACTTAGAATTAAAACCTATCAAATAGCTTTACCGGATTAAGAGACCCAATGTATGTAAACTATCAAAGCACTAATCCGTTGACTTGTCAAGAATATGAATTCATACCTTCTAACATGTTACTTGGTTACTTACCACTTGTATCAATGATACCTAATTTGATTGTTGTATATACATATAATCCAATATATACGTGTTGAATAAGCTCAGAAGATATAAAAATACTTGAAATAGATGAAGAAGATGAAGAACAAGTAATCTCACTAAAACTTTTATTAATATCCTCGAATCTAAACCTTAAATAGAAAAAGAGTTTAACAACCCATGGAGAAGGAAAATCAACAAAGAAAAAAAGAATGAGAATTATGAGATGAATGATTTCTTTCTCCTCAAAACTCTATCCTACTCCAAATATAATATAAAAGTGAAAGTTCAACTTGAAGTAGAATTTCTTATTGTGTTAAGTGGTCCTTAAAATCCAAATCCAACTGAAAATTTTCTTTTAATCATGTATTATTATTTAGCTGTTAAAATCCCTACAAAAATCAAATACTTGTTAAAACATAAATTTATAATTAGATTAAAACAGTAAAATGTAAGTATATATATGTGAAAAATATGCATATATTAGACTTATCACCCACAAGAGAAAATAGAAAGGAAACAAAAGACCCTGATATCGGTTTTACCAAACACAAAGTGATCGAGAAAAAAGAAATCCCATGGCCCAAACCAACACTTAAGAAAAATTGATTCTTTCAACAGGCAAATGGCCTTAATGTCTCATGTCTTCTCTTCTCCTTAAACATTCTTACAATCATTTGTGTGTTTTATCTCAGAAGCTAATAATCTCAGGACATGGGCAGAAGATAAGGTACAAGGTTGGTTTGACAGGATTATGTTTATGTGTTAGTCCCTTTATTATGCTGATAATTTTTACTTAATCCCTTTACGTTAATTTGACCTTCTCATTAGTTCTTCAATGTTGATAACAACGCTAGTTTGCAGGGCTTAAGCCATAAAACTTTTTAGGGGTTGTAATTTTATGAATTTTAGAGGGGCTAAAATGTCATTTTACTATTATCTAACTTACAATTTTGAAGGAACTAAACTACAATTTTATCATTTTTTTGGGAAACACCCCTACCTACCACCTGGTGGTGCCACTCTTGTTAGTTGTTGACATTAAAATTCATGTCATCATTTTAACCAAGAATAAATTTGCATGTTAATAAACTTTTCTTTGAAAAAAAATTCATGGTATCAGGGATGGACTCAAAGGGAGGCTGGAGGGGCAATCACCACCTAAAATTTTAAAATTCATATATAATTTATAAATTTTTTATGTATTTTCTATTGAAAATCTATTTTTGTCTCCCCTAAAATTTTATAAGTTAGCCCCTTAAAAATTTTATAAGTTCACCTCCTAACAAAAAATCTTACGTCCATCCCTGCATGTCATCGTTTTAGTGACAACAACAAATAGTGTTATCAATTTGAATCTACTAATAACTTCATAATAGAGGGACTAAATCGCAAATTTCAACATAATAAAGAGACTAAAACCATAACTAGAACGCGTTAACATCTCTACTTGTACAAGTAAATTGTTTTCTTAATAGTTGAGGCAGCCATTTATGTGACAGGTAGAAGTTGAGGTAGCAGTGGTGGAGGGGAAAGAGAATGGTCCAACAATAGTGGAAGAGGACAAGAAGCAAGGCGCGGCGCTTCTGGTTCTGGGACAAAAGAAGAAGTCCATGACATGGCGGCTCATCATGGTGTGGGCTGGGAACCGGCTAACCGGCGGCGGCGTGGAGTACTGCATCCAGAACGCCAGTTGCAGTGAATAGAAAAAGCAAAAGGCTTGGAGGTTATTTGATCACCACTAAGCGGAACAAATATTTCTGGCTCTTGTCTTAAATTCAAACAACATCGTTCTAATATCTAGTGTTGTTTTTATGGTTAAATTATAGTTTTGGTCCCTCTGTTATTTTATTTGGCACAATTTGGTATGTCTACTTCTAAAGTGTATTGAAATAGAAAAGAAAAAGATGAGATAACAAGGGTCTCTGTTACCTTAATAAGTGATCAAGGATTCGCTCCTCATCTTGAATATTGATTAACTTTAAAAATTGTGTTTAGCGTCTACCCCTAACTATAAACCAATAGAATGGAATAGTTATTAGACCAGCTCTAGTGTATACCAGGAGGAAAATAGAAAAGTAAAAAGGGGGATTTGGTGTGTGAATGAAGAAAGTTTGTGTTGTGTCTTTATTGATGGCCACGGAGTTGATGGGGCTAAGGGGAACACAGTTGTGCCTTTCTCTGATGCCTACAGTGGCCTAAAAGAAACACATGTTTGTTGCAGTGGAAATTAGAAATGGTAATTTAACCTGAATGTGACGAATTCCGATCTAATTCAATTTGATAAGGACAATTTTTTTTTAAAATTTAAATTTGGGACGAGTCGGATCAATTTTTGATGATAATATAGTCGAAGGACAGATATAGATTTAGGGGGGAAATCTCCGACCTGAACTGAGTTTATTAAAGAAACGCCCCTATAACATATTTTTATTTAAGTATTAGAAGGAAATCGGAAAGGACATCTTATTTCTTTTCACCTTTGTTGGATTTATATTTTTTTATTAAGTTTTATATTTTTAAGATTATTGGGCAATGTTGAGGGGCCCGACAATCTTTTATGTGTGTGGTGGCCATTTATTGTTTTATTTTTTAATTATTACTTATTTAATAAAAGTTATAAAATTAAAAAAATATAATTATTATTTGACTGAATAGTCATTTTAGTTTTTATTTTTTATTTTTTGAGTAATTTAACCCTTAAAATTTTATGTTGGGTCAAAATAATTCTTCTACAGATAAAAACTATCAGTCAACTGAAGATAAATGACTTGAAATGACGTGACAAACTTATATGACAGTACATACTGACATGACAGTATCATATAGACAAATATGATGACTTGAAAAAATATTACACCAGTCAAAAAATAATTTTATAAGATTATTTAAAATATAAATAATTTTTTCAATTGACTTGTTATTTTATTAAGTTATTTCAAACTGTTTACCGTCAGTTTTCTAACAATTTTTTTCTGCAAATGAGCTATTCTGACCCAGAATAAAACGTTAAGAGTTAAATTGCTTCAAAAAATATATATCAAATTGACTATTCAGTCAAATATTATAGCTATTTTTTAACTTTATGCCTTAATGAAATAACCTACTCTTTAGTTTGGTTTTTATATTAATCTTGCTGCCGTCTCTTCCCATTCTCATCTTCTCCATGCATTTTTCTCTTCTATTTTACCATTTTCATATCTCATTGTCTCTTATTAATTTCGTATTATTTTTATTTTGACTTTTTTGGTGGGTTTCCTCGCAAACCCATCAGATCCGTTGAGAATATTTTTTGGATATTAGTTTGGTAACTATTTGTTGCATAAAAGATTTTTAGATTTGCATTTGTATGTATTTTTCATGAAAAAACTTTGATACACTTTAAGGTTTAAAGTTTAGGGGTTTAGCTTGTATGATTTAGAATTTAAGGTTAGTGTTTAGAATTAGTATATAAGGTTTAGGGTTTAGTTTTCTAGGGTTAGGTTAAGAATTTAAGATTTGAGTTTTTATAGTGTAAATACATATGCTTGTAAAATTAATTTTACACAGCCTGTGTATCAAAGTTTTACCCATTTTTCATCTGGGTTTGTAATTGTTGTTTTGGTTATGTGTAATTTATAGGTACTTGTTAGTATAGTTTGTTTAAATTTATGAGAAAATATATCTGTTTGGATGTTGAAAAAATATTTTATTTAAATTTTGGTCCAGGTCGGAGTCGGAGTCAATTTTGTATTTCTAACTTCGGGTCGAGTCGGATGGATAAAATATAAAAAATATTCAGATTAAATCGAATCTTGATGATCATTTCTCGGGCCGGGATCGAGACGGTCAAAAATCCGCCCGCCCCGTTGCCATCCCTAGACTGGAGATGCTGCTGGGGTTTGAATCAGCTTTGCTGAAGCTGTGATTATGTTTGATTAGAACATTAGTTGTATGACCGAATAAGAAAATAAAAGAGTATCATTTGTAACACGAGGCTTGAGGGAGATGTTAAGGGTCTCTTTTATCTTAATTGGTAGCCAAGTATTTAAGTGCAGGCGAAGCCATAAGCAATAAGGAAACAGAGAAGAAGACCGGTCATGATGCCGTATCAATGAAACATCGTTATATTGATGATTGTTAAAGTTTGTCTTTTTCGCGTTCTATTTGGTGGGATTTTAAAGCTTTTGGTTATTTATGGTTTACGTTAAATCCCCATTTTGGTGATGCATCCTAATTAGTTACATTTGAATGGGGAATTTAGTGAGTTTGATATTTCATATTTCTCTGCAACTTGTTCTCGTCAACGAATATTTCGAGCTCGCACACAATTCTCGAGGCTCTCGAGAACCATAATATTAAGACTTAGAGCTGATATTAGGTACTTGTTTTGATTGAATCGGTACAATTGGGATAAGATTAGTTTTAATAGTTCAATCAATGCCATAATCATTTTGCCTTATCAAAAATGTTTTTGGCATCAAGTACCAAACCCACTTCTAAATAATATATATATATATATATATATATGGAGGCATTATTAGAGTTGTTCACCAATTAAAAAAACTGTAGTTAATTGAAATAAAAAGAATCTTACAATTACAATAAATAAAGAATGTGATGTCAGGATGTAGTTAAATGAGACATGAACAAGGAAAAATTATTTTATAGATCCGACTTATCCTTCGTCTACTAAAAATTAATTAACTAATTATCTTTTTCTATGTCACTCATTCATTCATCATCAATTTCTATGTAACCATCCACTCCCTATTTATATCGTATAAAAAGGTGAAGATTTATCTTTAGTAAAAAATAACATGAAAAAGAAGAAATTATATGGTTGATTTTTAGTGGACAGACCATAGATAACGTTAGGGGTGTTCAAAATTTCGGTTAACCAAATTAATCGACCGAACCGAATTTTTTTTGGTTAATTAAAGGTTTGGTTGGTTAACGGTTAATGATTTTTTTAAACTTCAGTTATCAGTTAATTTGGTTCTAAATCGGTTAATTAACCGAATTACCCAAAAATTTTATATTTTATATATTTATTTTTTGTCACTAAACTTTTAAAAATTGTAAAATGGTCATTAAACTTTATAAAATTAGCACAAAATGATCATTAAATTTATTAAATTATTAAAAAATAATTATTAAATTTTTTAATATTTATCAATAATTTATAATATGCAATAAATAAATGATCATTTTGTAATAATTCGATAAGTTTAATGTTTGTTTTATAACTTTTGAAAGTTCAGTGGCTAAAAAGATTATTTTAGCATAGTTTAGTGACCATTTGTGTAATTTACCCAAAATTTTATAATAAATTTCGGTTAACCGAATTAACCGACCGAATTAACCGAACTTTTTTCGGTTCGGTTAAAAATTTTCGAAAAAATTTTGGTTCGGATAACGGTTAATAAGAAAAAAATTTCGGTTAATAAAATTTTAAAAGTTAGTTCGATCGATTAACCGAACCGACCATTTAAACACCTCTAAATAACGTAGTGAGCTGAGAACATAAAATATTTTTTTCCGAACAACGTATTAATAATAATCGCTATAAATTAACCCTTAAAAGGGGGCAGTTACAATCCACGTGGAAACTCATAAATTATTTGCAAATCCAAGTTCATTAATGAATAGAATTCATCTACCTTTGGTTTGTCGGTAATTGGAAAAGTAACTTTTACCAGGGATCATTGAATCGACAAAACCAATATGCTGGAACAAATTAAGGGAAATTTTTGCCTGTAAAAAAAATTAGGGATTAGGATTTAAGGTTAAGGTTTAAAGTTAAAGTTTATAATTAATGTATAAGATATAAGGTATATTTTTAAGTTTAGGGTTTAAAATTTAGAATTTAAAATTTAAGATTTAAGACTTAATATTTAAATTTTTTAGTGTTGGGCATAAAACTAAACATAAAAAGACAAAAAAAATATTTTTATGTCCTTTACATGCCTCATCAATGTTTTGTGCCACATGTATTGTAAATAAAACAAAAATAATTAATAAAATTATGAAAATATTATTAATACACATGACACATAAGCATTGGTGGGATCTATTAAAAAATGGCATAAAGTCAAAAAATGTCCCAACGTTTAACTGAAAGTCACTTTGGCCACTATTCTTTTTTTTAGAGTAATCCAACCCTCAACGTTTTATTTTGTGTCAAAATGACCCTTCTGCGGATGAAAATTGTCAGTCGACTGACGATAAATGACTTGAAATGACGTGACAAACTTATATAGCGGTGCACGCTGACATGGCAGTATCATATAGACAAATAGGTTGACTTGAAAAAACGTTACATCAGTAAAAAAATAATTTTATAAAATTATATAAAATATTTTTTTTCTGTTGACTTATTATTTTTTTAAGCCATTTCAAATTATTTATTGTCTTTTTTCTAACAATCTTCATCCGCAGAGGGGTCATTTTGACCAAAAATGAAACGTTGAGGGTTGAATTGCTCCAAAAAAAGAATAGGGGTCAAAGTGACTATTCAGTCAAATATTAGGGGTATTTTTTTTGTCTTTATGTCTAAAAAATCATTGGTAGGACATATAAAAGGTACAGAAAATAGACAGACGGATTTTATTCAGGTTTTAATCACATGTAAACTCATGTAAATTACATGCAAATCTATATTTTAATCATAAACATTGATGAAACTAGATGTAATTATTTTGGAGAAAATGTCAGCGTTGAGTCTTGAACACCCAGAACCCCCCCCCCCCCGAATTGTTATAGGTAGAAATCATATTAAAATCTGATGGATTCATTCAAGAAAAGGAAAAGGAAAAATGAACAGCATGGGAATGCTTCTACTCCTTTTCACAGCTTCTTTGTGCCTTTACCTCCTTATAGCTCTTGTTTATGTCATCTACAAGTATTGGTGGATCCCTCGTCGTATACAGTTCATACTGAATTCCCAGGGAATTTCTGGTCCTCCTTATGAATTCATCCATGGAAACAACAAACAAGTTGTCCAGATGCAAAGGGAAGCATTAAGAAAACCTATGGGATTGACACATGATATATTCCCCAGAGTGATGCCTCATTACCATTCCTGGATCAACAAATATGGTGAGATCGTCATCGAAATCGAATATATTTCCCAGTTTCCATGAAGAGATTTTAGTTGAATCTTTGTTTTTTGTTTTTTGAAGGGAAGATTCATCTTAGTTGGAACGGAGTTCGAGCTCAGCTCGAAATCGCAGAACCAAAACTGGTGAAAGAGGTGCTGAGAAACAGTGATAAAGCTTTTCCAAAGAGAGGTTCCATATTTCTTTCGTAAGATATTTGGTGACGGGCTGGGTTCAACAAAAGGAGAGAAATGGATAAGGCAAAGGAAGTTAGCCAATCATGGCTTTCATGGGGAGAACTTAAAAGTATAATTTCGTGTCATCGTTTAGTTCACTGACCATATATAATTCAATTGAACCATAACATTTACTTGTGAGTTTGTTTCTCTTGGTTGCAGAACATGACTCCGGCTGTAGTTACCAGTGTTCAAATGATGCTCGAGAAATGGAAAGGCGAAGAGATTGAAGTGTTCCAAGAGTTTACATTGTTAGCTTCCGAGGTAATATCCAGAACAGCATTCGGTAGCAGTTACTTGGAAGGGGAGAAGATTTTTGAGATGCTGACCAAGTTATCAGACATTGCAACCAGAAATATTTTTAAAGCAAGGATTCCTATCATTAGGTATTGCCATCTAAGCTTTACTTTGTTAATTTTAGTCATCATTAATTGTTTTTAATTCTCATAGGGGTAAAATACATATTTTATCTCACTCTTATTTTGGTCACTGCAGTTTAAAATTTTTCAATTTAATCAGTAAACTATTGAATTAATAATGTTTTGGTGACTCTGTCGTTAAATATTTAGCGGTGTTATAACTGGCATTCATCTTTTAAAAATTTATGAAGTGGAGCCAAATTTTTTGTGAAAAATCTTATTTTCGAATTTCCTTTGATTTCCCTACGATTGGGTATTTTCTTTTACATCCCAACTGTAGGGAGGTGGAGAAAAAAGAGACAGTCGGGGGTGATTTTGACTTTCATGTTAAATTTTGCGAGTTCTAAAGAGATTTTAGAAAAATCTAAACTGATAGAGTATAAAAGAAAAGTGAGGCGAATTCGTTGGTGTCTAAAGTGGTCGGAGAAAATATCAAAATAGATTGTTTATGAATTTATGTTTTACCTTAAACTTTTAATCTGAAACAGATATACTGGTAAAAACAATACATGATACCGTGATGAAGATTATAAAGAAAAGGGAAGAGAAAGGAGACAAGTTGGGCAATGATTTTCTGGGATTACTTATAAAAGCTTATCATGATCCGGACGAGAAAAACAGGGTTTCGTTACAAGATTTAGTCGATAGTGTAAGACTTTCTACTTTGCACCAGTTGAAACCGTTAATTCCTTGCTTGCATGGACAATGCTTCTTTTAGCAGTCCACACAGATTGGCAAGACAGAGCAAGAGCAGAGGTTTTGGAGGTGTTTGGTAATCGAAACCCAGATTCTGAAGGGATTGCCAAATTAAAAACCGTAAGCCAAGCCAAGTACAAAATTCTAACCATTTCATTTGACTTTGAAACTTTTAATTCCTTATTTCTTTTCCCAAACAGATTACCATGATTATCGATGAAACGCTGCGATTGTATCCTCCTACAAATGGCATAATAAGAGAAGTCAGAAGAGACGTCCGACTAGGAAAACTCATGCTGCCGAGTTATTTAGATCTCAACATCGGAATCACAGCACTTCACCATGACGCAGACTTATGGGGAGACGATGTTCATCTTTTCAAACCGGAGACTACAACGCGGCTGCTTTTCTTCCCTTTGGACTGGGACCTCGATCTTGCGTCGGAATGAGCTTTGCGATCGCCGAAACGAAAACCGCCCTCTCCATGATTCTGCAACGCTACAGCTTCACCCTCTCCCCTGCCTATGTTCACTCACCAGTGCCTCGTTTTACACTCATTCCACAACATGGGATTCAGGTGCTGTTTCATTCACTGCGTGGTGAAGCTTGAAATTCTTAAATACATGTATGTTTGGTAGATTGGATAGAGATGATTGTCCCCATAAATTACTTCCGTAGTATTTGATTCGAATTAACTAGTCAATAAATAGATACATGTGGTTCAAACAAAAATTTATGTGAAGTTAAATAACGAAATGTGTTTAGTCACTATGCAAATCGGATTATCAAAAATAAATTTAATTTAATTTTTTATGATGATATGTCAATAGCTTTATTTACTAATGATGTATAAAATTATACACAATTAGCCAAAAAAATTGACAAATTTTAACCCTCTTTGAAAGAGAGGGAGAAGGGAAACTCTAAAAAAAAGAGATGCTTTTAGTAGGTTTAGAACTCATGACCAGGAAATATGAGGAAATTGGGATGAGCAGTTTGGCCATCTCGCCAAATGTATAATCTTAAAGGTAATTGATTATTTGATGCCCTGATGATGTATAATCCTATGTATAATTAGTAAATAAGATGTTGATACATCATCAAAAATAATAATTTTAATCAGTATATTAAATATTAATTCTTAATTAATGTCTGATTACTTAATGCATCGACAATATGTAATTCTATATATCATAGGTGAATAATATGATAACTCATTGAAATAAATTTAATCACGTTTAGTTTCTATCAATACATTGAATATTAATTCTTAATATATATAAATTTTTATACATTATATAACATATAATTTTATATATCATTAATAAATTAGACGATGAAGAATCATAAAAGTATAACACTTTCTTTCAATTGTTATCGTCAAAACATTCGAATATTCAATTTCTTAAGTGAAGTAAGAAAACCAATACAGTTATCTTTTTCAAGAAGCCAACTTAGAATCAAATTAATAATAAACGGACATGAGCAAGTACATTTAGTCGGTTGATTAAGTTGCTTATCTTTGTTCCCTTGATTTTTTTAAGTTATGAGCTCTAGACCCACTAAGAGCACCTCCTTCCTTCCCCTAGTGCCTCATTTCCCCTCCCTCTAGGTAAGATTAAGATTAGATTTAAAATTTATTAAAAAATAATAAATGAACATGAAATAAGATCATAGCAAGACAGTTCACATTGGTTAAATCCCCTCGGTCGGTACTAAAAGTATAAAAGATAGAATTTGTATAGTTGACGAATCGTATTTTATAACTTATATTTTATTTAAAAAATTTTGAGTCTAGCTTATGAGATTCAAATCGAATTAAATCGAGTCTATTTGTTCGAATTTCTGTTGAAACTTAATTTTACTTTTATGTTTACTTATATTTTGTTGGTTGAAATAAAAAGGAGTTGATTGATTTTTTAAATATAGTTGTTATAATATTTTAGAGATAGTGCATTTGAATGTACTTGTGTTTATTGTCTCAATTGCATTGTAAAAGTAAAATATAAGTTTCTTAGGTTTTTACTTAATTAAATAGTTAAGTAAACATCACTAGTAAAAGTTTTGGATAGGAACCGACACGTATCTCAGTAGAAAAGCATACGATATTCATCTTAGGAGACACAAGTTTAAATTGCTTTGTCTACAAGACCTATGTACATTGTTAAAGAGTTAAAAATATGTATGAATAAATTAAATTATATTTAATTATATAATTAAATAGTTAAAGTTGCTTTAATATTCTAAATCATCACAACTTTTGTTGTGAAATTAACATTATAGAAGCTGACTCTTTTTAATCATTTTTTTCTAACTTCTAAAACAATGTAAAGTTGGGTAGATTTCTGTTTTTAACCGTCCACATTTCTCTAAATTTCTTTTTCTAACAGTTTCTTCATAAATTTACTAGAAAGGCACGATATAAAAAAACGATCTTTCTTTAACCCATAAAAGACTAATCAATTAAGTGTGTTTTTCACGTCAACCAATAAAATTTATGTCATCTGCTAATTAAATTGTCATGTTGGACAAAGGCGTTATTAATTGGTACGTCTTTATCAGGAGCAGAGCTCCATTAGAGCCCAAAGGGATCTAAGACCATGTTATAAATACTAAATACTTGATAAATTTTGGTTTAATAGCAATTTAATTTTGTAAAAAGTAAGTATTTAAAATAAAACATTCAAGGACTTGTTAAATATTTAATCAAGCAAAAGTTTTTACTTAAACAGGATAAGACCTCATGTTCGAGTCCGGTCTCCTCCTATACAGGCCAAGGCTAATGTGAATTGTGATGCACCTGCAACTGATGATCATAAGGCTGGAGTTTGTGGCAAAGTTGAAGGAGAAAACCCCGGGTTTTTACTTGGTCGGAAAATCATGGTCGTCGTCGATTCCACCGTCAAATCCAAGGGAGCTTTACAGTGGGCATTGTCTCACACTGTCCTGTGTCATGACACAATTGTTCTCTATGTCATAAACCCATCAAAACAAGGTTTCTGGAGCTCCTTTGTCTGTCATTTACCATGAAAAATGCTTTTGATCAATGGTTTTGGGACAGCGACGGATTCAAATGATGAGTTCAACAAGAACAAAACTTCGAAGACCCAAGATTTTATGTTAGAGAAGCGAAACTATAAAATTTTAAGTTGAGACAGTCATTTACGTGACAGGTAGAAGTTTAGGTAGCAGTGGTGGAGGGGAAAGAGAGAGCTCCAACAATAGTGAAGAGGCCAAGAAGCTAGGGGCGGCGCTTCTGATTCTGGGGCAAAAGAAGAAGTCCGTGACATGGCGGCCCATCATGGTGTGGGCGGGGAACTGGAAAACCGTTCCAGCGATAAAAAAATCTTAAATTATAATCATTTTTTTATGTTTAGTGCCTAAATTTAATTTCGGACTAAATTAATGTCTATTGTTTTTTTCGTAATTTAGATTAGATTTTTTATAAGTATCGTTTAAAAATTTTAATTATCCAATCAGAATATGACATGTGAAATATTTCTTTTATTTTTTTTAAAACTGAAAAATCTTTAATTTTATATAAAAAAATCAGCAATCTTTAATTTTACTAAAAAACTCCAACCCTTAACCATAAATTCTTAAATTTATCCCCTTCGACCACCGATTCAATCACCATTGGCCACCTTTGTCTTCATCCAACCTCCACTACTGAAAATCCCATAATCTCATCATCGAAAACCAACAAATGAATCATTGATTGCACTGTCGACAAACACCCAACAATAAAGAAAAAGAAGTCGATTGGGTTTTAACCGAAGACTAGAGGGTGAAGGATGCCGAACGGTGAGGTACACGATGCTTGGGCGTGAACAGTGAACCACCAAAGTGTGGGGAGATGCCAGACAATGAGGGAGGTAAGATTTGAAGGTTTAATTAAAACAAATTAAAATTTTGAGATATTTAAAAATATTTATAAATTAAAAATATAAAAAATAGATCACATGTTATGTTCTGATTGGATGACATATTTCTTTTAAAGATCGTTGATGAAAAAACTTTATTTGAGTAACGTAATATTATAATTTATAATATTTAATTGGTTCAAAAATTATAATTCAAGCTAATCGAATTTTTTTTACGTTAAGTCAAATCAAGCCAAACTTTACTCGCTCTTAACTAAAAAATTCAACAATCCAACCGATAGGTTGTTTTTCTGCGTTAAATTGTTTTACACACTCTAAGCTTAGCCACAAAAACGAAAGGTAGAAATTAGTCATCCATCCTATAATTATTAGCATACTTTTTAAATGTTTTAAAAGTGATTAGAAGATAATATATATTTATATAAATTTTTATTATTTTTTAACAATACACACATTTTATACACAAAGCAAATTAAACCCGAATCTTTTAAAATGAACAATATCCTCTTTTTTATTTAGACCACTCGTTAAGTTAAATTTTTTTAAAAAAATTTACAAAATTCTGAAAAGACAAAATCATTTTCCTCTCATAAAAGAAAATCTAAAATCGGTGAACAATAAAAACTCAATATTAAAGCCACGTTGGTAGATAAATAATCTGAAAAAGATATTATTATTTCAAATAAAAAAAAAGTATATATTGCGGTAAAAAGCCGACCATAATTCTAATGAGCCTTATTAAAGCGTTAAGAGATAGCATAAACAAATTTTATCTTATAATGCTACACTAAACTAAATTGATATCCCCTAAATATTTAACTAGTTTGTAGAATATTTTTCATCATTAATATATTAAATAATTTTCTTAATATTAATATAAATTTCTTTTTGAACAAATTAATTTTAATATAACTTTTTCCTTCTATTTTCAATTTCCTCATTCTAATCTTTCTTATCAAGAACCCGTATGCCATTTTTTTCCTTCTATTTCTTATTTTTTTTACGTCGAACTTTATGTCAATGGTGTTTTAATTATTAGGACATTTTGGAGTTGATGTTTGAACGGTGGCTATTTTCTAGACAGTAGACACCACAGAGGCTCAGGACAATCTCTCCCTACCTCTTTATTATTGCAATTATTGTACAGCTCCAAGAGCATGAGGGATAGACTCATAGACACGGCTGATGATTTAAAAAAGGCAACAATTTTTACAACTCTTGTAACGGAGAAAAACATTGCAAATCAGAAGAAAAATGATATTTTTTTAGTGTTTTTACGTATGTTCTAACATTAAAAAATTAATGTTTAAGTTTAAAATTTAAGGTGCAACGTTTAGACAATAGAGTTTAAATTTTAGGATTTATGATTTAAATTAGAGTGAAATTCAATTTTTAGTGTTGGAGTATATATATATATATATATTCTTTGAAAAATGTTGGAGTATATATACCGACACTGAAATGGGACATAATTTTTATTCAAAAAGAAACGATGTAGGATAATTAGAGTTTAGAATAAATCGTATTAAAACAAAGCAAAAGTCTGATAAATTCATGGGTTAAGAAAAAAGAAAAGGAAAATGGACACCATGGGAATGCTTCAGCTGGTTTTCATAGCTTGTTTGTGCCTTGTCCTCCTCGTAGCTTTGCTTAATGTCTTGTACAAGTACTGGTGGATACCTCATCGTATACAGCTGATAATGAATTCACAGGGAGTTTACGGACCTCCTTACACATTCATCCATGGAAACCGATAGGACTGACGCATGATATATTCCCCAGAGCGATGCCTCATGTTTATTACTGAAACTACAAATACGGTGAGAAAATCGTCCGAATGCAAGAGGAAGCGTTCAGCAAACCGATAGGACTGACGCATGATATATTCCCCAGAGCGATGCCTCATGTTTATTACTGAAACTACAAATACGGTGAGAAAATCATCAAAATCGAAATATATTTCCCAGTTTTCATGAAGAGGTTTTAGTTAAATCTTTTTGTTTTCTACAGGGAAGAGTTATCTGTGTTGGAATGGAGTTCAAGCTCAACTGGTAATTACAGAACCAAAACTAGTGAAAGAGGTACTGAAAAACAGTGAAAAAGATTTTCCAAAGGAAAAGCCTACATTTTTCTTTAGGAAGATACTAGACGACGGGCTTCTTTCAACCCAAGGAGACAAACGGACAAGGCACAGGAAGTTGGCCAACCATACCTTTCATGGGGAGAGCCTAAAGGTAAATTTTTTTAGTTGCCTGATTCCCAAAGTCTTTGTGCGCGTCACACACTCAGTTTTGCTGAGTGAGTCTCCCAATAAGGATTTTTTACATATACAAAGCTTCGAACTTAAAATTTGCTTAAGTGATACCAAGTTGCTTACTACTTCAACCATTTCTATCTTCTTTCTAACATTTACTTGAGTTTGATTTTCTTGGATACAGAACATGACTCCGGCTGTAGTTGCCAGCGTTGAATCGATGCTCCAGAAATGGAAAGGTGAAGAAAAGGAAGAGAAAGAGATCGAAGTGTTCAAAGAGTTTAAAGTATTAGCTTCAGAAGTAATATCCAGAACAACTTTCGGTAGCAGTTACTTGGAAGGGGAAAAACTTATTGACATGCTGACCAAGTTAACAGTAACGGCGGCCAGAAATATCTATAAAACAAGGTTACCTATTATTAGAATCGAAGATTCATCTTTCTTTTATTCATGTAATTGTAGAGAAAATACAGAAAAGTCATACTTTAACCTTAAAGCCTATGAATATATATACGTAAGCTAATAATGTAAACCCTAAGCCCGCCTATGCGATACACTTAAGCCTAGGAGGTCACATTCGGGTCACCGGAGCAACCCATAATAAAATTTTTTTTCTCACAAAACTGAAATTCAGAAAACAAAATACAGACTCAATCATAAAATGAATCGTGACCTACATGCCCACTAATACATAGGTACCGTACTCCATGCGCAACGCCAAGGGAACTCCAAATTGATATCAGTAATAAATCTATAATCGAATTTCTTTAACCTGCAATGGTGAAACAAAGTGAGTCTGGAAAAATTCAGTAATACAAAACTACCAAATGATGATGTAGACAAATGCATGTAAGGTAAAACAAATCCATGGTATAGTATAAAACTATCACGGTGTTCCGGGTATCCACAGGTTCCAATTACGGTTCATTTTAAATTATTATCTATCCTCCATCTGAACTTCAATAGGCAGCTTTCCAAGACTGCATCTATAAGGCATTTACCCAGGCCCATTGGGCGTAGGTGCTAACCTAAATGGGTATATTGGGTTCAAAAGAATCGTCCCAACTGAAGCATAAAAGCCTGAATGCAGAATGTATTACCCTAGCCGAAGCGTAGGAACCTGATACAGTAGTCATAAGGAATTACCCTAGTCGAAGCGTAGGAACCTGGTACAGTAGTCATAAGGAATTACCCTAGCCGAAGCGTAGGAACCTGCAGAGACCTAATAACATATCCCAAGTACCCCTAAATAAAATAGTTTAAGCAATGATATCAGTAATCAGCAGTAAGCAGTCGTTACCGTAGATATCAGCAGACAATTATTTTCAGTGAAACGGTAACCAGAGAGAATATTTTTCAAATTCGATATAGAGGTATACTTCAGACAGGATTACGCAGAAATTCAGGTATATCAGAATAGATTTAAGGAAGTCGGGTAGATAAGGATCAATCGAGATTCTGAATATAGCATGAGGGTATTTTGATTATCTTAGCATTCAGAGCAATTTCTCAGTTTAATCCTGATAGGGTAAGTCGGTGATTTATTGTCATGAAGATTACTAACGGCAGTCAAGGCTTCCAAGTCTATTCTATTAATCACGTCTCATCAATGCATTACCTTTCAAGCATTCGAATGGGTACACAAATTATCCTGAAATAAGGTATTTGTGCATTATTCTTTTCTTATTGTAACATTATTAAGAATGACCGATTTCCATAAGTCTGACTTCAAACCCATAGGGGCATTGCAGTCATTAGTTTTAAGCTTTCACATATCTCAAGCATATGGGTATTTAATCATTTACGTGCTCAATGGTAGTTCAAACATCCTGATCCTTGCGCTCCTTACAAACAACTTATTCATTTCGGATTCTCTAGAGTATATCATTCATTTCAGTTAATCTAGTAATTTCATTTTATGTGGTTATCTGAAATTTCGATCAATTCATTCCTTATAGTTATTTAGATCATTTCAGGAATACGAATAAATTGTAGTTAATTTATCTTCAGGTATTTATCCAATGTTCAAGAAACCCAAGTGGTTTGTTATCACACATATTTGCATCTTAATTCCGAAGTATTTCCCAATGACAGGGATTTCAAATGAGGTAGATATTTTATCAGATCAAGTGTAAATTCCATATCGTTTCTTCTGTTAAAAGTATTTTAATCATTCTTATGCCTCGAAGGTATTATCAACTTTTCTTAACGAAATATTTAAATTATCATACTGTTAACACTATTTATTAAAATCATGCATAATTTAACAAAATACCAACATGTTTCGTAATGTATGCAAGAGGTAGTAATGTATTACCTTAAGTCTTTGCTATATCTGTCGACCTTTGAAACGACATTCGAACACTCTCGAGCCCGAATTCGACGTCCCACAGCCTCTCAGATCCAAAGATATACGGATGCCTTCATTTAACCATAATCCAAAATCAGTCTTTAATCACATTGCCTTTAAACTGAGTAATGAAGTACAAAAGCATGTTCGGGTCTAATGTCAGATTCGGAGGCTTTCGAGTTAAAATTTCACAAAACTGACTTCAAAAATAGACCCAAGACGTCGAAAAACATAAAGTAAGGGTTTTCGAAAAATTTATCTTTTTGGTCAAAGTCAACGCTGACGTCATCAGGCAACATGTCAACGGTCAATGCTGACGTCAGCAGTCAACGGTCAATGTTGATGTCAGTAGTCAATGTTGACGTCAGTGGTCAACGGTTTAACTCGAGTGAGTTGACTCGGTAAGGTCAACTCACTTAGTTAACTCGGTCAACGGGTCGGGTCGGGTCAGATCAGTTCAGAACCGGTTCAAGGTAGGGCCGGTTCAGGTGGGTTCAGGCCAGTCATCGTCCCGAGCGGCCGGGAATTGCCCCAGGCGGCGCGTGTACACCACGCGCGGCCAGAACGACCGAAAAATGGCCCAAAATGCCAGTTTTCCAGCTTTCTCAACCAAACAATATCAAAATTAACTAGAAACGTTCACAACCATACCCAAATCTTACCAAATTAACTCCGGTGACGGTTCAAACGGAGGTCGATCGAAGGGTTGATGGAGGGGTTTTGTTTGCCTCTCCTTGCTGAGTCTGATGATGCCGGTGGTGTCAGGCTTCATCGTCGAACGACGGTCGAAATTGCAAGAACCCGAGACGTCGAACAAGAGGTTTTTGTTGAACCTTCAAGCAATTTTTCAGGGCAACCGGCGGCACATCTCTGCGAGTGAAGGACGGTGCTGAGTTCAGGAGAAGACGACGCTCTCTTCGGTGCTATAGTGAAAGCTACAGCCAAACGGTGGCCGAGATCGGCAATGGTGGTGGTTTGGGAGATTTGGAAATTTTTGGATCTCTCTCGGTATTCACAAGTGCAATGGAGCTGATGTGGCTGGGGTTAACTCGATTTTATTTATTCAGAATGGATATAGGGAAAAGCTTAAATTAAATTTGGGGCAGTCATTTCATTGAGAGGTCTTGGCTCAGATTTCTGGATACACGGCCTGAGCAGCCAGGATTTTAAGGTTCGAGTTCCCCTGGTTGCAATACCCCGTATTTTTTTATTTTTGTTTACTCCTTTCTCCATACATATATATATATATAACTCAAATATATATTAATCAGGGTGTGACAAATAACCTTAACTAACTCATAACCTAATAACTCTAACTAACTAACTGAAATACAACTAATATATTAGCTGTAACAGCCCCCCTCAAGATGGAGGCTGATGAATGTTCAAAAGACCCAACTTGACTAAAAAATCTTTAAAAGCTGGTGAGGGAAGAGCCTTAGTAAAAATGTCAGCTAATTGGTTGACTGATCGAACATGAAACAACTTAATGAACCCAACAGTTACTTTGTCTCGAATAAAATGACAGTCCACCTCAATGTGTTTGCTTCTTTCATGAAAAACTTGATTTGAAGCAAGGTAAATAGCAAACTGATTGTCACAAAATAAGGAGGCACGAGGAATTGTGATCTTAAAAGAACCGAGAAGAGTTGTAATCCAAACTAGCTCGCAAGTGACAGAAGCCATGGCTCGATATTCTACTTCACAGGACGATCGACTAACAGTGTGTTGCTTTTTAAATTTCCATGAAATTAAACTATCTCCAAGATACGTACAATAACCAGTAGTTGATCGTCGAGTATCAGGACAAGAGCTGTAGTCAGCATCCACAAACGCACTAAGTTGTAGATTATTTTTGGCAGAGAAAAAAAATCCGAGGCCTGGAGTTCCTTTAATGTAAGACAAAAGATGATGAACAGCTGCAAGATGGGGTTGACGAGGAGATGAAACAAATTGGCTCAGCATATGAACAACATAAGTGATGTTGGGTCTCGTGTGAGTTAGAAACAACAATCGTCCAACCAATCTTCTGTAAATTTGAGGATCAGGTAGTAGCTCTCCTTCATGAATACTCAGCTTATGAGAACGTGCTATAGGAAATTCAGTTGGTTTCTTGGCAAGAAAACCAACATCCTCTAATAGTTGCAAGGCATAATGCCTTTGGGATAAAGAGATCCCAGTGTCATTTCTAGCAATCTCAAAACTGAGAAAAAACTTCAAAGGCCCTAAAATTTTGAGTTTGAAATGTTGTTATAGGAAATTTTGAACAGCAGCTAGCAACTTTAAATTCTTTCCTGTAAGAACCACATCATCCACATAGACAAGTAACGCAATAAAGTCATCTCATGTCCCTTTAGTAAAAAGAGAGTCTTCTGATGGTGATTGCACAAAACCAAACTTGAGGATTACTTGAGAAAAAGAATGGAACCACTGTCTGGAGGCTTGTTTAAGACCATAAATCGACTTGTTTAACTTGCACACCGGATTTGCTGCTCCATTCGAATCATATCCTAAAAGAAGTTTCATATACACTTCTTCATCAAGCTGACCATTGAGGAAAGCATTATTGACATCGAGTTGAAGAAGATGCCAATCATTTGTAGCTGCTAAAGCCAACAGAATTTTGAAAGAATTCATTTTGGCAACTGGAGAAAAAGTGTCAGTGTAATCAACCCCTTCAACTTGAGTAAATCCCTTAGCAACTAACCGAGCCTTGTACCTATCTATGGTTCCATCAGCTTTGTACTTTATCCTGTACACCCACTTACAATCGATTGGTTGTTTGTCTTCTGGAAGAGAAACCACTGTCCAAGTTTGTAAATCACCTATAACTTGTAACTCTTCTTGCATAGCAGCCCTCCACTCAGGATATTAACTGCTTGATGATAATAAGTAGGTTCATAGGCAGAAGAGATATTGCCAATGAAAGCCTTATAAGAAGGAAAGAGCTTTGAAGTAGAAACGTAGTCTTCAATAGGATATGTGCAAGTAGAAGATACACTGTTGCAATGATAATATTGAAGATAAGAGGGTCTTTGAGATACTCTAGCTGATATGCGAACAACTTCTACATGTTGAAGATTATTTGAAATTGGTGCCACAGGTTCTTAAACAAGGTCGTGAAGAGGCTCGTGAATAGGTTCTTGAACAAGCTCGTGAAGAGCCTCTTGAACAGGCTTGTGAATAGGTTCTTGAACAGACACATGAACCGGCTGTAGAACATGTTGTGTCACCTCGGGAGAATTATGGCTTGCTGCAGAAAGATTTTCATTTTGCAGCTCATGTAACGAAATGGAACTATTAGATGGCATTTCATGTGGACCATTATCTTTCTGGATAGCAAGATCAAGTGGTGGCTGTGAATTATGATCAAGTGGAACTTGACCATGAGACAAACAAGGTCTATCAGAAATAGTATGTGGCAAAGAAATAATCTGAAAATGATCAATGAATATCTCAGTAGATTTAATAAAATGAAAAGGGTAAATTTGCTCATGAAAAACAACATCTTGAGAAATAACTATACTTCGAGTTGAAAGAACATAAATTTTATAACCCTTTACACCTGGGACATAACCAAGAAAAATTCCAGGTAAAGCTCGAGTAGCAAATTTGTCTCGTTTTGCCTTAAGAGTTGAAACAAAACATAGACAACCAAAATTCCTAAGATGTGTGTAAGAAAGAATTGCATGGAATAAAAGTTCATAAGGAGACTTATTGTTTAACACAATTGAAGGTAGCCTGTTAATGATGTAGGTGGCAGTAAGCAAGCAATCTCCCCAAAATCTTATTGGTACTTTTGACTAAAAATAAAGAGCACGAGCAACAACCAATAAGTGCTGATGCTTTCTTTCAACAACTGCATTCTGCTGGGGTATTTCAACACAAGAAAACTGATGAAGAATGCCAAGGGAAGAAAATAAATCAGTAAATTGAAGTTCTGGAGCATTGTCAGATCTAAAAATCTTTAAATCAAAACCAAATTGCTTTTTGACCATGTGAATAAAAGTAGGAATGATGGAAGAAACTTTAGATTTATATTGCATCAAATAGGTCCAGATAGAACGAGTACAATCATCAACAAGAGTTAGAAAATATCGTTTGTTATTATAAGTAGATGACTTATATGGACCCCATATATCACAATAGATAAGCTCAAAAGGTTGAGTGGATACAGTAACAGAATTGGGAAAAGGAAGTCTTTGTTGCTTTGTCATTGGACAAACATAACAAGGATGAGTGTTATTATTTTCATTCAAATCAAAAGAAGGTAATACATTTTTGAGTAAATTCAAAACATGAGAACTAGGATGACCTAGTCTAGTGTGCCAAGAGACAATAGCAACATTATCAACGTTATTTCTAGATATGACATCATTGCATATGATATCTCGATTAACATCATTCAATATATCAACATTATCATCAGGTAAATGCAGCAGATAAAGGCCTTTTTGAAGATCACTCTTCCCAATCACTTGTTGTAGGTCTTGAATAACACAATGAGTTTTGTCAAATAATACTGTTAAAGTAGAATGTTTAACCAACTCACTGACAGCAAGTAAGTTGAATTTGAATTCAGGTATGAACAAAACATCATTAAGAACTAACTGAGGAGATAAATGAATAGTTCCAGCATATTTCACAGAAACAACAGATGATGGAACCATTGTTTATAACAGATAAGGATGTAAAAAAATCTTTAGAACAACAAATATGTCTAGAAGCCCCTGAATCAATTATCCAATTATTACGATTATTAAAAGAGGTTAAACTATTTATATATGACAAAATCTTGCCTTGCATTGAAAAATTGACAGAAATAGTAGGAATATCTGAATTAGAAGTCGAGGCAGCTTGTAATTGAGAAGTAAGCATGGCAATGATCTATTGACATTGCTGTGTTGACAAGCTATTTGCAGCATTTACATTGCTATGTTGAGAAGCAGAATCAGTATGAGAAAAATCAGGAACTGCATTGACATGAGCAGTATGAGAAGCTTTATTAGATCGAGCACTATAACCCGGAGGATATCCATGGAGCTTGTAGCATTTATCCTTTGTATGACCCAACATGTGACAATGCGTACATTGTGGTCAAGACTTCCGTATATTTGAAGCAGGAATGTGCGTAAATTTAGCCGCAAAAACAGTTTCAGAATGCGAAACAGGAGCATTCAAAGAGATTGTTCTTTGATTCTCTTCTTGTAAAATCCAAGAAAACACTTTAGCTATAGACGGTAGCGGATGCATTAACAAGATTTGAGCATGTACATGTGCATAAGATTCATGAAGGCCCATCAAGAACTGCATAGTCTGCTCTCGTTCTTGATCATCGAGCATTTTTTGAACACCTCTATAGGTGCACAGTAAACAAGAACATAATGGTTTTACAGAAACCAATTCATCCCATATGATCTTAAGATGTGTATAGTATGTACTTACGGACATCGAACCTTGTGCTAACTCATTCAACTTCTTAAGATGAAAAATCTGAGGACCATTTGTTTGCTGAAACCTATCCTCAAGATCCTTTCAAATCGCAGCTGTCGTAGAATGATAGAGTAAACTTGCTGCAATTTCTTTAGAAACAGAGTTCAAGATCCAGGAGTTAACAAGATTATTGGCTAGCGTCCAAGCATTGAAACGATCTGAAGTAGAAGTAGGTGCCAAGAACGAACCATCAACAAAATCGAGTTTGTTTTTGGCAGATAAAGCCATTAACATCGATCGTTTCTAGCTATTATAGTTATCGTTGGTTATTGTCAGACTGATGAAGATAATAAGGGTTGTTACCCTCCTCAAACTGATCATTGAGATTCACTATGACTGGAAACGAACCAAGAAATAAAAACGTAAAAGAGAAAACAAAAAGAAACAACTTCTGTAGGAATCAAGAAGTGGAAGCTAGAAAAACATCTGATACCATATTAGAATCGAAGATTCATCTTTCTTTTATTCATGTAATTGTAGAGAAAATACAGAAAAGTCATAATTTAACCTTAAAGCCTATGAATATATATACGTAGGCTAAAAACCTTAACTAACTCATAACCTAATAACTCTAACTAACTAACTGAAATACAATTAATATATTAGCTGTAACACCTATCATTAGGTATTTTTCATCTAAGCTTTACTTTTGTTTTGGTATAAACACCGGTATCCAATCCCTTGATTGACTAGTTCGAATTGGATATGCAGAGACTAAATCACAATTCATACCCCTCATTTTGTTTTTTTCCCGAGATAGTGGTCTATCATGTTTGGTTTGCAATTGCAGCGAGTTTTGGAAATCTGCTGACGAAATGGAAGCGGATAAACTGGAGAAAATGATACATGAAACTGTGATAAAGATTATTAGGAAAAGGGAAGAGAAAGCTGTGACCGGAGAAGCAGACAACTCCGGCAATGATTTTCTAGGATTACTTATAAATGGCTATCATGATCCGGAAGAGAAGAATAGGCTTTCGATACAAGATTTAGTTCATGAGTGTAAAAATTTCTACTTTGCAGGGAGTGAAACAACTAATTCCTTGCTTGCATGGACAATGCTTCTTTTAGCAATCCACACAGATTGGCAAGACAGAGCAAGAGTAGAGGTGATGGAGGTATTTGGTTATCAGAACCCAAATTCTGAAGGGATCGCCAAACTAAAAACTGCAAGCCAACTACAGAATTCTAACAATTCCATCACCTAGAACTATACTTATCAATTTAACAACTTGGATTGGTTTTGGATGGATCAATCTGAATCGAGTCGAGTTAGGTTTTAAATTTTTTCTTAAACATATTACCTTGATTATCAATGAATCTCTACAATTGTATCCACCTGTAAACGACATACTAAGGAAAGTCAGAAGTGAAGTTCAGCTAGGAAAGCTAATCCTACCTACCGATTTAGAGATCAACGTCTGAATTATGGCACCTCGTCATGACCCTGGCACGTGGGGAGGCGATGTTCATCGTTTCAAACCGGAGAGATTCACCGCCAGATCCATCAACAACAATGCGGGTGCATTCATTCCCTCTACATTGGGACCTCGATCTTGTGTTGGAATGCGCTTCACAATCCCCAAGACAAAACCATAAAATTTTGTAAATAGATTTAGCCCAAACAAAATATTTCCAAAACATTTAAAGGCAACAGTTGAAAATATAGATAAATAATTTAAATCGTTACAAAAGAGCTCCACTTTAATTTAAAACATTTAAACATTAGACTGGATTAATACAATTTCAAAAGTAAGAATTACATACTCTACTACGTAAGGTCCTATGAATACATAGCTCACTAAATACAAGTATCGTACTCTGAAATCCTCCACATGATGAAATCTCGTACTGATAGTGTTCCTCGAAACCCACGATCCGAATATCAACCTACGCACGGAAACAACGATTCAGAGCGTTGAGCTTACGAAGCTCATTGATACACATCTACTCTACTATACTTCATGCTAATCATAAACATAAGCATGCAAGCTAGTAAGAGCAATAAGGAGAGATAAATAAACATGTGGTGCTACTATTAATCACCTAAACACATGCTCTCAACAAGCAATCATCACACATAGCCTACAAGGCCCAACCATACTCGGGATCTCACCAGATCATCAGAGCTAAAACACACAAAGCCATAACCACAAACCTGGAGTGAAACCCGGTGCCACACAGCTTTAGGAACATACACTCTGAGTGAGGCCCGGTGTCACACAGAGTTAAGAACGCACACTTTTTGGGTGAGACCCAGTGCCACACAGCTTCGAGAACGTACACCCATGCTCGGAATCTCTCGTCGAGCATCTTCAAATAAGACCTAGTGCCACACAGCTTCAAGAACGTACACTCGGCATCTCTAACCATGGTGTTGCAACACTTTTTCTCTGGATATCTAAATCTCATCAATCAAGGTAACTCAACCAATCAAGCGTCCAAACAGCACACAATATGGATACGATGACCACACAACACACATCATTTACATGATTACCAAACACTGCGGTTTCTATCAATTACCAAGACATCATTTAAGTTTACCAACTTGTTAATACTTTATGAAAGTTCACATTAATCATCAATATTAATTATCTCATTAATCTGCATTATCTCATTAATTAAGGCATAAAACAATTCATTAATCTTTCACGTTAATTTCTATCTTTAACTGTTTTTTAGATTATTCTGTTTTAGTGAGTACTGACACTCGAACATGAATGTCGATACGGTACCCCTGGGTACCGGTACTCACACGCATACCGATATTAATATAGCTTATTGGAAATCCTTAATTTTTACAAGTACTAGTACGGGTTGACCCGTACCGATACAACCTTCAATCGCGTACCCATACAGCCGAAGCTCATACTGATACCCTATACACGAGTTCGCACCATTTCCTTGAATTACGATTTTATAACACTTTATTCGATCCCTAAAGCTTATGAAAGTCATTAGGGTTTGTTTACTAACACATTTAATCAATTAATATTAATTATTGGCTTCATGATCATGTTTTCGAATATTACCAATTATCAATCCACTTAGTATAATTCCATCGAACATACCAATTCATATTTCAAACACTCAAGCAACACAACATGTAAAATAATTAATCAGATAATCATACGAATATTCAACGACTCTTCATGATCTCTAAAGCTCATAATAGTATCGAATATTCTCAAACTCATCAGGCATCTTAATATTTACCAAGTCTTGTAATACCGGTCCCAACACAAGCCTATCTATCATCAACCTATTTTGTAACCACTAACAAGCAAGGCAATTACACTTATGATGCTCATGAAGCATTTCGAAATTTGAGATGTACTAACCTTAAGCCGTTATCGCTAAAATCCTCATCCGAGCTTCTCGAATATTCCACTTGATCCGATATCTAATCCCGAATAATCCTCATATATCAGTTAATACCATAAGTATCACTTAATCCCATACTTTAATGAATTCGAAGGGTCAAATGAATAAAAATAGCTTATCGAGTTCGAATTTTGCAAAACATACTGCGCCAACAAACTTAGAATGTCGAGAAACCCCCGAGTAGTGTCTTTTGAAAAAAGTTAACAACTTAGTCAACGGTCAACGCAGCTCAGCTCGGCATGTCAACTTGGCGGCTCGGTCCAACTGGCTTGGGTCCACTCAACAGGCCGGCTTAGCTCAGCCCAGTCGGCTAAAATGTTCTCTAGCGCGCTGAAGTACTCCCACGTGTAGCGACGGCACGTGGGGGCGAATGCCTCCAATGGCTGAACGTGCACGTCGAGCTCCAGATCAACACTCCAGGCAATGACAGTCACAACTGTGGCAACGACTCGCGGCGGTGAACACTGGAAGGTCACTTTCCAACTATTCTGAAAATTCTCGAGCTTCTCCTTGTCGAATTGCGGCGACGACGACGTCGTGACGACCACCGACGGATGCATCTAGACGAGACCTTTTTAATAGTGTCGGTTGTGAGCTTCCACGATAACCAAAACACCCTTGGATCTAAGCAAAACTCTTACTCTCTCTCTAAAACACTCTTCACCATTCTCTCATTTTTTCCTTTTTCTCTCTCCTCAATCATATCTTCCTCCCCTTTCAACCACCCACACATATTTAAAATTTAAATCTTCTCTTCTAAATTAATGGGTCAAACCAAAAGCCTTTAACATATTCTTTCAAGATTAAGGCCCCATAACCCGGCTCGAAACCCGATTCAGTAACCTGAGAATTGAATCGTTCTAACATCACCTTCAAAATTTAAATATTTTAAACGGACCCTCGATAAATAGCTTGAGTTTAGCTAGTGTTGTCAATTCAATCAATGAATCATCTAAAGCACACTATAAATAAACTAATGAATAATTTTTAAAATATTAAAAATAAATATAACTACCGAATTATTTAACAGATCACAAGATCTTGTGGTCGGCCAATAAGACTGGCAAATTCTATTATTAATACGCTTTTGATATTTAATTACTGCAAATGCGATAAAAAAATCACTGAATAATTGAAAAAGGACAAAATATCGATGTTGGACGTTCAACATCCAGAAAACCCCAGAATCATCATAGCCATAAATCATATTAAAACACTGCAAAAATCTGATGAATTCACGGATTAAGAAAAAAAGAAAAGGAAAATGGACACCATGGGAATGCTTCTGCTGCTTTTCATGGCCTGTTTGTGCCTTGTCCTCTTCGTAGCTTTGCTCAATGTTTTGTACAAGTACTGGTGGATACCTCATCGTATACAGTTCATCATGAATTCCCAGGGAATTTCTGGACCTCCTTACACATTCATCCATGGAAACAGCAAAGAAATTGTCCGAATGCAGGAGGAAGCGTTAAGCAAACCTATGGGGTTGACGCATGATATATTCCCCAGAGTGATGCCTCATGTTCATTCCTGGATCGACAAATACGGTGAGCTAACAGTACAATCAGTTCCCAGTTTCAATGAAAGATTTTAATTCGATCTTGTTGTTCTTGTAGGAAAGAATTATCTTAGTTTCAATGGAGTTAGAGCTCAACTCCAAATTACAGAACCAGAACTGGTGAAAGAGATGCTTAGAAACAGTGAAAAAGCTTTTCCGAAGATGAAGCCTACGTATTTCTTCGACAAGATACTAGGCAACGGGCTTGCTGCATCCGAAAGTGAGAAATGGACAAAGCACAGGAAGTTGGCTAATCATGCCTTTAATGGAGAGACCCTAAAAGTAAATTTTAATGTATTTCGAGTTTTGACCGTGTCCGTTCACTTACAATGTTTGGTTTATGGTTGCAGAACATGACACCGGCTGTAGTTGCCAGCGTTGAAACCATGCTCCAGAAATGGAAAGGTGAAGAAGAGAAAGAGATCGAAGTGTTCAAAGAGTTTAAAGTATTAGCTTCAGAAGTAATATCCAGAACAGCTTTTGGTAGCAGTTACTTGGAAGGGGAGAAGATTTTTGAGATGCTGACCAAGTTAACAGTAATGGCGGCCAGAAATTTGTTTTTAGCAAGGATTCCTATCATTAGGTATTTCATCTAAAGTCTATCATTTTGTTTGTATAATTATCTGTCGGTTTGATTCATTGTTTAGGTTTGCAATTGCAGCGAGTTTTGGAAATCTGCTGATGAAATTGAAGCGGATAAACTGGAGAAAATGATACTTGAAACTGTGGTGAAGATTATTAGGAAAAGGGAAGACAAAGCAGGGACCGGAGAAGCAGACAACTTCGGAAATGATTTTCTGGGATTACTTATAAATGCCTATCATGATTCGGACGAGAAGAACAGGCTTTCAATACAAGATTTAGTCGATGAGTGTAAAACTTTCTACTTTGCAGGGAGTGACACAACTAATTCCTTGCTTGCATGGACAATGCTTCTTTTAGCAATCCACACGGATTGGCAGGACAGAGCAAGAGCAGAGGTGATGGAGTTATTTGGTACTGGAAACCCAGATTCTGAAGGGATCGCCAAACTAAAAACTGTAAGCCAACTTTTCGGATGGTCATTTCATATAATCGAATTAGATTGAATTTGAATTAATCCAGTCCTTTTTCCTCAAACAGATTACGATGATTATCAATGAAACACTACGACTGTATCCTCCTGCGAACAGCACGCCAAGGAAACTCGAAAGAGAAGTCCGGCTAGGAAAATTGATACTGCCTGCTTATTTAGAGCTGGACGTCCGATTCCTAGCACTTCACCACAACTCTGACTTGTGGGGGGACGATGTTCATCTTTTCAAACCGGAGAGATTCGCCCAAGGGATTGCGAAAGCTACCAAATACAGTCCGGTGGCTTTTCTTCCCTTCGGATTGGGACCTCGATCTTGCGTCGGAATGAGCTTCGCACTGACGGAAACAAGAATTGCTCTCTCCATGATTCTGCAACGCTACACTTTCACGCTCTCCCCAGCTTATGTTCACTCACCTATATCACGTCTTACAATCATGCCACAACATGGGGTTCAATTGTTGTTTCATCCACTACATGGTGATGCTTGAAATTTGAAACTCTCCGTTGTTGATCACCATAAATAATAACATACAATATTATTATCAATAATAATCACTATTCAATCTATTATCGGATCGAGTCCTGCAAAAGTTTATTATTAGAACGATCATTCTAATTTAATTTATTTTATTCACAATGCTAGAATTCAAAACAAGAGAAGAAGAATATAAAACAATTCATAAGAAAAGCATCTGAACTTGCATTACAAGACAATACAAGACCCAATAATAATCAAGCTTCTGCATCACCAAATTTAATAATATTATTATAAAGTATAAATAGAATAATGTTTTCCCCCTTAAATCCATTTTCAAACCTAATCATTTTGTCTTAATCTCTATAAACTAAAACTTTAGGTCTGATGAATGACATAAGCCATGATCTTGTGCCAGACTCGTACATAGTCGCAATCCATTATTCATAATGTGCTTATAGAGTTGAGCAGCTCGCAAACAACTCGAAATAGATTCGGTTAAAACTCGATTAACGTTAGACTCAAGTTAATTCAACTTGAATTTGAGTTCAATTAGAAATTTTAACGAGTCGAGTCGAGTAAGGTCTAATCAATTAAATAAGTTCGCGAGCAGCTCACTATTTTTAAAAAAATTAATGCTTTTTTGTGCTACCTTAAAAAATTTATGTTCCAAAAAGTTTAAATGCTGGTTAAAAACTATAAAAAAATTAATGACTTGTTATGTAATTTACCAATAAAATATTTGGTTTCAATTTTTCAAAACATTTTTTATTTGCTGAGAATTTCAAAAGTTAATTTATATTAATAAGAAATTAAATTATAATAATTAGTCTTTTTTTCTTTTTTATTAAAGTTTTTTTCTTTTTATTATTACTTTATATATAAAAGAAAGGGAAAAGTTTTTAGTTGCCATAAAAAATACAATTGAACGTTAAAACACCGAAATCCCTAAGATACTCTCTTCTTTTTGTTCATCGAAGATTATTGAGAAACTAAAAAGAGTCTTATACTCGAATATCAACTTCATCTCTAACTCAATCATGGCAGGTTCTTTTATTTATCTCATCAGTCCTCACATTTTTTCTGAATTTGTATATTTATATTAAGCTCAAATAGTATCACTAGATTTTATCTATATTTAAAAAAATAAAGTAAAAGTTTTGACAAGCTTAACGAGTAACTAGTCGAGCAAAATTTTAGTGATCTTAATGAGCAACGAGCCGAGTCGAGCAACAAATTTTTTTAATGAATACAAGTCAAACACTACTCAACTCGTGATTGACTCGCTCGATAATTACCCCTAATTTATTCATATATAGAATTAGTTGGTGAAAGTAGGGACAGAATTAGAAAATAAATATAATTTATTTGAAAAGTGAATGAATAACTCATAATTATTCTATAAAATTTATAATTTTAGTGTACAAATTAAAGGGATATAAAAAAAATTAGAGTTGGAGCAGGGGTAGATCCCTTCCTCATGGAGTGGCTGATTCATACACAGCTGCAATCCATTATTCATATATATTATTATATATTATTTTTTAAATATGGTAATATTATTTAATAATAAATACTATTTATATTATTTCAATTTAAAAGTTATAAAAATAACGCTTTAATAATTATTATATTGGCATAAATAGTATTTACTAATTATTATAATATTTTAAAATAATATCAATGAATTTTTAATAATGAGTAATATTATTTTATTTATTTAATATTGATATAACATTATAATATTATTCTTAAATATCATTTATTAAAATATGTAAAATATATTTTTAACAATATAATATAATATTCTTACTTTCATAACTAATTAATATAATTAATATTTTTAATAAATATATGTTAGTCTTAATATTTTGTTTATAAATTTATAAAAAAATATTTTTAACTAATTATTATAATATTTCAAAAATAATAATATTAAAAATTCTATAATGAATAATATTACTTATTTTATTTTGTATTTATAAAGAATAACTTTTAAAATATTTGTCAAACAAGGAAAAATATTTTACATAGAGCCATTTCCAACACCAAAAATATTACATATTCTAGAAAAATAATCAATTTTCCAGAAATCGTTTTTGTAAGTCAGTTTTCGGAAAGCAAATAGACCTATGTATGCCTCTTCTACCGTCTATAATCAATAATGCAAAGTATATCACTGCACATCCTTAAATTATATATTTCATTTTAAATTAGTTTTAAATTTTTAAATGTTTTAATTTTATTCCTGAATTATGGCTCTCATTTTAAATTAGTCTCAAAACTTTTAAATACTCTAGTTTCTAAATTATGACCCTCATTTTAAATTGCCCCCATACTTTTTTATCATTCCAATTTCATCATCAAATTATTCTTTATGTCGCATCATATTATTACATAACACACATAAGTATTTATATGACAATTAACAATTTTTATAACGATTTTATTAATATGAGATACGATTAGCATATACTAATTATTTTTGGATGAAATTAAAATATTTAAAAGTTTTAGAACCAATTTAAAATGAGTCATAGTTGGGGATGAAGTTAAAATATTCAAAAGTTTAAGAACGAATTTAAAACGAGAGTCATAGTTTGGGGATGTTTGATGTAATTGACTCACATAATAATATGTAGGTGTTATAATAGCCCCATATGAGAATCAGTTGGCACTCTATTTTTTTTTTAAGAAAAAGATATTATCATTGCTTCGTTGTTCATTAAAAACCTCCTAATTTTAGTCGGAAGAAAATAATACACATGATAATATTTACAGAAATAATTTACGAGATAACCTTATCAAAACATTACTTATATCAATCCAAAACTACAAAGAGCCAACACATTCCGAGCTCAAGTAAGCTCATCATGCAAATGCGGTATGATCCCTACTGGTGGCGTATCAAAAGCGTATAGTCCAACACATTCCTATCGGCTATTCTTGCCATCCCATCTGCAACCCTGTTTCGGGCCCGAGATGCATGTTGAATGCGCACCACCCAAAGACGTTGCAATAGAACATGTATGTGTTTTAACATCGTGATCAAGCCACACCGAACAACTCTCTCTGAATCAAGTTAATGGCCTCTAAACTATCAACCTCCATTTTTATCTGTTGAGAGCCTAGCTTCCATGCAAGATGAAGCCCAAGATAAATCCCACATAGTTCAGCCTCGACCGCCGAACAAATACTAATAAATTTGGAAAAACCCAACCTCCAAGAACCTGCTTGATCGCGAATCACCCTGCCACATGCAGCAAGCCCATCGTCCTTATTACGATCCCGTTCTCAGTCTATTTGAATATGACTAATGCAAGACATATTTTTAGTAATTGGTTTTTATTATCTAATAACAGGGAATCCTTCTACTTAAAGAACAGTAAACTTTGCAACGTATAAGACATAACAGCCTATACAATCCCAATGCAAGACATATTTCAAAAAAGAAAAAAAAAATTGATGTTTTCGTGTTCTTCGGTGTGGAACGTTTTGATTTTCAATCAAATGTTTGATTTAATGTGTTTGGACTTTGGAGTATTTTTTGTCTTTGAAAAAAATATATAAAAACACTGCAAAATCTGATGGATTCAACTCGGTTCAAGATTAGAAAGAAAAAAAAATGGACACCATGGGAATTCTTCTGCTCCTTTTCGCAGCTTCTTTTTGCCTTTACCTCCTGATAGCTCTTCTTTATGTCATCTACAAGTATTGGTGGATCCCTCATCGTATTCTTAGAATATGTTTCCAGCCGTAATCGATAGCGTCGGAACGATGCTCGAGAAATGGAAAGGTGGGGAAGGCAATGAGGTCGAAGTGTTCGGAGAGTTCAAATTATTGGCTTCAGAAGTGATATCAAGAGCAGTTTTTGGTAGCAATTACATGGAATGGGAGAAGATTTTCTAGATGTTGATCAAGTTATCAGTAATGGCAGGCAGGATTTTTTTTAAGCCAACTTTTCAAATGGTCATTTCCTATAATCGAATCAAATTAGATTGAATTCAAATTAATCGAGTCGAATCTTCATATTTGATTTTTTTTCACAAACAGATTATCATAATTATCAATGAAACACTACGATAGTATCCTCCTGCGACCAGCACGCTGAGAAAAGTCGAAAGAGAAGTTCGAGTAGGAAAACTCATACTGCCGGTTTGTTTAGAGCTTGACATCCGATTCCTAGCACTTCACCATGACCCTGACTTGTGGGGAGACGATGTTTATGTTTTCAAACCGGAGAGATTCGCCAAACGGATTGCTAGAAGTACCAACTACAACATAGTTGTGTTAGTACCTACGAATACTAACCGCCATGTGTCAAGATCAGACAATTTAAAACGAGTGAATAAGACTACACTATAACAGAAAAGACGTCCAACGATCAACGTGACATCGCACTTGATCGCTACAGACCACAACGCGTGGAATAGACTGTGAACGTACTAGCAGGTCATGATTGTGCGAACAACCAATCATGACCTATCGCGAACTTAACATGCGAACATTGTTTCAGACCACGCAACAATGTACGTGATCTACACCGACACTCGAGTTTCGACAACTTGACTTACTAAAACACATATCTTCTTGAATTGACACATGTCTATACCCTATTCAATCCCTTACAAGAAACCATTCACCTCTAAAAGAAGAGAGGCCCCATATCAGAAAACCAAGTTCTTCAAGCTTCACTAATACTCCATCTGCCCCATCCTCTCAGTGCATGATCCAAGTAATCGTCTTTCAAAAAAAAATGACCCAAGTTATCGACCACCACCTGAGCCCCCTCTTTTCTCCGTCCATGGAGGCATCTCAATTGAGCTATCAACATTGTTGCGGTGAGCGTGGATCGAACACGCGACCTTCAGATCCCTTTTAATCTCCGGTACAACTCCATTCGGGGAACAACCGGATCCCTCTCCAAAACTCCATCAGTGATATATCAGTCGAGATAGATGAATTCATCGGTTTTGTGTTCGTGGACGGGTTGTAAAGAGGGGATTCGAGCATCGGGATGCGAGCTGGACGCCTGAAGTGAAGAAAGGGAAGTTTTGGCGAGATTTTACTTCTCCTTTCTTGCTTAGCGAAAATGGGTCTTCTTTTTTACATTATCTTCGCTGCTTGTTTCTTCTTTGCTGCTTCATTTGCCGGCTGCTCTAGAAGCTTGCTGCAAATTCACCGGTCCATGATGGTTCTCAACGTTTCTGAAGCTCTTGAGAAGACCAGAAATGTCCTATCCTTTACCCCAATAGGCCAAAGCCTCCCTGCTTCGCCTTCGCCGACTTCTTTTCTTTCCCTCCGGATTCAGTCAACATGCAGCAACGCAGAACATGGGCTGGCTTCCCAGGCTTTTAAATCGGTCTCTGGTTTCAGCATCTCTTGGCTGAAATCCCTTGGAGTGCTACGGGATGCTGAAGATGGTGGCGAAAGGTGACAACTTGGTCGACTATACGATTCAATCTAATTACCCAGAAATGCTTAGATCGGGGAGGCCAGATGAGTATTTTCTACATTTATCAAAGGTATGTCAATTGTTGGTGTCTGGAGACTACCGTTATTACTCTTTGGACACATTAGCACCATGTTTCCTTGTTAAGTTTCCCAGGGAACCAAAAACGGGCTCTTCATCAGATCCAAAGTTTGGAGAGGTACCATGTGTGCCCACCTCTTTAGCAGTAAATAATTAATGGTTGCATTTGACATGTACAGTGCATATATTGAACGTGGGGGGACATTCTCCACGGTTTCTATCAAAGGAACGTGGAGAATCGCTGTGAAGAAATGTGTAAGAGGAACGTGGGTCTTTGACATGCAATCCGATGGACTGGACTGCTCTTCAGTATTTCACACACACACACACAAAATTAGGGTAATCTACACCCGTGATCCCTTTTGTTTGGGGTTTATCGTGTCTGTTTTGGTCCCTAGACCGTTAACCTCCGTTAATAAAAAAAATTAATTTATGATTTAACCCCCAAACTTTCAAAATTTTATTTTTTACCATCTTCCCCAAACTTCCGCACTTCCATTCCCTTCAACATCAATAACCATTGTTCGAAAAAGTGGTCAAGCTCAACTTCAATTTGCCTCTATATCTTTCTTTGCTCATCCGATACCATGTGTTGCTTACTCTAACACCGAATCCCTGTTCCTTGGCATAACAATTGTAAAAGTAATATACGTCTTGGTAAGAATCAAATTCCATTCCGACAACCGGAGGCAGAGGATTCTCTCCTTCAATTTCAAATTCATCGGCGTCATCATCAACAACCAGATCAGTATTAAGAGGAACTTCATCTGTAGCAAAAGTATATCAAATGTCTTAATATTGATCATTTGAGATTGATGACGCTGATGAACTTTGTAATAATCTATTGATTGTGAGACTGTGGGTTTAGGCTAATTTGCTTTTGTTTTTTTTATTTGGTCACTTTTCTTTTTGAGAAATACAGATTTGATGTAAAGCGGGTTTTTTTTGCAGGAAACAACGATGTTTAATGCTTGGTATGAGGTGTTGTCAGTTTTGAATTTGATGGCGAGGTTATCATTTTCACAAGGCAACTTATTGCTTCTTCCAAGGACTTCTGCTGATGGTTATCAACCAAAAGTATCAGAAGGTAGGTTGTAAGAAGAAAGAGAAAAGATATTCAGTGCTGGTTATTGTTTTTGGATGCTATTGTCTTCTGTTTTCATTCTTCCAGTCTACAGGGAACTCTCCTGGCAACAAACAGAAGAAGTCTGATAAAAAACCGAAGCCGTTGAACTTTGGTTTTGTTAATGTGCCAGAGAAAGTTGATTGGTTATTGACCGATGCATGTGCAGACTATTGGACTGCCTACCTCGGGAACAAAGTAGTGCTTGAATCTACTAGACAAGATTGGGCTGCTGCATTTCCATCCCTTGTATCCGGCAAGAGTAGTCAAGCAATGTTTTGAATACATTCCACATCGAATTTGATTGATTGCATCAATTAAACGCGTGGTTTCATACTGACCAGCCGTATCTATATCGTTTCAGCTGTAATTGATCATGTCGTATTATCTTTGGTTGGACATTTCACACAACAGCCAGGCTCGACAAAGGTTAGGACTTTCTAGTTATCGATACACGCATGTATTCATATTTTTGCCCCCTTTCCTCTGTTCATATGTAGCCTGTAGCCTAGAAGTCTCTTTCAAAGGGTCTTTGTTGTTTAAAAAACTCGAAACACGTGGTTTTGTTTCAACTTTTAGAAAATGAAATGCAGAGAGTCGTTTTGTTGATTTAGTTAATGGATTTGTGTTTCTTGTTTAAACAATTCATGTGTTATTACAAGTAAACTGTGCCTTTTTCTTTAGTATGTGTATTTCTTTAAGCGGAAAAGAGTGAGGGTTATCCCGATCGAATCCGTAAATAAGATTTTTGAACATGCAAAAATCAGTTTTAAGTTTGTTTTTAGCTATCTTTTACTATTACTTAACTCGAGTGTGATGTCAAACACGGATGTGTATAATATACATACGGGTATACTTCAATATTTAAAGTCAATCTATTCTGCCGATGAGTTCTAATGTTTAAGCCAGTGAATAGTTCAGTACTGGGGAAATTCTTGTATTTACTTTCTGTATATGTTAATGAAAGTATATAAAAGCTTGTTGGCTTGATTAGTGTATGTTGAAAGGCAACAGGAATTCAAATTAATAAAAAAAATTAAAATAGCATCTAAGTAATTAAACAAAAATGTATATTCCATTGGCAATCTCTGGTTCAGCTCCCGTCCGGTTAGAAAAGCCTCCATTTACTTCCAGTGTTAAATGTAACCCAAGACAGTGCCGAAGAAGTCCAAAAGCTTAGGCTTTTTCGAACTGTGGTTATTGATGTTGAAGGGAATGGAAGTGCGGAAGTTTGGGGAAGATGGTAAAAAATAAAGTTTTAAAAGTTTGGGGGTTAAATCATAAATTAATTTTCTTTATTAATGGAGGCTAACGGTCCAAGGACCAAAACAGACACGATTCAAAACGTAAGTGACAATAATGATATTTTTTGAATTCGAGTGACCAAAATAGAACAAAAACCTCAAACAAAAGGGACCACGGGTGTAGGTTACCCAAAAAATTATTAGTGAACTGCATGATGCTATTTATAATTCTCTTCTTAGGACATATTTCAGATTATCGCAAATGCTTCATGGGGATACGAACTGCAAGCTATTCTTTAAGTTTCGGCATGCACTTCTGGTAAGCTGTGGCTTTTCCTTGTCTGTTAACTGTTTTTGCAATCATAAGATGTGCACTCGCTGGTATGTATACTGGCATTCCATTTGTCTATGAAATTGTAATGTTACTTATATCCAAATTCCATGTGATCTAAGGGAACTGATTACTCAACTTTTCTATATTTCCATTTGAGGTGAATGTTAATGGAAGCATCTCAGTTGAGTTTATCAACAAGCTGCATTTGTTCATTTCGGATTGGGACCTCGATCTTGTGTTGGAATGAGCTTTGCAATGACCGGAATAAAAATTGTTCTCTCCATGATTCTGCAACGCTATAGTTTCACACTCTCCCCTGCCTATGTTCACTCACAGTTACCAAGTCTTGTATTCAAGCCACAACATGGGATTCAGTTGTTGGTTCATTCCCTACATAGTGGTGCTTAAATTCTAGGCGGTTTATCTCCAAAAATGTTAATATAAAGTACTTATTATTTATAAAAATAAAAATAAATAAATAAACTAATAAAATGACCACTTAATTATAGGATTAGTATCGATATGACTACTATATTTTTAATTTTGACAATTTTATCACTTAACTATTTAAGTGGTTTCAATCAAGCCACCCACTCTTAAAATCCAACGAAAGAGATGACATGATAGTTAATGAAAAACGTATAATTACACATTTGGTCCTTGTTGTTTATGTACTCTATCAATTTAATTTTAATTTAATAAATTTCATCCTCAATCATATACGTGTAACCGTCTGATTTATTACTATTATTTTCATCTAATTAGATAAAAAATTATGAAACTAGGCTTTGCTTCCTATGCGATTTGATATTAAACCCACTGAACCAAGTTCACCGTTTAGTTTAAAGATTACAACAAATTTATTAAAACTTAAGTTATGAGAGAAAAATAAAGAAGTAGGTTTTCATATTTTTCTTCTCTCTCCATGGCCGCCGTCACCATCAAATATCGCCAACACAAAGTTCATCACAGTAAAAACAGAGAAGTAAACTTAAACCATTATTGTAATTGCAAAACAAAAGAAAAATGACAGTAGCAACACAAAAAAAAGATGGATGATTTTATCATTCTAATGTATACAATAAAGGTTGAATCAAACAATATTATTTTTCATTTCAATTCAAAAGTTAAATCGACAAAAAATGGATAAATAAACTGAACTTTGAAAAGCAGATAAGAGCAATCTGGACTTCAGCAACAAAAGTGACATGTCCTAAAACAAAATTATGGGGCTGTTGATTATCCCTCTCTTCGCGAGGCACTCACTCAAAGTCATCGAAACAAGAGGAACCCGAGAAGACTGGCCATGGTGATGGCCACACGGAATTTGCAGTGACGGGGACACCATTTTCACTGTTATGAGAACCCAAAGAAGAACTCCAAGAAGAAGTAAAAACATAAAGATAAATGTTGTTGTTGCTGCTGTTATTATGCCTGCAGGTTGCAGAACTTGGGAGAAAATTTTAAAAATCACTGCTTAAACATATGATTTCAATGATTTTGCAGACACTGCTGAATAAAGATGCAAAATACGTCGTGGTTAAAGCACTGTCGACGACCGGCTGTTTATCATTGGCGATGACATTGGCTTCTTTAATTTTCTCCCATAACGCAAAATTTTAATAAATGTTTTGTAATCTTTTAAACAACAAATGTTCTTGGTTCAGTGGGTTGGCTGTTGCTAAACTCCGTATATGTTGCAGGATCATATCCCATTGGAAGCAAAACTTAATTTCATAATTTTTCATCTAATTTGATAGTTACAATGAACTTTATTAAATCATTCAACTATTGAGTCTGACCTATTTTGACTACCGAACTATAAAAATTTAAAATTTGACCACCGAACTATAAAAATTTAAAATTTAACTACCTGTTAAAATATAACGGAAAGGTGATGTGGCAATTAACAAAATTTTGTATAATTACATATGTGGTATTTGAACCTAAGTCTTTTGAGTAAAATTGGCACACTCAAGCCACTAAACCAAAGCCATCACTATGATGGGTTTTATCAACATGTTTATTTAACACTTAATTTTTTAAATGGAGATGAAAAATTTCAACACTTTCATCGTGCCTGGGGAAAATGTTTGGTATTTCTCGAGCATTAATCACATTTAGATGTATTGATAAATTCACCGTTCTTCAGAGCTTAAATGGACTCCGATCTGTTTTTTTAGTGAAAAGCAAATCTGTTATAACCAGTATAGATTACAGTATTAATTCAAGAGTGGCACGATCCAATTGGTTGATCACTAAGTTAAGTAAAGAAGGCAAAATAAGCCAAGCACGACCTGAAAGAGATAAAGATGTAATCACTTGGATTGCAGTGATATCTGGGTATATCAGGGTTGGGTTAGTTGAGGAAGCCAGGAAACTGTTCGATAGAGTCTATTCCAGGAAGAATGTAGTAACGTGGACCGCGATGCTAAATGGCTATATGAGATCAAATCGAATTGTGGATGCTGAGAGGTTGTTTGAGAAAATGCCGGTTAAAAATGTTGTGTCTTGGAACACTATGGTTGATGGATATGTGCAAAATGGGATGGTCGATAAGGCTTTTGAAGTGTTCGATGAATGCCTGAGAGAAATGTGGTTTCCTGGAATACAATGTTAACTGCATTGGTGCAAAGTGGGAGAGTTGAGGATGCGAGGGCATTATTTGATAAGATGCCTAAAAGGGATGTTATTTCGTGGACAGTGATGGTTGCGGGGTTGGCGAAGAATGGGAGGGTTGACGAGGCTAGGAGAGTTTTTGATAGGATGCCAGAGAGGAATGTAGTGTCGTGGAACGCCATGATTACTGGCTATGCACAGAATATGAAATTGGATGAGGCTTTTGATTTGTTTGAGAGGATGCCGGAGAAGGATTTGTCTTCCCGGAATGAGATGATCATAGGGTTTATTCAGATTGGGAAATTCGGGAGGGCTGAGAAATTGTTTGTGAGATGCCGTGTAAGAATGTGGTTTCTTGGACCACGATGATCACAGGATATGTTCAAGGTGAGCAAAGTGAGGAAGCGTTGAAGACTTTCTCGAAAATGTTGGCAGACAACAGGGTAAAGCCCAATGAAGGACCAAATTGATATAATAGGTAACTAACATGGACCAAATATGTAATTATACAAATTTTAGTTAACTGCCACGTCACTCTTCCGTTAGATTTTAACTGCTGGTGGTCAAAATAGGTCCAATTAAATAGTTAAGTAGTTAAATTTTGAATTTTTATAGTTTGGTGGTCAAAATATGTCAGACGTAATAGTTGGGTGGTCACCTAGGTAGTTTACCCTTAAATTAAATTGATATTAGGACCAAATTGATAGATTATGTAAATAACAATGATCAAATGTGTAATTATACATTTTCTCGTTAATTGCCACGTCACCATTCTCGTTAGATTTTAACGATGGGTGACTTGATTGAAACCACTTAAATAATTAAGTGGTAAAATTGTCAAATTTAAAAATATAGTGGTCATATTGATACCAACCCCATAGTTAAGTAGTCATTTGAGTAATTTACCCTAAAAATGGATTAGAAACCATTGATGACATGACACGTGAACAAAAATAGTTAATTTTTAATAGCCTTAAATTTCAAATTAGCCCTCAACGGAAAATCAAAAAAAATTATTAAACCTTTATAAAAAAATTCACTCAATTGAGCCCTTAGAATTCAAATTACGATCAATCTAGCCCTTCCGTAACATTGACCGTTACAGTAAATCGTTAACTCAAAAATAGTTATTACGATGGTGACACGTGGCACAATCTAGACGTGTCACATCATCAAAACTGTAAATAATCATTTAAAAATATTTAAAATTCAAAAAAGTATTAAAAATCTTTAAAAAAATATAAAATATAAAAAAATATATTTAAAAATTCAAGAAAAATATTAAAAAATATTTAAATGTCTAAAAAATTAAAATTATGTATCAGTTATAAAAAAATATTTTTTTAGAAAAATAAAAATAATTACAATAATTATTAAAAAATATATAAATATTTGTAAATAAATAATATTTATAATTTTATAATTTTTTAAAATATATGTATTTAATTATAAAATCCTAAAATTTCAAAAAAATTCAAAACCATAACCCTACATTCACAAATCCTCAAATCAATTTAATCGACGGTGAAAGGTGTTGGTACTGTGGTAGACGACGGTGCTGGTGAGAAGAAATATTAAGGAAAAACGGGTTGGGCGACGCAAGGGGTGTCGAACGGTGAGAATGGATGTAAGGACGACGAAGATGAGAGGGATTTTCCTGCGACGTGGAGTGGGTGGTTGAATCGGTGCTAATACTTGATTTTGAGATTTATGGAGTTTTTTTTAAAAAGAAATGAAATTTCGGGATTTTTTAGAAAAAAAATATTATTTTATATTTTTTATAAAAAAAAATAAAGGAAAATAAAAATTTTAATTTAATATTTGGGAAAACTACACTGGGGTCACCGAACTATCACTCTTTTCTTATTTTGGTCACCCAACTAATTTTTTCGTGAAAATTGTCCCTCCCATGTTAAAAATCTAACGGAATCGCTAACTTGACATTTTTTTATTTTTCACGTCAATACCTCTCTCCTTGTCATCAAGTTAAATAATATTTTTATTAGACCAACCACATGATTTTGAATAAATCAGAGTAAGAACTACTCTAGGCGTTACTGCTGGGAGGAGTCAAACTTGGGACCCCTTGCATAAAGGGTCCAACGCCTAGCCACTAAGCTAGGCTTACAATTTGGTTAGATTTTATCCAGATTAATATTTAACTTATACTCAGCCAAACTAAAAAATAAGCAAAATGTCTTTATGAATATTTGAACCAGGAACACATTGCACCAAAAGAAAGGTGTTCAACCACTAAGCTAAATTAAGAACTTAATATATATCTACAAAATTTAATCTTTAAAGATGAATTATCACTTCAAAATTAAATCAAAATACTACTAAACTCAATCTAAAATTATTTTTCCAATTCATTTGGGAATAAAAAACTAATTTATTTTTATAAAAATGTATTAGATCATTCTAAAAATTAATTAAATGTAAAATAATTTGTTCGTATACATGTCAACGAATTAAATGTTATTTAAAAATTATATTTTATCTTAAATAAATATTATCAATTTAAAATTTAAATATTTTTAACATTAGTTTTATAAAATAAATAATTAAATATTTAATAATTATTTTTATTTTAAAACAAAGTGAAAAAGTAATTTTAATTTTATCTTCAATTTTAATTACATTTCAAGCTAAAAAGTTATTTTTAAATTAATATAATTAATTTAAATCGAAATAGTTATTTCAAATAATTAAAATTTTATATTCTACCATAAATATATATTATATAGTAAATTTTAATAATTATCTAATTCATTTTTATAAAAATAAATAATTACCAAAATAATTTGAAAAATAATTTTAGATTGATTTTGGTAGTATTTTGATTTAATTTTGAGGTGATAATACATCATAAATTAAAGAACAAATGTTGTAAATATAAAGTAATTTCTTAACTTAGCTTAGTGGTTAAACACTTTGTTTTTATGCTAAGTATTCTTGGTTCAAATCTCCATAGAGGCATTTTGGTTATTTTTGAGTTTAGAAGAGTATAAGTTAAATATTAAATTGGATAAATTTTAGATAAATTCTAAGTTGAGCTTAGTGGTTAGGCGTTTGACCCTTTATGCAAGGGGTCCCAAGTTTGACTCCTTTCAAGAGCAACACCTATAGTGTTTTTTTTTACTCCAGTTTATTCAAAATCAAGAGGTGACACGTGTCACCACCTGGTTGGCCGAATAAACAACATTATTTAACTTGGTGACAAGTCAGCAATTTCGTTAGATTTTTAACAGAGCGGGGCCAAAACATGAAAGGTATCTAACGAAATGGAAAATTTTGACGAAAAAATAGTTTGGTGATCACCAGTGTATTTTTCCCTTAATATTTTAAATTTTTACAATTTTATGAATTTTTATAGATTTTGTAGATTTTTTAGAATTTTTTTTATAATTCGTCATTTTCTAGAATTTTTATAAAAAAATCATTTTGATGACATGGCACGTTCAGAGTGTGCCACGTGTCCTTTTATCGTTGACTGTTAGAGGGCGTCACTCTTGGCAAAGAAAAGAAGGGGGAAGGGAGCAGATGGAATCCAGCCGGACAAGCACTGGCTTTCGGCAGACTAGCTCTCTGCTCCAGATAACGAATACAAAGAAATAAGGATAAGAATGAATGTCACGTACGGCGCTGCCGAAGGAGCTTTTCAAGAGCCAGCCAACGTAACGGATGGGCTAAATTGGGTGCAATTTAAATTTTGAGGGCTAAAGTGAGTGAAAATTTTTCATAAGGCCTTAATTGGTTTTTTAATTTTTTGTTGATGGCCAATTTGACCTTTAAGCCTTTTTAATACAATCGATAATATAAGTGACTAAAATATATGTTTAGAAAGTTCAAAATCAGAAAAATAAAACAAAACTGACCAACAATATAATTTATCCCAATAAAGATTATAGAGGACCGTATATAAAGTTAGAGTAACTATTCTATTCACAAGCGCTTGTGGAAACTTTGTTTACACGAGTGTCTTAGTTTTAAGGTTTAGAGATTTCGTTGAGGGTTGAGGGTTTTATGAGTTTAAGTGTAATAGTTTTGAATTTAGGGGCTATAGATAGTATTTTGGATTTATGGTTAAAATTTAGGGTTTATTAGTTAAAACCTAAATCCCAAACCATATTACCCTAAAACCTAAACATAAACCATAAACCCTAAATTCTAACAATAAACCCTAAATCCTAAACCCCTACACTAAAATCCCTAAACTCTAAACCTCAAACTAAAACCCTAAAATTAAGGCGTTTGTGGAAACAAAAAGTTTCCACCACTTGTGTATGGGAAAATAATTCATAAAGTTATTTATCGGTAACAATGCATAGTATTTAAAGAAAGGCTTAATATAAAAATGAGTGCCCCAAGCCCTCAACTATACTTCTAGTTAATTTTAGGTGTTTAAATTATTTTTTGATAAAAATAGGTGTTTAATATTTTATTTCGTTAATTTTAAGTGCTTGATAGTTAACTGACGTTAAAAAATCTATTAACCAATCAAAATTAGACATATGGCATGTTTTAATTTCAAATTTCTTTTAATTATTTTTTAATAATTTAAAATCTTTCAAATAATCCTAGAATTTTAAAAATTTTTAAAATAGCCCCAAATTCCTAAATCCCAAAAACCCCAAAACCTTAATGCTGCGACTGACGACCATCGCCGTCGAGCCCACCTCTTCAGTCGGCGGATCCATCCGATCATTTTCTCTAATTTGTCATCATCAAAAATCGACGAACGGCGTGCCAGTCGAACATTGAACAACGAATGCAAAATCGTGGTTCGGCTTGCACATTGTTCATCGATTTTCGACGATGGCAAGTTGAGGGAAATAGTCGGCTGAGCCTGGCAACCGAAGAGGTGGGCTAGACGACGATGATCGACGATGATAACGGTAGAGATTTGAAGATTTGGGGTTTGAGATTTTTTAAGGATTTTGGGAGTAATTTGGGTTTTTTTTTTAATATTTTGTGATTTTTTAAAAGAAATTAAAAATTTAAATTTGTTTTTCAAAAAATTAAGATATTAAAATATTATCACGTGTTAAGCATTGATTGTATAATGAGTTTTTTTAAACGGTTTTTGACTATCATACACTTAAAATTGTAATGGTATAAATATTAAACATTTACTTTTACCAAAAAATAATTTAAACATCTAATATTAAAAAAATGTATAATTTAAATACTTATTTATATATTAAGCAACGAAGAAACTTGAAAATATCCGAGGGGGAAACATAATTCAGAATGGGACCTACCATTAATGTCCTTTGATTTTAAAATTGTAACTTTAAAGTATAAGATATGAACTACATGTTTATGAACAAAAACGTTAGCACATTTGTCCTTTGCATGCATTTATTCAAAAAGAGATTTTGAAATTTTGACATTAACTGTACTAGTTTGTTTTATAAAAAGAAAGAGAACTAAATGGAACAACAAAAATATTTAAATTATGCATGTTTTTGTTATTTAAATTATTTTTTGTCGAAATAAATATGTATAAGACTGTCTCGGAGGAAAAGTAATATGAACACCGTTTAAAATCTTTACATTTTATGTTTATAGCTTTAATTTCTCGAGTGATAATTTTAGAAGTTAATGATTATCCCTTATTATTTTAATTATATTTAATATATTTTTAACTAAATAATAAAAATAATGATTTATTGAGCAAGCATATTCGATCGGTTGGTCTAGCTGCTCATTTTTGTTCTCTCATATTCCCTTAGGTCATGAGTTCTAAACTCACAAGGAGCACTCCTTCCTTTTTTTAGAGTTCCATCTCCCCTCCCCTCTAGATAGGATTAAGATTAGATTTATGATTTGTCAAAAAAATAATGATTTATTAATAAAATATTAAATTAATTATTCAAAGTAATGAAATATATTTTCGTTCTATAGGACTTTGTTTCTATTTTTAAATTTTAGCACATGACCGTAAAAATATTCGAACAGTTCTGAGTATTTAAACTATGTTTTTTTTCTTTAAGTATCTAAATTATTTTTTTGTCAAAATAAATACATGAATCTTTATGACATGTCAAAGTTTTATTGGCTTAATAGACTCTTGCCCCTCTTGATACTTGATCCTAGCTCTGTCCATGTATTCAATTGATAAGAATTTCGATTACAAATCTAAAATAGTATCCATTCAATAAGAATTTCAGTTATAAACCTAAAATATTACGAACAATATAATAATTCAGATTCCAACCTAAAATGTTGCTCAATTAGTAAGTATATAAATTGAAACAAAAAATTATAGTTTTTTAATCTTATCATAAGCTGTCACACTCTAACCTTACCCAAAATTACTATCTTTTTTTATTTTTTACTTTAAGCCATAAACATAAGATAAAATGTCTAGTCATGATGTAATACCCTTGTCGCTTCTTGACTAATGCTTTTCTTCATTACGTCATTGATGTTGTCACTGAAGTTGAATTGTAATGAATCTTTTGAACATAATATAAAATAAAACCAATAATCCTTGTATGTTTTGACTTTTGATTGCCAAATGTATTTAAATATAAAAAATAAAATTATGAATTTATATTTAATAAATATAAGATTTTATATATCATCAATAAACTATAATAAGATGCTTAAAATAAATTTAATTGAAAATATAATTTTTAATATATTTTATATTTATAAATTATAATTAACTCTTCCGGCAGTATCATCTACCTTCTTCAATAATTGTCCCATTCCATTGTCCATGTCTAGAGTTCAAATCTTTTACGCTTCTAATTTTTGTCTATTGCACTGATTATGGGTATTACTTTTTAAGGAGAATTGATACTCTTTCTGTTCACTTAATATATATTTTTTATTTTAAAATTATTTCAATTAAAATATTTTAATGAAAAAATTAATAACTTTTAAAAGTCACATTTTCTTTTATACTATTTAGTTTTTCAACAAAATAAAATTTAATTTTTTAATGATAAAATTATCGTTTCAATTATTTTACACCATCTTTCTTATACAAACTTTTTCTTTCTAAAATTATATGAAAAATCGATCATGGATATTTTTTGTGGAACAGGAGTACAAAATAAGATGGAAATTACGCAAATAATAATAAAAAGTGGACAAAATGTCAATACGTAGCCCTCAAGAAAAACCCAGAATTATCCAACCAGAAACCATATAAAAACACTTCAAAAACTGATGGACTCATCCGTTATCGGTTAAGATTAGGAAAAAAACGGACACCATGGGAAAACTTCTACTGCTTTTCTCAGCTTCTTTGTGCCTCTACCTTCTCGTAGCTTTGTTCCATGTCTTCTACAAGTACTGGTGGATCCCTCATCGTATACAGTTCATACTGAATTCCCAGGGAATTTCTGGTCCTCCTTATGAATTCATCCATGGAAACAACAAACACGTTGTCCAGATGCAAAGGGAAGCGTTTAGCAAACCTATGGGGTTGACACATGATATATTCCCCAGAGTGATGCCTCATTATCATTATTGGATCAACAAATACGGTAAACACGACCATCAATACATTTAATTTCCCAGTTTCCGTGAAGTGATTTTAGTTGAATCTTTGTTTTTTGTTTTTTTGAAGGGAAGATTCATCTTAGTTGGAACGGAGTTCGAGCTCAGCTCGAAATCGCAGAACCGGAACTGGTGAAAGAGGTGCTGAGAAACAGTGATAAAGCTTTCCCGAAGAGAACGCCTACATATTTCTTTGAGAAGATGTTAGGCGACGGGCTTGCCTCGACCGAAAGTGAGAAATGGTCGAGGCTAAGGAAGCTGGCCAATTATGCCTTTCATGGGGAGAGTTTAAGAGTAAATGTTTCTTTCACTCTTGTTTTCCGATCTCGGTCGTCATCCCGTTCACCGACTGTGTATAATTCTATCGAATATCGCAGAACATGACTCCGGCGATAATCGCTAGTGTCGAAACGATGCTAGAGAAATGGAAAGGCCAAGAAGGCAAAGAGATCGAAGTGTACCAGGAGTTCAGATTATTGGCATCGGAAATAATATCCAGAACAGCTTTCGGTAGCAGTTACTTGGAAGGGGAGAAGATTTTTGAGATGCTGACCAAGTTATCAGGAATTGCAGGCAGAAATATTTATAAAACAAGGATTCCTATCATCAGGCAAGTTCATCTCAGCCTTAATTCGTTAATAAAGTAAACAGTCACTGTCTGTTCTCGATTCGAACAATCAGTCCGGTCCGATTTCAACAATACTAGATTCCTATACTTAGTCCAACTAACTATGGATGTTGAATCTAGCAGTCAAATTGCCAAACATCAAATAAATTTGTTGTATTTTTCTTTGGTGGATTCATTCGGGTTTGGTTTGTTTTTGCAGCGACAATTGGAAATCTGCCGATGAAATTGAATCAGAAAAGCTTGCAAAAACAATACATGACACTGTGATGAAGCTTGTTAGAAAAAGGGAAGAAAAAGTAGAGAACAGAGAAGCAGACAACTTCGGCCATGACTTTCTGGGATCACTTGTAAATGCGTATCATGAATCGGACGAGAAAAACAGGCTGTCCGTACAAGATTTGGTAGATGAATGTAAAACTTTCTATTTTGCTGGCCATGAAACAACTAATTCCTTGCTTGCATGGACATTCCTTCTCCTAGCAACCCACACAGATTGGCAAGACAGGGCAAGAACAGAGGTTTTCGAGGTTTTCGGTAACCGAAACCCAGATTCCGAAGGCATCTCAAAACTAAAAACTGTAAGCCAACTGCAGAATTCTAACCATTTTCATAAGCTTGAACTAGACCTGTCAATTTAGTAGGTTGGTTTCGATTTCAAATCATATTTGTTCATGTTGTTTCGGGTTTCAGGTCATTTATTAAACTATGAATTATAGTGTGATGCCTTTGATTCCTTTTTCCTGAAACAGATTACCATGATTATCAATGAAACACTAAGATTGTATCCTCCCGTAAACGGCACGTTGAGAAAAGTCGGAAGAGAAGTCCGATTAGGAAAACTTGCGCTGCCTACTCCTTTAGAGCTCGACATCCGTGTCATAGCACTTCACCATGACGCAGACTTATGGGGAGACGATGTTCATCTTTTCAAACCGGAGAGATTCGCCCAAGGGATTGCCAAAGCAACCAACTACAACGCGGCCGCTTTTCTTCCCTTCGGATTGGGACCTCGATCTTGCGTCGGAATGAGCTTTGCGATCACCGAAACGAAAGTCGCTCTCTCCATGATTCTGCAACGCTACAGCTTCACCCTCTCCCCTGCCTATGTTCACTCACCAGTGCCACGTCTCGTAGTCAAGCCGGAACACGGGCTTCAGTTGCTGTTTCATTCACTAAACCGCGATGTATAAAATCATCGGCTGCTGATCTCCGAAAAGGGCAACATAGAGTATAAGTATCAATAAACAAAAGGGTGTAGAAACTGTTCCTTGTAATGAACTTGTTCAACCACGTGGAGAATTAGCATGAACCAATAAATTTGTATTCGAAATCTAATATCAACTATGTAATCTTACTAATATATGTAATATCAACTATGTTGTGCAGTGTGAATGCCCGAAATAAACTTTCAAAATTTTATATAAATTCTTGGAGCAGAGCTAAAAAATTTAATTTACGGTATCAAAATTTTTGATGCTAATCACTGTTTTTTTGAAAGAAAATGGAATTAAATGATAAGTGTCAATTTATTTCTAAAGATCTTTTTTAATCTTTTTAAATAGTGTCAAATCGCCCTTTTTATATATTTTTTCGCATAAAATATGTTTTTAAAATTTTCTCAAAAAAATTTAAAATATCAACTGACACCCCCATTCACCCCTTCGCTTATTGTATAGAGTAAATGCCTAAAATAAGTATACTATTTATAATATTGTTCTTTAAAAAATGTTATTGATCAATCATCTTATCGTGAAGTACAACTAAATAAATGTGAAAGAAAATAATCGTTAACCGAAAAATGTGTTCAAGAATTTTAAGAAAAATTATATTTGCCTTATTCGTGTAAGGTTTTTGTACATTAGACTAGTCAACACTCAATGAGCCTCTGAATTTTCCGAAAATAACTCATCATAAACTATATAAATTCCATCTCTTTTACATTCTTATGCACCCCTAACGGAAAAAGTTCTTTTATTTTGAGCTTATCCTCACAAATCAAGATGGTGAAGATTGCTTTGGTTGTATTATCATTGGCCTTGGTCCTCCTAATACAATTCATGGAAGGTCAAGGTGCCAGGGTGGCACCTCCTATAAAAGAAAAAGTTTGGTTCATTAACACTCTCAAAGCTGCCATTCAAGACCTGGCAAAGGAAGGAATAATAAATCCCAATGCTTTGAAGAGTACTCAAGAAGCTGATTTTGATGAAGCCTATGATTTCGCTAAGACGGCACATCAAATTGTTACGACCAAGGGAAATGATTCGACGTCGACGAATGCCGAACTTTCCCTCAACAACGAGAAAAATGTTTTCTACACATCTCTTGCATATCTTCTTGAAAAATGGGGAAGCAAGGGATTGATAGATCACGATTTTATGCAGCAAACTCTTCTTACAGAGCCAGGAATAGCTTTGCAAACCAAGCTAGATTCGCAGCTCACTAAAATGTTTCAAGAGGCTCAAACAAATGAAGAAAATGCTGATAGTGTAAAGGCAAAACATGATCTCTAATTGCATTAAGCGATGAATAGGGATGAACCGAAAGGAACTGGGGAGACGATTGTCATCTGAAAATTTAAATTTTATGTATTTTTTATTCAAAGTCTATTTTCTCTTCCTAAAATTTTATAAGATTGTCCTTATAGAATTTTATATAAAATTCTACGTCTGTCCTCGAGGATAGACCTTCAATGTGTCAACAAATCCAAATTTTATCAAAGCCAAAATAAAACTATTTTTGCAAAGTTGAAGGTCTAATTAATAAAGCATTATAATTTGAATGAGATTGCTCTTTCTTAGAAGTTAGGTGCTATCAGGTTCTAAATCGCGGACCGCTATGGTGATTGCGGCCGCGAAATTGCGGTCGCGTCGCCGTCCGAAACTGTATTTGGTGAAATTCGTGGTGGGCAACGGAATCACAACTGTTGCGGCCTGTCGCGGACGCGAAATAACGCGATTGCGGTTGTCGTGGCTATAACGGGACGCTATCCCCGTTATCAGAACAATCGCGGTGGTCGGAGATAAAAATGGAAAGGAAAAAAAGTTGCAGAGCTCGACAGACAGCGGGGAGGAGAAGATGAAAAATAAAAAAGGGTAAATTGCTGGTGGAGGGTTCAAGTTTTAGTGATTTTTAGAGAGACTTAAAAGTTTTACTCCGCTTACAGTTTAGTCCTTTTAGATTTTTAGTTTAATTAGGATGTTTTGTTTTATTCCAATTAAGTCCTTAAATCCATAATAAAACTTCCAATTGAGCCACCAAGTCTTATTTTCTTTCAGTTAAATCATTTCATAAGTGTTGGAAAACCCTCTAAAAATTATAAAAAGTAACTTTTATAATTATAATTGTTATTATTATGTTTTATAATAATTTGTGTGAATTTTACAAATAATAACAATGAAAACGAATAATTTGACCAAATATTTTTCAGGAAACATTGAAAACCTATCTCAAGTCTTATATATGGATTTTTAATTATTTTATTTATAAAAGATTCAAACTTATTAAATAAGTTGAATGTTTAATATTTCTTATTTTATTTTTGTTATAGTTAATACAATTTTTTGGGAAATTTGTAAATAAATATAATAATTAATGATTGTAAAAATTGTGTTCTCGTACTAATAAAAGTTCATAACATTACAAAACATTTTAAATATCATCAAAAGTAGCTTTTTTATATTTACACTTACATTTATTATATTTTACAATAAACTGTGTGAATTTAAAAAAAATTCACGACCGCGACACCCGCAATGACATCTATTATGTCCGTAACCGCGATAAACGCGACGCGACCGCTATTTAAATCGCTGGTGCTATATTTGAATCCATCATTGGGATTGTTTTCTCAGCCATTCATTCTAATTGACAACTTGATTAACCAGAGGGGAAAAAAAGAAAAACATATATATATATATATATTATAATATTGAGAAGGGGAAAAATAGACATTAGGTGCCACATGAAGCAATAGATAGATCTAAGTTTATACTACTAAGGTGGCAAGAAGATGTGCCGTTAACCAGAGGGGGTAAAAAGAAAAACATATATATATTATATAATATTGAGAAGGGGAAAAAAACATTAGGTGCCACAAGAAGCAATAGATAGATCTAAGTTTATACTACTAAGGTGGCATGAAGATGAGCCGGAGCAGTCTTTGTAATTAGACCCGGAGACCAACGATAACGCCTCGCTGCCGCTGCTGATCTCACTGTGAGAGGACGGATGATGCAACGAGAGTGACAATGATAATTCACAGCCGCCCTTGTCGTCTTCTCCGCCATCTTTCCCTACATCTCTCCTAACATTTTGGTCATCATCAACATGTTTGCCGTCTATGAACTTGTGATCTTCTACATCTTCCTTAGAAACCTGAAAAAAAGAAAGTCATCAATTAAACATTGCTACATGCATTTTCTATGTACCACTCGAATGCATTCCCAACGTTTATCGGTACACCTGCAACTCCGTCGACCAATCCCGAAACCAGGTTTCATAGGATGGGGAAACATTTACTGGAATGCCATGAAATTCAATTAAGGGAGTTGTTTGGTCCAAATGCAATTAAGGTTTCATTTTGAACCAAACCCCCAAAAAAGGAGGCCATAGGGGTCCCCTCCTCATTAGAATTAGAGTGGACCACAGTACGTAAGAACAATCACAGAGAGTAATGACAAAAGCTTTTTTAGGCCAAGAAAAATATGGTGTTAATTGCTAACCAGAAAAGAAAAGAAAAATCCCAGAATTTCAATATATGTATATATATGTATAAAAACATTCTCTCCTTTTAACTTCAAGGTAAGAGAATATGCTATTTCCAGACCATGTATTCATACATCACTGACACAAAAGGAAAGCACACCATTAACAGACAAACTTGAATCATTTATGTTCATCATCCTAATGAACTGGTGTTTGAAGTGAAAAGAAAACACTAGAAAAACTAGGCATGTAGGGTTACAAGACATGGATATTCCCTGTGCTGTTACCACTGGTCATATTGGAACTTAACCCAACTTTACACTCAAGCTCATAGACAAGAGTTGTCAGTATGTATATATGTATATGTATGTATAGAGAGAGAGAATGGGGTTTTGTTCTGGTGTACCTTGAGGAAATCAGATTCTTCCAATGAATAACTGATGAAGTTGATATTGTAAAGATCATGCGGCAGAGACAAGGTCATGGTAATGGATTGACCTTGAGCGTGTTCCCATATGAAAGCACCATTACCATGCTTTATTCCTTTATGAACAGCCATGGTCTGCTGCTGATAATCATCAACAAAGTACGGATTCTGGCTGCATTTCAGATTCTGATCACAGATTGAACTCTTGGTTTCGATTCTAGCCCTGATGGGAGAAAGAAAAGAGAATTTTAAAAGAGAAAATAAAAAGTTCATGCAATATTGTTACAATCTTTTCTTGTTTGTTTCTTTGCACTACATTATTAACTTTATGTATAAATACATGAAAGGGAATAAAGCTAAGCTGACCTTTTTGAAGAAAGAGGACTGTAAACCAGTTGAGAATCTGATTCTTCAATCTGCTTCGAAACATCGGCATATCCAACATGTTTCTCCAAAGGTTCTGTTTTTTGATGGGTTGAACTTGTATCTGTGGCATGATGTTTTATGAGACATGCCAATAGTGGAAGATTTGGGAAGTGAACAAGTTAATGGGGTGTTCATGTCAATTTTGGCATGAAATGAAAGAGAAAAGGAGATGTAATAAATGAAGTGAAACATCTAGCTTTTTACCAAAAAATGTGTGGAAATGGAGTTTATGATCTTTGATTTTTAACACCAGATAAACATCATTAGAAGAAAGTTACCTTGTCTGCTAAGATCACTTCTCATGCTCCTATACATCTGCTTAGAAGAAAACAAAAAATCCCATGTGAACAACATGATCAAAGGGATAGAATCTGAGAATGAACAAAAGTAAGAACAGCATAGAACCTGAAGATGGCTTTTCACATGAGAAATGGTGAGTCCTTTCACATCCATGAGTTGAAGAACGAGTTTCGGTGTAGCTTCTGGCAAAAAAAGGCCATTATTCCAACACTCAGACACAAAACAAGCTGAAGAAGAACAAGAACAAGAAGACAGTGAAACTTACTGTCTTGACCACCGAGCCGCTCGATGGCTTGAACGAAACAGTGGTGGAGCTCGGCTGTCCATCTCAACCGAGGCACCTTCGACCTTATATATTGCCTCACTGCACCACTCCTCCCACAGCTACCCATTTTCCTTTGCTTTTTCAATCTCTTAAAAAAAAACACAAAATTCCTTACAATGGGTATGAAAAAGTTCACTCCTTTATGCCCAAAGGTATATCCTTTGAAACCTTTCACCTAGATTCTCAGCTAATAACACTCTTAAATATGATCACTTTGCACTAAACAAAAAACCCTTTTTTTAAAAAGGACCAATCTTTCGCCTGGAACTGCAACCCTGGTTTGTTTCAATCTTGTTGGAAATGTCTAGGTACAAAGCAGCAAGAAAGCAAGAGAAAATATAAACAAAAGAATAAAAGATCACGAGGGAAAGGAATAAGACGAGGGGAAAGCACTGTAAAATTCCTTACGAAGCACTGATAATACCTGCAAAAATATACTGCTGTTTCTAACACTTTCTTCAGACAATACAAAATCTGAAAAGAAAAATATATATTAAAAACGTTTCGAATCCGAAATTAAATTAACAACTCTCTATCACGAGTTTCCCTGAAATCATTACCCCTACACCCAACTGCTTTACATTGACCTTCTGCTTCTTCTCTGTACAGGCTATCAGCTATATTAATTTTTTTTTTGTTGAACTTAATAAATTTATCAAAATTAATTCAGACTGATTTATATTTTATATATCTTATTTTGGTGTATAAATTTTTGATAAAAATATTTTACATACACAAAATTTTAAACTTATTATGTATTTAAACAATACTAAACTATTTAAAAATTAAAATAATTACATATTCTCTGTAGTACGGCCAACGTCACGTAATTAATAAATTTACGACTCTATTAAATGGACAGGCAGAATATAATAAAGAACGGATTAATTAGATATTTAAATAATAATAAATAAATAATTTTGGTAAAATATTATAAAAGGTCTGGGCAGAATATAGCATGTAAATAATAACTTATTATATTTTTCCGAGACCAAGAGGATGACACGTGCCGTTTTGGTATATGTTTTTCTTTCATCTCACCTTCTCAACAAGAGGCGCGTGGGCCGCGTGGTGTTTACATAAACAATGTCTACTACAAATTTCAGGTTATTTTTTAAGAGTTAATTGCATTACATTATCTTGAATAACGAGTTTTATTTTAAATTAATTTTTAAATATTTTAATTTTATTCCTAAACTATAATTTATATTTTAAATCAATTCATAAACTTTTAGATGTTTTATTTTTATCCTTAAAACATGACTCTTGTTCTAAATTGATCTTCATACTTTTTAATATTCCAAATTCATTCTCAAATGATAGTATATGTCGCATCATATTATACATAATTTACTTGATAATTTATAATTTTTATAACGGTTTTATTAACATGGGATATTATTAGCATATATTGATAAGTTGGGGTGAAATTATAATGTTTAAAAAGATTGAGGATCAGGTTGGAACGAGAGTTATTTTTTGGGGTGAAATTGAAATATTTAAAAGTTTATGGATCAATTTAGAACGAGGGTCATAATTTGATGATGAAATTAAAATGTTTAAAGGTTTTGAGACCATTTTAGAATAAAGGATTATAGTATAAGCACGTGTGGTATAATTTACTCTATTTTTTTAACTAATATCTTAAGTTAGAATATTATAAATAAAAATGAAAGGAATTACGTATCTAACCAATTACAAAATTAAATAACTCAGCTTAGTTATAGAAAATAAAAGAAATCTTAAAACCAAATATGTTATGCATTTACTACTGTCATATCTATTATTTTTTATTATACTGATATAATTATATGTTAGTATTTATTTATAAGTTTTTATAGTTTTTTGACAACGCACACACAAATGTTTGAATGTGGATTTCATCCTAGAATAAATATCACCATCTTTTCTACTAAAAAAACTTTGATACACAGAGTTTACACGTGCCTTTTAGTTTTAGGGGTTAGTTTATATGTGTCTTTTAGTTTTAGGGGTTAGGGTTTAGTTTAGGGTTTAAGGTTTAGATGTTTAGGTTGTAGGGTTTAGAATTTAAGGTTAGTATTTAGAATTTAGGGTTTAAGGGTTAGGGTTTAGAGTGCGAGGTTTAGTTTTTTAAGGTTATGGTTAAGAATTTAGAATTTATGTTTTTATAGTATAAATACACATGCTTGTGTTTTTACGCAGCATGTGTATCAAAGTTTTACCCATTTATTAAACTTACAAACTTTTGGCATTTTTATTATTACGAATATGTGTGATAATGTTAATATTTAATATAGTTATCTTGGGCAGACAATTTTCTTATAAAAACTATGCTATATCACTATATTTATAAAAACTCTAATTAGCTAGAATTGATTTTTATATGTTTTGAAATATTATAACATGTAGTTATTTAAAATAAATATTTTTTCACTCATGTTGTTGATACGTTATTATCTATCTAAACAATAATTAAGTTTTTATATAAGTTGTTGTCTTCAATTAATCAAACGTCAACTCAACTAAGAAATTACTAAGACGTTTTTTAGAGAATAATTAATATTTTTATAATAATAATTTTATTTTTTTATAAAAATAATTTTTAAATGAAACAATTAAATGTCACTTACAAAAAGATTAAACATGTGTTCAATATAATTTATATATACTAACAAGTGTTGGTGCATTGGTAAAACGCATTGTACTCTCAAAGAAAAGATACAAGTTTAATCTTTGAAGACGACATTATTAAGAGGACATTCTCACACCTCGAACATAAATTATAAAACGGACATACATATTATAAAAAAATAATTTATATATAAATTCTTTACCGTTTGACTATAGTAATTGTTGGATAAATTTATGAAAAGGAGCCAGTATATTTGAAAAAGGTTGGTAATTTTAACCAAATATTAAAAAAAAAACAAATAGGATACGCTTTTTATTTATTTATTTGATCGATTTATCGCTTTAAATAAAAATAAAAAAGTTTAACAGTCAATTTACGAAGCCAACCGCAGAGACAACTAGGCAATGAAAAATCAACGGTGATGTAGTGAAAGAGAGGAACACAAGTAATTGTGAGAGCAGCAGATACATAGGGGGGTCTATAAGTTTCCGCAAACAGAAAATGGGAATAAGGAATTTGAATTGTCAAATCAAATGTATACAAATACGCCATCCCCTCATTCATCACATAAATTTTTTATTAAATTTAATTAAATTTAATTGATATAATTATTATATAATAAAAATAAATATATATATTTAAACGTTTAATATCCTAAGGATTAATTAATCCTTTCTCACTAAAACATTTACTTAAATGTTATAATTCTTATTTTTCTTTGGTGGGTTTGAATCTACTAATGATAGTAACATTCAAATAGTCAAAACCCCTACTAACATAACGTGCGATGTTGATATTTTAAAGAACAAGTTTCTTAAATTGATTGGGACAACATTAACATCTACCAAAAAAAAAAGTTCCCACGAAATTTATCAATAAATTCAAGCCTAACACGTGGAGTTTGTCAAACATGATTAACAATTATTAACACATAAAGATGCATAATTGGATAACCTATCCAATCCATAGTTAGTGCAATTCGTCGAATGGAAATATTATCAAGATTTAATTTTGGACTTTGTTATATAAAAAAAAAACTCGACAAATTGAACTCAATCATAAATATATTATTATTATTATTATTATTGGAGTTATATATAAACAAAAGGTTGGATAGATTATTCGCATATGATAGTTTATAATTTATATATTATTCATAAATAAGATTTTAATGTTCGTGAATATTTTTATACTATTTATGTTTTTGTGGTCTATATTTGAAATTCATAATTGCTTATCTTAGAAACGTAGTTTAAACTCAGCTTTTTCTTTGACAGTGCAATGTGCGTCACAACTACATATAACAGTTGTTGGTGCTCATGAACATATTCAACTGTTTATTTGTTTAATGTTCACAAACATATTGTTTAATGTTTGTAAATAAGAATATAAATAAGTCTTTTTTTAATAGTCTTAACATGATTAAAATACTAATAGTTATTCATATTGTTTTAAACCTTTGATAACGCACACACGTAACAGACGATTTTTTAAACTTGTATTTTTTTAAGATTAACATCATATTTTTTTATTAAAACTATTCATAGTGTGCTGAATACAAATAACTTTATATCAACTAACATGAATAAAATTTTAATTTTTTAATAAACATAAAGTTTAAAATAAATAACTCTCTATCAATAATTAATTAATTTAGTGAAATTAATTAGTTTAGCGAAATCAGACGTTAGAAATAAATAGATTAAAAAACTATTCACATATTAAACATATGCAAAAGTCCTTCCAAATTAGTCGAGCAAATAAACAACCCTCCCTGCAATAAAGATAGGAACCCTAAAACCGAGTGAAACTACAGAAGAGAAGTAGGGTAGAAAAAGTAAAAGGGGAAAAAGGTGCCCCGAGGGTGTCAAAACATGGCCTGGTTCCTGGGAGGACAAAACGCATTTACTAAAAGGAGCAGACCTAAAACCTGCACCTATCGGCCATGAAAAGCCGAAGCAAAAGGCACGTACAGATTCATACATACACAGTGATGATGATGACCATGCACCAACCCATAACTTCTGCAAACGGAACAAGGAATTATCATCGCACTGTGCTATCTCCTATTCAATACCGATTGTTTTTTTCCTTCCCATCTCCTCGGGATATGCACCTGCATTCATTGTTCCTTTCCCATTGGGCTGTTTCCAATAAATGCACAAGAGTTTTCAAGTTTTTCCCTTTCCTCTTTGCTGATGGGGGATTAGTAAATTTGGTTTGCCAATGAGATTCGGGTGTAGGGTGGCTGGCTCAACTGGCTCCAGGTTTTTTCCGACGTCCGAGGAGCGGCTCTTTGCCATGATTATGTAGTTCAGTCGAGTCACTTTGCCTTGGTTTGGCTTCGGCTTCGGCTTCTTCACTGGTGTGTTGTTCTTGAGCTAAATCGGCATTCTTTTACGTGGTAATCGAGTACCATATCTTATTGATGGTGGACAAGTCAATGCATTGAAATCATTATATATATATATATATATAAAGAAAATTACTATTTCATTTTATTTGTTTTTGCTAAAATATTATGGTTAAATTACACAAATGATAACTATACTATCTCAAAAAATATAAAATGATCACCAAACTTTTAAAAGTTACATAATAGACATTAAACTTTAGTTTTTATTAAAAAATAGTCATTAAGTCGTTAACTGGATAACATGTCAATTACGAAAATTATATAACAACACATTTAATCTTCAATATTTACACATTCAATCAACTTAGACATCTATAATGAGGGTAAATCAATATTAAATTGGCTGAATGTGTAAATATTGAGGATTAAATGTATTATTATTTAAATTTTTGTAACTATCATGTCACCCAATTAACAACACTTAACGGCTCAGTGACATTTTATAACAAAAACTAAAGTTTAATGCACGTTATGTAACTTTTGAAAGTTTAGTGACGTACTTTACCCAAATATTATTTTTTAATATTATTTACGAATCTGAAACTCAAAAATATTAATTCTCGATTTAGCAATCATTTTACAAATTCGTATAGCTGGTATGATAAATTTCATGATTTTTATTATTTATTAATGGAATTCATCTTTCTAGTACGGCAAATTTCATGAGTTTTAATTTCTTTTAATGTCTTATATATATATATATATATATATATATTGTTATCGATTTCCTTTAAAAAAATCATGAAACTCGTAACTAGACGAGTTTATGAAATGGGTGTTAAATTGAAAACTTAAGTTTTTTGAATTTTAGACCCATATATAATATTAAAAAATAGTATATTTGGGGTAAAATAACCACTTTTATCATCAATTTAGTCGTTTTAATCCTAGACTTTTATTCATTATTATTAATTCTCCCACACTTATTTTATTTTTATAAAATCGACCCAAACGTGATAGAATAATGATATTATATTGTCGTTCTTAAAATATTGCATCAATTCTTTTATCATTTATATCGTTTCATAAAAAATCAAAAAGTATTTAAAGTTGTAAATATAAAAGATTTATTTGAATATGTTTGTATAATTACATGATAGTATTTGTTTATACTCTTTCTTAAATCTTTAATAAGACACATATTTTGCACGCATATGTGCTCGAACTCAAATCTCTTAAAACAAACAACACTTTTTTTTATCAGAATCATTCGTTAGACATAAATATAAAAGTTTGTAGTAATTAATATTTCAGTAATGACAAATTAAAATTTATTTATTCTAAAAAGTGTAGCTATTGTTCTATTTATATTATGACTAAGAAATCAAAATTCTAAAACTAAAAGAAATACAATTAAATTTTTTAAAAAACTGATAAAATCGGACACTCAATACTTTTTTATGTAGTTGCCAGACAGACATGTCACATATTTATGACATTGAGAAATAGTGACCTGGCTAATAATAGTAGTTGAAAAATATCCATGTATAAATATACTTTCTCGTTTGACTTTTAGTACTTCTAAAGTAAAAAGTAGTCATTATTATTATACAGTATATATATCATTTTTGTTTTCACATGCTTATAATAATGTATAATATCGGTATACAATGTCACTTCGAAGTAATTTATACAGTATATTTATAAATTCCAAATTTAAAATTTCTAAAACAAATACAATCTATTGAAGCACGATGTAGTGATGTCGAGGGGGTTCAAAATTTTTGAAGGGAAACATGTAAAATATTATTTTGTTGAAATTAAATGTTATAAATGACCGTTATAGGTGTTATTATCTAAATATGGTTCTTAGATTTTTTTTATTCCAACAATGTGGTCCTCATTACTTTATTTCCCAATCTATGGTTGTTTACTTTTTAAAATCAGAAATCAGATGAAATATTATCCGACTTTGAACATTGTTTTGTCGAGAAATTAATAAAACAATGAAGTCGGATTGCTCACACTTCAACTTTAAACAGTGCTTGTCGAGAAATTAACAAAATACTGTTCAAAATCGGATTTTTCTCCCACCGTCTTCAATATTTTAATTAAAAAACCAGAAAAAAATATATGAACAGTAAACAACCATAGATTGAGAAATAAAGTAACGAGGACCACATTGTTGGAATAAAAAAAAAATCTAAGAACCATATTTAGGTATTATAAATGTCTTAGAATATAAGTTTATCCAAAACTCGTCACATTTGTATATTTACATATAAATTTAATTACAATGTAACTTTTCATGCACATCCTAAAATTTGAGTAGGGGATCAAATCTCAGTTGAAAGCTAATTAATAAAAAGTGAAATATAAATTCTTCTATTAAAAATATAAAATAGCTTATAAACTATCACCAACATTTATTCAGTAAAATTAGTAAAAAATGAGAGTTTTTATCACCATTGCACGATCAAAACGACGTAGCAATCTCCAAAAAGGGAAAAAAATAGCAGAATTAATTAAACTTATATGGGTTGGTAGAATAGAAGGAAAAGTCAATATTGGTGGGAATCCATTCTTCAATCATTGTTCATTCCCTGGGATTAGGTAGCCTAAATTGAGAGAATATTTTATTTTTTAAAAATTAATTGGAAAAGTATCTCTTTTAATGGTTATAGAAAATACTCATTTTTTTGTCTACGTAATGTAAGTTCGTTTTTTAGTTTAGCGTGAGTTTAAAGTTTATTTTTAGCTAAACGTAAGTTATGTAGGTTAAAAAATAAGTTTAAATTCGCGTTTAATCGAACGCAAATTTATCTTACGTGGACCGAAATAGATATTTTTTTACATAACTATTAATAGAGAGTATTTTCCAATTATTTCTCAAAAAGGAAATAGTAATAATAATAAACTAATTTATTTATTGTTTTGAATATTATGTACTAATATTTTTCCAACATTCCGACGTTTGCACCATGCACAGAATGTACAATAAAGAATAATAAACGAACAAAAAACAGTCGAAGCTAAATTCTAAAATTTTGATTAATTAATTTATATTTGCTTGCTTGGTATCGTATTTAAATTTTGTTCAGTTGCGTGAAAAAGTGGAAGGATGGAAGGGGAAGGGGAAGGGAATATAAGAGAAAATAGAAATGAAATCAATTTTGGGTATGCTTGATAGCACTGACGGATCTACATGTATTATAGGGTGAACTTTGTACTTATCTCTAACTTTTTAAAGTTCACACATTTATTTTTAATTTTTTTAATTTTTATAAAATAATCCTTAATTTTTTTAATTTATATAATTTGTGACCACCCTGAACTATTTGAATTAACTAGTGACATTGGAGACGACGTTGTTGAAAGAAATATTGAAAAGCTTCAATTATGGATCATAAAACAGATAGAAAAAATCTAATCATATATCACCTAAAATGAAAGAGAGTAATAATGATAAGCAAAAAAAAGTGGGAAATTTCCATTGTCACATTCAAAAGATTATTAAAATGTTTTAGGTAAACCTTGAGTCGAGGTAGAAATGGGATTATATGATGGACGGTTGCCTGCCTTTACTGTTTTGCATTGTGTATGACCGATCTTTTTGACAAGAATGGTTTCCATGGCTAAGTGATCAATGTCAAACCTTAGTAGCGTAGTAGGTCATATTATTTATAAAAGCTCACGTGGGTTAGGGTTATAAGTTGGTTGTCGGTCATTGTTTGATTTCTCGAGGTATCCACCGTAACTAGTCTAATAGTTAATCATTCGTGTTTTGTTGATTCACATAAAAATTTTCGTTGACAATAAATTTTAAAACTGCTCTATGTCCAGGACGAGAATCAAGTCCTCAATTACTAGTTGAGATGGGATAGACTCTTACCAACTCATCTAAACCCTTAATTAGTTATCCGTCATTGTTGATGCCCTTTGAGAGTAAGTTTTATGTCATTATATGTAAGGATGGTGATTGGAAATTCTCACCGCTAGGGTTTCGGTTTTCGGAATAATTTCATAGTCATGTGTTTATGTATTCTTTTAGGGTTAATATACATTTTTATACCTAAACTTGCTTCAAGATTCAATTTGGTACTTGAGTATTTTTGTCCAATTAAATACTTGAACTTGACTTCATACTTCAAATAAATTGTTTAATGTAAGTAGCGATCTGGACTAAAAATTAAGTTCAAATATCAATCTGAACTAAAAACCAAAAATGAATAAATGGTCCTATTATTACTTGTTAATGTTAAGTTGGAACAATGTCTAAAATATCAAAACGCCAACTTTAAAACCAACGTTATTTTGAATTTATTGTGTGATTTCAATGGTAAATAGATATTTTTCTTAGGTGACCCAAGTTCAAGTAGCATAGTTTACGACTACATATGTGTGAACATTTATTTAAATATAAAATTAGACTAAGATACTATTTTATAAATAAATTAGAGTGAAACTTTAATATGCATATTCTCAAATGTTGTAAGCAGGGGCATATCCTTTAACGGAATAATGGGGCCACAACCCTCAAATTTTGAGAAATTTTAATTTTGCTTTTAAAATTTTTAAAAATTTTAATTTAACTCATTCAAAATTTTAAAAATTCATATTAAACTTCAAATTTTTTAATATTTTTAATTAAATTTTCTCTCTATTTTTTTATTTTTTGTTAATTCTCTTAAAATTATTAAAAATTTCAGTTAAACTTAACTTTTTGAACATTTTCGTTTAATTTTTTTTAAAAATAAATTCACCCCTTTAAATTTTTACTTTAAATTATGTCACTCGCAAAATATCTATGATGATTGAAGAAAAATCTGTAGGACCCATACGGGCCATATCGTTTGACTTTTAATCTGTAAAGACTAAAGACTGGAATTGATTTAATTAGGAAATTAATAATAAATAATGCAAGGAAAGATTTGATTAGCCACTATTCATGCACGTAACCAGCCGTAAAAAGAAAAGAAAGCAGAAAGAGACAAAAGTGATAAACTTTGTTTTAAGTTAGGTTTCTAGAAAATCACTAAAATCAAAGTATTAGGTTTTCTTTTTTTGAAGCTTCTTCCACATCATTCCTCCTAACCTAAAACTTCCAAAACAATACAAATTATTTATTTTATTATTAGTAGTAGTATGAAAAGAAATTCTTTATTATTGGTCTGTCCCATTCTTCCTAAATTAAATAATCATATTTTTTCTTCTTCTTTATTTCATGGAATTTGACTCCTCCATACAATCCAACCTTGATGTTTATATTCTTACATTCCATCAACAAATTTGGTCATTTGTCACTTTTTAGCTAGCTGTTATCTTTAATTCCCCATTTTTTAGATCACTTTAGGTATAATTTATTGTTCAAAGATATCATACATTTCTCACATTAGGGTTTAGAGTGTGATCATAAATTATTCAGACCAAAAAGTTATAAAAAGAAGCAATTTGTCAAACATTGCTCGAATATCAAGAAATGATCAGTTTTGAATATCGAAGAAAAATCATAAACGTTCACATTTAGGGGTTTAGTTTAATTAATTAGGCTTAAATGAAAACTTACCTGATAAATTATGGAGCTTTTATTGCTGAAAAAACAGTTGAATGCTTACAATCTGGAACTTTAATCATACCTATGTAAACATGAATGAATGCCAACACCTTCAATCAAACCAAAATAGTTGTGCTACATATATTTCAGAATCAATACAGAAAGCAAAGGTTGTTTAGACTGAATTCTTAATTCAGGAGACCAAAGCTCAAATTATATATATATAATCCAATAAGATGCAAACAGTTTAGTCCAAATATGGAAGGATGGCATATAATAGAAAAGCATGCAGTATTTATGTACAATAAGCTAGAAACAGCCAGAAATTAAATTTAATACAAATAAGATACAAGACAGTTGCTTTTCAAAGTGGAAAGATGTCCTTATATTGAAATGCATGCAGGTTTTATCTTATAATAACATTACAGCTGAATTTCTCTCCATATCAGAAGGAACTTTAAGAAGCCTTCTTCTGCTTGTACTTGGAAGCGCAGACGGTGTACACCAACATGTTCAATAAGCTCAGGCCAGCCAAGAGCCAGAAGAAATAGTCGAGATGACCCTCATTAAGGTTGTCTGGTATCCAACCAACCTGGCCACCCTTTGTTGTGAAGTAAGTTACAACAGTCAGAATAAAAGAACTCAGGTAATTGCCCAAAGCTGTGGTTAGGAGTGAAAGCGCACTGCATAAACTCCGCATGGCATCAGGGGACTGATCATAGAAGAACTCGAGCTGTCCGATAAAGGTGCAGACCTCTGCAGCACCCAACAAGAAATATTGAGGTATCTGCCAAAGAATATTGAGGGGTACTGCGGCCCGTTTATCGACCAAATCTAGCTCTTCTGCAAGCTGCAATCTCCTGATCTCCACCACAGCAGCGGCCGACATGCATAGGAATGAAATAAAGAGACCGATTCCCATACGCTGCAACTCTGAGAATCCCCGTTCCTTGCCCGTGAACTTTCTTGCTATTGGTACAATTATCCTATCATAGACGGGAACCCAAAAAATGACACTGATAACATCAAAAGTTGAGAGGGAAGCGGGAGGAATAGTGAAAGAACCGATCTTTGTATCCATCATCATCCCTTGTTCCACAAACATAGTTGACATTTGGGCATAAACAGCAGAGAACACAATTCCACTAGCCCAGACGGGAAACATGCGGATCAAAATTTTCAATTCCTCCACTTGTGTTACAGTGCAAAGCCTCCAAGAGTTTGAGAAGTCCCCACTTTTGGTTTCAGAATCATCGACTACGGCGGCTTTATCTAGGCACCTGCAACAAGATGGGATTATAGCAAAACTAATAAAGAAGCAGTATAGCTGTTAAGACTTAAAGAAACTTGTTTGTTAAAAAAAGAAACTTCACGAGGAATAGAAAATTGAGAACAATCATTCAAAACTCGGAAAATAAATTACGAAGCTTTACTTCAATTCATCAGTGTGCTCCAGTTTCCGACTTCCTTCGATGGCAGAATGCTTGTCAGCTGTTTCATACAGGAGAGTACTGTCTTCAGGTACCACAAGATGACGTTTATGAAATGCTGCAACCACGACCTGGCACATTCTTGTGATAGGGCTTCCTCCAGGTCTCTGAAATCTATAGAGAGGTGTGCCTGAGAAAAAACTTCCAATAGCAAGGCCCATAAACAATGCTGGAATGCCAAATCCAAGACCCCATCCAGCATTGTCCTGAATCCACACCAGAAAACTGCTTGATATCAGAGCACCAATGTTGATCGAAAAATAGAACCAGTTGAAAAAGGACCCCTTCTTCACTCTTTCTTTGGGATCAGTATCATCAAACTGATCTGCCCCAAAGGATGAGACACACGGTTTGATTCCACCCGTCCCTAATGCAATCAGATAGAGCCCTAAGAAAAAAACAGCATACTGAGCCGGAGTAGCCGAGGGACAAATAGAATCCACGCATTCAGCAGGCTTAAGTGCAGGAATTGATGCTGAGAGAGTCAATGTAAACATTCCCTGCGTCGAATAGTAAATGTGTTGCTGAATACTAAATGCATCAGAAAGCAAGATCAAAACAAATAAATAACGTACCCCACTTTAATTAAATATAAGTACCATAATTCATTAGTCAACAATATGAAATGATGGCAAAATGATGTCCTCGCGTAGCCAAAAGGCAAATTCTTTACCCCATAAAGTGTTGGAAGAAATTATAAAAAGAAGAGTTATAAATTCCCTCAAATAATTTATCATTCTTTGAAACTTTATGTAAAAGATGGTAATTAAATCTTTGAAAGTTTCTTCTATGATTTAAACACAGAAGATACTCACCAAAATTACTAGCTATGAAAACGGAGAACTATGCATTCATTTAATAGCATGTGAAGGACCATGTAAAGAAAATCAGGGTTAATGGCATAATGAAAATTGAAGAAGACACAATGTCAAGAAGAACAGTAACCAAAGATTATGCACCTAGGTGCTGGCTCAACTCCATGATAAGTACCTCAACATAATGAGCAATAATTACACAATATATCCAATACAGAACTAACTAGAGCATAAAACCGACAAACATGTAAAGCGGATAAAAGGAGATAACTAGAGTAAATTATATTACAATGAAGTAGATGGTGGAGAAGGCAGCAATTGTCCAATATCTTCCCCAATATGCATCCGCTAAGACAGCTCCGATGAGAGGCGTAAGGTAGCAAGTTCCTTGCCATGTAGTCACATTTCTCGCAGCCGACACATTTCCTTCATGCAGTTTCTTGGTCAGGTAGCTCACAAGATTAGTTGCTATCCCATAATAAGCCAACCTCTCACAGCATTCATTACCTACAATTGAATGAAAATTGACATAAGATAAGCTTCCTCAAACAAAACCAATTCAAAAGAAAGAGAACCAAAAAGAAGATAAATTTATAATTCACCCAAAATGAAAGGGCATGCTTTCCAATTCCCAGTATTCTGCTTCAAAACAGGATTCCCATTAAAGTCAACGGAGCCATCCCCAGTGTAAAGCCCGGTGCTTTCAGCCTGGAAATACAAGAAATTGAAACAGAAATTCCAAGATTAAGACTTTCAACAACAAAAAACAACAAACCCGGAAGTTTAATCAGTGTCAAAGGTGTCTGTGAGCAAAAAAAAAATTGAGACTACACCAAGAATTAAAAACTCAAGGGGGGAGGCAAAGAAATCTCAAAGAAGACAAAATAAAAAACCTGATCAACAATTCCAGATTCCAAAAGCGGTCTCTCTTCATCGACAGATCCCATGATTGTTTTCGCAACTAAACCAATCAAGTTCTAAAAGATTCAAAATCCCAGAAACAGATAAGGGCTAATTAAATTGTTTTTATAGCCATTGCAGATGAAAAAACATTGGGTAATCATAAAGATACGTATACGGCTTTACCTTCTTAGACGGGTAACGTAATTGCAAGCACTTTTGGAATCTAAGGAATGGATGGAATCCTTGAGCTTTCCTGGATTTGACAAAGCTGAAGCAGTGGAATGGATTAAATATGAGAGCCGGACACGCTTCTCTATTTCAGGGTAAGGACTTTTAATTCACTTATCTATGTGGATTTGGGCTCAGATTTTTTAACCTTAAAAAATATTTTGGATTGTTTAGTGTAGGATGGTTAGAAACTTAGAATCGATGATAAATTATTTGAAAAATGAGAAAATGTTTTAATTTTTTAATAATCTAAAGTTAATTACATATTCTTAACATTTTGACAAAACACACACATCTTGTAGATAAAACATTGAACTCATGTCACTTAAGATAACATTCATCCGTTTTTCCATTAAAATGAGTTCAAGTTTTTGAAAATACCTATTATAACTAATCTTAATCATTATGTCTATTTTAAAACTAATTATTTATGTTTATATTGATTAGTTGAATTTTATCATATTTTATTTTCATTCTTACATTTTTCAAAAAGTGATTGCATAAATTATAACTAATCTTTCATCACATGCCTTAATTTACATTGTTAATCAATTACATTTGTATTGAATGATTGTCTTGCAAGTTGAGACACCTAACCATTTTGAAAAGCATAATATATCAAAGTTGTTGTACAATTTATTATTATATTAAGTGATGTCGTTGTCATTGGAGTGATTATATGTTGTAATTTTTGGTTTTCCACGGTATAAATTGGAACGAACTTAATGATTAATTTATATTTTTTAATGCTATTCTGACTTATTATCGCTTTTAAATTAAAATATATTAAATATTTAAATATATTTAATCTAACTTTTTTATTGTTACATCACTAATAATATCAACAGAGTTAAATTTAATCGTTAAGATAATATAAGTGTATAACTTTTGAATATGAATTTAAATAAAGACCAACCCAAAGCTTAGGATTCGGGCTTGTAGAAATTGTATCATTTTGCTAACGCAGAAATGTAAAGTCAACTGCTCGGTTCAATGGACCTTAAATCCAATTTTAATCCACCGTTAATAAAAATCTTTTGGCTCTTCATTTGAGATTATGTTAAAATAGTTTTGTTGGTAAGTTAACAATTATTGAATTAAATCCTATTCTAAATATATAATTTATACGACTTTACATAAGATGTATGTTTTATAATTACATAATTACGAGCAAGCATCTTTAGTCGGTTGGTCACGTTATTCATCTTTGTTCTCTCGTATTTTTTTAGGTCATAAATTCTAGACCTACTAAGAGTACTCTCTTCTTTCGTATAGAGTCCTTCATTCCTATTTTAATATTTTAAATGAAAATTTGTCATGTGTTTAACCATTTTTTATTTTGTCAAATTAAAATAATAAAAAAAAATCTCTATGCGTTAGATAGTAATTCATTTTTAAAAAAGACTACAGTAATAAGTCTAAAAGCAAAAGTTGCTAATGGATGATTACCCATAAATAATTAGAGTTAATTACTCCGTTGGTACATAAACTATATCAGATTCTAAGTTTCATACATAATGTTTTAAGATTCTCAATTGCATGCTTTACTCATTTTCGCTACAGAAGTTGACCTGGACCACCTTTGTCCTCTAATAAATTGACACATAGCATTTATTTTTTTAAAAATCTCTATTTATTTAAGAGTTAATAATAATATTAGTCCTCAAAGGTTCATTAATAGATTAATTATATCCCTAATCTTTCATATATATATATATATATAATAAATATTTATTTTAAAAATATATAAAATAAATATTTGGACCAATGCATATTTGACACGTGGTATATTATTTAAAAAAATAATGTTCTTCCAATTCTTTTTCATTTTTTCATTTCCCCCTCATTTTATCTTCTTCCTAGATACCATTCCAGTTGCCATCGTCTCTTTGAACTTTCATGGCAACTCATTCTTTGCACATCCAAAGATTTTAGGGTTTTGTTATTACGGGTGTTTATCTGCTAAACTAATACATCACCCCAAATCATCCTGAATCAAACACAACCTTACTCCCTTGATTATCTAACAATTTAACCCAACTCCTCACTCTCACCCGTCACTGAACCTTCACCCTAGTCGTTTAGCCCAAATTCTCAATCAAACAAAACCTACCCATTATTATCCAACGATTTTAAACATCTGAACCTAAATCAATGAAGGGAGACGAAGCCACGGTTTCAAACAAAACCTAGATTTGCAGAAATCGATGCGACGGTGACAGAGAAGTAGTGGGTCAAGAAGCTCTGATTTGCAACAAGCAGTGGCCATGCCTTTTTTGTGCATCGTTCGTAAGCTCTACTTTGTGCGCTGCCTTTCGACCTTTCCTTTAAATCGATCCTCCGTTCGACTGTCTCTTCTCCTCGAAAACCTTTGTTGAAGGAGAGGGAAAAAATGAAGAACATGCTAAAAAGGTGAAACTGGCGGGAAAAAATTTAATTTTGTTTTGAATTAAAAAGGGGGTTTGAATATCTTGTTTGAATGGAGAGAGGATAGGAGAGAGAAGACAGAGAAAGGGGCGATCGGAGAAGAAGAAAAATAAATAATTTATTTTAAATATTTGCCATGTGTCACATAGGGATTGGTCCAATTTTTTATTTCTTTAAGAAATATATTTTTGATTTTTAAAAAAGTAATGGCAAAATTGAAAAATGAATAAGATGTAGAGGACTAAACTTTTTATTTTACCTTAAGTACATGAAGAATTATTTTTTAAAAAATAAATGTCACCTGTTAATTTTTTATTAATTTAAGGGGTCCACGTCAAATTCTATCACGGAAGTGGGTAAAGTGATTAATGGCAAAAAATTACATGTATAAATTTGAGAATTTTAAAACATTATGTATGAAATTGAGAATTTGATATAATTCATGTATCAATGGGTAATTAACCCAAATATTTATTATTATTATTATTATTATTACCGACTAAAAACGAAACATAACTTTTATAAAGTAAATAATTAATGTTAAACAACCTAAGGTTAGAGACGGTTGGATAGTTGGTTTATTAGTTGAGTCAAAAAGATTTTTAAAACTGAATTTAATATTTTAAAAACTAATCAATTAAAATAACGAAAAAGAAAATGACTAATCAAACTTAATCAATAAGTCGGAATAAGTTCACGGACGGGATGACGAAAATAGCTTGGAAGAATGATTTATTTTGTTATCGTTTTCTTTTCTTTCCGGATGAGATTCTATTGATATTTCATGATAATTTTTGCTAGTTGTCTTGCCGAGTTTGGCTCGTACGTGATTTGATGTTATGTAATTTATTACCGTGTGTACTTTTTTTTCTTACTATGTTTAGGAAATTTTTAACGAGACACACGATAATAATTCTCTTTTAATAAAAAAAGTAAAAGTCGGACTAATATTTAAAAACAAATTTTAATTTAGGTACAAAAAATAATTATAAAATACTTACTAAATAGGGGTGAGAATTGGGTGAAAAATATTCAAAAACTGTGGAGATCCAAACCGTCGGGACAAAGAATAATGGAAATTTTCAACAGGGGAAGGGGACGAGGAAGTTTTATCACCGAAGTTTAAATGGAGATGAGGACGTGAATTGTTATATCCAAACCGTGTGATAACTGAACTGTAATTGTATAAATAATAGTGGGATCCCAAAAAATATCCATAAAGATCTCGATATTTTTCAAGATTTTTTAAAAACATTTATTTACTTATCTATATACCCCTATTATATATATCTTACAAAAAAACTATATCTATATTATTTTTACTTTAACTTTCTCTCAAACATAGCCACACTCAAGTTTCTCAACATATTTCTATCTTAGTTTTTAGATATAAGTCAAAACCCTCATCTAAATCTTCCCCAACACAACACACTTTCAATCTTCATCATCCCGTAACTACTTCTAATCAAAGTATCCAAACTTTATATTTTAAACTGAATTGACCATTTATTTTGTTTAGTAAAATAGTAACCTTGTTTAATTTTTTGGGATGATGATTTACCGAAAACCGTAGAAATCTGTGTGAGGAGGGTATGAGGATGAAAAAATCCCCGAAGTATTTAATGGGAATCTCCGAAATCATAGCCGCAAGTGTTAGAGACGAAATGAAAAATAAAAATTGTTCCCGCCCCACCCAATTTCCACCCCTATTGCTAAATCTCTATTTGTTTTAAAGTTAAATAATTTTATACATCATGTTATCTAATATTGACTATGTCCTTATAATTGATTTGCGTAATATTTTCGAATCTAATCCTATTTGGAAATAAATTTTTGTATTTTTGGAAGATCGAATAATTATTTATGTTGAAAAAAAAGAGAGGATACATAGTTACCAACGGAGTTGATCTAAGTAGTAAGTAGTTTAGTACCGTTTGTAATAACCCGTTTTACCCAAACCAAACCTGGTTTAGACCCGAACCTGACCCGGATCCAAACCCATTAATCCGAAAATTACGAAAATACCCTTCAACCTAAAAACCCTAATCCTAAACTATACCACCGCCGCCGTTCTCACTCTCAGATCACCATCTCCGTCAACCCTGAACAACTTGAAACCCTGAATTAAACCAAACCAAACCCTAAACAAACCCAAATCCAGAAACCCAAAAAAAAGAATAAATAAACCTAAAAACTACCCTCTGGCCGAACCCATACCTTCAACCATACCTATCTCAGACCCATTTCCCCAAAATCTGGATTATCTCCATCATACTAGATCTGCAGCAATTAAAAAATGGGGATTTGTTAGTTTGGAACCGGATATAAGAAACCAAAAATGTAATGAAAATGGGGGGATTTTAGAGAGAAAAAATCAGAGAGTAAGGGGGATTCGGTTCAAAATAATATTGAAAGGGGTTTTCTTTTCTTTTTCGAAAAACGCAGTAAAAAGGGTTCTTTAGATATCAAAAATTTTGTAAGAAAAAGTTTGTTGGAATCAAAGAAATTTTTCGAAGGTAAATATTAGAAAAACGTTTTGATTTTTTGGAGTTTTCTAATTCGGATCTAAAAAAGGGGAAGATCGAATCTTACCTTGCTGCTGCTGTGGTGCTGCGCAGCGAAGCTGTTCTGCCGAGGAACGGCGATGACGGCAAGAGCGACGCCGTCTGTTGAAGAGGGAGAGGAGGATGAAAGTTTTAGTATTAGGTTTAGTTTAGGTTTTTATCCCTTTTATTTTCTGTTTCGAATGACAAATAAACAACCCCTCTATGTTTAAACCGGACTATCATGAAACGGCGTCGTTTCAGACGCCCGACCCGCGCGGTGACTCGATCCACGGGGAGGATCCGCGTGTTTGGTAATGGGTTAATTACACAAGTAACCCCTCATCTCTTCTCCCGCCTCCACTTTTGTCCTGGGAAAATTCGGCTTTCGGTCCTTCGACTTTTCATGCATGTTCAATATCGTTTTTTTTATTTCTATCGTGGCCTTCAATTTATGTTGTATTTTAATTTAGTCACTATGTTTTAGCCTTTAATTTCCAGCATATTATTTCTATTAGTTTGCATTCATTTCCTTACATTTTACATTTGTTTCATGTTAGTCCTTTTTATATTATCCTAGCCATGCATTTTATATTTGTGCATTTTAGTCCTAAATCTCTAGTTTCGTGACATTTTAGTCAAATCCATGCATTGTCATTATTATTATTGTCATTATTATATTTTTATGTTAGATTAATATTCATGCATGTTTCGAATTAGTTTTTTTTTAAAGTTAGATTAATATTTATAAATATTTCAAATTAACGTTTTATTTGTGTTAGGTTAACATTTATGTATGTTGGATTAATAGGTTATGATGTTGGTATTTAATTATATTTTTGTCATATTGTATTTATTTATGGTTGCCATATTTTAAGATTGCATTCCGAAAATATATAATTGTCAATGCGGTGCCCTTTTATCCGAGCGTAAATGGGGCCAGTATCAGGCGTAGTGATAGTGGTTGGGCGTTTACTCTCGGATAATGGAGCCTTTAAAATCTACTCGCACATATAACCAAATTTTAATTTAATCGTCACCTTAATCCGGAAAGTTTGAAATTAATAAAGCGGTAATTATTAAAGTACCAATTTTGGGCGGTGTGGGGGTGTTAATCCTTCCCCATCCGTAACCGACTCCCGAACCCATCCATTTTAAATCTCTGGTTTTTACGGTGTCCGACCTACCTAAGTGGCCGATGGCGACTCAATCTTCAAATAAAATATGGGTTTTATAAAAATCCCACGGAAGATAATATTTTCAAACAAAAATAAATCACACATCTTTTTTAGCGAGAAAAAAACATCGCTACACCGTTTAAGCATGTCTCGAGTTTGAAACTTTGTGTATGTAAAAAATCTTCGTTAGAAAGCTCGCCCATCAAAACCAAAAGTTCGAAAATGAGTCGACCCCAGATTAATCAAGACAAAATTTTGAGAAACCGAGTGAAAAAAATACATAGTTGATTTTATTGCAACTATGATATAATTTGTGCTAGATACGTTTGGCTCAGATAAATCTTTCAATTTAGGTTAATTAAAGGCAAAAGAAAGAACTTCAAAGAAAATCGTAGAAAAAATCTTCAAAAGCGTGATGGTAGCATTACTAACCTACTAGAAAACTAATATATTAAAAAAATTAATTTATTAAGATATTAATTGAATATTTTCTAGATAAATTTTAAAATTTTATTTTTTTGTTGTCCTCTCGATTTTAAGATTTTGTCCTGACTAATTCGAATTGACCTGCGTCGCAAACCTACTTTTGGTGGGTGAGTCTCCCAGCGAAGATTTTCTACATACACAACGCCTCGAACTCGAGACTTGCTTAAGCGATAACAAACTTCTTACCACTTAGGCCAACTCCATCGATAATATTAAAATTTTATTTGAACTTTCATCAGATATGTAATTTTATATATAAATTTTAATTTTTTGGATAAATATATGATACATATGAACTTTGATTACATATTTTAAAAAATATAAATTCATCTATTTATTTCTATATATAATAAATATGCTTATCTATGTATATAATAATGATCTCTAACAATTTTACTAATTTGTAAAAATTACATCAAATCAAAGCTATACATATAATTTTACAAAAATCAAGGTGCATACGTAATATTGTATATTTGACGAAAATGGATGTATAATTTTATTATTTATTCTAAGATTTCTTGGTCAAACGACCATTGAATTTAACCTTTTTTATATAGGAAAAAATTTTAATATATAGGCCGTGTAAATTTTAGTTTAAGTAAGTTTTTTAATTTTATGGATTAGAGATTTAGTTTGGGTTTAGAGTTTAGGGGTTTAGATTGTAGGATTTAGAATTTAAGGTTTAGGTTTTAGAGTGCGAGGTTTAGTTTTTTAAGATGTAAATTTAATTTTAATTTATAATATAAATAAGTAAGTTTATGTAAAATTTATTTTAAACTTTAACTTTAATGATTTTAAATATTTTAAATCTTCTTAGTTTTATAGCATCAAAGTGAGTGCTTTGTGACACTGTTATTTGGGTAATTGTAAAATTGTTAACGGCCTCCTAGAGAAGAAAAATAAATGGGTTGAGCTTAGAGTTTTTAATATTAAAAAGATTTTAGACTATTTAATTCTAATATATTAATTAAAAATATTATAAAGAAATACATAAGGTTTATTAAATATAATTTTTAATTTTTTTAAATAATTTTAATTATAAGTCTAGTCTTTAAGATTTTTAATTTTTATTAAAAAATTTAATAGTTTTCAACGGTATATTACGTTAGTAGTATTCATTGGTATGTGACTCCCATGGTAAACTCATCTATAATTTTATATATATGTTTACTTCATCAAATTAATTATATATATGTTTACTTCATCAAATTAATAATATATAATTGCCTTTTGAATCACTAAAATTGTTTTGAAATATGTCATATTACGAATGAATTTAAATGTCATATTATGTTGATAAAAAAATTATGCATGGATTTTGATTTTGTTTAATTATATTAAGTATTTAAATATTTACATATTTTTTTATATATTATACAAATAACGATGTCAATTAAATTAAATATTTCTCGTCATTATTAGGTTGATAATTTTTTGACATATTAACGAGGTTGCTTTATTGGTAAACAAAATAAAAGTAGAACATAACTTAATATAGGTTTTATAACATCTAAATAAATAATAAAAAAATTGAAAATAAAAGATAAATGTTGCGCCAGTCAAATCAGGCACTTCCTCTTTGTACCAAAAAAAATCTATACGGTCCATTGTAAGGAGGGTCATTGAGGAGTTGTCAAAACACGAACTAGATAAAATCCCCCAAGCCGATAACCACCTTTCACTCCTATTCTCAAAAACGACGATTTGCTATATATTATATCGACAAACAACTCAAAAGGGGATCAAATTATACTTGACCGCTGACAAACACAAATTTGAAACAAGCGATGTGAGAGTCACCGTATAAACACCAAAAACTGCAAAAGTAACCATAGAAACATGTCAACAAGGAATCGTATGTTGAGTTGGGGTTGTCATGTGGATTCTATTTGTTTGTTGTGTGGTAATGGATTGGAAACGCGTGATCATTTGTTCTGGCATTGCAATTTTACGAACTTAGTCTGGGAAACTGTTGTGCAGGCTTGCTGTATTCCCTTTGATGTTAATTCCTGGTCCGAGTTCTTTGTGTGGGTCTAGAGGAGAGGTAAAGGTAAAACCCTACTGGCCACGATAATTAGGCTGGCTTGGTGTGGAATGAACTATTATATATGGCAATAACGTAATTGCAGATTGCATGATTCTCGTGTTAGGCAGGCTGCTGATATTTTTTTGTTAATTAAAAATGATGTTCGAATAAGGATGATAAAGAAGTATGGACAAAATAGTTCTGCTACTAGTATAGCAATTTTTGGGGGCTGTCTTGATTTTTTGGTTGGGATAGGATATATGGTATAGCTATTATTTCTTTGTTTTTGTTTTTGATTGTATGTTGATTGGTGCAGGCTGGGTTGTATAGGGTGGTTTTGTACTTGGAGGTTTCTTTGGATTTATAAAGTTTCATTTATCTAAAAAAAAACATACCATAAGATATAGACGTGCTATAAAGGCAGAAAAAACGTGCCACATTGATAGAGAAAAGTGCAAAAAAATATGTGAATAAAATAAAAATAAATAAAATAAATAAATAAAATATAAATTACTTGACGGTCGATAACTAGTATAAAAAATAATATTACCGCCGATTAAACAAAAAAAAACTAAAAAAAACTATTATAGTTAAAAGAAAAAATGGAAAAGCGGTAGGGTTTTAGGAGTAAGTAAAACCGCTATTAGGTTGATAATTGACCGCAGAAAAAACAACATAAATGCTTATAAATATTTTTCAAAGCTTTTGGCCAATGGACAAATAAACCTAAATGTTGATAATTGACTCCATGTTCAAAGCCCTATGAGAGGCTATATTTTGACTAACTCCACACCCACTCATTGTTTTAATTTCATACTTGATTATAAAATGAGCCACGACATAAACTCTAGTCCCTGTTTGGTAGTGTCAGATATTCTTTAATTACATCTTCTAATCTTGTTATTACCCCCACTAACCCTTAAACTTGGCCTAACACTCCCAATTAGTAGGATAGTTAACCCATGCTATACCTGAAGGGGTTCCTATAACACTTAATAATTTTTTGATTTGCACGTGTTATTCTTGTGCAGGGGTCATGTTAATCATTTCTGTATCGTATTAATATTATTGGATGTCCCCGAAGCGACATAACACTTAATAATTCATCTTAAAAAGAATTTATTTTTACATCTATAGTCAATTTTGACTCAAAATAATTAAAATAAATTCAAAATCCTTATAAACTCAATTTGGTTACATTAAATTTTCCATTGCAACTTGATAATTGGGAAATGGGATGCAAGGGGAGAGAATTGAGAGTTGAGGACTCCTTTAGGCTTTACACCTCACTTTCAACTAGGGGTGTGAAAAAATTTGATCCGATTGATCCAATCCGTTTATTCGTTGATCCGATCGGAAATTTCGGATATCCGATCCGTTTTTTATTTTTTGAATAGTTCAGATCGGATATCCAAAAATTTTAGATCGTATGGATAGTTATTTTACATTCGGATCGGATATCCGATTATTCGATATCCGAAAATTTAAATTTTATTTATAGATATGAATCTTGTTATATTCAATAATTTTACTTGTTATATATAAAAAATTAAAATTTTTATGGATAAAAATTTGTTATATTCAATAATTTTTTCATTGCTATATTCGATAACCTAAAATTTTTATGGATAAGACAGCCAAATTTAAAAAAAATTAAATCAAGTCATAAAATCGAATACTCGAACATCTGAATATCCGATCCGAAATTTCGGATATCCGAAAAAATTTTCAGATCAGATACGAATCGCTAAATTACCTATTTAAAAATTTCGGATATCCGAAATTTCGGATCGGATCAGATATCCGAAATGCACACCCCTGCTTTCAACAACATTCTTTGGATGTATTAAGTATTATAATACTACTATTTTTCTTTATAATAATTCTTAATTCAAGGGTTCAATTAATAATGTCTAAATTAATGTAGCAATTATTTTAAAAATTTCTAATTTCAAGGTTCCAAACATTAACCCTGAAATTACTTTAAAAAAAATACAGCAATTAGCCCCCTTGAACTGCTAATGAAGCTTTGGCTTAAAGACAATTTTTTTAACCTCTTAGGTTTTAACTTTTAGCCTTAAATCATTTATTTAAAAAATAATTTCCTTAATAAATATGGAAAATGATAATTAAAATAAATAAGATAAGTACATTTATCCACTAATTAAGATGGCAAAGAATCAATCAATCAATAACCAAATCATACCAACGATAAGTTGGTTTAATTAGTTGTGTGAGATGAAGTATTAAATTCTTAGGTAAGGTTAGGGGTTCAAATCTTGATATTGTGATTTGAATTGAGCAAATTAGATTGGAAGAGTTGCTCCACACTAGCCAGATGTAGTACATGTTGTAGGGTGGTCATTTGACACAGACCTGACCCACCCTATGATTTTTTAAGAAAATTTCGGGTTGGGGTCGGACATTTTGACGATGACATCGAGTATGGTTTGGTTTAGAATGAAAAATATTCAATCTGACACAACCTAAAATAATAGTTTAATTTTATTCTAAAAATTTAGGTATAATTGCTATAATGACAATCTCTTTATATATTTTTTCAATTATCTCTCTATTTATCTAATAAAAACGGAATACTTATTATAATGTCTCATCTCTATTTGTATTTTTTTGATTAACTCCCTACTATATCAAATAAAAAAAATTATTTATATCTGGTTGGATTCGGGTCAAGTCGGGGTCAGATTCGGATGAAGGTGTTAAATTTTCAGGTCGAGTGTGAATTGGCCAAAAGCTCAATCCATGACCATCCTTAATTACATGTCCGAATTAACCAATGAATTAGATGTTGGTGATTATAAAAAAATAAATAAATCAACCAAGCCATGCTTTGAAGGTGCCTTTGAGCCATCATGGGGGCACGAAAGTTCCCTCTCAATCAACCGTGGGAATCTTGGAGATTATTAAATAGGGCTGCGAGGCCTTTCTTTGACCTCTGTGTTTCTCATTACTAAAATAAAATTCCATTTCTATTTACTTTTTCTTGTCCTTTTGAGCAATAATTCCAAAAGTTAAACACGGTCAGATTTTTGTATTTTCTTGAGAAAGTGTCAAACGGAGCCTTTGCATCCCTATAAATACCCAATCGCCTCTCATTGCTTCCTTCACCAAGCAAACATCAGTTCAAGATTTACAAAATTCATTCAATTTTAGTGTTTTTGGACATCAACAATGGTGCTTTCTAAGACAGCTTCTCAAAGTGATGTCTCTGTTCATTCAACTTTCGCTCTCGTTATGTCCGAAACTCACTACCAAGGTAACCCCTTGAATCTAGCTCCGGTTTTCAATCCATGTAAAAGGGTATGTTTTGATGGTGCTAATTTGTTTATGTCGGGGAATGTTTGCAGGTTCAAGATGCCGGAAGAGTCGTACCGAAAGAAGCTGCGTATCAGATCATCAACGATGAGCTGATGCTCGATGGTAACCCGAGATGCTGCGCCGGTTTGGCTGGATCGTGCCGGCCTACACCATGCCGGCGGATGCGCAGCACATCACTGTGCTGCGTGTCGTCATAAGGGAGGACTTCTCCCGCACCTTGGCGGAGCGTCTCGTGATGGACATCGAGAAGGTGCTGCACGAACTCGATACGCTCCCTGCGAAGGTTAATGCCAAGCTGGCTATGGTTGAGGTAGAGCATGGCAAGAATGGCACTGCGAAGAAGACTGCCATTGAAACCCAGAGGGAAATCACTGCCTACTGGAAGAAATACGTCAGCGAAAGGAAGATTAACAAGAACAAGATATGTTAGAAATCTATTCTAACACCAAGTTTTAATTTTTAATTCATCACCTGTTGTTTTTTTTATTCAAGCTTAAGAAGCATAAGGAGAAAATGAGATGTCTTTCCGAGTTGAAACATTAATGCAAGGGACTAGAAATTTATTGCCTCATTGTTTTGTTTGTGTTTTTGGTAAGCTTCAATGCATTGGTTTGGGATGTTGTTGCCGCCGGTGCTGTGGCAGGACCATATTAGGTCTGCTGCCGCGAGCCAGCAAGTTTAATCCCCTGCTTGGGCGCGGCTCGGAATGCAAGGGCTAAGTCCCACCTACTTGCTGTGCCAGGGTTGGTGCCTTGATCGGGGCTTCCCCGAGGTGTCGTTGTGGTATCTTGTCATCGGCATTGGCAAAGCAGGCCGGGATCATGCCTGGGAAAAAATGTGGCAGTAAGTATCCCTAATCCCATTGTGTTCTTTAGTCTTTAGTATCGTATCATTGTCGATTTTGATATCGATATCATAACAAAAACGATATATCCACCCATAGAATTGTTACTAGTCTGCTCTTTAGCTTAGGAAAGACAGGGAAATGGCAATGCCCAATGTGCTTGTTTGCTTTGGGGGCTTAGTTTTTAAGATTAATGGAACAAGCCCTCAAGTGATTGGCATAAGCTCTGAAGCTACAATACTTGATGAGTGGTCCAAGATTCCCTCATATTTTCAATGGGCTTTAACTCCCCCCCCCCCCCATTATAAATAAAGGAGATCATATTTATAGGTGGAGTAGTAAAGTATTTATAATTAGATTTTCGGTTAATACTTTTTTCGAGCTTGATCCTTGAAAGATTATTATCAACGAGATAATGACGAATTTACATATAGTAATTGACCCTTTAATAATACACACATCTTGCAGATAAGGTAATTAAATTTGAATCTCTTAAAATAAATATCATTCACTTTTTTACTGAGACCATTTATTGAATTCCGATTCTAACTTCCATGTTACTAGAAAAACACTCACGTAAAAGAGACATTTCACACACAAAATACAATGCGGGTAACACACATTCAGACAAAGTTTTTGGACCATCGAAACTCACTGAGTGGAAAAAGGTTTGCTCCCACTTCTCCACATCGACTGTTCATCATGTGCTTCTTCCTGATGGTGCTGAAATGCTTCACATTTTTCATGGGCCCCATGTGTACCCTCTATCGCCACCTATTAGACAAAAGACAATAAAAGAAAGAAAAATCCCACCTAGAGGACTTTAAGAGGATATTTAGGTTGATTGAATTTAGTTCGGTTAATATATTATTTGTATTAAATACAGATAATACATGAATAGTAAAAATTTAAATATTTAATATATTTGCATTTATGGTTGAGAATGTATTTAAATAACATAAACATTATATTAAAATAATAATAATAATAATAATAATAATAATAAAAAGACCGAAGATGATAAAAGAAACCTCTAACCAAGTTGAAAAAATGATAGATGAGTCTCGTCTTTTAATCCAGAAGTTATTGATGTTGTAATAAGTTGGAACGATAATATTTGATAAATAATTTTGTTATTCCAGTATAACATAAATGTTTAATATTGACCATAAGATAAGATACGACCTTTATTTACCTCATCCCTTAATCACGTAATCAGGATTCAATCACTATTCATATGAACAAAACTTATTGTATGATAAGATTTAAAAAGAAAAAAGAAAAGACCCCCCCACAATGGAGAGAATGTGCAAAGGCAAAATGAAATGGAAAAGTTGCCAATTGGAGAAACGGTTGGTAACCATATCAGAAGGAATGGAAAAAGAAAAAGGAAAAAAAGCTGACATTTGAATTATGTCTACCCATGTTTTCTTTCAAACCATTCCTGTGCTTTTACATGAAAAACAACAGCATATGATATAATAACTTTTGCAATTATTTAGTCCCCCATATACCAAACCCCACACTTATGATTAAAATTTCCAATCCCCAGCAATTTACAGAAAAAAAAACCCTAAAATCAATTAAAAATTAAATTTCAAAAAACATGTTCCATATCCCAAGAAAACACACTTTTTTCCTCTCTCCATTGCTGTTGACTGATCATGTAATTCTCATCATTTTTTCTCTTTAGAACACCCCAATCAAACCATTACAAGTTTACATTAACATGGAGCCGTGTAAACTAAGCTGCTCGAACACGAGTTTACTTTGCGTGTTTTAAATGTTTATTTAGTTATTTAAGACACAACCCTAGTCCCCAGCAAACCTGAATGAGTTTAAAATAAACTCTATGGCCTATTACACTACTGCTGCTACAAGCAACAACCTCCATGGCCCTTCCCTAGGTTGGGATCTTCAAAACCTTGGAGTTCTCAACGCAGACATGTCTTTAGGTACAAGAACACACTCTTTTCCTTTCTTTATTGTCTTCCTATCACTGTAGCTTTTGCTTTTGTTTTTTACTCGGATGATGTGTTTTTTTTTTTTAAGTCATGTTCTGGTTTAAATTGAGTTTCAGTTTAACCCCATTTATGTTTCTGTCTCTCTGCACGTGAATGCAGTAATGGATGGAACTGGAACTGCAATTTCCCCATGGTTTCCGCATCTAGACCCTGCAGATTTCTCTTCTGGGTATCTAGAAGATGCTTTGCTCGAATTCGCCGATCGATCGAAACAAAGACGACTGTTGCAGTACAATGATATTGATCATGATCATGATCAAATCAATGGTTTCCATGATCTTGCAATGGTATGTTTTTTTTTTTTGAAACAGTTTAGATTCTTGTTCTATTTTAGTATGATGACTTAAGTTTTCACTTTTAACTGTCATTATGCAGCAAGGAAACTGGAATTATAGCTGCGACTGGGGCCTGTCTGAAGATTTCGCCTGCATGAGCCAGTTAACAAATAGCATTAATGGTGTTTCAGGTAATGATTATGAGAATTTTCACCATGCACAATAATCCAATCATGTTCAATTTTCTAATATGTTTTTTTTTTAAAAAGATGAACTTACAGAGATAAAAACACCAGAAGAGACAATATCCGACAGCCCCGGAGAAGCTTTCGATTCATCGTCTTCCTCGTACAAACTCTCAACAGAGAAAACCAAGTCATTTTCTTCTGGTAAATTACGAAGGGAAATCTTACAATTCTGATAAATAATTTAACAGTTTGCTGATTGTGTTGTTTTTGTTTGCTGATTGTGTTGTTTTTGTTTGATGTTTTTAAGGAAGTGATGATAAGACGAAGAAGAAAAGGGTGATAACAAGGGTTGTTTATCCATTCGCATTGGTTAAACCCGGTGGCATCGAAGGTGATACGACGCTAAACGACATCAACGAGAGGATACTAATGCCGCCGACAAGGCCGGTGAGGCACCCTGTCGGCGACTTCGCATGTAGGCCATGCGTATCTGCCAATGGTCCGGGCCTTTCCGGAAAAGCTGTGGTGGCCCTCACCAAAATACACACTCAAGGGCGAGGCACCATCACTATTATTCGGACCAAAGGTTAAGGAAACACAATTTGAAAACTTTGTTGTTTACTTGAGCATAGTTCATGCTTTTGTTTGAAAATTTGTATAGGAGAGGAAACAATGGAGGTTTATGAATCATGCATGAATGTAAAATATCATGTTATCTTCCAGTTTTTTTACACATTTAATTGTTGGGTTTTCATGCTTAAACTTGCTTGTTGCAATAGTAACGATGTCAATCGAACTATAACTCAGTTTGTTCCGTGTTTAAATTTAGATTTGTACTTTTGTGAGAAAATGACATGTTGTGCTTTGAATCAAATGGAACGTGAAGAAGAAGCAAGAACAAAGAAAAAGATGGGGTAAAAAGAGGAAAATGGAAAAGCCAAGGGAATTATTGTTTTTTCAAATTTTGTTTAGACAAAGACACCAAACCAAAGGGAAACCATTATCCCTTTGGTGTCTGAAATCATATCATGAACCTTGACCATGTGTGAAGCCAGTTTTGCTTGCCCATTTTCAGTTTTAGTAACTTCAAGCAAATTCACCTGAGAAAAGGGTCTAAAACATGAGATGAAGTTGCCCCACTCTCGAATCCGGTCTCGTAAAAGATCGGAAATGATACAAACATTCAACCAACCGAACCAATCCATGGTCGCAGTAGAGGTACATCTTTACAACTTAAAACAATAGTGTAAGATATGAGCCAGAATCCATTGTTGTTCACTTGTCATTGCCAATAAACATTAAGCACTACCAGATTTTCAGGCACAAAGGGGAAATGGGTATCTTATAAGTATAAATTTATAAAACTCATGAATTTGCTCCAATCATTGGTCCAATATATGCTATTGAGTATATTTTATTATTATTTTATCAAGTATAGACCTTTTACATTTTAAAGATAAATGACAAGATTCGAATTTATACAAGATGAGGCAGCGTGAACTTTCTTAATCAGCAGATCAATTAATGGATCTCAAAGTATATTTTATTATTATTGGTTAGTTTTAGCTCAAAATTTTTAACATCTACAAATGACTTGGGATTTGTCTTGATGTTGCTAGGTCAATACTCTATAGTCCATACCCACCCGTTTGCTACCTCACTCACCTACAGACAAGAATAATGAAACATGATTTGTCAGAAAAAATAAAATAATTAAACATGGGACCCCAAAGGTAAACCTAATGCTGTATCCACCATATCTTTGCTCTCACTGCACTTTAAATCAGCACCGTTCGTTTCCTTTGACTTCTCAATGTGGGGAATTATCATGCAAATCCAACGGTTCTGATGAGAGGTGGAGCAAAGATTGAGAATGAGGGAAAGTAATTGGTTTCTCACAGCTGTAAGGCAAACGAGAGTTGCAGCATACGTGGTTGGAAATAGAAATGATGGAGAGTTAGGGTTTTGTCTCTTTAAAACATAAACACATCTTTGTTTAGGTGAAGAAGATTTAACCTTTTTAGATTGTGTATACCCGTCCTCTTTATAATATCATATTAGATAGGCCCCATTTAGATTTTTCGTAATTATTTTATTTATTTGAATTTTAAACTTAATTTATAACGGCCATTGATTATAAATAACAAACAATATATTAATTTCTGTTTTTTTTTTAAATGTTATATGTCGATAGCTCTAGGGATGTGAAAAACTTTTTGATTAAATCTGTTTATCCGTTGACCCGATCTGAAAATTTAGATATTCAATTCGTTTTTTATTTTTTGGATAATTCAAATTGAATATCCAAAAATTTATATCGAATACGGATAGTTATTTCACATTTGGATCGAATATCCGAAAATTCATTTTTTTACGTATATGAATCTTGTTATATTCCATATTTTTCCTAGTGATATATGAAAATTTGAATTTTTCATGGATACAATTGTATCTTGTTATATTCAATAATTTGTTGCTTGTTATATTTGAAAATTTAAAATTTTCATAGATAGGACCATCAAATTCAAGAACAACAACAACTTAACTCAAGTCATAAGTTCGAATAATCGAATATACGAAATTTTAGATATCCGATTTTTTCGGATGATATACATATCGCTAATTTGCCGATCCTAAATGCACACCCCTAGATAGCTCCACTATCTTAATAGTTAAATTACATTGACACTTATCTTATTTAGGATTCAAACTCTATTCCTTAACTAGGGGTGTTAATTAAATTAAGCAACTCGAGAGTATTTCGAACTCAACTCGGTAAAATTTGATAACTCTCGATTCAAACTCGAGCTCAATTTGAGGCCTTAATGAGTCTAGTTGAGCAAGACTTGACTCGACAAGCTTGCAGACAGCTCGTTAATTTTTTAGGATTAATTATGTGTTGTTAAACTTCCCCTAGGTTTATAGCCTCCCCTTCCCTTATGTTGTGGGTTCAAGACCCAGTAGGAGCAAAATTTCAAAAAAAAAATGGTTGTAATATATTTGGTGCATTTGTGGATAATTACTTCGGTTGTAATATGTTAGTTTGGCGTATTTGTGAATTTTTATTTTGAAGTTTAGACTTTGGAATTGTTTCGCACACTATCTTGATCAATTTTCTATTCTCTATATAGTATTACTAGATTTTACATATATTAAAAAAATGTAAACATTTTAACGAGTCGAGTTGAGCAACAAGTTTTATTAACGAGCACAAGTCGAACAAAATTTTATTGAACTTATTGAGTATCGAGTCGAACTGCCCAACTCGTAATCAAGTCGCTCGATAAGCACCCCTAGAAAATGGTCACGTATATAAATATTGTTAAGTTATGCATGCAATTGCTTAAATTGAGGACGATGCATTCACCTCGAACATTTGTTTCCTGTTAGGGGATGAATGTTTGTAATCACTAATTTTATCCGGGGTTTTAACCAGTTTTATTTTTTATTAATTTTTCTTTTAATAAAAATGGGCTCTGGTTTATTACCTTTTTATATAATATTATATCTATTGATGGAAACACCAAAAAATATTAATATTATTAATATACTTCATTTGCTATTAGTTTTATTTATTATTACTATCTATTTATAATTAAAAACCCAAAAGATTATTAGTATATCCGGTTAATATAATACTATTATATATTACTCTATGATTTAAGAAAAACACAAAAATATTATTAAGTTTTATTTTAATTCGTATTATATTAATTATTATTTAGTTTATATTTTCACTACTATTAATATTAACAAACAAAAAACACAAACTATTAATTAAGTACTAAATAAAAGCCCAAGTATTAAAATATAGCAGTCCATAATAACAAGTCCATTTACATAAAATTAAGATCCCAAAATATAATACACGACCCACTTAGAGCCCAAAACCTAAATCTGATAACAGTCTGCCCTATTGCCTTTTTGTTTTGTTTGCGCAGCCGGCTCCCAGCGGCCCAAGATCAAGGCAGGGAAGATTTCAGAGCCTTCACGCGCGCACGTGTTTGTCCCTTCATCTGCCCAGCCACGCGTGGAGTTCACCGCCCGACTATCAGGCATTAAGGGATGAAAAAGTAGTGGTGAGCGAGCCAAACTATCAGGCAGATTGCTCCGCTACCTAGGACTGGTTACATCGGCAAACAACCATCAACCGAGTGAGGATCTATTTTTCTATGACAACCGATATAAGCATAATCAGAAACTAACGTTGTGAAGATCTCCGTGTGAGCACCAAAGGATCACTAAGGTATGCTGAAATCATGCCAAAACAATAGATAAAACGAAACCACAAAAAACAAAAAAAAAACATGCCACAAAGACAGAAGAAAAGTATTGCATAAAAGCAAAGATTCTTGTTAAAATTAAAAAAATTATATTAATTCTTGATTTTTTTTCTTTTATTATTTTAATGAAGTGAAACTTGGAAATTGTGTTTTGTGCCACAATCTAACTGTATCATCTGGAACGTATTTGGATTTTAATTGAAAAATCTTTGTACAATGTACACACGTAATGGATATTTAAATCAGAATAAATTTACATAAAAACTCGATATCTTAAAATTGTTATGTCGAAAAGAACAATTGACAAGGTCTTCGTTGCTTTTTGAAATATTTTACTTTTTCCTTTTCAAAAAGATACCTTCATTTTATATTAAGTCTCTCTTCTTGGTTTCAGAATGCTACAAATGCAATGGTAATTATAATTGTATTTAATACAATCTGAGTAATCATACTTCGAATTTACACATGGTTTTATGCAAAATGAAAATTGAATCTCCAAGATCGTAAAATGTTGAGAAGAAGAGAGTTTCAACTTGTTAAGCTTCCATGGCTACTTTGAACAAGCCCCATTTTTTCAACTCCTCTAATCTTCTTCTATTGTAGAATGATATAAATCAAGTCACATGCTGTTAAAACTTAACGGAGAAGGTGATGTGACACTTATTATAGTCAAACGACGATCAAATGTGTAATTATACAACTTTCTGTTAATTTTTCCGTTAGATTTTAACATGAGCGGCTTAATTGATATCATTTAGATAGTTAAGTGATCTAATTGACAAAATCAATAAATCGGTGGTCAAATTAGAACCTAACCCGTAATTGAGTGGTCATTCATGTAGTTTAGCCTTTAATTTTCTTCCTAAGGTTGCACTCAGTATACTTTAATAGTTTTCCTTTCACTTTTTTAATTATAGTTAAAAGAATTTTTAAACGATCAAATTGATGTTTTAGTAACTAAGGTCAGTGCTTTAAATTCGGTATTCTCAATTCGCTTCCCGAGTTTTAAATTCGGTGTATTCTTTACTCTGTAGAAATATGAATATCGGAATCCTTTCTTCAAAACATTTCGATTTAAACTCGAGTCGATCACGTCGCGTACTTAACAGTTTCATAATTTTCTTATTAAATTATATGCGAGCATTCGTCCTCCATTAGGTTTACAAGTTGCTTATTTGTGAATTGCAGCTTTAGTTGAAACACTTTCTGCAGTGGTTCTTTTTATTCTGTTCCTGCTGCAGAAATTCGGACAAGAGATTGGCAATGCTGTTGAACATTCTTACAGAACATGCTAATGTATAAGATCTTGTTTCAGGTGTTGTTGTTAGTCTAGTCATGCTCATTACAACTATATTGTTGACACTGGTCATGATCATCATATGGAGAACGCCACCGTTACCGGTTGCAATGTACTTTATCGCCGTTTTTACTACGGAAGGTGTCAACGTGAGTGCGGTATTGACCGAAATTCCCGAAGGTGGATGGATACCATTTGCCATATCCTTTATTCTTGCCTTCAGTATGTTCTGTTGCTACTATTGGAGACAGAGGAAGATACAGCATGAACTAACTCACAAGATTGACTCGGGAAGACTTGGAGCACTATTGTCAGAACCGAGCGTACAAAGGGCTCCCGGGTCGTGTTTCTTGTACTCGAACATACAAAACGGACTGACTCCCTTCCTCGGACATTATATTAGAAACATGAGATCGCTTCATAAGGTCACTATTTTAACAACACAGATATTAAATGGTTTCCAAAGTTGCTCCACAGGAGAGGATAGTGGTGAAAAAGTAAGGCCTTATAGGAGTTTATGCATGTGTGATTCAATATGGTTATGCGGATTCACTAATTGTTAGTCAAGTTACGGATAACTTGCGAGTGCACATCGAAAACAGCTCCTGTCGTTTACCTTCCGAACATACGCAGGGTCAAGAGGAGATTTCTGAACCGAGAGAGGCGAAAATTGCCGGCGTAATCCATGTTTTACATAGGGAAGAACACCAGCTTGTTTGACAGATTAATGCTGGCCTTCTATGAAGTGTTGCACAATAACTGTAGGTCCTGCACTGCCTGCTCTCGGAGTGCAGCTACCGCAGCGTCCGGAGGTCAGGATGTTTTACAAGGCTTGAACACGTTTAGGATCGGATAACAGTACAATTTAAGTGCACCTCGGTTCAGGATTGGATAATTTCATGTCAACCACACCAAATGGGACAAATCTTCGATCTTTGTTTAACCGATCCGATGCATCCACCATCTCAACTCATACTTCAACAAGTAGGAAGCATTTGTTCCCGACTTTTTCGAGCTTAAAAATTTCATCTTTATAGTTTACGAAATTTAAAAAAGTTGAAATTTTGATTTCAATTTGAGAATTTGATTATCGTATTTGTATATTGCATCATGAAGCTCAACCTTGTCATTACATTTACGAAAAATTTGAAATAATAAATTTATAAAAATGGAAATGCTATTTTTCTCCATGTATGATATGTGATGTATCCGCCCGGTTCATTTTCTCCATGCTCTCCATCCATATATATATATATATACTCTCTGCATTGCCAATATTCACATTTCCCTTCACGCCGCTTACATTTCCTCTCCTTATCCCGACCCAAAATGAAAAACATCGGCGGCAATTGTCCGGCGGTTTTAATCATCGGAGTTTTGTTCCTCTCCTGTCTTCCACATGTTAGATCCGACGCCTCCGACCACCGTTACAAGGAAGGTGACCCTGTCCCTCTCTACGCCAACAAGGTCGGCCCTTTCCACAACCCCAGGTAATTAGCCCTTCCATTTCCGTCTCTTCTTCACTGGATCTGAAAGTTACTTGCTTTCCGATTCAATGCCTTCATTCCCATTTCACAACACCCAAGTTTCGAACATTTAGCATCCTTTTTGTGTTTTTGTTTGGTTGATTGCAGTGAAACCTATCGTTACTTTGATCTGCCCTTTTGTTCTCCAGGTTCGTTTTTTTGAATTAGATCTTAAGCAATTTAGTTTAGATTCGTAATAAAATGGGGTTCCTTTTTAATGTATAAATAATTTAGATCATGTGAAGGAGAAGAAAGAAGCATTAGGTGAGGTATTGAACGGAGATCGACTCGTGAGTGCTCCTTATAAACTGAATTTTAGAGAGGAAAAGGACTCATCTGTTGTTTGTAAGAAGAAGCTATCCAAGAACGAGGTCGTGTTCTTCCGAAAGGCGGTCGATAAAGATTATTACTTCCAAATGTACTATGATGATTTGCCAATCTGGGGTTTTATTGGCAGAGTCGACAAGGAAGGGAAAGCCGATCCGAGCGAGTATAAGTATTACCTTTACAAGCATATCCAATTTGATGTGCTGTATAACAAGGATCGTGTTATCGAGATCAGCGCTAGGATGGATCCGCATTCGCTCGTGGATTTGACCGAGGATAAGGAAGTCGATGCTGAGTTTATGTACACTGTGAAATGGAAGGAAACCCATGCTCCCTTCGAGAAGAGGATGGACAAGTACTCCATGTCCTCTTCTCTGCCGCATCATCTGGAGATACATTGGTTCTCGATTATTAACTCTTGTGTGACGGTTCTACTTTTGACCGGTTTCCTTGCAACAATTCTCATGCGGGTCTTGAAGAACGACTTCATTAAGTGAGATCCATTATATATCATATATTTTTCTTTCATTGTGGTTGTTGGTTGCTATAAATATTTGATTTTTTATGAAAGGTATGGTCAAGATGAAGAAGCAGCTGATGACCAAGAAGAGACTGGATGGAAGTATATTCATGGAGACGTATTCCGCTTCCCAAATTACAAATCCCTGTTTTCCGCTGCTCTCGGATCTGGAACACAGCTTTTCACTTTGTAAGAGTCCTACTTGCTGTTGTGTTCATGTTTCATTCAGATTTGTGAAGTAGCATTTAACACATTGTAATCTATATGTCAATTATCGGTGTCCCTTGCTCAAATTTCTTTGAACCGTTGTATGTCTATCAGAACGGTCTTCATTTTTATGCTTGCATTGGTTGGTGTCTTTTATCCGTACAACCGGGGAGCTCTCTTTACTGCCCTGGTGGTCATATATGCACTCACCTCAGGGATTGCAGGATACGTAGCAACTTCTTTCTACTGTCAGCTTGAAGGGACGAACTGGGTATGTCTGGACCTTTTCGTATGAAATGTTAATGTGGTGCTTCTAAAATTTAGGTTAAGTGGACTAATGTATGTGACATGATTTCTGTGATTAACAGGTTCAGAATCTGTTATTGACCGGCTGCCTTTTCTGTGGGCCCTTGTTTCTTACGTTCTGCTTCCTTAACACTGTTGCTATTGCATACAGTGCAACTGCGGCGCTACCTTTCGGAACTATCGTAGTAATTGTCCTCATATGGACACTCGTGACGTCTCCGTTGCTTGTTCTGGGTGGTATCGCTGGCAAAAATAGCAAGGCTGAGTTCCAAGCTCCTTGCCGCACCACGAAATATCCTCGAGAGATTCCACCACTGCCTTGGTACAGGAGTGCCATTCCTCAGATGGCAATGGCCGGATTTCTTCCATTTAGTGCTATCTACATCGAGCTTTACTACATATTTGCCAGCGTCTGGGGCCACAGGATCTATACCATATACAGCATCTTGTTTATTGTCTTCATAATCCTTCTGATTGTCACTGCTTTTATTACCGTCGCTTTGACATATTTCCAACTTGCTGCTGAAGATCATGAATGGTGGTGGAGGTACATAAACTCCCAATTTCTGCATTCGTCTCCCCATTGCTTTTCGCATTGCAATTTCGTCTAAAATTGTGTACTTAACAGGTCTTTCCTCTGTGGTGGATCAACTGGTATCTTTATCTATGCCTACTGCTTGTATTACTACAAAGCACGATCTGATATGTCCGGTTTTATGCAAACCTCGTTCTTCTTTGGTTACATGGCCTGCATCTGCTATGGATTCTTCCTCATGCTCGGGACTGTCGGTTTCCGTGCCTCGCTGCTCTTTGTTCGTCACATATACAGGTCTATCAAGTGCGAGTAGCGGGATTCGTGGTCCGTTGCCACCAATTGTCATAGAAAAAGTTCTATGATTTTTGTTAGTGCCTTAATTGTTGTTAGGTAGCAGACGAGGCATGCTTTGATCATGCCTAATGGGGATTTACAAAATCACGTGTTTATTAATATTTGGATTTGTATGTAATCAGTGTCCATGTGACACATTTATCTTTGTCTAGTAGGTTGCTGTTACTCTTCTTACATCTTTGGCCCCTTTCAAGAGAAAAAAGTTCTATGATTTTTGTTAGTGCCTTTCCCATAAGCTATTTTCATTCTCGTATATGATCTTTAAATATATAAAATAAAAATAAAAACTGTTATTAAAGCGGAACTATAAAAAGCGAATGATGTTTATTTTAGTAGACACAGGTTCAAATCGCTCTGTTTACAAAGTATATACGTATTAAAAATATTTATGAACATATACTATTTTGTAATCATTTTTAGACTATTAAAAAAATCTCTTACAAAAGATTCAAACAAATGACTAATGAATTTACATATAAATTCCTTACTACGTTTGTTGAACAAATTTTTTTTAGGGTAAATTATATAAGTAGTCTTCCAATTATAAGGTATTTTTTGTTGGGTTTTTAACTATGAAAAGTTATAAAATGTTCTTCGACTTAAAGAAAGCAACAAGTTGGTCCGTGGCAGTTAATAAAAATTTGCATAATAACACTTTTAGTTCTTCATATTTACACGTTCAAACAATTTTACAGAATTCAAAGGTTTCTTCATCAGCACTGACGATATCATTTCTATTGTTATAAAGTTTAGTGAATTTTTTCGAATTAAGATTAAATTGTTTGAATATGTAAATATAGAGGATTAAATATGCTATTATACAAAATTTTATAACAGCCACATTAAGTACTTAACGGTCGAGTTACCATTCGTTACAAAACATAAAGCTTAATTGCCATTTTGTAACATTTGAAAGTTTGGTTACCGTTTTGTTTTTTTAACAAAGTTCAGTGACCATTTGTGAACTTTACCCTAAATAAAAAGGGTTAAATTGATAGAATGAGTAAATAAATAGGACTAAATTTATTAAATTTTTTCGAATTAGAACTAAATTGATTGAATGTATAAATATGAGAGACTAAATATATTATTATGCCAATTTTTGTTAACTGCCACATCATTATCTGTTAAATTTCTAACGACATCGAATTGATTTATTACTTTTGTTAAGTCGAGAGATCATTTTGTAACATATGATAGTTAAAAGACTAAAAATACACACTATAATCAGAGAACTATTTATATAGTTTACCATTTTTTAAATACAGTCTTTTATATAAAAATTCCGTCTACTAATTTATGAATTGTGATAAAATTTATGCTTATATAAAATAAATGCCCAAATTATATTTTTTGTAATAGATGTCTTAAGTATTTTTTTTTGCTGAAATAGGTGCTTAAAGTTTTATTGTTGGCATTTTTTAAAGTAAGCTAAAACACCTACTTTGGCATCTATTTAACCAAAATAGAATTTAGACACCTATTTCAACTAAAAAAATACTTTAAGTACCTATTTCAGCAAAAAATGAAACTTTAAGCATCTATTTTAATAAAAAAATAATTTAAACACCTATTGCAAAAAAAAGACATAATTTGAGCATTTATTTTTATAGTTAAGCCTAAAATCTAATATAATAATTGACAGAATCGTCCATTCTCATTTTTTTTCTTTAACCTCTTCATTTTCGTATGAAAATAACATGATTTTATATGATCTTGTAGTATGTTTTTTCTTTTTTCGAGATTAAATTTAAATATTTTTCTATTTAACATTTATTTAATTATTTTAATAATTTACTCATGTTTCAGACTCTCATATTGATTCTCTTATATTAATAAGCGCTTGTAATCACTAAAGATATGTCACATTTGAGTTGTGATAAAATTAGTTTGTCAACATGTCGTCATTGTTATATGTATTTTTTAGATTAGCGTTAATGTTGTTTGATCTTTCACCATCGAATATGATGTTTGTTTGTATCTATATTTTTTCGAATTATTTCATTAGGTTTTTAATACTTTTCTTATATGGTACTATTTGATAGTTTTTAAGATGGAATACCTCAAAACAAGTACTCCATATAAGGGATGTCATGGTGAAGCACACTATTGACAAGATCATTGTAAACATGGACGTTGTTAGTACCAGAATGCAAGAAAGCAGTCCAGAGTTGTCTGCTCTTCCACATCAAAGCATCCCAAAATTCCCTCTTCATTCAACCGACGTGAAAGGGATTCCCCTTATAGGGTTCGGCACGGCCGAATACCCTTTCGGTGCTTCCATGGACACCATGAAAGACACCATCATCCAAGCTATCAAAGTAGGGTATCGTCACTTCGATACGGCTGCTCTTTACCGAACCGAGAAGCCCTTAGGTGAAGCAATAGCTGATTCACTTCGTCTCGGGCTAATTAAATCCCAAGACGAACTGCTCATCACTTCCAAGATCTGGTGCAGCGATGCACATCGTAATCGTGTAGTCCCGGCACTCAAGAAAACACTCAGGTATTCATGCCATATCGTTTCACTAATATGTGCTCTTCGTGACTAATGATTATGTTGATTTGGATATAGGAATTTGAAGCTCAAGTATCTCTATTTATATCTCGTTCATTGGCCGGTGAGAGCGTGAAGCCGGGCGAAAAGGAGTTACCTGTTAAGAAAGAGGACCTTGTTCCTATTGATCTCAACTCTGTGTGGGAAGCTATGGAGGAGTGTCAAGTTCTTGGCCTAACCAAATCCATAGGAGTAAGCAACTTCTCGTGCAAGAAACTCGAAACCATCCTTTCGACTGCGAAAATCCCGCCTGCTGTGAACCAAGTGAGGCCTCACTTTAAGTAACTCCCACTTGAGATTTCATATCATCTGCTTAATGTGTTTTTTTTCAAGGTGGAGATGAATCCAATGTGGCAGCAAAAGAAACTGAGGAACTTCTGCAAGGAGAAAGGCATACTGGTCGAGGTTTACTCTCCTTTAGGGGCCAAAGGAACGCTGTGGGGATCGAATCGAGTCATGGAATCCGGGACACTCGAAGAAATTGCACGAGCCAAGGGGAAATCAGTTGCTGAGGTATGCTTGAGATGGGCATATGAGCAAGGAGTATGTGTGCTTGTAAAGAGCTTCAACAAGGAAAGGATGAAACAAAATCTAGACATCTTTGATTGGAAGCTCAGTGCTGATGAGTTGCACAAAATAAGCCAACTCCCACAGTGCAAAGGGTTTCCTGCTGTCGAATTTGTGTCGGAGAATGGTCCTTACAAGTCTCTTGAAGAGCTTTGGGACGGAGAGATTTGAAGTTCATAGTATACATGTCTTGTCTGAAATAGAACTGTTGTCCGAGTTCTTTTGTTCTAAACATTTTCGAAATATTAAGTGAAATGAAGCCTGTTGTTTGCATGAACATATGGATTTTTTTCTGCATTCCATCTTATACTATAAGTCTATAACTATAAGCTCTTATAATTTGCATAAGCAAAAGAATAAGCCAAGAGTTTGCAAAATTAGATACATCAAAATTCTTAAAAGCTGAGCAATAAAATATTACAAACTTCTATCTTCTTATATTGAACAATACCTTTATTATTCAAGCAGTGTTACTGCTTCCATTGGTTGATCCAGGCATCAGCTCCCTTAGCAATGCCACCACCTGCAACATGTTAGGCCTTTTCGAAGGGAAGTCGTCGACGCATTGCAATGTTATCTCCAAGTACCTCATCATCTCTTTAACTTCCTCTGCTTCTGCTTCATCGGTTCCTTTCGTAGCCAACAGTATTTCCGGGTCTATCACTTCCATGTATTTTTGTTCTCTCACCTTCATTTTTACCCAACCAACCAAGTTGGTGTCCCCGAAATCCTCTTTATCGGTGGGACGCTTTCCGGTCAAGAGTTCCAGGAGTACGACTCCGAAGGAATAAACATCACCCCTTGCCGTGCAACGGAAACTTTGGTAGTATTCGGGTGGGACATAACCGGGTGTGCCAGCAAGTGTGCTCACACTTAAGTGAGTGTCAAGGGCACTTATGAGCCTTGCCATGCCGAAATCTGAGACCCTGGCTTCCATTTCATGGTCTAATAACACATTACTTGACTTCATATCTCTATGGATAATATGAGGGATGCAATTGTGGTGGAGGAAACAGAGTCCTTTAGCCGCGCCCCGTGCAATCTTTTTCCGTTCCTCCCATGTTAGTATCCGTAGGTCTCTCGCCTTTACTCTTCCGTGGAGCATTTCCTCGAGACTTCCGTACTCCATGAATTCGTACACAAGCAGCCTTTCCTCTCCAATCATGCAGTATCCCAACAATGGGACAAGATTCTTATGCTTTATCTTCCCTAACGTTTCCATCTCAGCCATGAATTCTCGATCTCCTTGGCAGCTCAATCGAATAAGCTTCTTGATCGCGACACTCGAACCGTCCTTCAAAGTGGCTTTGAACACTTCTCCAAACCCCCCGCTGCCTATGAGACTTGCTGCTGAGAAACCATTTGTAGCCTCAATGAGTGTGGAAAACTTTAGCTTCCTTAAATGTCTCTGAAACGTTGCGACATTGATGCTCAGCGGTTCTTTCTCTTTCTCGATTTTCCATGTGGTAGCTGCATGAACTGCTTGCAACCTATTAAGCATCTTGGCTTCCTCTGCTCCCCTCCGCCGTGCACGCATCGCGATCGCCCCTATTATCAAAATGCATGTAGATGCAATGGAGATAAGGACCCCAAGGACAATGCTATTAGCCCAAGAAACAGCAGCAGGCTTCCTACTTCTTCTGCCATCTGAATCTGAGCTTGTAGGAGCTTGATTGTTTCCATTTCGACATTCGGGCAATGGAACTCCACAAAGTCCCGGATTATTAGCATACTGAGACGCTGGAAGCGTACTCAGCTGACCCCTTTGTGGAATCGGACCGGTTAATTCATTATAGGACAAGTCAATCTGCACCAGGAAAGACAGGTTCGAGAATGACTCTGGGATTTGGCCCTGCAACCTGTTATGTGATGCATCAAACACACCTAAATTCCTCAGCTGGCCAAGCGATGACGGAATCTCTCCGGATAGCTGATTGTGTGCTAATTCAAGAACTTGTAAAGCCACCATTTCACTGATTTCGTCCGGGATTTTCCCACGAAGCTCGTTGTAGGAGAGATCCAAATACTCCAACGTCTGGTATTGTGTGAAAAGACTCAACACTGCCCCAGAATACATCCTAGTAAAATCACAACTTTTCAAGTTTGGGATCTGCTGCAGTCTCTCTGGCCTGATACCAGCAAACTCCAACAGCCCTCCGACACCTTTGCAGGAATTCCCCACATTCCGTACGAACACCAGAGTGTTACCTGAAAGGATTCCGCTCAAGGATTTCGCCCCGAGCTGCCGGCCGAGTCTCGATGGAATCTCTCCTGTGAGCTTGTTGCTGTTTATATCTAACCAAACCAAGCTGGTGCAGTTCCCTAGCTCTCCTGGTATTTCACCACTCAAGCTATTGTTTGCTAGCTGAAGAACTGCTAACCTCGACAACATGCCGAATTCTATTGGGATCGAACCGGTTAGTTCGTTGCTCGTGAGAGATATCCATTCGAGATTGCTGCAGTTGAATAACCCAACAGGAATCTCTCCACTGAGCCGATTGTTGTTGAGGATTAGATCTTTTAATTTACTGCATTTTCCCAATTCTTTCGGGATTTGCCCCTCGAAGTCATTAAACCATGCTATCAGCTGCTCAAGATTCTCAAGTGCCCCCAACTCGGCCGGAATCGATCCGTTGAGATAGTTTAAACTCAAATCGACTGTCCTCAAATGCGGACATTGTGACAGTTGAGATGGGATCTGTCCTGTTACAAGATTGTCTGGGATCTTCAGCTCTTCAAGTGCTGCAGCTCCAGGGCATATATCAGGTGGAATGGTCCCGAAGAATTTATTCGAACTCAAATCCACAACTCTCAAGCTCTTACAATACGAAATCGAAGAAGGAAATGGGCCGAATATGATGTTATTACTCAACAACAAGGCCTCCAATGAACTAAGATTCTGAAGGATAGAATCCGGGAAAGGACCCGTTATGTTGTTATTAGACAAATCAAGAACTTGCAGATAAGAACATGAAGACAATGAGCCAGGAACAGGACCTGACAAGTTGTTGTAAGAAAGCCTGAGTTCCAAAAGTGACTCACGTACATTCCCCAACTCGGGAGGTATCCAACCGGTGAGATTGTTAGAAGAAAGGCCAAGCCTCTGTAAGCTTTTCAACTCCCCGAAAGAGCTCGGGATCTCACCGGTGAGAGAATTCGACGAAAGATTCAATGCGGTGAGCTTCGTGCAATTCGAGAGACAAACCGGGATCGAATCGACGATATGGTTCCCGGACAAATCGAGGACTAACAACGAATTACACGACCTCTCCAATTTCAACCCTGAAATGGACCCTGTTATGTTGTTGAACGAAAGATCAAGAACCTGCAACTTATCAGGGTTTGACAACAAAAGATTATCAGGCAAAGACCCTGTTAGATTACTATGTGACAAATCGACATATTCGAGATTCGGAAGCTTGGAGAAGATGGTATCAGGGAAGGGACCAAAAAGACCGGTGTCGGACAACTCGAGACGCTTCAATCCATACGGGAGGAACATCAAATTAGTTGAATTCACAGTGAACATATTACCAGACAAAACCAAAACAGACAACATGTTTAAAGAAGCCAAAGGATCGAAAAAGATAGTCCCGTAGAGGCTACACTGGTTAAGTTCAAGCTGAACCACTCGTCCTAAAGAACATTTAACTCCATACCAGACGCATGGACTCGTTTCACGCTTCCATCCAGACAAAACTCCGGTCGGGTCGTTGTCGATCATCTTCTTGAACACAAGAAGAGCCGCTGCATCGGTTCTGATCGACGGAACCACCGCCGTGGAAACTGAAACATAGACTGTAAAGATGAGTATCAGTAGGAGATGATAGTAAAGCTTGACCGGTTTGGTCTCCATTGATGAAAATCACAATTGAGAGAAAGAAAGAAAGAGTGGGAGTGCTGGATGCAAAGTAGAAGAGAAGCTTTAGAAAAAGATGGTGCTTTTTTCTAATATAAAAAAAAATCGATTTTTAATACGAATTTGTTTTTGTTTCCATTGATGTATTGTTCAAGTACTAGAAAACGTAGAGGGGAGTATGAAAATAACCCAAAGTATTGATTTTGAGAGATGGTCAAAAGGAGGAGGACCCACCGACAAGGGGTGTCATAAGATCGGCTTCTTCTTTATTACAGGGAAGAAAATAAATGTTAAAATTGGAGTACGTATGGGGGGTTGGTGGTTTGATGATCATTGATGCCGGAGGAGTTGCTGTCTGGTTGTTTTGTCAGAGAGGCGTGAGGGAATGTTTGGTTCATGTGTGATCGGATGAAGAAGATTCAGTTCCATTGTTACTGCACTGTCTCTGTTCCATTTTTGTTTGTTTCTTCAATTTCTCAGTCTTCCATCGAGTTGAGTCAAAAAAAATTTGAGTTATTCGAGTTGACGTATCATATTTTACAACTTAAACTTTATTTGAATTTTTTTTTATTCAAGTCAAGTTTTTGTCGGGACAAGTTTTCGAATTTCTATACAAATTTAATTATAATTATTTATCATATTATAGTACAGTTTAATTCTAATTTAAAGGACTTTCTCTAATCATATAAGATATGCATATATATTTCTTCATATTTTTTTTAATACGTGGCATATATTTCTTCATATTTTTTATATCGGCATATATATCAGAAAAAAATTGAGGGGACTCGACTCAAACTTAAAAATCAATCCACTAATTATTAAAATTTTTGAGTTTTTCGAATTTTCATTTTACAACTCAGACTTTATTTGAAATTTTTTCGAGTCGAGTAGAGTCAAAATTTTCAGTTTTTTCAAGTCGAGTTGAGTTTTGCTCACATCTACTAAAGATTTCGTTTTTCATGTTTGAATGAACCGAGGAGTGCTAGAGTCAGTCGCACCATGAAATTTTTAAAAATTATATTTTAAATCAACGGGTTGATCCAAGTAATAAACAGTTTAGTATAGTCAGGTCTTGAGTTCAAGGATTTGTGTAGGCAGAAAATCCTCACTGAGAGACTCATCCACTAAAATCAAGTGTACGACGCAAATAAATCCGAATTAATCATACTTAAGATACAAAAAAACAACAAAAAAATAAAATTTTAATTGACGATTTAATCTCACACCCATAAAATTTTAAATAAAACTTTACAGTCCTAATATAAAACTATGCGTCCATCTCTATTTTCATGTGAATTTATTTGTACTTTCTAGGCAATTCCGTACTTGGCTCCTGTTCAATCTTTGGGTCAATGTATTTTTATTCAATCTTTAGAATATATTTGATTTTCAAATAGAGTGACTCTGGATACGATTTATGTATGATCAATAAAAATAAATTGAATTCGAATACGAGATTTTAAAAATTTTAAAGTCTTCTTATTATTGGACTTAAACCTCAACTTTAAGGGTAACAAAAAATATCGTGGATTCGGATATTTATAAATATTCTAATTACTTTTTTTTGACAATATTAATATGTAACTTTCAGCTATACAAAGATACATATGTATATAATTCTTATTATATTATAAAAATTAGGACATAAAACCAGTGGAATCAAATACAGTAAAATTTATGGAACTAAAAAATAGAAATATAAGGATTAATAAAAAAAGAAAAATAATGAAGAAAAAGCATGGGTGATTAGATAACATAAAATGCGAAGGAAATATGGATATATGATTACGGTCCACTTGGGGGAGAAAACATTAATTATAGAAAAGTTTATTAACCATTGAATTTTATTTTCTAAAAAAAATAAAATAAGAGGAGATAAACTAATTGTGGGAGAATAAACACAAAGGCCCACAATACAAACAACACTCAATTAGCTCTTCTGGTTAATGGTTGGAAGAATATCAGGCCAAATTATAATTATAGATTCATATGTTTAATAATAATAATAATAATAAATAAAAATTATTATAATCTTCAATTTAGGGAATCCCACCCAAACCCTTGTGGGAGACGTGCCAACATTCATAATCTTTTTCTGTGCAAGTAGTCTAGGGAAATATTTTAACATTAATAAAATATAAAAATATTATAAGAATATTGATATGTTAAACTCAATTTTAAAGTGTTAAAATACAAATTTATCATAGATTAAACTTTTCATTTTTATAATAAAAAAAAAACAAATTGAAACGTTATCATTTATGGGAGCAGAATGTAATTTTATCGTTATTTAAAATTAAATTTTTAATATTTACAGGAATTAAAATAATATTTTTCTCGTTTTAAATGAGTAGGGTCTTTTATCTTTGTCAATTCCTAACTTTGTCTCCGAGTTTGGACTCAATTTTTTTTTTTCACAATGGAAGAAGCATGGTAGATGTATTTTGAATTAAAGAACAAATCACCTAGAAGAGTTTTTTTTTTAGTATTTGATGTAATATTATGATAGTATTTGTTTTTTTAATCTTTTGATAATACATAAACTTTACAAGTAATCTGTTCGAACTTAAATCTTTTAAAAATAATAATATTCTTTTTTTATTAAGTTGATTCGAAAAATTCGTATACAGAACTCTTTTGATAATGGTGGACTGCATTTTCACTACTAGAAAAATAAAATAAAAAAAGTTGTTTTATATACCACATATTGACATTATTATCATTATAAGGTTGGTATAATAAAGTATAATGTTATTATTATTAGCGTTGAATATATCATATAGTCCTTCTTGGTGTAATTATTATAAATTCTTCTTGGGGCCTATTTATATACGGCCAATGGATAAAGTTTTTGGGTATTGGAGTTGTTTGTCTACAAATATTGCCTTACCATTTGAATTTTTTTCCCTTGTAGACGATGCCTTATGGGAGCAGAAATTTATTGCAAAAAAATCGGTTTGCCTTGAGCACTCTTGTGTTTAGGCAGCGTTTTTTGTTGGGTTATTGTCTTCAACCGTCGTTTATCGGCCACAGCAATTCTAAATTTTCATTGGTTTGACTTTTAATGGAAATTTGTTCATCTATTTTAGTGCCCAAACAAACGTTTTGAAATAGTTAAAATTTTCAACTTTTGGCCAGATGGCGTTTGTCCAGAGCAACCCCAAAGGAAGCCTTAGTTTAAATATTATCATCTAAGTGTTATTACTCCCACGTAATTTAGGTTCACACAGCATAGTTTGCACTTTGCAGAAATAAAATTTTTGAAATTAGGTGGGATAGTTTTTAATTGTCCAATAAAATATTTTAGTTTAATATATAAAATAAAGATAAAAAAGTTTTGTGTGGGGTTGGAGGGGCCCATCTCCTCCCCCATACAAGTAGATTCGTCTCTGTTCATGATAAAAATTAAACATTTGTCTATTAATTAAGGTAGACATTTTTTATCACCTCACTTAAACCCGTGACCACTTTACTTTACTTTTGCTAATTAATTGCACACGCATGGATTAACCTAGGCTGGCATTCAAAAGTATAATTTGACCCTATTAATCCTACAATTAACAGCTAACTCTCACGAGTTATATGAATTTTATATATTGCATACCAAAATTTTGATAACTTCAATAAATTCCAACATATATATAACCATTTTGTTAAACTAGTATTTAAATTTTTTGAAACATAATTTTTTAATGTAAAAGAATTTTTTTAAAAAAATAACAACTTGCTCATTAACTTATCAAGCCGAGTTCGACCTTGCTCAACTAACTCACTAAGATCTCGAGTCGAGCATTAACAAAGTTTTGACCGAATCAAACTCGAGTTGTTTGCGAGCTGCTTAACTCAATAATCACTCCTATACCCAACAATAATTTATATTAACAATTATAAAACATGGTCAAATTATATTTATAATCGTATTATAATAAATCTAAAAATATACAAAGACCACATTAACGTGGTCAAAAATTATATATTGGTTGGTTTAAAAATTAAAATGCTTGAAGTTACAACTCATGAACGTGCTCAAAATTTATCATTGAATTGGACCCTACCTAGATATTGTTGGGAATGCAATCTCATGTCCCAATTAAACCTCTCCCTTTAATCTTGTAATTAATTACCCTCCACAATTATTCACATTTTAAATTAGCAGTAAAAAAGTCAATAAAATTGACTGAACCAGACGTACCAATAATGTGAAAAAAGCAAAATCAACATTGCTACCGATTGATAAAAGTGCTTTTCAATAATTCATGGCAAAAAGAAAAAATAACGAACAATTTACTTTAAGACTTTATAGATTATGTTTTACCAAATATTATTAGATTTTACAAGTAAAATTTAAAACACGCTTACAATTATATTCATCATAAGTACCGAATTAAATAATACATTCAACTCAAACTAATTTACTAGAGTAAATTTAAATCGCACTACACATAATTAGATTTGAACTTGAAATCTTAAAGTTTCGATATAAATTCAAATGTTTAAGAAATAAAAACTAGCGGAAAAATAGTAAGTTAGAAATTTTTATGTGTGTGTATATATATATGGGGTGTTACTTTTTATGCAAAAAAGAAGAGGGTTAGGAATGGGAAAGAATCAAAGAAATGAAGACCAAATTGTCGTGGATTGCACGCCAAAGGGACCAAAAAGTAAAAAAGAAAGAAACTTTAAACCGCTTCCCACTTATCCGATTTTTATCGGAGAATCCAAAATGATTGGTTATGCCTCGTTGATATGGTTCAACAAGCTGTAGAGGTGGACGGGTTAAGATGCAAGCTTTGTGAATGGTCAGGATCGTACGTCCTGATCAGATTCGTTTCAGCAGTAGATTTAGAGTTCTGGAGTTTAAGGGAGTCGCTTCTCTCTGACTTAGACCAACTACACTCGTTTGAACAGAAGAAGAAACTGAAAGTATGGATTAACTTCACTGGGGTGCCATTATCCATTTGGTCTGATTGCTTGTTCAGAAATCTAGCAAGCTTGTGGGGGACGGTTGAGGAAACCCTATCCAAATCCAGGTTCGATATGGCCCGTGTTTTAGTAGGGGTTAGTTCATTATCAGACATTCCACCTTCAGTCTCCATTTCCGTTAACGGCAAGATTAGCTGGATCAGAGTGACTTCGTCGGAGTTTGAAGATGACCGAACATGGATTGACGGCGATAGTCCAATCGCCCGATGGGGACTGAATCTGGAAGCTTTTGTAGCGAAGTCCAAGAGAATTTTAATGAAGAAAAGTTTGGCGGTTCCAATTGAGAAATCCACAGACGCATGCTGAACACTCGCCTCCTCATGGAGAATTCATATGATTGAAGCTTATTCTTATGTGGGAGGTTGAGGTTGATGTTGATAAGGCTTTCATTTTTCTACTCATACAATGATTGTAATAAGTAAGAATTTGAGATCCCAATACACACATGGAACTTTTTGTAAACTAAAAAAGAAATAAAAAGCCTTGGATATTTGTTTTTGAGTTGACTCATAAAATGAAGGTCAGTGAGGTGACTCGGTTCAAGAGAGCACTAAGCGAGTCGCCATTGGCAAGAAATGGGATTTACATCAAAAGGTGGGGGATGAAGATGAAGTAGAACCCCCTATATTATGATGGTATTTCCACATGCCGTAGCCCACTCTTCTGTAAAAATATATTTTAAAAAAGGAATCATTAACTTTAATTGCAAATTCATTTGTTTTTGTTGATGTACCTGTTTATGAGGTACTTTACTCTAATTAATTTAAATTGATCATATTGAATATCAGTTTTAATGGGTGAGTCTTATAGCGAAGATTTTCTCCATACACAAAGTATCAAACTCGAGACATAGTTAAGGGATGTCAATATACTTACCACTAGAACTAAACCCGTTAGTTTGACTCAATTTATTTTAAATAACTAGTTTAGTTTCCCATATTCGATCTCGGTTCGGGAAAAATTATTATCGAAATTTAGTTCATAGTAAGTCTAGATAATATGTAGACAATGTTTTATAATTGGAAAAAACTTTGATACACAAACTTATTAGATTCAAGGTTTAGAGTTTAGATGCTAAGGTTTAGAGTTTACGGGTTTAGATTGTAAGGTTTAGAATTTAAGATTTATGGTTAGAGTCTAGGATTTAGATTTTAGGAGTTTAGGTTTACTATTTAAGGTTTTAGATCTAGTAATTTAGAATTTAGATTTTAAAGAAGGGTTATGTAATATTTTTTACACAATTTGCGTACCAAGATATAACTCTCTATAATTTAGGTTATATTCGATAAATCATTGAAAATTTTCAATGTTTAATTTTCTAAACATGTTTTGAAAATCATATTAATGTTTTAGTTGATAAATTTTTGAAATAAAATTATTTATGTATATAATACGTAACATAAAATGATGCTAAGCCAATAAGGATTTTAATATTTTAAAAATTTGAATTGAATCAAAACTTCATCTACACAACTACACAAAATTAAAGCTTATATATTAAAACTATAAAATAAATAAATTTTAAAAACATTAGCATTTTATTTTCTAAATTCATTTTATAAAATTTTGTACTATAATTGTATATTTTTTCAACCCTTATTTTCTTCAATTTATCGAACAAAATTTAAATTTAATTTTAATTATCTCTATATAACCCGGTAATTAGTACAAAATTAAACCAATAATGTAATTTACGAGCTTAACTTCCTTTATGTTCTTTTTCCTCTTATTGAAATGGTTAAAACTATGATATTTTGGGCTAAAATGGACTGGACTTGGGCCTCATAATAGCGCTAATCAATTGGTTTGATTATCTCTTAACCAAAACTCAATTGATGAAATTATTATTGTGTAAATATTCGAGTTATGTTTTGATGCATAAGTTGTGTAAAAAAATTTACACAATTTTTTATATTTAAGCTATAAAATTTAAAATTTAAATCCCTAGCTCTAGTACCCTAAAACCTAAACTTTAAACCATAAACAATAAATTCTAACCATAAACCTTAAATTCTACACCCTACAGCCTAAACCCTTAAACCCTAAATCACAACATAAATCTCTAAACCTTAAAATTAAAAGGCTTGTATAAAGCTTACACAAACTTGTGTATCAAAGTATTTTTCTTATACAATTTGCTACCTGAATTTAGTTTCAAATATTTAAACGTTTTGTTCAATTAGGTACTTAAAGTTGGATTCAATTATACAAGTTACCACAAAAGTCAAGTTGGCTTTGTGGCTTAATTTGGTACTTTCGTTTTTTTAACCAATTTAAATCAGGAAGCCGAGTTTAACTACCAATTTGAACCAAAAAATCAAGTTTATGTATCTTATCGAACCAAAAAAAAAGAATTTAAGTACCGAATTGAAAGTTAAAACTAATTTAGAAGACTTAACTGGACCAAAAAGATTTAGATGCTAAATTTAATCTTACAATTTCAAAAAAACGTGTATATCCAAAGTTAAAAAAGCTCCTAACAAGTAGTTGGCCTAAACCTTGTATTCTGGACCAAACAAAGCCCACATTTTTGCTAGATTTTAGAAAGTTCAAGGCCATTTACTAAATAACAAGTTACCTTCGCAAAATTTGAGGAGGACATCTTTTTGCAAAAAGAAAAACAGTTTATTATGAATATAGTAAATTGAATTAAAATAATTGTTTTTATAATGAATTTAAAAAAATAATTTAAATTAATCAATAAAAAATTAGATATAGGTGATTTTACTAAAAATAATATTCATAATAATATTAACGTATAATACTAAAGTATAAACTTTTCTAATCAATTTGAGATTTGTTCACCCTATCAATAAGTACTCAATGAACTGAGCCTACTTATCTTGTCTACTATAGTTGTGTATGCATAGCAAAATTGCGTTTAATATAATTTTTAAAGAAATTATTCAAATTTAATTAAAATATAAACTATCCAAATATATAACTTATTCTAAAAGTAGGCCTTTTCCTGTACATTCCATGTGGAAGAGAATTTAGATGCTATCAAAAAAGAAAAATAAAGACATGGAGGATACAAACCAATTTTTTTAACAATATATATTTATTTTTATATATTAATAAATAAAGTGCTTCATTTTATTTATATTATTTAACTTTTACATTTTCTTTTTTAAATAAAAAAATATTACTATGTGCCTCATTAAAATTCTCTCTAAATCTATATGAAAAAAGAGTACACAAAATAATATATACAAGACCATAAAATATTCGAAACCAACAACCTCAGCTAACTAAGGGCAACAGAAGAAAAAGGCTATAAACAACCTAAACAGAAAACACTAAAACAAAGCCAAATCCCAAGAGCGACACACACAGCCATGCAGCAAACCATAAAGCAACCATCACACCATCAAGACCCTATCGGGATGTCCCTCTGAAAAGTAGCAACCACTGCCGGTGGCGGATCACGGTATAAAGTGACCGCAAAATAAGAGCCCGATGCAAGTTTGGCAAGTGCATCCGCAACCGAGTTCCTTTCGCGCCCCACCTGTTGAAAGCAAATCGACCAATTATGTTGCTTCCATAGACCAATATGATATAACAAAGAGTTAGCAGAGAGAGTCTTGCGAACCCCAGAGACAAAAGCCAAAGCATCATAGCAATCAACTTCCACAATGACCTGACGCCAACCGTCCTCGCATGCAAACTCAAGACCTTGAAGAATCCCCTAAAGTTCTGCATCGAGAGCCGAGCAAACCCCTAAAAATTTTGCAAAACCCACAATCCAGTGTCCCCTCCGATCTCGGATAATCCCACCACAGGTTGCATGGCCCGTAACTCGACTACAAGCTCCCTCAGTATTAAGTTTTACCCAGCCACTCTCAGGTGGCGACTAAACACTGGGACTGCGAATACCAGGAGGGCTAAGTTGCTGCATCACACCACCTGAATTCAAAGCTTGCCTCGTCAGGTGGTGCTTCAAAGACCACCGAATTTCTCTGTAGCCAAAGGTTCCATATAATGGCCCCGAAAAGAAGGTCCCAAATGGCTCGGATTAGAAAGGTTCACCTTGACCCAATTACAAATATCCATTGATTAGAAAGCTTTACCTCCTAGTTTATCTCTTTCCATTTTCCCTATCCTTGTAAATAAATGTGTCTAGGTGCAAAATGAAGGCCATCTAAAAAAAGAAATTAACAATTATAATCCAATCGGAAAAAAAAAATCAGAATAACTCTTGAAACGGCCCATAAAATTTGAACTAAAATGATTTTAAAGAGAATTTAAACATTATGAGACTCAAATATAATAATATTAAATTTTCTAGAACCTTTTTCTTACCATTAAACCAAAGTCTTGTTGCTTTGTCAAAAAAAAAAAGTCTTGTTGGCAGAAAGGAATCTATACTAAAGAGTTGGGGTAAAATCTTAAGTTTAAAAAATAATAGATAAATTCATAATTAATCTAATATATATATAGGTACAGGGGTGGACGTTTGTGGGGACTTAGGGGACCATGGCCCCCAAAATTTTAAAAAATTAGATTTTAACCCTTAAAATTTTGAAAATTTTAATTTGGCTTTCTCAAAATTCAAATTAAACATTAAAATTTTGAATATTTTTAAATAAATTCTCTCTTATAATTTTCCAAATTTGTCATTAAATCTTTCAAAATTATTAAAAAATTTTAGTTAGACCCTCAAAATTTTTGAAAATTTTAATTTAAACCTTCAAATTTTTTAAAAAAATAAGTTGCCCCCAAACTCTTTCGTCAAGTTCCGCCACTGTATAGGTAACAAAATTTGGTAGACATGGTACGGGCTCCTCCAACCCTCCATAAAGATTCGTCTCTGCTCGCCGATAAAATATTATTCAATTTCATTTCTCACAAGAAAGAAATAAAGTAGGGATGGTAATAAAAAGTGTAAATTCAAATATTGTAAACATTCAACTTATTTTTTTTAGTTCAAATAGTTTATTTACTATCCGTAGCAGATTCAGGACAATAACAAATATTAAATCTCGTATATTTGTTTTCTATATATTTTTTTACTTTTATAAATAAAATTTTAAATTCAAATTTTTATGGGTACATTTTCATTTCAGTACATGAAATGGCTTCAAGGTTTAATTTTATATCTAAGCATTTTTTCTCTAATTAGGTACTTTAACTTGGCTTCAAGATTAATATTAGTAGTAAATTTGGTTTTTTGGTTCAAATTGATATTTAAACTTAATTTATTAGTTCAAATTGGTATTTTACAATTTTTAACCAATTTGAATAAAAAATTAAGGCTTGCAGGAGAAACCACATTCTCGAAATTGCTTGATGTGCCTTCATTTACACTATCTGAGAAGAAAGAAACCACAAAAGTTTCCGAGGGACTATCGAACTACGGCAGAGCTGATCAATTGCATTAAAATCAAGTTCAAACATCTAATTTGATAAATAAAAAAAAAAACTATATATCAAATTGAACCTTAGAGTCAAATTTAAATATATAAAAAGTTAAGTGCCAAATTTAACCTTAAAATCAAGTTTACGTATAAAAATGAATATTAACCTTTTTTAAATTTAAACATTCTAGTCTTTTACCACTATGTACTTTCCATTTCATTTCCATTACTAAAACAAATGAAAATAACGAAAGTACCATTCAATAGCTATCCAATGAACAAAAAAGAAACTGCATTAAAAGGCGGGGAAAGAGCTGCCCGTGGTCCCAACCCCAAACACCTAATAAGCCCTTGAATCCCCTAAAAAAGAACCAGGGACGACAAAGGAACGAGTTTTTGGCTGCTCTGAGTTTGTCTTGAACTCGACTTAAAAATTTAAAGTTTCAACTTGATTCAACCTCAAAATTTTAATAAAAATTTAATTAAATTCAACTCGCTCTTGGAGAAAATTAATAAAAGTATTAAATATAATATATAAAAATATATGTTTATAAATAAGCTGAGTTGGGGTGAGTTAGGGAATTTTCAACCTAAACCTGACCCAACTCAACCCAAGCTTTTAAAAACCCGATCTGACTCGACCCGAAAATCAAAAAATAAAAAATTTGACCCTATCGAATGGGATCAGGTTGGAACCCGCCGAACTCGAATTTTTTTACCATCCCTAAAAAGAACACCACAAAAACTTAAAAATAAGATTGAAAGAATGCCAACCCTTTTTAGTTTTTTATTTCTCTTTTGGTTTTACAGAATTTTATTCTGACTAATCTGAACCGATGCTCATCACATATCAAACTTTAGTGGATGAGTCTTCTAACGGGAATTTTCTACATCTACAAGGTCTCAAACTCAAGACTTGCTTAAGCGATATCAAGTTGTTTACTACTTGGACCACCTCCTGTTACTAAACCCTTTTAGTTTTTAGTTCACCTCCACCTTCACTCTTTGCCTCAGGGACAGAACTATGTAGGGGTGGGCCCCTCCCTACCCGAAGAAACTTTTTCACCTTTGTTTTTTTATTTAAAATTTTTTAAAATAAAAATTAGTTTATTTATAAATTTGTCCCCTCAACTTCAAATTCTGGTTTTGTACATGCTTTGCTTGCACTTGTTAAACAACAAACCCTAAATATAGATCAAGAATTTATATAGTGGTCCACAATCGTAATAGTGGCTCTTATATTGTGGCTTTAGTATTATCTGAAATCGTAATATTTGCAACTGTTATATTCATAATAATATTAGTTTTTTGAAATAATATCCGCATTAACTATAATAACATTTACTATGTCCACAATCACGACAAACACAATGTGATTAAAACCGAGACGGTAATTCCCTCAGTTGTTGTTTTGAATTATAGTTGGATCGATGAAGAAGGCAAGTTTAGTTTCTTTTGCTTTCAACCGGTAGTCATTTTAAGTTTTGGCTTAAAAAGAAGTTAATGAAAAGAAATGGCAGTGTGTGTTTGTGTGTCCCTCTGCCATAGCTGCTGCTGGCTGACCACTGCTAGCTTTTCTGCAACTGATAAAGTGTGTGTGTGAGAGAGAAAGTGTCCGTCTGTGTGTATGTTTTTATGTGAATTTCATGTGTTGTTTATGATTTGAGAAGGACTATTGCCTGCCTATAACCATTTCAACTGTGGCACTGAAAAACATGGTGTTTTATTTTTCTTTTTTATTTAAAAGGACACAAATGCAATGAAAATGACATTCCTTTTCCCTTCCCCACCTCTCTCTTATCTAACATTCAATTTTGGTGTTTGAATCTATTGGTCACCATCTTTGAATGGTTCCTATTTTCTAGCTAAAATGCCCCACAAGCCAATGTAAAGAAAATCCATTTATACTTTTGTTCGAGTTTCGATTCGGTTCGAGTTTAGATATAGTCGATGTTCTATAAAATGTAAAGAAAAAATTTTAAAACATGAAGCTCACATCAACTGGCTATAGTATCAGGGGAAGATAAATCCAACACCCTTTGTTAATTTGTTTTTGTTTTTATTATAAACTAACAATTTTTTGGAACCTGACTTTCTTTGTAATTTGCATTCTGCCTAATATAGATTAGGGATATTCAATATATATACTTATATATATATAGTTTAGGGCGTTAGCCTAGTACAGAGATGTTTTAAAACATTCACATGGCATACCTGCAGGTATTATAGCACTGCTGCAATAAGAGGTTGAGAAAATCTCAGAAGGCATGATTAATTTGTTCATATCAGAATCTCATATAGATTGCAATGTCTACTTTTTTTTTCCTATTAAACAAATATATGGAATCAATTTAAGAACTGTTTGAAAAGATCATTTTTTTTAATATCAGAAGTGAAAATACTTGACATTTGACAAAGCAAAGAAAAACTCGACATGCAGATCAAGAACAATGATGTTTTTAAGGGCTAATGGAGTTCTGTTTCATCATTCTCCTTCACCTTCTGTTGTGGCTGAAGACATATAACTCATAACAAGTGAGGTTTCATCGTCTGGGACAGCGGATGTCGATGCTTGGAACTGGTGTTTGCAAGTTTGGCAAGTGATTTGCATGATTGTAGAACTTATCTTCTTTGTCGCTTGATCTTTCAAGGCTTGAACTTTCTCGAGTTCGGTTTGTGCTTGTTGTCTTATCCTCTTTGCACTTGCGAACTCGAGTTCGGCCATCTCGATCTGCCTCTTGGCTTCTTGTCTAGCTTTCTCGGCGTAGGCCTTCTCCGCCATGGCTAAATTAAGCTGTCCGCTTGCGAATTCTTTCATCCGAGTAGCTTCCAATGTTGTTTCATTGCTTGCATACTTTTCGCCGTTTTCGTTTGATCCTATTGATAGCTTCAAACGAGTAGCGTAATTCTCATCCGATTCGGAATCCCTCGTCGGGAGAAGTTGGAGTTCAAGATTGTGTTGCTGTTGCCGATGGTCTGATGTTGATGCGTACAGAAAAACAGGCTCGGTCGACTTCAGCATTGGCAATCCATGCAACGGAGCGATGCGGAAGTTCTCATCGCTCGAAGCTGTTCGAGACGAGCAGGCGGGTTGCAATTGCAAAGCCTGCAACTGGTCAGGTTGAACTCGTCGGACGGTGCAAGCATCTTGGTGTTCAATGAAACTCTCCACCCTGAAACGACAAAAGAGATACGAGACAACATGAGATTATGTTTTAGGGTTAAACAACTTAACATCAAATTATGAAAACGAACCTGGAAAAGACACGGCCACAGTCACAAGAATGGCCTCGGGTGCCACAGGTTTTGAGATGAGCCTTGTAATCCGACTGAACAGAATACCCTTTCGAACATTTCTCGCAAACCCATTGTTTCTGGTTGCTGTGTTTCCTCCTGAAATGTTTCTTGATCCCGACCAGATCTCCCAGAGCATGGCAAGGGTCATGGTGCAAACATGTCGGCTCAGGACAAACGAAAACCCTCTTTTTCACCTCTTGTGATTCCCTTTTCAGCAACTTCCACGGCACCTTATGTCTCCTCCGATGCATCTGGAGGTTCTGGTCCCTTTGAAACCCTTGGTTACAAATCTCACAAACATACCTGTCGGATTCCAGCAACGTTTTCGGCGACAAAGAAACCACCTCCGCATCCGGATCTACAACAAACAATAACATACAGATTATAAAGAATAGGGTATTGGCAATTTGGTAACAATCAAGATTCAAGAATCAACCGGTACAAATACACAAAACCTGGTGTGCCTGCTGGTTTCCTTTTTCTTTTGTGCGTGGCCCCATTTTCGGAGGAAGATGGAACCGGAAGTGCTGCAACTGAAACTGAAGTGCTGTTGCTGTTCTTGTTGTTGTCGTCCAACATTAAGTATGTGTTTTTCAGTGATGGGTTTTTGAAGTGAAAAACAAATCAATCAATCTTTGCTTTAGCTGTACAGGTGGTTGAGCTAGTGGGGGATCGAGGAGGGGAAAAATTCAGCCTTTACTGATAAAAAGAGAGAGAAAAAAAAAGGGGAACATGGAGAAGAAGAAAAGCTATTGCTCTCTGCAAATATATCAACTTTGTTTGAAAAATAAAAAAGGAGTCTTTGGGTTATATAAAGCTACTCTGAAAGAGAGAGAGAAAGAGAGACCACACACACATAATAACACACAGGCATTTGGACAGAAACAAAAAAGCATCCCCACAAGAAAACAAACAGTCATTATTCAATCACACAGTATAATTTGCTTGAATTGATACATATATATATTATATATGATGTGCAGGCCAGGCCATACCTCTTCTTCTATTTCAAGCTGACCTTTACTTTGAGAAAAAAAATCTGGGGAAAGTTGGATTATTCTGTTTGGTTAAGAAGAACTGTGGACTAAAAACCTAATTAGTACTGTGTTTTCTAGAGACGAAGGAAACAAGATTTGTCACTTTCAAGAAGGTTGCAATCATTTCTACTAGAGAATTTACTTTTTAGAAATTTTCTTTCTAAACCCCCACCCTTCAAAATTGGCCATTTTACTCATTATGCAACTCTTTCTTCAATAAAGGGCAAAAGGAAATTGGAACCCTAATGATTCTATTTGCCAGAAAGTTACTGTTGTATCAATGCGCTAATGGTTGAAAAAATTATTGCGGTGGATGTACTTTTTGTAGTGATTTTGTCTGCTCAAATAAATATAAAGTGGTTTTGAACGAAAAATATTTTAGCTTAAAATAAAATTACAGCAATGAAATTACATGAAATAGATTATACCAATAATTAACGGTTGGTTTCTTTTTATTTGATACATAAAAATAAAATTGTGCGCAATTTTTAACTTTTTCTCGTCGATATGACATTGGTATTTGTTTAAAAAATTGGATTATTCAACCATATTTTTTTTTAATGTGCATGTTCGTTTTATAGTACGTGATTAAGGTGCGAGGCTGATCCTCCCAACAATATTATCTTTAAAGTTTAAACTTGTGTTCTCTTATTGAAAGTGCAATATGTCTTACCAGTACACCCAATATTGACCGGTTATTCAACCATCATTTTTAACAAATAAAAGTTGAAAATGTCAGTTACTCCATAATTTTTTTGTTCAAACATTTGCTCCATAATTCGTGTTCACAATTTGTATTGAACTGCATATTATCTAGCTTTTTATACACATCACAAACCACTAAATGCTAACGGCTAAAATATAATAATAAATAAATGTTAAAAATATAACTATATTAATAAAGTTGAAAAACTCCAAAGGCCACTACGATATTATTCCATTTTAATTAATTATTGTTATTGATATAAAACATCATATATCAATTCGGGCAATCAAATTATGTAATTCAGAAATTGAAGAATATCTGATTTATGTTTGGTGAGATTCTTTTAACAATCTTGATTATATATATATAGAGTTAGAAATTTACAATTATTTTCCCTGAGTTTTTCATTTTTTTAATGAATAGTAAATTTTTTTTTCAAGTACAAAATAATTTCACAATATCCTATAAATTTTACATACCCATTTAAATAATCCAACAATCCAAAAAAAACTTTACAAAATTCATACATTAAAATTAAAAGATTCTAACCCTATATATATAACCCCATAAGTACAGCTTGAGAAACAAAGTTTAATTATTTTCCCTATTCTTATGATGACCAAGTTGTACGGTACAAAATAATTAACAATGGCAATATAACAATACCAATTTCTAATGATCTCCGACCAATAAGATTACACTAATTCAAATTAAATAATTTCTATTACAATTTAACAAACATCTAATAATCTTTGTCTTGACGCAAATTTAAATAATAAAAAAAATCCCAATTGGATCTTCAACAATATTAATATGTATCTGAATCAGAATAATATTAGATAAATGTAGATTTCCATCTCCAATTGACACCTTCAACAATATCAATTCTTAGATTGAAGCAACATTAAATCAAATGATTTCTTCATTTAAAACCAACACATTCAACAACATCAATTCTCTTTTAGATAAAAAAAAATCAATAAAACAATGTTGGATCAATCGAAATTTTCCAACAATTGTCACATTGTTGCAACATTTCTTTTTTGCGTATTTTCGATCTTACAAGCTTAATATGTGTAAAGAATTATTTCAAAACCAAATAATGACTTGTGATTATGTTATGATCAGTCTCAAACCATAGCTCTAATGCATGTTTTTGGAATTTTAAGGGTTAAACTATAATGATCCATCTACGTTCCCAAAAACAATAAGATACTACTTTACTAAACTAATAAGTAACTTTTGCACAGTTAGAGTCACAAATCATCTCGTAATAACTAAGGATGGAGTCAAGAATTAAGATTAAGGGGCAAAGTATAATTAATCATAAAAATAAAAATTAAAAAGTTCAAATAAATTAAAAATCGAGGATAAAAAAACACTATTAATTTTTAGTAAAATTTTTGGGGAGGACTGTAAGGACTATGTCGCTCACTGATAGGGGTGAGCAAAATTCGACTCGAAAAAGTTTCAAATAAAATTTGAGTTGTAAAATGGAAATTCGAATAACTTAAAATTTTTAGTAATTAGTGGATTGGTTTTTAAGTTCGAGTTTAGTCCCTCAAATTTTCTTGGTATTTATATATATACCGATATAAAAAAAATATGAAGAAATATATGCTACATATGAAAAAATATAAAGAAATATATATGCATATCTTATATGATTAGAGAAAGTCGTTTAAATTGAAATCAAATTATACTATAATATGATACATAATTACATTTAAATTTGTATAGTAACTCAAAAACTCTACTTGAATTTAATAAACTCGACTCGGATCGGAAAAAATTAAATAAAATTTAAGTTGTAAAATATGGCACATCAACTCGAATAACTTAAAATTTATTTACTTGACTCAACTTAACTCGATCGAATGCTCACCCCTAAAAACTGGTAACCAATGACGGATTTATGTTTCATGTGAGAAGGGCTCTTTCCCCATGCAACAATTTTTTTCTGTTTAATCATGTAATTATTTTTAAAAATAAATAAATTGTGAATTTACCCCTAAACAATTAAAGTCCAAATTGAATTTGATTAAAAATACTGTAAACAAGGGTTTAATTAATTCGGACGACAAAATTGGGCATGAAAAGCAATATTATTATTTTAAAATGGATGATGATTACTTAAGCAGTCTAAGTTTGACTAACGTGGACTTGATCATGGCTCGTATAAGTTAATACCAAATAATTAAATAAAGCTTGGAAAAAGTCAAAAGTAAAATATTTTTAGTAGAAAATAAAATAGTGCATGGTATCTAAAATAAAGTTTAAAAAGGTAATTTAGTAATAATAATAAAATAGAAAAGGAAATAGAGGATTATTTAATTGTTGAAGTTGAGTTGGAAAGAACGGGCAGATGATGGTAGATTGATTCCCAACACATGTTGTAATCTTACAATAAAGCAAGGCAGAGCTGCAAAGGTAATCATCTTCCCCCAAGTGTCATGAATTCCAAATCCTTTAAGCATCTGTTTTAATTATTATTATTATTATTATTAGTATTATTATTATTAAGGTTTAATAGCTAAATAAGTGTCCAAACTACACTTGTGCCTTACTTTTGGTGCTTAAACTATTTTTAGCTCTAAAAAGATGTCTCAAATTTCATTTTGGTCATTTTAGGTGTCTAACATTTAATTACCGTTATTTTTTTAAAATAATTTTATTTTATTTCTTTTTTCAGTTTAATTTATTTAACTTATTTTAAAAAAAACTAAATTTCCCAAAACTCATAAAATGGCCCCAAATTCAAAATCCCTAACTTCCCCAGTCGATTCCGCCGCTGATGGTCACGCCGCCGCCGCCCATATCCGGCGTCGGACCACCAAAACTATTCCCCCAACCACTCATCGTTGGTAACCGGCGGTAGGTGTGTTGATCGTCTTCCTAACGTCGAAAGAAGCAAAAGTCGCGAAAAGGAAGTCGATCGGCGCACTTACCATCGGTTACCGGCAATGGGTGGTTGGGAGAAACGGTCATGGTTGTCTGGCGGCGGTAGTGGTAGTCTCCAGTGAGACAGTAAACGGTGACAACGATGACAATTTGGAGATTTTGGGTTTTGGGTTAGGGATTTGGGACTATTTTGTAAGGATATAAAACTGTTATTTTTTTGAAAAATTTGAAATTTGAAATTTATTTAAAAATTAATTAAAAGAAAATAAAAATTAAAATACGAAATTTGTCACATTTTAATTGGGTAACAAATTTTTATTAATGGTTACTCGGTTAGGCACCTAAAATGATCAAAATGAATATTTAGACACCTATTTAGAGCTAAAAATAATTTAGGCAGCAAAAATGAGCTAGAAGTATAGTTTAAGCACCTATTTGGCTATTAAGCCTTATTATTATTAAAACAATCCAAGTAAAACCATTGCCAATGCCATGGTTTTAGATTAATGTTTTGTTTTGTTGACTTTGCTTTTAGAAATTAGTATTTTAGAACCTAGTGAAAAAGATGATGATATTTTTTTAGGAGATCTGGATTTGAACAGCTTTGTCAGCAAGGTGCGCGTGCGTTATCAAATAATTAAGAAAAATATAAATAAATACTACTTTATAATCACCTTAAAACTATTAAAAAATAGTATTTTACATTTTCTAACATATAAAATACTCTTTGTTATTTTAAAAGTATAGGGATTAAAATGCAATTTGCACTAAAATATAGGAATATGTATAGTACTTTTATTTTATCAGTTTTTTACTTAATAATATTATATATATAATTTTAAGTAGGGACAGTTCAAATATTTAAGATTTCTTGTGTGGTCACTCTAATTACATCTGTCCAGAAATGAAGAAAATCGTTTCTTCCCTTATTATGCTCTCACTCTAAAAAATCAGGTTTAGGATTATAATTTAGGGTTAGAGTTTAGGAAATTAAGAATATGATGTATTTTGTAAGGTTTAGATTTTAGAATTTAGGGTTGGGTTTAAAATTTAATTATTATCGTTGGGCATGAAAAAAGGCGAAGGATTTTTGTTCGTCCAGAAGCACCATTAATGATATATTTACATGCCCAGAATGGTAAAAAATCTATTTTAGTCCCTTTAGTAATTGTTAAATTTTAAATTAGCACAATAACACAATTGTATTTTTCTCCCTAAAACAATAAATTTATAGCTCAACTTCTTTAGAAATTACAAGATTTTAAATTAACATAATAACAAAACTACATTTTAACAGATCAAAATTTTTTAATTTACCTTTGATCCCTCGTAATTTTATTCTGACTTCGTCAATGTATATCTGAAATAGTAAATTAATCTTGAAAAAAAGAACAAGGTAGCTAACAAGGAGTATTGAATATGACAAACCAGAGCAAAGGGTAATTCAATGGTGAAGATGAGCATGCAGCTAAGGGAAGGTAAGTGTAATGGTAATGTCCCCCTTGTTCTAATGCGCTGAAACCTGAGGGCTTTTGTCTGGTTTAGTTTTGTTGGTATCCACAGAATTGGCTTCTTGTATTACCAGACACTGAAATCCAGAAATCACACCCATTTTTTTTTTTTAAAGAAGAAGAATCCTGGATCTCATTGCACCTTATCTCTCTTTAACCCCCGCTTCTAAGGCATAAATATACAACATTTTGTTTGTTTCTTTCACTTTCATGGAACTTTCATTTTTGTTTTCTTGGAACTTTTGTTCCTTCCTCTGTCCTTCCTATGTCTGTACATTGGGTTTCGATTATTTTCGAAATCTCAAATTCAAAATACTAAATCTTGAGCCTGTATTAATGTAAGTTCGATCACATCTTTTACGTATTTGCTTAATGTTGTACACATATAGAGATAGAGATAGAGATAGAGAAAGAAAGGGAAAGGTGATAGTGTAAACTAACATAGTGTTTGATAAACTGTTTGTAAACCATTCGTATAACGTTCGTTTATTAAACTAAATAAACGAGTATAAATAAAATTTTATGTTCATTTAATAAACGAACAAACACGAACATAGGTATATTAGGTTCGTTTATGTTCACGAACAAACTCATTTATCGACTCACTTATTGGCTTGTTTAACCGGTTTTCTTTTTCTTTTTTTTTTACATTTTAAATATAGGTGAAAGTATGGATTAAATTAAACACAAGATAAACTTTAGAATTTAAACTGTAAAGCTTGAAGAACTTAAAGATTAGTAGCGTAATTTTACTATATTCGTAAACGTTAGATGAACATGTTCACAAACGCTAAACGAATGACATAAACACTTTCAAAAATTAATAAATAAATATGAATACAGTGTTAAAAACTTTTAAAAAATACAAACTAAATATATACACAATCAAAAGTATACAAACTAATTCTAACATGCCCCATTCATTTACAACCCATGGAAAAAAGGTGAGGTGGGGCGAGGCGAGGCTGACAAGTTGTTTGGTGGGTACTGTTAGGTTTCTGAAAAGCAAAACGTTACATGGGGAAAAAGTTACCCAAAACGTTAAAAAAATAAAAAAGCAAAAACTAAACAAAGCAAGGTAAAAGTAAATCTTAAAGTAAGACAAGATTGTCAAGGTCAATAAAGTACTACTTTTTTTTCTTTCTAAAAGTTCGGCCCATCCGCAGAGACAAATATACCTATTTCCAAGCCCTAATTTAACAGTCCCACACCAATTTAGCCTCCCCCACAACATTTAAGACATCATTTTTACCCCCTACCTTTTAAAGTTTTCACTTTTTACCCCCTCTACTTTATGAAGGTTGGTCTTTCAAGCAACTGTCAACTTGTCTCTAATGTCTGTCTGTATATAATTAAGGGAAAGAGATGAAAAAAGAGATAGAATGGGACCATGTTTCTTAACCTCTGACATCCTACGTGGGTTCGTTAAATCACATTAAACCCTGTTTTAGAAAACAAACTGAAAAAGTTTGAACTTAAAACTTAACTTAAAAAAAAATATCGATCTTTTAACCCTTCGATAGCGGGACCATGTACATTACTTACCTTAGGATGTTCAAAATGCAGATATATTTGGGTGTTGGTCCACACGTAATCCAAGAACAAAAAGAGAGTTCTGAATGCTACTATACGACTACTGTTTACAGCAAATATAAAAGCTGTCCGTACGACACAATATATGGCTTTACAATCGGACACATCACCGCCATGGCAGACAATACGTCTGCAAAACCTCACTACCTTCTCAAAAAAAAAAAAAATTCCTTAAGCTTTACTCTCCTTCACAAGGACCTACATATCTTTCATTCATTCTTTACTCATTAAAGCCATATCATATGTGTCCACAGATTTTTCATTTATTTAGAAATCTTCGAAATATAATCCGTCGAGGACTTAATAAAACCTTTAGCAAATAAGAATGTTATATCTATAATGATCTTCGTCGTAATTTTTATATACTATGTTTCTCCACCTGTCAAATTTTCGGAGATATCTTTCGGAACTACTCATCCGGCTATACTGAATAGGCACCAACCATGGTTTTCTGAGAATGACAATACTGAAATCTTTCGAAATAATCTCTACTAAAAGCTATACCGACTTCGACAAGACAAACTTCAAGTCTACTGACTCCACAGCTTAGCATATCGACGGGCAAACATGGTTACTTTGCCCTCATCCGTCATATTCAATAAGCATTAGACTTGACATCGCCGTCAGACCTCTCAATATATACACGACAGAAACTATCAACTTCTCTCAAACTGAATCTCACATAAAGGAGAAATTATTACATGGTTCCGGCTCACCACGTCATCCATGGTCCCATACAATGAGATTTATTCATTTATGACATGTAGGAAAGAGGTGAAGATTCACCTTTAAAAAATGAGATAAAAATTATTATTGGATGAGACCATTGATGACGTGGTGAGCCAGACTCATCTAATAATTTTTCCACATAAAGAGTCTATTCAAACTCTATTTCTCTCATTCTCTCTAATCAATTTCGACTGTGTCTCTTCGCCTACATCAACATGGTGAACGGTCTAAAGACCCACCACCATCATCTTATTCAGCTCATCAATAAAGAATGTTTGTGAGACTTGAACCTAACGTTTGTTTAGGTCGAGGACTTAACAAAACCTTTAGCAAATAAGAATGTTATATCTATAATGATCTTCATCATAATCTTTACATACTATGTTTCTCCACCTGTCAGATTTTCGGAGATATCTTCAAAACTACTCATCCGGCTATACTAAATAGGCATCAGCCATGGTTTTCAGAGAATGACATACTAAAATTTTTCGAAATAATCTCGACCAAAAGCTACACTGACTTCGACAAGACAAACGTCAAGTCCACTGACTCCACAGCTTAGCATATCGACGAGCAAACATGGTTACTCTGCCTCGTCCGTCATATTCAATAAGAATTAGACTTGACATCGCCGTCAGACCTCTCAATATGTACACGAGAGAGACTATCAATTTCTCTCAAACTGAATCTCACATAAAGAGTCTATTCAAACTCTATTTCTCTCATTTTCTCTAATCAATATCGATTGTGTCTCTTCGCCATCAACCTAGTGAACCGTCTAAAGACCTACCACCATCATCTTATTCAGCTCATCAATAAAGAATGTTTGTGAGACTTGAACCTAACGTTTGTTTAGTTGTTAATAACTATTTAATCAACTGATCCAACTTATGTCGAAGATAAATATTAATTTTACCGACTAGTTTCCTCTAAAAAGAATATAGGAAAACCTTGGGTTTAAAGCTTTTAATGGAAAGGGAGTTAAGAGACTCAACTGCATGCACTATATATGTATACATTTGGATGAATGAGTAGTCAAAAACCTATACATATATCATATTTATTATGGCTACAGACAACAGTATGATAAATAAAATTTTCTTTTCCAAAGTTTTCCTTGTCGCCATGCACTTGTCTTTACCCTGAGAGATGTATGCCGAGATGAATGGATATAACCAAAACAAATTTAAAAATCTAAAGAATGGTGGCCAGTAATCACTAGGGTAGTCGTTAGGTCAATTTTATGTCTCGAGAAGTCCATGGATTTGACCCCACTCTGTGTGATTTCAATTTTCATGAACATCAATGGTGTGCATATACATATACATATACATATACATATACATATATGTCACGAATAAGAAGAGACGAAAACATTAATCTCACATAAAAATAATCTTAAAATATATAAACGGTAACGCTGTATATTTATTGTTGTCTTTGGCAAGTGTCAGGGAATGGAAGCTGAAGAGGCTATCAGATACAGAAAAGCTGCCTGGTTTTTTTCCTGTTTGGTTTCCCAGAAAAAAATATTGGAAGGAAAAAAGGAAAGGAAATATTGTTGTAATTGGTGGTGTGTATGTTTGCAGAAGGCATTATTAATGAAAGAGACTTTGCCTCTACTAATAATTGAGGGCAATAGCCCACCAAGTCAAATATGTTAGTCCTTTCATTTGATGTTGATGATCATATAGAAAATAGATTAACATTAGCATATGGAGATGTATTTTTTAATTAATTCGAGAGAAGTCGTCCGTTAAACAATCGGTATCGAGTCGGAAAATCTTTGAATCAGCAGCAGCTCAGCATGACCAGAAAAATCCTAAAAGAAAATGAATGACATTCTACTTGCTTAATTATGGCATCAATCAGGGGCCTGTGGAGGACCAGATAATCATTTTTATTCTCCAAATTGGTCCAAACGAAATAAACCAAGACAATAGATTATAACAACTAAGTGCTTGATTTTGTTGTGGATATGATAAGACCCTAAACAGGGGAGGAAATTTTGCAACAGTTTCAAGTAGATATTTTTAACAAACATTGTTACGTCGATGCGACATAAATGAAATCCGAAATCATCCTCAAATTCGCGAATTGAATCTATTGTTCGAATTTCGAGTGATAAGCTCGTTGTATGTCGACACCAAAGATCATTGAGCATGCAACTGCAAACGCGAACTATGTTATATTTTTCCTGTTTTTTTCCTGTTTGGTTTCATTATGTTATATTTTTCTTTTATAAATAATATTGTAATAAGATAAATATGGAAAAGTTTTTGAACATTTAGATCAAACTTCTTCTTACCTATAAATCGGAATATATTGAGCGTTTAGACATATCTGATCTTACATTCTTTTTATATCAACGACAACGCCAATCGAACTATGCTCAATCGACAAATTAGAAAAAAATTACAAACAATACAAAATATCAATTAGAACATTTTCAAAGTTTATATATGATAAAACTCGAACTAAGAAATTAAAATTTCAGTCTAATTTACTATTAAATTAAGGCCTCATTCGTAAAATCCGAAATTAAATTCTAATTTACTATTAAACCCCAAGCTATTTTATATTATATTGTTCTTTGAATAGCCTAATTTCAAGTGGGCATGAAAAGACCAGAAAACCAGGTCAAACCCAACTAATAAAACAATAGGCATTGCGCTTAGCTTCATTGGGCCTAAACCAATACCAAACTTCAAAAAATATAAATTACAAAAAAGCAAAAAGTTAAATAAAAAGAAAATGGTTCACTTGATGAATATTAAAATGCGAAGAACAAAATTTGTCTGTCGTTTTTTCGTATCTCTTTATATGTCCCAACATATGTATTAATGATTATTTTTTATTATTTTATTAAAAATACACATAACATAAAATTATTGATGGAGCATATAAAAGAGACTGACGAATTCTATTCATATTTGAATGTTAATTTTAAATTCTCAAAACATGAAGCGTTGTAATTACACTCAATTTAATAAAGCTAGTCACTAAGACGATATAATTTTCAAATTATATGTGAAAAGTTGAATAATATAAAATAAACAAATTTACCACATAAATAATATTGTAGCTCATTATGATCCTAAAATAATTCATAATCTTATTAATAAAGATGTAATTATACCTTCATACTAAACATATGTTACCTTATTTCTTGACTTAGAACTCTTTTAAATTAAAAAAAAAACTATATCATACTTTTGTTTTTCATGGACATAAAATCACATATTTGTCCACATAAACCTATAAAATATATTATGAGTGGAAAAACAAAAAGTAAATATAAAATAAAAAAGATAAAAAGAAGTTTTTCTTTTTGTTTGTTTGTTCAAAAAGAGATGAGGGAGTTCAAAAGAAAATTAATATAAAAAATAAAGGAAAATGGAATTAATATATATGTTGTGACAATGGCATATGGCCTACACCAACCAATACATTTCCATTACATAAATAGATACAAATATTTTATAGCTTACATCATACTTTTTTTATATCACTTTTACTCTTTTAATTAAATTGGGGTTTAATTGCACCAAACACCCTTAAATTATAGTCCAAAATTCAAATTAATCTTTGAAATTTAAAACATTCTAATTAAATTCTCAAAGTATAATATCATATCATTTGTGTTTGTCGATCATTTTAACTATTAATTTAGGCATCAAATGACAACTTAAATTGGAACACATTAAAAATACTTAAAGCAAACGGTAAATATATATTTATTGCAAGAATAATTTGGATATGAAATGTAAAAAGTGCATACCAATTCTAAATATTTTTGGTACGTTTTGTTCTCTAACACTAAAAATATTAAATTATATGTATAGTAGCTATACACGTGTTTAAACATATTGTTCCATTTTTTTCTCAAAAAAAGATTTATTCCATTTGTTTTAAACATATTGTTTATTAGATTTGAATTAACATGTAGTGTCAGAATTTAAAGATCAAATCAAAGTTTAGGTGGTCAATAAGGACCTATAGTGCAATTAACCCTTAAAATTAATTTATGTATTCATTTTTTAAAAAGTGAAACTCCCTTTGATAGATACACATTTTTAAGGCTCTCTCTCTCTCTCTCTCTCTCTCTCTCTCTCTCTCTTTAACCTTTGGGGCTTTCTCTTTCTCTTTCATAGTTCATATGTTTTGGCCTTCTCAGGTTTCTCTCTCCAGAAAGGGCGAACCCTAAAGAACAGTTTAGTAAGTTTTCTCTCTCCTCTCACTTCCTTTTCTCTTTCATATTGTTTTTGAATATATGGGTCCTTTTACTTATTCTTTGTACTACTATTAAATGTGTTTTATATTTAGAAAAAAAAAATTGTTTGTTTGAGCTTTTGAAGGTGAAATTTGTGAAAGGAGATCTATGGATGTTTATAAAGTTTCCATTTTTGAAAGCCCTGAAACTGCTATAAAAAAACCCAAACTTTATCTTCACCCTTTTCAAGCTTCTGTTTTTGGGGTTTTTTGGGTCTGTATTAGTAGATCTGATTATGGGTTTCGATGCATGCAGAGATTGGATTTTGGGGAAATGTAGGGAATTGGCAACTTGTTTGAATCTCAAAGTTTCCATTTTTCTGTTTTGATCCTTTAGATTTTTTCCATTTATGCTGCTTTGGGAATCTTAGATTATTTCCCATTTCTGCTACGTTTATTAACTGGGGTTTGAAGATCTTTCGTTTCCATATATTGGATCTGCGGCAATGTGAAAGCTGCCGATTGAAATTTAGCTCATTGGGGGATTTTATCGGTAACCAAACAGATTATTAGGCATTCCTTTGAATTGTGAATGTTGTCTTTATTTGAATTCGAATGTATTTTGATCTGGCTGGCTCTTGCTAGTTGCTTCATTTAAATGCGTTAGATTGCTTATTTGAAGAATTGTTTTAATTTGAATGTCATGCGTAATTGTGTGTGGGTTAATGTGAATCATTGTTAAAAGTTCAATCTTTCTGTTGTTTGTTGGTGACTATGTATAGTTTCATGGATGACGATGCGTTGAGCATGTGCAATTGGGGTTACTATGAGCCTTCCCTTAAAGGACAACTCGGTCTGCAGCTTATGTCAAGCATGACGGATCGAGACACAAAGTCTTTTATTCCAATGCGTGATCCAAATCTCATGGTTACTCCCAATGCTGCCTTTCACCCACGGGACTGCGGTGTTTCAGAGGCTTCTATCCCCATGAATTATGTTAGGGATACTTGGATTAGCCAGAGGGAAAAGTTTTTCAACATGTTACCGGCTATTTCTCCTAATTTTGGCATTCTTCCGGAAACTTCGCAGCTCATTCGTTGCCAATTTTGCAGCCGCCACTCAATTCTTCAACAAGAGATGAGAGGGTGGTTGGCAGTGTTGAAGAGCCACCGGCTAGTAAGGAAAGTGTTAAATTGAAGAAAAGGCAGAGCGAGGCTGCCCCAAAGACCAAAAAGCCTAGGAAGCCAAAGGATAATATCAATTCTTCCGTCGAACGAATGAAGCCAGCAAAGAAAAGTATGGACATTAAAATCAATGGTTATGACATGGATATTTCTGGCATTCCGATTCCGGTTTGCTCGTGTACAGGAACCCCTCAGCAATGTTATCGATGGGGCTGTGGTGGTTGGCAATCCGCTTGTTGCACCACCAATGTATCCATGTATCCTTTGCCAATGAGCACCAAGCGGCGTGGTGCAAGGATAGCCGGACGGAAAATGAGTCAAGGGGCATTCAAGAAGGTGCTGGAGAAACTCGCAGCTGAAAACTATAACTTCAGTAACCCGATTGTCTTGAGGACTCATTGGGCTAGACATGGTACCAACAAGTTTGTCACCATCAGATAGATTTAAATGGACGGTGACAATAATGCGACATTACCAGCACAACTCCATCGCTTACGGTCCCTGCTTCACACATGTACATATTTCTCTGGCCTTCCTTGGAGTTCTCTGTTGCCATTGTGGTTCATGAATTTTCAGCCATGATAATGTTTCAACATTCGAACATTATCGGGTTCCGAACTATTTAGTACTTCATTTATGCTTTTGCTTCAAGAACTTATGTTTAACTAAGGTCGCTGACTGTTTAAGTTGTGGATGGTTTTTTCATTGTTGGATAATCTTCATCCACTCGGCAAGTGTTCAAATTTATGATTTGGCAACTGATAATCTCCTTTTGGTGGCTAAACTTTGAACTGATATCATGTCATTTTATTAGCTAGTTAACATCTACATACATACATATATACATATGACTTCTAATTGTTCCAACTAATTCTAGAAGCTAATAAGATCTGGGATTTCTCTGGGGATGTTTATATCATCATCATCAAAAACCTCCCATTTGTATGTTATTATTGTCTTCAAGGTTTCCTTTGTTTCTTCATGTTCAACAATGGCATTGTGTTCTCTTACAACCACTGCTATTTGGTTCTTTTCCTGAAAACCGTCGTCCTCGTATGTCTTGTTTGAAGCCCCGTTGATTATTATCTCGAGTTCTTCGACATCTTCCTCTGGAATCTCAGTAACCGTGATAAATTCATTGGCTTTTAGAACACCGTATTCCTTGCAGAACTCGAAATATTGAGAAAGTTCTTCGCCTTGTCTCGTTGCCGTTCTGAGAATCTCGAGTGCCATTGATGCTTGAAGTTTACCTACTGAATGTACTTCCAGTAAGACCTCTGCAATCTCACTGCATATTCTACTATATACGTCAAAGATCTCGATGACAACACGATCCATGGCTTCGAAAATTAAGCAGACCTTCATATCATCCGCCAGAGGCCTGATTTTAAGCAACATATCGAGCAAAAATTGCCATTTCCGAAGCTTCAAAAGCTTCTGAACCATCAATGGACTATCCTCCACATCCTTGTTTTCTTCCTCAAACCAAATGGCACCTCTTTCATCAAGAAACACAAAGTACCGACGAATAAAAATGTCGAAACCCCTTGGCTTGCCTAACCTTGAATGCCCATCGCTGAAACTCGACAAATCAAACGGTAAACGACCCATCTTTTCAACCACCGGGATCTTACAATGAATAAGATCATGCATGAGAATCAGCCCTTTGATGGCAACCACCCAACTCCGTGTCTTCCTCATCCTTTTAGACAAAGCCCCAACGAGAGGATATATGTTATTCGGGGAAGCTCGAATCCACCGGAAAACTATCTGACTTTTACCAATGTCGTATTCATCGTGACTCGTGGCCTTGATGATGGCTGCCTCAAAATCAAGATTCCTATGGGAACTTCTGGCGGAAAAATAGGCGACGACTAGGCTTTTCTTGTCTTTGATAGCAGTGACGGCCGTCTTCCATATACTCATTTTTTGGCGTCAAACCGTCGCTATATGAGGGGGGAGGATAAAGCAGTGGATTTAAGGTGACGGATCTCCTTACATTAGCTATAGGATAGTTGTAACAAAGATTAGTTCTTTGTTCGTTTGTTTATTTCTCGACAAAATAGAAAAAACAACCGTCAATAATTGGACGCTTGCAGTTACGAGTCACATCATAGAAGCAGCCAAATTACCGGCTATTTTAATTGGTGCTTATGATTTAGTGACGATTGACTCGTTGCTATTTGTTATTAGCATGTATAATTTCATAGCAGCATTGAGTACAGTTCGGTAACAAGCTTGGACCAAGTTGTGGCTCCTAAACTTTTTGGGGCTATTTATTTTTTAGTCTTCTTTAGTGTTGAAATTTAGGAGCCACAACTTTGACATTTTATATTTTAATTTTTCACTCTCAAAAGTATTTATATTGTGACATTTATAACTAATATTTTTTTTTTCTCACACATTTATATTTGTATTTAAATTTAATAATTAATTAAATTACCCTCACGTATATACATTGTGACATTTGTAAACTAATATTATTTTCTTTTTCTTCTCACACATTTATACTTGTATTTAAATTTAATAATTAATTAAATTATATTAAAAATAATTATATAAATAATAGATTAATATATAGATCCTTCAAATAGGCTTAGTAATGTTATATTAAAAATATTTTTTATAATCTAATTAATATTAATAGATACAAAATATTGATAACTAATAAAATATTCATACAAGTATCGAACATAATCATGTCCTTATATGTCTTTTTGTTTGTTTATTTAATCAAACAACTATTAGCTATCTGTTAATTTTACCAAATAACTTTATAAAATCAACTAATACAATCTGCTAGTTAAATCAGCTAATGCAATCAGTTATCTGTTAAAACAGGACCTTAGTCTTATATATTTTTTTTCAGTTTAAATATTTTTAAGTTATTGTTTACTTTGAAGTCATGCAATTTAAACCCGATCACTATTTTTTATTTGAAATACAACAATGAAATAACTATAACTAGAATAAACTTTATAAAGCTAAATCATAATAAATTTAAAAATTTTAATATAGTTAACATACAAGGACATAATTACCTTTACCATGATAGAAGCCGTGACCACAAATTTTTTTTGAGTCAAATTATTTTTAGGTCCTCTTAGTTTTGAAAATAAGAAAATTAAGGCATATCTCGATTTTTTGGGGGTCCAATTACTTTTATGATCTCTTTAGTTTTGAAATTGGAGATATTAAACTATGACACAACATTTTTCGATTCAAATACTTCTTACAACCTTGTTTATTATAAAATTTGACAAATTAAGCTTAACCTCTATTTTTATTTAATCACTTATATCATTCTCAAATTCTAAATTAGGTAAATTAGACCATGGGCTCACCCCTAGTTTTTTAATTTTAAATGGTTTAGGGGTAATTTTACTTTTATATTAATCCCAAATAAACCATGTTGTCCCTCTTTTTTAATTTTATTAATTTAGCCCTCATAATTTTTCAAAATCAGCAAAGTTGTCTATTTTTTTAATTTCATCAATTTAGCCCCTGAATTCTTCAATTGTATCAATCTCGTCCTTTGACTATCGTTAACTTACAAAGTCTTTAAATTTAGTGCATGTGACCACTATTTGCTTCCACATCGGTCATTATTGTTAACTGTCTTGCCATGTTGATGACGAGTCAATCTGACGTAATAGTATGAATAGAGAGTTTTAGAATTAATTTTTATTATATATATTAAAAAAATCCATGTCAATTGTATTGTTGCGTCATCAAATTTGACCTGTTATTTTTTTTGGAGGACATTAATTTATTAAATAAAATGGCATATGGTCCTACTAACTCAAACGATGTTAATTATTTAACGACAGAACTGACATGGCAAAGGATGACGGGTGATAACAATTTTGTTAGTTCGACGACAGTCAAAGAATGAGATTAATGTACTCCAAGAGTTTGAGGGCTAAATTGATTAAATTAAAAAAGAGAGACAATAGTGCTGATTTTGGAACACTACACGAGCTAAATTAATGCAATTAAAAAGGAAAAACAACATTGCTGATTTGGAATTACTACAGGAACAAAACTATTCCTTAAACCATTTTAAATAAATGACTTAATAATTAGATGTTGACATTCATTTTATCACTACTATTTAATTTGACCTTTAAAGTTTTATCCCGATTCTGTCTCAGTTTACAAAAAAAGAGAAGTAAACTTAAGATAGTATGAAACAAAAAAAAATTAAAATCACAAAATTATGATATTCTCAAATTTATTACCAAACCTAGACCTTGTGGTTAAAATGGTGTGACATAGAAAGTGACAATGTATACCAATAAGACTCATCCCATATAAGTCCTATGGTTTAATACTTGCCATGTTTGTCAAACCAATGCCTCCTCACGAGGAAATCGAGAATGTAAACACTTATCCCCATAAGTCCTATGGTCTAATGCTTGCCATCTTTGTTTAACCCATTAGCCCTTCATCTGCCACTTTGCACACATTCATGAGAGGAATCTCCTGCTTTTGTAACCTCCTCTCAATTTAACATATTGTTTTTATCACTTCACCCTTTTCTGTATCAATACATGGCACTTGAAAGAAGAGATGGTGCAGGAGATTTACAGAGACTGCCAGAGAAACCATGCATGCTCACTCGGCAGCTACGCGGTCGACGGTTGCACCGAGTTCATCCGATGTAACAGCGGTGACAGTAGTCACTGTGAAGCCTGCGGTTGCCATCGGAACTACCATAGGAAAGTCCTTTTGATAGACTTGGATCAGTCTCCTAATGTCAAGCCCTTTATGAGCCTTAGAGAGGCTAAGAGGTTGGCCCGGCAGGGCAGTGTCGTCGTCTCTTGTTCCGACGAAGTGAAAGTCAAGCAGCGGAAGACGAAGTTTAGTGTGGGACAGAGGGAGGCCATGAGGGAATTCACAGAGAGCCTCGGGTGGAGCATGCGGAACAAAGACCGGCACGAGGAGGTCGACAGGTTTTGTGAGCGGATCGGGGTTAGTAGGCTAATTTTCAAGACTTGGTTGAACAATAACAATAAGGGTTACTTCAAAGGGACTGCAACTGCTGCATGTGAAGCTAAGAATTCCCCTCCCTAGTTCTAGTGTTGTTCAATTTCCATGTTGTTTTCTTTCTTCTCTTTGAATTTACTGTTTGTATGCATGGAATTGGCAAGGTTTTGTTACCTTAAATGCCTCATCAATAAAATGTTGCATCAACAGCAAACATGTCTCATTGCAATGGTCTTAAAAAAACAGTTTGTCCTATGGGTCCAATCACATGGAACAGAGTGCCCCAAGTTTAAGCCTTAAGAGCCCAAAATGTTTTCTGATATTAAAACCTGGACATGGGCTCATATTCCTCATATGTATCAAAACATGGATATGTAACCATCAAGATTCATGTGGAGTTCACTCAAAAGAACATACCTCGTCTATTAAAAAGTATAAAACACAACCAACAATCAATTGGCCTAATAGACGAGACATTAGATCTTTTAAGTAAAGTTAAGAGTTCGAATCTTGGCATTGTGAATGAAAAAAATTGAGTTGGGAAGGTCTCCTCCATAATGAGCCTTTGTAATATTCGATCTAAATTAGTTGGCTAATGAGTCGGGTTTAACAAAAAAAAACATAAAACACAAGTTGTTAGGGTGAGCAAAACTTGACTCAGAAAAAAATGATTTTTTATTTAATTTTACGAGGAAAGACTCAAAAAAATTTGGCTTAATAGCAAAATAAGTGCCCAAACTATACTTGTCGTTAACTTTTGGTGACTAAACTATTTTTCGCTCAAAACAGTTGCCTAAGATTTTATTTTGTTAATTTTAGGTGCCGGTCGCTAACGTCATTTAAAAAATAATCCGTTTTTCAATCAAAACATGACACGTGACATGTTTTTTTTAATTTTTTTCTTTATTTTTAAAAAACTTAATAGTTTAATTTTTTTAATAAAACAATCTAAAATTCTTAACCTAAAGTTCAAATATTTAAAATTGTCGTTACTGTCTTCGTCGATACCCTCGCCGGATTCCACCGCTACACATGGTGAGGGTCATTCATAATTACGCTAGAGCCCCATCAATAATGTTGGTCTTTACATAAATGAGCATTGGCCACAGCTCAATCAAAGTGAGGAATCATGTGGTCAAATTATTGATCTACTTTATTTGGAAAAAGGAAAGGGCAACCAGACAAGAGATCTCTGATATCCATCCGAATACACCACATGATATTATATAAAAACAATATGATTGCAGCAGTTGAGTAGGCTCATATCATTGTTCAATATTTAACTATTTTATGAGGATTATCTGCGGGTAGAATGGATGAAATTGGAGCTCCTCAAGATTTGGATAAAATGGGGAGAGTTTCATACAGATTGCAGCAGATTTCAATGGATTTCTCCAATGGAAGTGGATAACGCTGTGCTCGGCCTGCAACCTCTTATTATTATACTCATTTCCATGCATGTCGTTTTCGTTTTGCAATTATATCGAAACGAACCTTCTCTTTACTATTTGAATATATCCCGACCTAAATCAGAATAAACATGAACATAAACTATACGAAGTTAAATTCAAATCGAAATAAATTTAGTGATAATTCGAGACTCAAACTTAGAATATTAAAAAACTTAAAAAAAAGCAAAATGGATCATATATATCAACAGACACAGAAGCAAAACTTTATGTTATGAGGGCGAACTTATAAAATTCTAAGGGGTAAGGGAGCGAAAATAGATTTTTAATAACAGATATATAGAAATTTTCTAAAAAATTTATAAATAATATACGAATTTTAAATTTCCAAAGGGACAATCGCCGCCTTCAACTCTCCTCAGTTCATCCATGTATGTATATTAGAAGGTTGATTTGAATGACTCTATTGCACTTTTTAATTAATTAGTTGACAAAGAAAGAGAAAGATAGCTGGAAATTGATTGTACATGTAGTTATCAATATCAGTATGATACATATAACACAAGTTATTTACCCATCCTTTGCTAGTGAAGAATTAGGATGATCCAACCATAATTTTACAAGATGGATGAACAGTTAGATTAAGATAAATAAAATATTTTAAGGTAAAGTTTATTAATCACTAAACTATCTTAAAATGTTTATTTTAGTCATTAAACTTTTAAATGTTTTAAAATAATTGTTAAGTTTGGTTTTTGTTATAAAATAGTCGATGAAATATTAAGAAAAATTGTATAATAACACATTTAATACTTCATATTTATGCTTTCAATCAATTTATTCTTAATTCAATAAATTCCGTGCTTAAAAAGGAAAAATATGTCTACTTTTTATATACATTTATTTCATGCTCTAACTTGTTTTGGAAACCACTATTATAAATAGGCAGCCTGATTGCATTTCATTCCATCCCATAGTAACAATTGTTGTTTCGACCAAGAGAAGCTATGAAGCCAACGCTTGTCTCCACATTGATTCTCGTGTTCGGAGTCTCGTGTGTGGTGGCGGAGCTTCAACGCTTTGAACATGCCGCGAAACCGGATGGTTCGCTGAGCTTCTTGGTGGTCGGAGACTGGGGAAGAAGAGGACTCTATAACCAATCTCAAGTTGCCCTTCAGGTATTTGTTTTCTACTCTCCATTCTCTCTTAAAACTATTCATGATAATTAACACAGTTTTCGAGTCAAATCAAGCATATAATCCTGCGTACATATATTGATTTATCTGTGTTTCAGATGGGAATAATCGGAGAGAAATTAGATATAGACTTCGTAATCTCAACGGGGGATAATTTCTATGACAACGGATTGACCGTTGTCGACGATCCAGCATTCCATGAATCCTTCACTGATATTTATACAGCTCCAAGCTTGCAAAAACAATGGTACACGGTAATATTCTTCAATCTCCCGATCGAGTTTAGTTCATATGACATGTCGCTGGTACAATATATATGAAGACATGAAATCGAATCTTAATTTATTTGTCATGGTTGCAGTGTTGGGTAATCATGATTATAGGGGCAACGTTGAGGCTCAATTAAGTCCCATTCTTAGAAAGATGGATAGCAGATGGCTTTGTCTGAGATCTTTTATCCTTAATGCTGGACCTGGTAATTAAGCTTTTTTATATTATATATATATTATTTTATTTATAACACATTTTTAATAATTTTTCTCATTATTTGTTAGCAGAAATGGCAGAATTTTTCTTTGTAGACACTACACCATTCGTGTCCAGCTACTTCATTGACCCAGAAGATCATGTTTATGACTGGAAAGGCATATTTCCCAGAAAGAATTACGTCAACAATCTTTTGATGGTAACTTTTTTTACTCCTATATTTCACGTATTCTTGTATGTTTGTGTCAACGCCAATATCAAACGAATTAAACTCAATCAACATTTTTTTTATATCTTGAATATGTCATATCTGAACGTGCATCGAATATAAATATCATAAAGGATTAACCTTGATAGAGTGGGGAACATTTTATATAGGAAGTGGAATCAGCTCTAAGAGAATCAACAGCAAAGTGGAAAATAGTAGTTGGACACCATACAATCAAAAGTGCCGGACAACATGGGAACACACATGAGCTTGCCATTCATCTTCTTCCTCTTCTTCAGGCATACGAAGTTGATCTTTACATCAACGGACATGATCATTGCTTACAGCATATAAGCAGCAGACAAAGGTAAATACATACATACATACATACATACATTCGTACATACATGTATATATTTTGTTATACTAAAAGTGTGTGATTATGGTGGTAGTGGGATTCAATTCATGACAAGTGGAGGGGGCTCAAAGGCATGGAGGGGAGATGTTGGTACATGGAATAATCCACAGGAAATGAAACTGTACCACGATGGACAAGGTTTCATGTCTGTGGAAATGACTCGGACAGAAGTTGACATCAAATTCTATGATGTTTTTGGTACTGTTTTGCACAAATGGACCACTTCCAAGCTACTTTCTTTGGCTATTTAACCAAAAAAGTTTATCCCATTAAACCACCTTTGCTTCGTGGCATCACCGAATGTAAAGAAAGTACGAAGCAGCGGACGTTTAAATTCGAATCTTAAATCTATGAATTGAATTTTCTTAACCAAACTATTATGAATTTGAGATTAATTAGGTTGATTTGCAAGTTAACCCAAGTTGTTGCTTCATATTAAAAAGGCTTAATAGGTAAATAAGTGCCAAAACTATACTTATTTTTCCATATATGTGCCTAAAGTATTTTTCGGGCCAAATAGGTGTATAACGTTTTCAAAGTTACCATTTAGGTGCTTTGCCGTTAACAACCGTTAAAAATTCCATTAGCCAATAAAAACATGACACGTGGCATGTTTAATTTATTTTCTTTTATTTTTTAAAAAGAATTTAGAATTTTCAAAAATATCCTAAAACTCTCAAAAATTTCCAAATCCCTAAATTCCTAAGTCTCAAATATCGATTCCAGTCGTTGCTGCCACCGCCGACCACTTCTGTCACCAGACCCCGCGATCATTTCCCCTATCCTCCCGTCACCGACAGTCAACCGACTATGTGTCTATCGTTGAAATAAAGTCGAACTCGCAAAAAAAATGGTCGAATGCAAATGGTGGCCAATCGGCCGACGAATGACGTTCGAGTCTTGCGACAAGAGAAGGAGGCATCATTCTTTCGCCCGCAGCGTGATGAACAACGGCGATAGTGGCCGGATTTGAGGATCTAGAGATTTTGGGGTTATTTTGTGAATTTTGAGAAATATAGTGATTTTTTTAAACATTAAGTTAAAAGAAATTAAAATCAGTGTCATGTTTTGATTGGTTAAATTTTTTTAAACGACCGTTAATAGCCATGCACCTAAAACGAGAACGGTAAAAATATTAAGCACCTATTTTACCTGAAAAATACTTTAAGCACCTATCTAAAACAAAAGGTATAATTTGAGCACTTATTTGACACCTATTAAAAAACCCATACAATTTTAATTGTGCTAGCGATTGGACTTCAATTTTTTGAATCCTGATAAGCAGATGGATTCATTATGGTCCATATCACAACTTATTACCACTTTGGTCATTGTAAGCAACATAAAAATAATCACACTTCTATCTTAATTAGTGGTTGAAAATTCGATATTCATTCGAAATATGAAACAACTTTAAAATTTGCGGTTAATGTCTATCTCTAATATAAACGAACAGAGCGCAGGAAATTAATCATCGAGTTCACTCCTATAAAGATTTTAGGAAATAAAAAAAAAAACTCACTTCAATTATTGCAGCCGAAGGGTGATTCATTTCTTCAAAAATAAATGAAACATTGTGGATTATTAAAATCCAAGTTTGTTGAATGTGAATTGAATAAAGATTCTACACGTTACGTACTTAGTTAACCAATGCTATCACAAGCATGATTCATGAGGTAATAATGTTGAGAAAATTAGTCAGCAAATCATTAATTAATTAATGGATTTCATTTGTTAATTAAAATAAAACAGAGAGAATCAGAAACATGAATCATGAAACTGATTGATCCTTCAAAAAATTTATATTTCTGGGTTTGATTCAAGTTTACACAATTTGTCTGCACAAAGAATTAAGGATAATAAAGAGATTCTATGTTCTTTAATGATTAGCGACTTATTTGTAATAATGTTTTAATTGAGTTATATGTTACCGAACTTAAAATTTAAGTAACATGAAGTATAATTTACCATAATATGTTCTTAACAGAACTGTAAACCCGATATTAATAAGAACCAAAGTTGAATTAAGAATGGAGAATCCACCTAGCGTCGGATTTTCATATATTAAGATAACAAAAAAAAACATGGAAGTCTGGAATGCTGCCGCTCTTTAAACTCATTGCAGTTTAGAGCCTACCTGGCTACCTCCTCTGCCTTCTCTCTTTCTCTGAACTGAACTACTAGCAGGTTTGCTCGACATTATTGTCGGAACATTGTTGTTCTTCCTTCACGGCAACCCCGTTGCCAGTTCCGTCTACACTTCCAATGCACTCTTGTTTCGGAGATTTTTCATCCATCCTCCCATTAGTTGAAGTTGTATGAAGATTGGCTTTCCCAATGCAGTTCTCCTTTTCCAGTTGGGAAGTTGTCTCTGCCGGAACGTTGAGTTCAGTTGCAATATTTAATTCCTGTGGTGATGAATTACTGGAGCCTGGTGGAGGAAGGAAAACTCCAGTGCCGGGAATAGGTAGGCGAGGTGGAGGATGCCTTGGAGGAGGAGCAGTTGGCCACCCAGTTGAACCAGGTGGAATAGGGACCGGAGCATGAAAAGGTATTGCAGGAGAAACTGGAGCAGGCACAAATAAATGTTGAACACCATTTGGAGGTGGAATTTGTGGGCGATTTGGTGTGGCTGGGAGCACAACCGCTGTTGGTATTGCTGTATAAGGCTTGGCACCGGCAGAAGGGCAAAAATGATTGGGTGATCTACTAGGTGGCGGACCCCATTTTGACGGCTGAGTAACTGAAGGTGAAGGAAGCCTCTGGTTGTCAGTCATGAATTTGTTTGGTTGATACTTTGTAAACGTGATAAGTATGCGTTGCTTTCGGACAGAGGGAAGTGCATGTTTGGCGAAATCAGCTGATTTTCCATGAATCATAAGGAGAGAACTGCATGATAGTTATGAAACACATAATATTAGGGAAATGATCAAAATTAGTAATCTGGGGAAAAAATATATATATTATTCAATTCTAAACATGCACCATTCTCCTAGAACATCAAAGGGTTGTGAAAGTGATAGGATCGAGAGAAAACAGTTAAATAATTACCCCGGTGAAAGAGAAAGATTTAGAGAGCCTCTAAAGTCCCCAGAATGATCAAATGCAATTACTCTTCCAAAAGTAATATCGCACTCGGTCAAGAACATGATGCAAACGGGTTTTCCATACCAAGGTGGTAACATGTGAGGCGGTGAATGATCCCCTTTAAATATAAAAAGAAAAACCCAGTATTAGTATTTACACTAAGCTCATTTCATGCAAAACCACTAGAAGCACCATCATTACCTACCTCATTATAGACATCAATGATGCAAGAGTCTGGTTTTGAAGTTATAATTTGCAAGTCAACCAGACGTTCAATAGCATCTTGCAGCAAGGAGGGAATGACTTCAATTCTCCGCTCTGGTAAAGCTCAATCAAATTAGAATGCAATTGAGGTATAGTTACTTAGAGAATATCAGTTGATAAATAGATATATATTTCATTACTTTCTTTGTGCATGTGTGTGTTTGGGGGTGGGGGGGAGGAGTCAAGGAGGGTGAGGCATGCCTTTTGAAGTCCCTGCAGTAGTGTCAACATCTAGAGGTGCATCTGCGATCGGAAGGCCCAACTGGATCATCTCTCTACCATGTCCCTTCATTGACTTTTTTGAAGCCACATATGTCTGGCCTGCTTCTCGTAAATTATTATTTAACAATTCAGCTTTAATGATATCGGAATGCAAATAAATGTTAAGTAAAAAGGAAAAGCAGTATCGTTCGTACATTTCTGCTTGTCTAGGTCGGATTTTCTAATATTCTCATGTCGTAAACACTTTATTCTTTTGGCTACTTCCACACTATAACATGACTCAATTTTTGTGCAGTTAGGATACCTGAACTCCACATAATTAAGTTCCTTGCCCATGCACCATAGTAAGAAGGGAGACCAGACTAAACAGTTAAAAATCTCCAACCTAGGCTGCTAAGACTCGAATGCAATTTTATAGGCTAATTAACCTGACTGCCCTACAGCATTCTAATAAATGTAAATCTTTCCTCCTCTAGAATCATTTATATGAATCTATATAGGGACTCAAAAGTGCAGAGCTAAGTCCCAAGCTGAATTTTATACAACAAAATAAACATGAACAAAAAAGTAGTAGATTATTCACATATATCTTATGATTCAAAAGAAATTTATTTCACTACATTAGCCTAGCTGACAAAAAACAGAATTTTTAATGCCAGTAAAATAATAATATTTAAAATGCCAAGTGATTGAAATGAAAAAGTAGATACAATCACAAATAAACCTAGAAATCTAGCTTACTGATACAAGCAAGCTAATCTATATCCTCACAAGTGGTTCAAGGAAACTGAGAGTTTTCCAATGCCCTTGAACAAGATGTTGTCCTTTTTCTAACATATTTTTTTTTTTTTTTGTCACCTCATTATAATAAACTATGAACTCATCATATTAATCCCAGGCAGTTGATCTTACACTCATTAGAAAGTGCTAGAATAGGGAAAACCTACATGTTATAATGGAGCAAAAAACAAAATAACCTGCAATTTCTACCCGTTCCAAGAAGTTATAACATGCAAGAATAAAAATAATAAATAAACAAAAAGAACCAAGATTTATAGTACGCGAGTAAAGTGGGTTAGAGCAGGAGATGTTGTAGGCTTGTAACATTAACTACATAACACAAGATTGACATAACCCGCAAATAGCTGAATATTCAGACCTATATTCAATGATCATGGTCTAGTTCTACTTGGTAACAAGTTAGTGAGAAAATACAAATTCATAAAGGTCAGAAGATCAGGTTTGCCAATAGGACAGACAAGCTATGAGCCCTTTTGACCAGCCACTTATATGGTCAACCGATGAATGCACTTGAAGCACAAGTCCAATGGAATAACAGCTCAGATATCATTCCACACTAAATAGGTAACTTGGGTAAAGCATACATCATATAGCTAAATATGAACTTTTCTTTTATTTGGAATTGACCATTCCTATTTCTTTTCGTTTTCTCAACACATCATAAATTTGAAAATTTGACTATAGATAAAAGTAACCAAGGAAACAAGTAGAAGTTTCCAAGGAACAAATGCAAATTTTGAAAGTTACTTCCTTCTAGCTAGACCAAGAAAAAAAATGAACTTGTACGATTACTTGCCTTGAAATTGTCCTCTTTTCCCTGCAGCCCTTAAATCAATTACCAATGAGACTAGATTTGAAACTTCCTTCTCATCAAACAGTTCCTCATACAATTTTAGTCCATCCACCACATTGACCTTAACATAAAAATAAAGGCTTATAAGAAGTTGAAACATTAGGGGGAAAGAGAAGCAAGAAGCTATCAGTCCATCCAGAATTTTACAAAATATCATCATAACAATTATAAAGAATTACCATTTTTCCGTCAAACGTCTCGTTGCAAACAAAAGTTTTTGGGCCCATAGCATTCTGATTTCCATTCTGATTTTGGGAGGAATGTGGATCTTTCCCTAAAAGATCATTAATAGAAAAAAAATATTAATATAACAGAACATAGTGAAATTAGTATTAAACAGTAAGGAATTTTTCAGAAAACCAAAAATATTTGAGTTCAACATATGTTGCAGGCATTGAATCAAATGTGCAATAGCAAAATACCCTACCCAGTTAATTCTCCCCTTCCTGACTATTAGAAAGAGAATATTTTCTTTTTTCTCTAAAAATAGATAAATAAATTTGGAAAAGTTGACATCTTGGTCCAAAAAAGAATCTAGTGAACCTTAAATGTACAGCACTTGATACTCATACATAGAGAAGCTTCCAAGTTCAGGACCTTATAAGAGCTAAAAGCAACCGATAACAAAAGTAAAAGGTGGTACCTTTATAGCCTGATGTGTATCCTCCATTTACATCTAGAGTTCCAGGTTCTGTATTATCAGCATGAGGTTTGGAATCAACATCTGATTACAATACATAATTAAGATGAAAGAGTATCAATTAACTTTTCTGAAAAAAAACTAATTATTAGCTAATGTGGTATCACAAAGAAGCTTAAAAATGGATCAAAAGAACCTTCACCAAGAACAAAATAAAATTTTCTTGGAATTTGAAGGAAAAACTAGATGATTGCCTTCAGAACTGATATAAAATGCCCCATGCCAAAACACAATTCTAATTAAATTTAGAAAGTCTCTATCGGGATACCTTAAAAGATAAAAGTAACACTCCAATCAAGTTATTTATCCTCTACAAGATTTGGTAATAGTTTTCATCTTCTCCAAGATTGTAAAAAGTTATTAAATGCATGTCCCAATTGTTAATTAGGTATGTAGGTATATGGATATTCAAGGCAAAGTGGCAAATATGGAATGTGAATTGTGATAGCAATTTCCAATTAAAATATATTGCTTTAAAATCCTTTAGTTTTAATAGAAAGTTTACCAAAAACAAAATGTTACTTTCTAGTTTAGGATAATTTGCATAATCCAAGAACGAAGGCATATACAGCACATACAGAAACACCATGCTTTTTAAGCAAGCAAATTTCACTCATCTCCATCACAAATTAATGACCACACATATCAAGCTAACAATACAATACATCATTAAATTTCACCACAATGTAAGTAAAACATAACAAAAGAAACATGAGCCAAGTAGTTACCTTTTTCATCGGCCGTGCCCTTATCCTCCGCCTTTGCAACTTCACCACTCGGTTTAACTTCCTCACTCCCTTTCTCGTTCCGGTTCAAAACTGTGGTGACATTCGAATTCCCATCACTATCCACCCCAGAATTATGCACTTCTTTAGCCACTTCCATCCTATGCCCCTTAAACCCGAAGCCGGATCTTCTAAATTCCTTTCCCCCAACCTTCCCTTGATCATAATGCCTCTGTCTCCGTCTCCACACAACCTGTTGAAGCGCCTGCGAAACTTCGGCAACCGAAAAGTATTGCTGCATATGAAGCACGGGGTTCCAATGACACCTCCTTTGTTGAATGCAAGCTATGACGGCTTCATACTCCCCAACATCACCAACCTCACGCAAATGTTGACTGAGGAAGTCAATCATAGCATTGGCCGCGGCGAATTCCCCTCGCAGCCAATAGATAAAGCCGTCACGCTCATCGGGGAGCCATTGCCGGTGTTGGTGATGATGGATCTCTCCACCTCCTGCACCTCCACCACCACCAACTATGACTCCACCAGAACCGGCGCCACCGCCAGATCCGGCAGCTGCAGGCGCAGGAAACTGCATTTTATCAGATAAAACTACATTTCCCGATGGCATTGCCATTGAGAAAACACCTTCCTAAACCAATTCAACAATAAACCCAGATTACTAAAACAACATATATGAGCTAAAATACCCGTAAACCATCTAATTATTATAAATCCCACAAAATCCAATCGGATCACGTTAACTCTTAAATAACTCAACTTTAAAAACAATTCCTTGAAACAAAAAAACAAATGGGTTTCTTTTATTTCCTTTTTTACTTGATTTAACCCGATCTAATAAAAGATTCGCAATGGGAAAAGGAAATGGCTAACAAAGTACAGAAAGCAATGACGAAATCAAATATGAAAACTGGGGTTGGCCTAGTTTAGTTAGATCTGGAAAAAAAAATTGGGTCTTTGCTTTTGTTGTGTTGTGCGTGTGAAGCTACAGTGGTTCAACACACTGAAGTGAGTGCCAAAGAAACCTTTTTTAAAAGGATATTGAGAGATTTAGGGTTTGGGTTTAATTGTATTTTGGGTGAAAACAGAGAGGACTGTTGTTGTATGAGAGTGAAACTGAACAAAAATGGCTTAGAGAGCACGCAAACATGTGTATGGTCTTAAATGGTGACAAAACAAACTTCGTTTTTTCACCGGAGAAATATTTTTTGAACCCTAATGGAAGTTTATACTTATTTATTAAACAATCGAGTTTTATTTAGGCTTAAATAAAAAATAAAGGTTTAAAGTATATTTTTTAAATTTTAAGTGTTTAAATGTTTTTTTATAAAAATAGGCATTTAAAGTTTTAACTGTTAAAATTTTAAATGTTTTGTAGTTAATTACCGTAAAAAAATTCTTTAATCAATAAAAATTAGACATGTGCCACATTTTAATTTATAATTTCTTTTAATTATTTTTTTATTTTTAATAACTTAAAATTTTTCAAAAAAATCTTAAAATTCTAAAAACTTCTAAATAGACCTCAATCCTTAAATCCTAAAACCTCAAATCTTCATCGTTGCCACCGTCGGCTGTTGTCACTGACCTCACTCATGTGTTCACCGGACCCCAGCAGATCATTTACCCCAACTAGTCGTCGCCAAAAATAGATGAACGGTGTACCAGCCAAACATTAAACGTCGAATGTAAAATAGTCGTTCGATTGACACACCTTCGCCGATTTTCGAGACAGCACGTTGGGGGAAATGGTCGGCTGAGATTGGCGATCGAACGAGTAGGGTCGGCGACGGCGGCCGACGGCGGTAGCGGTGAAGATTTGGGGATTTGAGATTTTGTTATTTTTTGGGATTTAAGGACTGATTTTAATATTTTTTTAGAATTTCAGGATTTTTAAAAAATAAAATTTAATTTTTTTCAAAAATAATTTTAAAAAATTAATATTCCCGCCATTTGTCGTGTTTTGATTTGATAACGGATTTTTTTAAAAGGTCGGGCACCTAAAATTTTAACGGTTAAAACTTTAGGTGCTTATTTTTACAAAAAAAAATACTCTAGGCACCTAAAGTTCAAAAACGATATATTTTGAACACTTGTTTTTCATTTAAGCCTTTAATTTAATTTAAGATGTGTTTGATTCGTTTGTTCACGAATAAATTTATCTATTTTTTATTTATTGAAATTTTAAATATATAAAAAATTAAGAAATAATTCCAATAAAAATTATGGTTTAGTTAGGTCGGATTCTTATCTATATCCCTCGTTTAAAATGATGGTTAAAAATTTGATATTAAATCCCAATCAAATATCCTTTTAATGCAATTAAAATGCTTTTTTATTGAAAGTCGAACTACAATGCTATATCATTATTAGAGTATTAAATTGTAGCCGTAATACACCAGTTAAATCGTAATAGTTTTAAAAGTCATTATTTGAAATTTAAATTATAGTTGCAGTCGCATTTTTAATTACTTTATATTTATTGAGGTTGTAGACATAAATAATACTATTGTTGTCGTTACAGTTATCGCGGCCATGAATTTTGTTAATAACATATTTTATGACAGATATAATAAATACGGATATAACATTTTGGAACAGTGTTTGAACCACTATATAACAACCATTATTGCAATTACGGAACGCTATCTAAATCACTGAACTCGTCGTAACATCGCAAACGACAACTACGACTATGTTCGATAAATAGCGGTTTGAGTCAATTTTAGAGATTTTAGCTAATATTAGAGGTTAGACCAGTCAAATCGCCGAATAGTATATTGAAATAGCAGATTGCAGTGAAACCTCTAATTTTAACAAAATTGTTAATATGAATTTTTTGAAATTAGAGATTTTCACATAAGAGTTATAAAGACCCTTATACCCTTGATAATTATAAAAAAATCTTAAAAAACCCAAATTTAACCTTTTTCTATTTTAATTCTCCTCCCCACCCAAATTTAACCTTTTTCTATTTTAATTCTCCTCCCCTTGTATTTATATTAGGGGTGCTTATTGAGTTGAGCAGCTCACAAACAACTCAAGCTCGACTCGGTCAAAACTCGATTAACGCTCGACTCGAGATCTTAGAGAGTCAAGTCGAGCAAGGTCTAGCTCGACTCGATAAGTTTGTGAGCAGCTCGTTATTTTTTATAAAGTCGTTTATGATTTTTTTGTGGTTACCTTAAAAACTTTTGGTTTCAAAATTCCAAAATATTTTCTATTTCCCGAAAATTTAAAAAAGTTAATTTGTATTAATAAGAAATTAAATTATAGGGTCTTTCATTTTTTATTAAAGTTTTTTTTCTTTTATTATTACTTTATGTATAAAGTAAAAAAAGAGAAAAAAATCTTCAGTTTTTACTTCCCAAATAAAAAAATCCGATTGAAAGTTAAAATCCCCAAAATTTTAAGGTATTCTCTTTTTTGTTGTTCATCAAATATTGCTGAAAAAAATAAAAAGGTTCTCACACTTGAATATCAACTTCATCTCTAACTCAGTCATGACATGCTCGTTTATTTATCTCCTCAAACCTTATATTTTCTGAATTTCTATGTTTATATTAAGCTATAATAGTATCACTAGATTTTACCTACATTAAAAAAACAAGGTAAAATTTTGGCGAGCTTAATGAGCAACGAGTTGAGTCGAACAACGAGATTTTTTAACGAGCACGAGTGGAGCACTACTCAACTCGCGATCGACTCGCTCGATAAGCACCCCTAATTTATATTGTGATATTTTTAAACTAATACTTTTTATTTTTTATTCTCACACGTTTATATTTGTATTTAAATTTAATAATTAATTAAATTATAAAAATAATTATATAAACAATAAATTAATATATCTTTCAAATATGCTTAGTAGTGTTATATTTAAAAAATATTATTTATAATCAAATTAATTAAACAAGTATCGAATATAATCATGTCCTTATGTCATCTTATTTGTTTAAATAATCAAACAGCTATCGATTATCAGTCAATTTTATCAAATACTTTTATACAATCAACTAATATAATCCAGTAATTAAATCAACTAATGTAATCCGCTATCAACTATATGTTAATTACTAAGTATGTCCTACGTTTAAAATAATAGGATACAACTTCCATAACCATTAACCACGACATCGCGACCGTATCTGTGACCACAACCGCGGTAAAATCTCTGCAAGCCGCAAGGTGTATGACAGAACTGATGAAAACCATTCTGTCTAAATCCTAACGCCTAAAAAGCAAACAAGAACAACACTTCTTTTGCTTTGTTTCTCTCTTTAGAAGAACAATGGCTGTTAATTTTATTATACAATTTTCTCTGGTTCAATCAAAAGCTTCACTGTCTGCTAAAACCCTTCAAAATCCATCTCTGTCTCAGCTATCCAGGCTCTCTCCTCCATCAAGTTTCTCTCTTTTTCTTCATCATTTTTTTGGGGGATCTTTCTCTTGGTGTACAATGTAATCGAAGGAAGGTTCTCTTTATTTTTGTTTTGCAGGAGTTGAATTTTTGCTATCCAAAAAAATGGGATTGTTCAAAAAGCACCATTGGCATCGGCTGTATCGGATTCAACCGCTTCAGTTTTGGAGACTAAGAAAAGCAGAAAGAATCCGATCATCGTCATTGATAACTATGATAGTTTCACTTAAAATCTTTACCAGGTTGGCTTGCATGTTCAAAATTTGTGTCTTTTTTCTCTTAATTGCTCTGGTTTTGGACTTGATTCTAGAAATGTTGTTTGGTTGCTTAGAAATTTGTTGATTGTTAATGTCAACAGGGGTCAGATTCGGTGGACCGACGGTGGTTCTATGTAAGAATGTATTTGTTGCCCTCGGTATAGTGAATGGTAGTGCCTCTATAGTCCCCATGCCCTGTTCCTCTCATTGCATATCCTGTTTATACTGCCGGGACAGGTGTCACGACCAGGTAGTCGTGCGTGTTGATTGGACTGGCTATGATGGGATGTCGTAGGTTCATATCGTCACCCGCAGTGATCTCGCCATGCATTACGGAGGATGCTGGTCAGGTCGTGGACGATTGCGTACGATCGTCGGATGACCTTCGTGTGATACTGCTTGCGACCCTGTTTATGTGTCGTAGGCTGTATGGCTTTGACACGTGGCGGTGGGTATTTTTAGGTACTAACAAAATTCATTAGGAAAACAACAGGAAATAGATTTACTGGTTACCAAGTTCATAGGGAATTCATTGTGCTTGTTTGTGAAACAATAGATTCATGCTTGTAAATGATCTAGAAAGAAAATCTTTGAAATCTTTGAATGTTGAAAATTTATTGTTTTTGGTATGATTTTAGTTCTTTCTTGGAAAGTGAAGGATTAATTTTTCAAATGCCGGGCTTCGACATAACTGTTTACCTCAACGACATTGTTGCAACTTGATTACCAGTAAGAAACATGATATGTCAAGAGTGATTCCTGCTGAATGAATATCGGTACGGTGCAGTTAATCTGGTATCTCTGATACTGTTGGTGACTTGATTTAATGGTCTTGACCAATGATAAGCTCCGAGAAAACCGACTATTAGGGAATAGAGTGACGTCTAGCTTCCAATGTCGAGAATCAGCCTTACTTCGCTCGTCTATTTCCTTTTAAGCTGCGGACATGCTTCATTTGATTGTCGCCTTATGAAACGAGTAGCACGATAAATAATTTTCAGAGCTTGAAATGTGGCCTTATGAACATTTTTGTTTGCTTGATCTCTTACTTTTCTTGGTTGCTAAACTAACAAATAACAGAGAATCCTCAGAATTTACCTGCAATTTTGTAGTATTTGGGAGAGATGGGATGACACTTTGAGGTTTATCGGAATGACAAGGTAACTGTTGAAGAGTTGAAAAGGTAAAAATTTACCTTTGGCCTAGTGCAATATTGTTTATTAATCCACTTGAGTAACATGATGGTCACTCGGGTAGTGTATCTCTAAAGATCTTATTCGATACAGTATAAACGAACAACTTTCTTGTTATGTTTGCAGGAAAAACCCTAGGGGAGTGCTCATCTCCCCTGGCCCAGGTAATAGTTTGCAAATATTAACCAAAAGCATAAGAACTTGTCGTATTTAACCTTGTTATTCACTTTTTTATCCGTTGTATGGGTGCACCCCAAGACTCCCAAACAATTTTGGAACTTGGACCTGTTGTTCCTTTGTTTGCAGTGCATCGGTAAAGCTTTTGGAGGTGAGTGTCCTAGGATACTTTTAAGTAACTATTATTCGTTTTAATTCTGAATTATCGATATTATCTGAATACATATTCTAAGCTAGTTAGATCGGAGGCTAACCCCTAGTTGTGCATTTTCATCATGGAAGCTGATCGATCGCTTGCTGGTGGGAATTTTAACATAATCTGTTTGGCTTCATTGCAAAATGCACGGATAAAGTTCTCTTGTATATTATGATGAGAAGGCGGAAGATGGTTTGTTTACGGGATTGTCAAAGTATATGTTCTTCTCTCATGATTTTCCTTTTAAAATTCCATAGATCTCTGGTTCGACGGTTTAAACTTCTAAATCCGATTCCGATTTATTTCATACACCTCACATTATCTGCAGTTCTCACTAATTTTGTGCCTTTTCCAGCCCTTTCAGTGCTGGCAGATATCAAGGACAGTTTTCCCGGGGAAGCACTTGAGGTTACTGCCTGGACCGAAGATGGACTGATAATGGCTGTTCGGCACAAAGTCTACAAGTATCTACAGGTAAGATTAGACTGCTACCTCTTTTACACGTAACGTAGAGACTTCCCTGATTGTTATGTTTGTTTGCCATTTACTGAATTTTCAGCCATGTTTGATTAGATATCGTTAAGTCTATTGAAACTCGCAGGGCGTTCAATTCCATCCAGAGAGCATCATAACCCCAGAAGGCAAAACGATTGTCCGCAACTTCATCAAACTGATGGAGAAAAAAGAGACAGCTGAATCCAAGAATTAGAGGTCTTGTTCTTCACAGAAATACCCCGGTCGTATATGTCACCGATCTGCACAGGCAATAATCGCCTGAGATCGTTTCTCCTGTTCTTTTTACATTTTTCCTTCAGCACCATGTAAGTTTTCTCGTGGAATTGAAACATGATCAACTTTGAAAACTTTTCTGAATGCATTTCCTTCTTAACAGTTGATTCTTATAGGAAAAAAGAAGAAAATTCTTGGACACCAACCACCATGGAATCATCTCAATGATTTACATGTTATTTCTCATGTTATGTTATGTATGCATCCATATTCCATACATATGAATTATGATATACATACACGCCTATATATATATATATATGATATATCAAAGAAATCTTATCTGGTTTAAAAGGTTGTGAGATATAGCTTTTCCATGAGCTTTGCATGAATGATTACAGATAACTATGAATGATTGTGCGGTCTAAAATACTGGGAAAGTCTTCTTCTTTCTTTTTTGCATTTCAATCCTACTCATTGAGATTGCAATTTCCAGTTCAAAATTGGCTGTCAAATTATAATGATGTCAACCGCAAGTTATTTCAGACGTTTGTGACCCTTATCTTTCACATTACCTTTTGTGCAAAAGGTTTATATGTGATGTACTTTGAATGAAATAAATTTATTATACCAACGGATTGGTCCAACGTAGAAAATTTTCGTTAGAAGCAGGGTTGGTCTTGAGATTTTAGAGGCTCGGGGCGAACTAAAAAATTAGGCATCTATTAATAAGTATTAAAACAAATTAATTTCAAGAGTAGGCCCCTAAACAAATACTGAAACGTTTTAATTTTAAGAGTATACCCCTAATAATAAATATTGGGAAAAATAAGCCTCTAATTACAAGCATTGAAAAAATTAGACCCTAAATAACAAGTATTGAAAAAAGATTGGAGCCCAAATAACAAGTATTGAAAAAAATAAATTTTAAGATTAGGTCCCTAAGAACAAATATCAGGAAAAACTGGGCATCAAATAACATGTATTGAAAAAAATGAACACCATATAACAAATATTGAAAGAAATGAATTTTAAGAGTAGCTCATAATAACAAAATATTGAGAAAAAATGAGCCTTTAATAACAAGTATTAAAAAAATTGGACCCCAAATAACAAATATTAGAAAAAATAAATTTTAAGAGTATGTTCATAATAACAAATATCAAGAAAAATTGGTCTCAAATAAAAAATATTAAAAAAATTAAGAGTATGCCCATAATAACAAATATTAGAAAAAATTGACCATATAATAACAAGTATTGAAAAAATTTGGGCCTCAAATAACAAGTATTAAAAAAATTGGACACCTAATAATAACTATTAAAAAATTAAACTATTACTATTTAAGTAGTAAAAATTAAAGAAGAAGAAAAAAAGAGATATTTCTTTCTAATATTATAATCAAATTATTATTTCTTTTGTTTGTTATTTATGCCCCAAAGTGGGGGCCTCTACTTAATATTATAACTAAAATTTGAGGTCTTTTCTATTATAATCGTTGAAGTAGTAAAAATTAGGGAAAATGGAGCCCTGGGCAGTTGACCGGTTCGACCTGCCCCAGAGCCGACCCTGATTGAGAGGCTCAACCACTAAAATTAGATGTACGACTCGAGTTGATTTGAATAGTCGGGGTGAAGCCCTAAAAAACCGGAAGGGTGACAAAAAAATCATCCAATGTGAATTTGGATATTTATGGATATCTAATCTGTTTAGTTTTTATATTCGAAAAAATTATCATCCGCTATAGATTTAGAGCAAATATGGACAGCTTCATATATTGATTGTTTGAATTGGTTTTGTTTTATGCATATGCAAATTTGAATTTAGATATTCGAATCTGACACCATATTATAAAACAAAGAACACATTTGCTTCTAAGGAGATTTGATCCTTGCTCTTTTAATCTTTAGCGGGTTTAAATTCGAGATTTATGCGAATTCATATATTCAACATGTGATTTAAACTTTTAAATTCAAATTTTTATGACTTTAGATATTTAACAGATAATAATATTTAATTTGTGTTTAAATTCTAATAGAATACTCCAATAATTTGCGAATAAAAAATGAATTTAAATTTTTAAGAAGATTTACATATTCCAATTCATATAATTCAAAAAATGCAAATATTTGACCTTTTCATTCTTAGATATAATCACACAATATCCTCCCAACTAATCCAGATTCAAATACTGCACAAAAACATTATAAATTCTCAATTTACTCCATTTACAATACCAAAACCGATATTCATTTCATATCTATTACATAGCCTAATCTTCAAGTTAATGTCGTTTCTTAGCCTAAAGAAACATCCCCCATCAAAGTTGAAACCATGTAGGGGCGTAAACGAGCCGAGTCGAGCTCGAGTAGTGCTAAGCTTGACTCGGCTCATTAAGATTTCGATTTCGAGCTCGAGTAATTTTTAATGAGCTTGAAAAATCTGAGCTCGGCTCGTTAAGAACTCGAGTCAAGTTCGAGCTTGATTCAAGCCCAATCGAGTCAAGTGTTGACCGATCTTTGACTGTGTCAGACTCGAGTAGCTCACCATCTGTCATGTATCATTTAAAGCCTTATAAAAAACTTTAATACACAAGTTGTGTAAACTCAAGCTTGTTAATTTTAGGGTTTAGGATGTTAGTTTAGGGTTTAGAGGTTAGGTTGTTGGGTTGAGAATTTAGGATTTAGATTTTAGGGTTTAGGGCTTATGTTTAGGTTTATATTTTAGGGTTTTTATGAATTTAGATTTTAAATTATAAAAAAATAAAAATTAGTATATTATATTTTCGAGTAGCTCGCGAGCTTTTCGAGTCGGGTATCAAGTAGCTCAGCTCAGCTCGTTAAGAACTCGAGTCGAGCTTTGACCGAGTCGAGCTCGAGTAGCTCGCGATCTGTCTCGTCTCATTTACAGACTTAGGGGTGATAACGAGCCAAGCCCGAGCCTGGGTAGGCTCGACTCGAAAATATTATTACTGAGAACGGCTCGGGCTCGAGGCTCGTCGAGCTCAACTTAGATAGTTTAAGCTAGGCTTGTTGCTTCCTCAAATTGCTTTAAATATTTTTCTTGGAATTTTGTGAAATAACATGTAAAAACATGTTTGGGAAGAGATAATTTTTTTTGCATAATGTCAAAAGATGTCCCCAACGTTTGACTAAATTGTCATTCCGGCCCTTATTCTTTTTTTGAAGTAATTTAGCCCTTAACGTTTTATTTTGGGTTAAAATATCTCATCTACGGATGGAAATTGTTAGTCAACCAACGATAAATAGCTTGAAATGACATGATAAACCTACATGGCAGTGCACACCGCAATAGCAGTGTCATATAGGTTAATATGCTGACTTTATAGAATGATACATCGATCAAAAAAATAATTTCATAAAATTTATAAAATATAAAATATTTTTCTTCTGACATGTCATTCTTCCAAGTCATTGCAAGTAATGTATTGTCAGATGACTACCAGTTTTCATTCATAGATGAGCTATTTTGACCCAAAACGAAACATTGAGAGCTAAATAGTTTCAAAAAAGAATAGAGGCCAAAATGACTATTAAATCAAACGTTATGGGTATTTTTTTGACACTATAAATGTTTTTTGAAGTTCACAAAGTAACCGTAGTACGTTTTCTAAATTATGCAAGTCCAAAAGGAGAAGGAGATTTAAAGTATTTAACCATGATAACAAGTTAACAATACTGAAACATACAAGTATGTATATAATTATTTCGAGCTTGTTCACAAACTTTTTGAATTAAAGTTGAGTCTGTTAAGCTCGGCTTGTTAAAGTTTCAAGCCGAGCACAAGCTCGAATCAAACTCATTCGTGTTGAACTTTAACCGAGTCAAACCTGAATAGATTGTGAGCAGTTGAGGCTCATTATCGCCCTAGTTTCAGGTCCCAAATAGGGATGGCAAAATTACCCGTCTCCGACCCAACCCGTTGTGCCCCAACCCGATCGGGTTTTTTCTTATGATTTTCGGGGATCGGGGCGAGGCGGATATTTAAAAATGTAAAGTCGGGTCGGGCGGGTTCTGGTATGATATGAAAATTCCTCGCCCTGCCCCGGTATTTTTTTATTATTTTTATTATATTTATAAAAATACCACTATATATAAATACTTTTAGGGGTTTCAATATATTTTTTAGTTTGTGTTTATCGTAAATTTTTGTTACATATCGTTCGAATTTTAACATATCTGATTCTAGAAGTCAACGGTTCGAGTTTATTTTTTTTAAATATGTATTTTTTTTCTTCATACGAGTAATTTAATTGGTTTTATTTTATTTTTTATATAGTTTAAAGTCTGTGAAATTTATATTTTGTAAATATAATGGTCGTTCGATCGAATCTAACATTTATCGTCGACAAAATTTAATATATTTTTTACATTTTCGGTTTGGTCGGGGTCTGATTTAGAGTTTATAAATCAGAGCAGTACGAGACAAATAAATTATTATTTTATTCCCGAAATGGGGCGTGGTCGAATTTTAAAATTAATATATCAGAACGGGTTTGGGTGGCCAAAAACCCGCACCGCCCCTGGTCCCAAACGTGGTGCCCATTTGCCAGGCCCCAACTGGTCACATCTAACCGACCATAGATTCCAACTACCCTTTGACCATATGTTCAAATTCCTTTTGGTCTGACGCACATACAAGACTGCCCTAAACTGTGGCAATTAAATGCGACAATTTTGGGTGCTGCAGATGTTTCTTTGAACCACCAGGAATAAAAGCAGAAAATTTAACTTAAAATTAATTTTAAAAAGGAAAAAGAAAAGTATTTCATTGAACCCAATCTGTAAAAGCTATAGAGAGATAACATAAAGGATAGAAATGGAACATATAAAAACAACTCTCTCTATATATGTATACACACAAAGCTGATCCCCCAACTAAGTAATGATGCAAGGCCTTCTTTATTAGATGGAATCAGCCTCGGATAAACTTGCTCGGCTGCGGTGGCGTCGTTTCCCGTGGTGGCGCCTGCCTCCTCCGAACGTGACCGGATCGAATTTCTTGAGTCGTTCAGCTTCTTGGGGATTGACCAAGCATTCGGGAGGAGGGACTTTGTATCTGGTTTGGTCATAGCAATAGGAGTATGTCATGTGCTTCCTCCTAAAGCTATCCATCTTGCTTCTTTGTGATGGGATGATACCGTTCGTGAGTAGTTCTGGACTTTGAACGTTGTCGCACCTCTTTGACGAAAACTCGATCGGATCGACCGCACAGCCATGAAGGATTAAATCGGAGAATTCGGCTACGTACGGAGCGTATTTGTAATTGACTCTGTATTTGCCACCATTAGTAGCCCAATTGGATCCGTCCCATATTGTAGCATACAAAGACATAGGCTTAGAGGGGAAATCTCCACCCATTGCAGCTGTTCCTTTGAACTCTCTAATGGGGATATTGTCTACATAAAATCTGCACAAAACAAAAACATATCCGTGTCAGACCATACACGTATCCGACACTCATTCATGAGTCCGAGTAACGTAGAAACGAACAATTAAGTTATACTATTAGAAGCAAAAACCAGAGTTCACATTGTGTAACATAACAAACATACCAAAATAAGAAATCCAACCGTACATTTCAACAGAAACATCAAGATCAAAACCAGAAACACTTCAAAACAGCTAATCATACCATGTTTCAATGGTTAAAACTTGTTGTGGTTGAAGCAAAGATGAAAACTAAAGGATTTAACCTATAGTGGAAAACGGAAAGCAACACGACAACGAATTATAGGAGAGATGGTGAGAGTCTATGATATTCGAACTCGGGATACGAGTTCCGATGCATTCGGAGGATCTTTAAAGGGTAATATCCTCGTATTCATGTTCGTTTAATACGAGTTACTTGGGATCGATTTTTCGATGCTTACATGATGTGAGAATCAGTCCAGAGAATGGTGTACTGATGGAAATCATCAGCAGTTGCTTACATGATGTGAGAATCAGTCCAGAGAACGGTGTACTGATGGAAATCATCAGCAGGATCAAACCAAAGATTGTATCTTTCTTCTCTACCAACATTGGTGCTTCCATTGCCATAAACATTGGTCTGAATTCTCCAATCTTTGCCTCTGATGTTACCCAAGAACTCGAAATCTATTTCGTCGTGGTTCTTCTCGAATATATCACCATTCGACATCTGTTATCACATAAAAAAAGAATCCATTTTCAGGAAATTCATTTTCCAGAAGCCATATCCTTGAAAATAAGCATCTCTGCAACAACATGCATATTGTGAAAAAGGGAAACCATCTGGAATTCATCACATATTCTAATCAACCTGAGACAACTTTAACATGTTCATAGTCATAACTCATATCCATGTGGGTTTTGATCAGATTCTTGAACAAAAATCTGGAATTTTTTTAAAGAAAAACAGTGGCAAACTCATCTGAGTCTAATTAGTTTTATCAGAATTTTAATAAGTATAATTAACACTAAACAGCAACCATAAGATTATAAAAAAGGATTGACCAAGAACACAGATGAACTCACATAGAATGCAACCACAACTCCAGCAGTATAATCAGCAGGCAACTTGATGGAAGCACTGAAGTAACCGTGCAAGAAAAGGTCTTGAGAAACAAATCCAGACCCTGTTTTTTTTTTTCCACCACCATCAAAGCAAAAATCTTTCTTTTTAATGAAACAGCAAAAAAGAAAACAAACCCAGAAAATAAAACAGCTGAAAGAGAAACAAACCTGTTCTCTCATTCAAAGTCAAGTGAACAGCTTTACCATCTCTATGTAAAACTAGATTGTCATCTCCAAACAACTGATTGTACCCTTCATCGAATGTAAGAATCGGGAGCCCTTTTTCAGACCCAGAAGCAAGAGCAGAAACCAGAGCCAAAACCAAAACCAAAAACAAAGAACAGCCCAGATAAGGTAACTTCATCACCATGTTTTTGGTTTCTTTCTTCTTGGAATATGGTTGTAAATTTTGGGTCTTTGAAAGTAGAGATTATATAAGAGAAAGAAATGAATAAACAGGGAAGAATATGAAGAAAAAAAGAGAGGAATAATATTGATAAACTCTTAACAGCTAATTGAAATTGAAAAGAAAGAAAACATAGCAGATCATTTTTATGGGGAGAGCGAGCGGATGTTGAGCTGTTCAATTGTTCTTTAATTATTTATTTATTTTTCATCATCATTTTTAATCATATTTTAAAAAGTTTAATTTTTTATTTGAAAATTTTCATACTAAATATTCATTGGGTTTTTTTGGGTGTGGTAAAAGGTTTGAGAAATCAGAGTCAAGAGTCAGAATAACTCAGAATTCAGGACAGACTCAGTGGGCATGAACCTTTTTACAAGCATGTACTGAGAACAAAAATCTTCTTCAACTAATTGTCTCATTCTATATTTTATATTAAAAATTAATTTTAAAACTTTAATCTTAAATTTTATATTTTAAACCCTAAATTCTATGTCCCTAAAAATATACCATACCCTTAATTTTTTAAATCCTAACTTTAAACTCTAAATTTTAAACTCACTTTTTAAAGGGCACCAAAAGAACATAATTAAAGGCAGACGATTTTCATCTCTCCAAAAACAAAAGGTTATTTATTTATTTTTATTAATTTTCACTAATTTAATGTAAATGAACAATTTTACATTAACAAATTCAAATAAAGTTAAAAGAAATTTACTTTGGGTATTTTTTCAATATTTTATTGTTTTTGTCCATTTAAAATTATTCTTTAAGTGATTAAATAGTAGTATATGTTCATTAATCTTAATTATTTAATATTGCACATATATCGTGCAAACAAAACTACTTAAACTTAAATCTTTTAAAAATAATAACATTCTCTTTTTCATTATAATCAAGTTTAAATACATTAAATATTTACATCAAGAAAAACATTTAAATATATCTTTTAATTAATGTGCCTCTTGTTTGAATTTTTGAACCTCCAATAGTTGAAATGAAGAGCCTTAAGAAATACAAGGTTCTTGTGATGCATTTAAATTCACATATGTATATCATACACTGGGGGGGATTGAAAATTTATAAAATTAATCCTTATGAAAATAATTATTTCTTGTATATTCAAAAGGGTGTTCTTTCTCCTATATATAAACTAGGGAGATATGCAAATCATAATTTATGTATTAATTGTATATAAATAAATAAAAGATATATCGTAAAGAGAGTGATGTTCATCCTAGGTAACTCGAGTTTAAATCACTTTGTCTGCAAGATTCGTGTGCAGTGTCAAAGGATTACGAATAGGTAGAATATGTACTACCTTGTAATCACGTTAAGACTATTCAAAAAAATTACTTTTATATGATTATATTAGTAATTTTATTTTTTGTTAAGAAATATTTTAATTAAAGATATGGAATTGGATCGGATCCTTAAATTTCAACTCACACCTATGTAAATCATACATGAATTACCTTCTGATTTTATTTGGATTTAAATATCCCATCTTTGATTAATTCCCATTCCAATTTGTATAATTATGATTGTTTCGTGCACTTGAAAATTCAAAACAAACATACAATTATGAAAACATAAATTATTTTTTATATTTAATCTAATTTCATCAAATTATTTGAAGTTAAAAATACAATTATAGAGTATAATCACTAATATAACATCTGAATAACTACATTTAGCATCAATCAATAAGTAATTGAAATCATATATTTGAATTGAACATGAATTATAATTGTTTCATTATTATCACGGGTATTCTTTTTTTTTTGACTAAATTTAGGGAGATTTTTAATAAGACATGTGCTAATAATTTACTCTTTTTATAATATATATATATGAAACTCGAATTTAAAATCTGTTTTTTTATGCATAATGAAAGAAGCTCGAAGGCTATACAAAAAAAAAAGACTTGACGTTACATTAAGCAGTCCTTAGATTTCGTCGTTCTATCGGCTACATTATTCCCTTTTCAAAATGAATGTTAAACACGAAACACTTCCCTGCTTTAGAAAACCGCCCCACCGCGGCGGCGCACTGGTTGATTGGTTGTCGCATGATTCCTGAAATACCCTTCAGTGTCCTACACATATTACTGATTTACCCCAAACCACGATTTTGCCATGGCTGGATACTGAAAAGCTCTCAAGACCAGGATAGGGCTATTTTGGAACACCAAAACCCAGTGAGAATTTTGGACAGGCGCTATAAGAGCGACTGCACATGATTCTCGATAGAGAATGATTCAAAAATATAGAATTTAAGTTAAATAGTTGTAAAAAAAATTATAAATTTGTATATATAATTATGTGTATATATATAACAATTATCTAAAACTTTAAACAAACAAAAAGAATGACACATTTTAAGTGAAAATATTTAATTTTTAGATGTTTATAAGTTAATTTTTTGTTGTTCAAGAGGATAATATAATAATATTTTTTCTATTAAAATAATTTTTTTTTAAAAAAATTTATATCTCTTATTAATTATTAATTAAAAATTATATTTTAAAAATTGCAGCACCCAAAATTTTTTAACTGTACCTGCCAAAACCAAAAGCGTGAAAGGTGGCCGCTGCGCTGCGCCCTCCACCTTGAATCCCATCACCAAAGAGACGAGGATCGCGTGGGGCCCCATAGTTCGACCCGCCACGTGGCTAAATTGTAAAGAGGGTCGAAATCAACGGTCCGAAACTCGGTTCCGTTTTTTGCGTGTGTGGCAATAAAAAAACGTGACTGCATTTAAGTGTACAGATGGAAGTGGACCGTTTCTTAACTAACGCCACCCGTAATTAGGCTTAACCAACTGTTAAGCCATCGGAGGCGAACTTATAATTTGAGGTTAGAGAGATAAAATATAAATATTTAAAAATAATAATAAATGTATAAATAAATTATTTTAAAATATATATATGGGAAGAAAGGTAAAAAAAAATTCACTCCGTCCCTGTAAGCTATGTTTTATGAAAATTTATTTTATGAACTCTTTACTAGGTCGATAATAATTTTAACTATTAAAATCATTCATGTCATCGTTGTTCTTTCCACATTATTTTTCAGGTGAGTTTACGTTTATATCTGCTTACATATTATTTTGAAAATAGTTATTTACATGTTACAATTTGAATAGATTGATAATATGAAAAAAATGATGATGTGAATGATTTTTTTATAGCTGAGATCACTACTAACGTGGTGAAAAAGAGTCTATAGAATAATTTATCGTGTTTTATGCACCAAAATTGTGTGATTTTAGGGAAGTTTAGGATGCTGGGGGCTTTTCCTTTTTGCTTTTTATTGCACTTTTTACAGTGGGTTGATGTTTAACAACTAAGTGAATGTTAAATGCAATCCTTTGTTTAGTGGGTTTGGTGGCAAATCCTCCTTGGATTATTGCATTCATTAATACAAGATAAGTGTTAAGTATGTGTGAGCGTCCGATTAAGTCGAGTAAAAAAATTTAAGTTATTCGAGTTTATGCGTCATATTTTACAACTCAGATTTTATTTGAATTTTTTTGAATCGAGTCGAGTTTATGAAATTCGAGTCGAGTTCGAGTTTTTAGTTCATATACAAATTTAAGTGTAATTATTTATCATGTCATAGTATAGTTTGTTTCCAATTTAAATGGCTTTCTCTAATGATATAAGATATGCATATATATATATATATATATATTTCTTCATATGTGGTATATATATATATATACCAGAAAAATTGAGGGACTAGACTCGAACTTAAAAATAATCCATTAATTACTAAAAATTTCGAGTTATTCGAATTTTCATTTTACAACTCAAATTTTATTTAAAAATTTTTCGAGTCGAGTTGAGTCGAGACGATTCAAGTTTTTTCGCCTCGAGTCAAGTCAAAATTTTTAATTTTTTCGAGTCGAATTTTGTTCACCCCTAGTGTTAAAGAATTTAATATGCGTTAAACAACCAAAGTGAGATCAACATAAAATAAGATAAGATTAATATAAATAAAAAATAAAATGAAACTTACACAATAAACGATATTTAACGTGGCTCGGTCTTACTTACCTCAACGAATGAGATAACAGGATAATCCACTATCGATATAGAGAATACGAAGAATACAAATATATGATATCACATGTAATCACATAATTCGAAATATATATATTAACCAACATACTCTGTCCAAATGACAATATACGAGTTGGATAGAGTATAAATTTTCATAGTCGTATTATTTAAAGGAAAAGATTTGTATACCCCGTCTCTCATAGGGTCATGTCATCCTAGTACTCCACACAGTTGTAGGGTTTCTCTGAGCTTACATGACAACAAAACAGGAGAAAAAATGGTGGTAGCCGGTCGGGGAAGGCGGAAGAAACCATGGTGGAAGAGAATGAAAAGGGGAAAGCTGGAAGGAAAAAGTGCATATAATATTATAAATTAAGTTCCGATCATTAGAAGTAGCAAGTTTAACATTTTCTTTGAATATTCAATGTACAATACTTATATTATAAATTCAAATTCTTCCTCACTTATAAATCGAAAGATATTAAGTGTATAATTTCATGTATTCCTTATATTATGCCGGTAAGAACTGAGAACATATTATTCGATTATGGAGTTTGGTGAATTATTGGAGTGCACCATGATCATTAAGCAACGAATATTTACAGTATTTCTAAAATGAGCAGAAAGCGGAGAGAATATTGAAAGTGAATAAAGTGCATGCAACAAATGTGAAAGACAAATGCTACTAGACATAACAACTATGAAGCAATCGGACAAAGGTTGTCGAAAATAACGAGAAAGACACTAAAAAAAATCAATTATAAAATATGTTACAAAATTTTAAAATTAAATTCATTTAAATAATTTATTATCAATAATATGTAGGAACTCGCCAATAGTATATAAAATAATGTACCGTCAATGCATCAAATATTCACCCACCCATATTTCAAATGAAAGTTTAGCTTCACATTTGGAAACTCACATGACCAATTGCTTTGCCAACAATCACTAATCACGTTTGGGGTGAACAATCAAAGGAACCCTAGAGAGAAGTTGGGGTATGAAATTGGCTCAAACTTGCCCTTTTCAAAAAATGTGGGGACCTATTTATTATAGCTTCGGGTAATTTTTTAGTCAAGTCACAATCTGAAAGTACCATGATTGCTTATGATTTTTCTGGCAGGTGTGGACCAATGAGTTGATCTGGGACAATGGGTTAGCCGGGTAGGGAGTTTTGATCAGACCCGATCAAATCAGATTTTTTAATAAAAAAATTCAAGTTCGGGTCGGGTTTTTATTACGGGTTGGGTGAGTCAGGTCGGGTTTTTATTAAGGATTTGGTGAGTCGGGTCGAGTTTTGATCCGACCCGATCAAATCAGATTTTTTAATAAAAAAAATCAAGTTCGGGTCGGGTCGGGTTCTAATTTAAGGTAAAAATATTCGATTCGGGACTAATTGTGTATTTTTTCTTAAATTTTGTAGGTATATTTATAATAATACCCCCTCTTTATACATTTTTTATAATTAGGTCTTTAAAATAGATTTTTATTTACAATAAAATCCCCTAAAATTATTTTTTTTACAATTAGGTCCCTAAAATCATTTTTTTTCTATCGGGATCGAGTTTAGAGTATTTATTTTTGAGTCAAGTCGGGTTTTTAAAGAAAATGTACGGGTCAAGTGTAGTGTATTTATTTTTTTGGTATGGTTCAGGTGGGCCAAAAACCCAACCCGTGCCCATTCCCTAAATTGGGGTACTTCAAAATTTGGGATAGGATAGTTATATCGGATTAAGTTTGGAGTTAAGTTGGGTTGAATTTTGTTTCAAGGGATAATTTTTTTAATACTGATTTTTCATTCATGAGACTTTAACTCGAGACTTGCAGAATATTGAATTACTTATCGCTCGACCTAACAGATATCGGTAAATTTAGGTTTATATTCGGATAACATGGAATATGAAGAGGGTGTGCATATCTGATAAAGATGACTCAACCATGCTTGGGGGGACCTAGAAAAGGGCCAAATATTAGTGTAGCTTGAGCAAATTGGAGGAGAACTAAGGTCCCCCACATGAAAAAAAAAAAACAGTGGTGGGCAATAGGAGGAGCCAATGGCCAAGGTGTTGGCAACTTGGCCTTATTAGGCTTTCGGCCACTTCGGAGAATGGGGCTGAACCAAAAGAATTTGATTTTTTTGTTTAACTATTGGTTTTTGACCCTTAGTCGACTAATTCAGGTAGGATTTTGCAAAGGTTTATTATGGGGCGATTCTTTCAACCCACTTTTCTTTATTCACAATATCATAATTTAAACTCTCGACTTTGTTTAAAGGGCCTAACATCTCATCCCACTAGACTAATTGGTTGTTAGTTTAAAAGAATTCAATTTTGAGCTTGAAAACGTGACGAGGAGTGTTGGGTGTTTGGTTACAAGAGTGAAAAAACAAAACTTTGGTTCTTAAGTCGCTGTCTTTAACAGTTAAGAGAATGCTGTATCCAACACAAGTTTTGTTACCTTGTTATGCTGATTTTGTCACTTAAACACATACATTTTCCAGGCAATTTCCTCTCTTGTTCTCACTTTATTTGTTTCTTCATTTTTTTGGTCAGAGCTTCCAACATTTTTATATCGATTGGGTAAAGACTTGAAACAGAAGTTGTTCAGATGTTTTTTTTTTTTAAGGTCAATCTTTCATAATACAAAATCTGAGAAATTTACAATATTTGCATGTATTTCCATTGCAAGTCTTTTTCTTACACAACTGTAAACACACACACACACATATATATATATATATATCATCCAGCTTTGATATATTTTGTCATGAACCGAAAGCTCTGAAATCGATTGGTCAAAATTATGTTGGATGGACGTGGGGAAAAGCCGCCAAAGTATTTAAACACGATGACAAAAATTGTATGAATCCAAATTATAATAAAGGTATAAGAACATTATTGCAGAACATATGGGGTTTATAAGGACTATGAATCATTGTCCAAGGATTCAATCCAACCATGCCTATCTGGTTCGAATTTGAACTTTCGTTTAATTGAAACAAAAGATATTTTTTTACGTCAAATGAAGTTATAAGATTAGAATCTTTAACTTTACTAAGATGTAGAGTACTTCAACCCATATAATTTAGGTTTACATAGACTAAAATTTTTTTCTTAATAAATAAAGTGAGTAGAATTATTTAGGGTTTAAACTCAATACAATGTTTCTAACTTAAATGTAACATATGTCCTTTACAACTACAACCGGATTTAGTTAACTCCCGGTAGTTATCAGCCCTAACAAAATAATCTAGATAGTTAATAACTTAATTAACTCTATTTTTTGAACAATTCCTACCTAGGAGAGGCAAAAAGGAAAATTTGCATTTATTGAGTCTAAAACCTAAAATCTAAGAAAGGAGAATGCGTCAACTGAGAGCTTTTAACCACTTGTTCTATAAATTGTTGATGATTTACTCTATTTTTTAAGTGAAAGACTGCAAAATAAAAAGAATTCTCAATAATGTTATCAATATTAAATTAAATTGATTTGTTAAATTAATTAGACCGATGGTTAATGAATCAATTAGTTTAATCGATGATATTATAAAAGATAATCGATAAAATGTCAGGTATCATAATTAAATAATAATAATGATTCAACCCGTTATGAATTTCTGTTTACGAGATTTTGAATTTTTATTGACTTACATTTATATATTTTAATTTAGCGACGGTTGAACCGGTTGAATTGATAACTGTTTGAATTAACCGATTTGATCATTGGTCTATATTTTTTAATTTTTATATGTGGAAGGGAAGTTATTTAGTGGGCCGGCTAATCTGGGCTTTGTGAGGCCTATGTCAAAAATTGTTCATATAGTAATTAGTTTTAGATTATACAAATTATTTTAATACAGTTTGGAAAGTCACTTTGCAATTTGATTTAAGTTTAATAATACCGTTGTAACGTATTTAGACAATTATTATAATTTTTTATTTCGGTTGAACTTGGTGTAATTAAAGATTATAATAGTTAATTTTTTTAACAATGCATGAAAAAGAGAAAAAATGACTAGTCCACTAAAAATCTCATACAAATGCGCAAAAAAAAAATTCCATAAAGATTAGCATACTATCAAAACCCAGAACCTTCATGAATCCCATTATCTCTAGCAAAACGAGACGTTTTACGGGATGAAAAAAGAGTGGTGAGCAAACCAAACTATCAGGTAGATTGCTCTGCTACACAGTTCTGATTACATCGGCTAACAAACCATCAAACGAGTGGGGATCAATCTTTTCTATGATCACCGAAAGAATCAAATCGAAAAACTAGAGCCGTGAGGATCTCTATACGAGCATCAAACGACTGCTAAGGTATGCTGAAATCGTGCCAAATGTCAGATGAAACAAACTACAAAAACAAATAAAAAGTATTCCACAAAAGCAGAGGAAACGCGTGCCACAAGAGCAGAGATTCTTATTAAAATAAAGAACAACTCAAAAAAAAACTAAAAACACAACAAATAAAATAAGAAAAATAATGAACACCGACGATCGACAACTAACATCTAAATAATTATCGATCACTGGCTAAATTAAAAATGAAGAAAGGACCCCTGCTTTTTGATATTTTGAAAGAAAAAACTAGAGTTGGAGAGGAGAGAAAACACCGCAAGAAATAAATTTAACTAAATTATCTAAATTGATTAAAATAATAAAAAATAAAAAGGATAAATTGTCCAAATATATATAATTAATATTATTTTAAAATTTAAATGTATATATTTGTATAATTATAATGTGTACTATCAAATATGATATAAATAAATTAAAAATAAAAAATTATAATGTAATTATGCTCTGTCTGCCAAATGTGTCTAATAAATTAAAATTCTTTATAATTATATTATCGTGTAATTATTACTAGAATAATAATTACAATTTTCATGCAATTATACAATGATGTCCAAATATGCCATAAGTTAACATTTTATTAATTGTTATTTCATTTTTACACTCTAATTCAATTATAAGGTATTATCTTAATATGGTTTCAAATTTAAAAAAATAATAGTGAATTTTAGAATATTTTTAAGGGTGAACACATATATTACACAAATCTCAGAGTGAGCACAACTAGTAAAATAGATAACTAGCATAAGGAAATTTATATTTCAAAGCGCATACAATCAATAAATAGAAAAACTAACCAGGAGAATTCAGATTTCAGGGTAAACATGTTTCCACTCTGGACTATACATAAATTCTCTAGTACACGTACACATGCAGACTTCGTTATTTGAACTTGAATCATCTAAAAGCAATAATGTTATCGTTTATCTAGTCACTCTATGAGTTCATTATTTATTTTTTGTTAAAATGCTGATTTTACTCAATATTTTGCAAGTAATATTATGTTAATCTCTACGAAAGAATTAGTGACACTTCTAGTAACAGTAGGTATATATATAGTAATATTAGTCCGGGTTATGGTTTGCCAAATCTCAAAGTTTTCCCACATCGAAAGTGCCAAAACCGTGCAATAAGCAATCCAAAAGTTGCAGATTCGTTCTTTAATTTCTTCTTTTTGAAAAAAGTTATACCTGGAAGAAACCATGCCAGTATGATAGAATCAATGTAACCATTATATATTTAAGCCCTCATCCTCTGTTCTTTCATGCACATCATAAACCCGACTCACCGAGTTCTCAATCACCATGCATTCCGGCCACCAAGTAACCGTTCCCCACAGTTATCGACGTTCAGCCTCTCGGCTAACGATATTTGCTCACGTCTTCGGGATTTTATCTTTCATCCTCATGCTGGTTTGGTTGCTGCATTATCACGAAGGCATCGAGTACGATTAATACTACGGTTATCGTGTTTTCAATGTAAGTTCAAACCAATAATCTTTATATGTTAATTGTGAAATGAATTTCAAACTTTCAAGCTTATGTTTAAATATTGTTTGCCATGCCATGCCTATGTAGGTTCACCCATTTCTTATGTTCTGTGGATTCATATTTTTCTCCGGAGAAGGTAATTCGGTTAACCGATTAAGTTTTCGTTACAGCGTCGTATAGATAACACGAATCGTATTGGTGAAAACATGCAGCAATGATGACGTACAAGACAGTGCAGGCGACACATATGATCCAAAAGGTGGTCCATATGATATTTCAGCTTGGGGCGTTTGTGCTCGGTGTGGTCGGACTCTGCGCTGTGTTCAAGTTCCATGACATGTCCAACATTGAAGATGTTTACAGTTTGCATTCATGGATTGGTACCGCTACCGTTTCTTTGTTTGCAGTACAGGTAAATTAAGTGCTTAACTTTCCTAAACTTTTGCATTAAAGAACAGATACTGTCGTGTAATTGCACCAGAATATTAAAAAATATATATGTTTGTGTTGGTGCAGTGGTTGGTAGGGTTGATTTCGTTTATGGCTCCTCAACCAGAGGTGACAAAGCACAGCCTGCTTCCGTGGCACATTTGCGGTGGCCGGATGTTGCTATACATGTCGATAGCGGCGGCGCTCACGGGGTTGATGGAGAAAGCTACGCTCCTGGAGCTGCAAAGTACCGGGGAAGCTCGTTTGGTCAATTTCTTGGGACTGTGTATCCTCTTGTTCGGCATATTTGTTGATCTCAGTGCTGCTCTTGCCCGTTATGTTTGATCATTATTTTAATTATTTATTTATTTTTCATTTTTGGTGTGTGATTTTCATTTCTATTTTATTTTTGTGAATCCTACATTGGATTATACTTTAGGATTTGAGTTTTAATATCAAATAATACATGCTTAAGTTTGACCTTTTATTTTGTGTTTATATTGTGTGTACATTGAGATTAATCAGAAAGAGAATTAGTTTTTTAAATAAAATGTTGACTAAAACATTAAATTTTAAATGTTGTATGCATAACAGTTTATATGTATTTTATTTTAGTACAATATTATTTATCTTATATATCACTTTAATAAATAATTAAAAATATAAAATATAAATATATATATTTTTAAAAAATAACATAAAATACAAGTGAAATACTATACAAATTGTCATTTTAAATTGTAAAAAATTAATATTTTTAAAAGGTTGATGATCAATTTTTTTAATATATTATCATACTTATATTGTAAATGATTATCTTCTACTGTTTGTTAAGGTTGCAAACTTTTATACATAATAAAATCACTACAAATATGAAATTAGATCGTCAATATAAAATATATGAAAAAATTTTAAAATATATAAAAATTAAAAATTTTCAGAAAGTACGATTGATCCCTAGTACCCCTCAATCTATCATTGAGTTTAAAGATATAATTTTTAACCAACAAGGTTGGTCCAAATAGTAAGTAACTTAGTATCATTTAAACATGTCTCTAGTTTGAGGCATTGTGTATGTAGAAAATCTCTACTGAAAGACTCATCCACCAAAACCAGGTGTGCGATTCAAGTTGATTCAAATTAGTCAAGACAAAGTCTTATAGAATCGAGAGAACAATAAAAAAATATTATTTTTATGGGGATTTCATGTTCTCTAAATCAACATGAATCACGGGTGTTTGTGGGTGGCTCCACAAGTGTGTTCAAATTTCAAAGTGACACTCCAGACAAGAAAAACCAGATTCACAAGCTAGAAACCAATGGTGTGTTGTGTTATCTTTTGCCATTACAATTCAAAATTTCAATGGTCCCAAGATTCTTAGTTTGTGGGCGTCACCCGCTGATGCCGCCCACCTTCACCTTTATTCTCCATTCCAGCCATCAAAACATTTTCTTGGCAACCAATCACCATTTCTTCTCTCCCCCTTGGTGCTTGGTAAAAGCCATTATCTCTAAATATTTTAATATATATATATATATATATGCTTACCGGCCGTAAATATTATATATTTTGATTATCAATCCGATCGTGGATAGCGGTTATCCGAACATAATATTATTCTATATGATGATAGCAACAAGCACTAAAATTTTGATACCTTTTCCAGTTTCAACTCTTATCAATGGAGGAACCAAAGAATTTTCACAACCAACAATCATTCATTTCTCATTTGGAGACAAAGCAGAATCCATAAGGCTAAAAAAAGGGTTAAACAAACTACACATATTTTAGATTTAATTAATTGTTAAGCAATAAATCAGAAGAAAATTTAAAGAAAATAAAAAAAGCGGTTAAGCCCATTGCTGCTTTGTAGCTTCCATTCTCTCCAACAAAACAGCAATCTCTGCTTGCATTCTTAGTTTCATTTTGTAGTAACCACAGTGTGAATGTTCCAAAACCTTTAGTTCTTCCATTTTCTTCCTTCGTCTTTCCTCGGTCTCTTGTAAGCAAAGTTTCGAAAGCTTTTCGGTGTACTCTTCTTCCAACTTTGCGGACTTCGTCTGGATCATCCTCATGTAACTCTCGACTTCTCTCCGGGCTTCGTCTGCCTTGCTTTGGAACAATATTGCTTCTGCTTCCTTGATCCTTACCATGCTCTCTATGCTGTCGAATCTGTCGGTGTTTGATGACCTTCCGAACCGGTATTTGTCTTCATTCTTTAGGTCATTCATGTGAGAAGGTTTGAGATCTTTCTGACGGAGGTCGTTCTGAAGCAAATCATTCCCGCTTGAAGAGCTCGTGCTGTAAAACACGGGTTTCTGAGGATGAGAAGATCCCGGTGTCACAGATAATTCATCTTTTCGAAGGTCAACTTGAGTTGCTGTTAACTCTTTTGAACATGCACCAGAGGTAGGAGGAAAGTCTGACAAACCATCGTTGTCTATTTTGTGCATTGCCAAAAAGGAAAATGAGGAAGAATACTTGAGACTTGAATATCATGAATTGAAAGATGCATGAAAACAAATAACTCGAATTATCAGCAATATAACTAACTCCGTAACGGAAAAGAACGAAACGCGTGACTACTAAGATAGATGTTTCGAGAAAGAATAAGTTCAAAGCAACCAGCGAACCATAATCAAGACTGGTTATTACTTATCAGGGATGATCCTAATCAAAGCATAGCGCATTTCATGCATAGGTACTTTGTTTTGCTGACCAGTTCACTCGATCATCAAAATCACGTAACTATCAGGTACGACTAGTTATCAGGAATTCGTGAAATTCGCATGATGTGCTTGTAACATCAAGAACTTTGCAGAGAAAATACAGACAGGGCAAATGATACATACGGTTGAAGAACTGAAGAATGATGCCGCAAGCATCTGAAGTGGACATCACTTTGTTCTGGAGCCGGTTGCACAGCCCGTCAGCTTTGATGTGCAGCTCCTTGCCCTTTGAATCATCACTGCCCCTGAAAATCTTCCGCACGCAATCTAGCTCGTTTAACAGTGTTTCAGGACCCCAGTCCTTAGCACAGTATAGAAACACATCCTTAACGAACCCAAACATTTCTGAAGCATGGCCGCATCCTATGCAATGAAATAGCATTTCAGTAGTCCCGGATGGTCCCTTTAAACTAGGACCTGGTTTTATAAGGTTCCTCTGAATACCACAGGCAACATGGCACCAATGGGAACAAACGTCGCAACCGACCCAACTGCAAGTATTGCTAGCACAATCGAAAGTCGAGCAGATAGGACACATACAAGAACTGCAAAACCCTTTATTTCCTGAGCATATCTTGCAATCACAGTCATCAACAGGCAGTACACTCTTGCAATTCAGATTCCTACATCTCGTAAACAAGAATATCTCGACCAGCTCGGCCATGGGAAGTCCTACTTTGCCAGACAAGAAGCTTTTAAGCCCCATTTTCACTGCAACTAAGATTTCTAGCTGATCCTTATAGCACTTTGAGAGTGTCTCCTTGGTAAGATCGGATCTCCTCTCAAGCCGGCTTTGAAGTCTCACTAATTCTTCCTTTCTTTCCGGGGTTGCTATAAGATTCCTCAAGTATTCTTTGGTCAATTCGAGTGTTTCATCAGGCAGCTCCTGCAACATTTGAGCCACTGCAGGAATCAACTCAGAGACGATCTCGAGAAGAATTCTTTCCGGTCTGGAATTTTTCCTAGATCTCCCTATATCCATACCATCCAAAACTCTCAAATTATCCGAATCCCTCCTCCTAGAATCCCCTGAATGATTATCTACTCGCGGCTTAGCGAGCAATTCCGATGGAAAAAAGGAATGATTATCTGAACTAGAAGTCCTATGAAGACTATTGCACGAATCCTTATTCACAAGACGGTTAACCTGCATCATGGAAAACCCTCCACCAGCACCAGCACCAGCACCAGCGCCAGCACCGACCAAAGCAACTCCATCACCAATCGGCCTAAACTGACTATGAACGGATCCATTAGTACCCTCACCACCACACCAAATTTGATCATCTTTCCCAACAGAATACTCGTAATTCTCAGTCGAATTACGCGTCAACGAGCAGCTAGGATTATGCGAAAACGGCACAGAATAAGAGTATGACAATGAAGCAGCAGTGAAATCATTCGAACAAGTGGTCTGCGATTTATTGGTGGCCGATGGTGCCAAAGACTGAACACTCATACTAGGCCTCGACCGGAGTTGTGCCGAAGGATCGCCATTTTGCAAAGCATTTGAAGCAGTTAAAGACAGAGACACATCTGGTAAAGCTAGAGAAAGATTCAAAGTCTCGACCTTCGGCCTTTTCTCTCTCTCTTGAAAATCTTCCTCCACATCTCGTTTGGAAGAAACCCCTTTACTTCCACTCAAATTCAAGAAATCCCTTTCCACCCATTTCTCATCTTGGTTTGAATTCTCGGAATCAACTTCTTTCCCTTTGTAAGTTTTTCCGGGAATATCTTTCTCGGAAACAAAACCCAGTTTAGGGTTCTCACAAAGGTAGCTAAGGGTAAGTTCCTGGGAAGATCCCACCTTTGATTCTCTGAGAAAATCAATACCCTTTTGTAAAAAACTTGTCTTTTCAACTGGACTCTCCTTGTTTTGAAACAAACGTGAAAGCTTGCTTTGGGAGCTTTCATCTCTTACACAAGGATGATTGCTCGAGAGATCTTTTTCTCCAAACATGGCCTTATCAGAAGCAAAAACGGAAACAAAAAAAGCAAAAAAGGAAGAGGAACTCAACTTACCAGAGAGAAAGGAGGGGATAGAGCAGAGAGAAGTGGAAATGGAGGGTCAAAATGGAAAATTTTGAGAAAAGAATATGAAGGATGCTTTATTTTTGGCTTTTTGATTTAGCACGCCATAAGACTCTGCAACAAGGCTCGGAAATTTCAAAGCGTTCACACCGTCGACTATAAAATGCTTTTATTCATTTTTATAATTCTATTCGAGTACGAACATATCAGTACTCGATATTATTTAAGTAAGCTTTGAATTTAAAATTTTATATATACAATAAAAATTTTATTAGAAAATTTACTTATGGATGTGAGTCGGTTAAAATTACTTAAAATAAAGTCATGAGAAACCAAAATGATAACTAAAAAAAGTAAAATTTTATTTGTATGTATTAGTATTTGCTTTCCATTTTAAATCTTGATAAACTTACATAGACATACAAATTAAATTGTTCAAATTCGAATTATCTATATAAAACACATTGTGTGTCTATTATTTGGACCACTATTTATATTCAAAATCTTATATATATATATATATATATATATTTGATTGATACAACCTACTTATAATATCTTTATGATTCATAGAGATTAAACTTTAGAAACGTATGTATCTATATTGATAATTGAAGTGAATATTCAACCAGAATTTACAAAAGATTAAATTTTTAATATAATTTTATAATTTAAATTTTATTTGAATAAATATTAAAAAAACATCTTATATTCTGTTTATGTTTTGATATGATTTTTTTTCTGATTAATTGATGTTGAATTTAAGTCAATGCTATTACATATTACAAAACAATAAATCCCAAAGAAATGGTCAAAGAAGAAATTTGTGACAGAGACATGGGAAGTTTCCTATCTAAAGCTACAGTCTTAAGATTCAATGACATGATCATTTATTTAGTTGATTCAATAGCATAAATTAAGTGAATACATCTAGTGATCTAATAGAAGAAAAAAAATGACAATGTTCATCTTAAGAGACTCGTTTGGTCGGTAAGGTATGTCTATTGTCAAATGGTAGAAAAATTGTATAAACATATACTACTTTGTAGTCACATTTAATTCAGTATACAATTTATATATTATTTAGATTCTTCCTCGTTTATAAGTCGAAAAACATCGTACGTTTAAGCATATTCGATCACACGTTCTCTTGTATGTTGTATCAACGACAATGTCAATTGAGTTATACTTAATCGATATTTTAATATATATATTTTTGATACACATGTCGTATAATTTTTCATTTATATGTCTTAGATTTTAAAATTTAGGGGTTATGGTTCAAGATTATAGATTTTATAATTTAAATAAAAATATTATAACTTTTTACACAATTTGAATATAAAAAAATACACCTTTTATACCAACGGGGTTGGTCCAAGTGGTAAGTAGCTTGGTATCACTTAGGCATGTCTGAAGTTCGAGGCGTTGTGTATGCAGAAAATCCCCATTGAAAGACTCACCCACCAAAGCTAGCTGTGCGGCGCAGGTCAAACCGGATTAGTTAGGGAGAAGTTTTGAAAATTAAAAGGGCAACCAAAAATACACCTTTTATTTTAATTTTGTTTTTATTATATGTAAATCTTGTTTAATTATTAATCCAATAATGTTAATAATCTCTAGAGCATATGGCTACGTCGTTTAGTTGACACTCTCCCCTTCCCCTAAATCGTGGGTTAAAGATTCATTAAGAGAAATTCTTTTCCTCCTTCCTGTAAAAATTGTTCAAAAAATTATCAATCTAATCATATTTTATGATTTAAATATTATTTCTATCACTCTATCTAGGGTTGAGTCGACAAAGTTAATTAAATATATATTTTCTAAAAATGATAATAAGATGAAATTGAATTATATACAAATTGATTCACATGTCACTCAATGTCAAGTTGCACTTCACTTGACAATTCGCATAGGTCCAATGAACTTTCCCATCCCCCTAATTTTTGTTTTATTATTGTTTTCTTAGAATTTTTGCAAAACATTATGAATTGTTTAGATCCACCCAATACCACGAAATGCAACAAAAATGATGTTCACACATTTTTCAAATAGACTTTGGAGAATGATTCAGACTCCCCATTGATCAAGGTTTTTACTTTTACTATGCTTTTCGAACCAAGTTAATGTACTAATTTTGCGAAGTCCGCGACAAATCTTGACACATATTATTTAATAAATTTATTTCGATAAAATCCGTTAAAACTCGTGATAAAAATCTACATCAATCATCTTTAATTTTAATAATCGAAATTTAGACTTTAACAATCCCTTAAACCCTAAAATTAAACATTATACATGTATGTGTATGTAGCATATACTACCAAGAGGTAATGCCGGCTAAAGACATTGGCTTTGGACATGGTCGGACCATTACCAATTAAGATTTGTTTTATAAATTTTTCTAAGTTCTATTGAGCTTGGCTGTCCTGTCCTGTCCTGTCTACCTGTCTGATATACATTTAAATTATTATTTTATTGTTAATGTGTATTGACTTTTTGGATTAAGGAACATGCTAAGTTTTATTAAATTATTGTTATTATTTATTATTGCGTAGTGCAAATCCAACCAAAATCAAGCACAATGTTAGATTAGGTTAGGTTGGGAACAAGCCACTCAAATCCTTGCAGGTATAAAGTTGAAGCTTATTTTTTGAAAAGAGAATTTTTGCTATCTGGCATCATTCAAAGTATATATGTATAATTAAATAACAATATTTAATTAATCAAGTTTCAAATTTGAAATATTGTGTGTAAAAAAATTTAGGTGGAAGTCTCACCCATCAAATTTAGATGTGCGACGCGGGTCGGTTCGGATTAATTATGATAACCAAAAAATATAAATATTTGTATTAATTAAATAATTATTTGAACACGTTGAAATTACAAAATTTCTTATTTTAAACCCAATCTAATCTAATTTAAGTTATTTTTATTTTATCCGTGAACAAGTGATCACTTATTGAATATTGTGATGAGATTATTATTGTATTAATATATAGGTAAAATTTTGATGTATAAGTTGTTTAAAGTTTATTTTATATAAAATTATATATGTACGTTATAAAGCTTATTCTTAAATTTCTAATCTAAATTTTAAAATTAATATCTTAAATTCTAAACATTAAAACGTTAAACCCTATACATGTTTTTTTATCAATAAACCTTATACATGGTTATTCGTGAAACAAAATATCACTCATAACGAGATTAAAGGCTAATTTGGTATTGTTTCTAAAAAATATGGTGGGAAATTGACTTTTAAAAGTATTTTTGAATTATTTGATTTAAAATATAAGCGTTTGATATTGCTATCAAAAAGTAGTTTTTAAGTAGATAAAATGTCTAATTCAAACATATTTTTAAAAATATAAAAGGATTGATGATATAAATATGAATATATGAGTAAAATTACTTAAAAGTGCTTTTAGAAAAGTTAAAAGCTAAAAATTTTAGCTTTTGAAAAACACTTTTTAAACCAAGCTGAAAACACTTTTGACCTGAAAAGCTACATGTTTTTCATTACTTTTGGCATCAAACTAACTTTTGGCTCCAAAAGCTGATTTAAAAATCAATGTAAAACAAGGCCTAAAACTATAACTAAGTTTATAAATTATCAGTTAATTATAGTTTATTTTCATCTGATTATGCTTTCTATTGTAATTTAAAATTTAATTTTTATGATTTCTTTTAACTGCGTATTTCATCGTCTATAAGAATTTAGTAAACAGAGATCTATTTTTTTTTTATCAAATTAGATGTATAAGTAGTGATATAGGAGAGATGATTAACAAAACCAATCATGCAGTTTGCTCCGCTAATAGTTATGAAATTATTGGCAAACTGTCACAAAAAATATATAATCGTATAATATAGTCGACCTTCTCTGATTAGAGACTGCGTCATAATGAAAACTAAACGAACAATAAACTATCACAAAGATAGATAAAAATGTGTCATAAAACGGGCGAACCAAAAAGTATAAAGATATGCGAAAATAAGAAATCCAAACAGATGAGATTCTTATTGAGAACAAAATCAAATAAGAAAATAAGAAAAAACTGAAGGAAATAAAAAATTATTTGTAGTTGGTAACCAACACAAAACTAGTGTCGTAGCACAATTTCTCTCTCTTTTTGATAAATTTTAGGCTTAAGGGTTTAATAAGCCCTTAAACTTTTGCAAAAAAATCAATTAAGCCTCTAAACTTTTTTTGCACTCAATTAAGCCCTCAAACTCAAGAAAAAAAAATAATTTGGCTATTTGACCAACGTTGACTGTTAAATAAGCCCTTAAACTTTTGCAAAAAAATCAATTAAGCCCTTAAACTTTTGCAAAAAAATTAATTAAGCCCTAAACTTTTTTGCACCCAATTAAGCCCTCAAACTCAAGAAAAAAATCAATTTGACACTTTGACCGTTAAATTTAATGTTTTTTTAAATCTTATTGGCATGTGTCGCAACAGGATAATGTCACTTGTCATTTCTAGGAATTTTTAATTTTTAAAAAATATATAAAAATCTGAAAAAAATCTAAAAATTTTGGAAATTTATTTTAAAATATAAAAAATATTTTTAATTCTGAAATTTATTTAAAAATAATAAATAATAATTTTTCAAAAGATTAAAATATTTTTTAAAAAATTTAAAATATTAAATATTATTATACAATTATAAAAAAATAAATTAAAAAAATATATAAAAATCTGAAATATATATATATTTTTATATTTTTTTGGATTTTTATATATTTAAAATTTTTAGATTTTTTTCGGATTTTATATATTTTTTTAAAAATTAAAGTTTAAAATTTTTTAGAAATGTCAAGTGGCATTATCCTGTTGTGACACATGCCGAGAAGATTTAAAAAAACCGTTAAATTTAACGGCTAACGTTGGTCAAAGGGCCAAATAAATTTTTTTCTTGAGTTTGAGGGCTTAATTGGGTGCAAAAAAAGTTTAGAAGCTTAATTGATTTTTTTCTTGAGTTTGAGGACCTAATTGGGTGCAAAAAAATTTAAGGGCTTAATTGATTTTTTTGCAAAAGTATATGAGCTTATTAAACCCTTAAGCCTAAATTTTAATTCTAATCACAATCCTACTTATTTTTTGTCGTTGTTGAAAGGTCATAGTCATACTTAAAGGGGAAGGAAAATAGGAACTTTAAGGTGAAGAAAAAAATGTTTTTAGTAAGTCTAAAATCTGTGACCCGAGGAAATAAGAGCGAACAAAAATAAGCAACTTGATTAATGATCAAATATACTTGTTGAATTTCTCTCCTCTTTTAATTTAACTGAAGTTCAATTGATAACATTGTCAAATAAAAAAATTAATTAGATTATGCATTATCTTTTAAGAAAAATTTGGTCTTGTAACCAATATTACCCGTATAAAAATAAAATAAACAAATGATAATGTTGAATACGAGACTATAAATATTTTAATATAAAATTTGATATAATGTCTATACTATCCAAATTTGTTCTCAATTATAAATAAAAAATATTAGGGTTAACTGCTGTAATGGTCACTTATGTTTTCGCTCAGTACCGTTTTGGTCACTGATTTTCAAATTCGATATGTAAATTTTTGGTCACTCGAAATTAAGTGTTGTTAAATAGGTAACGTGGCTATTAAAGGGAATTTTATATAATTACATGTTTGGTCCCTATTAGTTACCTTTTCGATATGTAAACTTCTGGTCACTCGAAGTTAACTGCCGTTAAATGGGTGACGTGGCTGTTAAAGGGAATTTTATATAATTACACATTTAGTCCATGTTAGGTGCTGGCAAGTGTCATCACCTTATTGGAGGAATTTAATTGTTTATTTTTATTTAATAAATTTATTTACCTCCATGTCACCCCTGATTGGATGATGAAAATAAAACAAAGAGCAGTTTTGCCTTGGCTGTGAATCAAACCCAAGTCCCCTGGATGTAAGTGGCGTGAGTTTGTCACTAAACCAAATGATCATTTGTGATATAAAGTACCAAATACAATATATGTTTTAGTTTGTTGTTAATGCAAGGAAAAAAAATAAATATGGATTAAGGGGACTTGAACATGACATACTTGAGAAACATAAAAACATTCAAATCACTGTAGAAATATAATAATTAAATCAAACTTGACAACATTTTATATATTTATATATAAAAAATTATATTTGAGTAAATTTTAATTTTTTTGTTAATCTTATTTATTTCCTATTTCATGGTATTAACTTTTATTTAATTATTATATTTTTTAAAAATTTTAATTTAATTAAATAAAAAAAATAAAATTATATTAAAAAATTCATTTAATGAAACCAAATTTATCTTATGATTAGAGTTATATTCATGAGTTTGAATTCGTTAAATGAATTTTTAGTATAGTTTCAAAAATTTTATTTTAAATAATGAATTAAATATTTTTAAATATTATATTTCTACAGTAGTTTAAATGTTTTTCATGCGTCTCAAGTATATCATGTTCGAGTTCCCTTAATCCATATTTGTTTCCTTTTCCTTACATTAACAACAAAACATATATTGTATTTGGTACTTTATATTATAAATGACCACTTGGTTCAGTGGCAAACTTACGCTACTTACACTTAGGGAACCTGGGTTTGATTCCTAGCTAAGGCAAAATAGCTCTTTATTTTATTTTCCTCATCTAATAAGGTGATAACACGTGTCGACACTTAATTGAGTGATTAATTTATTTAATTAAATTAAAATTAGGGTCTAATTGATATAATAGGTAACTAACAGTGACCAAATGTGTAATTATATAAATTTCACTTTAACAGCCATGCCACCCATTTAACGACACTTAACTTCGAGTGACCAAAAGTTTACAGATCGAAAATGTAAGTGACCTTATCGGTCGAATTTAAAATTTGATGACCAAAATTTTGGTGATGACCAAAATTGCAGTAGTTAACCCAAAATATTAAGCTTTTTTAATAGAGGTTACTAGTCTTATTAAGAAAAAAAATTCAAAATTACAATAAGAGCTTACAACTATCATCGTAAACTAAATACATAATCTGGATATTTTCCTATAACATTGACATTAGCTACTTTAGATCATGTAAAAACCATACGTGGAAAAGGTTAAAAATCCAACAAAAAACTCGAAAAAATAAATACAAACAAATTTAACTGTATTAGTAAATGAACTACAAAAAAATTAAATTATTAAAAGATCACCAAGAATCATAAATCTATCCACGAACATAACGCGAAGAGAAACAATCATCCCTTTTATATCCACGTACTACTTTATGTTCTCCTACATATTACATCAAGCATACTCTAAATAAGTTAAACTCAATCGTCGGGACTATACAATAATTTTATAAATGAGTTTAGCGTAAATCGATATATCCTGAAACAAATAAAATAATTAATAAAACACATAACGCATCTTAAATTTTCTCATCATGTTTTAATTTTTAATCTTTTATTTTTCCTTCCTTCGAGGTTGAGTTGTACTGTTTGTCTTAGCATTTGTCAACTATAGTACGAACAAAATGACTTGGTCGAAGATCTCACAGTCAACACGGTGTTTTCATTACATTGCTGCTATAAGTGCTTTATGGGCTCTGGCATTGATAATTTTTCTTTTTTATACAATTTTCATAATGCTTACGTTTTTAATGAGTAATATATTACCTGTCGTGATCTAGGAGATATTTTCTTTTAATATAATTGTTGATATTTGATTCACTTATTGCTGATTTGTATTGAATATTTACACGCTTTTTCATAAATTTGAGTTTAAAATACAATGAAATGAGAATTAATTTAGTTTTAATCATTAGACTTAAGTAATTTTTTTCCCGTAAATAGAAATTGTTCAAAAAAATTTAGTTTGAATCATTCAAAGGTAAAAAAAAAATAATCATTCCTTGTATTTGACTTTTTTCAAGAAAGTCAATCAATTACTTTCACCTAGTTGATTTAGTAGTTATTTTCAATCCTATAATTTGCTTATGCAATGGTTGGACTCTTGGGGTTATTAATTTTGCTTAATTTATGTGTTAAAAATCATCCATGATTAAATTGAATATAGTTGGACCACTCTAATAAAACTTTTTAATTAGGATATTAATATAAGAGAAATTATATCATAAATTTAGCTTACCACGTCATCTATAATCCAACTAATAATAATTCATTTTATTAATTTTTTTTCATGTCGTGTTTTTACCCAGTGAATCTTCACTTGATAAAAAATATCTTTTCACTTAATTTACAGTAAATATGAGTGAAGATTCACTAAATAAAAATATGACAGGGAAAAAACTAATGAAATGAATGGTTTTTATTGGTTGAGATCATAGATGACGTGGCAAACAAGGCTTATGATATAATTTCTCTTAAATTAATTATGGGATAATTAGTCATATTGGCTGTCAAACTTTTCTAATTCATTTTTGGGTAAACTACATCAGTAGTCACCGAACTATGGTTTCTTTCCTATTTTGGTCACCGAACTATTTTTTTTGGTAAAAACATCACTAACGTTATGTTTCCTTCCTACTTTGGTCACCGAACTATTTTTTTGGCAAAAACATCACTAATGTTATATTTCCTTCATATTTTGGTCACTGGCTGTTAAAAACTTAACGGTTTTGCTGACGTGGAATTTTATTTTTTTAATTTTCCATGTATTTTCTTCTCTCTCCTCGTAAGCAATATATGTTATTTTATAATATTTTTATTCAAACTAACAGGATGGTGACACGTGTCATTGCTTATTAGTGGAATAAAAGGAATGAAAAATCAAGCCCCTTACGTATCCAGAGATATTCGACTAATAGGCAGTTACACGTGTCACCATCCTATTAGGCAGTTACACGCGTCACCATCTCTCTGGCTGCATAAGGGGCTTGATTTTTCATTCATTTTATTCCACTAATAGGCAGTGATACGTGTCACTATCCTGTTAGTTTAAATAAAAATATTATAAAATAACATATATTGCTTATGAGGAGAGAGAATAAATGACATGAACAATTAAAAAATAAAATAAAATTCTACGTAAGAAAAACCGTTAAGTTTTTAACGGTCGTTGACTAAAATAGGAATGAAACATAACGTTAGTGATGTTTTTGCCAAAAAATAGTTCGGTAACCAAAATAGTAAGGAAACATAATGTTAGTGATATTTTTGCCAAAAAATAGTTCGGTGACTAAAATAGGAAAGAAACCATAGTTCGGTGACTATTAGTGTAGTTTACCCTTCATTTTTAAATTAGCAAATCTTACCTTTTTATGTGTAATCACAATTTTTCAACCAATATGTGTAAAGAAATCTAGCAAAAAATGGCACACTAAAAATAGATTACGGGCAATAACTTGTCCAGTAAGACGAAGGCATAATACCAAAAAATACTCATAATGTTTGATTGAATTGTTATTTTGCTTCTTATTCTTTTTGAAGCAATTTAGCCCTCAACGTTTTATTTTGGATCAAAATGGCCCCTTTGCGGATGAAAACTGTTAGTCAACCAACGGTAAATGACTTGAAATGATATGAAAAACCTACATGGCAGTGTTCGTCGCAATAGCAGTGTCATATAGGCAAATATACTGACTTTACAGAATGACACATCAATCAAAAAATATTTTTATAAAATTGTATAAAATATAAAATATAAAATATAAAATATTTTTTCTTTTGATGTGTCATTCTGCCAAGTCATTTCAAGTTGTTTATCGTTAGTTGGCTAACAATTTTCATCCATAAATGGGCCATTTTGACTCAAAATAAAATGTTGAGGGCTAAATTGCTTCTAAAAAAGAATAGAGGCCAAACTGACAATTCAATCAAACGTTATGAGAAAATTTTAGCATTATGCCTAAGATAAATCACTAGATCTTTATGTTACGGGGTCATCCTCATCTCAAAATACAAATGCCATTGGAACGATCCCTTAACTATTTGATTTTACATAGAACGTCTATAGGGATGGTGGCAATGGGGCTAGAGATGGCAACGAGGCGGGTCAGGTTTTTGGCCGCTCCGACTCGACCCGAAAAGTAAGATACTATACCCGACCCCGCCCTAAAAATTTACATATCCCGTCCCGCCCCCACCCGAAAGCATAGGAATTCAAACCCGACCCGTCCGGACCCAAAAAAGAATAAAATATTATATATTATATAAATATAATATATATAATTAAAAATATACTAGGTCGGGTCGGGGATTTTTCACCCTAAAACCGAACCCGCCTTGCCCCGATTTTTTTATCTCAACCTGCCTCGTCCCGATACCCAAAATTCTCACCAAAATATCCAGTTGGGTTGGGTGCGGGTATTTTTGCCATCCCTAAATAGGGCGGGGGCAGATTTTTGGCCGTCCTGAACCCGCCCCTAATTTAAATATTAATTTACATGCCCCGCCCTGCCCCGATATACTAACCCCTAAACCCGACCCCAAACTGACCCGAAAATTTTAAGATTTTTAATCTTTGTCGACGGTAAAGGTTAGATCCGACCAATCCTCCACCACAATCACAAATTATGGTTTCAATGGACTTTAAACCTATATAAAAAATAAAATAAAATCAATTTTAAATTACTTACATATTAAATTACATATTTAAAAGAAAAAATTTGAACCATTGACCGCCAGAATCGAATCTATTAAAACTTGAACAACATTTAACAAGATTTTACAACAAGTACAAACCCAAAAAAATAGCTTAAAACTCATAAAAGTGTTTATATATAATAGTATTTTTTATAAATATAACAATAAATATATATAAATAAATAAAAATATACCAGGGCGGGAAATTTCTAGCATATACCTGAACTCGCCCTGCCCCATTCCCCGAAATTCAAGAGAAAAAAACTCGGTCGGGTAGGGGCACCCCGGGCCGGGTCGGGGCTGAGTAATTTTGCCATCCCTAAACGTCCAGGGGTGGGATAGATGAATGAATAACTGTAACAATGACCAATCACGGGGCGTTACGAGGTTGAGTAGGGGAGAATGTCGAAACCTAAAGAGGCAAGTATCTTTAATCCCATATAAAAAAGAAAAGGAGGGTTTGGGATCAGAAACGAATTTTTTAACTTTGACCGCAATTATTTTAAATATTTGAATTAATTAAATTTTATAAAAAAATATATTTTTAAACTATTTGATATAAGGTTTTTAAAACATATTTTTTCATATTTTTACCAATAATACATTTACAGTAATAAATAGTCAAAGTTTAAAAAAATTGACTTAAAAAAGTCAATAATTGACATATTTTGTGGGACGGAGGTAGTACTATTTATAAAAGGGACCTCAAATATAATTATTCTAAAAAAAATTGGAAGGAGCAAGAGCTCCTCCCATGCTAAAGAGAAATTATATCATAGGCCCGGCTCGCCACGTTATTCATAGTCCCAACCAATAAAAAGCATCAATTTCATTAAATTTTCCATGTCATCTTTTTACCAAGTGAATATTCACTCAAATTTACTGTAAATTAAATTAAAAATCACTTTTTACCAATTGTAGATTCAGTTAGTAAAAAGATGACATGAAAAATTTAATGGAATTGATGTTTTTTTATTGATTGAGACCATGGATGACGTGGCGAGCCGGGCCTATAATATAATTTATCCATACTAAATATAACTTCTAATCTGCTTGGGATGTAAAAGGGATACGCTATATATCCTATTAAACATGTCTTTTGGAGAGAAAGTAATGAGCTTCTATACTACACAGTCTGAATTAATAAGAAGCAGTAGTTATAAAAAAAACTAGAAAGAGTGTTATTATATTAAAGAAATCTAGCAAAAATAATCTTCGGATCTAGCAGCCATTGCTAATGCATTTCATTGTACAGAGTGAGCTATAACAGAATCAGTATTTTTGTTTCGAAGAAATCGAAAAGGCAACCTGAAAAAAAAATTAGAGCTTCAAAGTAAGATCGAGTGCAGATGTATCTGTTCTTGGTGGTGATGCCGTTGCTATAAATCCTATATTCGAACTTTGAGTTGAATTTTGAGCCAAGTCCAATGCCTGGTTAGTGCCAACTTTTTTATCTTCATTCACCTGCCTGAAACTCCCTGGCCAGAACAAGTCTACATCATCATCTTCCATGAATATTGGCATTCCGAAATGTCCTTGATCGAACCGCGCTCCGGTTCTTGTATCTATAGGCCTATGGGATGATGGCATGATCCCTTGGTGCATAGCGGAATGAGCTTTGATCCCAAGGGATCGGAATGTCGAACCGTGGAGGGGCAGAGATGCTAAGCTTGTATACCTCTCAGATAATATCCCCATCCGCACCGCCCGCTTTGCCATTGTCCTCTCCCTCTTGTGAGCATTTTGGTGTCCACCCAGGGCTTGTGAGCTATAGAATTTCCGCCTGCAGTAATTACAAGAGAAAACTCTCGCTGCTGTGATGGACAATGTGTTGGTCGCTGTAGTCTCGCTGGTGGAACTCTTCATCTCAGCATCAGTGGCACTGAAGTGCAGGGTCAGGTCGAGGGAAACAGACCCCGAATCCTGTTGAACCTTTATCAGATTCGAGAGGCATGAAGCAGTGGTTGCGGTATCCTTCGAGGGATCTGGGGATGCAGATATGTTGGAGGCCACTTGACTACTTGCTTCGGAGTCGTTTTCGAATTCTAACCCGGGGTTTGGTGGTGTCATTCTCAAGTAAAGCAGCAAGTTCGGTTTGATATCCGGTTCGGATTGCTACACTATTAATAAGTTAGCTCTTCCAGACCTGCACATACCAAAGAAATGGATCATTTGCCAAAGTTTACAAGAGACAGAATTACATTCCTTAGACATAAAATTCAAAATGCTAAAGAATTGCATTAGTCCTAAAGTTGTGATAAGATGGTAAACAAGCAAACAATTTGAGTTTTATTTGATTTTTCAAATCCGAATCGAGCAAACCCTATAGATGAGGGCGAAAACGATCCAACCATCCACTTAAAGATAAATGAGCAACGAATTTGATGATCATCGAGTTAATGAAACCGAAAGAACGAAACAAACACAGTGCCAAGAGCAAACACTATGGATAGAATCAAAATTTACATTATATCTGTAGCGATTGTCTCGCTAAATAAAAGCGATTGTATTTTTTGAAATGTTTTTTTCAAAAGTGTTTGTGATATTTAAAAATATTTATTCCGCGGGGTTTACAAAAAAACCTCATAAAAATGGAGTCGCCACCGGCCACTTAGGTAGGCCGGACACCACAAAACCAGAGATTCAAAAAGACAGGTTCGGGAGTCGATTCACGGATGGGAAGGATTAGCACCCCACGCCGCCAAAAAAAATTGGTACTTTAATAATTACCGCTTTATTAATATTGGATTTTCCGGATTAGAGTGACGATTATTTTAAAATTCAGTCATAATTGCGAATAAATTTTAAAGGCCCCGTTATCCGAGAATAAACGCCCAACCACTATCACTACGCCGATACTGGCCCCGTTTACGTTCGGATAAAAGGACACCGCATTAACAATTTATATCTCGATATGCAATCTTAATGGCAAAAACATAAAACATGGCAAATCATTTAAACATAGTAAATACTGACATACCAGAACATTAATTTATCATGAATGATATTTTAGACTAAAGCATGTATATATATACATATTACTCTAAATAATAGATAAAAACAACTATCATATGTCAAAATAATAAGGCAGGAATAAATATATATATACGAACAAATATTTCAAAAAGACATGCATACTGGTAATAAAACATATTTCAACATATACGGGTCAACATATCATAAAAAAAAGGTAAATATACTAACATTTAGCCCTAAAAAATAAGAAAGCTCGCACACATATAAAAAATACTGAGAATCGCCATGTACGAAACCAATTAAAACATAATATGCTTGATATGAATAACCAGATAAAAAATGAATATCATACTTGACACATATATATACATATAAACATAAAATGAGTCATATACGGGAGACATAAAATGAAATAATATTCACATATACGAGTATAATTCGAACAATAATATTTACAAAGAAAATAGGACTGAAATGAAAGGAAAATGAAAATCAGTGGCAGAAATTAAAGAGCAATAACATGTAATTTAGGGACGAAATCGAAAAATAAATAAAACCTACAAAGGTCGAGTTGTAATTATACCAAGGGCGGACTCAAAATGAAAATTTCAAAAAACGCTGGGTGATTAAGGCGTAATTTTACCATTCGAAGCTGATCGGGTGTAATTTAGTGACTAAATTGTGACTTTTTGGAAACTCGGAGGGACTGGGATCTGTAATTATACCATGCGGCAAGACAAAAATGAAAATATTGAAAACGCGGTGGGATTAAGTGTGTAATTTACCCATTTAGCAAAATAAAAACAACTATAAAGGCCCCCTTTTAAGGCCGAAATCAAATTTTCGGCCATTTGTTTCATTTTCTAATTTTTCTGGGTTTTATGTTCTTCGTTTTCTCTCGTTTATTCATATAATACCCAGAATCCGGCGCCGGTGGACTCCCAAAATACACCAAAACCTTCCTCTTGTCGTCCTCAATATGAATCCATGGTTGGATTCAGAGGATCCCCTTTTGTTTAGCCTAGATCTAAGAAATACGAACCCAAAAATGTATTTTTTTTTAACTCAAAACGAGACCACAAGGGGTCTTCCCTTCCCTTTGTTCACGGATCGGCTTGTAGAAGCCGAAAGGCTTGTCACAGAGAGGAAGGAAGACCCACGGACAAAGCCGGTAAAGACTTCTTTACTTGTTTTCTTTTTATTTTCTTTTTGTACTTCGTATATGCATGCAAAGGAAACAAGTAAGAAAAAGAGACAAAAGATTACCACTGGACTGCCTTTTGATTATCTTGGCTGGTTACAAGTTTGGTTTTTTACAAAGCTTTCTGTTTCTTGTGTTACTACTCTCTCTGCTTTTTTGCTTGCTCCTCTCCCTTTTTTTTTGTTACAGGATTTCTATATCATATATATCATTGTCTTCTTTGTTGCAAGTTGCATCCTACTTTTTCAGATCTGAACCAATCCCGACCATTTTTGCTTGTTATCTTGGGCATGTTCTCAATATCGGCGATGGCGGTGTGGACACTCTGCCGGTGGCGGACACGTTCTCGGCCGTTAGATCGATCGATCTAACGGTCGAGATGGCTTGAAGAATGATCGGCCTGGATGAAGCCTCGATTTGATGAGACGGCTCCAGATCTTGACACGTGGAGCTCCGCAGTCGAGGAGTCAGAACGCGTGGATCTTACGCGCGCGTGGGATATTAAAGCGTCGTAGCGTGGACCACACGCTGCGTGGCACTTGAACGGTCCATACGTGTGGAACACGCGCTGGCGAATATTTTGGACCTCCATTGCATCGTGGCGTTGGATCGATCTTGATCCAACGGCCCACAAATCCGCCGCACACACACAAAATTGCAATTAGATAAGATTTAGATTTGGGCCAACCGGGCCTTGTAATGTATTTGGACTTGGACTGTAATTTTATATGGGTTTAATATATATTTAATTTTTTTCATTTTACCAGCCCAATAATAATAATAATAATAATAATAACAGCAATACATGTATATACGAAAATATATACTTATATTATACAATCATTAATTATTATAGTATTCTAGTATACGTACGTATAACCATACGTATAATTAACATAACATCTATATATTAATCAAATACGCTCATACTCTAGATACATACGAGACATACATACACCCCTAATACGTATACATAGCTTATACATGCACACACCACCTTATATTAGTAACATTCATATAATAAATATACATGCAATATTAATATATTTACAAGCGAAAATGAGTGATTACAGTTGCCCCTCTTTGCTTGTTCTCATGGAATGGGAAACAAAGCAAAGATTCATAAGCACTCATTTTTATCAGACTTCCCTGTTTATAGCCTTGGAAAAACGAATTCTTTTGGACATTTCCGCTCTTCCTTGGCTGAATCTTCAGGCTCGTAAGTTCTTCCTATATAGAGCTTTGTCACCTTCCGATCTTGGAAATATAGGCTCTTTCGTCATAGAACCCTTTGCTCTGACATCCCGAATTATGAGTCATTCCTTTCATTTTGAGACAATAAAGCTTGGAGTCCTTCCTATATAGAACTCTTTGCTTTCAACGCTGATTTCTCCTATATAAAACCTTTTGCACCGCTGATGGATTTTTTTCACTGGGAGTTCTTTTTGAGATTTTAGATTTAGGGTTCTCTCTCTATGGGACCTCCCACTGGGGCTTGAAAATGCAGGTTTTTTTTTTTTTTGAAAAAAAAGGCTGTTGCCATTTTTGGACCTATGCTACTAAGACTGCCGCATCATGCCCGAAGGACTTACTGATGACCCGGCGATTTAACACCATGCTCGAAAGACTTACTGATGACCCGAAGGATTTAACATCGTGCCCGAAGGACTTACCGATGACCCGAGGATTTAATATTTGGATCTGATGCCGACATGGTCGTTTTATGAGGACTCACTCCGCCGATATGCTTTGCCACATCATGCCCGGGTCTTACCGATGACTCGAAGGATTTAACACCATGCTTGAAAGACTTACTGATGACCGAAGGATTTAACATCGTGCCCGGCGGACTTACCGATGACCCGAAGGATTTAATATTTGGATATGACGCCGACATGGCTGTTTTATGAGGACTCACGCGATATGCTTGCACATCATGCCCGGGACTTACTCGATGACCCGGCGATTTAACACCATGCTCGAAAGACTTACGATGACCCGAAGGATTTAACATCGTGCCCGGCGGACTTACCGATGACCCGAAGGATTTAATATTTGGATATGACGCCGACATGGTCTGTTTTATGAGGACTCACGCTGATATGCTTGCCACATCATGCCCGGCGACTTACCGATGACCCGGGATTTAACACCATGCTCGAAAGACTTACGATGACCCGAAGGGATTTAACATCGTGCCCGGCGACTTACCGATGACCCGAAGATTTAATATTCTGGATTTGACGCCGATATGGCTGTTGTTTTATGGACTTTGATAAATTCTTCGATAATTCTTCAAATACCTGTTTAGGAACAAGCAAAATTGACATGCCCCTATCTATATGATGCATGCAATGTTATGATTTCTTTCTTTTCGTTTCTCTTTTTCTTTGTTAATCTTATGTCCTGAAAAGTTATTCTTCTGATTTCTCTATTTCCTTTCCTTTTGTGGTATGCTCAATTTTGATCTTCATTTCTGTCAAATTTTGCTTAATGGGCATCTGCTCTTGTTCATTTGCACGATCACCCGCCTTTCTTCTTCGGATTTCTACCTGCTTCACTGACAAACATTATATCGTGCGTGTGCAGAGATTCTTACTATTCTTTCATTCTCAGATTGCCCCATTCGATCGTACTCGGCTATCTTCCATTTCTTTTGACCCAATATTCTGTGTATTTGTTTAACTTCGTCATCGGGGTGGGCGAAATGCTTCTTAACCTCAATCTTCTTGTTGTCTCTTGACGGACGCCATTCCTCGATTTACGTGCTTTAATTCTTTGGAGACTCACTGCTTTACTTTTTAACCGTCCCTCACTTTGTAAGCTCATTCTTGTCCTGTTTCGTCGTCCTTCATTTTCTTGAACCAAATAAGGCATTGTGGCTGGAATTCGCTTCTTGTTCTTGAGTGTCGACACTTATACCTCATTATGCATTGTGAGGCCCTTTCTCGTTAGGGGCTTCAATAGTATCCACCTCCTTGTGTTCTGGATCTTACCCCTGAAATAATACATGGAAATTTTTGTTGCTTTAACTTGTCAATTTGCTGGTTGGTGTTCCACTGAAGGGTATCATTCGGATTAACATACAAGATTTTGAAAACACAAAGATAGAGAGCTCGGATATCATGTGCAAGAGTGGCTTAGATTCAACCACTTGATAATTCAAAGATGTGAGGTCTTCCCCGTGACTCGGTTCATCCTCATGATTACCGCGTTGTTTGTGAGCACTACTCTTTCTCAATTCTCATTATCTACTCTGCCCCCAAAAGGGTAGGCTTGTGTAACCACTTGAGCGCAGAAATATTACTCTAGAAATAAAGTTCTGGGTGGTGCGAGTCTTAATTTTTTCATGATATCGCCTACTTTCTTTTTCTCTTTTTTGTTTTTATTCAATCATTATTTGAGGAAATCAATTCGTCACAGTCCTTTGTCTTGAGGACAACGATGGAGCAAACAACACTGCCCCAAGTTACTCGGCATAGTCACGATTTGAAAATATTACCATCACTCATGAAGCTAAGGTTTCTTGAATTGGATGATGTATCTCCACCCTATCGCTTCAGCGGAGTGCCTCAAAATTTCCATACTCTTATCCGAATAAGCCTATTACCAGGTTTCGAACATAGGAGTACTTTTTTATTTTTTCATTTCTTCTCATTTCTTTTCTTTCTTCTCTTTTTCTCTTCCTTTCTTGTTTTGTTTCTTCTTTACTACCTAGAAGATTATGCCTAGAGTTTCAATTTCAAGCAACTCTACCTGGTTGACATTTAGAGCTTTTTTATCCTTGAATATCATCGAAAGAGTAATAATCTCGCTTTGCTGACCAGAGTTTGGCGGGGAAAATCACACATCATCGTTGTCACGACATCTATCTAATGTCACATCTTGCAATTGATATCTAGTGCCCTACGACGAGAAAACATCTATGTGCTTTCAAAACATTATATGTTAAGCGAAATGCGTCCTTTATTGAAAACAACAACTAACAAACATGCCATATCACAAAAAATCTTTGCCACATGGGGACCTTATAGAGTTGATTCCTTGTATTACTTTAGGAAGGTATTTTAATGTAGAGACATTTCTGGCTTCTTCAGCACTATGTAGATTTGCGTCTTATCCGTGGTCTTCCACTGCTTGATCAGTTCTTGTGTCAGGGTTCCATCATTGACCAGCTTCTTGATTTCCTCTAGTAAAGGTCTACATTTTCTGGTGGGATGTCCCGATGCCCCCATATGGAATTCGCATGTGCTACTCGAGTCAAAGCTATGGGCATACAGATCAGGTGCACTCTTCATCGGCCTAGGAACAAGATAGTGACCCTCTACCAGATGAGGCCAAATGTCTGAGATAGATGTTCCAAACACTTCCAAATTTGCGCTCGTCCGAGGGATTTTCCTTGATGACCCCGATTTGTCGGGCCTGTCTCCTTCTTTACTTTACGGCCACGCGAACCCTGGAGATGACATTCATTTACGTCTCCATCCTTATCTATCTTATCTTCGATTCGGTCCTCAGACTTAGACCCCAATTTTCCTTCTTTGACTGCGTATTCTATTCTTTCTCCAATCGTCATGAAATCTTCGAATTTGTTTCTCGATTTTTCCAACATCATATCGAAGAAGGGAGAGGGAAGCGTTGCATGAAATATGAGAGTCAACTCTTCTTCCGCTATAGGGGGCTGGACTTGGGTCGCCAGACATCGCCACCTTAATGCATATTCCTTGAAGCTTTCACTTGGTCTCATTTTCTCATTCTCAAGAAACTGCATGTCGACGTGGTGCTAAATCTAAAGCATATTTGTATTGATCCAAGAAGGCATTAGCGAGGTCACCCCAAGACCTAACTTGGTTTTACGCTTCAAACGGTTATACCACACTTCTGGTCCTGCTGTCGCTATCATGGAAATGGTGGATCAACAATTCTTCGTTCTTCATGTATCCTTCCATTTTTCTACAAAACATGGTTAAGTGAATCTTCTGGCAGCTGGTTTCATCATATCACAAAAATACGGAACCTTGAAATCTGGAGGAATGACCGATCGGGGACTAGGCGAGTTCCCTTGTATTGAAAGCATTTATCTTCTCTTTTTCTTAAGCTCTTTCTCGATTTTTCCTTCTAATCGATCAAGCCTCGAATCTTCAATTGCTCCATTTTTCGATTAGTTACGCCATCGAACCCCATGTATTAAATGGTGAAGTGTCATGCGATGATAAAATAATGCAAAAATGTTATGCAAATGCAATGCATGAATGCAATAAAACATTGATTCCGCAAGTGATTTGTCCTTATAGAACATCTTTCATTCACCAAAAGGTTTCATTACATCCGGTATTAGGGTTTTACAGATATCGGTGAGCCCGCACCTAATGTCTTGACCTCATTCAATAGTCCCGTCGGTTTTCCTTCGCGGTCCAATGCCGGATCCATATTCTCGCTTATTGGTGCTTCTTTGCATCGGCTAAATCTGCTATCCGTTGAGCGACTTGTTGGGCTTGAGTCGTAACCATCTTCATGTCCCGTTTTTTCTCCCGTATTGTTTGCTCAGCCTTTTTGTAGCTTAACGGTCATTGCCCCAAAGACGGGATCTCACCGGTGCGTAAAGCAATCTCGAGCCTCACTATCTGCTTCTTTGAGTCTCGCATTTTCCATTTGGAAGGCTTGTGATTCATTCCTTTCTGGTGCGACTTGATTTCGGGATATCTTCCATGGCCGATCGCTTTCCAACTCATTTTGGATAAAGTCGCGTTGGCCCTCGACTTCTTCCAAACTTCTTTGATAATGATCGACTTTATTCTTACTATTCTTGCATTTACGCTTCCAAATGCGTTCAACCTTTCTTTAGCTGAATCATACCATTGACCCACTCTTCCGCGGTGTCACCCAGGATCAAACTCTTAAATTCAAAGTGTAGCTTCGATACTGCCTTGCACATTCTTTGATTTCATGCTAAGATTGTGCCTCTCATGCTCGAGCTGGTCGCGCTTGTGTGCGAATTCATCTTCTGAGACACTTTTATTCTTGGTTCCTAACTTTATCCCGCTTAAGTGACCTACTTCTGTGTTACTTGAACCTTGGGCTGGGTATTGACCTTCTTTCGACTTTGCCCCTCGGCAACGGGCGGGTCGGGTCAAGAATCGGGTTGTCCGTCGTCGAAATCCAAGATTCCCATTCTGATAAGATCTCGAACTCTGTCCTTTAGGGCCCTACAATTTTCAGTGTGATGACTCGAATCGCCTATGTGGTAGCTGCACCGGACACGACTGATGTAATCTTTCGGATAAGGAGGTTTTCTTGGCACAGACTTCATTGGTATGATAAGGTTCCTTTCGACAAGCAATGGAAGTAACTCGGTATATCTCATGGGTATAGGATAATGTCTTTTGATGTCATTAGATTCTCGAACTTCCCCTGGTTTTGCCTCTGTTCCCTGGGTATCTTCCCCAGATATGCTATTTGTCTGCTTCTTGAGATTGATCACGAAGGGATTCGATTTGTCATATTTAACGGTGTTATCTATTTTGGCATTCTCGACCATTCATGCTCGCGCATTCTGCTCCCCGATCAAATCTTTTCAATTCGACATGCTTTGCTTGCCTTTCATCATGGTATTCATCCGTCCATCATCTCGGACATCCGCTTTTTAGTTCTTGTATTTGTTTATCACTAGGATTGACACTCGCCATCAATCTGCTTTGTGTCCTTGAATGGTTCTTCTTCTGTCTCCTGGTCTAGTCTCGAGATGAAGTTTTGGAATTGGACCCCTTCCTTCAGTCAAAGAACCTTTGGTCAATCATGAACAATCTTCTATTAAAAGAGAAATCACTCGGGAATCAATGCCCCATCAGAATGTGAATGCAATGGTATGCAAAAACCAAGCAAAAGAACACAAGTCAAGACTGGGATAAAATTGATAAATATATAAATAAAATGACAAAATTAAATAGAATAAACACACAAAACAACCCTATTTATCCCGTCTAGAACCTAAGGTTATCCGCATGGCTCTAAATGGGTAGGTTTCTATGTATTCTCTACATGCAGTCTTGTTTCTAGGAGGTACCCGAATTGTCCTTGCTGTCCCCTACTACGGGTAGCAAGGCCCCCGATCATCACCCATTATAGGCTCCTTTCAACCGGGTTCAATTCAGGGGGACCCATTCGCTTATGCCCGTACGAAGGAACGATATACTTACGAAAGCATAAGGTACTCGAGCCCCGAAGGTACTTGCTAGGCCCATACGGGAGAACGATATCTCCACGAAAGCATTAGCGTTTTCCCCCCACTTAAAGAGACGGGTTTATATGCCACATTTTAAATACGTTAAAATAAACGCGCAATTATGACCGAATATTAATTTAATAATCACTTTAATCCGGAACTTCCAATATTAGTAAAGCGGTGATTATTTGAAAAAGCTCGACTCTCATTTGTTTTTTTTCGAAAAAACAAAAAAATTTCCCCAGCGGAGTCGCCATCTGTAGCGATTGTCTCGCTAAATAAAAGCGATTGTATTTTTTGAAATGTTTTTTTCAAAAGTGTTTGTGATATTTAAAAATATTTATTCCGCGGGGTTTACAAAAAAAACCTCATAAAAATGGAGTCGCCACCGGCCACTTAGGTAGGCCGGACACCACAAAACCAGAGATTCAAAAAGACAGGGTTCGGGAGTCGGTTACGGATGGGGAAGGATTAGCACCCCCACGCCGCCCAAAAAATTGGTACTTTAATAATTACCGCTTTATTAATATTGGATTTTCCGGATTAGAGTGACGATTATTTTAAAATTCAGTCATAATTGCGAATAAATTTTAAAGGCCCCGTTATCCGAGAATAAACGCCCAACCACTATCACTACGCCTGATACTGGCCCCGTTTACGTTCGGATAAAAGGACACCGCATTAACAATTTATATCTCGATATGCAATCTTAATGGCAAAAACATAAAACATGGCAAATCATTTAAACATAGTAAATACTGACATACCAGAACATTAATTTATCATGAATGATATTTTAGACTAAAGCATGTATATATATACATATTACTCTAAATAATAGATAAAAACAACTATCATATGTCAAAATAATAAGGCAGGAATAAATATATATATACGAACAAATATTTCAAAAAGACATGCATACTGGTAATAAAACATATTTCAACATATACGGGTCAACATATCATAAAAAAAGGGTAAATATACTAACATTTAGCCCTAAAAAATAAGAAAGCTCACACACATATAAAATACAGAATACGCCATGTACGAACCAATTAAAACATAATATGCTTGATATGAATAACCAGATAAAAAATGAATATCATACTTGACACATATATATACATATAAACATAAAATGAGTCATATACGGGAGACATAAAATGAAATAATATTCACATATACGAGATGAGTCATATACGGGAGACATAAAATGAAATAATATTCACATATACGAGTATAATTCGAACAATAATATTTACAAAGAAAATAGGACTGAAATGAAAGGAAAATGAAAATCAGTGGCAGAAATTAAAGAGCAATAACATGTAATTTAGGGACGAAATCGAAAAATAAATAAAACCTACAAAGGTCAGAGTTGTAATTATACCAAGGGGCAGACTCAAAATGAAAATTTCAAAAACGCGGGGTGATTAAGGGCGTAATTTTACCATTCAGAAGCTGATCAGGTGTAATTTAGTGACTAAATTGTGACTTTTTGGAAACTCGTAGGACTGGATCAGAATTATACCATGCGGCAAGACAAAAATGAAAATATTGAAAACGCTGTGGGATTAAGTGTGTAATTTACCCATTTAGCAAAATAAAAACAACTATAAAGCCCTTTTAAGGCCGAAATCAAATTTTCGCCATTTGTTTCATTTTCTAATTTTTCCGGGTTTTATGTTCTTCGCTTTCTCGTTTATTCATATAATACCCGAATCCGGCGGTCGGCCGATTTATTCTCACTCCGCCGCCCGCGCTAACCTAAGGCGGTGGACTCCCAAAATACACCAAAACCTTCCTCTTGTCGTCCTCAATATGAATCCATGGTTGGATTCGGAGGATCCCCTTTGTTTAGCCTAGATCTAAGAAATACGAACCCAAAATGTATTTTTTTAACTCAAAACGAGACCACAAGGGTCTTCCTTCCCTTTGTTCACCGGATCTGCTTGTGTAGAAGCCGAAAGGCTTTGTCACAGAGAAGGAAGGAAGACCACTTGACAAAGCCTGTAAGACTTCTTTACTTGTTTTCTTTTTATTTTCTTTTTGTACTTCGTATATGCATGCAAAGGAAACAGGTAAGAAAAAGAGACAAAAGATTACCACTGGATTGCCTTTTGATTATCTTGGCTGGTTACAAGTTTGGTTTTTTACAAAGCTTTCTGTTTCTTGTGTTACTACTCTCTCTGCTTTTTTGCTTGCTCCTCTCTCTTTTTTTTGTTACAGGATTTCTATATCATATATATCATTGTCTTCTTTGTTGCAAGTTGCATCCTACTTTTTCGATCCGAATCGAATCGACCATTTTTGCTTGTTATCTTGGGCATGTTCTCAATATCGGCGCGGCGGCGGTGTGGACACTCTGCCCGGTGGCGGACACGTTCTCGGCCGTTAGATCAGATCTGATCTAACGGTCGAGATGGCTTGAAGAATGATCGGCTGGATGAAGCCTCGATTTGATGAGACGGCTCCGGATCTTGACACGTGGAGCTCCGCAATCGAGGAGTCGAACGCGTGGATCTTACGCGCGCGGGGATATTAAAGCGTCGCGTAGCGTGGACCACACGCGCGCGTGGCACTTGAACGGTCCATACGTGTGGAACACGCGCCTGGCAGATATTTTGGACCTCCATTGCATCGTGGCCGTTGGATCAGATCTTGATCCAACGGCCCACGAATACACCGCACACACACAGAATTGCAATTAGATAAGATTTAGATTTGGGCCAACCGGCCTTGTAATGTATTTGGACTTGACCGTAATTTTATATGGGTTTAATATATATTTAATTTTTTTCATTTTACCAAATAATAATAATAATAATAATAATAATAATAATAAAGAATACATGTATATACGAAAATATATACTTATATTATACAATCATTAATTATTATAGTATTCTAGTATACGTACGTATAACCATACGTATAATTAACATAACATCTATATATTAATCAAATACGCTCATACTCTAGATACATACGAGACATACATACACCCCTAATACGTATACATAGCTTATACATGCACACACCACCTTATATTAGTAACATTCATATAATAAATATACATGCAATATTAATATATTTACAAGCGAAAATGAGTGATTACAATATCCATCCCCTTTTCTAATATAACATTGAATGAAAGTGGAATTTATCACTAAATTGAGTGCCTTAACTCACTCATAGAACTAAACCCCGGATTCTAACTCGGCCAATCTTAGAACTAATGGCTAAGAAGTAAAAGAGAGTGATGAAGAAAGCAAGACAGAAATGGACATAGGTGATTCAAAAATACAGATGAGATGACACACACACACACACACATATATATATATATATATTCAGTTAAGTATACATATGTCCAATTCTACAGAACAAGGGTGTGGGTGAATTAGCTGACATGCATGGAACTGATGAAAGATATTCAGAGTTGCCTAAGAAAGTCATTAAAAATGATTAACACCAAGCAACTGATAATTAGCAGCTAAAATTAACAAGGAAAATGCAAAGAAAATCACTCAAAGAAGTAAAACAGAAACACAAAAAAGAAGAAAAAAAAAACAAAGAACAAAAAGATGAAACCAAAATCAACAGGAAAATCTATCGAACTGAGTTATACTAAAATCCCAAGCTGAAAAATAAAAACACTGCAAAAACTGAAGCTTAAAATCAGTAACACAATAGAAAGACAATCAAATCCACAACCTATGAGATAGTTCTGACTTCTGAAAAAAGATTCTTACTTGGCATGACACAACCCTTCTTATGCTATGAAAGCTATGAGCTGAAGTATCAAGAGACAAAATCACTGTAATATGTGGGTGTTTCTTTTCCCTTTTCTTCTTCTTCTTCTTCCAGTGCCTACCACATATAGTACAGTGATTGTTGCAGATGGTAAAGGAAGTTAATAAGTGGGGATAAGATTGGCAAGCAGGAGATGGAAAGAAGAGAGAGAAAAAAAGAGGTGTACAATTATGGGAAAACAGAGGCTTATAGAAATGTGAATGAGGAGCTAAGTCAGAGAATTCACAAACCCAGAAAAGTAATAAAAAAGATATATACACTAACAAGTGTTCGTTGAATTTTGGGCTCTTCCAGTGTTCCAATAGCTACAATTCAATGAGTGGAGAGAGAAAAGGGAGATAGACATACCATTAACAGTACAGAAGAGGCAAGCAAAATAGTAGTATTTGCTGTACTAATAACTGGTTGATGTAATAGGACAAGAAGTTAGATTTTCAAATAATATCAGATATTTAATTTAAATTAATTAATTAATAAGTCAAATAATGATGGTTAAATAAAAAATAGTATTTGTTGTAACTCATACAAAAAGATTAAAAGTTCACTATACCTTAATCTTGTTAGATTAAGATAAATTTTTGTTACTTTAAAAAGTTGTTTGTGGTCACATTCTTCTTTCCAGCAATACTCAGCACTTGTCAGATTCATTCCCATGCTCACTTACAGAATTTGCATGGATATGAACCTATCATACCAATCTAGCCTCCTGATTGGGCTGTGAATGTACCTCAAGGTTTGAGGAAGGTGCTGTAATCCCCATGATACAATATATTACTCTTATTTGATAAAAAAAGGTAAACTACACCACCGAACTATAGTTTTTTTTTCCTATTTTTGTCACCGAACTATTTTTTTTGGCAAAAACATCACTAACGTTATGTTTCCTTCCTATTTTGGTCACAAACTATTTTTTGGAAAAAACATCACTAACGTTATGTTTCCTTCATATTTTGGTCACCGACTGTTATTTTTTAAAAAAAATTCCATGTCATTTCTTCCATCTCCTCGTAAGCAATATATGTTATTTATAATATTTTTATTCAAACTAATAGGATGGTGACACGTGTCACTACCTATTAGTGGAATAAAAGGAATGAAAAATTAAGCCCCTTATGCTGCCAGAGAGATTCGACTAATAGGCAGTTACATGCGTCACCATCCTATTAGGCAGTTACACCTGTCACCATCTCTCCGACTGCATAAGGGGCTTGATTTTTCATTCCTTTTATTCCACTAATAGGCAGTGACATGTGTTATCATCCTGTTAGTTTGAATAAAAATATTATAAAATAACATATATTGCTTACGAGGAGAGAGAAGAAATGACATGAAAAATAAAATAAAATAACAGTCGGTGACCAAAATAGGAAGGAAACATAACGTTAGTGATATTTTTGCCAAAAAAAGTTTGGTGGCCAAAATATGAAGGAAACATAACGTTACTGACGTTTTTGCCAAAAAAATAGTTCAGTGACCAAAATAAAAAATAAACTATAATTCGGTGAATACTGATGTAGTATACCCAAAAAAAAAATCTAGCCCATACACTTGCCTTTGTGCTCTCTCTGCTGCTTAACTTTTATAGAGATAAAGTTTGTTTGAAATTGATTCCCAATATATATATATATATTAATATGAGTTAATTCAATTGATTGAATGGTTATTAACATCTAATAAATATTATGATTTGAATTTCGTATCTCATTTGAACAACATTATCTCATGTTTGTGGAATATATATATATACATATATTTATTTTTATTTATGTCTCACACTAAAAATTAAGTTTAGGGTTTAAGGTTAGGTTCAAAGAAATTGGGATAGAGTGTATTTTTAGAGTTTAGGATATAAGATTTAAAATTTAGAATTTAAAATTAATATTTAGAATTTAATTTTTAATATTTTTTTAATATTAAGACACTAAAAACACACACAAAAAAGATAAATGATTTTTGTCCATATTTATTACGTACGTAAGTGATTAATCTGATCCAGACAATAAAATGTACAAGATAATATCGTAAGCTAGCTTGATGTTGCTATTCAGCTGTGGGGCTCAAAAACAATGATGTAATACAAGTGGTAAGTTGGGCCATACTTTTGCTGTAATCTTTTCCCTTTCTCTAAATATTTAAAGAGTGGCGGAGTAGTTGTTATTTTAGAAAGCTAATTAAACCTAAATAACAGTATCAACTTATTGGTTTAAGTAATTAGTAATTTCGTATCGTAATTAAGTTTTGAGTTTGGGATTTTATGTATATAAAAAAAAATTTAGGAGACTCACCCTAAAATTAATTGTGTGACACAGGTCGAGATAAAGCCCTGAAAAACTGATAGGACAATAAAAAAATTTAAATAACAAATCTTTATTAAAACAAGTATTTGTTTCATATTTAAGCTTTACAAATTATTATCATGTTATATGTTTATATATATATAATTATTTGATAAACTAAAAGAAGAAACTTTTATTTTTTACAAGTGTCATACATTTAGGGTTTATGGATTTTTGTAAGGTGTAGAATTTAGAGGTTTAAATTTAGTAGTTTAAAATTTAGTTATTGTGAATAAAATTTAGGGTTTATAGGTTAACACCTAAATCCTCAATATATTACCCTAAAACCTAAACCCTAACTATTACCCCTAAATTCTAAACCCTTATACTCTAAACCGAGTCACTAAACCCTAAAATTAAGAGTTTGTGAAAACTAAAATTTTCTACCATCATTGTATTTCTTTTTATATTGTATTATATTTAATTATTTTTTTGGTATGATATCCATATATTAAAATTTTATCGCATTTGAATTTATTGGATTTAATCTTACCCCGTACAAAACTATAGTACGTGTCCGTGGGGCTTCTTTCATGTTTTATATGGTCTCGTCACCATCTCCTCCACCACAGTTCATTTGTTGCTGTTAAAAGAAATGGAGATGGTCCTTTCCCATTTTCTTAAAAAAAAAATACCTTCCATTAGTTTTCACGTACAATCTCACATATACCTTGCAGATATATATAATTTTTTTTTAAAAATATCAATTTAATTTGATGTCCACGCTGTGTAGTTGTTAAGTATATGCACTTTTATTTTCTCATCTAAAAACAAAGACATTTTAAAAATAGGATGTGATAGTCCAAACTTAATAGTATATATATGAATAAAACTGACATCATCATGTATTTTTTTTATCAAATCATCTATTTATAGGTATAAAGAGTACAGAATATATTTGGACTCTAATTAATGAAGACAATATTCTTAATGATAAAGTAAATCAAATCTCCTTGATAAAGTTCTTATCATGATAGACATTCATATAGATAAATATTCATAACAAACTTTAATTAGAAGAAACAAAAATCATTCATTTTAACTCTTTAACTTATTAAATATGAATATTTAGAAAAATCGATTATTTTGTCAATAATTTATTTAAATCAAATTCAAATTATAATTAATATTAAAATAAATAATAAAATGATTAAAGGAGTATTATAAAAATTCCAGAGCAATTGCCTTCTCTGTGTGGTGTGAATAAAAAAGAAAAAGAAATGAGATCCTTGGCTGGTCGCCAAGTCCTTATCTCTAAGATAAGTGATTGCGAGTATTGGACCCTTCCCTCTATTTTTTTTTACTAAACTTATTTATGTTTTGGATAATTTATTTCTTAGTATATCCTTCATATATTTATATTATTTTATTTTCTATCAAAGATAATTAATAATTAAACCCTTTTAATCTTCCCTTTCGAGTCAATTCCTTTTGACCTTTTATTAATGTAAGCTTAGGATAAGGTAAGTTATTAAATTCCAAGTTCATAGCATAAGATTGTTTAGTGAAAAAAGCGGACAATGTTCATCTTAAGAGGCATGTATTCAATCACTTTGTCTGCAAGGTGTGTGTATTGTCGTAGGATTAAGAATATCTATGAACATATATTACCTTATAATCATCTTTATACTATTAAAAAATAAAAGTTGTTCAATATTTTACTTCAAACATGCAAATTTTATAATGAAATTGTTAATATAACGATAACAACTATTTATCAATGAGGTCTTGGTATAGTTTGCAATAGCTAAGTTCTTAAGTTTTTAAATACCTAAGTTTGCAAGGTCCTTGACCCCATTTAAAAGTTCAAACTTTTAAATATATTTATGCCAACGGAATATCAACTTAATGTTAAATGAAAATTAAAAAAAAACAATTCTAGGTTCATGCCCATTAATGTTTGTAAAAGATAAATTTTAATGTACTCTGATTTTAAAAACATATATTTATGATTAAAAGGTAGAAAAATAAAATAAATAAGAGAGGGTTAAGGGGATAAGTATACATTACACACATGAATCTAAAAATTATAGTTGATTGTATTTGTTCAATTTCTAACACTTTTTCTTCAAAAAAAATTCCAACTCTTAATAAAATCACACACATTTTATAGACAAATTATCGAATTCAAATTTCCTAGTGAAACGACATTTTTTTTTTTCACCGAGACCATTTATTATATTTAAAATTATCCTATATTTTATTTAATTAAGAAAAAATAAGTATACATATCACCTTGTAATTTTTTTATCAAAATTACGATAATATTGTAAAATCCAAAATTTATGGAATGATATAATGAAATTAAAAATAAATAAATAAACTCCAAGACAAAACACAGAGAAAGGGTTGGGTTCTTCCGAGAGAGGGAGAGTGCAAGTTTATGTGGGTTTTGTGTGGAGGGAGACAAAAGTGTATCCGCCCAAAAAAAAAAAAAATCGATTCAGTTTTTACTTTAAAAAGCAAAGGAGAATGGTGAAAACATTAAAAGAAAATGGAGCATAGATCAAAGGAGGATTTTTTTTTAAATAATAATAATAATAATAGTATCGATTCAATGTACTATAGTCTATACCAAGCTATACTAGTGTATAGGTAGAAATTGTTCCCTCTAAAATAACCCCATTTCTCTCTCCAAAGATCCTTCACTTGTTTTTTTGTTTTAGTTTTTGCCTTGTGCTTTGCTGTGAGAGCTCTGAGTAAGTGTTTGTTGGTCAATCTGCAGAATTTGATTTTAATATACAAGGTAAAACAGTGAACGTGCTGCTCTTTTGTCTTTCTACTCTTAAAAAACAAAACTTTCACGCTTGGGAGGGAACACGATTAGTGTTTTTTCTCTGTGAAAATTCCATTTTTTAAATGTTTTAAGAGAAAAAGTGCAAAGAAACCATTTTTTTTGTAGAGGGAGATAGTGAAATATCTTCGGAATTTGAGCTGTTTTACATCTTTTGAGAGCCATGCTTTGTCCCTGAGAATTGAAAAAAAAAATCACTTTCTTGAGTTCTGAGTGTCTCTTCTCTTGCTGTGATGTGAAAATTTTATTGCTTTGGTCCATTCCTTTGTGCTAGCTTGTAATTATGTTTTCATCACGCAAAACAATGCTGCCATGGTTCATAAACATGGAGTTTTAGCTCATCATCATGTTCTATTGCAGAAAAAGGGTGTTTGTTGAAATTGCTTGTACTTCAAAGGAAGCTAGTTTAGTTACAGTGTTTGCATGTTTTTCTTGGGGTGCTCTTTTTCTTCCTCAGACGTAAAGTGTGTGTTAACAAGGAAAGAAGAAGAAGACTGGCAAGACATGGAGAAACAAGTTGAGATTTTGATTTTGTTGTTCCTTTGCTGATGGGTCTTAAGTTGAAACAGAGCTACCACCACTCGGTGACTGTGAAAGTGAATGAACAAATGGGGACCAAAAGAGGGTACACATTTATTCAAGCTAACAGGGCTTGGTTGCCCAAATTTCTGTTGCTTTGGGTAATGGTGATGGCTTTTCTCAGCACGTGGATCTACAAGAAAATGGATGCTGACAACAAAGTGAGGAGGAAGGAGGTGTTGAGTAGCATGTGTGATCAAAGGGCAAGGATGTTGCAGGACCAGTTCAATGTTAGTGTTAACCATGTTCATGCCCTGGCCATTCTTGTCTCCACTTTTCATTACTACAAGGATCCATCTGCTATTGATCAGGTTTCTGTTTCTTGTTCCCGAAGTTTAAAATTTTCCATTTAATTTGAAGTTATACATTTGGCCTCTGAGAATCTTAGTCTGGTTGATCTTTTGTCTGAGTTTCTGATTGTGCACTTTGGGCTATTTTTTCCTTTGCAAGAAATGCAGGAGACTTTTGCCGAGTACACTGCCAGAACTGCTTTTGAGAGGCCATTGCTTAGTGGGGTGGCCTATGCAGAAAGAGTAAAACTTTCAGAGAGGGAGAAATTTGAGAGGCAGCATGGTTGGACCATAAAGACAATGAAGAGGGAACCTTCGCCTATTCGAGATGAATATGCTCCTGTGATCTTTTCTCAGGAAACCGTTTCTTACATCGAATCGCTCGACATGATGTCGGGGGAGGTATGCCATTTACTACCTACAGCCTGCTTATAATTTTTAGAGTGTTGGATTGGAGTTGTAAATGTAATATTCATGTTGCGACGCAGGAGGATCGAGAAAACATCTTAAGGGCTAGGGCTACTGGGAAAGCTGTCCTAACTAGTCCCTTCAGGCTACTGGGTTCTCATCATCTCGGTGTTGTGCTGACATTCCTGTGTACAAAATCCAAGCTTCCACCGAAGCTGACTGTGGAAGAGCGCATTGAAGCAACTGCAGGGTAAATCCTCCAGCTTGTCCTTCTAATTGGAAATGCAAGTTTTTGTTTGAAACCTTTTTATGATTGGTCTTGTCTTTAAGCTTTATCGAGAATTAACGAATGTGTTTGATACAATATTGTCCAAGAGTGATGATGATCAGAGTTTGCAGTATATAAAAACTGCAGTTGTACTAGAATGCATAACTTAAATGAAAAAGGTTTAGGCTTCATGTGAAATATATGATTTCTGCTGATGGAGAAATTGTCATCTCCTTTTCTCATATGAGAGTTTGACTGCCCGAGCTCGACCATTGACACCAGAATGGACCAAAACGATTCCTATTACCCCTTCAACATGTTTGCAGGGTAGTCGTTGCTTTAACACTCTATCATGGTTATGCTGACGACAACATTTCGCTATCACTGTGAAAAACATATGCTGTGTCATTACGATCATTACCAGCAACATGGTGCTCCATGACATAAAGTTGCAAGCACTTCCATTGGTGCCATCATAAGCACCTTTACCATATTTACATCACTTGTTTACTTTTATATTTTCTCCATAAATTTGACTTCGACATTCATAACCTTTTTTTTTCTTTTTAAAAATAATATTACTATTTTTTTCTGGTTTACTAGGCAGTTATGTTATGGCTAGGTACAAGAGGCTAATTGCTTCAGTTACTGCACTTCTTTGTTTGTGCATCTTTGAATTTCATATGTATAAATAAACACAGATACCTTGGCGGAGCCTTTGACGTGGAGTCTCTTGTGGAGAATCTACTTGGCCAACTTGCCGGGAATCAGGCGATTCTTGTGAATGTCTATGATATTACCAACTCTTCTGATCACTTGATCATGTATGGTCACCAAAACCAAGATGGTGACTTGGCTTTGTTGCACGAAAGCAAGCTTGATTTTGGAGATCCATTTAGGAAGCATCAGATGATATGTAGGTAAGTGTAACAATGGCTACTTATTTACGAGGTTGATGGAATGACTGCAGTTGTTTTTTGCATGCACTTATTATTTGGCAATTTTTAACAGATATCATCAAAAGGCACCCACGTCGTGGACTGCGCTGACAACGGCCTTCTTGTTCTTTGTGATCTGCTTATTGGTTGGCTATATCTTATATGGTGCGGCGATACACATTGTTAAAGTCGAAGATGATTTCCATGGAATGCAAGAACTGATGGTTCGAGCAGAAGCTGCTGATGTGGCCAAATCACAGGTATGTGTTTCAAGATACATCTATCAACATATTGTTGACCATCGACATCCAAGCTAGAAACCAACTATGATGCGTTCTTGTTGCAGTTTTTGGCAACAGTTTCTCATGAAATTAGGACACCCATGAATGGCATCCTTGGTATGTTCTAGATTGCTCTGTAAGATTTTCTGTGTGAAGTATGCATTCAAGGTCATCGATAAATTTTACTCAGCAAGGTTCTGATGACTCTTTGAATGGTTGCAGGTATGCTTGCTTTGCTTTTAGATACGGATTTAAGTTCAACCCAAAGAGATTATGCTCAGACTGCTCAAGTCTGCGGAAAGGCACTGATAACATTGATAAATGAGGTGCTTGACCGTGCAAAAATTGAAGCCGGAAAGTTGGAACTGGAAACTGTCCCCTTTGACCTTCGATCTATCCTAGATGATGTGCTCTCTTTATTTTCTGAAAAGTCTAGAAACAAAGGTCTTGAGGTAAGTCTAGATAAAATTAATAGAAAGCTATGGTTTATTATGCCTGAACTAATTTGGTGCCTTCTTTTTTTGCCTTTTTCTTTCCCTGTCTCGGTGCGTTGTTGATGTCAATAAATGGTGATATTCCTGATACATTACGACTCGAATGCGATGTAATTGTTCGGGAACTGAAGCTGGCAGTCTTTGTTTCTGATAAAGTTCCAGAAATGGTTATGGGGATCCAGGAGATTCAGACAGATAATTACGAATCTTGTTGGGAACTCGGTTAAAGTAAGTGTGTTGCTCAACCTTCACCCTTTTTGGAACTTGTATAGGTAGATTGCATTTTTGAGTTGTTTCCTGCTATATAATTGATCATCGTCTGTAAAACTTCTTTTAATAAGTCGGCCCCGACTTAAAAATGAGCGTTTTGACAGTTTACAGAACGGGGACACATATTTGTTAAAGTCCGTGCAGCTGAAAATCCGAAGGCTATAGATGATGCTAAAGCTGAAACATGTTTGAATGGAGGATCAGATGAAGCTGCATTGATATCAGGTGGTCGCCAGTTTAATACCTTGAGTGGCTATGAAGCAGCGGATGAGCGGAACAGTTGGGATTCCTTCCAGCATTTAGTTACTGCTGAAGCATTGCAATATGACGCCTCGGAAAAAATGACAGTTGTGGATGACGCTTCTCGGTGTGTTACTTTGATGGTATCTGTGGAGGATACTGGCATTGGGATCCCTTTAATTGCTCAGGACAGGGTTTTCACACCCTTTATGCAGGCTGATAGCTCGACCTCTAGAAATTACGGTGGGACTGGTATAGGCTTGAGCATTACTAAGTGTTTGGTCGAGTTAATGGGTGGTCACATAAGCTTCATTAGCCGGCCACAAGTTGGAAGCACGTTCTCGTTCACCACAGTTTTCGGAAGGTGTAAAAAAGGCTTTACGTAATGATACGAAAAAATCTAATGCTGAAGATCTTCCTTCTGGTTTCAGAGGATTGAAAGCAATAGTAGTTGACTGGAAACCAGTTAGAGCCGCTGTAACTTTCGAAACCACTTGAAGAGGCTTGGTATGCTTGTTGAAGTTACAAATAATGTCAAGATAGCAGCTTCTGCATGTGGGAAAAACAGTTCTTCATGCGGGTACATTTTAGTTCCCGTTTAGAATTTGCTTGATGGTCCGTCTTCTAATGTTAACTTTATTGAATTATTTCATTGAACATTGCAGAAGTAAAATCCAACCCGATATAGTTCTTGTTGAGAAGGATTCGTGGCTTTCTGGCGAGGATAGTTGTTTGAGCTTACGAATGTTGGACCGGAAACAAAATGGACACGTGTTTAAGTTGCCTAAGATGATTCTTCTTGCAACAAATATTACAAATGCCGAACTTGAGAAAGCAAAGGCAGCAGGGTTTGCAGATACTACCATTATGAAACCTTTGAGGGCAACTATGGTAGCCGCATGTCTTCAACAGGTGCTTGGGACAGGAAGAGCCAGCCAGGGAAAGGCATGCTGAACGGATCTTCCGTCCTCGGGAGTCTTCTCTGTGGAAAGAGAATATTAGTAGTCGATGACAATATGGTAAACCGGAGAGTAGCTGCAGGTGCATTGAAGAAGTTCGGAGCTGCCGTGGAATGTGCTGAAAGCGGAAAAGCTGCACTAAAATTGCTTCAACTTCCACACGGTTTTGATGCTTGCTTCATGGACATTCAGATGCCCGAAATGGACGGGTACGCATGCCATATCTTTAACATCACACAATCAACTGCTTCCCCATGGTAGTTTCTGATTATTTATTGTCATATATTTCAGGTTTGAGTCAACTCGTCGAATTCGAATGCTGGAGAGTCGGGCAAACGAACAGATGAATGGAGATACAGAAAAAGGGTCTGGCAGGAAGGATGAGTGGCATTTGCCGATATTAGCCATGACAGCCGATGTAATTCACGCCACCTACGATGAGTGCCTCAAATGCGGGATGGATGGATATGTCTCAAAGCCCTTTGAAGAGGAAAATCTTTATCAGGCTGTAGCCAAGTTCTTCAAAACCAAATCTATCTCGGACTCATAGGGACACCTCCTTGATCATCGTAAAAGCAGACGGACAAAACCGGCTGGTCGGACTTTGTCAGCGACTTTCCCATCCTGTTGGTTTGCTTGGATTTATGAGGATTATTGACCCTTATTGCATTCGTTTCAAACCTCAGTAATCGTATACTACCAAAGGAACTCCATCCCCAACTGTTTGTATAGATCTTTACATTAGAATCAGAGGTGTAAATTTGTTATTTAGTGTTTTAATATTGTCGTGACCATTCTTGAACAGGGTAAAAAAATAGTTTGACGATTTATTCTTTGAAATTATGGTTTTTAGTTTAATTCGATTTTAAAAATTATTTTGGAGTCCACCGATCACTTTGAGGTAGACCGACACGTAAAAACAAAACAGAGATTCGTTTTTAAAAATTGAGTTCGGGAGTTACTTACGTATGGGGAAGGACTTATTAAATATGAATATTTAGAAAAATCGATTATTTTGTCAATAATTTATTTAAATCAAATTCAAATTATAATTAATATTAAAATAAATAATAAAATGATTAAAGGAGTATTATAAAAATTCCAGAGCAATTGCCTTCTCTGTGTGGTGTGAATAAAAAAGAAAAAGAAATGAGATCCTTGGCTGGTCGCCAAGTCCTTATCTCTAAGATAAGTGATTGCGAGTATTGGACCTTCCCTCTATTTTTTTTACTAAACTTATTTATGTTTTGGATAATTTATTTCTTAGTATATCCTTCATATATTTATATTATTTTATTTTCTATCAAAGATAATTAATAATTAAACCCTTTTAATCTTCCCTTTCGAGTCAATTCCTTTTGACCTTTTATTAATGTAAGCTTAGGATAAGGTAAGTTATTAAATTCCAAGTTCATAGCATAAGATTGTTTAGTGAAAAAAGCGGACAATGTTCATCTTAAGAGGCATGTATTCAATCACTTTGTCTGCAAGGTGTGTGTATTGTCGTAGGATTAAGAATATCTATGAACATATATTACCTTATAATCATCTTTATACTATTAAAAAATAAAAGTTGTTCAATATTTTACTTCAAACATGCAAATTTTATAATGAAATTGTTAATATAACGATAACAACTATTTATCAATGAGGTCTTGGTATAGTTTGCAATAGCTAAGTTCTTAAGTTTTTAAATACCTAAGTTTGCAAGGTCCTTGACCCCATTTAAAAGTTCAAACTTTTAAATATATTTATGCCAACGGAATATCAACTTAATGTTAAATGAAAATTAAAAAAAAACAATTCTAGGTTCATGCCCATTAATGTTTGTAAAAGATAAATTTTAATGTACTCTGATTTTAAAAACATATATTTATGATTAAAAGGTAGAAAAATAAAATAAATAAGAGAGGGTTAAGGGGATAAGTATACATTACACACATGAATCTAAAAATTATAGTTGATTGTATTTGTTCAATTTCTAACACTTTTTCTTCAAAAAAATTCCAACTCTTAATAAAATCACACACATTTTATAGACAAATTATCGAATTCAAATTTCCTAGTGAAACGACATTTTTTTTTTTCACCGAGACCATTTATTATATTTAAAATTATCCTATATTTTATTTAATTAAGAAAAAATAAGTATACATATCACCTTGTAATTTTTTTATCAAAATTACGATAATATTGTAAAATCCAAAATTTATGGAATGATATAATGAAATTAAAAATAAATAAATAAACTCCAAGACAAAACACAGAGAAAGGGTTGGGTTCTTCCGAGAGAGGAGAGTGCAAGTTTATGTGGGTTTTGTGTGGAGGGAGACAAAAGTGTATCCGCCCAAAAAAAAAAAAAAAAATCGATTCAGTTTTTACTTTAAAAAGCAAAGGAGAATGGTGAAAACATTAAAAGAAATGGAGCATAGATCAAAGGAGGATTTTTTTTTAAATAATAATAATAATAATAGTATCGATTCAATGTACTATAGTCTATACCAAGCTATACTAGTGTATAGGTAGAAATTGTTCCCTCTAAAATAACCCCATTTCTCTCTCCAAAGATCCTTCACTTGTTTTTTTGTTTTAGTTTTTGCCTTGTGCTTTGCTGTGAGAGCTCTGAGTAAGTGTTTGTTGGTCAATCTGCAGAATTTGATTTTAATATACAAGGTAAAACAGTGAACGTGCTGCTCTTTTGTCTTTCTACTCTTAAAAAACAAAACTTTCACGCTTGGGAGGGAACACGATTAGTGTTTTTTCTCTGTGAAAATTCCATTTTTTAAATGTTTTAAGAGAAAAAAGTGCAAAGAAACCATTTTTTTTGTAGAGGGAGATAGTGAAATATCTTCGGAATTTGAGCTGTTTTACATCTTTTGAGAGCCATGCTTTGTCCCTGAGAATTGAAAAAAAAAATCACTTTCTTGAGTTCTGAGTGTCTCTTCTCTTGCTGTGATGTGAAAATTTTATTGCTTTGGTCCATTCCTTTGTGCTAGCTTGTAATTATGTTTTCATCACGCAAAACAATGCTGCCATGGTTCATAAACATGGAGTTTTAGCTCATCATCATGTTCTATTGCAGAAAAAGGGTGTTTGTTGAAATTGCTTGTACTTCAAAGGAAGCTAGTTTAGTTACAGTGTTTGCATGTTTTTCTTGGGGGTGCTCTTTTTTCTTCCTCAGACGTAAAGTGTGTGTTAACAAGGAAAGAAGAAGAAGACTGGCAAGACATGGAGAAACAAGTTGAGATTTTGATTTTGTTGTTCCTTTGCTGATGGGTCTTAAGTTGAAACAGAGCTACCACCACTCGGTGACTGTGAAAGTGAATGAACAAATGGGGACCAAAAGAGGGTACACATTTATTCAAGCTAACAGGGCTTGGTTGCCCAAATTTCTGTTGCTTTGGGTAATGGTGATGGCTTTTCTCAGCACGTGGATCTACAAGAAAATGGATGCTGACAACAAAGTGAGGAGGAAGGAGGTGTTGAGTAGCATGTGTGATCAAAGGGCAAGGATGTTGCAGGACCAGTTCAATGTTAGTGTTAACCATGTTCATGCCCTGGCCATTCTTGTCTCCACTTTTCATTACTACAAGGATCCATCTGCTATTGATCAGGTTTCTGTTTCTTGTTCCCGAAGTTTAAAATTTTCCATTTAATTTGAAGTTATACATTTGGCCTCTGAGAATCTTAGTCTGGTTGATCTTTTGTCTGAGTTTCTGATTGTGCACTTTGGGCTATTTTTTTCCTTTGCAAGAAATGCAGGAGACTTTTGCCGAGTACACTGCCAGAACTGCTTTTGAGAGGCCATTGCTTAGTGGGGTGGCCTATGCAGAAAGAGTAAAACTTTCAGAGAGGGAGAAATTTGAGAGGCAGCATGGTTGGACCATAAAGACAATGAAGAGGGAACCTTCGCCTATTCGAGATGAATATGCTCCTGTGATCTTTTCTCAGGAAACCGTTTCTTACATCGAATCGCTCGACATGATGTCGGGGGAGGTATGCCATTTACTACCTACAGCCTGCTTATAATTTTTAGAGTGTTGGATTGGAGTTGTAAATGTAATATTCATGTTGCGACGCAGGAGGATCGAGAAAACATCTTAAGGGCTAGGGCTACTGGGAAAGCTGTCCTAACTAGTCCCTTCAGGCTACTGGGTTCTCATCATCTCGGTGTTGTGCTGACATTCCCTGTGTACAAATCCAAGCTTCCACCGAAGCTGACTGTGGAAGAGCGCATTGAAGCAACTGCAGGGTAAATCCTCCAGCTTGTCCTTCTAATTGGAAATGCAAGTTTTTGTTTGAAACCTTTTTATGATTGGTCTTGTCTTTAAGCTTTATCGAGAATTAACGAATGTGTTTGATACAATATTGTCCAAGAGTGATGATGATCAGAGTTTGCAGTATATAAAAACTGCAGTTGTACTAGAATGCATAACTTAAATGAAAAAGGTTTAGGCTTCATGTGAAATATATGATTTCTGCTGATGGAGAAATTGTCATCTCCTTTTCTCATATGAGAGTTTGACTGCCCGAGCTCGACCATTGACACCAGAATGGACCAAAACGATTCCTATTACCCCTTCAACATGTTTGCAGGGTAGTCGTTGCTTTAACACTCTATCATGGTTATGCTGACGACAACATTTCGCTATCACTGTGAAAAACATATGCTGTGTCATTACGATCATTACCAGCAACATGGTGCTCCATGACATAAAGTTGCAAGCACTTCCATTGGTGCCATCATAAGCACCTTTACCATATTTACATCACTTGTTTACTTTTATATTTTCTCCATAAATTTGACTTCGACATTCATAACCTTTTTTTTTCTTTTTAAAAATAATATTACTATTTTTTTCTGGTTTACTAGGCAGTTATGTTATGGCTAGGTACAAGAGGCTAATTGCTTCAGTTACTGCACTTCTTTGTTTGTGCATCTTTGAATTTCATATGTATAAATAAACACAGATACCTTGGCGGAGCCTTTGACGTGGAGTCTCTTGTGGAGAATCTACTTGGCCAACTTGCCGGGAATCAGGCGATTCTTGTGAATGTCTATGATATTACCAACTCTTCTGATCACTTGATCATGTATGGTCACCAAAACCAAGATGGTGACTTGGCTTTGTTGCACGAAAGCAAGCTTGATTTTGGAGATCCATTTAGGAAGCATCAGATGATATGTAGGTAAGTGTAACAATGGCTACTTATTTACGAGGTTGATGGAATGACTGCAGTTGTTTTTTGCATGCACTTATTATTTGGCAATTTTTAACAGATATCATCAAAAGGCACCCACGTCGTGGACTGCGCTGACAACGGCCTTCTTGTTCTTTGTGATCTGCTTATTGGTTGGCTATATCTTATATGGTGCGGCGATACACATTGTTAAAGTCGAAGATGATTTCCATGGAATGCAAGAACTGATGGTTCGAGCAGAAGCTGCTGATGTGGCCAAATCACAGGTATGTGTTTCAAGATACATCTATCAACATATTGTTGACCATCGACATCCAAGCTAGAAACCAACTATGATGCGTTCTTGTTGCAGTTTTTGGCAACAGTTTCTCATGAAATTAGGACACCCATGAATGGCATCCTTGGTATGTTCTAGATTGCTCTGTAAGATTTTCTGTGTGAAGTATGCATTCAAGGTCATCGATAAATTTTACTCAGCAAGGTTCTGATGACTCTTTGAATGGTTGCAGGTATGCTTGCTTTGCTTTTAGATACGGATTTAAGTTCAACCCAAAGAGATTATGCTCAGACTGCTCAAGTCTGCGGAAAGGCACTGATAACATTGATAAATGAGGTGCTTGACCGTGCAAAAATTGAAGCCGGAAAGTTGGAACTGGAAACTGTCCCCTTTGACCTTCGATCTATCCTAGATGATGTGCTCTCTTTATTTTCTGAAAAGTCTAGAAACAAAGGTCTTGAGGTAAGTCTAGATAAAATTAATAGAAAGCTATGGTTTATTATGCCTGAACTAATTTGGTGCCTTCTTTTTGGCCTTTTTCTTTCCCTGTCTCGGTGCGTTGTTGATGTCAATAAATGGTGATATTCCTGATACATTACGACTCGAATGCGATGTAATTGTTCGGGAACTGAAGCTGGCAGTCTTTGTTTCTGATAAAGTTCCAGAAATGGTTATGGGGGATCCAGGGAGATTCAGACAGATAATTACGAATCTTGTTGGGAACTCGGTTAAAGTAAGTGTGTTGCTCAACCTTCACCCTTTTTGGAACTTGTATAGGTAGATTGCATTTTTGAGTTGTTTCCTGCTATATAATTGATCATCGTCTGTAAAACTTCTTTTAATAAGTCGGCCCCGACTTAAAAATGAGCGTTTTGACAGTTTACAGAACGGGGACACATATTTGTTAAAGTCCGTGCAGCTGAAAATCCGAAGGCTATAGATGATGCTAAAGCTGAAACATGTTTGAATGGAGGATCAGATGAAGCTGCATTGATATCAGGTGGTCGCCAGTTTAATACCTTGAGTGGCTATGAAGCAGCGGATGAGCGGAACAGTTGGGATTCCTTCCAGCATTTAGTTACTGCTGAAGCATTGCAATATGACGCCTCGGAAAAAATGACAGTTGTGGATGACGCTTCTCGGTGTGTTACTTTGATGGTATCTGTGGAGGATACTGGCATTGGGATCCCTTTAATTGCTCAGGACAGGGTTTTCACACCCTTTATGCAGGCTGATAGCTCGACCTCTAGAAATTACGGTGGGACTGGTATAGGCTTGAGCATTACTAAGTGTTTGGTCGAGTTAATGGGTGGTCACATAAGCTTCATTAGCCGGCCACAAGTTGGAAGCACGTTCTCGTTCACCACAGTTTTCGGAAGGTGTAAAAAGGCTTTACGTAATGATACGAAAAAATCTAATGCTGAAGATCTTCCTTCTGGTTTCAGAGGATTGAAAGCAATAGTAGTTGACTGGAAACCAGTTAGAGCCGCTGTAACTCGAAACCACTTGAAGAGGCTTGGTATGCTTGTTGAAGTTACAAATAATGTCAAGATAGCAGCTTCTGCATGTGGGAAAAACAGTTCTTCATGCGGGTACATTTTAGTTCCCGTTTAGAATTTGCTTGATGGTCCGTCTTCTAATGTTAACTTTATTGAATTATTTCATTGAACATTGCAGAAGTAAAATCCAACCCGATATAGTTCTTGTTGAGAAGGATTCGTGGCTTTCTGGCGAGGATAGTTGTTTGAGCTTACGAATGTTGGACCGGAAACAAAATGGACACGTGTTTAAGTTGCCTAAGATGATTCTTCTTGCAACAAATATTACAAATGCCGAACTTGAGAAAGCAAAGGCAGCAGGGTTTGCAGATACTACCATTATGAAACCTTTGAGGGCAACTATGGTAGCCGCATGTCTTCAACAGGTGCTTGGGACAGGGAAGAGCCAGCCAGGGAAAGGCATGCTGAACGGATCTTCCGTCCTCGGGAGTCTTCTCTGTGGAAAGAGAATATTAGTAGTCGATGACAATATGGTAAACCGGAGAGTAGCTGCAGGTGCATTGAAGAAGTTCGGAGCTGCCGTGGAATGTGCTGAAAGCGGAAAAGCTGCACTAAAATTGCTTCAACTTCCACACGGTTTTGATGCTTGCTTCATGGACATTCAGATGCCCGAAATGGACGGGTACGCATGCCATATCTTTAACATCACACAATCAACTGCTTCCCCATGGTAGTTTCTGATTATTTATTGTCATATATTTCAGGTTTGAGTCAACTCGTCGAATTCGAATGCTGGAGAGTCGGGCAAACGAACAGATGAATGGAGATACAGAAAAAGGGTCTGGCAGGAAGGATGAGTGGCATTTGCCGATATTAGCCATGACAGCCGATGTAATTCACGCCACCTACGATGAGTGCCTCAAATGCGGGATGGATGGATATGTCTCAAAGCCCTTTGAAGAGGAAAATCTTTATCAGGCTGTAGCCAAGTTCTTCAAAACCAAATCTATCTCGGACTCATAGGGACACCTCCTTGATCATCGTAAAAGCAGACGGACAAAACCGGCTGGTCGGACTTTGTCAGCGACTTTCCCATCCTGTTGGTTTGCTTGGATTTATGAGGATTATTGACCCTTATTGCATTCGTTTCAAACCTCAGTAATCGTATACTACCAAAGGAACTCCATCCCCAACTGTTTGTATAGATCTTTACATTAGAATCAGAGGTGTAAATTTGTTATTTAGTGTTTTAATATTGTCGTGACCATTCTTGAACAGGGTAAAAAAATAGTTTGACGATTTATTCTTTGAAATTATGGTTTTTAGTTTAATTCGATTTTAAAAATTATTTTGGAGTCCACCGATCACTTTGAGGTAGACCGGACACCGTAAAAACAAACAGAGATTCGGTTTTTAAAAATTGAGTTCGGGAGTTACTTACGTATGGGGAAGGATTAACACTCACAAATATTCGTTATCGGTACCTTTTAATTTTAAGTGACATATTGGTATTTCGAATAATATTTTGAATTTAATTTAATCCTTAATTATTAATTGCATTTAAATTTCAAATGGAGATATTCCTTTTATAAGGAAATATATTTTTTATCCGAATATGAGATTAAAAGTATCATTTTACGTTCGAGGCACTCCATTCATATTCAAAAAATATATTTTTAATATAAAAAGTTTTAATGCATAATTTAAGGCTCTGATTAATTGTGTGTGATTTAATTCTACGAATATTATTTAATTTAAATGCTTTTATTAAATAACACCCAATTGCTTGAGATCCATATTTAGGCCCTTAAATTATAGATAATATTCTTAATCCAATTAATTAATATAGTTGTTTAAAGTTCTAGTCCTAATTGAGGCTATGATTTAATTAACTAATTTATTTATTAATTTCTAGGATTATAATGGGTACTAAGTATTTTTCTAAAAGTCCATGTTAGATAGCACTCCATTGCAAGCAATAGAACACCATCCAAATTTAGAACTTTAAAGTTTCCTACTTAGTACTCATTAATTTACTATAATGGTCTTCCTAATTTAATTATTAAAGCCTAATTAGAGAACTTAGAAGACTAAGGCTCTGTCTAATTAATTAAATCTAAATGTATTTAAATTGTCTAACAAATATAGTACATGCAATACTTTAAAACATGCATCGTACATATAATTTAAACATTTAATTAAATTAAATAATTAAATACGAGACTAAATTGAAAGGATTAAAAGCATTAAATTGATTTTTATTGAAAATATGACGAAACTAAAATACATCACAAAGTTTTAGGGACTAAATATACAATTAGTCTAAATCTTTAAAAAAGCGTGAGTTAGATTCAACCAGTTTAAAAGCACGCGGCTCAAACCCTTTAACCCAGTGCCAAAATAACACCGTTTTGACTCACTCATAAATCCCTCAAACTGAGCTAATTTGTTCATTTCTTACCGAGCCCCTTTCTCTTTACCTACTCTCTCTCAAAATTCTCTCGTCCATAACACAATATACCCAGAGTTTCCAGAAATTATAGATCAAAATCTTTAAGTTTTATTTAAATACCCCACTTGCATCAAAATTCAGATGAACACCAAACTCTTCAGCCACAAACCGCCATCAACCTTATTGCTTGATCTAACTTTATTGAACTCCAATGACCATCAACTGTTCGTCGATCACTGTCTAAGATATTCGACCATTATTCTTTTTCGGTCGGTCACCGCAAGACAATTTTTGACCACTAGCCAGAATCTTAAAATTTCTATTTTTTTTAATTTTTAATCTTAAAATCTTAAATCTAATCCCGGTTCATCAGAACCACCCAACTCCACCCCTAAGACCTACTTATCCAGCCCAATTCCTCTTCAACTCCACTAATTCCTACCACCAAGAGATGAGATCGATCCTTACACTCTTTTTACTTTCAATTCTGTTTTTTTAAAAGAAAATTAATGGTTTTATTGTGTTTTTTTTTTGCAAGAATTGAAGATGGGAAAAAAATACCTTCTCAACGGTAGTTTTGCAATTTTGACCATTTACTCCGACAATCGACGAGCTTCTTCGATGACTTTTCGTTTTTAGTGACAGTTTAATTTTCGATGTCGGTTTAGCTTCCCAAAATAGTAACTCTCTTTTTTATTATTATTTAATATGATAATTATTTATTAATGATTGTTATATTATGGGTATTAATGAATCCGACAATCTTCTCTTTCTTCCTTATGTAGGGGGTTGACCAGCACTGATGTTTGGCTGACGTTATCTAATGACGTCAGCGCCAGCTAGCGGCAACTCAATGAGAAAGAAGATAATTCTTGTGAACTTGATTTAGGCCAATGGACATGTGACACGTGTCCTTTTAAATTGCAATTTGGGCGATAAAGGGTTTAAAGCGGTTTTGTTGGGCTGTGTTTGGGTGATAGGAAGCTGTCAATGAGTTGTAATATTAGCTGTATCATATTGGAAATTTGAATGCATTTGTAATTTGGGCTTTGAGCTTTTATCATGTAAATGGACACTGAAATGAATTTTGGACTTATTGGATCTGTTCTATCATTATTTTTGGGGTTTATTTATTTATTATCTTTTGTTTTATTTATAGCGAAAATATAGTATATATGGATATACCCGATAAAACTCGGGTATTATAAATATCAGAAAGAGGCAGCTATAACATGTATGAAAATGTCTGCTCGGCGTTATGCAGCACCAACCAATGTGATAAGGGCCGGGACTGCAGGGCGATAGACGATAGTGCTATTTTCTTGACTGCAGCTACGCTCCGATTGAGCTCGTTGCCATTGATGCCGTCGCTGCCGCTTCTGCTACTTGTTCAAACGAAAATGGAAGATCAAATATGCGTAGAAAAAAAATTGACCCATTGTAACAGAACCAACGCACAATGATCAATAATAGTTTGGGGATTTATGGGAATTTTTTATACACGTGGAGTATAAATGAAAATTTTCAAATTATAGGGGTCTAAGTTTATTTTACACCAAATCTTATGGCTAAGTTTCTTTTGCCCTCGTTAATAAAGAAAATTACTCAATATACTTGTTGCGTAGTTTATGTTTTACGAGTTTAATTTATAGATTAAAAATTTAGTATGTGTTTAAAATTTTTAAATTTAATATTTAGTTTTAAAAAATAAATATGTAAATTTGTATAATTTTTTACACAGCGTGTATAAAAAAATACTCCATTAATGGATATTTGATTGTTAAAATTTTCTTTTACACAAAACAAATAATTAACAATTTTTATTTGCTTAAAATTCGACACATAATTTACAAGAATATATATGAAATAAGCTGGTTATGACTGTCAAATTAATATCAATACACAAATGTTATGGAAATGTGTAAAATTATTTTAAGTATATATTTTTGTAAGTGAATCTTTTCAATATTGATTATAGAGTTAAAAATTAGTATTATGAATTTTAAACTGTAACTCGAAATATAATAAATAGTTAGATCTATCCATATTAGAAAAAATCTATATTTAAATGGTCTCAACCTATTAAAAATTTTCACATCAATATTTATTTTCATATCACTCACACATAAGAAAATTAATCAATTAAAATATTGCTAAAATTACACCAAACCTGCCGCATTTATAGCCATAAACCCTAAAGTCATATAATTTAGTTAGATTTAGGGTTAGGGTTTAGTGTTCAAGTCTATGGTTTAAGGTTAGGGTTTAGGGTTCATAAATGCGACATGTTTGGTGTAATTTTGGCAACATTTTAATTGATTGATTTTCTTATGTGTAAGTGACATGGAAATAAATATTGATATGGAAATTTTTAATAAGTTGAGACCATTGATGACATGGTGAAAAAGGGTTCATGAAATAATTTCTCGTCAAATAAGGAGGGCTTGTAAGATTTTGGGTTTGTATTGGATATATATATATATATATATATATATATATTTTTCTAACAAATCAATTTTTTTATTAATAATAAAAACATCACTCGGCATTGATTTTTTACTTGACAAAATATAATTTTATTAGTAATAGAATCAAACACACTCTAAACTTAAGTTGTGTGTTTCATTAAAAACCTCCTTACTCCTAAGCAGAGAAAAATAATAAAGCAAATTAGACATTGAATTACAAGGTCTTAGTGAATTACACATAAATCATATTATACATTAATAGACTGTGATAATTATTTCAGAAAGATATAACTTTTTATGATGACACAATAATTACAGAGAGTTTTGCAAGAAGATTTGATGAGTGTTTTAGAGCACACCGAGTTTTAGAATATATACAGAGTTATGAGATACATGATATATCATATATTTGTATATTTTACGATTTTTACGTTTATAATAACATTAGTGTTTCTTTCATCCATAGAGGTATGCAATATTAAACCACGTTAAATCTCATTAGGGGTGATAACGAGCCAAGCCCGAGCCTGACAATATTATTGGGCTCGGCTCGGGCTCGTCAGGTTCGGCTCGACTCGACTCGAAATGGACAATTTTGCTATTTTTTTTTATAAAAGATAATGCCTCGTTAAAAACCTCTTTCATAACCAACACTGAAACGAAATTCAATATCGGAAAAGGGAAAAAGAGTGTTCAATTTATTTTTAGTTAATTTATTTTTAGTGAATTTTTCCTAATTTATTTTATTGTTTTTCTTTTTGCTAAAGATATCACTTTTAGTGTATATGTACCATATGTATAATATAATTATTCTGAGTCTGTTCACGAGCTTTTCGAGCCAAGTTTGGGTCGGCTCGACTCGACTTGTTAAGGTCTCGAGCTAGTCCGAGTCGAGCTCACTCGAGCCGAGCCCGAGTCGAGTTCACTCGAGCCGAGTTTTGACCGAGCCGAGTCCGAATAACTCGCGAGCCGGTCAGGCTCATTATCACCCCTAAATCTCATTATCTTTTATGCGCATCATATTTTGCAGAGTAAAATTTTATTGATATTAATATTTAAACCACATAAGTGGTGAAAAACATAGAAGCCGAATCCATACTAAAACGAAATCATAAACGAACAAAAATGTCGCACTAAACAACATGAAATAAATCTACCTATAAGAACATGACAAAATTCCATCACGATAAATCACAAGAATCACTCACAACTTTACTCAAATTACGCTACTTTCGAGGTTTCCAATACATAGTGTATAGTCGATTTGATAAACATGGAAATACAATAAATAGTTAGTCAACATAATTTGGAGTAAATGGTGGGGAATAAATGTGTGAGAAAGCGGCCATTGGTGGCCGGAGATGGTGAAAAGAGAAGATAAAAAGAAAGTCAATGAACGGCTAGGTTATTTACAGAGAAAATAACTCTAATTTTGTTTTATTAAAAATGGATATAGATGATTTCAACACAATACAATTGTTCGGCTTATATAGCCCATTCTCTAACATCCTAAAATTAAACTACGTTATGATACATACATTCATGGAAAGCTAGAAGAGAAGTAAACACCAGAAAAACGAAAATTAAACGAACGTTGCTACCATTGTTGACATCAAATATGATTTTTGTTACTTTCTCCAGACTTCCAATATATATACTATAGTTGCCTCTGTGAATATCGAAATATATTTTACACAAGCCTGTATATTTATACTATAAAACTCAAATCCTAAATTTCTAACCCTAACTCTAAAAATCAAACCGTAAACCTTAAACTCTATGCCCTAAATTTTAAACCCTACAACCTAAACCCCTAATCTATAAACCTTAAACTAAAATCCTAACCCATAAAAATAAAAGGCACGCGAAAACCAAAATTTACACGGCATGTGTATCAAAGTTTTTTTTCTTCTTAAAAAACACTTTACGATTTATAATCTTTTAACGTTTTTTAATGAGGCGTTACCATGTATAATCTTTTAGGGTATCTTTGGTTAATTCATCATCGATGTATAGATTTTTATATTGATTTTGTGTCAAACATAAACCTTTACATTCATTTGAAACAACTCAGCTTGTAGGGCAATGAGCTAGGTGTCACGGTCATACATTCGTTCACTCGACAAGTAGGTCGTGCGGCACTAGGAAGGGACGTTTCCCGACCAAGTCAGCCCTTAATCTCGGTGTATCTTTGTTTACTCGGTAAGTCAACCGTGCGGCACTTGAAAGGGACGCTTCCCGATCGAGTCAACCTTGCTCTCTATAGATCTGTCCCAGATAAAACAAACAACGCGTCAGGTCTCAAGCCACAACATAATCCCTCAAGCCACGAGTCGATACCGTAGGACATAGTGGATGCCCATAGTCGACCCCCACCTTCCCCGAAGGAAAAAGTAGTTTTATTAAATAAAAGAAAATATTCGGGTTACAAAAGAAGACTCACCCACACCATCGACTTGGGCGGTAGGGGCCGCCTCGATGGTGTGTAGGATACCTACCTGTACCAGTGGATCAGTCCAAACTCTGCCGACTGTCCACCCCCTACATATATGCGAAAACAATTTTATGGAAATGACCCGAGTAGACACTGAAATGCTTGAAACGAGGACATTATTCTCTAACTATGGAAATACAGACTCTTTTCCCTAAACATAACAATGATTGAAACGATGACAACTTATTACTTACTCAACCATGTGGCCTTATACATAGCTAGCCACGGTATATCTACTCGGTTGTGGTCCTATAGAGGGGATGGCCACAACACTAGGCACTCGGCTTGTGTGTCCCAACAAAGTTCTGGGTTTAATGTTATACAACACCAACCGCTTATGAATGCAGTATGACTGCACGGCGATATTGTTATTTTGCTGCCTACCGTTGCGTTCCGATTGAGTTCATTGCCGTTGATGCCGATATTGCTGCCTCTACTACCTGTTCGAATGTAAATGAAAGATCAAATATGTGTAGATCAAAAGGGCATATCGAAAGTAACAAGAAAAAGTACGTTGTGTACGTACATTCATAGAAAGCTAGAAGAGAAACAAACACCAGAAAAAGAAAAGGCAAAACAGCCATTAACTTAGTTCCTGACATTGTTGACCTGAAATGTTAGTGAAACCTTGTAAAGTTGTAATAGTCTGTGATATAAATCAATCCAAGTACAATAAATAGTTAATCAATCAAAAGAGAAGAAAATCCTCTCATTGCTCTTCTTTTTTTCATAACTGATACGAAAATTTATTACATTCATAGTTCCAGATTTAGTTTTAGATTTCAAGATAAAAAAATAGTGACACGTAGTTTTAGAAAGCATTTGAAAGAAAAAAAATTAAATGCAAAAATAAATGAGAAATGTCAATTTTTTAATCAGAGTTAAGTTTACTTGGTGGATAGAAATCAAGGGGATTTATGGGATTTTCTTAAACAGAGGAGTATAAATGAATATTTTGCAAATTATAGGGGTCTAAGTTTATTTTACACCAAATCTCATGGCTAAGTGACTTTTTCCCTCGTTAATAAAGAAAATTATTCGACACAGTTTAGGGTTTAGTTTATAGATTAAAATTTTAAAATTTATCGTTAAAATTTAGCGTTTAGCTTTACAAAATAAATATGTAAATTTGTATAATTTTTTACACAATATATATAAAATTTACTCCATTAAATTTAGATTTTGATAGTTAGAGTTTTCTTTTACACAAAACAAATAGTTAAACGATTTTTATTACTTAAAATTCTACATGCATAATTTACAAGAATATATATGAAATATGTTGGTTATAACTGTCAAATTATTAATATACAATGTTATGGTTGTGTATAAAATTATTTTAATTTTATAATTTTGTAAGTGAATATTTTCTATTTTGAATTTAATCTTAAGAGACATGAGTTAAATCGCTTTGTCTAAAAGGTGTATGCGAATTGTTAAAGAGTTAAGAATATGTATGAATAGATATTACCTTCTAATCACCTTTAGAATATTCAAAAAAATTAATCTTGATTATAGACTTAAAAATTAGTATTATGAAGTTTAAACTCTAACTAATAATTATATTTACACTAAAAATATAAATTAGGTTGGATAGAGCACTACGTACAAATCCAAATTCCCCTTGGTTTATAATTTTTTTTTAAAGTAATCTCAAAAGTGGTATATTTTGTTTTTTCCCTACTTTTAAGTAACTCTATTTTACCCTCTTAATTTCCTACGGATTACTATAATCCAATTGAATTAATTATCCGTTAGGGTAGTGAAATGAAATATTAAGTCTCTTAAGTAAGTTTAAAAGTTGAAATCATAGCGTTATGAATGGAACAAATTAACTTTATGAGATCACCTTCATAATATGATTCCACAATAATCAATTCGGATTAATCGGTTAATAAATTAGATACCAAAAATTATATAAAAAATGTGACGCAATAAAAAAATAAAATTTATTTTGACCGTTTCTTATTAATTATTATTTGAAACAAGTGGCACATGTTAAGTTCAACAACCGAGTGATTAAGTTTCTACTTACGTTGGTGTGAAATATGAATTGAGTTCATTTCTTGAGGTTTTCTCTCTCTATATATATGGAAATATAATAAATAGTTTTTTTTACAAGAAAAATAAATAGTTAAACCTATAATATCATTATATTAATGTTAATTATTAATAGCTATTGAAACCAACTTTCTTACAATTTAGAATCTTTTAAGGTTTTTTAAGGAGACGTTACCATGTGACGTTAATGTACAAATTCTTACAAACGTTGCTGTCAAATATAACGTTTTAACTCTATAATAAAGGGAAATAAAGGCTCATTCAAAAAAAAAAAAAAACTCTATAATAAAGGGGAAGAAGACAATGTTACAATTGACAGTTCACTTCTTAGAATGAGCGGTTAAAATTGAGTTAAATGATTAGATTAATATAATTAATTTGGTTCAATTAATTTATATTTGATATAAATTCTTAAAAAATATTTGATATAAAAGTATTGAATTTATGTTAATAATTTTTAAAGTAAGTGGTTAAAACTCTTATTTAACACTCTTCTTATTTTTTTAGGTTGTGAGTTCAAAACACATCAGGAGCAAATGTCCCATCCTCTTCCTCTAAGTAGAAATTGCTCAAAAAATATTAAATTAATATATTCTTTAACGTACACTTTGATACAATATTTGTATTACCTATCATTTTTCACTCATAAATAGGAGGATATTGATCACTTAAACAAACTTAATCCTACGTCCTTATGTATATTATACCAACAACATGTTAACTGAACCAACTCAATATTTTCTTCCCAAATAAATATAGTCCTGATTCAAAATCTAAATCTAAATCTAATTAAAATTCAAATATTCTCCAAAATCAAATAAATTAAACATTCAACAAAAAAATGTCTATTAATATTTCTTTATCTTTGATTAAGTGCAGAGATAGATCATGAAAGTGTTGGAGGGTGCATCACACTCCCGAACAAATAAAATCCTATATAATTTAGATTTTTTTATTTTTATTGATAATTCAATTTTTTACTTCTAAAATTTTATAATTTTTATCCCCTAAAATTTTAATATTACTTTTTAAAAGTTCGTATCCATCTTGATTAAATGGAATAACCGACCAAATTTCTCCAAATAACTATACCGATTAATAGTCTTAAAAACCAAATAAATTGATTTTTTTTTGTTAAGTTGGTATCGCGGTTTTTCTTTAGCATGTTGTTTTTGGAAAGTCTATGAAGTGTTTTTTTTTAAAGAATCAGATTTTTGGTATAATAGACACTATGGTACTTAAAATTGTTCACTTTTATCGGGTTGATAGGTGTTATTTCATTTTTTTTAACAATTTGGTACTTCAAATTTGACTTCCTTGTCACGCGCATTGTCACCAATTTCCTACATGAGGAGTCTAAATGAATATTTTCTAAATTATAGGGGTCTACGTTTATTTTATACTAAACCTCATGATTAAGTGCCTTTTGCCCTCCTTAATAAACATTTGATAGTTAAAGTTTTTTTTACGGAACAAATAGTTAAATATTTTTTATTTATTCAAAATTTGACATACATGATTTACAAGAATAAATATGAAAAATTATTTTAATCATACAACAGTGTAAGTAAATCTTTTCTATTTTTGAATATAATCCTTTTTATAGAGTTAAAAATGATTTTCAAGAACAAAACAATAACAATGGATACTTCGATCTTCCTTTCGAAGAGGGAAATACTTTGATCACGACATTATGAATAGAACAAATTAAGTCGATAAGATCACCTTCATAATATGTCTTCACAATAATCCATACAGATTAGTCAGATAAAGAATTAGATACTGAAAATTATATAAAAATGGAACATGATAAAAAAATATAAAATTTATTTTGGACACTCCTTATAACTGATCATGGGAAACGAGTTACACGTGATAATCTCAACAAGTGAGGTATATCAAAAGCAAAAGTGATCAGGTCATGGAAGTGCAGCTGTGGGTGGTAAGGGTGGGCAATAAATTAAGCACTGCTTCTCTTCGTTAAAGCAAGTACCCGTTTCTATAATAAGACAACACCAGCCACGTATAAAGCCACGAATGCATGGCGAGAGTGTTATTTTGCTGCCTGTTGGTACGCTCCGATCAAGCTCGTTACCATCGATATCGATGCCGATGTTTCTGCTACCTGTTCCAATGAAAAAACAGAAGATCAAATATGTGTCGATGCACCGAAAATTAAAAAAGAAAACGTATTGTTTAAATTGTAATCGATGAATACATACATTCATTGAAAGTTAGAAGGGAGATAAACACCAACAAAACAAAAGTTAAACGAACCGCCATTCGTTTGGTTGTTACTTTTGTTGATATGAAATATGATTTGAGTTCATTTCATGAGGTTTTCAATATATATACCATACTCTCCTATGACAAATATGGAAATATAATAAATAGTTAGATCTATCGATATCATAAAATATATATATTTATGTTAGAGGATTCATTGCCTGAAAAAATAGTGGTTTCCTTATTCCACCCATTTTAGTTATTTTATTTAAAAATATATTAAAAATTCTATTCAAAAAATATTAAAATAATAAAAAATATTATATTAATATTAATTATTATCAACTAGGCAACTATTAAAATCTAACTCTCTTAAAATTTAGGCTTAAATGAAAAATAAGTGCTCAAACCATACTTTTTTTGAACTTTAGGTTCTTAAAGTATCTTTTTGTAAAAATAGGTGCCTAAGGTTTTAACAGTTACAAATTTAAGTGCCCGTCCGTTTAAAAAAAATCGTTATCCAATAAGAAAGTGACACGTGACATGTTTTTTATTATTATATTAATTTTTTTAAAAAAGAATATAATTTAAAAAAAACTCAAAATTCTCAAAAAAGCCCCAAATCCCTAATACCCAAAACAACAAATTCTCCAAATTGCCGCCGCCGGAGGCCATCACCCATTTCCCCAACAACCCATCGCTGGCAACAGCTGGTAAGTGTGTCAGTCAGACGTCGTTCGAATAGAACCATTCGCGTTCACCGTCCAATTGACACGCCTCCCATTGGTTACTAGCGATGGGTGGTTGGGAAAAATTGACGGCTGCCTCCGACTACGATAGTGGTAGTGCCGATGGCGGCAATTTGGAGAACTTGGTTTTGGTTATTAAGGATTTGAGAATTTTTTTGAGAATTTTGGGAATTTTGAGTTTTTTTTTTAAATTACATTCTTTTTTATTTTTTTCAAATAATAATAAAAAAGCATGACACATGTCACATTCTTATTCGGTTACCATTTTTTTAAACGCCCGGGCACTTAAAATTGCAACAGTTGAAAATTTAGGCAATTAAAATTGTAACAGTTGAAACTTTAACCACCTATTTTTATCAAAAAATACTTTAGGCACCTAAAGTTAAAAAATGTATAATTTTGACACTTATTTTTTTTTATTTAAGCCTAAAATTTATAATTTTTAAGTTTTTTTAATGAGGTGTTACTATGTGATGTTAATGTAAAAATTCTTACAAACATTGTTGTCAAATATAACATATTAACTCTATAATAAAGGAAAATAAGACAATGTTACAATTAAATTAATTGATTAAATTAAAATAATTAATTAATTCGGTTCAACTAATTTATACTTATATAAAGTATTAAATTTATATTTTTAACATATAATTTTATACGATGTCTATACTATTTAGATCTATGCTTACTTATATATTGTGCACTTAAACATACTCAAGCTTACGTCCTCTTGCATATTGTACCAACGACATGCTAACTGAACTAAATTCAATAGGTACATTTTCAAATAAATATAGCAATGCTTCAAAATCTAAATCTAATTAAAATTCCAATATTCTACCAACTCAAATAAATTAAACATTCAACAAAAATAAAAAAGTGAGGTGCCTTAGGAAAGAGATGAAATATTATGTTTAGAGATTTGTTAGTACCTACAAATACCCACCGCCACGTGTCAAAACCACACAGTTAACGATGGGCAAACGAGGTTGCGAACAGTATTATACGAAGGCTCCGCGATGTATGGTGAACATGAGATCGCAGACAACACCCTGCCCAGCGATCCTGTAAAAACATAATAAGATCACTGAGGGTGACGATATGGACCTATGGCATCCCATCATAGCATGTCCAATCAACAAGCCACGACTACATGTCGTGACACATGTCCCAGTAGTATAAATAGGACACGCAATGAGAGGAACGGGGCATCCTAGACCAGTGAGGCACCACAAATCACTATAACAAGAACAACAGACACATACATATGGAGGACCACCATCCAAACCTCTATCGGACCATCATCTCTGATCCCTATTGATTTTGACAATCAACAATTGGTGCGGCATTGTGCACTGAACACGCGGCCTTCAAATTTATCGATAACCCTAAAACCCCTAAAGATAGAAGGAGACGACCAAAAACACCCAGAGAAAGATACAACAGAGGAGCTCACATTGACAACTTATTCAATGACAATGGCTGGGGAAGATGATATTATGATAGGGCAACCAGCGTCGGCTACTGCACAACAGCTTCAACAAAGTTTTATACAACAGTTCTGGGATCAATCTCCCTAATGGTTTACAAAAGAAATGAATATGCAGCAAACAAGAGGAGCATCCCCGTTGGATGGCAGCAACGAACAATTTTTAGAAATGCAAGGAAATATAAAAAAAATATGGAGGAAGCCTTATCGTTCCCAAAACAACAACTCGATCGATAGTGAAATTCCGTACATGAGCTGGCCAAATAGCATAGAATCGCGGAGGAGAAAAACAAGAAATTAATTAAAAAGTTATCCAGAAAAATTAGAGGCAAGATGCCTCATGAGGGGGAAGCTTCTCCCCAGCAAGACGTTGAAGGAGAACAACCTCGAGAGCTAGAGGATGATTTAACAGATATAGACTATAGCCCTATAGAGGATGATGAACAACAAGCGTTAAAGGCAAAGATAGAGCAACTAAAGAATAACTTTTAGAGCATCCAGAACCTTCGACATGATGATCCTTCTCAGAACCCCCAAAGGTATAAAAATAAGCCCTTATCTAAAAACATCCTAGAGCACCATGTATCCACGTATTTCAAGGTCCCAAAACTGATGTACGATGGAAGATGTGACCCTCAGGATGACCTGTCAAAATTTTTGAATCATATGGGTTTGTTTGGTGCCTTCGATCAGGTTAAATGTTGAACGTTTTCAATGACTCTCAAGGATTCAGCTCAAGCATGGTATCTTCAACTCCCATGGAACTCTATTTCCAGTTTTAATTAGCTGATTGAATTGTTCGTGAGCTATTTTTTTGGCAAATAAGGTATTGAAAAGGTCACCAGTGTACCGTATGTCGGTCATCTAAAAGTCAGACGAATCTTTGTATAAATTCGTCCAACGGTTTTTCACCACAACTATACAAACCAAAGAGGCATCCAATGAGTTCGTAATTTCTGCCTTTATCAACAGTACTTCCCACCAGTACCTAAAGTATAATTTGTTGGACTGACCACCAATAACGTTATTAGAATTGTATGAAAAGGTTCAGCCATACACTTAAACCGATGAGGCAAACAGTATGAGTGCCTTGGTATACAATTCACAACACGAAAACCAAAGACAAAGCGATCATGTCCCCAGATAAGGAAAACCCAAGAAAAAAGAGCGTTTCGAGCGACAATACAAATTTCACAAAGCTCAGGGCCACTCTACAGATAATTGCGTACATATAAAGAACACAATTGAATCTACAGTAAGAAGAGGGCAGTTGGAGGGGTTCTTAGTTTCTCGCTACAAACAAGCTGAGGATAAAAGGAAGACCCGGCAGCCTGAGCCACAAGGTGACAGAAGAAACAACCCAGATAATAAGGGCATCATGCATATGATAATCAAAGTAGACGAAAATAGAACCAATCAAGCTCCAAGCGCAGAGCTCATGTGCAGAAAGTAATGTCAATTTCAGCAGGAATAATGAAGAAACCAAAATAAAGAGACCCGTTGCGAGTTTTTTTCTCGAAAAAAGAAGAGGACAATGTTTTCAATGAAGAAGGTAATGACCTATTCATTGTTACAGTAGGGATAACAGTTTATACTGTGAAAAGAATACTAGTGGACACAGGTACTGCTGTAGAAGTGTTAAGCTGGAATACTTTCAACCAAATGGGAATTTCAAATGCAGAATTAAAGCAAGCCAGTTCTGTGTATGGGTTTAGCAACCAGCCTATCGAAGTAAAAGGATCTATTCGACTCTCTGTAACTATGAGAGATGGTGAGCACAAAGTCATACAAATGGCCGATTTTCTGGTCATCGATAATTCGTTCGCATTCAATGTCATTTTTGCGAGGCCCTTGATGAGGAAAGCCAGAATGATGGCAACCCTTTTTCTGCCTACTATAATCACACAGAGGTAGACTGATCAAAATCATACAAGCAAAGAGGTCACATCCTAGCGAAAATGACTTACAGTTAATGTTTTGAGTAAAATCATGATGACCCTCAGCAGTCTGAACTTCAGAGAGGGGACTGAGCAATCTAAGTAGACGAGTACAAACAAGGTTGATGTGAGATAGTGGAGTGGGAACAAATCTTAAAGATAGGGGGATTCTTGGATCTCGCGATATCTGCCACTTGCTTCGAGGTTCATTTCTATACCTCCCACCTTTTTTCTTTCTTGCCTCTTTTTGTTTTCCATAGTCCCGCATATTTTGTACATAGAAAACTCAAGGGAATGCAGGTTTAAAACTAGTTTATTACCTATAAGAGGCTACCATCGTCCGTCACTTTTAAAAAGCTTGCATAAAAGATTCAGCTCAACAATCACCGCTTCTTGAGTAAGTGAGTAAAAGAAGACAAATGATCGGTTGGGCGTCCACCGCTTTTAAGAAGCGTGCATAAAGAAATTAGCTCAACGATCACCGCATTTAAGAAGCGTGCATAAAGAAATTAGCTCAGCGATCACAGTTTCCTAAGTAAGTGAGTAAAAGAAAACAAATGATCGTTTGGACGTCCACCACTTTTAAGAAGCGTGCATAAAGGAATCAGCTCAGAGATCGCCGCTTCTTGAGTAAGCGAATAAAAGAAAACAAATGATCATTTGGGTGTCTGCCGCCTTTAACAAGCGTGCATAAAGGAATCAGCTCAGCAGTCGCTACTTCCTGAGTAAGCGAGTAAAAGAAAACAAAGGATCGTTTGGGCGTCCGTCTCTTTTAAGAAGCGTGCATGAAGGAATTAGCTCAGCGATCGCCGCTTCCTGAGTAAGCGAGTAAAAGAGAACAAATGATCGTTTGGGCATCTGTCGCTTTTAAAAAGTGTACATAAAGGAATCAACTCAGCGATTGTTGCTTCCTTAGTAAGCGAGTAAACGAAAGCAAAGGATCATTTGGACGTCTGCCGCTTTTAAGAAGCGTGCATAAAGGAATAAGCTCAACGATCGCCGCTACATGAGTAAGCGAGTAAAAGAAAATAAAAAATTATTTTTTGACTCGACTAGACTCGATCCGATCGAACACACATCCCTATTGCTGGTTGGATTCAGTTTGTATTTTTATCGGCAGTTTCTGCCTCTTTATATTTTAATATTTTTTATTTCCAAGCAAAAAAAAATTATTCCACCCTTTTAGTTATTTCATTTAAAATTATATTAAAAATAAAAATATTAATTATTACTGACAATTAAAATCAACTCTCTTACCATTATATTAATATTAATTATTATGGACAATTATTACTTAGTTGGTTTTGTGAGTTTGTTTCGATGTTTTGTTAATAGGACATTATCATACGTAATTTTTTCTTTTAATTAGACTTGAGAATTTTTAATGAAGCACGTTATAATAATTTTAAAGTATGATTATATAGTAAATAAAATCATACCCAATTAAAAAATCAACTCTGTTACCATTTATTATTTCAAGGTACTTTTTTAATGAGGTATTACCATGTGACGTTAATGTATAAATTCTTATAAACATTGCTGTCAAATATAACATATTTACCCTATAATAAAGGAAAATAAGACAACGTTATAATTGACAGACCACTTCTTAAAAGGAGCATAATTCGGTCAAAATTGACAGACCGTTAAATTTACATGCGCCTACTCTAAACTACACATGAATCCGTCAGTAAAATCGAGCATATTTTAGTATTCATTACCTTTCGAATTATGAAAGGAGAATCGTTCAGGTAGTATAGTTATTATACTAAAATTATATGTTAAAATAAAATAAAATAGTGAGTCGTCACTAATTATTTTCTTCAACAAATTACGATTCCGACAGGTAATAAACAAATAAAGTAGATAACACCAGTACCCTGCTCCAGGACCAGGAGACCTGAAGCGCCAGACAGAGTCTTTATTCCGGCAACATTAAGGATTACAATTGCTGTTCCAGTTGCAAGCTTCACTGCGGGATTCTTGCGCTTCACGCATCGCTTCTTCCATTTCACGGTTCGCTTCTTGTACTTCACGGTTCGCTTCACTGATCTGTTCTTCCGCATAGCTATTCGAACCCGACACTAGGGGTTGCGCCGGAGGAGAATTCCGGCCAACCCAAGATTGTACTGTATCTGCGTGACTTCTTCTTACTCCCGCTTTATTTTGTCCATCGCCACCTCCTGCAATTCCAGCCATTAGATATAAAGCATTTTATATCTACCCATGGCGATATTTTTTTAAGACTTAAATTTAAAAGATATTATTACATTAGCAACATATATATTTAACGTCTAGTAAATAAAGTACTGCATTCACATTTTGTGAATGAAAAATAAAATAATAGTAGGTGAGTTTCATTTTGAAACAAGACTGATCAATTTGACTCCATTTTAAACTTAATCGAGATTCTTATAACTGTTATACACCGGAATGTATACACATGTAAAACTGATTACATTACCTTTCTATCAGTTCTTACAAATACTATGCTGATTTTCTCAATCAACCCAATGTTTCCTTTATTTCTCTTAAACCCTTTAGTTTTTATTTTATTCAAATAGTGTAAATTACACCAGTATTCACCTATTGTTATGATCATAGTGTAATTGCATGAAAAATGATTACTAACATAGTAATTACACTCACGTTTAATTAGAATGAGTTTTAGTTTGTTAGACATGTTTGTCTGACATAGTGTAAATGTGTAATTATATTGTAATTCTCTCTATCGTTATTTTGTAATACAAATCCCTCTAAGCCCGGGAAAGATGATGTTTTGGTTGATGATGGGAATAATAAGAGTGTAGAGGCTGCTCAAAGTAGTCCCTCATAGGTGGATATCGTGGATAAGAGGAATAATGAGAATTTTAAAACCAACAGTGCTTTACTCGAATGTGGGGCTGTCATAAACGAAACTCAAAGTGATGAGGAAGAACATGGGGGATTTTTCCCTGAGCTGGTAAAGGAGAATAGAAAAGATAAGAGGTACGGCTCTCTTTTAGTTTTTCAAGATCAAGCTTTATCCGAGTTGGAAAGGAAGAAGAGGGACCAGGCAATCAAAAGAAGCAAGAAGAAGAAGAAAAAGGCACAAGATTCGCCGAGACTCTCGGGGAGATCCCTGTCCGACTCAGACCTTACGGCTAGATGGGATGTGTTGACCAGGGAAGCAAGAAAGACTCTTGAAGCAGGAAGATACTCGGCGTCCAGATCGTAGGTGATGAAGAGGAAGTGATCAGAGAGCTTGCGCTTTTGGAGGTCTAACTGCAGAGTTCGGATTAAGCAAGGATAACAACGATTTTCAAATAAGGTGTTATCCTTGAATGTGCATGTATTGTGATCCGAGGAAAAAAAATTGGTCCTACGAAGATTGTTGCGCGATCAACAAATCATTATTTGTACATGAAATAAATATTCTGTGGTGAGGCGACAGATCAAGTAGCGCTGTGGAACGTGTTGCTAGCTTTAACGGTCGTGGATTCCACCATTTGGTTAGAGGGACGGGTTTTAACGTGGTCAGTTGCAGTGGAGATAGAAGTGGTTGTGTTCGATAGGAGGTGTGTTTCGAGATTCTTCAGGCGATTGGGTCCGCGGTTATTGTAAATCTGTTGGTGTTGTCTCCCATCTCCATGCGGAGCTGTGGAGTATTTTCGTCGGTTTGCAGATGGCCCGGTCTCTTGGTGTTGATCGTTTGACCGTCTAATCCAATAATTCTACTACGATTCGCCTCATTTTTGACCTTTCTGCCGTGGCAAGTTGCTTGTGCCTGGTTAGAAACATTGTCTCGTACCGTTCCCATGCATGGTCGTTAGATTTTCAGTGAATTTTGCGTTAAAAGAACATGGCCGCGAATTGTCTGACTAAGCTGCCTGGCCATCGGCAATTTCAGCTTTTCATCTTGGATGATGCACCTGATCCGGTTCGTCCCCTTCTCCTGCGGGACAAGGTTGGCCTCCTTATTATCGTTTTAGCCGTGCTGCTTGTGTCATGCCACAAGGTGTTCAATGATTAGCTTTTGTTTTGTTTCATGTCGAGTGTTTTCGTTGATTATGTAATTTGCTATCGCACACTCTTTTTCCTCTATCTAGGTTAGTGAGATTTTTTAACGAGGCTTGGGGTGGCATCCTCATTTCTAATAAAAAAAACTCATATTTGCCAAGAAAATAATAATTATATAATTACATAATTTTAAATTTTAAAATACTATTAATCATAAAATTGAGCGCAATTATACCAATTCTCACATTCATCCGCAATTAAACCAAATAGTGTAATCGGAAACCTTCACTTATGACCAATTTAGCGAGATCCATAAAATTACAATGGTTATCCAAACATGTCATTCCTTAAGAAATGTTTTCATTTCATTTCAATCGTATATTATTTTCTTTAATGATTTAGTACCCATCAATAAGATTGTGACATGTCATCATCTTAGCAATTGAAAAAACACAAAAAATTAGACGTGCTTTAAATAATGTTTTGAGTTCAAACTTTATATATAAAAAAACAATGTTTAAAAGATTGTCCTGAAATATAATAAAAACTTAATCAGAACCCTTATAACTATCAGATATCAAAAATCTCGAACCAAAAAGAAAATTATGACATATGTAAAATTGATTACGTTACCTTCATAATCCTGCAGTAGTAATCGAGTGCAAGTTCCATAGGGGAAGAACAAGGAAAATGGCAAGAGAAAGCAGAAAAGGATGAAAGAAAATGAAGGTTTGTTTCCCATAATATTCTTCTCTAATACCTAATTATCAAAGCAGCAAACTCTTGTTCTAGCTGTTTTAGTATGTGTGTTTTCACTTGAAGACATCCTTCTTATAAATACTATGCCTAATGTTGGTGATCTCAATCAACCCCATGTTTGGGTTGTTTAGCTTTTTGTCAATATTCTAAACTTCTAATTAGCTAGATCAATGGAGTGTCAGTTGACAACCTGTAAATTTTGGAAAAAATAATATAAAAAATACATAAAAAAGAAATTAATATTATTCTAAAATAATATTTGACACCGACTTCAAAAATAATTGATATCTTTTAAAGAAAATTGGCACCCATCATTTTATTCCACCCTTGAGTTAACATCCAAAATTTTGGCATCACAAACTAAATTTTCTGGTTATGCCCATGTTTCTATTAGAAAAATGAAAACTGGCTATATAGTCAATAAGATAATATTTAAAATAAGTTAATATATTATTAATAAGGATTTTTTTATTAAAAATAATAATATTAATAATCTTTTTTTTAAATCAGCTGGTTGTATTAAAGGAATGAGAGGAAAAATACATCACAGAGGCACCAAAGGGATAAGGAGAAAGATCCTAACCCTAGGAACCTAAATAAAAGAACAAAATAAACATGAACTCATTCCTAGGAGGGTAACATACCAAGCCCTCTACAAACTAAAAAAACAAGTAATTCAAAACTGAGAAAGATCAGAGAGCATATAAAATGCAGATAAAGTAACTTCAAAAAAATAAATAAAAGAGACTTCCCATTTCTACATGACGAGCATAACCATAGAAGAACCTAAAATCTATTATGAGTGACCCAATCTTTGCATGTCTATCATTACCGCCACTGTTGTACTTGGAGGAGCTTCTTCAATCCAATATCTTAGGACTTGTTGCCCTCTTCCATCTCGAGCGAGAGTATGAGCATCATTATTTCCTTCACGATGGACAAACTGGAAGACAATACTTTCAAAATCCTTCGCTGCATCTTTAATATCACATATGATCGAACTAATCAATGAGCCATCAGAAGTCGTAGAACAAACCTTCTTTAATCACCTTCAATCACAACTCTAGTAAAACCAATCTCCTTAGCAAAAGTAACAGTCTGGAGACATGCAAGAGCTTCAGCCACAAAAGCATCTGCAACATCCCAATGAGAAATAGTACAAGCAGCCATTATAAGCCCAGCATAATCAATACCAATAACACCTGAGACAGATTCCTTAGAGATGGTATCATAAGCCGAGTCGAAATTTAACTTCACCACATTTTCAGTAGGGGCCTGCCAAACAATTAAATTCTTTATCACTCTTGGACACACAGGAGGGTTGATTGCACCATTTTCTCTAATAAAAGCTTCAATAAAAGAGAGAGTGTCATGCACTGCAGCCACGGTCCCTTCATGAACCTTCTTATTGCGAGCATACCAAATCGCCTACAAAGTTACCATCATCACAACTTTATGTCTAGCATTTAGATTGCAAAAAGTCATTTCTAACCACTCCATCCATTAAGTATTTATTGGACGGTTAGGAAGACAAACACCCTGTGTATCAAACAACTGTCGTGCAAAGCTACAATCCCTCATGATATGATCAATGGTCTCATAAGAAGAGAGACAGAGCGGACATACATTATTCACATTCAATCTTCGATTCAACAGATTAGAAAAGGTTGGCACAAAGTTGTTTGCAATTCTCCACATTGTACTCTTAACTTTAACAGGTACACTAACTGCCCATATCTCATTGTAAAACTTCATTAACATGCTAGAGGGAGAAGAAATGTTCATACCAGGAGCTAAAGGGAGTTCATCACATAAGAGTCTATACCCACTCTTCACAGAATACACACCCGAACCATCAGGCCTCCAAATAATTTCATCGCATAAGCCAGACTTGGATAGAGGAATGGCACAGATTTTAGCCACTTGTTCTTCATCAAATAATGCTTCTAAAACATCAACTTTCCAGGTAGTAGAAGAAGCATGTATAAGGTCTGATTCTTGTGTATAGTTGGCATTAATAGAATCACATTTGACACGCCCGTCCCCAGGACCTGGGAGCCATGGATCATTCCAAATGTTCACCTTTTGCCCAGAACCAATATGCCAACCAATACCCTTCTCTATCAACCCCTTAGCACTCCATATACTTCTCCAAATATAAGATGGGTTGGATCCCAGATTAGAGGATAAGAAGTCAGATCGTAGATAATAACGAGCTTTGAGAACTTTGGCAAGAAAGCAATAAGGCTGAGTGATTAGTCGCCAACACTGTTTCGAAATAAGTGCTACACTAAACTGAGAGAGGTCTCAGAAACCAAGTCCCCCACATGATTTAGGACGTGCAAGATGAGACCAAGAACTCCAATGAATCCCCTTCTTTGTCCCATTGTTTCTCCACCAAAATTTAGCCATAACCTTCTCCAATGCTCGGCATAATGTAGAAGGCAAAAGGAAGTAATTCATAGCATACACAGAGATAGCTTGGAGAACACTTTTAATCAGGATTTCCTTACCTCCCATCGACAAAAGTCTAACACCCCAGTTATCAATTTTTTTTGAACCAATCCAGGAAAAAATTGAATGCCTCCCTTTTATTCCTTCCCACCATTGTAGGTAACCCTAAATACCTTTCTGTATTTGATGAAATACGAACTCCCAACAAGGATCCAATCTGTTCTCTCGTTGTGTGATCGACATTAGTACTAAAGAATATAAGGGATTTTTCAAAATTCACCCTTTGTCCTGAAGCATTACCGTAGATGTTGAGAACATTCCTCATATTAGTAGTTCCCAAGAGTGTAGCATCACCAAATAAGATGATGTCATCAGCAAACAGCAAGTGTCCAACTTCTAATCTCTCACGACCAATGGTGTAGCACCCTGAATGGTTTTCATGTGATTAGCATCATTTAGGGGGACAGACAATCCCTCGGCACAAACAAGAAACAAATAAGGACTCAAGGGTCGAGAGGGTCTAAAATGATTCCCACTGCCACCATTCAAACACACCGAGTATGACACAGTCCAGACACAATTCATAATCAAGCCCACCCATCTATCAGCAAACCCAAGTTTCAGTAACATACCTTCTAAGAATGGCCATTCAATTCTATCATAAGCCTTGCTTAAGTCAGCTTTAAGAGCAAATGAACCTTGTTTACCCACACGCTTCTTTTGCAATGAATTTAACACCTCATAAGCTATAATAATATTGTCTAAAATTTGACGCCCATGGATGAAGGCACCTTGAGCCTTATCGATGCAAACATCTAGAATAGCGGCAAATCTACAAGCCAAAACCTTCGATATAATTTTATACAGTACATGACAAAGGCTTATCGGCCTGAATTGAGTCATATTCTGAGGTTGGTCTACTTTAGGGACAAGCACAATTTGCGTGCTATTAATAGAACCCAACTCAACACTCCCATTTAAAACTGACAAACAAAACGCAGTAACTTCATCGCCAATAATATGGCAGTACTTCTAGAAAAAAGAGCCAGGAATCCATCTAAACCAGTAGCTTTCAGTGGAGCCATACCTTTCACAGCTATAAACGAGGATAGCAGCATGTCATTCATAGCATCAGTAACGGCAAGAAAATATTATTATATAATAATTTTAAAAAAATTATACTAATAAGAGTTTGGTACAATGACAAGACATGTTACTTTCCTAAGGATTGAACTCGAATTCAAACTTTAAAGATCACATTATTAAAAGAAAGAGCCGCGAATTTTAAATATACACTATAAAACGATTCCGGATGAAGTGCTAAAATGATTCCCCGGATTGGGCGGATTTTAGGATTGGGAATCTTATTTATACGGCCATAATTGCAGTGCAAAAATGATTCCCCGGATTGGGCGGATTTTAGGATTGGGAATCTTATAGATACGGCCATAATTGCAGTGCAAAATGGGTGGTTTTCAGTCAATTCTACACATAAAACACAGATACACCGTTGTCGGATTTCCCTGCATTCACGCTCGCCATGCACGTGGTGTTGAATTTTCAATATAATAAAAATAATACTTTTATGAAATTTATAAAATTTTAAATGTATTTATATAAATTTATAATATTTTAAGAATTTAAATTGTATTTGAATCATCCTATTGTGTTATTTTTTGAAGGCGTCCATTAAAAATGTCACTTTATATATTTTTATAAACTTATTAACTAATACCATGCACTCTATAATATTATATCAATTCTCCTTGAACAATATTTTAAACCAAATATCTTAATTTTGTTTTTCATTAGTTCAATAAAATTAACCGATATGTTCTTTTATCCATTCACAGGGGCGGCACAGGGGCATTGGTCCTGAATTGGTAAAATTGTTTAATTGGTCCTTAAAATTATAAAGCTTTCAATTAATATAATGATAATATTACTCTTCTGCTCTTCACAATTTTATAAAGCCATTGTTTTGAACCCTAAAATTATAAAAGTTTCAGTTAATAAAACGATAAAGCCGTTTTTTGATCTCTCAAAATTTACAATTCAATATTCCACTTATGGAAATTTTCCAGCTTCACCCTATGCTAACTGGTTATGGGGATTTCTACATGTTTATTGGTATTGGTATTTTAATAGGGGTGCGGTTTAATGTCTTGTTTTTAGTAATGCCATTGCACCTTGAAGGTTTAATTCCTTTTGAGTGCGAGGGCTATTGGTTGCGGATAAGGGGGGTCGTTGTACTATTGTTTGCAGTCTTTCCTGGAGTTTGTATTTGATTGCTAATTAGAAGACAAGATTTGGCATTTTGGTGAATATTTTACAGTGTTGGTCTTTATGCAGTTGATTAAGGTGTTCGTCAGTTTTAACCTGAGGGAGTTTGTTATGGATTATCGAGGCTAGATGGTTCGGCCCTTACAAGTAGAGGATTTATGGCGATTAAAACAAAACATGATGGTATTTTAGAGAAGCAGATGGTTAGGTAAGCCGAGCCTCCTAGTAGAATCCTAATCTCAAGTGGTTTTGAACTGAATTGATTGTGTTTGTCTTGAAAAATAAAAACGGGATGGCAGACCATCTAGCAAAGGAAGGTATGTCTAGACAAGAGCTGTTTATAGTTTGGTGTTAACAAGTTTGGAATCGTGTTTTACAGCATGGAATAATGCTATGAGCTTTTGTGTTGTTATATGTATCGCTGTCTTCTGTTGATGTAGCTCTCATACCTAGTTGTGTTGTACTCTTTTCCTCCATTTAGGCTTAGGGAAATTTTTAACGAGGCTCACAACTTAGGTCAAAGATTTTGTATGGCATTTATATTCAATAAAATCTTTTTTGTCGAAAAAAAAATATATGCAATATTCTACACTTATCAGCCGTGTTTGAACGATATCCCTTTAGTCCCGCTATGTCCTGTCCATATCCCTCTTTTGCAATTTTAAACATTGCATCAAACATAAAGCGAAGGGATTAGTCACTAGAGTCGCTCGGGTGAATATCTTAAAAAAAAAGACAGTAGCGTAACTGGGTATATGTAATTGAGTACGTTACCTCGAACCTGCAGTAGTTTACGAAAGACAGTTCCATATGAGAAGAAGAGGAGCGATGCCAAGAGACAGGAGCAAATGATGAGAGAAAGTGAAGGTTTGATTGCCATAATTTGCTTCCCTGGGAATGTTTTTATTTTGGTATGGTTTCTTCATGTGATAATTATTCTACTTATAACTTATTGGATTCCAATTGTTCAATTATTCTTATTGATCAATTGAGAGATGGAAATCGTCTGCCCCCGACTATGTCTTCTTTTAAGCCCTCACATTAAAAATTAGATTTTAGATTTTAGATTAGGGTTAGTGATTTAAAAGTATGGTGTATTTTTAGGGTATAGAGTTTAAGGTTTAAGATTTGAATTTTAAGGTTAAGGTTCAAAATTTAATTTGTAGCGAAGATTAATTTTGTTCCAATTGAGGTGCTAAAACTATTATTTTCCCCCAAACATTGACTGGGCAGACTTGGGATTTGGGCAAAGCTGCCCGACACGTAAAACTAATGTTTTGAAAATTAGTCCATAATTTAACCTAAGATGCATTGATGCTAGAATCTGTTTAATAATAAAAGGGTTATTTGTATCCGACCTTGAATTGTTATGTAATCCAAATGTGACACCTCTTATTTGAATCAAATTTTCGAGTTTGAAAAAAGATGTTACATAACATTTGAATGCTAAATAAAGCCAGAGTATATTAATGAAGAATATCTTATTTTTTATTTTTAGTAAGTTTAGTCTTTAAAAAGTCCATTTAATCTGAAATTGATTTTTATTAATTTTTAATCTTTATAATTCGGTTCAATATAAGTCCAACGAATTGAACATAAGACTCCTAAGAGAGTAGTCCAGTGGCCAAGCATTGGGCCAAACCCTAAAATTATTTTATATTTAACAAAATTAATATTTTAGTTAAATCTAGATTGAAATTAATTACATTTAATATATTCGTATACTAATATGTAGGATCTTGTGCTTGGAACCTTGTTGGAGGATCCATCGGAGTTCTCGCACCTTGCTTCAACCACCTAACAACAACAACAAATTAATTAAGATCCTCATTCTACCAATCACCAAATGTATTCAACAATGGCCAAATCAATGAATCCGACTTGCATACCACCAAACGGAGATATGAAGACGGCTGGGGAGGACTCCAGTAAGGTTGTATCTTTGTTTGTTGAAAACATTCCGAGGGCAATGCAGTGGAAAGGTCTGTGGCATATGTTCGCGAGACATGAAGATGTAACGGATGCTTTCATAGCGAGTAGACCAAGCCTAGCTGGGAAGAAATTTGGCTTTGTGAGATTTGGAAGCAGAATCGACGCATGAAGAGCTATGGAGAGGTTGAATGGTTTTGCCTTGTATGGGCATAGATTGTTCGTTAAATTTGCAAATCCAAGACAAAGGAAGCAGCAATGGAGAAGAGTTAAGCAACAAGGTATTGCGGATGCGGCTAGATATACGTCACATATAAATGTTGAACAAAGGAGCGGGAGGCAACAAAAGAAATCAATGGAGGGAAAGGGCAAGGATATTGGAGAATCAAATAACGCTAGCAGAAAAGGTATAAGGAGGGTAGTTGGCCATGTGGAGGAGGAGGAGGAGGAGGAATTATGGAAGATGAAAAGATGTCTGGTAGGAGAGATGGAGTCGGTGTGCAGCGTTTGCAGTATTTCTACAAGACTTCAGCAAGGGGGTTTCGGGGAGATTAAGGTCCAAAGGATTGGTGGGAAATCATTCTTAATCGTCATTGAGGATGATGAACTCTTCATGATGTTGGAAGACTTGAATTGGTCATATCTTAAGGAGATATTTAAGGAGGTTAGTCCATGGTCGAAATCCGTCCATCGATCAGAAAGGTTGACGTGGCTGGAGGTGGCGGGAGTTCCCCTCCATTGTTGGAACCCGACCACACTGAATAGGGTTGCAGAATTGTGGGGGACATTTGAGGCTCTTGGTGGAAATGCCAATCATGTTCTGGATTGCGAAAAAATCTGTGTTGATATCCACAAAAGAAGTCGAAAGGATTGAAAAGGTGGTGCAGATCAATGTTGTGGAATTAGGATTCAATGACAGTCCTCTGGGCTTACCGAAGGGGAAATTTGACGCTGGTTGGAAAAATCATAAAGAGAGTCATGTTTTCGATAGTTCTTTAGCATCTTCGTCGTCGTCGAAGAGGGAGGCTTCATCGGAATCAGACCGGAACAGGTTCTCAGCAGAGGAGAAGGAGGCCTTGAATGCACTCTGTGTTGGGAAGGAGAATAATTATTCTCGGGCACAATTCTCGGAGGATTTAGGAAGGCAGCTAGGGGAGGTGGAGCTGCTAGGTGATAATTTCAAAGAGTTCTCTCAAGTGCCTCCAACTAATCCTAAACCCGTGCATAGGGAATTTAGTTCTCAGAAGTTGAAGGAGGCTGCATGTGAGGACGTGGTGGAGTCTGAGGTGTCAAATGATGATTGAATTGCGGCGCCAATTTATAATGATAGTGACAAAAGTCCAATGGTGGTAGCCCTAAAACTGATATTAGGGTTGAGGAAAATATCGGTTTGGGGCTTACCAATTCTGAGGCGGTCAGTGTTCATAATGTGGGTCAGGATATCAGTGAATTAGCTACAAATAAGTGGTATTAAGGAGGGTCTGGACTTGTAGGTGATAAGATAAATTAAGACATTAGAAACATGGGCTTCGTTTCTCCTAAGACTGAGTATCCTCAGAGCCCGGGTCAAAGTAAGCCGAATTGGGCTAAATTAGTGGATGACAAATTTAACAAGGGGTATACACCCAATGCTAGCAAAAATGGTGAAGCTCTGGTGGCCTATAGTGATGGAGAGGATAATCAAGGGTTTTTTCCTGAGTGTGTTTGTTGCGGCGATCATGGGAGGTTCGGATTGTTCATGTTTCCCAGGAAGTCAACAAGGTAGTTGATGGTATGGCAAAGGTCGCTCGAAGTGAAGATATGTTGTGTCATCGGTTTCCATCGCCCCTAGATGAGATCTTATCTTTGCTACATGACGATGCAATTGGTTAGGCATTAGGATGGTTGTGATATCTAATGCTTGACGAGGATCTTTCGTGCGTTATTATTGTACATATTACCGTGTGTACTATTTTTCTTTAACTAAAATATGAGGTTTTTAATAAGGCACATGGTAATATTTTTTTTCATAAAAAAAATTTAGAATCTTAATCAAATTGCTAAGTTAATCCTTACTTCGTTTACCCAACCATATCGGTTTAAGGAATTCAATAAATTTCTTGAGTAAGATTTTAAGTTTAAGCTTTGTAGGCGAATAAAAATAAAAGAGTTTTACCTTTGTTTATGAATCTCATCTGACTCAATTCTAGATATAAAAAACCATATTTTCACAAATGAAAAAGTTCTTTCACAATTAACTTAAAATACCATAGCTTAACATATTTTAATACTTGGTGGACAACTAATTTCTTACAATTCAAGTAAAATATTACGTAAAAGCACAACACAGTAGACGGCAGATGCTCTGGTTTAGTTGAATCGAAAGCACAAAACAGACTCTTTTATTCGAGCTGTGTTCATGGTTGTGGCGGGCTTTAACATCAGGGCTCACAATAAGTATTCGTAACACCACGGGTCCAGTTACAAGCTTCTTGCTCCGCTTCTTGCCGGACTTGATCCCCGTATGCCTTCTGCCACGACTGCGAGTTAGTCGGCGTCGGAGGAGAATTCCCCCAAGATGGTGCCGTGCTTACCTGACTTCTTTTCACACCCGCTTTGGTTTGTCCATTGTCACCTTCTGGTGGTGGCGAATCTAGAAATTAAAAAATAAAGGTCCCAAAAAAAAAACAATGTTACCATAGCTTACCCGTAATCGGATCCAACTCGACTCAAAACTTAACCAGAAGCCTTATGACTTTTCGACGTCGAAAGTCTCGAACCGAAATAAAGTTTTTATATATGTAAACTTGATTACGTTACCTTCATAATCCTGCAGTAGTATACGTGTGCCAGTTCCACGAGGGAAGAACAGAAACGATGCCAAGAGAAAGCAGCAAAGGATGAGAGAAAATGAGGGTTTGTTTTCCATAATTTGCTTCTCTAATATCTAATTATCAAAGTAGCAAACACTATTATTTTAGCAATTTTAGTATGTGTGTTTTCACTTGGCAGACATCCTTAAATGCTAGGCCTAAGTTGACGATCTCAATCAACCCCAATGTTAGGGTAGTTTCCTTTTTTGTCAATATTCTAAATTCTTTCTATTAAAACAAACAAGGTGGTTATATAGTCAATCAAGACAATATTTAAATAAGTTAATATATTAATAATAATGATTTTTTTAATTGTCTGCTCTGATTACAAGATAGAATTTGTTCATTAATTCTAATGTTTCATAACGCGCACACAACGTGCAGACAAGCTGCTTAAACTTGGATCACCTATTTTTTTAATTGTTAACTCTTTAATATCCCATGCATTGCTTGAATTTGGGTCACTTAGAGTTAACAATTATTTTTCACTGGACACGTAATTCATTAATCTTTTATTAAAAATAAAAAATGTCAATAATCGTTTTACTAAAAACAATAAAGTCATTAATATTTTTATTTAGTTTTTTAGTTCATTAACAAAAAATATTATTATATAATGACTGAAAATTATTTTTCTTGTGATAATTAGTATAATCTGAATAATTAGAATCAAAATCAATTAGATCGGTAATCAGATTACATTTGAACATTAAAAATTAGTTATAATAATATCTTGTGACTAAAAGTTTTTTTTATTAAATATTATATTCTCATGGCAAATGTCCACACTCATAAAAAAAAACAACATGAGCATTTTTAATCACTTAGCCAATTAATTGATCTTAGTGATTAAAAGTCTTTAAATAACTAAAAGAATAGTTTCAATAAGATATAATGATTTATTTTCACTCGAGTTTGTATAATATAATTTGAAGCTAATGAGAAAGGAATAATTGAAAAGGAACAAAATGATTCCCTTGGATTGGGAAAATACGGCCATACTTACAGTGCAAAATGGTTGGTTTTGAGTCAATTCCACACATAAAACACAGATACTCCGTTGTCGGACTGCCCTGGCCTTCACGCTCGCCATGCACGTGATGTTGAATTTTCGATATGAATAATTAATAACAATTTTAATTATATTTATAAAATTTAAATATATTGATTATGAAGAAGATAATGAAATATTGATGGTAGTAACTTGTTCATTAAACAATATATAATTTATGAATTTATTGAGCGGTCTCAATAAATAAGGGACAGTTGTTATTCTTAAAAGTCTGAATTCGAGCAGTTTATATGCACAGTGTGTGTATATTTTTAAAGTGTTAAGAGTAAAGAAAAAACATTATAACAAAGTAGGTTTTTGGCGATATTTTTAGTAGTGTCGTTTTTGTAGAAACGCCGCTACAGACACATACTTTAGTGGCATTTGTTAGACAAACGCCGCAATAAGATTTAAATGTCTAAATCTCACATCCACTTCATTTATATCTTATTGAAATTTTATAAAAAAGTGAATTACACGTATAGATTGTTGAGCTAAGTAATGAGGTGAGGGACGAAAATACATAGTCAATAGCGCCGTTTGGTATAATTCGACCTTTTGAGGAGTTTTTTGTTGACAAACACCGCTAACTGTTGCGACATTTGATTAGTGGCACTTCTTGCGGCGCTCCTTCTAGCGTCAGGAAGATTTCTAGTAGCACTTAAAAATGCCGCTAAAAATCTTTTTGCTGTAGTAAAATAATATCATGTAATCACACCAAAATATTATATATATATATATATGGATGAGTTTAGAGTAAATATCATGTACCGATATGTATCACTAATCATATGCACTTATATGTATTATTAACTACTTTAATAACTTTTGAAATAATAGAACATAAAGCGTGATTATTCCTTTTTGAGAATAAAATATGTTAAAATATTTTTTTCATTTTTTTCATTTTTTAATAAAAAAATTGAATTATAAATTATTTTTTAATAAAATTTTTAATATTTTTGAATTAATAATGTTACGTATTAAAACAAAGATGCTTCAGTTTATTTATAAAAACTTATAATTAAATAACATTATTTGGTTTACTAAAACCGAGAAAGTAAATAAAAAAGAATAAAAAGAACAAAGTTCAAATAAATTAAAAAATTACGATCTAAATAGATAAAAAAAAAAACTCCTAAAATCATGAGTAAGTTATCTCGAGATTATAGATTTTATTTCCACTTGTTCTTTCTAGATTCTACACTTGTTTTATATATTTTTTGAGTATCGATTCAACTGTATTTATATTTTTTATTATAATCTATTCGGATGTGTATTATTTATAATTGTGATTCTATTTCATATTCGGATGTGTACGTTTATAATTTTCGATTAATAAAATGATAGAATTTGTCTTCGATCTTCATTCGATAATTTTTTTTTTTAACTTGGCTCTTGTCGATCAAACTTTTTATTCTAAACTTCATTACACAAATGTCAAAGAATTTTATATATAATAATAAAGTAAGTTGTTATATGTTATAATAAAGGCATAAATTTAAAAAATGCTCTCAACGTTTGACTGAATAATAATTTTGACTTATATTCTTTTTTTGGAGTAATTCAATCCTCAACGTTTCATTTTAGGTCAAAATGGTTTATCCGCGGATGAAAATTGTTAGTCAACTGACGATAAATGGTTTGAAATGACGTGACAAACATATATGGCAGTGCACGCTGACATGGCAGTATCATATAGGCAAATGTGTTGACTTGAAAAATTGTTACATCAGTCAAAAAAATAATTTTATAAAATTATATAAAATATAAAATATTTTTTTCCGCTAACTTATTATTTTGTCAAGTCATTTCAAACTGTATGCCGTCAATTTTCTAACAATTTTCATCTGCATAGGGGTTATTTTGACCCAAAATAAAACGTTGAGGGTTGAATTGCTCTAAAAAAATAAGAGTTAAAGTGACTGTTCAGTCAAAAGTTGAGGGTGTTTTCTGACTTTACCGTTATATAATTTATCTTTTATTAATCACAAGAACATTAGATGTTGTTGCATAAGATTAAAACGTTTGCAGCAACATTTAAATGTTGTCAATAAATCTATTCAAAAAATTGTCAATAAATAAATAATTTATTGGATAGAAAACAAAATCCAATTTTAAAAATCAAATTACAAAAATCATTTTTAAAATATATAAATATTTATTTGAAATTTAATAGCAACCAATTTCTTTTTGGCACTCAACATTTATTTATAAATGGTAATACTGACCAAGAGCCAAGTATTAACCAAAACCGCGTTGGTTAGGAAATAACTTATTTTAGGATCATCCTAAAAACTAAGGTTTGTAGGCATTAATTTAACAATTTTTCAAGGCATAAGATATAATTGTACATTTTTGGGTTGCCTTTTCGGTTCTCGAAACTTCGTCATGACTAAGTTGAATTGACCCACATCGCACATTTAACTTTGGTGGAATTTTTCTACATATACAAGACTTTGAACTCGAGACTTGCTTAAGCTAACTCGGAAAAATTAGCATTTGGAAATTCGGAAATGTAGCATGGCAAGACTTGGGTGGGTTTACTTTGAGAGATAAGGTTGATGCCTGATTTTGACTTTCGGTTTTAAAGAATATCTCTAATATGATAATTATGCAAGTTTATGTTTAAAATTTAGGACTTAGGAGTTTAATTTGTAGGAGTTATAATTTATTATCTAGGATTAGAATTTAGGGTTAAAATTTTAGATTTTATTTTTTTTAAAAGTAATTATGCAAGTTTGTATAATTTTTTTACAAAGTATTTGTATATAAAATTACACTTATTTTATTATATGTTTTAAAGAAACTTATTTGATACACAATCAAGCAGGGCTATTTTAGGGTTTAAAAAATTAGTTTAAGCTTTAAATTTAGGGGTTTATGTTTTAAGATTTAGAATTAAGAGTTTAGGCTTAAAATTTATGATTTTAGAATTAAAGATTTATACTTTAGATTTTATAATTTAAACATTAAGGCATGTGTAAACTTTTTACACATCTCGTATATCAAATAATTGCAATTAATAACTCCATTTTAACAAATTGCACAAGACCCCTTTTCTTTAAACCCCTCATGTTCATCTCGTATGAATTCGAATCCCGACATTTACATTTAGCATGTAGTATCTTTATTTTTACAATAAAAATTATATTGTGAAAACAACTTACCAAGTAAAGCAATATGTTCAAAATAATATTACCCTAACATGCCAATGAACCATATTATTAACATGTCACTGGATTCAATATATATATGGATAGGATCCAGTTACACAGTGTAAAAGATTTTAACTTTTATATGTTTTTTGGATCGTTGGTTGAGTGAAACGGATGGCTGAGATTAACAGTGAGTTATTTGAGGATTATCACTTGAAAAAAAAGTAAGGAGTTAATTTTAGTCATCCATTTTTTCCATCCAACGATCCAAAAAACGAGTAAAACTCTTAGTTTTACATTCAGTGTAGGTGGATCATATATATATATATATATATCATTATATATATATATATATATAATCCACTTACACATAGGGAAGGACCTAAAGGGGAGTTGGAGGGGACGATTGTCCCCCCTAAAAATTTAAAATTTTTACTATGATTTAGAAAATTTTTAATTTTTTATGTATTTCCTATTGAAAATTTATTTTTGTCCCTTACAATTTTATAGGTTTGTACCCTAGAATTTTATAGATTCACCTCCACTAATATAAAGTTCTGCATCCGTCCCTGCTTACACAGAATGTAAAACTCATAGTTTTACATGTTTTTTTTCGTTGGATTGGTGAAATGGATGGCTAAGATTAATTCCTTACTTTTTTTTCAAGTGATAATCTTCAAATAACCCAGTGTTAATCTTCCATCCAGTTCACCCATCTAACGATCCAAAAAACGTGAAAAAAATTAAAAACTCTTACGCTGTGTAACTAGGTCTTATCCTATATTTAAAATTCAGTGACGTGTTAATAATGTGGTTCATTGGCATGTTAGGGTAATATTGTTTTGAGCATATTTTTTTAGATATTTTAATTTAATTACAAGATAATATTTTATTCTAATTTTAAACTTGAACAATTACATATCATTGTCCAAAACTTTTTATTATTATTATTATTATATCCTGAAATTATTTTCTTCATATGACATGCCTACAATTTAGCCGAGGCATAATTAGTTATTTGGATGTCAATAATTCGAATCTAACAAAATCAAACAATGTTTGAAACATGATATCAACAAACTACAAATTAGATTTGTCTTAATTCAATAGTAAATAACTTTTTTTGAATAGTCTAAAGGTAATTACAAGATAGTATTTGTTTATATATATTCTTAACCCTTTAATAATGGGCATACACTTTGTAGACAGAACGATTTGAACCCGCATCTTTTAAGATAAATGCCATCTACTTTTTTACTGGAACACTTGTTGGGTTATTAATAATAAATAATTTTATTTCAACTGTCTCCTTCATTTTTTATTTAATATTATAATAGTCAAAATAATACAATGTTGTTTGAGGGATTCACGTCACATGTATTCACATGTCTTACGGCTAATAATTTATATAAAAATATTCCACGCATACTTTGTTCCTTCAAATCCAACTAGTTTTGAAATCCATTTTCGTGATTCCAACAACTTTGTCAAGAAATAATTTATTTGTATAAAATTGGGTATAATTAATTAGTAATATTGAGAAAACATTGATGTGCAAAGCATAACATGAGATAATATTGAATATAATTTGATGTTGTGCAAAATATCACATAAACCATACATGCATGATGTTTCAAATAAATTTCGGTTCATCTGAATGCATACTTTATAAATAAAACGATTTGAATTTAAGTTTTTTATAATAAATATTATCTATTTTTTTTTAACTAAAACTACTTGTTGGATTTAACAATATATTTCTATATGTGGTAATGAATTATATTTTCATCAAAACTTTGGTATTGTATGATATGGAAGGACGGCACCAAAAACAAGTGCAGCTTATTCATCAAATGCCAAATGTTATCTTTTTCAGTGCCCTTTGTATTAGTGATTTGGTTAACAATCCCTTTCTTATATATATTTATAAACTCTAATACTTATAAATATTTCTCGTACAGGGATGGAGCCAAAATTCACTTATAAGGGATAAGTTGTTTAACTTTAAAACGAATATAGTCTTAAAAAGCAATTAAGTAAAATAAATTAATGGATTTAAGATTTTATTTTACTAATTTTAAAATTAAAAATGACTTAAAAAGTAATTAAGCTAAAAAATTGGGAGTCAAGACTTAATTTCATTAATTTTAAAACTAACAAGGCCTAAAAATTAATTAAACTATATAATATGGGAGGGACAAGGACTTAATTACAATTTTTTGAGAGGGTCAAATACTTAATTACAATGGTTTCAAAACTATCAATAGCTTAAAATAAAATTAAACCATCAAAGTTGGGATAGACAATTATCCCTCCCACATTAAACATATGTCGTCTTCTCGTAATTAATTATATTAAAAGATATTACGAATTTTTACACATGAAATCACAAATTCTAAATAATAATAATAATAATCATGTTAAATAAATAAATCTATTGAAGGGTCTCAGTGATAAATGACAGTGTTGTTCCTCCAAGGTGATTCGGGTTTGAGTAGTATTGTCTGTACAGTGATAATTTTTTAAAAGACTAAGAGTAAAGATAAATATTATTATAAAATCACATCAGAATATTAAAAATATCAAATAAATTAAAATTCGGTAATTATAGGGCTTAAATTAAACGATAGGCCCAAATATTTTCTTTAAGTTTCTAGTAGTTGGTGCTAGTAGTTTTTTTTTTTGAAATAATTATATTCTGAACCAACAAATGTTTGGTGCATTGGCAAGACACAGTGCACTTCTTAAGAGATGACGCGATTTCAAACTTCAGACACAACATTATTAAGAAGGGCAATTTCGCATCCCAAAACATAAAATGTAAGACGGGTACGTATATTACCAAAAAATAATTTTATTCTTAAATTATCTTATTTGATTAAAATTATTATTTTAAAATTGTTAATATAACTGATTTTAGGGCAAGCAATTAAAAAAACGCGCTGATTTATTGCATTCACATGATACATTTGGCAATAACCACTCAAGTAATGTACATTTATTTTATTGATATTATTATAATTTATATATCCACCCATGATAAAAAGTAATTAACAAAAGCGTAAACTGGAAGGTAAGTCGCCTTAAATAATTGTATTTTTATGACATTGCTTCCATTATAAGATAAAATAAGAAATAGGAAATTAAAATTCAATCGAATTGAAATTAACTCTTTTATTTTTATTATTATATATGTTAATAATATAGATTGAGAATGTCTTCATATATGTGAACATTATTGTAATTTGTTATATAAATTATGATAATAAAATTTATAAATCAACAAATATTCGACATAATTACATATCTTGAAAAAGATAAATTACACGAAATGCCACTAAACTTTAATTTTTGTATCGAACATATCACTGAACTATAAAATAATACTACTATACCACTGAACGTTATTTTTTGTTATTATTATACCATTGAATTTTGTTTTTTTTTTTGCTACTATTATGTCACTCAATCGTTAAACTATAACGGACCCGTTAAATGCAAAATGGCATCATTTTGATATAGTTGCATTGATGCTTAAGATAGGCCAAAACGACGTCGTTTTGCTACAAAATTAAGAAAATATTGCATTTAAGGAGGCTCAAACCAAAAACCTATTGGATAAAAAGTTTACAACAAACTACCAAGCCAACTTAAACACTTGATATAATTCTAACGAAAATAGTATATAAATAATACGACAATTGAACTTAATTTCATTTATTTCATGATATAATTTTATAATATTTATAATATAGTTTTATAAATATATTAACTTTATAAATAAATATTATTTATAATTTATATTACAAAACTAAAGTATTATTTATAATATATACAACTAAACCTTAAACCCCAAATTCTAAATCATACATATAACTAACTAAACTACAAACCCTAAAACATATATATATATATATATATAATTAAATATAAAATCCTAAATCTTAAACCCTAAATACATATAACTAAATCCCAAGCCCAAAACCCCAAATGATATTTATAATTTATTACAAATCCTAATATATATTATAAATAATATTCTAATTTTATGGTTCGAGGTTTAGTTATATATATTTAGAGTTTGGGTTTTTAGATCTAATTATATATATATTTAAAGTTTAGGGTTTGTAGTTTAGTTAGTTACATGTATGGTTTAGGGTTTTGGGTTTGAGATTTAGGATTTAGTTATATATACTTAGGGTTTGGAGTTTGAGATTTTAGATTTAATTATATATATTTAGGGTTTAGAGTTTGTAGTTTAGTTAGTTACATGTATGGTCTAGGATTTAGGGTTTAGAGTTTAGGGTTTATTTTTATATATTATAAATAATATTTTAATTTTGTAATATAAATTATAAATAATATTTATTTATAAAATTATATTATAAATATTATAAAATTATATCATAATATAAATGAAATTCAACTGGAGCATTATTTATATACTATTTTTGTTATGATTATATTAAGTTTTTAAGTTGGCATGGTAGTTTGGTGTAAACCTTTCATCCTTGAGGTTCTTGATTTAAGCCTCCCCATATGCAACGTTCTCTTATTTTTTTTTTCAACAAAACGACATCGTTTTGACTTATCTTAGGCATCAAAACAACTATACTAAAACGACTTTGTTTTGCATTTAACAGTCTGTTACAGTTTAACGGTCGAATGCCATAATAGTAGTAAAAATAAAATTTAGTGCTATAATAATATCATTTTATAATTCAGTTATATATTCTATACAAAAGTTAAAGTTTAGTGACATTTCATTTAATTTATATTTTAAAAAATAAAAAAAATAAAATCACCAACCAACCCTTTCTTTTCTTCCCGTCCTAGACAACAGCAAATTAATTAAACAGTATTTATGGTATACCTAAATTTTATAAATTTGAGTCTGAAGATGTGAATCATAATGTTAATTTCCTACCATACCTAAAACGAAATACTCCATATTAATTGCCACTGGACCATCCGTACATTATATCGTATAATGGCACAAATGCTCCATATATTTTTTTTAAAATCTTTTAATATAGTGTTTGTATTTTTTAAACATTCAATCAGCCCTCTGTATTTTTCTTTCACCATATAGAATGCCCCTACGCCTAACACCATTATCCGGTGACGTGGTAAGACACGTGGCAAACTCCTAGACTACCACGTGAAATTTTCAATTTAAAAAGGTCAAGAAAAAATAAATTTAAAATTATCTAAACAATTTGATCATTTTATTTTATGTAGTAAAAAAAAGAATGCCAAAATTTTCTCATTCTTCATTTTCTTCCTCATCTCTCCTCATTTTTTTATGCTATTGTCGTTCATTCACAATTTTTCATGCACCGATCTTTACAGCCGTCGTAAATTATCAACGACAGTCGAGAAATACATTCATCATCTCCATCTTCAAAATTCCATCTTTTTTGGCCTGCCTCATTGCCATTATTATCATCTCTTTGGCATTGCAAATGGGTAGTCCTAACACACCCACTACTTCAATTACCCCTACGCCATTCCTCAACACTCTTAGGCTCGAACCTTTTCAGCAACTATAAATGAGTATTTTCATGGAGTCACAGACCCCAAACACACCATATTTTCCATAATTATCACACTGGGTTTTGAAAAATAGCCCACTCCCCTTTCCCAACATCCCAATAATAGTTGATAAATATCTCTTGCGAGCCGAGTTTATAGTACATCACCATATAGTTATTAGATAAATCAAAAGTGTGATAATACATTTGTTCTTCAACGTTTGCACTTTTGACCCTTTTTTACATCAATGTTTATCTTCATGGTTTCATTTGATGGATGTTGAAAACTGCTTCACAAGCTTGCTCCATTGTCATCACCATTATCGAGGACTAAGCTCCCACTATATAAAAACTGGGCAATTGTATTAGGAACTAGATTGGTACATTTGATGACCAAAGAATCTCAAATCTTCCATTTAAAACAATATGATTTTTATCATTGCGACATATGCAGGAACAACTGAAACTTGTGCTGATGATTTTCTAGTAACACAAATAATGAACTAAATTGTCAAAGAAGAGCATGTTGTTGTAAGACCTCATACCTGCAGTGTGTGCTGATCAAGCTGTGAAATTTTACAGTCAGCTTTTGAGAATTTGTCGATCAAATATGAAATAGGGGAAGGAATCACCCAAAAATATTTTTTCTCTCTGCAAATTAAGTAGAATGAAAGGAAAATAAGGGTTTTTGAGACTGAGATTTGAAAAAAAAAACTGTGAAAATTGAAGATGAACGACAATTAGATGATGATTGGGGTTTATAATGGAAGAAATAACAGAAGAAAAAAAAGAGAGAAGAAGATGAAAGTCGAAGAAGATTTTGGATATTTTTTTATTGGCATAAAGTCAAAAAAATTATTCAATGTTTGACTGAATAGTCACTTTGGCAACTATTATTTTTTAGAGCAATTCAACCTTTTTATTTTGGTCAAAGTAACCCCTTTACGGATGAAAGCTGTCAATCAACTGATAGTAAATAGCTTGAAATGATGTGACAAACATATATGACAGTGCACGCTGACATGACAGTATCATATAGACAAATATGTTGACTTGAAAAATATTACACCAGTCAAAAAATAATTTTATAAAATAATTTTTTCTTCTGACTTATCATTTTGTCAAGTCATTTCAAACTGTTTACGTCAGTTTTCTAATAATTTTTATTCACAGATGGGTTATTTTAACCCAAAATGAAAAGTTGAGGGTTGAATTACTCTAAAAATGGGGTCAAAGTAACTATTAAATCAAACGTTGAGAGTATTTTTAACTTTATGCCCTTTTATTTCATAAAATAAAATGATCAAATTACTTGGATGTCTTTAAGTTATTTTTTTGATTTTTTTAATTAAAAATTTCACATGACAACATAGGAGCTTGCCACATGTCCTACCACATCACTAAATAACGGCGTTAGGAAGAGGGTATGACGAAAAAAAAGTACAAAAGATTGATTGAACGTTTACAGATACCACATTAAAAGATTTTAAAAAATACAAAGGCTATTTGTGCCATTATCTCTAATTTTATCTATAAAAACCACTCTACATAATATTATATCATCAATTAATCAGATAAAATTTATTTATTAAAACTAAATAAATTTCAATATATTATCATCTAATACATCGTCGATATATAAAATTATAAAATGTTAATTTTTTTCCATAAACTTTTTTAAGGAAAGGTGCCAAATATTTTTTTATAAAGTTGGAGTTCTCAAATGTAGTCAAAAATGGTAACTGACTGGACAAGACATTTATTATGGTAACAATAAATTTTATATATAATTAATGGTTTGTTTTAAATTGAGTAAAAGTAATACATTACGCTTTTTTATTCAACTATTCTTTTATATTATTTACGTATTTGGCATTTAAAAAAATAATTTTTGATTTAATATTTTTTGTATGGACTCGTTTAATTGGGATGACAAATTTTATATATTTTTATTGTTTTAACAGAATTCTCTTGGCTGGTATAACAAGTTTTATTTTTATTTTTTAATAAGAGTTGATAACAAATATTTATAAAAAGACCTATTAAAGGAAAAAAATCATAAAACTCATTATATCAACTAAATAAATTTTATTAAAAATAAAAATGTATAAAATTTGTCATATCAATCAAATGAGTTCCAACAAAAAGCGTTAAATTAAAATTAAAATATTAAATACATAAATAATATAAAAATTAGTTATTTAAATAAAAATATCAATATATTTCTAACATATAAAAGAATTTAGAAACTTTTTAAAGGATTGATTCTTTTGGATTTGTTTTGTTTTATTACAATATATTATATTATATTTGGTTTTTTTCTCTTTCTCTCTTTGGTTTGTCTCCCCGCCCTTTCATTCTCCCTCAATCACCGCTCTTTCTCTTTCTTCCTTTTTAATTTCTCTCCTGTTTGTGCTTCTCTCCTTTTGATGATCATATTATCAATGCCTCATAAACCCTTGAACAAAAAAACCATTCAGCCAACAACAGTGACATAAAGTTTTCAACTTTACCTTCAGATTTCTTCACATTCTCTCTCAATTTTCCCGAGAAAAAAAAACAGCAATGGAGAAACCCCAGACCTTGGGTTGTTTTCTTTTAGTTTTTTGCTTGTTTACTTCACTTGTTTCTTCTCAAACTAGCCCGGATTCTCCAGCCATGGAAAAGCTTAAAGCAAGCCTGAAGATCCCATCTTCCCTTGATTGGTCAGATTCTGATCCTTGCAAATGGGTTCATGTTGGCTGTGAAAACCAGAGGGTGACCAGGATTCAAATTCCCAGCCGAAGTGTTGGTGGAATCCTTTCTTCTGATGTCAAAGATTTGTCCGAGCTTAAAATCTTTGAAGTTATGAACAACCAAATCAGTGGTCCAATCCCAAGCTTTGCTGGTTTAAGCCAATTGCAAGAAGCAAACTTTCACACCAACAATTTCTCATCTTTCCCTCCAGATTTCTTCACCGGATTGAGTTCATTGTCTCATATTTATCTCGATTACAACCCTTTCGAGCCATGGGAGGTTCCGGAGAGCATAAAGGAAGCAACTACCTTGATAACTTTCTCTGCCAACAAGGCTAATCTCAAAGGGAGTTTTCCAGGTTTGTTTGACTCTGTTACTTTCCCAAGTTTACAAGAATTGCATTTGGCCATGAACAATCTCGAAGGAGAATTGCCTGCCGGGTTAGCCGGCTCTGGTATTATGTCTCTGTGGGTTAATGGGCAGAGTTTGAATGGGACAATCGATGTGATACAAAACATGTCTTCTTTGCAAGAGGTATGGTTGCACGGGAACCGCTTTTCCGGTCCCTTGCCCGATTTTTCGATGTTAACTGGGTTGCGGAATTTGAGTCTGAGAGACAATCAGTTCACTGGTGTTGTTCCTGTGTCTTTGATTAACTTGAAGACACTATATATAGTGAATTTGACTAATAATGAACTTCAAGGGCCAACCCCTAAGTTTGCTGATGGTGTGTTTGTAGATATTACTCCTGGTAGTAATAGATTTTGCTTGGATGATCCTGGTGTTGCTTGTGATGAACGTGTTAACGTATTGTTGTCGGTAATGGAAGCCGTTGATTATCCGGAAAAATTCGCTGATAATTGGAAGGGGAATGATCCTTGTGATAATTGGTTGGGTATCTCTTGTGCTCAAGGAAGTATTGTGTCTGTTCTCTTTGCGAAGAAAGGGCTTACTGGTACGATTTCGAGTAATTTTGCGAAGCTTACTTCATTGACAACTTTGGATCTTTCTGGTAATAATCTCACCGGCACAATACCAGAAGAGCTCACTACATTGCCGAATCTTTTACGATTAGATGTTTCAAACAACAAGCTGTATGGGAAAATACCACATTTTGGTAATAAAGTGTCTGTAATAGCTACTGGTAACCCTGATATTGGAAAAGAAAGGGCTCCTGCACCAGAAGGTAGGTCGCCTGGTGGATCTCCCGGTGGTGGTAGTGGTGGTGGTAGTTTATCTGGAAATGCTGAAAAGAAATCGAATACGGGGACTGTTGTAGGTTCTGTAATCGGTGCAGTTGGTGGTTTGGGTCTTGTTTTGGGTGTCTTTTTGTATGCCAGAAAAGGAAAGCGTACTGGTAGGGTGCAGGGGCCAACTACTGTGGTCATACATCCTCATAATTCCGGCGACCAAGATGGAGTTAAAATCACCGTTGCCGGATCGAGCGTCACTGGTGGAAGTGAAACTTTCAGCCACATGAGCAGTGGACTGAGTGATGTTCACTTGGTTGAGGCTGGCAGCATGGTGATTTCAATTCAAGTTTTGAGGGAAGTGACAATAATTTTAGCGAGGAAAATGTATTAGGTAGAGGTGGTTTTGGTACAGTTTACAAAGGTGAATTGCATGATGGGACAAAGATTGCAGTGAAAAGGATGGAGTCCGGTGTCGTGAGCGAGAAGGGTTTGGCCGAGTTTAAGTCCGAGATTGCAGTTCTTACTAAGGTTCGTCACCGCCATTTGGTCACACTTCTTGGATATTGCTTGGATGGAAATGAGAGGCTTCTTGTTTATGAATATATGCCTCAAGGGACCCTTAGTAGACACCTATTCAACTGGAAGGATGAAGGATTGAAACCACTTGAATGGACCAGACGACTTACAATTGCCCTTGATGTCGCTCGAGGTGTTGAGTATCTACATGGTCTGGCGCAACAGAGTTTCATTCATCGAGATCTTAAGCCATCTAATATTCTCCTCGGAGACGATATGCGTGCCAAGGTTGCAGATTTTGGCTTGGTTCGTCTCGCTCCTGTGGATGGCAAACAGTCTATCGAAACAAGACTCGCAGGAACATTTGGATATTTGGCACCAGAGTATGCAGGTAATCGGCATTTTTTGTGTCAACATTGTTGCCAGAATTTTTTTTAAAGTTATTTGTGAATTTGGCTGATTTCATTACATAAGCATATGTTAGATTTTCTGGCATTATAATTGATATTTCTTGCATTTTCGCAGTTACGGGACGAGTAACCACAAAGGTTGATGTATTTAGCTTTGGTGTGATCCTCATGGAATTGATCTCAGGCCGAAAGGCACTTGATGAAACTCAGCCTGAGGAGAGTATGCACCTCGTAACATGGTTCCGTAGGATGTGCATGAACAAGGACACATTCCTGAAGGTCATTGATGCCACCATGGAGCTCGAAGAGGAAACACTAGCCAGTGTTAGCACAGTGTCCGAGCTGGCTGGCCACTGTTCTGCAAGGGAACCCTACCAGAGGCCAGATATGAGTCATGTGGTCAATGTGCTGTCATCACTAGCAGAGCTTTGGAAACCTTCAGAACCCGACTCTGATGACATGTACGGCATTGACCTCGAACTAACTTTACCACAAGCATTGAAAAAGTGGCAAGCATTCGAAGGGAAGAGCAATGTGGACGACTCTTCATCGTTTCTAGCCAGTACAGACACTACACAGACCAGTATACCATGCCGACCACCCGGGTTTGCAGATTCATTCGCATCAACAGATGCTCGATGAAAGACACAAAGAACAACTCAAGTTCTAGTGTTGAACGATAGTTCTCCGAGATGTTTGGGTTTGTTCATTCCTTCTAAATGTTCATTTTCTAATCGTCAGCTTAGCTCTCTTCAGCTATAGTTCGTCGGAGTCGAAGTCGTTTTCTTTTCCCCATTTATTTATATCCCTGTAGTTTGAACAACTAAAATTTTTTCAAGTGTCTGTACAAGTTTTCGAAATACAATCAAGAAAAATCTTATGCTGATGGATGTTCATTTTGGTAGACAAGAAAAACATTAAGTATTGTATTTTGCATGTTAGAAAAACCTTATTATCTGTAGTGATCATTTTTATAACATTATTTTTGGCTTAATACCTATTTTGACCCGGGAACACTATTGCAAAATTCTCACTTTAGTCCCTAAATTTATTTTCCCAATGAAGGGATGAGAATGTAGTTTTAAAACTTGCTTTGTTTATTCTACACGATTCCTTTATTTCAGCTACATGCAGCTGCTTTTGTTAGGTTTAAATCTTATTCGCTGCTTTTGCTATATATTTAACATATTTATTATTTTTATATAAATGTGTACTTAATACATTTATTGACAAAAATATTGAAAACGATATGAAGCCATTTGCAGAGCTGTCATATACTCCATATAAGAGTGCCATGTGTCATAACTGTATTGGCTGCAAGAGAGAAAGGGCTCCACCTTATAATGATTTTAATTGAATTTAATTAGTCAACAAACCCCATTAAGGCATTAATCTAATCAAATGCTTAAATTAAGGGCTTTGTTTTAAAACTCTCTCCGCCGGCCTTTTATTATTTTACTTTCGGATTTACGTTTTACGTTGGGTTCTGATTAAATTTCAAATTAAAAATTAACTTAGGTTTGATTTTAAATAGAAGATTATTTCTCTTAATATTATTTATTTATATAACATAATATAAATTTACAATTTTATATAAAAAAATAAAAAATTTTAGCGCTCTATAAAATAACAATACATAAACACCGAATGTCTAAAATAATGAATGAATGTGAGAAGATTGAGGCAAACAGCTAATCCTCACCCAGACAGAAATGTCTAAAAAATTTATGTCGTTCCACTTGTCTGATTGCCTAATTACATGACACGTGCCACAGACAAGTGGTTTTATGTCTACGTGGAAATGCATGCCAGCTGTATAATGTCTACAATATTCTCAACTTTCAGACAGGTACTGTTAACGTGGGCAGTGGTTGCACTACATCCCTCAATGTCTTTGTTTTAAAAATATTTTTTGATCAAGTATTTTAAAAATGTTTATTAAATTAAATATTAAATCCGAATATAAAAAAGAAATAATGAAATAAATATTTATTTTTTTCATAATTATCAATATTCCATCTAAAAGATCGAATATTGCAAAAAAAATACTATGAAGACAACTATCTCGATATAACTTGCTCCATTTACAAAATCGATCATTAAAAAATTCTTTAAAAATTTAAGAAAAGCCAATCATTATCATTATTTGTAGTGTATTGTAATGAGTATTATTATGATGTTGACCTAATTTCTTTATCTTAATTAGCTGGCTGATTTAAAGGATTTATAATTTTGTTGCTGTTAAAAAAATCTCAATTTAATGTAATATTTAATACGTTACCTAATTGAATTCATTTTTTAAGTATGAGAATCAAATTTTATTAAATTGAAATAGATATATTATCTACCAGAAAAGGAGTAGATGTATATCAGATTTCAAAGTCCAAAAAAACTGATCATATTTCATAAAGCAAAGGGATAAAATTTATAATTATTTTTCTTTTAACGGCTTTTTCTTGTCTTATTAGATCAACAAAATTTTATCTTAATAATCCGATCCATATTTTTAGGTGTTATTGAGATTTCTTTATTCAGCTATTAAAAGTTCAAGTTTTACCATGACTAATCCGAACCGACCTGCATCGCACACATAGTTTTAGTAGGTGAGTCTTCAGCGAGGATTTTCTACATACACAAAACTTTAAATTCAAGACATGCTTAACCGATACCAACCTACTTACCACTTGGATCAACTCTCGTTAATTGATTTAATCCGATTTTTACGAGGAATTATATCATAGGCCCGGCTCGCCACGTCATCCATGGTCCCAACCAATAAAAATCATCAATTTCATTGAAATTTTTCATGTCATCTTTTTACTAAGTGAATCTACAATTGGTAAAAAGTGATTTTTAATTTAATTTACAATAAATCTGAGTGAAGATTCACTTGGTAAAAGAATGACATGGAAAAATTTAATGAAATGAATGTTTTTTATTGGTTGAGACCCTAGATGACATGGCAAGCCGGGCCTATGATATAATTTCTCAATTTTTACACCATCGATCTTATCTTCTTAAATTATCATGCACTTACATATATAAATTCAAAAATGAAATATTTTTTTTTAAATTTCACAAATTAATTCTTATAAACACTCATGATGATTTTGAAAAATGATGTTTCTTGTATGCATACATCTTTAACTTCATAACTTAAATCAAGATAAAATGATTATATTATTTGAACCAATTAGTTATTGGAAACAAGCAAAGATAAATATTATTGATATACACAACTTGATATAGAATTTCTACTCTAACTTGAACAATTCACAATCCTTCGACTCTAAGAAACCAACAAAAGAAGTAATGTTTCCATTTTATTGATTCCCCCCATTGCTTTTTCATGTTGTGAAAAAGCATAAATCATTATATATATTTTCACGTCGAATTAATCATTATAAGTATCGAATTAAATAATTAATTTATTTCAAACTAATTCGATCTCATAATTTTCGAAACATGTTTATTATCATTAAATCAAAACCTCATTAATCATATTTATTTGATAATACATATTCCACATGTAACCCTAAAATCATTGTACCAAAAAACAATGAGATTCGAGTCCTTTTAGATAAAGCATGGGCATGCAATTATTCGATTCTGGCATCCCAAAATGGGAGAAAAATAGTAGAAGGCAAAGAATAGTGGATGGCTGGATGCCCAACATAAATGATATAAGGAGGTGGCCAAGCTTATCCGATTAAACGATTAAGGGATTTTGGAGTATTAGCATAATAGGCGGAGATATGATTTTATATCAGGGGTGTAAGTTAAAAATATAGAGAATGTAAAATTATAAAATTGTACGAATGTAAAACTAAGTCATCGATAAAAAAGTATAGAAAATATCTAAATTAGGGACGGAGCCAAAATTTGGGATTGAGAGACAAAACATAAATGTTTAAAAGTCGGGACAAATTCATAAACTATAAAGAGACAAAAGTAAAAAAAAAAATTCTTGGGGCCTCACTCTATGTAGCTCCGCCCCTAATCTAAATTATATAAAAAATTTAAACTTTTTTGTTGTTGTAACTTCCATTTTTAGTCAAAATTTGACTCAATAATCATATGATCTTTTAGTACTTAATTTGAAATATATACATTCATATAAGTGGCGGATTTGATGGATCTCGCGTTTCATTAGTATTTTACAAGTTTGTTAATATATACTTAGAGACTATTTAGACAACAAATTTACAACGTCTATCAAACCGCTTTCTCCTCATCTTCCCTTTCTTCATTTCTTAATACTTTTTTTTTGTTTTTTTTTTTAATGTTCTTGCTTTTTTTTATTATTGATTTTCAATTATTTTAGAGTTTTGGTGTATAGATTTATTGTCACAGGTGGAGCCAAAAAATTTAGATTGCTGTTGGTGTTAGAATTTTTAAAAAAGTTATATGAATTCTTTTTTTTGAGTTGAGACAAATGATGGGTACTATTTTTTAAGGGGTGTTAATACTAGGGATGAGCACGGGTCGGGTCGGGTTTTTGTTAACTCGGAAATAATTACCTTAAACCCAAATTCAATTTTATCTATATAAAAAATTAATTTTAAGGACCTAATTATAAAAAAAAAATAAATTTAAGGACCTAACTTTAAAAATATAAAGAGGGACATTATTACAAAATATTCCTAAACTATAAGAAAAAATACAGTATTATTTTCGGGTCGGATCATATTTTTTCACTCTATACCCGAACTTGATCCGATCTTACCTTTAATTAAAATTCGACTGACCCAACTCGAACCAAAAGTTTTTACAAAAAAATATCGAACCGAGTCGTGTGAAATATTCATCCATGGTAATACTCTTCTAAAATAGTTTTAATTTTAGTTTTTAATATTTTATATAAAAATATTATTTAAAAAAAAATTAGAGTGTCAAATGACACATCCTTTTCTGTTTATATAGCTGGCTCTGCCGGTGATTATCGTCAATGTATAGATTTATACAATGACAAAGAAAAAACACAAACTTTTCAATAGAATTACTTGGCACTAGCGCATAGGACGAACACAGGATTTTATATTGGGGGTAAACCTATAAAATTTTAAGAGGGCGAATTTATAAAATTTTAGAAGGAGAAAACATATTTTCAATAGATAACATGGAAAACTTTTAAATTATATATGAATTTCAAATTCTTAAGAGGATAACTGTCCCTCTTACCCTCTATGGGTCTATTCCTGCTAGCGTGTTTAGTTTTTTTTTATTTCCCCTTTGTTTGTGGAATAACGTTGGGATGCATTATTAGGTGAAGAATTTTTTCACAAAATCATACCGTGTGAGAGCGGTGGAAGAAGATGGTGTTTGAATGATCTATTATATATCACTTGCTGTAGCCAACTAAGTTTGAATCAAACACCAAACTTTTTTAATGCATTTTCAGCTATTTCTTTTGCTGGCAATGGGAAATCAGCATGTTGGATTTATACCTGTTTTTTACTCTGTCAGACTTTGTCCCCTGTATTTGACTGCTTTTCTAATGAAAAAAAAACCTTTACGTGAAAGTAACAGTAATAATCTTATTAAAAAAACATTGGTTGGTAGTTGGTACTATTTGGTAAACTGTTGGTTACCAACAACTGCACTCTCAAAAACATTAAATAATTTAGATGTATTGGTAAGACACGATATTTTTTTAAAGAAATTCAAATTTAAACATTAAAAATAATATTATTAGAAGAGAGAGTCACGAATTTTGAACATAGACCATAAAATAAACATGAACCATAAAATAACAGTAACAATCTTATTTAAAAAAACATTGGTTGGTAGTTGTTACTATTTGGTAAACTTTTGTTATCAACAACTGCAATGTAGATTTAAACATTAAAGACGATATTATTGAAATAAATATCACAAATCCTAAACATAGATTATAAAATAAATATGTATTTTACGGAAAAAATATATATGAGTAAATTATGACATAATAAATTGTTACCAAAGACTTGCTATTATGTTAATACACATACTAAGATATGTTTCGTGCTATGGAAGCCGGCACTTTTACTCAAAAAAAAAAAAACTCCACTAGGTCAAGTCCATCCATCTCAAAGAGCATCAACAATTACAAAACCTAAGTGCATGATGTGTTTCTTAGGTAATGGATAAGTATTAAGACATAAAACAAGTGGGTTTGGGTATTTGACGCATAGCATAACTGGACTTAGGTTATGGTCTTGTCTTATAAACTTGTGTTGCATAGAGTTTTTTTTTTTTTCTTTTCATCTAAGCCATCTTATCTTGTGTTAGGCTTTCATGCGAATCATGTCATACAAGCCATAACTCCATACTCTTCAAGGGAAGTTTAAGTTCATGAAATTTAAATACGGGTCTTGCTTAACCTTTAAAAGGCATTTCAATGGTAAAGAGTAACATGTTTTATGAAGGTAATTCGAGTTAAAACAGTTTAGTCTATTCAGATTTGAAATTTAACACAAATATTATTTTGTACTCGAATAGAATGATAAAAAATACGAGTCTTAGTGTCATTCATTGTTTTTATATTTATTACTATTCAATATAAGTTTAATTACAACGTATAAATATGATTTTTGACAATTTATGAATAATATTATATACAAATTAATAACAATAATCAGTAGGCGAAAAAGCATTAGACATGATCTCAACCCAAAAGATCCAACTCCTTCAAATGCCCTTGAAGGAGGCAAACATAACAAGTAACTACCAAGACTTTATAACATTTGTCGAATGGGATCTGAACCAAGATCCCAAAAAAGTTTCACCAAATCGATTAATTATTGGTGTCACGTCGTAAAAAGGCGATAAGCACTAATCTCACATCAAAAAAAAGTTTTGAGATATAAATATAATAACGTTGTACATTTTGAAAGACGCGTCTTTGAAAAGAAGATAATAACACGTGACAATTACTCTCAGCTAATTAAATTATTTTTCGTATAGTTAAAATTAAATTCCTTAAAAGTTAATTGTTTTGTTTTATAATTTCATTTTTTAATTGAGTTTATGTTAATCAAGTTGATATTGAGATCATTATAACCAATATAAAAATGTAAGAAAAAATACTTATTTTTTAAAATCCACCTAAAATTAAAATAAAATCACAACTAATTCAAAGTTTACACGTTTTCAATAATTCTTCTTCGCGTTATTTGTTTGAAACAAAAGTTCATCCATTTTTAATATTCCTCATAATTGTATTACATGTAATTAAATTGATAAGTTAAAACAGCATTCAAAGAGAAAAATAATAAAGTGTACACGTTTAGGAAACATGTTGCTAACAAAAAAACTAGTGTATTGTTTCCTACACAATTAATATAATTAATTTGAACTCTAAAACTTTTATGTTTAGTTGAATCTTATCTATCAAAAGTAGGGAGAACATTACAAGATAAAATTAGGAGAGGAGTCCAGAAATAATACTCAAAACCCTAGCCGATTATTTTTTTTTAATTTTGTTTTAGCCGGCGACGATATTAGTTTTAGTTTGTTCGCCATCAGGCGGTATTTTATCTTCTTCATGTTTTCCTCTATCTCGCTTTGGTTTTTTATTTTATCTTAGGGTTTTTTTTTCTTAGTTTTCAATAAAATTCTATGTTTTGGTTATTTACTTTTCGCATACCTTGACGCGCTTGTTTTTCTTCATTTTTTTGTCACGTCTCTGTCTTATGACATATTTTCTGGATACTTTTGCGGCTGCTTGACATTTATGTAGAGATTCTCACGACGTTTGTTTCTAATTTGGGCTTGTCAATGGTCATGGATAGTTTGATCCTCTTATGTAGTTGTTTGCCGATGTGATCATAATTGTGTTGCGGATCGACCTCTGTAGAACTGATGTGAAAGGCATTTGTAGTTTTCTAGTGGAGATTTCATCTAGGTCATATTTTGACAACTCCCCAAAGACTTTTTTTTACGACAGATTTCATAGATTTGCTATAGTACTAAGAAGAAATGAATGATCTGACCAGAGCAATCTTTTGTTTTCTTTTTGAATTTGTCAATTATTATTATTTTTTTAGATGTTTGAAACCTTTGAGAGATTGTTTTATTGATTTACTTTTTTTTAAGTTGTCTAATTTGAAATTTTAAAAAAGTTGTATCTTATCAAAAACAAAATTTTCATTATTAGTCAATTATCACAACATAGGGGTCGGTGGCAGTAGTTAAGCTGGTTTGGTGAAGTTTTGGGAGAAATTATATCATGGGTCATTCTCACCAAGTCATTTATGGGACCAACCAATCAAAGGCATCAATTTCATTAATTTTTTTATCTTATCTTTTTACCAAGCAGGGACGGAACCAAGATTTAGGAGTGAGGGGGTCAAAACATAAGTTTTGAAAGGTGGGAGGCAAATTCACAATTAAACCATTTTTTTAAAAAAATATAAAAGACCAAAGGGTAAAAAAAAATTCCCCAATCGGGGGGCAACAACCCCTCCCAAGAGCTTAATAACTCTGTCCCTGTTACCAAGTGAATCTTTATTTGGTAAAAAATGTTTTTAAATTTAATTTACAGTAACTATTAATGAAGATTCACTTGGTAAAAAAATGAGATGAAAAAAATTAATAAAATGGATGCATTTGATTGGTTGGTCCCATGGATAACGTGGCGGAAATGACCCATGATATAATTTTTCAGTTTTGGGAGACCTAATCACTAATGAAAATTAATCATAGATAACTAAAATGAAAATAGAACATCAGTTTGGTGACTAAAATAAAAAATGAAATATAAATTTAGTGACTTGTTTATAAATTTTCCACCTTCAATGATCAAAATAAAAAATATTATAATTAGATGATCAATTGTGTAGTTTATTTTTTAAATATAGATGATTATAGTTTTTTTTGGCTAAAAGGGTTATTTTGCCTCGAGTTCGACCCAAATTAGTAATGTTGTCCTTCGCGCGAAAACATATTCAATTAGGTCATTCAGTTCGCACATTGCAGCAAATTAGCCCATTGACAAACGTTGAGCGACAAACCGTTAGTTTGGCCGTTAATTTTTAACGCGCCAGCCGTCTGTGTCACATGGCATGTCATGTCAGCGTTGAAAAGTCAAAATGCTGACGTGGCTTAGGTGCTGACATGGCAAAAAAATAAAAAAATAAAATTTTATTTATTTATTTTTAATGTTTATTTTTATATTAAATTTTAACCAATCAAATAATGACACATGACATCATCTGATTAGTTTTAATGTAAAGAGTGAATTTAACTCTTAATATGGAGGGGATGAGAATCAAACTTGGATCTTAAGTAAACACCAAATGTAATATATAACATCATCCAAATAGCATGGCTGCTGCTGCTTCTTCTTCGAACTAATCGGTCTTAGGGAATCGACCTGTAACTGCAAATTAAGAGCAGATTCTTAAGAATATAATCCAAAGATACTTGACTTTCATTGAATTTGAAGTGTTAAAAGAATATTATCTGTTTTTGTTCATCTGAATTTAACAGAATCGAAAACCTTACATCCCTTAAGACACTGGTGTACCATACATCCATGTATTGATCATAGCGAGGAGACACCGTCATAACACGATGCCCATTGGCCTGCTCCATGTTCAACCACAAGGACCGATTAGTATCTCAAACTTATATACGATTTAATGCACTAATGATTGTGCAAATCTCTACTTACAGCCATTGCTGGAGGAAGTCCACCAAGAACATCACCAAGCCCACCAGTTATGCTCCATGGACCACACTCAGCTCCCACAAAGATTAAGTTCATCCCTTTATCGCAAATAATTTTTCTCGACAGTCCGTCGTTCGTTGTGGGGTTTCCCTCTTTAGTTTTCCTGGCAACAACCTTTGCGTTGCTTCTCATCGACAACTTATCCAGCTTGTTCAAAAAACCTCAGGCCATCGCGAGTAATGGCGGCTTGATTCTTCATGCAAATCAAACTGGCCTTAGTGTCTGCTCCATGGCTGCTGACACGAGCACTTCTTGAAACGAAGTGTGAGGCCGTCGTCACTGCTGCCATTTCTCCGACACTTTCAAGAATCTGAGACCAAAGGAAGAAGGTAATGAAGGAATCAAATTAACCCAACTCCAAAACAAACATTTGATTCAAAAGCAAAAGAAGCCAGCATTTATATTTTTTTTCAGAATTTTTAAAGATAACGAAGAAGAAGAAGCAGTCATGCTATTTGGATGATGTTATATATTACATTTGGTGTTTATTAACAGGGTTACAAGGTTGGTCTGGTGGTGAAGTCTTGAGCTTTTTTTCCTTAGACCAAGGTACGATTCTCATCCCCTCCATATTAAAAGTTAAATTCACTCTTTACTTTAAAACGATTCTCATCCCCTCCATATTAAAAGTTAAATTCACTCTTTACTTTAAAATTAATCATGATGCCTTCACTATTTACTTTAAAACTAATCATGATGCCACTAATCATTATGCCATGTGTTATTATTTGATTTGTTAAAATTTAATATAAAAATAAACATTAAAAATAAATAAATTAGTTTTTTTAATTTTTTTGCCACGTCTGCATTTTGACTTTTCAACGCTGATATGGCATGCCATGTGGCACAGACAGCTGGCGCGTTAAAAATTAACGGTCAAACTAACGGTTTCGTCGGTCAACGTTAGTCAATGGGCTAATTTGCTGTAATGTGTGAACTGAAGGACCTAATTGAACGAGTTTTCGCGCGAAGGGCAACATTGCTAATTTGGGTCGAACTCGGGAGCAAAATAACCACTTTAGCCTTTTTGTTTGAATAGTCTAAAGGTGATTACAAGGAGTATCTGTTCACACATATTCTTAACCTTTTGACAATGTGTATACACCTTGTAGACAAAGCGATTTGAACTCGTATCTTCTAAAATAAACATCATTTTCTTTTTTACAAGATAATATCCATTCATACATATTTTTAAATAAGGATTGAATTAAAAGATATAGAAAATCTCGTAGTCAAGGGGGCAAAACGCTTTGTTAGTTGTCACGCGTTTAATAGCACAAGATTTCCCATAGTCGATATACGTTCACGGTTTTGTCTACTAAGATTCAAATAATGAATTGACGTAAAATTTTATGTTAAAAAAATTAAATTTTAAAAGAGCAAGTATATTTAGTCAGTTAATTAAGTTGCTCATATTTATTTTTTATATTTTTTTAAATTATGAATTTTAGACCTACTAAAAATATTATATTATAATTAAAATTTATAAAAAAATAGATTTTAAAAGGTTATATTAAAAAAGTAGTCGGTGTAAAATTATAAAACTAAATTATTAACAAAAAATTATATACAACATTTAAAAAAAAAAATGATTCCTCTCAATAACCCTCGATCCATCACTAGCTTAACGCCGTGTTTCCGAATTTGCTAGCCTACGCGTTTAACAATTGGATATTGATCCACACGTGCACGTATTATAAACGACGCCAATTTCCTCGGCATGAAAATAAAACTTTTCTTGCGCGTTTGGGACGCGTTAGGTGCATGCAAATGTAAAAAATATTCGATTTAACAGATAAAAAGTGGAGTAATAGTTTTTTAAATATTTTAATTTTAAGGTTTATAAATTTAATTTAAACTTTTGAGTTTATGCGTTTAGGTTTAAAGGGTTAGAATTTGAGGTTATATTTAATATTTTTACCATTTAATATTATTAACGTGAATACATATTACTCCTTATGTCACATTCAATATGTCTCTTTTGTATTTTGAATGTCTCATTAAAAAATTAACAATTTTTATAAGACGCATTTTCCTTTATACCTTTTTTAGTTTCCCAACAAAACAAAATTTAATTTTTTAAGGATAAAATTGTCGTTTCAATTATTTTACATCATCTTATTTATACATTTTTATACAAACTTTTCATTCCTAAAACTATGTAAAAAATCAACAATTGACAAAATAAATGATACTAATATAATATTAAATTTACTAAAGAGTGAGTCAGGACATTGACGGGGCATTTTTGCGTCAAAGTTTTTTTATTTATTCTAAAATCCGCCAACATTATTTGTGTTTACCATTTCAAATTAGAAAGGAAAAAACTTCGACACAAGACGTGTAAATTTTAGTTTACACATACTTTTTAGTTATAGGAGTTAAGGTTTTAGTTTAGGGTTTAAGGTTTAAGAATTTAGGTTGTAGGGTTTAGAATTTAAGGTTAGTGTTTAAAATTTAGTATATATAGTTTAAAGTTTAGGGTTTAATTTTTTAGGGTTAAGTTAGGAATTTAGGATTTGGGTTCTTATAATGTAAATATACAGGATTGTGTAAAATTAATTTTACACAGCTTGTGTATCAAAGTTTTACCCAATTAAAAATTATCAAATTCAAAGGTCAAATATTCAAACCTTTTCCCATTCTTCTCTCTCTCCAAACTTTTTTTAAACATCAGGGTCTTAAACGTTGAACAATCCTATGTCATCTTCTTTATATATATACACACACAATCAAATTTCAAAATCCATTCAACAAAGCTCTAAAAAAACCAACAAAATACCAACAATTCGTGTTCGTTGAATCCGAAAAAGAAGCAAAGAAAGACTTTTTTTTTGGTTTTCCGGTGATGATTTCTTCCTGGAGAAAGAGAAGAGCTGCAAAGCGTGCAGGGAAAGAGCAGCAAAGGGACGAGAATAGCGAGATGGAGCTAACGATTCCGAGAGGTTTCCAGTGTCCGATATCGCTAGACTTGATGAACGATCCGGTCACGTTGTCGTCGGGGATAACGTACGATCGCGAGAGCATCGAGAAGTGGATCGAGGCCGGAAATTTCACTTGTCCTCTCACGAATCAAGTCTTGAGGAGTCTCGAACCAATACCGAATCACGTCATAAGGAGAAAGATACAAGATTGGTGCGTCGAGAATCGGTCTCACGGCATCGAAAGGATCCCCACCCCTCGGGTTCCTATAAGTTCCGTGGAGGTTTTGGGGATCCTTTCGAAGCTCGACGTCGCTTGCAAGAAGCAAGACAGGGAAGGGTGTCGAGCTACGGTGGCGAAATTCAAGTCATTGGCCAAAGAGAGCGAACGTAACAAGCGGTGCATTGCAACCAATGGAGCATGCGGCGCTTTATCGGGAGCTTTCGCGGCGTTTTCCGCCGCGTCGTCTTTCGATGATAACGTCGGAGTGTTGGAAGAGATATTGTCAGCTTTGATTACAATGTTCCCTCTCGGCGGAGAAGCTAAGAACTACTTAGTATCAGTTCCGGCCATACATTGCTTGATGTGGTTTTTAAGCAGCGGAGACTTATCTAGGCGAAGAAACGCAGTTTTGGCCTTAAAAGAGCTCGTTTCATCAATGGAAGATCAAGGAAAAGCACTAAATATATTATCACAAATCGAACCCGCCCTTGAAGCATTGTTCAAACTTATCAAAAACCCAATTTGTTCAACGTCAACAAAAGCATCATTAACCATCATTTACCACGTGATCACATCGTCTTCAACCTCAAGCTCAACAATCCAGAAACAAGTCACGAAACTCGTAAACCTGGGCATAATCCCATTGCTGTTAGAAACACTTGTCGACACCGAAAGGTCAACGTGCGAGAAAGCCTTGGGCGTTCTCGACAGCATCGTCGAGAACGAACAAGGCAGGGAAACGGCCTACAACAATGCCTTGACCTTGCCAGTTCTAGTTAAGAAAATCCTCCGAGTTTCGAACACGGCGACCGAGTTCTCCGTCTCAATTTTGTACAACCTTTGCAAGAACGAGCAAAGGGAAGACGGCGGCGTCCTCGTTGAAGCTCTTCAGGTCGGTGCTTTTCAGAAGCTTCTGCTGTTGTTGCAGCTCGGGTGTGCTGAGAAAACAAAGGAGAGAGTTTCGGAGTTGTTGAAAATGTTGAATCTTCATAGGAACAAAGTAGACTGTGTTGATCCCGTGGACCAGTTCAAGGATCTCAAAAGACCTTTCTAGGGAAAATTTTTGTTACAATTTTGCAGATTATACAATTCAATGTACAAAAACATAGATTAAAGTATATAGTTTTCATAATTTTTAGTCAATACAAGGCCTATAGAAAAGTGTTCAAAGTGGGTTAGCGATTTTGTGTCATTTTCTTAATTTAATCGAGTCTTTATGGCATAGATATGAACGTGAAGCCGCCCGCATGAAAGGTGTGGCAGCTATCGAGCACCAGTGACTTGGTCTTATCCACTTGCTTGTGGACTTAGAGGTGTCAAACGAGTCATTCGATTTGAGTCATTTTGAGTATAATATTATTCGGTTCAGATTCAGTTTTAGTTCAGTTTGATTTTAGTTCGGATCTAATGTGATTCAGGTCATTTTAGGTCGGTTGATATCGATTCGGTTGATTTTGGTTCGGGTTAATTTCGGGCCAATGAGAGATCGGTCAGTTTTAATTGAGTTTTTAGGTCGATCAATTTTTTACACGCTATATATGACTTTTATAAAGCCAATATATTTGGCTTTTTGATGAGTTGTGCGGCTGTTCATATCTCATCTTTCTTTATTTCTATTAATATATTTTTTAATTTCGGGTTACTTTTTGTTCGGGTCTATTCAGTTCAGTTAAAAATCAGTTCGAGTCCATTTTGGTTCAACTGAAACTCGAGTCGATTTCGGTTCGATTTAGTTTATTTTAAGTTTCGATCAAATTTTAGGTTATCATATTCGAGTTAATTTCGAGTCTCGATTTAGATAAATCAATTCAAATCTCGGGCCATGTTTGTCAAGTCTACTTGTGGTATATTTATTTAGGTCATTCTCAGATTACGGCAGTTCTTTATTCCAACAGGCTCCATCACTTATAAATAAAGGGTAAACTACATAAATAGTCACCAAATTTTTAGAATGTTTTTATTTAGTTATTGAACTTTTAAAACTTGTGTTATAATTACTGAACTTTTAGTTCGCTTTTAGTATGATCTCTTATGTTACCTTCTGTTAGAAGCTGCTGACTTGACACATTAGTTTTCATTTTTCTTGAATAACATGATGAGTAAACTACACTATTCATCACTCAACTTTCTTCTCACTCCTATTTTGGTCATTGAAGTTTAAAAATTTTCAATTTAATAACTCAACTTAAAAAATAGTGTACAACGTCAACAACTTCTAACAGAAGTAACATAAGGGACCATACTAAAAGTGAACTAAAAGATCGATGACTATAACACAAGTTTTAAAAGTTTAGTGACCAAAATAAAAATACACTAAAAGTTTGATGACCATTTATGTAGTTTAACCGTAAATAAATTTTGAAGGGCGATTGAACGTATGGATAAATTTTGAGGTATAATGTTCACATTCATCAATTGGTGCAAATTGCTTCACATTTGACTTGGTTACCTTCAAATTTTCAGATTCTGCAAAAGAATTTGATTGCTCATTGCAGGAAGGTTCAAGAATTTTCTGAACAGACTCGAACTTGAATTGATCAGATTACGGTCTCTGTGGATTTGAAATGGTTGTAAAACTCCCACTCCTGAGTTGCTTGCATAGCAACCTTATTGTAACTAGGGGTATTCATAACTGACCCAATAGATACCCAGAGGCCCGATAAGCAAGTTAATAAAGTGGAAAATGAAGAAAAATACTATGATAGTGATATTGGACTTATTGAACCTCTAGATACCCATTGGACTAGTTATAAATACCCCTAATTATAACTACTCTATAACTAGAGGCGGATCTACGTAGATCCTTAGGGGTTGTGCCTCTCAATTTTTTATTAAAAAATATTATAATTTTTTTATCTATTAGACTTTTAATTTTTAATTTATTTAAAATTATACTAAGCCCTTGATCTTAATTTCTAACTTTGTGAATGACAATCGAAAGAGGTTATCCAATGCCAAAACAATTACTCTTGTGAACATGATTATATATGTGAAGGTTTGGTTTCTTTCAATTTTCAAACATTATGAGATTATATATATGAAGGTTTGTTTTCTTTCAATTTTAAAAGATTACTAAAATTATTATCAACGTGACATCATTTTATGTTTAAATATTAGATATATATATTTATGCAATACAAAAATAAAATAGATTAATTTATTTTAAAATTGTGTATAATCGAAGTTTCTTGTACATCTAATTCAAATTTTATGTGTATAATTACACTAAATTTGAATTTGTGTATCATAATACACATAGATCAAAGTTTATGTGTAATTTTGATATTTATCATTTTTAATCGTTATAAATTTAGAACACGAGTGAGTGACAGAAACTAGAACCTTAATTTATGGTGTCAAAAGAAAAAGAATTTTATCACTTTAATAGTGGCAATTTGTAGTATGTCAACCAATTATTATTGTTATATGTTTTTATGTTTGTGTTGATGTCGTTTATCTCTTATTGCTAATAATGATGTTTATTTGTATCTATCATTTGTCGAGTTATTTGGTTAGATTATAACTCTTTCTTGTATGACCCTATTTTAATTTTAAGTGGGTAGTTTGAATACTATGATAGTTTTAGAATAAAAAAATTTTAATTAATCTTTTTTTATTTAACTACTAATTTAATTTATTGGTTGACTAACTCAAATAAAATTTTGCAAGAACCTAATGTAAAGACGACATTCTCAACTTATTTTTTTCTACTAAAATAATTTACTTTTTTTTGTAAATTATTATTGTAACGTTGAATGTCTCCCTCTTGTTCCATAAAACTGGTGATTATTATTAATTAAAAAATATTATTAATATAAGCTAATAAATAAAAAGATGGTTCTTTAAATAATAAAATCTTCATTTATCCAAAATAAATAAATAAATAAAAAGATATCATGAAATTCGCTATCATAACGAATAATGAAAGCTTCTAATAATAACCAACCATCCATCCGTTTTTATTCGAAAGGTTATAGTATTAAAAAAAGTATTACGTGTAGGAATCTGATTGGTCCAGCGTCGTCACTCGCGCAAATAGCTCATGGGGTGAAAAACACAATCGAGCACAGTTACTTGAAAGTTGAAACCAAATAGAAAACCCAAAAACTTTGAGTACCCACTAGAACCTCATTTTCCCCCTTCAACGTAACGACAAATCAAAACAAAATCCGAATTCCAATCTACATTATATACATAAAATTATTTATTTTATTTTTCTAGATATCTCTCTAATGTTGGATTAGCGATGGCGTTGAGCTCCTCCGGCAGTAGAAAGCAGCTCTCATTCGAGATTTTAAGCCAAAGTAGTCATTTAGAAGGAGGAGACCGATCTTCGCTTTACCGATCGAGTTCAGATCCGACCGAACTCCAAAACGGCGTCGCTAAATCGTCCCGTAGTAGTCGGAAGAAGAAGAAACATAAGAAGAGGAAGGAGTTCTCGTCCGATTCCGTGGTAATTCCGGAAGATCCCGTCGCGGAACGGTGCGGGGGCGGCGGTGTATTGGATTCCGAGAATTATGGGATCAGAGATAACGGAGATGTCAACAGGATCAGTTATGTTGGCGGCGGGAGCGTCGTGGTTTTGGAAGAGAGCGTTTGTCAGAATGTGTGTGGTTTTGCGGAATTGAGGCAGAGGAATGTCATTGGCGGAGATGAGGAGATGGCGACGGTGGCGTCCAGGACGGATGAGGGGCGTGTGGATATGGGTAGTTCGAAGGAGCCGTTGCCGCCGGCATCGCCTCAGCCAGTGGCTAATGGGAATGTGCCTAAGAAGCTGGAGACAGCCGAGTCGTTGGATTGGAAGCGGCTTATGTCAGAGGATCCTAATTGTGAGCTTTTATGCAAATTCCGTTCTTTAAGAATATCTTTCTATTGAAAAATTTATATCTAAGTTGGTGCATGGAACATAGTAGAAGAAATGTAGGGACGAATATAAATGAAATGCTCATATATTGACTTTAATCAGTGTTTTCGAATCAATTCCAGGCAATTAAGAATTCAAGAAAACTGTTACTAGAATGTATTGGATATAACAACGATCATGGTTGATGGTAGAGTTTCACTCTTATGTTACTATTACTAGTTATTAAAATGATCATAGTAGATGGCATGGAACAGAGATAAGGCGTATAATACAATGTATTATTTTTTAATGAATAAGATCAATTCATTAAAGCGGTTCACTCGGATAGGGTGGTTTTAGAATACAGGGTCTGATTATCAAACCTCTCCATGTACCCTAGTTAAGTTAAAACCAGAAAGTTGCAAAGCTTGATCTGAAGTAGTTCATGTGATTGAGGCTTAGTTCTGTTCGGATATGTTACAACAAACTTAAAGTTTAAACAACTCCTTTACTTCTTTTTCTTCATTTTAAGTTTTAACACCTTTTATAATTTTGTTTTCTTCATTGTCTCTTTGTTCAATCGGACACTACACTGCCAGAAGCATGTACAAGTTATGTTGGATCTAGGAAGTATGGATTGTTCACATATAGTCTGACTACTTGGCAGAATTTTCTATAGAGAAATATTCTCTTGTTATTAAGATATGAAAGGATTCTGACCATAAATTTGCTGCTTGAGGGAGTATTTAGGGAAACTGAACGTTTTATCTTCATTCTCTGGTTTATTTCAGTTATGTTTCTTGGAATTTGGAAATGTAAGTTTAAGCTATATATAATTTTTTGACATGACACGCTTCAGACCTTTATTCAGTGGAGAAATCCCCGACGAAATACTTTTTGGATGAAATGTTTAGTGGAAATTCATTGCGAAGGACAACAACATTTGGTAGTGAGAAAGAACGAGAGAGAGTGTATGACACCATCTTCCGCTTGCCATGGAGATGTGAAGTGGTAATATTAGCTTTCCCTTTCAACGCTTTGATTGGGATAAAATTAAAAAGATAAAATAAAATGGTTAAGAAAATATGATTTTGTTGGTAATCTCTCCACATACCTCATCACTTTTTTAGTAACAAGTTTGCTTGCACTTACTATTCATTATTTCTTGGCTTTGCATTTTGCCTCATCTGGTAACTATGTCTACTCTTTGTTAAAATGCTGAATTATTGTTCTACTTCTGGTGGATTGCATTATCACATTGATTTACTTTCCTTTACCTTATATTTTTATATGAAACATTCTCAAGAGTGAAAATTTTATTTCAGCTTATAGATGTTGGCTTCTTTGTCTGCTTTGATTCGTTTCTGTCCTTGTTGACTATCATGCCAACTAGGATTCTGATTAAGCTTTGGAGGTTCCTGACTGCAAGGTTAGCTATTTATATACATTGTAGATATATGTATACACACATATTTTGATATATACACACTTTGATACATATGATTAGTTGGGAATACATGGATGCAGATGTGCCATGCAAATGGACATCTCAATATCTCATTTCTCATTCAAAATGGTTTTGATGTCATGCTTGTAGCAAATTTATGTCGAAACAATTCTGCCTTTTCTCTTTTAAGCTTTCCTCTAGAAGTAGCAAAAGGATTCTATTAGAATTAGGATTCATGCTTTCATTTGGTAACTTCAATAAGGCTGGCATCATACCTGGCACCTTGAAGAAGACAATTTGAAAATGTTTTCATTGTTTTTTCCTCAATATAAAGATACGAATAAAATAGTTTTTCTTGTATTAAAAATGTATTCTATTTCCTAGAAAGTAGGAAGTTTAGAATGAAATTATTATTAGAGTTTGTTTACAAAAATTGTTATTTATCCCTTTGCTTCTTTTAGTTTATCTACTTCTGTTTCTTTTAGGCCATAAATGAAGTCATCATATTCTTATTTTTTGGCACATAGCGCAGTTTTTGCAACTTGTAATGTTTGCAAAATAACCGAACCATGTTTGTGGCAGGCAGTTCAAGAGGCTTTCTGCAGCAGAGCTGTGTGATTTTGGCTGCTTTGTTATCCTGGCCTGTGGAGTCATTCTCCTGGGACAAACAGGTAGCAGGACATATCACTGCACGCATGTTTGTAATATACAATCATTAAAAACAACTATGTCATTGGTGCTTGTTAAGACTTTGAGGCATAATTACTGCTCTACCACTAATGAGCAAAGAATAACAAGTAATGTTGATTATGTAAGCGGTTTTCTTTTCTAATTTTAGCTTGTCTTCCCAGATATCAGCCTGATATATCACATGATTCGTGGGCAAGGAACAATCAAACTCTATGTGGTCTACAATGTGTTGGAGGTGAGAACAAACAGCTGAACCTGAGAACTATAAATGCAGTAAAGAGCTCATATCAGATGCTGAATATTTACCATGAACAAAGCTGTGAACTGTCTGAGATTTTGATGTTTCATGGATTTAGATATAGATCTTTCACTCTAGTGATGCTAGAACCTAATAGACTCAAGATGAGTACAGTGTGACACCATGGTGGTGTCTATGATTGGAGTTCAAATTGTTTTTTCTAATGTAAGGAGATGCCAATTTTAGGCAACTGAGTAACAGGGTTTACATGTTGAGAAGTAACATTCTATAATTTATACATTGAAATATGAGAAATTTAAGCTCCCAGCCTTTTAATCATTGAACTTGATAATTGATTTTTGTCTAAACAATTGGCATCCCTGCTGATGGCCTCTAATTAGCATAGTGCTATTTAACAATGTCTTTTAAATTTGTGAGTCGGGAAGTTTTCTTACGAGGGAGAAATACATAACTTTTATGTTTTATGTGAAGAATATCTCAAAGAAAAGGATTAATGTCATGGATATGGAGTTGCCTAGTATGGCTCTTATGCTTAAAATAAGTTTTTTTCATTTGGAATATATTAAATATTAGATAGTCTTTTAGGGATATTTCTGGATTAGTGACATTCGTGGCTTCATTATTTTATGCCTCTGTTATAGGATCTTTTTCTACCACAATAAACTGTTGTGTATGTTATTTTATCATCCATGTTGATTCCACTGAACTTTGCATATTTTGGCTGGTATTCTGGCTGAATTTTGTATAACACTGTCTTTTGTGTCTGTATGCAGATATTCGATAAATTATGCCAAAATTTTGGTGGAGATGTGTTTCAAACCCTGTTTAATTCTGCAGAAGGACTAGCAAATTGCTCTCAGGAAAACATGAGATTCTGGATCCGTAGATTTGTTTCTGACCAAGCATTGGCTGTGGCTTTCTCAAATATCCTTATATTTAAGCAATGTTTTTCCTCCCCCTTTACCCTCTCCCCCGCTTCTTAAATATTCTTGTTCCGTTTGTTTCTTTGACTATCATTACTTCTTCATTCTTTTATTTTATTAGCTCAGGCAATTACTTTATCAACTTGCATTGTCGCTCATAATAACGCACTATTTGCTTTGCTGGTATCCAATAACTTTGCTGAGATTAAAAGCAATGTCTTTAAGCGCTTTAGCAAGGATAACATCCACAATCTTGCATACGCAGGTGAGTTGCTTCTTTATACATTTCATTTTATGGTATTTGTTTGTGACTGCCTAGTGACTTTTTGGATACTTGCTGAATTTAAAGTGCAAAGGGAACCATCACTGTAACATTTTCCAGATCATGACTTTTATATAGCTCAAGGGAATATTGAAGATATTTTCCTGTTAAGTTTATTTTACTGCCATACTGATGGAAATATTAGTTAGAAGGAGCAAGAAGTGACAATACATATATCAGTTAGTGTGTAAGAACAATCTTGGGCACATACCAATACTACAAGTGAATTCATGGAAAATCATCATTAGAAACAATATGTTACATCTACAATATTTTTCCATTTTTTTGTGTGGGTTGCTAATTGCTGTGGTCCTTTTGTTCTAATATAAACTATTGTATTGTTTTTCCTCTCAGATTCAATAGAGCGATTCCACATTTCTGCATTTCTCATATCCGTATTAGCTCAAAATATCTTGGAAGCTCAGAGTCCTTGGTTTGAAAGTTTTCTTTTTGTAAGTACACCATAAAAAATTCATGGCACTCTATGTTTTTGGATATTTTACTATCATAAATACTTCAAAGGACTTTGTATGGCTTGCTCATATTTCTGGCATGAACTCTGCAGAACGCTTTTGTGGTTTTCTTCTGTGAAATGCTAATTGATATCATAAAGCATTCATTCCTTGCCAAGTTCAATGGTATTAAGCCCATTGAATACTCTGAGTTTCTTGAAGATCTGTGCAAGCAGGTATATGCTTCTGTAACTGATGTCTTCATTTTATAATTCTCTTCCAGCTGTCATTTGGGAAACATTCTTGTATATCATTTTCCCTCTCGTATACCTTTTATTCTTTCTGTTGATTAGCTGTTTTGTTTACTGAAAAAACATTAGCTTTTTACTACTTGTTTATGTATTCTTAACTTTTAAAGTAAAATCCCACTTTCAGACTTTAAATATCCAAACAGAAGATAGCAAGAAAAATCTCACTTTTGTTCCTCTTGCTCCAGCTTGTGTGGTAAGACCCTGTTAATACTTTGTTCAATTTTTTTCTTTGCTCCTTCGCCCCACTCTCCCCTTTTCCGTCCTTCTGTTTAGGGTTTACGTGGTTTCAGGGGGAAAATGGTTCAGTTTCTGGTTAACCAGCATCTCTATGTTGAATTTCTTGCAAGTATTTGAAAGTATTTAATCTGTTATGTTTTCCTTTTTCTTAAGGTCATTCGAGTGCTGACTCCGGTATATGCTGCTCACCTCCCTTACAGTCCCTTGCCGTGGAGACTCTTTTGGATAGTTTTCTTGATATCAGTGACCTATGTCATGCTTACAAGCCTAAAAGTGATGATAGGCATGGGCCTTCAAAAACATGCAACTTGGTATGTCAATAGGTGTCGTAAAAGAAAACGCCATCTTCACTTTGATTGATTCAAAACAATAAAAGGTGAAGATCATCAGAAAGTTCCATCGCATTATTTTTCTGGTTCCACCGGTCGATGAAAGTTCCAATCAATGGGAAATATATGAGAAACAAAGCTCAGATTTATTCTTGAAACAGGTAGCAGGATGCAACATAGAATTGAGATACAGCAATCAAGTCCGAAAGAGCATATTGTCTAGTCTTGATACCTGGGACTTACATGTACATGGGATCATCGGTTTTCCCTCCAATTTTGTAGAGAAAAATGATAAATTGTTGGCTTGAGGGAGTTATTGCTCTTCATACTAAGGTTTAAGTATTTCTATCCCTCCCTAGTGTGCATTCCTCGTCTCTACATTACTTTTTGAGTATTCGCATTATGACTATGTTTATAAATTTTGATATTATGATGATCATATTAGAATTTTATGTTTTAATTGTTTTTTTATTTACTTATTTGTCATCACGTGTATTTCCCATGGTAAGTAAAGCGTGAAGTATGCTTTATAATGTTGACAAAGCTCACGCAGTGGCTATAACCTATAAGTCTATTGATTTGGAAGGATTGTGGGAATCATATCTTGAAAGTGGACCTAAGAATTTACAAAGTAATTATTATAACAGAGACCATATATTACCATCCAGGTGTTTGCAATGGCCAGTTGATTTGACAACACTGGCTTCGTCGGAAGTAATGCATGGTCCCGAGTTACCTCGTGCTTGTGTTTCGAGTCGAGGTGAACCGATCCGAATAGTTAAGAGATGTCGGAGTTTGTTAATAATCAAATCAAACATAATCAATATGAAATTTAAAAAAAATAACGTTTTCTGAACTCGTATGCTTCAATAATGAGTTAACTCGATACAAGAGGACAGTATTGTGCAGATTTTGCACCTAAACGTAACAGCATTTGACTTGTAACAAAAAGAAGAGAATATAACTTTTATGGGACTAAAGCAAGGAGAAGAAGTAAAAAGGAAAACGATTAGGCATTCTTTACAAAAAAAAAGCTAGCTTTTGGAGGTAATTGAACAGCTTTTCTGCTCATGTGATTTTGTTCTCTATCAAATGATTTTAGCACAAGTATCTTAAAAAGTTTACTCTGCAATATTTTTTTTTGAAAAACTATTCGATACATATATTGTGTTGTCTTTTATACTTCACAACCCTTTCTGTGTATTAAGGGTTAAGGATTTAATTTAAGGTGACATGCGTTGTAATGTCAATAAAATAACACTACATATCGCGTTAGCATTATAAAAAGTTTAACAATTTAATCAGTATTTCATTAGAGATAATAATCTGACTAAAAAAGTATCAACAAGAGAGGAAAAATCAAAGCCAGATTATTTAGAATGCATAAATATTGTAGACATAAGTTTATTATTATTGAACCCAACAAGTGGTCCTAATTGAAAAGCGGATGATGTTTATCTTAGGAGACACGAGTTTAATCGTTTTTGTCTGCAACGTGTGTGTGCATGGTCAAAGGGTTAAAAATATGTATGAGCATATACTATATATAATTACCTTTAGACTATTCGAAAAAAGATTATTATTATTCCTTAATTAATTAATTAATTTTAATTAAAGTAATTAAAGGCAATGAAAAAAATAAACAAATGGGTATAAAAATGATTAATGTGAGGAAAAAACTGCAAAAGATTTAATGAATTTAAAAAAAAAGCCAGGGTTTTGGTGAAACAGATAAGGTACCATTCATCTTAGATTTGCATTTTCAGAACTTTGGATCAAATATAGAAAATTCTCCTTTTTCTTTGTACCCTATTTATTTCTTATTATCCCCCTACTACATGTCAAATTTCCTCATGTTCTCAAATCGGTCTTCATTTCAGCCTAACTCGATTTAGGGTTTTCTTTAAGAATATATGTATATATTATTTTTCTGACCTTTATCTTTTAAAAAACTTATTTTTAAAAAATAGTGAAATTAATGATTTCTGAGAATTGGAAAAGACAATTAATTGCGTAATTATTGCATCTGAATTGATAGTAACGAATTAATTATAATGATAATAATTAATAGTATTCGGTTTCAATTTTCTTAAAGTCAAGTAAAATTAATTAAAAGTTTTTAAAAATTACACTCCTAAGTCCTAATAAACATATATGTTATTGGTAATATTATGGAAATAAGTAATAGTTAGTGATTTTATTCTTAATTTTGAATCTTTTTACCTATAATAGTAATTAGTTGTTTATTTTTAAAAAACCTCATGGATTTTCATTCAAACAAGTAACCAATCAAATTATTTAAGAAACTGGGATCCACTACTTGGCTGAGTGGTCAAAGATGTTTATTTTGTATCATCTTGTATGAGTTCGAATCTCGACATGGAAATATAGCATCTCTATTTAATCAAAAAATTATTTAAGAAACTTCAATTCAAAAAAATATTTAAGAAACTATCAACAAATTTAATTTATTAAAATTTGTTATTTGATCTAGTGACGATAAAAAATCATTTAAGTTAGATTGAGAGTACAAATCACGAAATTAAACATTATTTAAGTTAGATTGAAGGTTCAAATCATGAAATTAACAATAAGACTGCTTATCGGTAGTTTAAAATTTGAAGGGGAAAAACATAAATTTGAGGGTGTTTATCATTTTACTTGTAATAACAATTAGTTATAAAATTTAAAAAATATACATAGAATTTAATTTTTTTTCTGTTTTGGATAAATATTTTTTTATAAATTCAATATTATATATTTCAAAATGATTTTAATTTTAATTATTTTTTCATTTTATTTTTAAAAAAATTAAAAATCATTTCACAAGCTCTTGAAATTTCTTATCTAAACACATCTTATCTTAATATATTATTTCATTAAAAATACAATTTTAAAAAATTAGTAGGTAATAACTTTAAAAATTAAAAATTTCTAATGGCACTCGTTAAAAAAATCTGAATTTTCTAGAAAAAAAATACTTGTTTTTTAAAACAATAGTTGTAAAAATTACTAGCCGTATGATCAAGTTTTAACTCACCAATGAGAATGATTTATTAACCTTTCCCGCCTAGGGCAGGTCACTTCATTTCCTTAGCAAACATTTGCTGACAAACAATTTTCTCCAATTTTTATTATTTATTTTATTAATATATTTCTTAGGGATAGCAACGGGGCGGGTTTTTGGCCGTGGTTCGTCCGATATATTAATCCCAAAATCCGATCCTGCCCCGGCCTGAAAATAAAATAATAATTTACCCGCCCCGCACCGATTTATAAACCCGACCCGATTCGACCCGAAAATGTAAAAATTTATATTAAATTTCGTCGACGATAAATGTTAGATTGGATCGAACGACCATTATATTTACAAAATATAAATTTCACAGACTTTAAATTATATAAAAAATAAAATAAAACCAATTAAATTACTCATATGAAGAAAAAATATACATTTAAAAAAATAAACTCGACCATTGACTTTTAGAATCAGATATGTTAAAATTCGAACAATATCTAACAAAAATTTACGATAAACACAAAGTTAAAAAATAGTTTGAAACTCCTAAAAGTATTTATATATAATGGTATTTTTATAAATATAATAAAAATAAATAAAAATAATAAAAAAATACCGGGCGGGAAATTTTCATATCATACCCGAACCGCCCCTACCCGACTTTACATTTTTAAATACCTGACCCACCCAATCCCCAAAAATCTTAAGAAAAAACCCGATCGAGTCTGATCGGGGGACACCAAGTCGGGTTGGGGACAAGTAATTTTGCTAATATTTCTCTGCACATTCCTTATATCATCAGTCTTTCCACATTCATTCTGCTCATTTCTCTCTCTTTTCCTTTTTTTTTAAAATAATTTTTCCCTCAACTTTCTCTGCAAATTCTAGTTTTCAAAGTGTATTCATTACAGTATTGAGCAGAGCAAGTAAGAATTTATATAATCTCAAATTCAAAGCAAAGGAAATGGTGAGAAATTTTGCTGCTTTTCTCTAATTTGCAAAGTGTTGAATGATGGGTACTTGCTTTTCCTTTTGGTGATTGTTGTTATCTGGATATGGTCTGTTTGTTTCCCAGGAAATTATTAGATAAACACAAAGAAAAAGTACAATCCTTTTCAATTTTGTTGAATAAAGTTTAACCTTTCATGAATTCAACATCTGTTACAGGTTGTGTTTGAATTTTGTTATTTTTTGTTGATTTTTTTAATAAATTACACTTATTCTAAGTGGTATATTCACAAAATGTTGAATCTTGCTATTCCAAATCAACTTTACTATCATGTTTCCATTGCTTTTGAGTACTTAATAACTATCAAAGCTATAATCTTGGAATGAATTGTAAATCTACAAGCTTGAAAGTTCATAACTTTTTTTCAAGCTTTATTCGAATGGAATGAATTCAGAATTTGGTTATTGCAGGTGGGTTGCGAGTTGTTCATAAAGGAGAAAACAGATTGGCTAAGTACCCTTCTTCGAACTCAGTTCTTTGGTCCTTGTTCTGATCATCGAGACCTTAGGAAAAACGAGAAGAACGTCTTCTGCATCGATTGCAGCCTCGGGTTTTGTCGGCATTGTAAGGTTCATAGCCAACATCTTTCACTTCAGATCTGCAAATATGTGTACCAAGATGTTGTTCGCCTTCAAGAAATGCAGAAACATATTGATTGTTCCAAAATTCAGGTAATTTTTCAATGCCACTATTGGTTTTTAGTTCTTAAAATGTTCATTGTAATTGTAATGAATTCAATGTAATTCATTTGCCTTGTTGCTTTGGGGGCAAATCACTTATTCGAATGCACAATTTGTATCGAATTTTCTTGTGATTGTTATTGATATATGCATAGTTGCATACATGAATGTGCAATTGGAAATGGTCATTGTTTTATAATCATTTGACAGACATACAAAATCAATGGTGAAAAAGCTGTGCATTTGAATCCTCGGCCTCAAGCTAAAGACTCCAAACCATCGACGAAATCAAAAACCGGTGCCGCCTGCGAAGCTTGCGGAAGATACCTTCAAGAGCCTCCTAATAGATTTTGTTCCATTGCATGCAAGGTATGCAAAGCTCAACCCCATTTTCAACACTTGAGTTCATCAATTCTTTAGACTTTAACCTTAACATACTTTTCAGGTCTCAACCGTTGATCATGTGAAGCCTAGAAACCAAACCGGTAAACTCGAGTCGCCGATTCGAGAGTTCCCCAATCTTCCATGGAAATACAATAAAAAATCACCAGAAATCAGCACAGAAGAGAAGCAATCATCCCTTTCATCAACCGACGTCTCCGAGGAGACAAAAACATCGGTGACCAAAAGCTTAAAGCCTAGTAAACGATTGACGAAACGGAAAGGCACTCCTCGTAGAGCTCCGGTCGGCTAATGATTCAAGGTTCTTTGGTAGATACTCAACAAAGGGTACTTAAATTAGCCTATAACAGATGGATCAAATCGTACATTTTGTTTTCTCAATGAATTGAAGATTAGACCCTCATTTTGGAACTTAGTTGAGAAGGCAGTCCCACAATGCCATGAAAGGGTGTGAATTTTTTTTGTACAGCATGTGAAAAAATGGGCATTGAATTGAAGTTGATGGGCAGCAAATAGAAATGTTTTCAAAGCTTTATTGTATCCTCCTCTATTATATGATTTTGTTTTCGTTTTGTTATATAATCTCAATTAGACCGACACAATTGTTATACGTTGACGTCAAAGATCAAAAGTTCAAATTCTAGAACACGTAATCCTCTCTTTACTATGAATTGATTACTATGGGGGACTATAGTTTTTGAAGGAGAATGTTTGTAATCGAGTTGGCATATGGAGTCTCCATAAAAATTGTGTGCTTTGTCTCAATCATTGTCGGGTTTTAAGTGAAGAGTTGTGTTTTATTTTCGTCTAATCTTGGGACCCTCAATTTTTTTTTTCTTTTTAATATACTGGTACGATTATATGATAGTATATGTTCATATTTTTTAAAATCTTTTAACAACGCACACACTTTTTGTACACAAATACTTGAACCTAAGTCTTTTAAGATGAATATGGGTTAGAACCCTCTTTTCCATTGGAGTCATTCTTGGGTTAGAACCCTCAAATTCTTATTACATTACGGGAACAATGTCTTGTTTAATTTTGTAATTTTTGGTTCATATGAATGTGGCAGACAAAAAGAGCTGGAAAAAAGGGGAAGGGAATGGAGAATCCTACGAAGCAAGTATGCAACGAGGTAAAAGGGGAAATTAAAGTGGAGGGTCAGCCAGCATGTTGCATATGGTGTGGCTAAACCTTTTCCCCCTGTTTTCTGCAGGGATTTGTCTGCCCACCAATTAGTTCCATTAGGGGCATTAAGCATATATTTTTAACCAATATATGGGCATTTTCTGCAGTTAAATATTTTTATAGCATAAAAGAAATTATGGTTGATAGGTGGTATAAAATAACTTTTAATTCATGAACTTGACGACCTTTACTAGTTTATGAATTTTATTTTAGTTCATGAATCTGAGAAATTTTTTATTTTAATCATTTTGATGACGTGACACTATAAAATTGTGTCGCTTCAATAAAATTATTAAATATATGAGTTTCAAGAATTAATGTATACAAGTCAACAATCTCTAGAGTAAGCACTTAAAAAGCTCTCACTTGACACCTCCTTTCCCCATAGGTTGTGGGTTCTAGACCCCGTATGAGCAATTTTCTCCTCCCCTTCCCTTAGGTAAGAATTGTTCAAAAAAAAAAAGAATTAATGTAGACAAGAAAGTTCAACGGTTACCAGCAGAAAAAATAATTTTATAGTTTATATAATTTTATAAAATTATTTTTTAACTGATGTGTCATCATGTAAAGTCGTCACCTTTGTTTATATGACATTGCTATTTCAACGTGCATTTGTCACACCATTTATTGTTAGTTGACTAACACTTTCCATCAACGGATAGACTATTTTGATCTAAAATAAAACATTGAAGATTAAAATATTTCAAAACAAAAAATATGAGCTAAAGTGACTATTCAATCAAACGCCATAATTTTTTTTGCATTATACCTTTATTTTATTCACAGAAGATGTAGATTTGCTCTCCATATGAGAGTATCAAATATAAGCACATGGAAGTTGCAAATTGTGCAAAAATAACATGGGACGCTCTTTCATAATGGGTTGCTAATGCTAATGCTATTGTTTATACACATTATATTACATGTATTGAAATATACATTGCAATATATATAAGATCCGTTTACACAATATAAAAGTAATACACTAATCTGTTGTTAAATTCCTTTTGATAATGTACGTACATTGTACAAATAAATTGATATTTAGATTTATGTAAAAGAATGAGTTATATTTTGATATATAACATGTAAAAAAATTACACAATCCTCTTATTTAAACCTATTCTAACCCTAAACACTAAAATAAATCCCTAAACCCTAAATTTGATAAACTTGTGTGTATCAAAGTTTTATTAAAGAAGATTGCATCTTTATTGAAAAAACAAGTCATCCATGGTTTGGTTACTTGAAAGTTCAAAGCCCATTAAACTAAAACAACTACAGCCCCAAAGCCCAAATCATTCGTATTCGGTATTAAATAGAAGTTTCAAGCCCAACAACAAAAACCCTAATTTGGATTGTCTATGGGTTTTTATTTGGTCGTCGTCGTCGGGACTTCTCTATAAAACGGCTCTCCACTCTGCTTCTTTTCAAATCAGATCTCATCTTCAAAGCGCTAATCAGGTAAATCTCTTCTTCCATTTCCGCTCTTTACTTTGCTTTCTTCACTGTTCTCCGTGCTAGTTTTTTCTGTTTAGGGTTTTCAATTTTGTAATGATTTCGCAAAATGACTCTAATGATGATTTGAATTTGAAAAACTTTCGTTCTTCTGAGAGAAAAATCCGTGCGGAATTGTATATGGAGACCTGAGCTGAAGAGAATTTGTAGCTTTTTTCTCTCACTATTTTGATTTCGTTTTTGTATGTTCTATATTTTATTGATTGATTTTTTTCTCTTTTCATTTATGCCTCTGAGGATGATTGAAAATGAAAACTTTCGTTCTTCCGAGAAAATCCATGCGGAAAATTTCTGGAGACCTGAACTGAAGAGGTTGATGTAAATTAGCTTATATTTGTTGTTCAATTAGGGTTTTGGGAAAGTATTTTGCTTTGTAATTGGTCTTTTTGTTATTAGGAATTGAAGTTCTTCTGTCACTCTGATGACGTTTACTATAAAAAACTTTCCTGAGCTGATAATTGCTGAAAATTCATGGAGACCTGATCTGAAGAGTTTCAGAAGACTTTTCAATATACTTTGTATTTTGTTACCTTTGTTTCATATGTTCCCCTGTTCTTCATTTTTCTGAAATGCCCTTGTCTGTCACTCGTGTTTGATTCCTGTTCGGACATGGGTATGGAGTTATAATCTTTTAACATAGCAATGTCTGACGTTCGCACTCAAGCTTTGGTAGTTTCCATTTTCATTTTAAGTTCACTGTTTCTGCTTACGGTTTTTTCACAAATACCAGTTAGTTTTTCGCTCATTAGGCAATTTGCAGCGATGTTGTAATTTGTCATTTCCATTTGGGCAAATTGTAGTGCTTGTTTGGTTATGCATTTTCATATTCAACCTATTTTGATGTCTGTATTCGTGTGGTGTATGGGCGCAAGTGTACTGAGAGCTTCTCGAGTTTCCGGTGTCTTAATGGTATTTCCATTCCCTTTTTGCAGGTTTTGTGTTGGGTTTTCTGAGAGATAGCACTGAAAGCTTTCGGAGTTGAAAATGAGGTCCTAATTGTTTAGTAGTATTTAAAGGTTTACTTGTTGCATTTCATTTATCATATACTGATCCTCTCTTTTGTTTGCTTCACTTTTTGCAGTCGGCCAATGGAAGAAGATGTAAGCTGCCTTTAATGTCTTTTTCCTCTTCATTCAAACATAAAGAATGCCTATTTTCATTGTTCTTTTTTATATGTTTGCTGATATCCGCATATTGGTCACTAACCTGCCTGCAGACTGTGAAGAACGAGGAAGAGGAATTTAACACCGGACCACTCTCCGTTCTGATGATGAGTGTTAAAAATAACACTCAGGTAATGCACTAATCTTCTGAACCCCTAGCAATGCTTGTCTACATGTTAACTACAGTGTTCTTATTTAGAACTGAATTTGATTTATATGGAACCAGGTTCTCATCAACTGTCGCAACAACAAAAAACTTCTAGGCCGGGTGAGAGCATTTGACCGCCACTGCAACATGGTTTTGGAAAATGTCAGGGAAATGTGGACCGAGGTAGTTTCTCTTTTCCTTGTTTTGTATGCCTTCATCACATACGCTAATCTCCATTACAGTCGAATTAAAAAGGTTAAATCGTTTCTCCATTCGATATAGGTGCCAAAGACAGGAAAAGGCAAGAAGAAGGCTCTTCCGGTTAACAAGGACAGATTCATCAGCAAGATGTTCCTTAGAGGAGATTCTGTTATTATTGTTCTAAGAAATCCCAAGTAAATGTAAGCGTATTCGGTGCTCACATTTTCTGTGTTCGACACTTCATTTGAGTTTCGGAAGTACTGTATCTGTATTGAGCAGTTATTTGCCTTGTAAATCACTATTTCCAACAATCATGTCGTATTATTATTAGCAGTTGTTTTTATGTGGTCTCACTGTAGTATCTGTTTTAGTTTTTATCCTTTAATAATCTCAAGCATATGTCGCAGACAAAACTCTTATCACTGAGTTTATTACTTAGATTTTGTATTTCGAATTTTTAATGAGAGAATTTAGGTTCAAATTTTAGATATCATATTTTTTTATAATGCTAATTATACCTTCCCAATATGAACAATATGAACGTAGAATGAATATAAATGATTCCAAATATGGGATTAAAAATAGATTTTTTATATTTAATATCCTTTCTTTTATATATTGCATGGTTTTCTTGCTCAAGGTAGGGTGAAAAAGATTGAAGCATTAAGAAACTCTTTCGGCCGATTCGAGGGATATTTTAGAGATTGGTATGATTGATTCGAGGGAGAGTTTTTTTTTTTCATTAGAAAAATTCTAAACTAATTGTATCGGATATATCCAAATTAAGATCATCATTAAATATAGTTATGGATGTAAACGAATTGAACATTCTGTGAATTGTTCAGTGGGAAGCTCGTTTATATTTGTTTATTTATTAAATAAACGGACATGAATAAGATTTCGGTCATGTTTGGCAATTAGCGGATAACTGATAGTTTATAGTAGATTGTATTGGCTGATTTGACTAGTGGATTGCATTGGCTGATTTGACTAGCGAATTGTATTAGCTGCTTGTATAAAAGCGTTTGGTAAAATTAACTGATAGCAGCAGATAGCTGTTAGCTGTTTGATTATTTAAACAAGCAAAAATAACATATAAGAACATGATTATATTCAATACATGTATGAATAATGTAGGCTTAAGGGTATAAGAAGCCCTTGAACTTTTAAAAAAAATCAATTAATCTCTTAAATTTTTTTTGCACCCAATTAAGCCACTGAACTAAGAAATTTAATCAATTAAGCCTTTGAACCAAAAAGTTAAATCAATTAAGGCCTTTGACTATTAAATCTTGACTTTTTTTAGATATTGCTGACATATGATACACTATAGTTCTATCATATAGCATTTACAGATTTTTTTTAAAAAGTATTTTTTTTATAAATTTTCCAAGTCTTTTAAAATTTTTTATAACTTTAAAGAATTTTAAATAAATTAAAAAAATCTAAAATTGTCAAGTGGAAACACTGTGACACGACACACTGCACCAACAGATCCAAAAAAACTGTCAAGATTTAATAGTCAAAAGGCTTAATTGATTTAATTTTTTGGTGTAAAGGCTTAATTGATTCAATTTATTGGTTCAATGGCTTAATTGAGTGCAAAAAATGTTCAGGGGCTTAATTAATTTTTTTCAAAAGATCAAGGACTTCTTACACCCTTAAGCCAATAATTTATTAGTTATCAATATTTTGTATCAATTAATATTGATTAGATTATGAAAAATATTTTTTAATATAATATTACTAAGTATATTTGAAGGATCTATATATTAATTTTTATTTATATAATTATTTTTAATATAATATAATTAAATATTAAATTCAAATACAAATATAAATGTGTGAGAATAAAAAAAGGTTGTAACGCCCTCGACCCAAATGTCATATTTGGGCCTCAAGCCCAAACCCAAAACCATAAAATTTTCTTTTCAAACATGATCAACCCATCGAGTTGCAAAAGCATTTAAAACCAACGATCAAAATAAATATGTATATAAGTAAATAAAATATTACGTAGGAGCTCCAATTTAAATTTAAGACGTTTGAAGGTACAAATTTAAATAATACAATTTCAAAATAATAATTACAGACTCCACATGTAAGGTCCTATGAATACATAGCCCACTAGACTCAAATACCGTACTCTGAAAATCACTACGTGATAGAATCCCGGTCTGACAGTGCTTCACGATCCCGCGATCCAACGGTCAACCTACGCACGGAAACAACGATTCCGAGCGCTGAGCTTACAAAGCTCAGTGGTACACATATACTCTACCGTACTTTATGCTAATCATAAACGTAAGCATGGAAGCTAGTACAAGCAATAAGGAAAGGTAAATAAACATATGGCGCTACCATAATCGCCTAAACACATGCCATAGCACAGCAACACCTCAACGATACATCAACATAAAAGTACACAAACCAGGAGTGAGGCCCAATGTCACCCGACACTGGGAAGCCCACCCATGCTTGGAATCTCACATCGAGCGGTATACTCAGAATCTCACATCGAGCGGGGCTCAGAATCTCGCATCGAGCAAATATCATCACCCAAAATCTCACATCGGATGGCCTTCATGTGTTGCAACACTCACTCATTGGGTATCCGGATCCCACCAAACAAAGACTCATAACTAAACAAGTGCCCTACCTAGCACGTAACCATACATGATCCACCACGGATCCATACAAGTGCCCTACCTGGCACACAACCATCAAACGACCCACCACGGGTCCCTATTATTGCTATTACAACCAATCAAGCATTACCGAGATGTTACGTTTTATAGAAGAGTAATACAATTCATTCCCATCAATTTACATATTCTCGTCTATTATAGTAATAACCTCTTGTTAAACATATTCGTCAATTTCCATCATCAACTAACATTTAGGCCAAATAGTATTAATTACCGATTCCATAAGCGATTATCAAGTATATGCCGATATTAATTAGGTTGCCCTATTCTACTCCTAAAGCTTATGAGAGTCATTATAGTTTGTTGCTAGCGAATTAAAATAACTTAATCGAACATATTATTATATTCAGGTAATACACGAGGAATCATCATAAATCAGTCAAACAACCAGATAATTATATGGATATTTGAACAATCCTGTACGGTCTCTATAGCTCATGACAATTTCAACATTCTTAAGCTCATCAAGTATCATAATAATTATCAAGCCTTGCAATAACAGTACCGACGCATGCGTATTACTCATCTTTTATTTTGCAACCACTAACAGGCAAGGCAATTACACTTATGATGCTCATGAAGCATTTCAGAGTTTGAGGTGTACTAACCTTATGCTGACATCGCTAAAATCCTCATCATAGTTTCCCAAAATACCACTTTGTCCGATAATTGACCCCGATTAATCCTCCCATAACAACAATTAAGAAAACACTTAAACTCCAAACACCTCATAAGCCAAGCGAAGGGTCAAACACATAAAAATAGCTTACAGGGTTTGAATTTCGCAAAACGGACTACTCCATTGGATCCGGAACGTCGAGAAACCCTAGGGTAGGATCCCCCCAAAATAGTTAACGCCAGTCAACGGCGGACGGCGCAGCGCGGATGTGCTCGGGCTGAGTCAGTTCGGCCAGACTCAGCCGAGTTGGACAGAGTCCACTCGGGTGGCTTGGTCCCCTTGGTGCTGGACCACGTCCACGCGCAGCGGCGGCGCGTGGGGGCGCGTGACGGCAGCTCTAGTGGCCTCTGGTGACCAAACCTCACCGGCTGACTATTTTTGAGTCAATGAACTCGTTGGTGGCCTCTATTTCTTTGTTCGAGCCTTCTAGCCCCATTAAACAGCCCAACCTAAAACTTCTTCTTTCTCACCTCCTCAGACGATAACTCTGATGGCGGTGATGCTAGTACCGGCGGACTCGTCTCGACGAGATGAACACAATGACGATGGTGGTGTCACGATCAGACGGCTAGATCTCCGTATATTGAAGTTTGAAATTCTCTCCCTAAACTTTTCCTCTTTTTTCTCTCTCTCCCACCATTCTTATCTTTTTCTCTCTCTTCCATCATTCCTCTTCCCTCTTTCCAACCACCCACTTACTATTTAAAATTCAAACAACATTTTTCCTTTTTATTTTTTTCTATTTTCTTTTTCCATATTTACCCCTAAGCCCAATTATATATTTTTAATTGGGCCATAAACTGCAGGCCTAAAACTCGGTCCAAGACCCGATTCTTTAACCCGAAACCCGGGTCGTTACAACTCTCTCCTCCTTAAAAGAAATTTTGTCCTCGAAATTTGCATCCATAACCGTGGAGATACCAAACCCTCCTAACTCTTCGGTGTCCCCAAGATTTCCCGTCGTGCCACTCTGATCTCTCACAACACTTATCAATATGACCCAGGCAGGACAAAACCTCAACTGATTTTTTTTCATTGGGGGATTTCATCATCGTTCGGTACATCACAATGACAAGCAAAATCCCAACGGTGCCTTGACAAAACGTCACACAAATACTTCCTCAAAGAAACTTAACTTACTCTGTGGTATCCCAAAAGATTGTCGCACACGAATTCTTCTACTACAGCACACGGTCAAAAGGACAGAAGGTTAAACAGCCATTGCATCCAAAGTAAACAACTATTCTCGTGGTAACTCCTTGATGGAGACTCTGACATCTAACGACATCCCCTTCCAAAGCATCGCTGGCCGAGAGCCAACTTTTGAAAACAAATGATACCTTAAACTCGGTCCAAGCATTCACATTAACTCAGCATGGAATCCCATATCGGTAACTAACATAACCCCTACCAACTCGATTCTCGCAAAGGTCTTACAGCTCGAATCATAACGTATCTGGAGAACACATCCCCGGTAAAACCACTCAAAACTATCGTCGCAAACAATGCCCACCAAGGAAAAGGTTCCATCAACCTCGAATCTTGTGCTAAAAGATGACATAAACACTATACTGTGACGTACAACTCAAATTAACTGACCATTTTCTTTAAAGAGATCCATCTCAATTCGGTGCATTACCCAAGTCTTTGAACAAACCTGATAGTGGCTTGGCCAAGAATCACACGAACTTGCCATCGAGAACTTAACTTACGCTGAAAGACCCATAAGGTCATTACACAACAAAATCTTTCCACAACTCCACATGATCTGAAAGACAGGGGGTTACACAACCGTTGTAACCAAAATGAAGCGGTTCATCAAGTGACGACTCTCTGAAGGAGACTCTAACTCAGATAGCATCCCTTACCAACATCTTTGCCTGCTCGGTGTAAGACTTCTGGAACAAACGACATCTCAACTCCCCAAGCACTTATCTTGACTCGGCATGATAACTCACCTTGACAGCTGGACCATTTTACATAGTTCAGTTTACGTATAGGACTCACACACTAAACTATAAAACGTCTCAAAACATGTCATCTGAACTATCACTCAGATTTTGTCATTACAAGAAATTCTACAAAGGGATAAGGTTCCATCTCAAACCCTAAACTCATAAACAAACCATGCAGACTTCTTATACGACTCTTACCCTTGCCAAAGATATCAAACGGTACTAATCTATAATCATACCATTACTCAGAGAAATCCCATCAAAACTGTGCACTCATAATCCTTTGCAAGATCCACGATCGTTTATTTAATTTCCACTGATGAATACCACAACATCCTATCAACCCCGAGGAACTCAATACTTATCTCTTAACTGATAGCAAGCAACCACTTGTTACTATCTCAACACACAACTCTACACTGTTTCTCGAACACGTGACGAAAGCTTGGCGTCAACTGTCGCTCTCAAAATTTGTTGTATATAGATCACTGTACTTTAAGAGAGAATCTCTTACCTTGATACGTCTTTTCTGAAACACCTACCACAAGATTTCAAAAGCTTATTGGCGACCATCGCACCCAAATTCAATCGTAACATTGTATCATCTTAACTAAAAATTAGATTCTTCTCCTCATGGCTCCCAAAGCAAATCAACTCTTAACTCAAAACGTGCTAACACTCTGGTACCGATACTGCACCGAGCTAGTATCGACACTCTTTTATATGATCTCTATTTAGGATAGCCCCACATACACAGTCCTTGAGATAATCATCTTTTTAACGCCAAACTTTTTGTATTCATTCACATCCACACTTGTCACGCAAAACATCCAACTCATATTCAAGAGACAACACAGCGGCTCCTACCTTATCTTCACCAAAATACATTGACGTCACCGCGAACATTACTCAATAACACAACAGACTCAAGAGAAAAGAGAATCTTTCTTCCAAAAACCCATTTTATAACTATAACAATAAGCATCACCCTTCCAACTAATCTTAGAAAAACACACAGGCAGCACATTCACAAACCAACTTTTTACTAGGGGACAAGTCTAACTCTCCATTGAGTGAAGCACCTAGACAAAAATGACCTTACTCAATTTGTTCCTCCGAAGTTGAGCCTCCACTACTCAACTGGGTCGATAACCTCTGACAACTATGATGGCCCGACATCAAACTCGGTCTTACTTCAACATCTAATCACGTTCCCGAAAGGAAAGAAACTTAACGACTCTATTCGTGAGGCATAAATAAGCCATCTAGTAGATTAAAAGCTCTCGAGCATCGAACTCTACACAGTAACACCTATCAATTCGGTCAAACCTGTCTCACGACCCCGTTGCAATCATCAAAACTATCACTACGAAAATAACGACAAAAGGGCGACGATCCAACATTTTCATTGCAAAAGCTGGGTTCCATCGAGGTCACGAAGTCTTAAACTCTCTCTCGACATCACCGTCTAGCTCCACACTTGATTAACCGGAATAATTTCTGCGATGCAACAACTCTTAAGAATGCAACTCTCTCTCAAACCTGTAGAACGTCTAACTTCGACCATACACTAACGAACTAATGGGTCCTGAATCCATTATCTTCGACGAATGCCTCTAAAAATGACAATGATACTCTCCAATTATAAACAATGACTCATTTTTAAGTAGAAAAAGGTCATCTAACCAACATGCGCTCATTGATCGAATTCGAAAGCAGATTATCCATTCCCGCAACAAAACCTTTATCCACGTATGACGATAAAGATTCCTTGATGTAAACTCTTGCAACGAATCTGAAGACTTCAAGGTGACTACAACGCACAACAAAAATTCTACTCATGCGACATGAGGAGAACACATTCTCGACTCGGGTGTCATCTAACTAACTTGTATCTTGACAACCTGAGGCGACCCCACTCCTAATATCACTACCATTAACTATCCCGCACTTAACTCGGTCTTTTCAGCCACGATCAAAACCATCTTAACGTTGCAACATTTGACGCACTATTAGAATTCTAGCCTTAAGGAATACGAGTTTAGTTTAAGGGCTTGTATTCACTAGACACCTTACTAAAACACCTATACCACCCCGGGGTTTCCTAGAACCGACTAAACCTAGGCCCCAATACCAAATATAACGCCTTCGACCCGAATGTCACATTTGGGCCTCAAGCCCAAACCCAAAACTATAAAATTTTCTTTTCAAGCAGGATCAACCCATCTAGTTGCAAAAGCATTTAAAACTAATGATCAAAACAAATATGTATATAAGTAAATAAAATATTATGTAGGAGCTCCAATTTAAATATAAGACGTTTGAAGGTACAAATTTAAATAATACAATTTCAAAATAATAATTACAGACTCCACATGTAAGGTCCTATGAATATATAGCCCACTAGACTCAAATACCGTACTCAGAAAACCACCACGTGCTAGAATCCCAGTCTGACAGTGCTTCACGATCCAACGATTGACCTACACACGGGAACAACGATTCCGAGCGCTGAGCTTACAAAGCTCGGTGGTACACATCTACTCTACTGTACTTTATGCTAATCATAAACATAAGCATGAAAGCTAGTACGAGCAATAAGGAAAGGTAAATAAACATATGGCGCTACCATAATCGCCTAAACACATGCCATAGCACAACAACTCCTCAACAATACATCAACATAAAAGTAAACAAACTAGGAGTGATGCCCAATGTCACACGACACTGGGAAGCCCACCCATGCTCATAATCTCACATCGAGCAGTATACTCGAAATCTCACATCGAGTCTTCACTCGAAATCTTACATCGAGCGGGGTTCAGAATCTCGTATCGAGTAAATATCATCACTCAGAATCTCACATCGGATGGCCTTCATTTCATCACCCAGAATCTCACATCGGATGGCCTTCATGTGTTACAACACTCACTCACTGGGTATCCGGATCCCACCAAACAAAGACTCATAACTAAACAAGTGCCCTACCTGGCATGTAACCATACATGATCCACCACGGATCCATACAAGTGCCCTACCTAGCACACAACCATCAAACGACCCACAACGGGTCCCTATTATTGCTATTACAACCAATCAAACATTACCGAGATGTTACGTTTTATGGAAGAGTAATACAATTCATTCCCATCAATTTACATATTCTCGTCTATTATAGTAATAACCACTTGTTAAACATATTCGTCAATTTCCATCATCAACTAACCCTTAGGCCAAATAGTTTAATTACCGATTCCATAAGTGATTATCGAGTATATGCCGATATTAGTTACGATGCCCTATTCTACTCCTAAAGCTTATGAGAGTTGTTATAGTTTGTTGCTAGCGCATTAAAATAACTTAATCGAACATATTATTATATTCAGGTAATACACGAGGAATCATCATAAATCAGTCAAACAACCAGTCATACAATCAGATAATTATATGGATATTCGAACAATCCTATACGGTCTCTACAGCTCATGACAGTTTCAACACTCTCAAGCTCATCAAGTATCATAATAATTATCAAGCCTTGTAATAACAGTAACGACGCATGCGTATTACTCATCTTCTATTTTGCAACCACTAACAGGCAAGGCAATTACACTTATGATGCTCATGAAGCATTTCGGAGTTCGAGGTGTACTAATCTTATGCTGACATCGCTAAAATCCTCATCCTAGCTTCCTAAAATACCATTTGGTCCAATAATCGACCCCTATCAGTCCTCGTATAACAACAATTAAGAAAACACTTAAACTCCAAACACCTCCTAAGCCAAGCGAAGGGTCAAATACATAAAAATAGCTTACCGGGTTTGAATTTCGCAAAACAGACTGTGCTATTGGATTCGGAATGTCAAGAAACCCCAGGGTAGGGTCCCTTGAAAAAAGTCAACGCCGGTCAACGACGGCGGCAGACTGTGCGGCTAGGCTCGGCTCGGCTTGGCGCGACTGGGCTTGGGCTGAGTCAGCTCATCCTGACTCAGCCTAGTTGGGCTGAGTCTACTCGGGTGGCTCGGTCCCCCTGGTGCTGGACCACGCCCCCGCGCAACGGCAGCGTGTGGGGGAGCGTGACGGAGACTCCGGTGACCAAACTTCACCGGCCAATTGTTCTCGAGTCGGTGAACTCGTTGGTGGCCTCTGTTTCATGATTCGAGCCCTCTAACCCCTTGAACAGCCCAACCCGTAACTTCTTCTCTCTCACCTTATCCGATGACAACTCTAACGGCGGTGATGCTGGTACCGGCAGATTCATCTCGGCGAGGTGAACACATTGGCAATAGTGGTGTCGCGATCGGACGGCTAGATCTCTGTAGATCGAAGTTTGAAATTCTCACCCCAAACTTTTCCTCTATTTTCTCTCTCTCCCAACATTCTCATCTTTTTCCTTTTCTCTCTCTTCCATCATTCCTCTTCCCTCTTTTCAACTACCCACTTACTATTTAAAATTCAAACAACCTTTTTCCTTTTTATTTCTTTCTATTTTCTTTTTTCATATTTACCCCTAAGCCCAATTACACATTTTTAGTTGGGCCATAAACCGCATGTCCAAAACTCGGTCCAAGACCTGATTCTTTAACCCGAAACCCGGGTCGTTACAAAAGTATTAGTTTACAAATGTCACAATGTATATACACCAGGGTGAATAATTAAAATAGAAAATGTTAAATTTAGTTTATTTGAAGATTTTTTATAATTGTTAAGGGTACAAGGTCTTTATAACTATAATGTCAAAACCTCTAATTTCAAAAAGCTCCTAAGAGCTTTTTGAAATTAGAGGTTTCACCTCAATCTGCTAATCTAATCCGCTATTCACCAAACATTTAAATTAACGGATTTGACGAGTCAAACCTCTAATTTTAGCTCGACCCTCTAATTTTTGCTCAAACAATTGTTTATCAAACATGGCCTTTCTGTTTGTTTAATTAAATGAACGAACACGAACAAAGGGTTCGTTCGCTCATTTATGTTCGTGAACATTCGATAATCCGTTCGTTTAAATTTATTCACATATGTCCATTTATATTTATTATTTTTCATAAAAATATTATATTTTTAAAAATAAATTTATTCATATATGTTCGTTCGTTTATGTTCGTTTGTTTAGCATTTTGCTGAACGAACATGAACAAGCTACATTCATTTACGAACGAACACAAAATTATGTTTGTTTAGTTGTTCGTGGTCGTTCTTTTATTCGGTTAAAATTAAAAGAATGAATATGAACATAGTTCTTTTGTTTGGTTAAAATTAAAAGAATAAACATGAACATACTCTCGTTCGATTTGTTTACATGTTTAAATATAATTTTTAAACTTCAAAAATATTTAAATTTCATTGTGTATCAATGAAATCCCTTAATTAATAAATCTGTTACGCAACACATCATTAAAAACTTGTCACAAGTCACACAAGTTGAATCGGGATAAGCCACAAGCTCAGGCAATCAGTATATATATAATAGCAAAAAAGCTAATTTAGATAAACTTTTTGTTACACAATTTTTCTTTCTAATTAAGTAATTATATCTATAAAGTGATATTGAAATCCTTCTTGTTTAGCAAAAAAGCTAATCTGTTACGCGACTTTTTCTCGTTTAGGAAATTTCACTTAAAATTTTAGTGTTCTTTTATTATATGATTATTATACTTGTTGTTATCGTATAACAAACATTATAATCACTATTTCTCTGGTTGTATATCAATAACGATCAATCTCTCAGTTGGATGAGTGGTTCTAAAGAAGTATTTTATATAGGAAAGTTGGAGAAAACTTTAAAAAATGTATAGTGTTATACGTAATTTTGAGTTGAAATGGTTTTTATAGAAAGAAATTATTATTTTAATTGAAACCGTTTAATGTATTAATTGACAATATTACGATAATAAATAAATTAAACTATATGTTTTTTTATCAAATAAAAGTTGAAGGACTGAAACAACAATAAAAAACCTTAAAGTTTATGATGGAATATTCCAAACAAAAAATCCAACAATAAAAACTCTTTCGACTGAATATTTTTTTAGAGCAGTTGGATTGATTCAATTTTTCAAATGGTATTTGAGTTCTTCTTCCATTTCTTTTAATAAATTATTTATGAATAATTATACTATGCATTGACGGTAGAAATTTTGTCTCTACTCTAATTTTAGGGGATAAAAATTTAGTTTAGGTTTTATAGTTTAAGGGTTTAGGGTTTATGTTCTTAGAGTTTAGGGATTGTGATTTGAATTTAGGGTTTATAGGTTTAAACCTAAATCCCTAACATAGTATCTTAAAATTCAGACTCTAACCTCTAAACCCTAAATTCTAACATTAAACCATAAATTCTAATCCTATAAACCTAACCCCTAAATTATGAATCCTAAACTTGACATCTAACTTTTAAAATTAGAACGCTTGTGGAAACAAATTTTTTTTTAGCTTTAATGCATGAGATATTTTTCTATTATTTATATATAACAATTGAGTTTAATTTGTTACCGGTATACTAATAAAAAAATATATTTATATTTTTAACAATTTAAGTGTCCCAGTGAAAAAGCGGATGATGTTTATTTTATGAGACATGAGTTTAAATCGTGTTGTCTACAAAATGTTTAAATATTATTAAAAAGTTAAAAATATATATAAACATGTACTACTTTATAACTACATAATTTAAAATTAATTTTTTAGAAGATCACACACTTGCGAAACACACTCCACCTTCCATATACTATAAAACACAACGCTTGTGTACTCTCCGTTTGAGATTCGAGCTTTGCCATCTTCAACCTCCGATCACTTCCCAAAAAACAACGCACTCTCACGAAAAAATGTCGGGCGAGATCTACAGGGGAGGCATCGAACCCGAGAAGCAAACTCTTCTCAATCACCACAAGGAAAAACACTTCACCGCCGGAGAGATAGTCCGTGACATCATCATCGGTGTCTCCGATGGTTTAATGGTGCCGTTTGCTCTCGCCGCCGGTTTATCTGGCGCCAATGCTAGTTCCTCCATTGTTATCACCGCTGGCATCGCTGAAGTTGCCGCTGGAGCCATCTCCATGGGACTTGGCGGGTAAACACATATGGAGTGTATCCTTCTTACGGGTACTGTTTGGTTACTAAGAAAATGAAAGAAAAAATTGTGAAGATGTTCGTTTTTTTGCAGGTATCTTTCTGCTAAAAGTGAAGCGGATCATTACGAGAGGGAGTTGAAAAGAGAGCAAGAAGAAATAATCAGTGTGCCCGATATTTGTAGTAATCAAATTATTATGATTATTATAATCGAGTCATTTGATTAAGAATTGAGATGCATTTGTATGGATAGAATTGTACCAAAATTTCTAGGTTTTTGTTGATGAAAATGCAGAGGCGGCTGAGGTGGCTGAAATACTGGCGGAGTATGGAGCAGAACCGCACGAATATTCACCGGTGGTGAATGCTCTAAGAAAAAGGCCCGAGGCTTGGCTTGATTTCATGATGAAGTAAGTTATATATAAATGCTATAAGCAAATTTTAAAAAATAGTTATCAAAATCGAATCGAATTTAATTTTTATTTAATTGTTTAATAATGTAAAGACATGTCTTTTATAATTAAAAATAAAGAAAAAACTTAAAAATATTATATATAATCGAGATTCATCTCATAAAATATGTAGGTTTGAACTAGGATTAGAGAAGCCGGATCCAAGAAGAGCCTTACAAAGCGCATTCAACATTGCATTTTCTTATATATTGGGTGGATTAGTGCCACTCCTTCCATACATGTTCATTCCAAGAGCCAATGATGCTGTGGTTGCATCAGTGGTCATCACAATAATCGCCCTACTCGTCTTCGGCTACGCCAAAGGCTACTTCACCGGCAACAAACCGGTTAAAAGCGCTTTCCAAACCGCCCTCATCGGTGCCATTGCATCCGCTGCAGCTTTCGGCATTGCTAAGGTTATCCACCCTTAGTCACTATTCACAAATGTCTGAAGAACAGGATGGTTTATCATGCATTTGTAGAAGTTCTATGCTTTGTTTTTAAGAACAGAATATCCGGGTTTCCTTCCATCTGTTTAATGTTCGTATTTAAATTTAAATCTACGGTTGTAACGTATTCGTGTATTTGTATTGTGTTCGTGTTTAGATGCATAAGTGCAAGATATGTAGATTATACATATTGAATACTAAACGGGAATCTCCCATTCCTGTTTAAGTGATAATCTTCCAACCAAAATTCTGCAGATAAGACAAGCTTAATGGTCCCATATTGATTCGGACACAAACAAAACTAAAGCACGCATGCTCCTAGGTGCCTTTCATGACACAGAGATCTCGTGCTCAGCACTAAGAATAGCAGAATCATGTCACCTCGAAAGAGACATAGACATTAATTCCACGTTAAAAATGAAAAAAAAAATTGGGATATATAAGCGGTAGTTCTGCATATTCTACCAGACATATCTTTTGGAAGAATGTAATGTCATGTGTCTCAAACTTGTATCCGAAACATATTCAGACACGAATAAAAAAAGTGTTCCATCCATCGGTGGTCGATGCGTTACTATCTTATTATTCGGAAGCCGTCGGTTCATCGTCTTCCGTAACTTGTTATAGCATGTTTTTTAGAACTGCATAAGAGCATTCTTACCAGTCTTCAAATTCTCAACTTCCATAGTCCAACATTTTCGTCGAACTGCAGCACATTTGGGAAGATAGGGGACCGGGATAAAAATATAAGTTGTTCGAACCAAGTCGGAATCGACCTATTATCCCGCTTAAGAATACCGAATTAAATCGAGTTGAATTATTCAATTTGATGTGGGAAAGAACGGGTAACACGCTTCATTGAAGCCGCATGATACTAGGAGTTCGTTGATATTTATGAACTATAAGAAGAAATAAAAATATTGGCAGATTGACAAGAAATCCACAACATTAAAGCCATAGCTCTGCCTTTCCAATGGCAAGCACAAACGTACCTCCTAAAGGTATTCTCAAAAGCGAAGCCCTACAACAGGTTACAACTCCATCGACCTACTCAATTCTTAGACACTCGTTTCCGATACATATTCGAATACTATATTTAAATATGAAAAAATTAAACAAATTAAATGAGCATTTTCATGTTTTTCAGTACATCTTCAAGACATTTGCATATCCTAGAGAGAACGAGCAGCTTAAAGCAATAAGAGATGCAACTGCAGAGAAGCTCCCCAACCTGTAAGTTTAGTACACATATAACATTGGATTACATTCTTTTATGTTTATGAATTTTCTTTGGAAACAAACAAAGAATTAATTCGGGAAAATGGAAGTTTTGGGGTTTCAGAAGCATAATGGGTATACCAGTAGACCAAGGACTGTTCCTATCCATGCTTTTGAGGCTGATGAATGCCAAGAAAACAATGGAGATTGGCGTTTTCACAGGCTATTCTCTCCTTGCAACTGCCCTTGCATTGCCTGATGATGGCCAGGTTTGTCATATTTCACATTCCGTTTATGCAGATTTTACACTAGTAAATTTAAAATATCTAATTATTTATTTTACATTAAAAACTTTTAATTATCAAATATATATTAAAAATAGTTTGGATCGATATAAATACAGATATGGTCGGAATTTTAGTGCATGATGAATATAATTATATTGATAATTTCAAACTATTACTTGTAGGATAAGTTGTGAAAGTATATAAAACTACTATAATCATATTTTAGTGTAAATGAATTTCAATTTAATTTGACATGTTCAAATTTTAATTTACGATGTTAAAAATCTCTAGAACATGTGGTTAAAAATTCTTAATTAGCACCTTCTTCTCTCCTTAGGTTGTGAGTTTTTTTATCCAGGAGTAAATTTCCCCTCCCCTAAATAGTAATTGTTCAAAAAATAGTTTATGGCTCTGTTTGGTAAATAACGGTTTGAACTAAAATTAGAGTTTGAGCTAATATTAGAGGTTTGACCGGTCAAATCCGCTAATTTGGATGTTTGGTAAATAGCGAATTGGGGTGAAATCTCTAATTTTAAAAAAGCTGCTAATATGAGCCTTTTGAAATTAGAAGTTTTAACATATGAGTTATAAACACCCTTTTACCCTTAACAATTATAAAAAAATCTCCAAATAGCCTAAATTTAACTTTTTCTATTTTAATTATTCACCTAACGTATTTATATTGTGACATTTGTAAACTATTTTTTTTATTCTCACGCATTTATATTTGTATTTAAATTTAATAATTAATTAAATTGTATTAAAAATAATTATATAAATAATAAATAAATATATAGATCCATCAAATATGCTTAGTAATTTTATATTAAAAATTATTTTTCACAATCTAATTAATATTAATATATACAAAATATTGATAACTAATAAACTATTCAAACAAGTATAGAATATAATCATGCTTTTATATATCATTTTGCTTGTTTAAATAATCAAACATCTATCAGTTAATTTTACCAAACATTTTTATATAATCATCTAATACAATCTGCTAGTCAAATCAACTAATGCAATCAGCTATCAACTATCCGCTAATTGCCAAACATTACCTATAATAAAACAATGTATAGTCTCTGAATTTAGTAATTTTTTTATTTTAATCTTTGAACTCTTTTCTGTTCATATTTAATTTTTAGATTCAAAATTTTAATTATTTTGATGATACGGTACTTTAAAATTATGTCGTGTCACAGTATAAAAGTATCACCCCTTGAAAATAATTAAAAATAGAAAAGTTTTCAAATTCAGATATTATGTGGACATGGAAGAAGCTACTTGAGGGTGGGACGGGTCTCCCCAATTTTTTTGAGTTCAATTACTTCTTAGGTCTATGATACCAGTTTTAGGTTCAATTAAGACTTGGCCCATCAAAAAAATTTTGGGTTCAATTACTTCTTAGATCCCTAATAGTTTTGAAACCAGACAGATCAAGTGTTGGCCCTCATTTTTTTGGTTTAAATAGTTCGTACATCTCTATCAGTTTTAACATTACATAAATTAAGTCTTCCCCCGTTTTAACATTATCAAAATTATTAGAAATCCGAAAAAATGTCATGTTTGAAAACAAATGTGGACAAAAAAAGTCCGAAGACCAAATTAAAAAGAATTACCAAGTTAAGGACTTCACCCCTTCATTTGTTTTCATCGTACAGATAACAGCCATAGACACGAGTCGAGAGTACTTCGAGTTAGGATTGCCATTCATAAAAAAAGCAGGCATGGAGCACAAAATCAAGTTCATCGAGTCAGACGCCATCAAAGTTCTAAGTGAAATGTGTAGCAATGCAAGTCAATTCAAAAAAACTTCCATTTACTCTTCTTCTTTAGCAATACTTTCTAACCAGATTTTCAAGTTCATGTTGTTGTTGCAGAAGCAGCAGAAAGAAGAATTCGACTTCGTCTTCGTCGACGCAGACAAAACCAGTTACATGAAATACCACGAACACGTAAAACAGCTCGTTAGAATCGGCGGCGTAATCGCATACGACAACACGTTGTGGGTCGGTTATGTTGCTCAGAACGAAGAGGATGTGCCGGAGGGGGCTAGGGATGCACGGAAGGCCATCCTGGAACTGAATACCAGCCTGGCTTCCGATAAATCCATGGAGGTTTGCCATGTTTCTATTGGCGATGGTGTTACACTTTGCAGAAGGATTAGTTAGTTTGATTAGTTTAATTAAGCAGAACCAATGTTTTCTCCAAGTTTATGTTAATAAACGAAAGAATCTCGTGATTTCGAGATGGAAAAAGAATTGCTGTAGCGTTGTGTGCTGTTGGTTTTTATGTGTTTAATTAGGGATGTTAATGGATCCGAGTCGGAGGGATGTTTTTAGATTTACCATGTTTCATAGTTAGTTTCAATTCATTCAAGAAGATAAAAAGTGGAACTTAACAATTTGTTCGAGTAAAAACATAATGTTTATCGTAGGAGATTCGAGTTTGAGTCGCATTATCTGCAAAATATGTGTCTTGTCAAAGTGTTAGAGAAAAAGTATAAACATATACTACCCTTACAATCAAAATAGAAGGATGTGTGGGTAAATAAGATTTTTATAAACATATACTACCCTTACAATCAAGATAGAAGGATGTGTGGGTAAATAAGATTTTTGCCCTTCTAATCAATTTTTAAATTTAAAAGTTTATTATATTATTGTTCCTCCTAATATTTGATTCTGGCTCTGTCACCGCGTGTTATAGCTCGACACATCTTTAAAGTTATACATGTGTACCGTAAACACGAATAAATGAAACTTAAATTAATAATTTAATATTTAATATTCTTTTTAGAAAATAATCATGTTTTCACATGGGATTTAAAAAAAGATTGATACGTTAGGTATATTGAAAATATCACATGTGAAATACATTTTTTAAGACACGTGAAACACTTTAGATATGAGAAAAATAAATAACTTTTTTTAACAAATAGATACTTTTATTTTGCCATGAGACGTAAAATTTTGGATTGTTTCGTTTATGTTTCGAATGTTCGGATGTAGTTTTATCGTACATTAATATTAAAATTATTATCTTATATACAGGCGGTATAAACTTTTTGTTTCTACAAGCGCATTAATTTTAGGATTTAGAGTTTTAGTTTAAGGTTTAGAGTTTTAGGGTTTTAGTGTAGGGATTTAAAATGTAGGGTTTATGGTTAGAGTTTAGGGTTAGGGTTTAGGTTTTAGGGTAATATGGGTATGGATTTAGATTTTAACCTATAAACCCTAAATTTTAACCATAAACCCAAAATTCTATCAACAACCCCTAAATTCAAAACTACTACACTAAAACACATGCACTTTAAACCCTAAACGAAGTCCATAACCTCTAAAACTAAGGCGCTTATGTAAATAAAGTTTTCATAAGCGCTTGTGTATAGAATAATTACCCTTAATATTATATCTGTATTCTCATTTAAGATTTATTTTATTTTATATTTATTTTTTAAATTATTTTAATTTAGATCAAATATGTTATGATCATCATCTATCATATAATTAAAAAAAGACAATATGTATCCAAACTATTACCCTCATTTTAAATTGGTCCTCAAGCACTTGAATATTTCAATTTCATCCTCAAACTATGACCCCTATTATCAATTAGTCCACAAACTTTTGAACATTCCGATCTCATCTCTAAATTATCAATATACGCAACATTAAGTACCATTTATATCAAGCCATATTATTACATGATACACATCAATGTTTGCATGATAATTAACAATTTTAACGATTTTTATTAATAATGAGCGTGATTTGAATATATCGACAGTTTAAGATGAAACTAGAATGTTCAAAAGTTTGGGGACTAATTTAGAATGAGGGTCATAGTTCTTGGATGAAATTGGAATGTTCAAAATTTTGGGGACCAAATAAGAATAGGAGCCATAATCTAATGATGAAATTGGAACATTCAAAAGTTTAGAGACCAATTTAAAATAAAGATTATAATTTGGGATGTGCGGTGCAATTAATGCTTAAAAAGGGTAAATTACACCACAAGTTAGTTAATTATAGGTTTAATAACAAACATGTAACTTTTCTTCTAAAAGTGACAATTCAGTCACTTAATTAAAATTTTGTGACAAACAAGTTATTTTTCTTCTAAAAGTAATAATTTTAGTCACTCGATTAAATTTTATGACAAATAGGTCACTCAATTAAAATTTTATGACAAATATGTCACGTTGTCATTAAAATTTAAATAGATGACTTGGTATAATAACAATTCTAGCCCCTAAATATTATAGATTCTATTAATTTGGTCATAATTCGAAATAATTCAATAAATTTAACCTCAAATTTAAAAATTCCGTTAGTAAAGTGATTGTATCTACTAGCAGACAACGTTAAGGTCATAATGCGTCTGTAACTGTTACATTAGTCTGTTAGTTGTCTTGTAGTGAAATGATTGTGTCGAGCTATCACATTTGTTGGTTTTCGAGCCGACGGACAATAACACATAGTGCGACAAGGGTTGAAGGTTGTGTTAGGAGGGTTTAACGTTAAATTTTTTAAATATGAATGGTTAAATTTATTGAATTATGACCAAATTAATAGAATGTATAAGTATTGAGACTAAAATTGTTACTTCTTCTATCTTATTAAATTTGTCTAGTATTGACTTTGTTAAAAGTAAAAAAATTAAACTTTGACCATAAATATTTTAATTAATTAATTTTTTTAAAATTTACCAAAAGAATTCAATATCAGACAAATTTAGTGGGACGAAAGTAGTATTATACTATGTAATGTTTCAATTTTAATTGACTAAATTATTTTTTTTAAAAGAAAAGTAATATGTTTGTCCCAAAATTTTAATAGAATAACTAAATTATTAGTTTTAGAAAAAAATGACATTTGTTATTAAACCTATAATGGTGTAATTTACTAAAAAGAACAACATATCTTTTAAATTTGGATTAAGGGTTATTTTTATCTTTGTAGTAGTCTTAATTTATCTATTTCGTCACTATGATATTTTTGTATCAATTTGGCCCTTGAAGTAATCGAATTGCATCACCGTTTGCCCCTTGACTGATACTCTAACCCTAATTTTTTAATCTCAAACCTTAAATCTTAAACCCTAATCAAAAAAATTTATCAATCTAAAGTAATTATGAAACATAAAAGTATTCATAAACCTTAAACGGTGATGCAATTCGACTACATCAAAGACCAAATTAATACAAAAATATTATAAGGGCAAAATCTATAAATTAAGACTACTACGTAACGAAAGTAGCCTTAACCTTTAAATTTGTATGATATTAAATGCAATTAGTGTGAAAATCCAAAAACAGAGGAGAAAAAGGAAGGTGAATCAAAATAACAAATAGTAATAATAAAAGAGCAGTCAAAGTTGAGCTCAAATACAGAAATGGAAACGTATGGAAAAGAAAACGAAACTTCCTTAAGTCATCAACCAGAATCATACGATTTTCAACGCTTTCTCACCCCAAAATTTATACCTCCTTTTACTATACATTCCTCTTAAAAAACCCAAACTTTTTTTCCCTCCCAATTTTCCCAGAAAAGAAAAAGGAAAGGAAACGAGATGAGCAGTAATGGTATAGTGGAGAAGGCTGTTACCAGCTTGGGGAAAGGATTCGATTTAACAATGGATTTTCGACTCAAGTACTGCAAAGGCAAGGAACGGTTGATTCTACTCGATGAAACGGAGAAACGAGAGATCGCCGTACCCGGATTCGGTTCAATCAGAGACGTTCCGATCGATATCAAATGCGACAAAGGCGATCGTACTCGTTACCAATCAGATATTCTCGATTTCAATCAAGTAATAATATGATCCCAACTTTTTTTTTTCAATTTAAGATAAAAATCCGATTTAATTTATACATGATAGTGTGTTTGTGTGTAGATGGTGGAGGTTTTCAACCAGAAATGTAACATTACCGGGAAAATTCCATCGGGGCGATTCAATTCGATGTTTGGTTTTCAAAGCGGTTCGTGGGCGAAAGACGCAGCGAATACCAAATGCTTGGGTCTTGATGGATATTATATCACTTTGTTCAATCTTCATATTCATCGTTTTCCTCTCCTTCTCTCCGATGAAGTTCTGAATGATGTTCCTTCTACTTGGGATCCTTGTGCTCTAGCAAGGTACGTACTTATTCTTCTTACTTAAATATTTGAAATAATCTCTCGATTTTGTCATTCATCGGTTAATTTGTAATCAAATTAGTGCTTATTTTGTTCACTGAATCACGGTGGAGTAATAAAAAATTGATATCAAATTCTTCGGTTAACACTAATCCCAGATTCCATTAAGAGATTTAAGGATTAAATTATGAAACTAATAAAGAATTTAGTCATTGATAGGAAAAATCACTAGTTTCATAAATTTAAGAGGAAAAAAGTAGTTACATTGTGTTCGGGATAGACTAAGCTGTGCAACTAAAAATTTTAAATTCTCATATATTTTAAAAAAAATTCTTTGTATTTATATTGATTACTTATTTCGCACCTCTAAAATTTTTAAATTTTTATATAAATTTACTTATTATAGAAGTTTGCATCCCTAACAAAATTCTGCCTTTGTCCCTAGTTATATTGGATATTACAACAACTAAAAAATAAACAAAAATGATAAATTTTATAATAAGAGATGACGTCTACTTTTCTAAAAAAAAGTTTGACCTTTTCTCTCATGTTCATTTTTCAAACCCTATTTTCAAGAGATGAAGTCTAGTAACTGAAATTTTACTATAGTTCCATATGTGTTTTCTCTTTAAAAGAAGATATTGCTTGGAGAAATGAGAATTAAATTCCATTATTTTATGGTCAAATTAGAATTTGTGTTAAAAGATGGCCATTTTTCATCCTTGTCTGACAAGAAAACCAGTTGGCCTTTTGTATATAGTCAGCAAAATCAGCTGCTAGAAAATCCCATCAGTCAAGTCCCTTCGTATAAAACAGTTCATATACAAATATGAAAAACGTCAAAAACATCTGCCGTTTCAAATTACAAATAAAATATTCCGTTGATAAAACTAAAGAATTCATATCTGTTCCGTTATGTACCTTTCTTTCCATGAAATTATACATTGGCTAGCATTTGAAAGTTAGACCATTGGATTTAGGTTAGCAATAGGCCAGAAATGACAATAGATTTTTTTTATTAGTTAAAAAATCAAGCATGAAACTGTCAAAGAAGTTGATTGGAGTTATTAAAATATAGTTTCAATAACGTTATATCCAATACTAATATTTTTCATGCTTCGACCGTTTCATGCGTTGAATAATAGTTTCTTGGTGGAGGTAGTTGGTACATAAGAGCAAGGATTTAAATTACGGTTACGGTCGCAGTTGCAGACATAACAAATGTTGTTGTGATCATTATAGATTATTATTTTTTGCAATAGCTATTTCATATGGTGTCGCTCAGTGGCAGATCAACGTATAGTATAGGGTGGGCCCCTGCCCACCATGAACTTTTTAAAGTTTATACATTTGGCCTTAATTTTCCTAATTTTTATGAATTAATTCTTAATTTTTTGTAATATTTAAGGCTTATGCCCACCCTGAAATTTAGATATTTTATCTATGCACACCCTCAAATATATTTCTAGATCTACCATTAGTGTCGCTACCGATACATAGCGGCCGCTATTGCAGTAGCGGACCGCTATTTGAATCCCTGGAGAATACTATGACCAATAATATATTACTTGAACAATGTTCATGCATGTTAATCCAAAAACTGGTAATTTTTTTTGACAGATTCATTGAGAAATACGGGACTCATGTCATTTTGGGGTTAAGCATTGGTGGCCATGATGTGATTTTGGTCAGGCAAGACAAATCTTCAAATCTGGATTCTTCATTGCTCAAAAAACATCTCTATGATCTTGGTGACCAAGTCTTCACAGGCTATTGTAGTTTTACCCCAAAAACCAAAGATCAGAAGCAAAAGGTTATTATATACATTCATTCCTTTAATAAATGTTATAACAATTAAATGAAGGTTATACATTCATTCATTCCTTCTATTTATGCTTTGTATTCAGGTACCAGAAGCATTCAACATCTTTGATCAACAACCTGTTACCTTCAATGGCTACCCCTTCATCAACGCCAAAAATGTAAGCCCCTCTAGAATTTATATATTTTTGAATCTTTTTTCTGGCAATATCATTGAATATTTAGTGTATGTTTGACTCGTGCATGCAAGGATAACCGAGGCGTGCTAGAGGGGACAGTCGCACCCCAATAATTTTAAATTCCCCTATAGTTTAGATATTTCCTTTGTATTTTCTATTGATAATCTAATTTCGCACCCTCTAAAATTTTATAATTTTGCACCCCTACATTTCTAATGTAGCTTACTAATAGTTCTCACCCCTTACATAAAATCATGTGTCCGTCCCTACGTGCATGTTTAATTTTTTTATTCAAGCTTTCACTTGTTTCTACAGTTCTAAGATGGTCATGTCTAAAAATGTCAGACTTGAATATTGAATGCGAATACTTTAAGAAAAATGAAGAGTCGTATAAGGCATTATAGTAAGGTTGTGAATTAAGGGTTTTGGATTTTGCAGGGAATTACTGTTATATGTTCAAAGAGAGGAGGTGATCCAGAAGCTAACAGCCATTGTGAGTGGCTTCCAACAGTTGCAGGAAAGCCAGATGCCATTCATTTTAACTTCATTCCAATCACTTCTCTCCTAAAAAATGTTCCTGGCAATGGCTTCATATCACATGCCATCAATTTATACCTTCGGTGTAGGTTTTAATATGCATTATATATCTAAGCAAATGAAAACACTCATAAACATGTATATATATGTATATAACCCAAGCCTTGTGTAATTGCAGACAAGCCTCCTATAGCCGATCTACGGTACTTTCTTGACTTCCAAGGACAAAAGATTTGGGCTCCCATTCACAATGACCTCCCTTTAGGTCCTTCAACAAATAGGGCTTCTTCTTCTCCGATTCTTCACTTCAATTTAATGGGTCCTAAGCTTTATGTAAATACATCTCAGGTACATCAAATCTCCACCTTTCTTTTTACACGTAGTATCTGTTATTTACTCTTAGTCCTTTTGAAACGCATACACATCATACAGCCAAGCTGCTTGAACCCAGGTCTTCTAGACATAACAACGCTCCCTTGTCCCTTTCTTTTCTATCATAATGATTGATGATTGTGCCATAACATACTCAACCACGTTAATTGGTGCTGATGATGAATGCCAAATATGCTAGTGTGCTAACAAATCTCAATTTAAAATTTTTCATGTTTCAAACCCTAGATAATAATACTAACAAGTGTTACTTCATACATGATATATCAGGTTACAGTAGGGATGAGACCAGTCACTGGAATGCGCTTATTTCTTGAAGGAATGAAATGCAATAGGTAAATTATATTTATGAAACTTATTTTTTTATTAAATAGAGAGTATTACATTCTCATATCGAAATTCGAACACATATGATAATATGAGCATCTTTAACCACATTATTTTCCTCTAGTAAAATCCTGGGTTTTTCTTATGAACTTTCAACTTGATCCCAGGCTGGCTATTCATCTTCAACATCTATCGACTCTACCGAAATCATTCGAAAACAAAATGGAGGACAACACACAATACTGGCAAGCATCTGAAGATACAGCCAACAACATTCGATTCTTTGAAGCCATTCACCGCAAAAAGTTCTCTCACATATGCACGGCTCCGATCAAATATGACCCACAATGGAGCACCGACGGCAAAGATGCCGCCTTCATCGTCACTGGCGCTCAACTCCACGTTAAGAAGCACGATTCCAGGAGTGTTCTTCATCTTAGACTGTTGTTTTCTAAGGTCTCGGATTGTTTCTTAGTTCAGTCAAGATGGGCACATGCTGCCTCTGGGTATTCACAGAGGTCGTCTGGTTTGCTTTCAGCTATTAGTCAGTCCTTAACGGGAAACCCTGTTAAGGAAATGGAGTCAGCGGCTGTTGTGGTGGATTCTGCCGTGTATCCGACCGGGCCGCCGGTGCCGGTTCAAACACCAAAGCTGTTGAAGTTTGTGGAAACTTCGCAGTTGTGCAAAGGACCTCAAGATAGTCCGGGGTATTGGCTGGTTACAGGTGCTAGGCTGCAGTTGGAAAAAGGTAAAATAAGTGTACATGTAAAGTTTTCTTTGGTGAATATTTGTTGAAGAAAAAAGAATTATTAACTTGGGATTAAATTAGTGACTAATATTAAACAATTTGTTTCCTTAAAAATCACCACGTTCTAACTTTTAATCCCAACTATTAATTTATATTTATTTAATAATCTTAATTTAGTTTAAAACTAAATAAAATATATATATATATAATGTGAGATAAAATTAGTATTGTGATTGAAAAAATTAAGACAACGATGATAGTTAGACTTTATTTTGACAAAATTATTATCAAATGTTGATAATTTTAGTCCAAAATATTTTTTATTGCAGCATAAGATGACTATCAAAACGGTCAGTATTTAATGACGATATTATTAGAATCATCGGCATCTGTTGACGACTTTAGCCTCCAACATTCACCCAAAACTTAAATAAAGTTAGACCATCATCATTTCGCTAACTTTATCATATTTTATAACATCTAATTCACAAAGGGAATGTTATCTATTTAGGAGAGTCGGTTTGAGAATTTTATCTACCAGACGAACGTCAACTTTATAAAAAATTAAAATTATCACAAAATCATTTTAAAGGTGCTAAAAAATTACAAATATTTTCACCAAATTTTATTTCAAATAATTAAAAGCTTTTGCCAAATATAGGCCCGCCCAATTCATTACTTTTCCATCTGATGAAAATTAAATTATGTTTGTTAACTTTTTAACATTCTATTCATTAAACATAAGCTTTTGATAATATATCGCATTTAAATTTAAATTTTTTTAAAAAATAATATTCTTTTTTTAATCGAGACCACTCGATTAAATTACGTTTGCTCCAAAAGTTTGATCCACTAATGATTGGTCGGATATAGATATTCATGATACCTTAAACTTAGTTTACCAAATTTTAAACTGCAATCAAGATGTGGTCGGCGGGTCAGCAGTGTTCATGCGGTGCATGTTCTATCAAAACTTATATCGGACCCGCCTGAAAAACATATCGAAATCCGAATTTGAAAACAAATAATATTACCACTTGACGAAAACAAAGCCTGGCTGCTGTGCATCACGTTGTGCATGTTGTCCAGGTCAGCCCTACGTGATTTATTAAAAGACTGAGCTATAAACATAAAGCCTGTGAATTCAGAAATCAAAACCATTAACATTAATTAATGAATAATACTAATTGTTGTTTGTTGTCCTGTGTCTCCTTTAAGAAATCAAGTGGGACTTTTAGCAGACAAAAAGAAGAATCCTTTCCCATCTCCAACATCATGCTTATGGTTTCCCACCCGGCCAGGCATGGACCTAGGGATGTTGAAGGCAGCCGCACTCTCTAAAAATTTTAAGTTTTTATATATTTTTTATTGATAATTTAATTATACACCTTCTAAATTTTTGTAATTTTGCACCCCTACATTTCTAATATAGATTCATGATAGTTTGTACCCCTTATATGAAATCTTGAGTCCGTCCCTGCACTCGAAATTCCCAGCTCAGCTGAGTTACCTCGTTTTTTGCCATTTTTTAACACTAATGTTATTTGTAGATTATCATCTTGGATATGCAGCTGATAGGGTAGACCTGCAACATCTACTAAATTTTATTCAACTCCATTTCCTCGTATCATAGGCCATATGGCTATAAGCATAGCCTGTGTTTTTTACTTAATTGTTACCAATAATACTTGGTTTATACGATGTTAACTTGTTCCAAGAGATATTATGCACTCTGCACTGTTGCATTGCCCTTGATAGTTTCAACCGTATGCAAAGACTGAACTAGAATGAATTCCTTTAATTTGATTTGTTTAGCTTCAGACATGGAGTTAAAATATTTATTTGATTTGTTTAGTTTTAAAATTGTTAAAAAAATAAAATATGATCAAACTAAGAAAATTATGGAGCTAAGACTTAATTTTAAAGATTTCTAAATTGATAAGGACTTGACTTGAAAAATGAGGTTTTTTTAATGAGGCCAATGGTAATGCCTTCAATCTTATTCTCATTAAATAAAATTACTTCTTAATTTTCAAAAAAAAAGACTTGAAAAATAATTAAATAAAAAATTAATTTCAAGGTTTCAAAAGTGATAGGAGCTTGGAAAACAATAGAGAAAGAAAGTTGGGGGTAGGATACTCCCACCACTAAGGTAGTTCGTCACTAATAGTACGTGAATTTAAAAGTTTTACACAGGTTAAATGGATTATAATTATATGCGTGTGTAACGGTATAAGAGAGAAATAATTCACTTACATGGTGTAGAATTAATGAGTTTTGTATTGATTTACAACCATTAGATTAATAAAAATCAATGGTTGAGATTATATTTAAACTGTTTCGTTTTTTACCCGTAACTACCACCCCGTTTAAGTGAAAATGAGCTTATGTTCGTTGAACAAAATCTCAAAACTGAGTCCTATGAATGAAAAAAAAAATGATGATAGAATTGATCTTCTGAAATGGAGTCTGATTTGATTTGATTTCGAACTTAATCAGGGTTATTGTAATTATTTTGTATTAGATGAGATAAGATAATTTTTTAAAAAATTAAACAAGTTTAAGACCTATATCCCTTCGGATTCGGCTTTGTTATTAAATGCGTTTTCCACTGCATAGGGTAGCACTAGGGAGAATCAATTAATGCAGAATAATTAAAATATATCAATAGATTGAACGACTGGTTTTAATTAGGTGAATCGAAAGAGTAATGTTGTTGCCGATGCCATGGCGAGGCTTGCCTGGACAATGGATGCTACGCCTAAGCTTTTTTTTTTAGGCTCCAAGTAGTGTGCAGGGAGCGTTGTTACAGGACTTGGAGCTTTGCGAACCTGGCTAATTGGGAGTTAGGCCTTACTGCTTGCTTAGTTTGTTGTCTTTGGTTTTCTTTGTGAAGTTTGTTTGCTTTAAGTTTGAGTTTTTTGCCCATTTCGGTTATTGTAATTATTATTATGCACTCTGAGACATATGATAATATACTCTCTTTCATTCAAAAAAAATATCAAATAAGCTCTTAATTTTTTTTTGCATCCAGTTTAACCCTTAAACTAATAAATTGAATCAATCAAGCCATTTGACCAATTTTGACCATTAAATCTTGACAATTTTTTCTTTAGATATTACAGGTACATGATACACTATAGTTCTATCACGTTACATTTACAGATATTTTCAAAAAATATATATTTTTTATAAATTTTATAAGTTTTTAGAATTTTTAAAGAATTTATAAAATAAAATCAAAAATTTTAAAAAATGTCAAGTAGAAACACTTGACACGACGCACTGCACTAACACATCCAAAAAAACTGTCATAATTTAATAGTCAAAATTAGTCAAGAAGCTTAATTGATACAATTTATTGGTTTAAGGGATTAATTGATTAAATTTTTTAGTTCAATGTTGAATAAAAAAATTTAAAATTTAATTAATTCTTTTTTCAAAAATTCAAAAGCTTTCTGCACCCTTAAGCTAAAAAAATTATAACCACAAGCGTTCATCACTCTAATTGGTTGATAGATGATTTTAGCAAACCAGTAAGACTCAAGTAATGCAAGATTTATCATCTCTAAAACACCTTTTCTATCTTATCTTTATTGCATCAATATTTGTGAAAGTTATAACCCTAATATATATTTATATGTAGCTATATATGTGCCTAGCTTATAGCTAGCTAGGGTTGATATATAGGCTCGTTTATTAAAATGCTGGTGAACAGTTGGCCATATTCTTGAAGAACATGGCAATAGTTTACAGACCAGATAAATTAATGCCAAAAAAAATGAATCAATTGACTTTACCTATGCATGCTTCATGAAAAGATTGAACACTAAATTTCCAGTTTTTTTTATGAACTAGATGCTCTAATTTAGAATCTTTTGTACTATTTCTTCATTTATTTTTAAGGGTATAAGTTCGTCTGTAATTATTTTTTTCTTTCTTTCTCACTTTTTTTGTAAAGGTTGCTTTTCATCTTACATGAACACAAAAAAGGAATCAAAAGGCAATTAGAAAAAGAAATATGCTTATTACTTTTTGAGTCATTTGTAATTTTGAAAAATTAAATTAATGTGAATTTAAAAATTATTTTATATTTAATGTAGTTCTTAAACTCAGGAAAGAGTTAATGCGATTTTTTTGACAAAAATATGTCGCGATAATATTATGAATAACTATGTCAACATCGTAAATTATTATATTAACACCGTGACGAATAACGAGATTTTTGATAATTAAATTACTTTATTTATTTCTTCTTAATTTGAGAGACACATTAACCGTAGAATAAGTTCAAAATCCATATTAATTTTTTAATTCATGTATAATAGTAGGAATACATATACCTATTGCTTTTGTTTTCATTTTTTTTACCAAAATTCATTGTTAAGTCAAATGTATAATATCGTGATTTACATCACATAGTGCCCCCAACATGAGAGATGTAGCAGCTCATCTATCTCGAATATTATGGACCGAAAAAAGAACAACCTAGCTAAGGTTGACTGCATAATGGTCCCGGACCAGTAATGCACTAATTAATAGAAATTTCATTTTTCAATGCTATAGGTTACATCTTAGGGAAATTAAAGTAATTGGAGATTTGTTTTTGTGGTTGGCTTGCAAACGTTAGGGGTTGCACCTTAGTTTTTTTTTATATAATTATTAGTATTTGATTTATTAGTTAGTTATTTTAATCTTAGCCATTAAAATCAATTAATCTAACGATCTAAAAAAAGTATGAGACTTTTAAGTGGATCCACTTACACTATGTAAAACTCAAGTAGTTTTACACTAATTAATTACCATTGAATGAGTGAAATAGATAGATAAGATTAAATAACTCTATTTTTTCCCCTTAAAAATCTCTTCATTTTCTACTTTTTAATCTTATTCGTCCACTTTTTAATCAATGTAAAACTAATTGAGTTTTACATATTGTAAATGGATCCTAATATACATATAAATATATATAAGATACAAATTATAATACTTGAATCATTCATAATCTACAAACCCTTAAATCAAAGACAATTACATTTAAACATATTTTTTTAAATGTCATTTAAATATAATTGAACTCACGATCTTTTAGATGTTGCAATAATAATAATATCAATCTAACTAAGGTCGAATAAACTATATATTTAACTTTATAGTAGCTTGATATTTATAATTTTGATCTACCCGGTTTTAACTTTTTGATTTTTAATTATCTATTTTCTAGCTAGCTTGGTAGCACTTGAATTAATCATAAAATAGAGTTGTTTTTTAATTAGAAAAAAAATATTAATATTTTTAGGCTAATAACAGTTGGAACACCAGCTGAATTATTGTTTTTGGTGCGTATGAATTAATATCTAATTATACTTTTTAATTTCACCTTTTAATTTGATGTACCATTAGTGAAATAGTAAAAAGTTGTTTTTTTCACTAAAGATCATTTTAAAACTGTCACATTTTCCCTTTAGGAACTCTAAACTTTAATTATTAAATTTTAAACCCTAAACTATAAACTTTAAGTCATAAAACCTATTTTCAAACTTTGAAACATAACCACAAACACTAAAACCCTAACCCTAAACTTAACCTCTAAACCCTAAAAACTAGACATATGTGAAAAACAAAATTTTCACCTCATGTACGTATAATTTTTTCCATTTTAACATTATTGTAATACAAAATTCAATTTAGTATTGATTCCTCCATGATGTAAGTACAAGCTAAATGCCATATGGTACCACGACATTCATACGCTTTCTTTTTCTCTGTTAATTTCTATATAATGGAAATGATTCTCGCTAAACTGTGCTCAATCCATAATCTCTACAAACTACAGTTATGGCAGAGGTAGCTTCTGATCCAACTCCACTCATTCGCAGCGGCAGGGGCGGTGGCAGTCAAAGTGTAAGGCCGCCACTTCCAGATTCACTTCATGTCAACGGTGGCGATGGCGCTTACAGCTACACTAGAAACTCCTACTTCCAGGTCCAAATATCTCTTCAAGTTTTTTATTCATTACTTAGATTTCTTTTCCCCACCATTAATCATGCAATCAGTTTTCTGCCTCAAAGCTGGGTTAAAATTATGATAAACCTGTCTTTGTTTTAAACCGTGAAAGCAAGAATGAAGATATGAACTTAAACCGGAGACACCCTTCACGGACTTACCTATTGTTGTTAGGTTTAGTGGTAAAGAGTTCGATATATTTTATAAAGAACTTTGTTTAAATAGAAAAAAGCAATATCCAGAGAGCTATATCTATAAATAAAGGGTAATTGACACTTAAATTTGGTACCTAAGTTTTTTAATCCAGTAGGTATCTAAACTTGACTTTAAGATTCAATTTGGTACATGAATTTGTTTTTGGTTCAATTAGGTATTTTAACTTGTAGGTGTTCGTTTTTTGTTGTCTTTCACCTACTTATTAGTATTTTTTTCCTCTATTTAGGTTTAGGGAGGTTTTTAACGAGGCTTTCAAGTAGGGTCGGGTGTATATCTCTTTTACATCCTAATAAAATTGGCATTGCTGAGCAAAAGAAAAAAAAGGTACTTTAACTTAGTTTTTTGGTTTGAATTGGTACTGAAATTTTGGTTTTTTGGTTCTACATACCACTTTTAAACAATTTGAACCTAGAAATCAATTTCATATGCCAATTTGAATAAAAAAATCAAGTTTACGTATCAATTAGAACACAAAAATTTAACATGTACCTTATTGAACCAAAAAATAGGTACCAAACCAAAATGTATATTAACCCATACATGATATTAATTATCTCTTAATTAAATCTCAACTCGATTCACATTTTATTCTATAATATCAGTTACATCCCAATCTTTATTCACTTTGATAATATGGGTCACCAAGTGACAGAAATTTGCAGCAAATGTGGTTAAGGAAAGAATCGAGGGAGCAATAACAATGAAGCTTGATGTGGAGAAATTATGTTCCAGATCCAACATAATCTGCATAGCAGATTTGGGATGTGCTGTCGGTCCAAATACCTTCAACTCCATGCAAGATATCCTACACTTCATACAACACAAGTACAATCTCCAATGTCCAGGATCCGACAAAACACTCGAATTCCAAGTGTTTTTCAACGACCAACCCTCCAACGATTTCAACACACTCTTCACTTCACTTCCTCGGGAAACACCCTACTTTGTGGCCGGTGTGCCGGGATCGTTTCACCTCCGGTTATTCCCGGAGTCTTCGATCCACTTCGCGCACTGCTCCTACGCTCTCCATTGGCTTTCCAGGGTACCGGAAGAGCTACTGAATAGGAACTCAAGTGCATGGAACAAAGGGAGGATACACTACACCAATGCTCCCGACGAAGTAGTCCAAGCTTACGCAGCTCAGTTCGCCAACGACATGGCGGACTTTTTGTCTGCAAGAGCGACGGAGATCGTCAACGGCGGCATGATGATAATCATCATGCCGGGTATTCCCAACGGAATGCCTTATTCTCGGGTGGGTATGGGCGGAGCCAAGTGATGTAATGGGGTGTCGGTTGACACTCAAAAATTTTGAATTTTATTTTAACATACCGGTTTAAAAAAATAATTGAGATATTTAAAAAAAATTGACACATAATATTTGATTCCATATGATTCTATGAATTAAAATCCAAAATTATGACACCGTAATCTTTATTTTCTAACTTCGCTCATGCAGGTGGCCGCTAGTGCAATGTACGAGTTTATGGCGTCGAGCTTCATGGACATGGCCAATGAAGGGCTGATAAGTGAAGACGAAGTGGACTCGTTTAACTTGCCGATATATACTGCGTCGCCGGAGGAGATGGAGGCGGCGGTGGAGAAAAATGGGCAGTTTAGCATCGAGATTTTGGAGTTCAACAACGCTGCTGCTTTGGTCGATGGCCGAGTTGATATAAAAGCTTGGGTCAGCCATGTTAGGGCAGCAAACGAGGGAATGTTCGTCAAACACTTCGGCGGCGATATTATCGATGAAATGTTCGACCGATTGACCAAAAAACTTTTCATGTTTTCCGAACAAGTGAATTCAGGGTACAAGGATCGAACTCAGCTCCTTGTTGTTTTAATCCGAAAATAAATGGTGTTTGGTACAAGGGATTGAGATTATTATCAGTGAAATAAGTGGTCTAATTATGATTTTAGACCATTAATTATTGTATTTTTATTTAATATAATTTGATTTCTATATTTTTAATCTAACTCGTTCATATTATAAGATAATATTACCGTAGAAGTCAATGGTTTAGAGAACCAATTAGTCAATTTTAGAAAAATAAGTATACAAATATTATTGTCGGCGACGAATGATAAACATCATCAACACTAACATGATAATAAAACATGACAGTACATCGAAAACTGACTTGATTACAATTCAAATATGATATGTTTGAAATGATAAATATCAATTTAAATACAAAAAGTTAAGTTCAAATACTAATTTGAACAAAAAAATGAATTCAAGTATTAGTTAAAACAAAAAATAAGTTTAAAACATACCTAATTGGACCAAAAAATTATATATCAAACTAAACCAAAATGTATATTAATCCTGAGTGATTCATTCTCTCCCTAGATCCACCATCTTATATATTTATTTTATTGACTTAAAGATAGCAAATATCTTTTTTTTGTTGTCGGTATATCACATCTAGCAAAACAAAACTCAAGGACCACACATATAACTTGACCCAAGGAAAAGGACCACACTAATAACCTTTTTCTACGTTGTCTTCCATGTTTCTCAAAATTTTACTCTGCTTAATTTATATTGACCTGCATCGTATATCTAATTAAAGTGGGTGAATTCTTTAGTAGGATATTTTGTACACACAAGATTTTGAAGTCGGGACTTGTTTAAGTAATACCAAGTTATTTTTTAACAAACTTTGGTACTAATAGCTTTTTTTTGGCTCTACATTAATCTTACAATTGATTGATTAATATAGATCGAATATTGCATAGATCAACTACGAGACGATCTTACTAATCTAATTTGTTCTATTCACTGTGTCAGAATTCTAATCTTAACCTTACTTAAAAAATTAATTGTTTTATTTCACTAGACCAACTGAAAGTTAATAATTAATTTTTAATAAGTTAATATGCATTGCCCAAACGAATCAACGTCAATCTATGGAATATGATGTCTAATCAAATTGATAGCAAATTTAATGATTTTAACTATGTTCCAAAAGAATCATGCCTCAATTAGTTTAAATGTTTTTATTCTTCATATTAATATTTTATACACTTTCATAAACAAATTAAAATAAAAAGCTTTTTTATTGAATAATAATTTAAGTCCGTCCAAAATTAAAATATTTTCAAAAACTTAACCCTTGCTTCTAAATTCTTTGATTATAGTCTTTAATCAGGCGGGTTGACTTAGTTAAATAGGAGCTGATGTGGCACGATGTCGTTGACTAAAAACATTAGGGGTAACGGCATAGGACAAAATGAGTAACGGTAAAAACGTTAGGGGTACATGAGCCTAAAATATACATTAGGTACCAATATAAAAAATGATAAACGTTAGGGGGCAAATTGTGCATTAAGCCTATAAGAGAATACTACCATACAAGTCAATGGTTTAGAGAATTAATTAGTCAATTCTAGAAAATAATTGTACAAATGTTATTGTCGGTGACAAAGTTAAACACCATTAATACTAACATAATAATAAAATATGATAGTACATTGAAAATTGATTTGATCACAATTTAAATATGATATATTTAAGAAAAAAATATCGATTTGAACAAAAAAATCAAGTTCAAATTCAATTTGAACGAATAAGTTAAATTCATGTATCAAATTAAAACAAAAAAAATTTAAAACATACTTATTCAACCAAAAAGTTAGATACCAAAGTGAACCAAAATGTATATTAATCTTGAGTGATTTATTCTGTCCCTAAAGCCAGCATCTTATATATTTATTTTATTAGCTTAAAGATAGCAAATATCTTTATTTTGTTGGTATATCAAATCTAGCCAATCAAAACTCAAGAACCACACAAAGCTTGACCCAAGGAAAAGGACCACACTCATGCCCCTTTCTCTTAGGGTCACATTGGACCCATGATATTTGCTATCTTTAAGCTAATAAAATAAATATATTTGCTATCTTAGGGTCAAGCTTGTTAGAAACGTCCCATGTCCCTTTCTCTTAGGGTCACATTGGACCCATGATTTAAACATTTTATTTTATTTATTTAACTATTTACATTTAAAAAAAACTAAAGACTATTTAAAAAATTAAAGTTAATTACCAATACATTTTGCTCTCACGTACTCTTCTACCCTATGCACGTATATGCATATAGTTGCTTAAAGCTAATTACAGTCAATCTTAATTTCTTTATAGCTTAATCTTTGTTATTTTAATTTGACATAATCTCAATCTTAATATCAACTATATTGTTAGTTAATTAATTTTTTTAATTTAATCTTGCTCGTTCGAACCAAATTTTTTTGCTGTGACTAGGGACAAAGCCAGAATTTAAGGTTAGGAAGGTCAAAAATAGACTAATTTTTAAAATAATTTATATAGAAGAATTAAAGCGAAAAATAAAAAAAATTTGGGGTGGGAGGATAGCTGCTGTGACCCTTAGTAGATAGGGGGTGTATAAATAAAACTTAACAAAATAGATTTAAAAGATTTATCCCTAACAATTCTCTACATTAAGTCCTGCATGATTTGTAGCATATTATACAACGTTCTTCCTCCATCATAACTACTGGAATTTTACAAAATATAACATGCAGGTTCAGTAGGGAAGAAGATCTACCAGTACCAGATTTATATACCTAAGAAAACTGGAAACATTCGCCGAATCACCTTACCGCAGATGCAATCCGCTTTCAAACTGGAGTTCCAGCGATGACAAATCCGAAGCTCTCCGAATCGCCGCCTTCTCTCACTTGGTTTGGATGAGGATGAGAACGAGAATCTACATTCCCTCTAACCCAGTAAACACCTTTAAACATAAAAAAGGAAAATAAAATCAAGATTTTAACATCTTCAAAGTCAGTAAATACTTTCCCCCAGAAAAATAACAGCAAGGCAATGCAATCCTAAATATCTAATTCCATGAATCATATAGAAAAAGAAACCAACTTTCCACCATTAGAAATAAAAGAAAGAAAGAGCCTTCACCAGAGAGAAGAATGTGAGAGAACATAAAACAGAACTAAACCCAGACTCTATTGATTTATAGAGAGTAGAAATAAAGACTCCATCTTTACTTGGGATCTTTGATCGTCAACTCTGTGAGTCAATTATAAATATAAGAGACAATATAGAAGAAGACACAGAGACGAAGAAAAAGGCAGTGCTTTTCAGCATTATATATATACTTCTAATAATGTAATTTTCTATCGATTTTCCATTTAGCTAACAGCGAGTAGGGTTTCGATACGCCTGCGTGAAGATTTTCGTGGATTTTGTAGCATTGGAAATCCGAAAAATCAATGGAAGAAGGACGACAGGGACGTGTTTGTCATTGTGGCAGTAAGCTTTTGTGAAACTTGCTAGCGTGGATAGAAAGTGCATGGGTGTTATTTTGGTTAATAGTTAATTTAATGGTGATATATTAGGAAATATGCCGAAGATTTTCGGATAAAAATACTTTGTTTTTTTTTGGTGTTTTTTATACCTTAACACAAAAAAATTAAAGTCTAAGACTTAATTTTAAATTCTAAATCTTAAAAGACACACTCTACCCTTAATTTCTTAAACTCTAATCTTAAATCTTAACCCATAAACATAAATTTTTAATGTAAGACATAAATAGGACACCGAAAAGAACAAAAAAATTTTGTGAAATTTGTAGGACAAAAATTATGTACCTTTTTTTGTGCTTATTTCTATACCTCAACACTAAAATATTTAATTTTAAATTTTAAACTCTAAAAATAGACTCTACCTTTAATTTCATAAACATTAACCCTAATCCTTAAGCTTACTCTTAAAATTAGTATGAAATACGAAAATAGACATAAAAAAGGAGAAGATGATTTTGTGAAACTTGCTAACGAAGGAATACAAAGGATCCGGTGTGATCGGCTTCATTTGCTAAATAATGATATTGAAAATATAATTAATAAAATAGACGGTTAGAAAATATATACTAAGCTAGAGATATTTTATAATATAAGTGAAAGTCAGCATCATTACAAGTCGATTTTAAGGAAAGTCGGTCATACTCGGTTATAAATTATTTCAGCAATTTTATTGGTTATTCCATTAATTTAATAGTTTTATTCTTAGATAAACAAATAATTCATGAAACACACCGGTACAAAAATATAATTTCCAAATAATATTATTTTAACAATTTATCCAGCGTGTTCAATCTTATTATAGGATATCCAAAAAAATAAAAATGCAATATTTTTTTAACAAAATTGCCCAAATAATATTGTGGGAATAAAGAAGTCATCATTTGGGTGGGTCTGAAATTATTTCGTGACATTTTATAACGTATGAAAGTGTAGACAAATTTTGAAAATAACGTCGAGAGGTGTCGATAACTTTGAAAAATATTATTTTAAATCAAATATTAGGTGAAGTGTAGACGAGAAAAAGATACTACTAAATTTACTATAGAAAATTCTTTAGTTCACGAAATAATTCCAAATTTTTCTCTGATAACGAAATCATTTTGCCCACAATATACTTTTTTCTTATGTGTAATTAACATTTTAAAAGAAATATTAAGAATGAAACTTAAAAGTCAAGGAAATGAAAATATATATTAATATATTCATTCAAAGTATTAACAACGAAGAATAAATTTGAAAATTATATTATGTTTAATTAATCCTTTTCACGATCCGAGAAAAAATTAGAAATTTATTTCATAATGATCATAGTTAGATGATAAATTTATATACAAATCATATTAAATATAAATTTTATATATGGACGGTGAAAATTTTACTTTCTACAGACGAAAAATATATAAATATAAAAATACACGAATGTTTATAATAATGTTGTAACCATTTAACAACATTGGTTGCGAGAAATATAAATCATGTCCCTTTTTAATCCCTTATTTTTGTCTCATCTTCAAGATTGCATGAAGCGCCTGTATATATTATTTCGGAAGAGCTTCAGATAATTTAGGAGGACTTATCGATCTATAGAATGTTTCTTGCATAAAGGATATAAAACAGTTGAGCATTGATTGGGGGATCTTTAGCTAGACAACTCCTCACATAGATTGTATATGTTCTTTTTAGAACAGCTTGCTACTCTCTTGAATAATAAAATACATTTTATTTAAAAAAGAATTTATAAGTATATTTTTAGAGTTTAAATTTAAAATTTGAGATTTAATTTTTTTAATATTGCGCATAGAAAGAGACAAAAAAATGATTTTGTAGCATTAAAAGATGGTCTTTCTCAAACCTAAGCACGGGATATTTACAAAAGGAAACATAAGCTACGAAGATTTACAGGTTTACAGAACTTCAGAAAACAGGAAACATTCAACGAATCACCTCAATGCAAATGCAATCCGCCTTGAAACCGGTGTTCCAGCGATGACAAATCCGAAGCTCTCCGAATAGCCGCCTTCTTTCGCTTGGTTTGGATTAGCTTGTCATAAACACACCAAGCAAAGCTCAGAAAATGATCCCTTTTCATTCCCTCGTTATACTGACCCCAATAACTTGGATGATAAGTAACATGGTACCAAGCTGAGGCTTTTGCATATGCATCATCTGTTTCATCATCCGATCCACTTCGCTTTTCATTAAACCATGACCTGGCTTCTTTCCTCAATGACCTCACAGCCATGCCGATTGCATCGGCATCTCTTCTCTTCGTGAAAGATTTCGACATTTTCATGATACCCCCACTGAGTATTTCAGCCTCGGTTTTGATCCCGTAGTAATCCATCAAGTTCCCCAGTTTGTAATCGTAATTAGATTTGTGGAAGAAAGCATCTGGGACATAATCCTCAAAGCCATCAACTTCCATGTCGGGATCGTAAAACCTCCTCATTTTCTCCCGAGTTAAGGAATCGATCGAGCATTCATTAGGTGCAAGGCTTTTCACCTCTCGGAAAAGCTTCCCAATAACACGGTGTGATTGATAACTTGGCTTGTCTGGCTTCTCCATGAAATCCGGAAATTCTTTGACTCTCAGTTCTTGTGGAATTTCAGCTGGTACACCTGTTTTCGGAAAGTCAACTGCAATTGAATGCAGCTTTGCAAGCTCCAGACACGGGCGGCTCATTGCTTTACCACTTTCTCTATCGGCAAAAGCAATATGAGCATTTGAAATGATTCCTAAACTGTCATTGACTATGTAGTTTGTGAAATATTCTTCGATTTCCTGCACCGAAACATTATACAGCAATTACCAAACACAGATTACATGGTACAATCATTAAAAGATTGGCAGCATGAACTGAATACTTGAATACCTAAAAGAATAATACCTCAATGGTTACTTCATGATCCAGTGTAGTACTTGGAGCTGGTGAATAATCCATAGGCTCGATTTGCTGAGATGGAATCAAATCAGGGTCCCAACAGACAAAGTAGATATCACCATCCAGATCACTTCCAGAACATTCATTCGGATGAGGCCTAAGAATTTGATTCAGTTTCGGGTCAGTAAACGACTAATGCATGGTAAAGATTCTATAGAATACAATTCACTGCTACATTGAAAAATACAGATATCTTCTATAAATTGAGCAGGGTTTAACACAAACATGCAAAAGAATACAGTTATAGCAAATCTGTAATTCAGTAATGCCCAGGACAACTATGTATGCCACTATACCTAAATCCTCGAACAAGATGAACATGCTTGAACAAAATTGTAATTGCTATAGAAGTCATTTTCCGGTTAGCACATAGCAATATTTAAGTCAATGTAAATAATGCTAGCTACAGAGGCGAATAAACAGTATACGAAAAGGTGGAGTATGCCCTTGATGTACCTGCTTCCTTTCTGTGGAAAGACGACACAATCTACCATATGGTGCAAATCAGGCACGTTGACAGCCCTCAAGACACGCACATCGCCCGGGTGCAAGCAAGGGTTTTTTGCAACAACTACTCTACCCCGAACAAGAAAACGCTGCTGAGGTCTAGAGCCAGAAAACTGCACAAATACTTGCCGTAATTCAATGTTCTAGTTTCGTCTAGACATCCCATCATAGACCTTCCATTTTTAACGAATATCCTGGTTTTAGTCCGCAACTCCAGTAACTTTGATGCCCGAAATGTTTGCAACATCATGGAAAGGAACGGTTCTTCATCGGGCTTATAATCACACAAGAGCATTTCCTTGAGAATGTAGGTATTTTCTCCTGGAGACATTAACTCCAGAGCCTCCTGAGCCTTTAAGGGATCTGTCAGGAGAGCATTGAGTTGATCTACTACTTCTCTTTGTTTTATCTCAAAAGCACGGTCTGGAACTCCAAGAGTAGACAACAGAGTAATCAACTGGCGATTCAGAAAACATGGCTGATACTTACTCCAAGACAAAACATCGAGTTTTGTGTTCTCTGATTCATACTTTTCCATACTCTTTCTGAGGGATAACTTCCAAGAGGAGGTGGGGTCAATAGCCACAACACCTTTGAATCCACCAATCCGAATCTGAAAGGCTGATGGAGTACGACCATTCAAGTGGCATTTAGCAGCAACCTTCTTGGCAAATTCAGCTGATATTTTTCCAATTCCATCAGAAAAGACATAATTAATTCCATCCTTAACAATTTCTATATCTGGAATACGGTTGATTTCATCTTTAGTGACACCAAGAGTTTCGGTTGATGAACTGAAAGATTGGCCTAGTCTAGCAGCATATTTTGCCACATTTCTTATTTTACTAAAATTTCCCATCCATGACCTTATATCTGCAGCCGTGAGCCCCCTTCTCGAAGCAAACATCCAGGCCGAATTTTCTCGTAATTGACTTGATGAAAAGGCAAGAAATTCAAATTTCTTATCCCCAATCACTATGCCACTTCGAAGAGTAGAAAGAATCCTTTCATAAATATCAGTTCTCCTGCCTCTTGACTGAACATTTATTGAATGGATCTTCTCCAACTCTTCATCTACAAAGGTGATGCGCAGAAAATTATCAATATCATTGCGAAATTGGCGTAGCACACGGTTTGAAACGTTAATCTCAGGACCACAGAAGTAAATCCTAGAAGGTGTTATCTGAACCCTTCTTACGTATACCAAACCATAGTCTAATGATATAGCAGGTGACACTGGCTGTTTCTCAGATCTACAGTAAACTTTGTACTCCTCAAAAAGCCACCTCGAAGGTTCATAGCAGCATTCTTTTAGATAATAAAGTTTCTCCAGTGCATGGTCTATGTAGACTTTGTCCATTCTAGAAGGATCAACCAATCGATAAAAATTATCATCAAGTGCTGGTCCGGGGATGTACCCATTTTGCACCAACAAATTAACCTTGAACAATATTTCAAATGGCAAGTTAACTCTCCGCATAGGGCATACACTTGGGACAAGAGTAAGATTGCATGAATAAGAAGAGCCACTTTCCAAAAACAATTTGCCTTCGTTTTCTTTGTAGTAAGCAAAGTTCTCCTGCAATTTTGGAAGTTGGAGGTTGCATGGAAGCTGCAAACACAATACAGAAGACTGCCCGATACAGTATGATTGAGTGAAATCAGTTGTCCTTGCCCATTGATCATCAGGCACATCCATATAATAGTTAAGCAAGGGATCATCAAATACAAGTCCAGAAGAGCGCACTTCTTTCTCGTATATCCGTGGAGAGCCTAATAACTGAAAATTAAAAGGAAACCACAAAGCATCATAAGAATTTTTCTTAACTAACAGATAAAACTTTTAAGGTTTGTCTAGTATATATGCAGCTGAGGAGGCCTGTTACATATGCAAGCAATGACTCATACTTCTTGGAAGCTAGGATGATAAAATAGAGACTGATGATTCATAACAAATTTATAATCAAAGATTAGCAAATCAACCTGAATCAGAAGATACTTTGAGGTTTGATTGCGTGCACGGTGCAGCTCAATCTGCCAGATGTTCTCGTAGAAAAGCTCAAGCTTGTATTCTAATTTACGGTGTGATAGTAGAAACAGCAATCTCCTCATTCCTAACCCAAATTTCACTCTAACATCATCGGCTTTCCAGAGAACATAAATTTCTTCCTCCGAGACCTGACAGCCAAAATGCACCATGATATGTTCCATCGTGTGCAAATAGGTTCTTGGATTTGGCACACTGTCGGTCTCCATTTCTCGAGCCTTAATATACGAACTCCGGTAGTATAGCCCTCGATTAGCCAAACTTATGATTCGCTCAGCATCAGCCGTTTTGGTGAATTGTACAACAGCATACGCTCTTCCACCTTTTTTTGTCTGCCTAATCTTTATGGCAAAAACAGTATCTTTGCCAGTATATCCCTCTAGAAATGTCCTCACTTCTGCGGCAGTAATGTTTGAGAGGAAGCCATAGACCTGAACTGTCTTACTCTTACCCATGGTCTCAATTCACTCTTTGCTCTTACCACTTTAAAACATACAATTTACTGCAAAAAAAAAAAAAACAGACACCAATATATCAATAAATACTGTAAAATGCACCAAGATAGAAGACAGAGTAAGCAGCCATTCAAAGAAACAATCAAACTTTAATAAAGAAAATGGAAAAGAAGCAACAAACATTTTATGTTTTTTCAACTAATGGCCTACGTTGTCCAAACATGTCACTTTTCCTAAAATATCCATGTCATATATATATACACATACACACACACGCAAAAGAAACTTCAACAAGATTTCTTTTCAAGTGTTACAAGTAAATTACAAGAACAATTGCAATTAGAATTACAATTAACACAATCCAAGTAACTATAATCAGAATCAAACATTACAATATGATGAGACTAAAAACAGCAAAAAGCTTAACTCGAATCTTCATATAATATTTACACATGGTAAGACTTAATAGTAGTCTCGTAATGACTAAACCACAAGAAGATGAAATTTATAGCAAAGTGGTGAGTTTATCATGAATGAGAAGGAAAAGAAAATCAAGATTTTAACATCTTCAAAGTCGGTAAATACATTTCCCCCAGAAAAATAACAGCAAGATAAAGCAATACAATCCTAACTATCTATTTCTACGAATCATATAGAAAAAGAAACCAACTTTCCACCATTAGTAATAAAAGAAAGAAAGAGCCTTTACCAGAGAGAAGAATGTAGGAGATCATAAAACGGAGCTAAACCCAGACTCTATTGATTTATTGAGAGTGCAAATAAAGACTCCATCTTTACTTGGGATCTTTGATCGTCAACTCTGAGTCAAGTATAATTATAAGAGACAATACAGAAGACAGGGAGACGAAGAAAAAGGCAGCGACTTTCAGCATTATAGTATAAATTATATATTTATAATTTCTATGGATTTTCCATTTAGCTAACAGCGAATGGTGTTTCGACACGTCAGTCATTTTCTTTTTCTCGTCGAAGATTTTCGCGGAATTTGTAGCATTGGAAAACTGAAAAATCAATGGAAGAAGGACGACAAGGACGTTTTTGTCAGTTTGGCAGTAAGCTTTTGTGAAACTTGCTAACGAAGGAGTTCGTGGGATCCGCTGTGCTCAATCTTATTATAATATATCTACAGATTTAGTCTCTGATTTTTAGTTATTTTATTTAAAGATTATATAAAACATTAAAAAAAACTGAATTGACGCCCGATTTACCAGTTTTGACAATACTGGTTATGAGGGCCTAAACCAACATGATTTTGTAGCATATTAAACAATGGTCTTTCTCAAACATAAGCACTGGATATTTACAATAGGAAACATAAGCTACCAAGATTTACAGATTTACATACTTCAGAAGACGGGAAACATTCGCCGAATCACCTCAATGCAAATGCAATCCGTGTTGAAACCGGTAATCGAGAGACGACATATCCAAAGCTCTCCGAATAGCCGCCTTATCTCGCTTGATATGGATCAGCTTGTCATAAATACACCATGCAAAGCTCAGAAAATGATCCCTGTCCATTCCCTCATTATACTGACCCCAATAACTTGGATGATACGTGACATGGTACCAAGCTGAGGCTTTTGCATATGCATCATCTGATCCACTTCCCTTTTCATTAAACCATGACCTGGCTTCCTTCCTCAATGACTTCACGGCCATACCGATGGCTTCCGCATCTCCTTTCTTCGTGAAAGATCTTGACATTTTCATGATACCTCCGCCGAGTATTTCGGCCTCAGTTTCGATCCCGTAATAGCCCATCAAGTTCCCCAGTTTGTAATCGTAATTACTTTTGTGGAAGAAAGCATCATCGATGTAATCCTCGAAGCCATCAACTTCCATGTCAGGATCATAAAATCTCTGCATTTTTTCCCGAGTTAAGGAATTGATTGAGCATTCATTAGGCGCAAGGCTTTTCACCTCTCGGAAAAGCTTTCCAATAACACTGTGTGATTGGTAACTTGGTTTGTCCGGCTTCTCCATGAAATCTGGATATTCTTTGACCCTCAATTCTTGTGGTATTTCAGCTGGTACACCCGTTTTCGGAAAGTCAACTGCAATTGGGAACAGCTTTGCAAGCGCTAGACACGGGCGGCTCATTGCTTTGCCGGGTTCCCTATCAGCGTAAACAGTATGAGCATTCGAAATGATTCCTAAACTGTCATTGACTATGTAGTTTGTGAAATATTTTTCGATTTCCTGCACAAGCAATATACTGAAATTATCAATAATAGCAAAATTAAATCTCCAAAACCCAACACATAAACCAAAATATTGGTATCGGTTCAAAAACAGAAACAACCACCAAGAACAGATTACATGGTACAAAAACAGATAAACTTGCACCAAAGAACAAACTTCTCTGATTTAGGGCCTTGGAACTCTGAAGTCATTCACAATTTGTTACTTCAGATTCCGATTGTCTAATGCGAATTTACTTTCTGTAAGAAAGATTCAAATAAACTTTTATGCACATACAATCTACCGTAAGAAAAATTATGTTAAAAACTACTCTCAAAATATGATGCAGGATCCAACATGCAATGTTAGATTCAGAGCATGAACTGAATACTTGAATACCTAAAAGAATAATACCTCAATGGTTACTTCATGATCCAATGTAGCACTTGGAGCTGGTGAGTAATCCATAGGCTCGATTTCCTTAGATGGAATCAAATCAGGGTCCCAACAGACAAAGTAGATATCACCATCCAGATCACTTCCAGAACATTCATTCGGATGAGGTCTAAAAACTTTATTCAACTTCGGGTCAGTAAATCACTATGCATGGTGAAATTTCTATATAATACAATCACAGATACCATCCTGTTATTATGTGCAGGATTTAACAATAATATACATTGAAAAATACATGTATTAGGTGCTTTTAACAACTTAAAAGCAATTTTTAAAGTGCTTTTAAAAAAAAATATGTGCTTTTAGTTGCTTTTAAAAGTTGATTTTCTACCCAAATTCAAAAGCTACATTTTATGGCTTTTGCGGTGAATAAACTAATTTGAAAAATAAAACTACTTTTTTACCCTCTATTATTTAATTATAATTGATTGTTAAACTAAATTTATACATAATTATAAAATAATATATATGCAATAGTATTTATATTGAGAATAAATTTTTTATTATAGTTTATATTTTTGAATTAAAATTTTTATTATATTTTAAGTTGATTTATTTTTAAATTAATTTTTTATTATAATTTAAGTTAATTTATTTCATACATCATAATATTAACAAATTTGAACATCACCCCAAGTTCACTTATTTTACTTTACAATACTATGTCTAAAATAGACATTTTGTCCTCTTAAAATTACTTTTTGATATCAATGACAAATACTAACCCAACTTTTTAAAGCTACTTTTCTACCACACTTTTAAAATCACTTTTTCCACCGTATTTTTTAAAAGCAGTGTTAAACTAAGCCTAAGAAAAATAAAGAATAATGGTGAAGTAAGACTGCCTACAGAATAGCACATTCTGTTTTTCAGGTTTCACTGCTAACGGTCTGTAATTACGACGTTCTTCGGGGGGTTCTCTCCTCTTGTCTTACCAGCTCTCGAGCTTGGTACATGTGAATCAGGTATTCCGAGCCAAGCATGCCAAGCCAAAAACCAGGAACAATGGCCGGTTATAACTATGAAGTTCTAAGGAACAAGACTAGTTAAACAAAACTTCCTTCCAAGAGGAATGTTGGTGCAAATAAGTATAATCTCAGAAGTGAAAACATCGTGTTCCAAAATATAAACCTAATTGTTTAGTCTACGAAAGACTTCCAAAATTCTGTTCAACTCACAAGTCACAATGATAATAAAAAACCGCATTTGAAGACTGAATTATATAAACTAAACACCAACTAAAGTTCAAAACAAATTGACTGAACGAATGTACCCAGGCAAGGTCTTAAGTAGGTCATAACAGCAACTCGGCGATTTGAACAGCGTTAAGTGCAGCTCCCTTACGTACTTGGTCACCGCAAACAAAGATGTCCAACCTGTTTTAAGATTTCATATTAGCGTGAAAATTCTCTAAAAGGACCAAAAGAGAGTAGGAAAGAGATTAAATTTACCCATGATTTCCTTCTTGAGACAAATCTTTGCGAATTCTGCCAACTGCAACATCGTCTTTGTTCGATACTTCCAATGGTGTAGGGAAGTGATTAGCACTGCGGTCATCAATAACTACAACCCCAGGAGCTTTTTTCAAAATTTCTCTTGCGGTATCCTGATCAACAAAGAATTTACCAAATAAAAAGTTCAAGTTTGGAAAAGGTGTATCAAGTAATCAACATATCGACCAGCATTGACATTTTTCTGAAACCTGGAAAATTCGGTTTCGTTTCATAAACTTAAAGATGAATGTGGAGTATGTAAATGCATCGGATAGCTATACTGACAAAAAAAAGATCAAATGCTTGTAACTTTCTTCACTTTCGTTTCATATATTGAAGATAAAATTGCATCTTTATATAGAGTAAAATATTACCTCATCAAGGGGCTTCTCAAACTGAAGATTCACACTCTCAGCATGTGCACGCATCACAGGGACTCGTATGCATGTAGCAGTGACTTTAACATTATTGTCATTCTGAGAAAAACGGTAGAGGCGAACAAACGCGACAAAACATGATTATATTAGATGATTTTACCTTCTCATATAGAAAATTCAAATGAAAAAGACATTATATAATTTTATATATCCAGCACTTAATTACTTACCCAGATTTTCCTGGTCTCTTTTACCATTTTCATTTCCTCTTCATTATATCCATTATCGAGAACAGGGGCATTATGTGAGAACAAATTAAAAGCATACTGCAAAAGTAAAATAAATAATCATAAGAAACCTGATGAGATGTAAAGATATTCACAAATTACAAGATACTGTCGAACAAATAGACATACTTGCTGCTTAAAGATGTTACAAGTTGGTGGTTTCCCTTCCAAGACCTGAAACAAAATGCAGCAAGGAATCAATTTAGAAGGAAATCTCATATAAAAAGTAAACAATAATACCAAAAAACAGAAAACAGAACTTAATCAAACAACCTCATGGGTTTGTAGCTCGAGCTCGTGCATGGCAGCAGCACCAGCACCACTAGCTGCCTGATATGTACTAACCACCATTCGTGTCACCTGCAACACACCACAGGCAAGAATCAAATGTTTTAAGATGCTTAATGCAGTACAGTTACAACTTAACCATTGAAAACCAACAAAAGCTTTGAACAAGATCAATTGATATCCTACACCAAAGTTTTTTTTCTCAATATCTCATGAAAATCAATCCACTATAAAATTAAAACCATTCAAATCATTAAATCACACTAATTTAAACTACAATTATTCATTGCCTAGTAGCTTCAAGCCATCACTTATTCATTCAAACTCAATATGCCTTCAATTTCTTGCCTAGTTTACCTTATATTGACCTTTTACAAACAAAATAAATCCATCTAATTTAGCAACAAACAAGCCATGAAAAACCAAATTCTATATCAATCAAAATGTATAAATATCTATGAACCACTAAGAAAATGATTGTATAATAAAAATGGAAACTTTATATAATACCTTGGCACGGCGATGAAGAGGGGTAGCAGCCATTAAACAGATAATCGTAGAACAATTCGGGTTTGCTATCAAAGCACCCTTTTTCATCCCAACTTTAATCCCGTCCATTGCTTCCGGATTCACTTCAGGAATAACTAAAGGCACCCCATCGACCATTCGAAAGGCAGAGCTGTTATCGACCACGATGGCGCCTTTTTCGACAGCAATGGGACCGAACTCTTTGCTTATCGATCCACCGGCACTGAAGAGCGCGATGTCGACGTCGTCAAAGCTGTCGGAAGTGAGTTCTTGGACTGTGAAGGTACGGTCTTGGAACGAAATGGACTTGCCAGCGGAGCGTTTGGAGGCGAGGAGCTTGAGGGAACGGTAAGGGAAGTCACGGTCGGAGAGAACGGATAGGAATTCTTGGCCCACGGCGCCGGTGACGCCGACGACGGCGACGGATGGTCCCGATTCTTGGAAAGACATCCGGACCTTGGTGGGGAGTTTGTCTTGTTGGAATTTGGGTTTTGGGGTAGAGAGGAAATGGAGTTTGAGAGGGTGGCTGAGGGAAGCCATTATCGGGTTCAAGGAAGAATTCAGGTGATAGGGAGAAATGGGGGCAAATAGCATGGAAGTGGTGGCGGCGGCGGGAATGGTGGCTGTAAGCTGCTGTGCTGGCTGCTGCTCCTATCGTATTCAAATGCTGATTTATAAGAGAATGGAAAAGTTAAGATACTTTGTAAGAACCAGTGGCGGTACGTCAGGCTGGGGACTTTCGACCCTTGGTTTAATAAAATCATGGTTAAATTCTTTGACTAGTCCCTATAGGATGTATAAGTTGTAGTTTAGTCTCAAACTCAAATTTAGACATTGTAATTTTCGAATCTTCAAACTTCAGTCTTCGCCATTATTATGGAAGCGCAGGTGCAGTTTGGTGATGGATACCGGTTTCATTGAGAAAGGCGACCTTCTCCATTATTGCTTGATTTTTATGAGACATATTATTGAGGCACGAGACTCAATGTCGACTATCACAGCTAATGTGAGATCTTCATCCTCGTGGCAGCCTCCTGCTGATGGGTGGATAAGATTAATACTGGTGGAGCGGTAAGTGCTCGAGGTGGTGCTGCTGCCGGCGGGGTAATTAAGGACGAGAGAGTGTAGCGATGTCCCTTTCGCTAAAAAACGGGTTTTCGAAGTGTTGGTTGTCTTTAGGATATTAAAATATTCATTTCGTGGGGTTTTAAAAATGTCGTATTTTATTTATAAAAAAAAGGAGTCGCCACCGACCACTGTGGTAGGCCGGACACCATAAAACCAGAGAGTTGAAAACTATTGGGTTCGGGAGTCGGTTACGGATGGGGAAGGAATAGCACCCCCACACCGCCCAAAATTGGTACTTTAATAATTACCGCTTTATTAAAATTAAACTTTCCGGATTAAAGTGACGATTAAGTTAAGATTCGGTTATAGGTGCGAGTAGATTTTAAAGGCCCCGTTATCCAAGAATAAACGTTCAACCACCATCACTACGCCTGATACTGGTCCCGTTTATGCTCGGATAAAAGGGCACCGCATTGACAATTTATATTCCATTATGCAACCTAGAGCTAATTAAATAAATAAATATATAAAACATTCACATGGAGATGGTATGTACAAAAAACATAAAAAAGGGGAATACTACAAAATTAATAAGAAGATAATAAAACAAATGAACAAAAAAGACACGTCATAATAATAAAAAGACAAAATAAAGACATGAACAAGACAAAACATTATTTAAAAACTAAATTAATTAATCCTAACATACTTAAACACATACACAACATGATACTAAAACATAAAAAGGAACATCATAATATTAAACAAAAATAATGAAATGCATGAGCATATATATAAATAACACATACAAGGATCAAAACTTCATACAAAAAGAACATAAACGCATGGACATGGTAAAGAGAAGAACAACATGCTTTTAAATCAAACTAATTAACTATACCATACTTGGACATAAAAACCAATGCAACATGTGCACGATATATATAGAGAGCAAGAAAGATACTAAATTAGCAAAACAACTCCGCATAAAATTATACTAAAACTTTATCATATGACACAATTTTTATATCAAGGATTTCACTAATATTAACACAGTCATGGCAAGAAACGTACATGGGCTAAAAATACGATACACACATAAATTACTCTAAAAACTTAAGATATTTAAATAAAATAATAAAATAAAAAGGGATGCAAGCATGAACTATTGGATTTAATAAAAACAAAATAACATTAACATAACACATATTAATAAAGCTCTAAAAAACATACCATAACACATGCCAAGCATATCACCTTAGACTAACATGTGATCTACAATGTAAAATAATCGTAAAACTCATGTAAACATACTACCAATTAAACTAAACATAACATATAAAACAAACATGCACATAACACGAACAAATAAAACATGATATCACCCATATTAATACACATATTGAAAACATAATATTTAAACGTAAATACACACACAAAAGAAAAGCAATACAAACATTATAAGAAAATAAAAACAAGGATAAAATATTTAATACATGAAAAGGGACTGAAATGCAATGAAATGAAACATAACGGCAGAAATTAAAAACGATTTAAGGACGAAATTTCAAGCTACACAAAACCTGAAGGGACTGGCTATGTAATTTGCCCCTGGGGCAAGCTCAAAGTGCAAGAAATAGAAACGCGGAAGGACTTTGAAGGTATTTATGCCATTTAAGATCTGATCCAATTTAATTTCGGGATTGAATTGAATGAAAGTGAAATGGAGATGCTGATTTGAAATAAAAAAGGGATGCAAAAGCATGCGGTAATAGAGAACAGGGATTGAAAATGCAATTATCCCATGACCAAAAATAAAAGCGGGAAAGCGTAAGAGGACCTCTCATGCAATTAGACCATTTGCCAAAAACGCGGATCCTCCCCGGGCATCCGGGTCACCGCAGGTCGGGTCGCTACAAAACTACGTCGTTTCATTTGTATGGGTTTAAAATAGATGGGGTTTCATTTTTCAATGGCAAACTGAAATAATAACCTAAAACCCTATCTCAATCCTCTCATTCTTTCACTCGACGGCGCCGCTCCCCATGGGGACCTCCATGCTCGGCCGGCCTTTACGCGTCGTACAACGGCGGCTCGACGTCACGGCGAAGAGAAAACGACGGCAGCAACCCTGGAGCGAATGGTAAGCCTTTCGAAACCCCTTTTTTGACTCGAATAAACAACAAAGAAACTTTAGATTTCGAACTAAAAAAACAACAGATTTCTTTGAATTTTTTCTTTGTATTGATCTGAAATTTTCTTTTCGAATCCTTTCTTACAAAAGTATTTTGAACTCAAAAGTCCCCCCCAAAATTTTGTTTTCTAAAATCGACCCCCTCTGGATCCTCTCTCCCCTCCTTTACAACATGCAAAAATAGTAAAAGTAGATCTAGTGTTTTTTGTTGACAAGCAATTGATTGGATATGAAATCTCAGAACCCATGCTTGATCTGACTTGTTTATTTGTTTCTTGCATGTCCGGTTTGGTGAGGGCCGGTGAGATCGTACGTCGGCAGCAGGCGGAGCGGTGATGCGGCCACGTGGCAGAGAAGATAAGAAGTTATCTCAGCCAGATCTGCTTTCGGCCGTTGGATCAGATTTGATCCAACGGTTAGGATCACTTGGGGCATGAACGGTCACGATCATTTCTGGAGTGCGTGGTGGTTGCTGGAGATGATAACACGTGGCAGAGGAGATCAAACGGTCTCGCGCGTGAAGTCGAACGGCCCGGAGGTATGCTTCACGTGCGCTAGATGGCTCATATCGGGTTGATCGTGGCCGTTGGATCTGGATTTGATCCAATGGCCCTCCCTCAGCTGCTGCAAGAAAAAAATGATATTAGATATCATATAGGGTTTTAGGGTTAATTAGATTGGATTGGGCTGGCCGAAAATGGGCCTTGTAAATTATATTATATATTTTTTGGGTTTTTGTAATATTATGGGGACTTTGACTGTTATTATAATATTTGGGTTTTATGTTATGGATTTTATTTTACATTTGTCCAATAATAATAATAATAATAATAATACGATATTACATACATACGTACACGTGCATACTCATATACGTGTAACATACGAATACACATGCAAACATTAATTAATGTAACATACTAACATACATGCATATAATCATACACGTAATGTACACATACAAACAATGTATACATAAAGCATAAACACGTATGACACAAATAAATGTTAACACATACATAATATGTTTAATATGCATGCACTTACATGCATCACGCCTATTTCTCACACACTTTAATCACATATAATATGCATACATACAATAATTATTAAACTAACACAATACTTATATACCGGATAAAAATGAGTGATTACATAGAGGGCAATGGATATATGGTTTTTCGAGTATGGGCGGATGTAGCATATTAAGTGGGGTACAATTAACCCCACTTGATTTGTTGCTATGTAATTTTTAATGGGTAATATAGATTTTTTTATAGAAAATATTATATTTGATCTCACTTAATTTATTAGGGTGTGAGATCAACGATACTTTATTATAGTAAAATAAAATTTTTTAATTTAATGGTATAATCGGTATAACCTACAAATTTGGTAGTATTTGGTGTAGTTTACTTTATTATTATTATTATTATTATTATTATTATTATTATTATTATTATTATTATTATTATTATTATTATTATTATGACTATGGCATGCAAACTCCCAATGGGCCAATCTCAACCCCTTTAAACTAAACCCCAAAACGTAAAGCTTCTTCACACTGAATAACAATAAAACATACATTACCCCTAGTTTTTGTATTAGTTTGAGTTAAATGCGCCCATTAGAAATTCGGAGGAAATAAACCTCTAATCTTAATCTAAACTCACAGACACAGTACGATAATCTATGGACTTGAATCGATCCATCTGCTTCCGGCAAAAATATAGTTCATACTTTTTTTTTGCTACATATATAGCTCATACTTTTGTCTAAGGTTTAGAGTTATCTGTTTGTATTCATATTTTATTCAAGTTTTTTTGTTAAATTTTTAATTTTTTTATTATTTTAAGTTGCTATTTTTTGTGTCGATGGTTATAAGAAAAAGTCTAAATTATGTGTTTAATTTTACGATTATAGTTGTAAATTCACATTGTAATTTTCGATATTTTATCTTTTGAACACAACTAGGAATAGAAAATCATCTGCCTGTTTTCGATGTCTTACTTATGCCCCCACACTAAAAACTTAGGCTTAGGGTTAAGGTTTAAGGCTACGGTTTAGGATTAGATTTTAGATAATTTGTGGTAGGGTATATTTTTTAGAGTTTAGGATTTAGAATTTAAAATTAAGATTGTGATTTATAATTTAATATTTTAGTGTTACTGTCACGGGGTCATTACCCTCTTCCCAAAAAACATGTCTGATAGGATGTGCAGCGCCACCGTATTTATATCTCAATACTTCATTTTTTTTTCTTTCTGATGTGGGATTAATGATCCCGTCTCTTCTCAGGCATGACATTCTCCCCCACTCAACCTCGTGACGCCCTCATCATGAGCTTCCGCTCTCGTGATGGGCCACCTTGTCACAATTGTCCACCATGCCTACCTCACTCATGGGCACTCGGCGTAAAATCGGACAGTAAAGGGTCGCTCTGATACCACTTGTCACAGGGCCATTACCCTCCTCCCAAAAGACATGTCTAATAGGATGTGCAGCGCCACCGTATTTATATCCCAAGACTTTTTTTTTTATTTTCGATGTGGGATTAATGACCCCGCCTCTTCTCAGGCGTGACATTATGCATAAAAAAGACACTAAAAAGGTAAATATTTATTCCATAAACCACCGACTTCTATAAAAAAGAGTTGATCTCATACCGATTAAATAATAATTAATTATTTTAAGTTATAGGTTTAATTTCTATTTTTAATTGATATTTTAAGATCTTATATTTTAATTCGTGTATTTTTTGAATTATAATTATTTTTAAAAGAATTGTAGTTAAAATTTTAAAATTTAAATAATTTGACCACCATTTTAAAAAGTGCGGTTAAAATTATTTATTTTTTTAATATTCACTTTACAATATCTATATTACGGAGAAAACTTTATATATTTACTAGGTAATCTACCCGGCTGACATGTCACTTCAAGTGCCAAATTTTTCAAACTCAAATAAATAGTGAAAAAGCATTAATTTAATATAAAAGACAAAAGTTATTACTCCATTAATTAATTATCCCACTCCTATTAAGTCAAATAATTATACATAATTGAAAATTTTAGTGTTCCAAAAAACAATAAAGAAAAAAGAGTGTGAAAATTAGGTAATAATATTTTTATTTTAGGCAAGAAAATAGATTATAAGCACCTACGTCTGAAGATAAAGGGATAAAAATTTAGATCGTTTTTTTACTATTTGGTTTTATCTCTTCTCTTTATTTATGTCTTGTACACTCGAATGTAAAAACAAGAATTTTAAATTTATATATTTGTCAGTAAAATCATTTATTTTTGTGAAAAAAGATATTGAAAATCCATATACTTTAAAAAATCATCTCATTATAAAAATAAATAGTGTTCACATGTATATGTGTTTGTTTCAAATACTATTAATAAATACAGGGGACAATATTTGTATATGAACTTAATTTCATAGTTCTGATTGTATTTAGAGTTTTAGTCTAATTTGACATCTGAACTTTTGTCATATGTTTATGTATTTCACTTTGTGTCAAATGTATGTCATTTTTTTAAAAGTAGATAAATGTTCAATATCTTTTTCCAAAAAAAATAAATAATTTACCGACAAATATATAAATTTAAAATATTTGTTTTTTTAAGTGTACTAGACAAAAACAAAAAAATGGATAAAACTGAACAGTAGAAAACGACCCAAAATCGTATCCTTTCTTCTCCAAGCATCGGTGCTCACTCGGGTCTGTGTGTAAAAAGTCCAATATAAGTAATTCGATCTAAAAATTTAGATAACCCGATTTATTTTTTATTTCTATGTACTTTGAATCGAATAGGAATCACTTAAATTGTAGTTTTGGATTATTAAAAAATTAAAAAAAAACTTTTAACCCTTTAGAGTTTAGACATGTCTAACCTTATCCCTTGATTATATGATTTTTGAATATAAGCTCTCAAAATTTACAAATTTTGTGTGTAATTTGGACTTGAATTTGACGCTGTTGGAGAATGATTTACAAATTTTATTATTGGTAGATTTATTTCATTAACAATATTTTAATTAATTTATTAATCTGACTTTATTGGTAGATTTTTATAAAAAAAATCTAGTGATATTACATTCTTTTTCTTGTTGGTGAAATTATTATTTTTAATTCATATAGTTTGAAATTTTAATTTAATTTAAAGATTAACGTATGTTTCATAATTCCAAAAATATGGAATTTAAATTTGATTTTTTGTCAAACCAAGTCATATTCGGATATAAACATTTTATCTAAAATTTTGGATATCTAAAAAATTGAATATTGAGTTTTTGCATATCGGATGCAAATCATTATTTTAGTGATTCAAAAATGCTAGTATTCAAAATTTTAGATCGAATCATATCCGATATCCAAAATTGCACACGCATAATGCTAATAGTCTTGTATTGACCTAAAATATAAATATTACTCTATACTTTTTCACTCTTTTTTTCTATTTTTAGAATAATTAAATTTTCAATCATATTAGCTACTTGACTTAATAGCATTAATTTATTGGTAAAAATGTATTAATTATATTATATTTATAGTCTTGAAAAATATTTATTGGTAAAAGAAATATTGAGTGATTTGTATTACCAAGTTAAACTTTTAAAAGATATTTTTAATTTTTTTCTTCACTCATATTTATTTAAGTTGACTTGTCATGTGCTACCTAAGTTGGGTAGATGACCCAGTGAGTGAATGTAGCATTGCCCCTATATTATTTAGACTTTTCTCCACTCGTAAATCAAAAAACATTAAACGTTTAAATATGTTTGATCTCTCACATCCTCTTGTATCAACGACAATATTAATCAAATTATACTTGACTAAAATTAACTAAGTTCAAACTATATTGGACTAAAATTAACTAAATTTAATTACAAGAATTTATATCCAATTAAACTAGACCTCGAAAATAGCAAAACCTAACTCGAAAAAGATTTGGGAAGCAAAGGATTTGGAATTAGTCCTGTATTACCACTTGTTTTTTTATTACTTTAAGTTGAATGCTCCAATTAGAAATTTCTCTTACATTTTCTAAGAGGGATACTAAAACCCTAATCCGTCTCCCACTTTCAAGCTTCCGTTTTTATCATCAGAAACAGCAATGGCTTCCATCTTCAGGAACTCGAAACTAGCAATCCCTAGATCATTTTTCTCTACTCATACTGTAAAACAAAACCCACCATTCCCTTCTTTCAAAGCAGCAAAATCAGCCATTATATCCGAAAAAACCCCTGAAAAGTTGGCAGAAATCTTCCAACAATGTTCCCATTTGCCGACTTTCCTCCGCCACCGCCCCATCTACCAACTCTCCATCCGCAAGCTAGCTCGCGCCAACCGCCTCGACCTCGTCGACCGCCTCCTCGAGACCCAAAAGCTCAATTCGCAAAACACCCCCGCCCTCAAATCCGAAGGCTTTTGGATTCGTCTCATTATGCTTTACTCAAATGCTGGGATGGTCGAACAAGCACTCCAAACGCTCGACGAATTGTCTCAGAAAAGGTATTCCAATGTAACTGAAAAATCCCTCTGTGCTATTCTTACGGTTTATCTTAACAATGGGATGTTTGAGAAATTACACGATTGTTTCAACACTCTTCCCTCAAAGCTCGGCGTTAAGCCAACGGTAGTATCACATAACTTGGTGCTGAAAGCGTTTGTGAAAGAAAACAAGATAGAATCAGCGCGGGAATGGGTTGAGAAAATGGGTGTGAGTTCAAATATTGATACTTATAACATATTGCTAGGAGCTTACTTGAAGAATGAGGACCAAAATGGATTTGATGGGATTATGAAAGAGATTTTAAAGAAAGGGATTGAAGGCAGTTTGACTACTTATAACCATAGGATTTCGAGGTTATGCAAGAGCAAAGAATGTGCTAGGGCTAAGAAGTTGTTAGATGAGATGGTTTCAAAAGGGTTGAAGCCAAATGCAGCTAGCTATAATACTATCATTGATGGGTTTTGTAGGATAGGAGATTCAGAATCGGCTAAGAAGGTTTTGGATAAGATGTTGAGTGATGGGTATGTTTTACCTTGTTCGTTTACTTATTATAGTTTGATTCGGAGTATGGTGAACGAAGGGGAGCTGGATTCGGCTTTGGAAATGAGTAAGGAAATCATAAAGAAGAAATGGGTACCTCCATTTGAGGCCATGGAGGACTTGGTTAAAGGATTGGTAAAAAGGTCGAGGTCGGAGGAAGCTAAGCAAGTTGTCGAGAAGATGAAAAAGAGGCTCAAAGGGGATGCTTTAGAATCATGGGGCAAAATTGAAGCTGCTCTTCCTCTATAAAATTACTGAAGCTATGGTGAGGTCTGGTCAAAGGTTTGAAGGGTTGCTCTTCCTCCATGGAGTTATCACAAGATATGGTCATTTCTATATGGTGAAATGGATATTAAGCTTCTGAATTTAACAATTTTGTTGTGTCAGATTAATCTTGTGATTTTATGTTTTGAGGATATTTTGGAAAAGAACGATTCTTTAACAGTAATAATTCTTTAGCAGGAAAATCCGGTTGGTTTCATTATTCGTTTCGAGTACTTTCTCCACTATATTAGAGTATACACTTTCCTTTACGCCATTAAGATACACAGCTTATTAGTAAAGAATACATATAGTGGTGGGGCATCAGCTGTAGGGTAGGTTATACGTGAGCATCTTTGTAAAAGAAATCACACATTTGTTCACATTCTTTAGAATATGTGCTGCATATTTGGTGAGCAGTTCCAATGATTGTATTCGGTTGCCATATCAACAGTCATAAAATTCCATATACATTATTATACCACAAAAATACAATCTCTCCCTTTTTGAATCAAATGAAGGGTACAATGAACATATATTCTTTTAATTAGAAGAAAAGGTAGGGTTGTCTAGGGTTTAAATCCAGTACTAAGCATGCTCGTTTATGAATACGATGAACATATTGGTTTCTCTGTTTCTTTTCTGTTAACTTGTTAAATTATGATAGTTAGATCTGGTAAACAGCTTGTTTAACTCTTGGCTGTGATACTCAGTGTGTATATTCTGGTGTTTTCCTCTGAATCCTTGAGGCCTTGAGTAGAAACCTCGGCAGGCCAGCCTTGTACCCTGTTTTCCTCACATCTTGAACTTGGTCTCTGTATTCCCTGAACGTAAACCTTCTATAAATGGAAGGTTTTATGCAGCTCTCGATCGAAGAATTGTTGTAAGGGCAGAGGAAATAAGCTATGGAGTATCTCTCCATTGTTGCATTGGTCACCACCTTGTGTTCCACGCTTTTGTAAACGTCGTTGCTCCATGCCTGTAAAATTTTACACTCTGGGGATTTAGATTTTCAGACAAATTAATATGTTGGGAAAGTGAAAGATGAAAACTGGGTTTGTTTTTTCGAACCTGGAAAAGGTCGCCAATGTTGACTATGAGAGCATCTTTGTTAGGTTTGACAGTCACCCACTTGGAGTCTTTCATGAGTTGAAGCCCCTCGACTTGGTCTTGACAAAAATAGTTAGGAAATTGCTGTCGGTGTGGGGCACTAGGCTGGTAATCTCCGGAGATATTGGACATGCTGGGTAGTGATTCAGGCGAAGGAAACATATCGTTTCGTTGCATATATTGTCGATCGGAGCTTGCTTTCCGTGTTCTAAGTTTTCTGTCAGGATCCTTGCTAGAAGCCTCGACAGCTCCGACATGGCTGCTACGAAACATGTCATCACTTCCCTGTAAAAAAAAACAGAGCAATGTGGTAACAAGTCAATTACCCGAAGCCATTTCAACCTGTGGTTTATAAATGATTTATATCGAAAATGATTCAAACTAAAAATGACCCCACACGAAATGGTTAACCCGAAGTAACTTGAAATGGAATGGTATGAACTGAAATAAAATTATTTGAAAAACTCAACTGTTCCAGCTCGAATGATTCGAATCCGATTCTATCCAAACTCAAGACTAATGGTGTTTGGTTAGTCTCTTACCTTAAAGATGTGAACTCTCCATAACAAGCTTCATCGGAGACCTTAGTGAGAGGGACATGAAAGGCTTCCGACCAGGAGAATTGGTTAGGACAAGTAGCCCTAGGACTTCCCCACCTGTAAAATTATTCAAAACTCCACTTCTAGCTTTCGTTTCAAACGGTGCTTGGAACAATTTCACTTGCTCCCTTCTCATCTTCTCGACCAGCTGAGGGCTAATGCCATGGTTCACCACTTGGAAAAACCCCATTCTGACAACGCTTTACAAACCCCGACAGCACAAGCTCGGCGAAACATTTCGTTGTCACTCGTTAGAGCGGACAAGTCGATCAAAGGAAGCTGGGCATTCTTCCATGGTGACTTGGCTTTGGGGTTCATTGCATTGGGTCGAGTGGCATGAGAAAAGTGTTCCATAATGGTCGAGCAGAGGTGGGGCTGAATCTGAATGAACCATTGCTAATGGACCAAACACGAAAGAGTAATGAAAATGAGTATATGTATATGTATGTATATATGGTTCTTGTATGTGAATTGCAGGGTGGAAACTTGGAGGGTTAACTCGGTTTATAAATGGTTCGGGGACAGGGTTTGGGAGAAGTGTCCAATGGCAAAGACAGCAGGCTGGAAGCCACCAAATGTAGACAGATGTCAAAACGGAGAGCGTTTCACTCTTTTATTGTCCCAGACAATCAAGTATTGTGCAGGAGGGTGGGAAAATGATAAGAAAACGTGTAACACCCCGAATTTTTTCCTCAATTCTAAAATTTTAAAATTTCAAATCCTTAATTTAAAAACTTTAATTTTTAAAATTTCTAAATTCAAAATCTTAAAAATTAAGAATTTAAATATGAAACTCTAATTAAGAAATTTGGGAATTAATTGAATTTTAAACAACTTAGTGACATTTTTTTATAAAGAATTGATATTTGATATCTATTTTGTGAACCCTAGAAAAGTACAAGGACTTACCTTGTAATTTATCCAAAGTTTTGTATATATATATATATATATAGGTCACGCCCAATTTTTTTCACCTAGCCGCATCTTCTCCTCTCTCCCAATCGGTTCGAAACCATCTCCCTTTTCTTTTTTTATTTTATTTATTTAATTCGATCAAACCCTGCTGAATCTCTGGCAACGGTCAATTCAACTATGTCTTCGGTTGATATGAAGATCAACTATTCGAATCAGATAAATATTCATTAAATTTCATTAGATTAGTATTTAGGAATAATTCTTTGATCATAATGATAATAGTAATAGTGTTATCGTAGGATTATTCTCATAGGTACCAATCCAGCTGGACCCCGTACTTTTGATTATGAGAGACTCGTCATATAGTAGGTTGAGTTTGCTTCGGCTAAGGTGTGTTTTCTTCCGGTGCTATAAATAAATAATTTTATTGCTTGATTATGATCTGCATTATGGCTTTTATGGTTGACATCATATGCATGTGATTTTAGAATGTGTTTTAATTATGATTTATGAAATATTTGATTTACGAAATATTGGATTTACGGGACTATGATTTACAGAATTATGGACTATGATTTATGACATATGTTTATGAAATATCGGATTTATGGAACTTTGTTTATGAAATTTGAGTTTTAAACATCATATATGTATAAGCGTAGGCTGGGATGTGTACGCAGGAAGTTTAGTGGTTTCACCATTCGGGCTGAATTTCGCTTCGGATCAGTGGCTCCACCTTCGGGTCGAGATTCCACTTCAGATGGTGACGATGTAGCGAGGAGGTTATGGGAACCTTTCTCATCTTTGGCGGACGTAGTTGGGATGCATTACATTACGCTTGTGATATTGTACCATTGTTTTACGTTTTAAAGAAACTTGAGAAAATATTACTTTGTTTTACGATTATGGTTTTCTTGCACTTTAGAGACACGCTAAACTCTTTAGCTTACTCCCCCATAGTATTCTCTTATAGATATCTTTGGACATTAGGCGACGCGTTACTTGGAGGATCTCACATTTTATCTGGTTATTTTATTATTAAGTAAGCAACTATTTTTAGTTATTCAGATTATTATTTCGAGACATTGATGTGATTTTAAACTTTGAGACTAATTATGTTTTGCGATTATTTTTACCATTCATTTATTATGATTTTTTTATTCAGATATTTTTATTAATCATTCGGATATTGATTATAACATTTGTGTTTTATTTATTATAAGTGATTTATAAATTATTGTTTATATTCTTTCTAAATTAAAGTATAATTTTTAAAACTAGTTTTCTTGAGGGTTGAGTTTTCAATCGTAACTTCCTAAATTTGGTTTTTTCTTCTGGGCCGAATTTAGGGGGTTACATTTAGTGGTATCAGAGCCAAGTTCAACTCTTGGACTGTGAGGCTCACATGAAATTTTAAACCGAAAATGATTTTTGCATGCATATTAAATATTTTTAGGCAAAATGGGATTTTCGGATAAATTGTTATTTTAAAGAATTAAAGATATATTTTTGAATATAAACTCTAAGTATCACATCTAATTCTAAGAGTATTTCCTTTTGTAGATAGATTACTATGCCACCTTTTATGTTGAAGGATGATGAATTTAGAACGGAGAATTTTAAGTTGTGTCTGTTAATTTTTGGGATCTATCGCTAAGTTTAAAAATTTCGAGGATGAAATTTCTTTTAAGGGTGGAAAGTTGTAAAACCCCGAAATTTTTTCCCAATTATAAAACCCTAAAATTCCAAATTCCGAATTTAAAAACCATAAATTCAAAACCCTAAGAATTAGGAATTTAAATATGAAACCCTAATTAGAAAATTTGGGAATTAATTGAATTTTAAACAATTTAGTGACATTTTTATAAAGAATTGATATTTGATATCTATTTTGTGAACTCTAGAAAAGTACAAGGACTTACCTTATAATTTATCCAAAGTTTTGTATATATATATATATATATATATATATATATATATATATATATATATATATATATATATATATATAGGTCTCGCCCAATTTTTTTCACCCAGCCGCATCTTCTCCTCTCTCCCAATCTGTTCGAAACCATCTCCCCTTTTCTTTTTTTATTTTATTTATTTAATTCGATCAAACCCTGTTGAATCTCTGCCAACGATTAATTAAACTATGTCTTCGATTGATTTGAAAATCAACTATTCGAATCAGATAAGTATTCATTAAATTTAATTACATTAGTATTTAGGAATAATTCTTTGATCATAATGATAATAGTAATAGTGTTATCGTAAGATTATTCCCATAGGTACCAATCCAGCTGGACCCCGTACTTTTGATTATGAGAGACTCGTCATTCAGTAGGTTGAGTTTGCTTCAGCTAAGGTGTGTTTTCTTTCGGTGCTATAAATAAATGATTTTTATATGGTTTTATTGCTTGATTATGATCTACATTATGGCTTGTATTGTTGACATCATATGCATATGATTTTAGAATGTGTTTTAATTATGATTTATGAAATATTTGATTTACGAAATATTAGATTTACGGAACTATGATTTACGGAATTATGGACTATGATTTATGGATTTATGACATATGTTTATGGAATATCGGATTTATGGAACTTTGTTTATGAAATTTGAGTTTTAAACATCATATATGTATGAGCATAGGCTGGGATGTGTACGAAGGAAGTTCAGTGGTTTCACCTTTCGGGCTGAATTCCTCTTCGGATCAGTGGCTCCACCTTCGGGTCGAGATTTCACTTCAGATGGTGACGATGTAGCGAGGAGGTTATGGGAACCTTCCTCATCTTTGGCGGACGTAGTTGGGATGCATTGCATTACGCTTGTGATATTGTACCATTATTTTATGTTTTAAAGAAACTTTAGAAAATATTACTTTGTTTTACGACTATGGTTTTCATGCACTTTAGAGACACGCTAAGCTCTTTAGCTTACTCCCCCATAGTATTCTCTTATAGATATTTTTGGACATTAGGCGAAGCGGTACTTGGAGGATCTCACATTTTATTCGGTTATTTTATTATTAAGTACGAAACTATTTTTAGTTATTCAGATTATTATTTTGAGACATTGATGTAATTTTAAACTTTGAAACTAATTATGTTTTGGGATTATTTTTACCATTCATTTATTATGATTTTTTTATTCATATGTTTTTATTAATCATTCGGATATTGATTATAACATTTATGTTTTATTTATTATAAGTGATTTATAAATTATTGTTTATATTCTTTCTATTAAGTTTTCAATCGTAACTTCCTAAATTTAGTCTTTTCTTTTGGGTCGAGTTTAAGGGGGTTACATTTAGTGGCATTAGAGCCAAGTTCAACCTTCGGACTATGAGGCTCACATGAAATTTTAAACCGAAAATGATTTTTGCATACATATTAAATATTTTCGGGCAAAATGAGAATTTTGGATAAATTGTTATTTTAAAGAATTAAAGATATATTTTTGAATAGAAACTCCAAGTATCACCTCTAATTCTAGGATTATTTCCTTTTGTAGATAGATTACTATGTCACCTTTTATGTTGAAGGATGAGGAATTTAGAACGAAGAATTTTAAGTTGTGTCGGTTAATTTTTGGGATCTATCGCTAAGTTTAAAAATTTTGAGGACGAAATTTCTTTTAAGGGTGGGAGAATTGTAACACCCCGAATTTTTCCCCCAATTCTAAAACCCTAAAATTCCAAAACCCTAATTTAAAAACCCTAATTTTTAAAATCCCTAAATTTAAAGCCCTAAGAATTAAGAATTTAAATATGAAACCCTAATTAGGAAATTTGTGAAAGAATTGAATTTTAAACAATTTAGTGACCTTTTTATAAAGAGTTGATATTTGATATCTATTTTGTGAACACTAGAAAAGTACAAGGACTTACCTTATAATTTATCAAAAGTTATATATATATAGAGAGAGAGAGAGAGAGAGAGATCACGCCCAATTTTTTTCACCTAGCCGCATCTTCTCCTCTCTCCCAATATGTTCGCAACCATCTCCCTTTTCTTTTTTTTTTTTATTTTATTTATTTAATTCGATTAAATCCCGTTGAATCTCTGGCAACGACCAATTCAACTATGTTTTCGGTTGATTTGAAGATCAACTATTCGAATCAGGTAAATATTCATTAAATTTCATTAGATTAGTATTTAGGAATAATTCTTTGATCATAATGATGATAATAATAGTGTTATCATAGGATTATTCTCATATGTACCAATACAGCTGGACCCCGTACTTTTGATTATGAGAGACTCGTCATACAGTAGGTTGAGTTTGCTTCAGCTAAGGTGTGTTTTCTTCCAGTGCTATAAATAAATGATTTTATTGCTTGATTATGATCTGTATTATAGCTTGTATGGTTGACATCATATGCATATGATTTTAGAACGTGTTTTAATTATGATTTATGAAATATCTGATTTACGAAATATTGGATTTACGGAACTATGATTTACGGAATTATGGACTATGATTTATGGATTTATGACATATGTTTATGGAATATCGGATTTATGGAACTTTGTTTATGAAATTTGAGTTTTAAACATCATATATGTATTAGCATGGGCTGAGATGTGTACGAAGGAAGTTCAGTGGTTTCACCTTTCGGGCTGGATTCCTCTTCGGATCAGTGGCTCTACCTTCGGGTCGAGATTCCACTTCAGATGGTGACGATGTAGCAAAGAGGTTATGGGAACCTTCCTCATCTTTGGCGGACGTAGTTGGGATGCATTGCATTACGCTTGTGATATTGTACCATTGTTTTATGTTTTAAAGAAACTTGAGAAAATATTACTTTGTTTTACGACTATAGTTTTCTTACACTTTAGAGACACGCTCAACTCTTTAGCTTACTCCCCCATAGTATTCTCTTGCAGATATCTTTGGACATTAGGCAACGCGGTACTTGGATGATCTCACTTTTTATCCGGTTATTTTATTATTAAGTACGAAACTATTTTTAGTTATTCAAATTATTATTTTGAGACATTGATGTAATTTTAAACTTTGAGACTAATTATGTTTTGAGATTATTTTTACCATTCATTTATTATGATTTTTCTATTCAGATATTTTTATTAATCATTCGGATATTGATTATAACATTTGTGTTTTATTTATTATAAGTGATTTATAAATTATTGTTTATATTCTTTCTAAATTAAAGTATAATTTTTAAAACTAGTTTTCTTGAGGGTTAAGTTTTCAATCATAACTTCTTAAATGTGGTCTTTTCTTCTTGGCCGAAAATTATTCATTTACTTTAGGGACATATTTATATTATTTTTTATTTCACTTTTGTTCATTCAGGGACGAACTTAAAGTTTAGGTCGGAAGCACTCCAAAAAAAATTGATTCAAAAATAGAATGAAAATTTTATCTATTTGACTCGTAATTTTTAATTTATTTGAACTTATATTCTATTTTTATGATTAATTATATTTTATGTCTTTGGTCTTGAGTTTTGATTCTATCAGTTGTGTTTATATATGTAGCTATTGAGCAAGTTGCAGTTAAGAACTTGTATACAACACTTCCATGTGGAATTTCTCGAAATAAGGAAAGAATCTGGATGAAGTCTAAGTTCCTCGATCCATATGATTTTTTTTTTTAATTTTAAGGGTCAGAAATATATTTTTTAATAAATAATACTTATAATTTTTTTAAAATAATTTAAATCATATGCATTTCAAATTTTTATCCATGCATATGCATTTTCTGTTCATCTGGGAATTTAACATTATTAGAAAACAAGCTCAACCAACGCATGAATATATAGTAAGTTTAGTATTTGAAATAATATTATGGGTTCAAGTCATTTTCATGTGAAAGGAAAAATAATTGTTATAAAAATGCAATGGCATAATGTAAAAAAAAAAAATGTCTCTAACGTTTGATTAAATAGTAATTTTGGCCCCTTTTTTTAAGCAATTTAACCCTTAACGTTTCATTTTTTGTCAAAATGGTCTCTTTGTGAATGAAAATTATTAGTCAACTGAAGATAAACGACTTGAAATGACTGACAGAATCGCACGTCAAAAGAAAAAATATTTTAAATTTTATATAATTTTATAAATTTATTTTTTGACTGATGCGTTGTTTTTTAAAGTCAGCATATTTGATTATATGACAATATTATCGCGGTATACACTGTCATTTTGGAAAAAATATAGAATACATAATAAATCATTAAACTGTAAAAAATATATATCAATATAGATATTAAATATATTAATTTCTATCACACCTATAAGTGAAAAATATTTAATAAATGGTAATAGGTAAGGGTTTTTTATATAGATCTTTATTGAATACATGTTTAATTTTTTAATATATAATATAATACTAAATAAATAATATTATTTATGTTTAAATATATAACGCCGTATATTATATTATATTATATTATACAAGGCAATTCTTTGTTTCAAGGTGCATGCATGCATATGGAACCAATGAGCCTATGCGGCAACCAAAATTATATTTTAATAAAAAAAAGTTATATCACATGGTTACTCTAAATAATTTGAAATTATAATATTTTAGATGAATAAAAAAGTGTAATATTCCTAAATAATAACTATATGTTTGACTTGGTATGCCATTTTTTTAAATGAAACTTTGACTTATGAGCAATTTTGTGGAAGCTTTTTCAATGTTTCGTATTAATATTTACGGTCTTTATTGATATTTTTATATTGTTATTATTTTATAAATTTTTTATTTTTATTTTAAGTAACTTTTACATTAAATTTGTTTTGAAACATGAATAAAATTTCCAAAATTGCACTCATTTCGAAAATGTAAATCCATTTTTTAAGGCGAAGTCTCAAATGTAACAATATATATATATTTTTTCTATGTTTATTTTATAGTATATGATGAGAGTTTATGGTTATTCTCTCAATAATATCGTCTCTGATGTCAAAATTTAAGTTCAGTTATTAAAAGTACAATGTGATTTACTATTTATAAAATATATTAAATTCGAACCTAAATTCCATACAAATCCATTGGTGAATTAGATCCAACCTAGAAAATCAAACTACATTCAGCCCAACTTCATCTATATAAGATGTAAACGTGTTAAAAAATAATATTCGAACCTAATTGAAATAAAAAATTATATGAATTCGATAATGATATATCATTGTTGGGCCTTGGGCTTTTGGCATAGAATAGTATAAATTTTGGGCCTTAGAAATGTTTTATTCTTTTAATTTCACATAGTTCCACTACATTCTGCCAGCTTAATTGATTAGGATTTTTTTTTCAGATGTTGGTTCAATCTTTATTTTAGCCCATCTCTCAAAATTCGACTTCAAATTTAAAGCTCACCAGTGTCTCTTTGTCCTTTAGGAATTAAATTATAAACAATAAAATAAACCCCAAAAAATCCAAATCTAATATGCTGCTGCACAAGCCGTGAAATGTACATGTAAGGATCCGAATTTTCGAATCAACGAGTTAACATTGACCTAATATTGCATTGTTATTCACACAAATTTTATTGATTTTCGAGCGATAATTCTTAAAATTGCATGATGATAATATAAAGAGTTTAGATAATTTTTTTAATATATTAGTGTGGTTATATGTAGGGATGATAATAGATCGGACTGTATAAAATTTAAGTCCGAATCCATTACAATCGGATTCGGATATTTTTTTGAATTCGGATTTTGCAACCGGATCTGGGATCGGATTTTTCGGATTTGGTTTAGATTTTTTCAATCAGATTCGGATTAAATTGTCATCCCTTGTGTTCACCTAAGTACAAGGGGTAGATCCGCGAATTTTAACGTCTTTAGAGTATATTGTGTTTTGACCCTCTAATAATTTTATTTTAATGTAAATTCGTCCATAAATTTGTGAATTTAATTTCTTGCGTTTTTAATTTATGTCATTTAATTATGCACTTGTTCATTTTTATCCTTTGTTGATTACATTTAAATTTTTTGTGTTTATTATTTATGCTTTTAATTTGCTTTCTATTTTAATTCATAATTTTAGCCTAATATATCATAACTTTATCTTGCAATTTCACATCATTTACTATTTCATTCATTAACTTCCTTAATTTCTGATAATTTATTAATATTTACATTTATTTGTTTTTCTATTGTATTTATTTTATTGTTTGTTTATCTATGATTTTATCTTACATTTTTTATATTTATGCATATATGCATATGGTATAAATAGATATATTACACTATATTATTAAAAAATAATATAAATGATTTATTTTCAAAAATGACAACTATTTTTTATAAAAAGAATTTACTGATTTTGCACTTATTAGTTATTACATTTTATTTTTTTAAAGGGTAGTTTGAGCATAATCGAATAAAGTTATTTCGTATTAGTATTTAATTAATAAAATAAATTCTATATATTTATTTATGGGTTTAAATTTGTTTAAAATAAATTTTACACAAGCCTGCTTATTTGTACTATAAATTAAAATTAAACGTAAACTCTAAAAAACTAAATCCCAAACTCTAAACCTTAAACACTAAATTCTAAACAATAACATTAAATATTAAACCCTAAAACCCAAACCCTAAACTATAAACTAAACCCCTAAAACTAAAAGGCATATGTAAACTAAAGTTTACACAGCTGTGTATTAAAGTTTTTTCTCTTTATTTATAATAATTTAAAAGAGAAAAATTTTAATACACAAGCTTGTGTAAACTTCTACACAAGCTTATTAGTTTCAAGGGTTAGGGTTTAGAGTTTAGGGGTTTGGGTTGTAGGGTTTAGAATTTAAGATTAGTGTTTATAATTTAGGGTTTAATATTTAGAGTTTGTGGTTTAGTTTTTTAGGGTTTAGATTTAATTTTAATTTATAATATAAATAAGCATGCTTGTGTAATTTTTTTTTACATAACATGTGTGTCAAATTTAAGCCCAATTTAAAACTAGCCTTTTGAGTTTTTATCATCCGTTCAAATAGGAAAAAACAAATTATACTAACATAAAACCTTTAATTATACTTAAAATTATGAATTAATCAAATATAAACTTAGTTTGAGAAAATACGAATAAAATGAATTATAAAATAATGAATAATACATGATAACATAAATAAAGTTAAAGAACTAATTTAATTAACAATAACAACGTTTCAGTCTTTCTTATGCACTGTTTTTTAATCAAAATTATTTACAATTTAATCAATAATAATAATAAATTATTTACTAATAAGTGTTTAACGGAATGGTAAGACAAAAAAGAACGATATAATGAGAAGGGTCAACCATACAACTCCAAAGTGAATTATACAAAACAAATTAATTATATAATTATAAATAGTATTTTAATTAAATAATAAAAAATAATAAAAAATAAAGCAATAATTATATATTATAATAAACTTTAAAGGCATCAAAATATTTGATACACATACATTGACTTTCTTAACTGAATATATAAGCTTACGAATCCGTTAATTATTATTAGTGAAAAATAAATAAATAAAAACATGACAATTTTTTAAATCCATTTATAAATTAAAAAAACTCATTATCAGTATAACAAATAATTATATCATGCTTGGTAATGAATATAAATATTAAAATCAATAAAATGTCATGGACTTGAATTTTTTTCGGTAACGTGCATGTCTAGTTTATGTTCGAGGTACGAGGTTTTTTTTTCCAACAATATTCTCTTTAAGATTTTAACTCGTATTCTCTCTTTGAGAGTGCAATGTAACTTACCAATGCTCCCAATACTTGCTGGTTTTCATATACTTGAATTTTGACGTTGTGAATTGTAAATGAAATAAATTGAGTTAAAATAATCATGTTCATAATAAATTTTTATAGCATTTGGTTCGAAATAATCAATCAATAAATTAGATAATATAATTAAAAAAAAACAACTAAAGGCATTTGATTTTTTTGCTAAAACATCTTGTAATCAAATCAGAAAAACAGAAACAGAAAGGCCCAATCACATTTGAAAGAAGACAAGAAATATAAAAATAAAGGCAATCAAAAAAAGGAAAGGTGGAGAGTCCACAATAATTGGCATCAAATGCTCTTATGGGGATTCGCACCCCAAGATCTGCAAATTGCAATTATACACCTATATTTATACTAATATATTTAAAGTTCATTTTTTTTATCAAAATTTGAAAATGGGTTAAGTTCATCAAAACATCTCCAAATTATGATTTAAATTTCAAATTGGTCCTCAAATCTGAAAAATGTTATAATTGAACCATCAGAACATTAGGATCATATTAATTAAATTTAAGGTTTAGAGATTTACTCATAATATTATTAAAATTTGAGAGAGTTAAGACAGTAAATTCTTGGCGCTCTTCAACTACATCGAATGTTTTGAATATGTTATAAAAGGAAACATAAACTTAAAACCAACGCAAAAAAAAAAAAAAAAAAACAGACATACATGCATGCATGAATAGTTCATGCAAGATTGTTTTTTTTTTTTTACATAAAAGATCTAAAACAAGCACACATGCAATTAAATTTTGATCAACGTGTTTTAAACATGCTCAATGTCATATATAATTATAAACTGGCATTTAACGTCCAAATGTATGGTTAGGTTGACAGAAAGACTTAATTAATACTATATACTACTCTGATGACTCAATCAGAACGTTTTAAAATGTGAGGATCACTAATAATATAAATTATAATATGAGGATGTTTGGTGGAATTAAACCAAGAAAAACGCAAACTTTTTTTTTTAATTTCCTTCATTGTTTTGCCTTGCAAAGCTTCAGTTTCTATGGGTGGAGGTCTGTAAGCTAATCTCTTGTCACTCCATCAACAAAGATGGAGGTACTAAACTAAAGCAAAGAACCCCATTCCCAGAAAATTATATATATATATGTATATATATTCAAAAAAGAAAGTAGCAGTAATGCAGTATCAAAGATTTCAGTAGTTTGTAAGTGAGGAGGAAAAAGACACCCAATTACCAATTAGGGTTTCGTCGGAAAGTTGTCCGCCAAAAGGTAGCTTCACTCCATCTTCATCCCCTCTCTCCGTCTCTATATTTTTTTCTTCGTGTCGTTTTTTGACCTTATATTCTTCTTTATTCAATTCAAATTGATGGGATTTCTTTTGTTTTTAGGATTCGATTTGGGGTTGAGTTTCCGAGATCGGTGTGCCATTTTTCCTTTTGGTAATCTGTCCTTGTATGCGAGTGCCTCAATTGTAGGGTTTTGTTTAGCTGAAATGAACAAAACCCTTTTGAAGGAAGTTGACAGTGTGTGATGATGAGAAGGAAATAAGTTTTTTTTCTATCTTTTTGTTACATTTTTCACATTAAATTTTAGTTTAGATTTCTGGGTGAAGTGGATTATTGAGCTGTGTGGAAAATTAGGAACAATTTGACAACATGAACGAATTATGTGTTCCACCATGAAGAGGATTTAGCATCCATTATGAACCGGCACGCTTTACAGTTCCAATCAGCTGCTTTTAGCAGTAGTTCCGACATGATTCCGACGGGCAGTTACTTTGCATCACCACCCATGTTCATGCCGGAGAATTCCAGTATTATTACCACCTTTCCTGCCTTAATCCAACCGGGAAACTCTTCCGGGTCTTCCTTCCTTCCAGATTCTGTTGCAGAGCTCAATCATGATACAGGATTGGCCGTCGAGTGGTCTGTTGACGAACATTATATATTGGAGGATGGCCTTGAAAAGTATGTTTTTATAATTGCTTCTTCTTGCTTTTTATTCAGAGCTTTTTATATTGTATATGATAGTTTTATAATCCCGAACCATTAATATAAGTAGGTAGTTGAATTTTTCATAGTTAATATAAAATAAAAAAATCTCCTTGTTGTGTTAGTAGGATTGCTATGTGTTTTTGCAATTGATTTTATGATAGAACTGTTTCCGAAGAGGTACTTATTAGGTATGACTTGTTTTTGAGCTTACGATTTAAGTGCTGTTTTTTGTTTTTCAATGTACATGCATATAGATATAAAGAGGAGCCGAATATTTTGAAGTACATTAAGATTGCAGCTACTTTGCGTGATAAAACCGTACGAGATGTTGCTTTGAGGTGTAGGTGGATGCAAGTAAGCTCCCTTCTTTTTTAATGATGAATTTCTCCCATTGTTTGTACTTTGTACTAATTTTTGCTGTCTTTTATCATGTGATTTATGCTCTCATTCTAAGTCTGCATATGAAAAATTGGTTTATAAGACTACTAGTTTTTATATGGTGGTGGAAACTGGAAATGTTCAATTAATGAAACATTTTATACTAAAGAGAAATTGGACCAAAATGTATCTCCTTATCCAATTATCTTATACTTCTATGAAATTGGCAGAGAAAGCGGAGGAAGCCCGAAGAACATAATTCGGGAAAAAAGGTGAACAATAAAAAGGTAGGCTGATGAATTTTTGTAATTTTGTGAAATAGTTATTGATTTCTTAGATTCTTTTGCCCCTAAATGATTTTACAAATGTTACTTAAACTTCTCGAAGCACATAGAATCCGGATGATGGAATATAAAACTTAAGGCTTGAATTTGGTAATGAACAGCAATTTCCTAGTTTTCATTTTTCAAGTTTAATTATGTTTTTTCTTGATTGCCTTATTTCTTTCTTTCAAGTCTCATCACAAACAAAGTTTGTAACTATGGCTAAAAATTAACAGCAAGTAAAATCGATGCATCTCAGTTTGCCAAGTTGAATGCCATGATTGGATTTTATGATATAATGCGATTGAAGTACCCTTACTCTAAAGATCATACTTCTTCAGGATAAGCTGGTGGAATCATCTTCTAAGATGAATATGCCTTCATCTCTGCCACAGACCATGGCTACATATCCTCTGATAATGCACCATCTGGACCAGAATGAAAGAATGCATTATGAAGGTTTGCATTTTATATTAACACCTAGAAGTATTGATATCTTTCTTTCGGTTGTGATTGCTTTTAATTAGTGTCTTTCTATCAGTATTTGTCCGAATCTCCCATTTGTATTATCTCTAGAAATGTAGGACAAAATTTTCTATTTTAAGAGAAAAAGCTTTGAAAACTTAACAGAATTGCAAAAGCTATAATCTACAATAGAGATTGATCTTTCTTTTATGAGGTCAAAGAATGGATCTAGCAGCTTGCTTCAGTCAAGTAGCTGAACATACTCTGTGGATATCTGCAAAATAATAGCACAGCCTAAACACCTGTGGCATTTAACTATAAAGATAAAGAGTTTATTCAACTGTAGTTTGCATATATTAATTCTATTCTGATGGGTAAGTACGTCCAGCTTTGTCTATTGAAATTTGCATCATTAAAGTAAATTTCTTCCAATTTGGGCTTTAGATACCATGTGTCCAATTTTCCTTGAAATTATCAAACTAATTATGTTCATGTATTTATTTATTTCCTTCGCTTTATATGTTATTCTTAGTGTTTAATCCACAAATTATGCCCGCTTGTGCCATAATGTCAGCAGTAGGATTTTGATATCCCTGTACTGGCTTGCGGTTAAAGGTATTTTTAAATGTTTAATCTGCATGTTTGTTGTATGTTCTTAGGGATATGTGGTACAACTATACATCTTTTGAAGCAAAATGCTCAAACTCTTAGTCAAATCTCATCCAATCTTTATGGATACGAGGTATCATTCCCTAGCTTATAACATTTCTTTGATCTTCAAGATGCAATCATGCAATAAATAATAGGTGTTAATGCGATGAGTTCTATGCCTTTTTGTTTATGCTAATTTTTTAATCTGCTAGTCATGTTAGTGTTTTCTGTAAAATTCAGGAGGTTAACTAAGGTGATAATGATTCCTTTATTAATTGATTAGTGTTGAAGGCTTTAGATTGAGAGTGTGAAAATTATACATAACTGGTATAAGGTGGCTTATAACATGTTCGTGCTTCTTCACTTCTATGGGTGCAAACCCTATTTGACAAGAAATAAGAAATGTATTTCTGCATCCATTCTGGTCATTGCTTATTGTTGCAAGTGGACCTCATGTCTTCCGAAGGAGGTGTCATGGATTCTATTTATGCTTCTTTTCCAAAGTGCTCTTCGTGTATGATTCTTGTTAACAGTATTTCGAGGTTGGTTTATTGAATAAAGCTTTTATAAACAGTTACAGGATAACATTGATCTCTTTTGTCACGCAAGGAACAATATTACCGCCATGCTAAACAAGTACGTGAATTTTCTTTATAATTGTCACGTGCTGATTAATGCCCTCTGGCAAGCATTTTGACTATTCATTGGGTTTGTTGTCGCCTGTGTTGGATTATTAATTTAATTTTCAGCTGACTTCTTGCAGCATGAGAGATACACCGGGCTTAATGAGCCTTATGCCACCATTGCCTGTATCTGTTAATGAGGATTTAGCAAATAGCATCTTCCCTGGAGCAACTAATGCCTTGCCTCAGGTAGTTCGCATTTAAATTGATTTAGTTGCATGTGGTGGGATTGATGGCAAAAGGGTGGAATCATATAAAACACTAGGGGCCAAAGAATTCGTTCAATTAATGGAATCTGTCTATAGATTTATTTAATTGAGGCTTCATGCAAAGCCTATTTTATGCCGGTTGCAAGTGTATCTTCTCTGGGTTGATCTGAATATCAACCTCGTTTGGTCTTACACTCTGTTCTTGTTATTCAGCTTCATTAATGTGCATTTAGATTTCAAATTTCATCATGGAACCACAAACTGCTTGAGCGCTTGTTGACCGGTATTCTGGATGACTTTCGGCTCTGCATGTAGTCATCTTTGCATGTCGTTAGGTCACATAAACCGAGTACTTAACTTTATCATGCAATCCTACTGCTCTTGAGATGGAGAGTGGGGGAGGGGGGATTGAATTTACACTTAGAGGTCAACCCCATATACTGTTATACAATCAACAAATCACTATGGTGCATATTTGTGTTACCTTGTTTTGTTTTCCCATGTTACCCAGACAATGATTTTTGGCTCGCCAAGCGGAATCCATCTCAAGCAGGAACCAAGGTGCTGATATGGAACTGTCGAGATCGAGATTGGATATATCTGGTTTGTGTAATTACAGAAGGAAATTCGACTGTAAAGGCCTTCAGAAGCTGGTACTGGTAGGATGCCACCATGGATAAACTTGTAGAGATCCCCCATTTTCGGAACCTGGAAATGGTTCCCCACCAGGTATCAAATCCAAGCACCAGCTAATAAGAATTGCAGACCACTTCTCATCTCCTTCATCCATGAAGGAAAAAAAAAAACAGAAAAGAAGAAGAAGAAAAAAAATCTCTAACAGGTTTAGTTGAATTTTCATTGAAACTTTTTCATGTGTATAATTTGTAACTTCCAAACACATCTAGGATTGTATCCTTATCTGGTGCTTTTGATTTATGTAATTGTTTATATTGCAATTCTATGACAACCGAAAGGGTCGCAAATGTTGAAATTCGAATCGTATCTATGTTTGACGTCAATTGTTGAGAGTTTCGATTACATGAATCGATTGAACGTCGCAAATGGTACGAATAAATCAAATCAATATTTCATAATATGGAAATAACACTTTACATTAAAGGTATGAAAATTACATGAATCCACCCAAGAAAGAAGGGGAAAAAACAAAACAAGATTTTATAATGTGTATACATTAACCTTTGACCTTGAGGTATAATACATATAAAAAAATCTCCCTATCAATGCATGTCAATATGAAACCTTTTCAAATTATGTACGCAAATTTATTTTTTTAAAAGAAAATTTGATTACGTGTCATGATTTGAATGATAGCGATATGTCGCGATAACGCCGGCAGTTATAAATTACCGGACCAATCATAATCCTGATAGATGATTATAATGATGTCTCCATCCCCCAAAAGATTCTTCAAAAGTTGGGCGTTCCTTCCATCCAGGTAATTCAACACCCACTCCAAGATGTCCCTGTCCTTTTGTCCAAAATCCACACTGAACCTGTTTGTTAAAATGCCAATGTTATTATGTGCCAATTCCAATCTCACCTGTCTGGTATTTTGTTGGTACCGTACGTCTCAAACTACATTTGAATCTTAAATCGGTCATTAAATTTTAAAATCGAGTCACTAAAGTATCTTGTTGTATCAATTAAATCATTCCAGCAACTTAAATATCAATTCAACATTGAATGTCAGTTCGAGTTTTCTATGAAACATATTCAAAACAAGTTGATCAAATTTTAATTACGTGTGTATCTATTACTACAGACGAAACTACATGAGGGGTGGAAGGAGCCCTTGCCCCCCATCCACCCCGCTTTTCAAATTTGCCCCTGATCTCAATTCTAACTCCGTCCCTGCCTACTACATAGACAATTTAAATTTTATGTGTCGAAAGACAATCAATTGCCCATACGATAGGTATAGACACGCTTAAATTAGATCACATTTAACGTCTAAACTCACAAAATACGAAACTGATAATTTAAGGACTCGATTAGAATAACATAACGGGGGACTCACCACTTGATGATTCGAGTTAAGTAAACTGTTCTTAATTCCCAGTCGATCTCTATCCCTTCATTATGGAAGTACTCCATTGCTGCAGTCTTGAGCTCTTCTTGCACATTCTGTGCTGTGAAAAACCTCAGCTTCGGGCTTGATCTTGTTCCATTGCATAATCCGAAATGAATCAATGGATTAAGTCTCATGGGAACCAGCTGCCAAATTTATAATCAAGGAAACAGAAAGTCAAGCCTCCATGGTTTATAAAGTTAATTTTAGGTCAAATTACAGTTCTCATCCCCTACTACCATATTTAACTTGATTTAGTCCCTATATTTTAAGGTTATATTATTTTGTCCATCCTAATTTAGTAATGTTATGTCTCAGTCTACATCACTAACATTGTTACAAATTCATTAGTTAGCTTATGTTTATTTTTCTTATAGGAATAGGAAGGTTAAGGATTGAACCTAAACTTCTATGCCACGTAAGAATTTTGTGGCTAAAATGGAGTTTTTAGAAATATGAAAAAAATAGTAAAAATAACTAGTTTTCAATTTGAGATCCCTGATGTTCGATAGTCAAATTCACATTGGACCTATATTATATCTTAGGTAAAATTAAATTAGTTCCTTAAATGGGGATAAGTTCTCACAATATTATTTTCTCTATCCACAAGATTTGACTTCGACTTAGCATGCTTTCACCTTTTAATTGACTAATGAATTTCAAGTTTTTTTTTTAAAAACGACACCAATTGACTAATTAATATTTTTAAGGGTAATTATTTTATGCACAAGTAGTAAAAACTTTTAGTTTTCGCATGCACCTCAATTTTAGGGTTTAGGGGATTTCATTTAGGGTTTAATGTTTAGAAATTTAAGTGTTGGAGTTTTGAATTTAAGGGTGCAGTTAGAATTTAAGGTTAAAGGTTAAAATTTAGGATTTCTAGGTTAAAACCTAAATTCCTAACCATATTACCCTAAAACTTAGACCATAACCTCTAAACCCTAAATTCTAAACCCATTCACTTAAACCCTTAATCCTAAATTGGGTCTCTAACCCTAAAACTAAGGGCCCTTGAGAAAACTTTTTGTTTTCACCGCTAGTGCATAAAATAGTTTTTTAATGGTGTAACTGATTTGAACCGAAGAATAATATTACTTATAGCAGGGGATATGAAGACTAAATTAAGTGTAATAAAAGTATGAAAAATCATACTGTGACCTGAACTTTTAGGAAAGAGAATTGAATGGGTGAAATTAGGGTTTATATGTAAACGTCTGTCTCCTTCATAAAAAGGCTTGGTTAAGGAATAAGGGGATCTTCAGTTGTTTCTTAGGAATTCTCTATAATGCTGAGGGAATAAGGGTACCCTCCAATTACATATTGGAAATCCAAGAAAAAAGCTTTGTTATCAAGTATTCCTTCAGGGTGCCAGATGCTAATTACAGCATGGATCACCATTGCATTGTATAAGTTCAAGAAGAACGCCAGTCTCTCATTTGGGGTGAATAATTTAAGATTTGTCCTTTGTAAATCTCGTTCCAACTTAATGTACCTACGTCAACAATTGAAACAAGAATTCAGATTTAGTTTAATTTATTTAGTTAATTTTGAAAGATAAACCAATATTGAGTCCAACTTTAAACTAATCCAAATTAAAAAAATGACATGTCATTCATAAAATAATTTTTCACAAAAAAAATCCTTAGATGTTATATGTGGGTAAAGCTAGGGTGCAACACCTCAGGGTAAGGCTAAAAAACGGCAAATTTCCATTGGAACTTAAATTCTTACCAACTGGGTAGCATTCTAGGTTGGACTGGGTAGCGTTCTAGGTTGGGACCTAAATTCTTACAAACTGGGTAATATTTTAGGTTTGTAACTGAAATTATTACTTTGTCCTTAACATTTTAGATTGGAACTTAAATTCTTACTAATTTTGTAACATTTTAGGTTGGATTCTAGCTCATGTTACATTTTAGGTTGGAACCTAAATTCTTACAAACTAGTTAACATTTTAGGTTAGAGACAGCCTTAAATTAGCCTTACCCTAAGCTGCTGCACTTTAAAACTACCTATTATGGCATTATAAAATCACAATTTGAGGTTCATATTATTCTCAACTTGGATTATTGGGTTTTTCTAATCGAATTAGGTTGGGTCGAATTTCAGTTTTAAGTTCAACACTTAACACTCGAGTTCGAGTAAGATTGGTTTTTAAAAAAATACCTGCGGAATTCTTCACTTTTGCTGATGGCAAGATAATCGACATGGAGCCTGTTATCGGATACATAGCCATCCATTTCAACAATGGCAAACATCAACTTGGAAAGCCGATGGGCTATAAACGATGCAGCCTTTGGTTCATTGTCATTTGTTAATGTTCGAAAGTTGAAGCATCCCATAATAAATGGCTCGTGCTCAAGGAAACGGTAACAATGATTCCCTTTCTCAAAATCATTTTCCCTACGCCAAATACAAAAGTAATTAAATTAAGGGAAAAAACTTTAATACACATACCATATAAATTTTAGTTACACGTATTTTTTAGCTTTAGGGTTTAGAGTTTTAGTTTAAGGTTTAAAGTTTAGGAGTTTAAGTTGTATAGTTTAGAATTTAAAGTTAATATTTATAATTTAGTATATAGAGTTTAAGGTTTAGGATTTAGATTTTTAAAGTTAGGGTTAGAAATTTAAAATCAGTTGAGTGGTGTATTGTTATTGTTGAGATTCATTAGAACGAATAAAATTCATTTGTCTTTTTTATGCCCTTTATATGTTCATCAATGGTTTTATGCCACGGAAACAATAAATAAAACAATAAAAAATCATTAATACTTATGACATAAATCATTGGTGGGACACAAAAAAGAAACAGACATATTTTGTTTGGTTCGAACAATTTATCTCACGGGTAAATAACGGAGATCAAATGTGTAAATAACAAGTCAGGGATAGAAATATTATGTCCCTCTTCGGTGCCCCTATTTATGTTCTCACACTAAAAGACTAGGTTTAGGGTTTAAGGTTAGAGTTTAGAGTTTAGGATTATGATTTAGGAAATTATGGACATAGTGTACTTTTAAGGTTTATGGTTTAGGATTTAGAAGGTAGGGTTAAGGCTCATAATTAAATTTTTAATGTTAAGACATAAAAAAGACAGATTAATATCAAGTAAATAGTTAAATAGTTTGATTGACAAAATTAAAAATCAATATTAGTTTACTCTTAATTTAATCAATGGAATGTTACTAACCCAAAAACATGGTGGATGAAGTGCTTCTGGGCCATCGTCTTCGCAGTTGCAATGCCCTGCAACAACATCGTGATGAATTATCGATTTTCAGCTCGATCAAATCTGAATTAAGATTAGGAGTTCGATTTGTACCTTTCTTCTGCCGCAGTCAAGGTGGTTGATAATGGCTTCCACCATATCAGTACCAGCAAAGCAACTCTTAACCATTTTCATCTTAATCAAACGGTCCTGAATCTGCAAACTCCGTCTCAGATAGTTAACTACTTCCAGAAATTCATCTTGTTCGTCTTCCTCGTCGTTGATTCCGTAATCCGGTGCTTTCGGTGCTTCTTCGGGACATCTCGGACCCAACAATTCCCTCATTTTATCTTCCAATTCCCCACTCTGACTCCACGATTTCAATGTATCCAATCCGCCTATCAAAGCAATCGTTGAAGAAAATCTTCGGCACTTCGGCGTCTCCCGCTCTTGCGATCAATTCCTCGGCCTTTTTGGTGAACACATCGATGTTTATTTCAACGTATCGGAGCCCTCTTTCTTTGAAGAATTAGCGAGCGGCGATGCAGTTTTCACAGTTGGACTTCGTGAACAACGTTATTCGACCCCTTATTTGATCTCGGAGTCGTTCTTCTTCGCTTTTTAGCTTCACTATGACTTTCACGCCAGGGATTTTGAACTCCGTTACCTCGAATTTTAACGAACGTTTTTCACCACGATATCGCCGGTGTCTTCTTTTAACGACGACAAACCGTTCACGATCGCCGCCGAAAAACTGGTGCTCCGATCCATAATGTATTTCCCTATCGAAGGCATGTTTTCGGCAATCGATAACGATTGCGATCGCTCCACTATCGGCCTCGGTGGCTCAGGTTTCGGGAAATGAGCTTGAGATCTGATGGCTGGTATGTATTGACTACTTCCAGTTTCATTTGTCTGATCATTAACCTCCTTAGCTACGTCGGAATCTAAGGCTTTATTAACTTCAGAATTTGAACCTGAAGCTCCTTTCCCGCCATCCTGACCGTCCGGCACGACCGTCGTTTCCACTCCGCCGTCGGAAATAGTCTTCTGATCATCGTCATCGGCTTTGTTTTGCTCTGAGTGGATATCAATTGGATTCATTTTTCTGAAAGGAATTTAAATAATAGAAATGGAACAAGTTTATATATATAAAGGAAGATATGAGATTTTAACGAAGAGAAACGTAGCGATCAAAACGGTGAAAAAATATAGACAACGAGAAAATTTTGGAAAGCACCGCCAAATTGAGTTTTTTTTTTTTTAAGGCTTGAAAAGGTCAAATATTTATGAACCAATGGTGGCTATAGCCTATAGGTTTGAGTTTGATTATTTGATTCAAAATATATTATTTTTAATAATAATTTTTATTTAAAATTAAATATAAAAAATCATTAAAATTCCAAATAGGTATAAGTTGGGGGGGGGGGGTAAGGTGAGTTCCTCCATGCAATGACTTCAAATTAAATGCGACTTTAAGTTCCAAATTTTAATACTGTGAATAGAGAAAATTAAATTAGAAAAATCGCTCTTATATTAATTAAGCCAATGAATTTAATATCAACGATTAAACCAAATAAATAAATAAATGTGAAAGGCATACTCTTAGGATGCGGTTAAAAAACGACAAACTTAAATTCTAACCAAAATGGTAAGAACTTAGATTGGATTAGCTAATAATTTAAGTAGAACTAAAGTTCTTACCAACTAGACAAGAATTGTTGTTATAACCGAAATTCTTATCAACCGAATAAAAATTGAAGTAGAATCGAAATTCTTACCTACTAAATAAAAATTTATGTTAATAACCTAAATTCTTACTAAATGAGTAAGAATTTAAGTTAAATTTTATCTTATATAAAAATTTGTGTTGGAGGCCGCCTTAATTTAACCACACCCTAGGGTGCGGCACGACAGAACCTCCGCTGCTTTGTTTAGCCTTAGGATGAACAAAGATGACCATAAAACCCTCATAGGACCCCCAAAATTTCCACCTTCAAATATCCCTTCTATTTTAAGATGATAACAAGAATGGAACTTTCTTTGTGGAGCTCGATTTCAAGGGGATCTGCATATTGATTATCAAAAAATCACGTGTGCATCTACCGAAAGATTAAAGATAAGTGTGATGTAATTGAGCTTAATTCACTTTCAACTAGAGCAGGCTTTGTCTTATTTTGTTGTAATAACATATTTAAGGGGAGAAAACAGATTGAAACTGTTACTCTGCAACCAACATACACTCAACAAGCATAAGCATATAGCCATTAATAGAGTTCATGGTCTGTTAGTAATGGAAACCGAATAAAAAGCCATGCACAAAAAACTAAACCGAAAACAAAGCAGAGTGCGGCATCAATCAAAGGGAACTTCTAAATAAACAAATGCAATTCGTCCGCAAAACTTTTTTTTTGTCTGAGACTCTGATTACAGGTCTTATGATTGTGCCAGTAAAAAGTTGAGTTGTTTTAAAGCTGAGTTGTTGATGCATGAAAGCTCGAGTGAATCCAGAAATGAACTGTAAGGCTCTACCAATTCTAAAAACAACTAAACGCCTACTGAATGAAAAGGATGGGCCAACAATACAATAGCATGTTACAAAGAGCATCTATATTCAAGGCAATGTCATCAAGCTTGTTGAGCATCAGGCTTTGGGGTATCTTCTGCCGGTTTCATCAAGGTTGGAGCGGTTTCTCCCGGTTTGGAAAAATGTGGGATGTATCTCCAACAGCGCTTGTGAACCCCACTAATTTTTTGGGGAGCGTCTGCAGCTGGAACACCTGCATTAGGCATCAATAATATCAACTAAACCACATGTAACAGTTAATTGCAGATGGAGAAATCTACTCTTCCCGAGTTATATTCGCAGTAGTTAAATCAATTCAGGAATTACCATTTTTCTAACACGGGTCTAGGACATTGCAAATGCTCATCAAGTATAGCAAAATACCTTACGATAGTCCATTCAATCTCCTTATGCACATTAGTAGAAGTAAAATCAGTGTGCTTTTTTAACCATTTCCTACTTTCTACATCAACATTAAGACTAACTAACTATACCAATCATTTTTTGATCTTTGAACATGAAATGGGCCATATAATCGACTTCTTCTGATCCTAGCCAATATTTGGCACAACATTTAAGTTTCAGTAACTCCTTGTTTTCTGACGAGTTTGCCTTTTAAGTAAACAGATGCACCGTTGTTTTCCAACCTATAAAATCTTTTATCACTTTCTACACCAAGCAAATCTCAGCGCAAAACCGACAAGAAATCAGGAGTATAAAGGGACTAAACTTCATAGACTACCACACAAGATAAGCACAAACAAGACTAGAAAGGAAAATAATAAGCTCATACACAACTACAGATGAGGATGCAATGAGATTTGACCGCCGAGATAGGCAAGAAAATGCCGAGAATAATTTAATCGAAATGGCAAATATCACCAACATCAAGTGACAACAAAAATGACCATAACAAGACAAAAACTTAAACCCTGAAATTCTAACCAATATCCTACTCCATGTAGCAAAACAAACTATTTCCATGAGTTACTAACAGACTTTGTGAACAAGTCCCCATGCCTTCCATCCTGCAAACAAACACAAACCAAATAAACCATAACAAAACACCAACAACAGTAAGAATTGCACAATCAACTAAATTCCCAATTTCTGTAATCAACAATTTAACTATATATATATATATATATATATATATATATATATATATATATATAATCAAAGATAAAAAAAAAAACCCAATACATTGTGCAAACAAGACCGGATAGAACCATTTAATTCCATCAGCTCTTCACATATATCGGTAAAACCAAAACACCCATGATTCAAAAACCGTTATTTTCAGATAGAAATGAACACAAACTAAGGAAACCAACCCAGAAATTTCTTCTTTTTTTCTTGGAGGAGTAAGAGAGTGAGTAGAAGAGGACCTTGTAAAGATTTATCTTGGTGATTTGATAGGAAACATCAGTCCAATGAGTTTTAGCCATATGGTAACCGAGTCCCCAGTTGGGTAAGAACTGAGCTACCTCGAAAAGGTTCTTTTTTCTCTTGGGTTTCTTGGAAGCGGAGGCGGAGGCGCCGGGGTTTTGAGCGAAGTGGCAGTTGAGAGATCCCTCAAGAAGTTGAATGAGAGTCTCAAAAGACCAGTACTTTGGTTTGGGCAGCTCTATTTGCGAGCGCTGTCGCCATTTTAGGTTTTGCTTTGGTTTCTCTTCTTTACTGTGGAATATATGGCGACTGGGGTAAACTACGCTTTTCATGAATTAAATTTTATTATATTCCTGCTTCTGTCAATTAACTTTAATTTATTTTAATTTCACTAAACTTTTAAATTACATATATGACAAAGCCAGAGTTAGTGGTTGGTAGGATAAAGCATAAATATTTAAAGGTGAAAATAATTATATTAATTTATTTTTTAAAAATTATATAAATAAAAAGTAAAAAAATCTATGCGTGGGACAATAAACTCTCCCACTTAATACAGAATTCCGTCTGGTGTTTATGCATTTGTTTTGATTATTTCGTTGTTAAATAATTAATAGCATCATAACAAAGGCTCCGAATATATATTATAAAAGGTCATTATATTTTAGATTTGGTTTAGTGTATTAGTTCCAATATTTTTTTATCATATTAGTCTATTGTTATGTTTCATGATCTTTTAATATATTTTTTTGTGTGATAGGAGTTATATTTTAATCTATAAGCGTTTAAATTTTTAATTTTTAGTAAAAGATTAACTAATAAATAAAAAAACATTTTTTGTGTTTTGAGTCATGAAAATGTTTTTTTAGTGTTTGAATTATTTATCTATACATTTTGGTAGATAAATTTATTACAATTTTAAAATAATTTCTAAAACCATTTTGTTTATTAGTGATATTAAAACACCATTTTTATAAAACCATTAGTTTTTTAATTGATTTTTTTAAAATACTTTCCAACATATAGTTTATATTATTTTACTTCAAAAAACTATAGGGTAAACCAGAGATTTAAATCGCGGACCGCTAACGCGATTGCGGCCGCAAAATAGCGGTCGTGCCACCCTCCGAAACCGCTTTTAGAAAATTTCGCAGTGGGTATCGGATTCACGCAGATAACGTCCTGTCGCGGACGCGATTTTGCGCGATAGCGTTTGTAGCGGCTATAACGGGACACAATCTCCGAGTTCTGAGCAATTGCGTTCTTGTCGGAGGAGGAAGAAAAAGAAGAACGCAGCTGTCAGAGGAAGGAAGAAGAAGAAACACGTGGGTTTAAAATTCTAGAAAAAATATATTAATTACGTGGAGTGATATTAAACTTTTTAAAGTTCTCAGTTTGGCCTCAATACTTTAAACCATATTCAAATTGATCCCTTAAACTTTCAAAACTTCTTGATTAAGCCTTTAAATTTATATTGTATCTCAATTAAGTCCTCAAAGATTTGATTTTTTTGTTAAATCTGGTCCTTAAACATTATATTAATTTTATTTTCCTTTTTCTTAATAATAAAATTAGAGTATATATTAAATACAAGTATTGGAAAAGAAAATCAAATCAATGAGAATAAAGACTTGTATTTAATGTGGTATAATTGTTTATTAATAATATTATAATTATTTAATTGTTTATATATGTTTATTTAATTTTTATTATTTATTAATATTACTAATTATTTTTATTATATTAATTTTTTTTATTTTTGGTTTAGGTTTATCACATATTTAGTCTTTTTATTGGTATAAATTGTTAATTTAGAATATTCATATGATTTTATTATCCAAACTAAACTAAACAAAATCACACTACAATCTAGAGTTCTTTAAACAATATCACTCACTTTCAAATTCATATTAATAAAAGTTCATAAGTGTTAAAAAATACTCTAAAAACCATTGAAATTGAGTTTTTATAATTACAATTACAATTAGTATGTTTTACAATAAATTGTGCAAAATTTTTAAAAAATCACGACCGCGACACCCGCAATGACCGCAATGGCATTTGTTATATCCAAAAACGCGATAAGCGTGACGTGACCGCGACCGAGATTTAAATCCCTGGGGTAAACAACTCAAATGACCACTCAACTATGGGTTGATCTCGATATGACCACTATACTTTCAATTGTGTCATTATGACCACTTAACTATTTAAATGGTATCAATCAAGTCACTTACCGTTAAAACCTAACATAAGGGGTGACGTGGCCGTTAACAAAAATGTGTATAATTGCACATTTAGTCACCGCTATTTATAAATTCTATCAATTTGGTCATAATTTTATTTGAATAAAATAAATTGATTATTCAATTAGGTGGTGACACGTGTCACCACCTTATTGGAGAAGGAAAATAAAAGTAATTCAACTTTGCTCCACACGAGGATCAAACCTAGGACAACCTGGGGTGGGCAGCATGAGTCTACCACTAAGTCAAGCACGATATTGAGTTTTAGAACTCAAAGTTTAATATATGTGTTAATTACTTGTTAATGCCAAGAAAAAAATAAATGAATATAAATTAAGGAGACTCGAATATGACAACATGGGATGCATAAAAACATCTAAACCATAGAAATTAAATTAAAGTTGACAACATTTATTATATTTTAAATTATTGTTAATGCATGATTTAAAATAAAAGTGATTTTAAGATTTTGTATTTTTAAATCAAACTTAATATAACTGTTCTTTTCCACAATTATTTTTATAATTCCACACATATAATAATTGAATTGATTTTTTAATTTAATCAATTATTTTAATATTTACTTAAAGAAATTTGTCTAAATTATTATATATATGAAATTATATTAAAAATTCAAAATTTTAAATTATATCCGTGAGTTTGGATCGTTAAATGATTTTTTGATATATTTTTAATTTTTTTATTTTTTAATAAAATTTAACATATATAATAGTTTAATTAAAAATTTTAATAAAAATAAAATTATTAATTAAGTTAGAAAAATAAATCAATGCTTATATATGTAAAATTATAAAAAAAAATAGTTGTGGAAAGAAAAATATATTAAATTTAGTTTAAAAATACAAGTGTGTCATCTTTAATTTAATTATTAGATTTATTTTAGTGGTTTAGATGTTTTTATGCATTTCATGTGTGTCATATTTGAGTCCCCCTAATCCATATTCGTTTCATTTTTTTCCTGGCATTAACAAGAAATTAACACATATATTAAACTTTGTGTTCTAAGACACAATATCGCTCTTGGCCTAGTGGTAGACTCACGCTGCCCACCCCAGATTTTCCCAGGTTTAATTATCATGTGGAGCAAAGCTAGATTTCTCCTCCAATAAGGTGGTGACACCACCTAATTGAATAATTTTTATTCTATTAAAATAAAATTAGGACCAAATTGATATAATGTATAAATAGCGGAGACTAAATGTGTAATTACACACATTTTTGTTAACGACCACATCACTCCTCTGTTAGGCTTTAACGGTAAATGACTTGATTGATACCATTTAAATAGTTAAATGGTCATAATGATGCAATTGAAAGAATAGTGGTTATATTAAAACCAACCCCACCACACCACCTAATTGAATAATTAATTTATTTTATTAAAATAAAATTAGGATCAAATTGATAGAATGTATAAATAACGAGGATAATGTGTAATTACACACATTTTTGTTAACGACCACGTCACTCCTCTGTTAAGTTTTAACGGTAAGCGACTTGATTGATACCATTTAAATAATTAAATAGTCATAATGACGCAATTAAAAGAATAGTGGTTATATTAAAACCAACTCCATAGTTGAGTGGTCATTTAAGTAATTTACCCAAAATTATATGGGCGTCCAACATATACATATACATGTCTTATATTATTTATTTATTTTTTTAAAAAAATCGCAATACCGTCTAAGAAATTTATTACTATATTTTATAAATTTGACGCTTTTTTAATAATTGCTTGAAAAAATCATTCGACATTTCAACGTCGTATAGATGATGCTGTTGTCAGAAGAGAAAATAGTGTGATTAGGAAATGTTTTTTAAGCTATTCCATATTTCCATTCATAAAAATTGTTGATTTCAGCTATCAAAGTATCAAACAAATGCAACCCTCCCAGTCTTGGAACTATACATGCAATTTTTTCCTGTCTGAAACATATCCAATAGTCACTTTAACTCCTACTATACTCGAATTAAAACCGGATCAAATCCCTAAACAAAGAACAGAACTCTATCGATACTATTTTTTTTCATCAATAAAAATCGAACACGAGAAAGAAACTTGCGGTTTCGAGTCTTAGAAGATATGTACTTTTCATCTCTTCCTGGAATTCTTATGTTAGAAGAGAACTCATCATAAGAACACTTGTACCAGACATTTAACATTACCAAGATATATACATGTTGTATGACACCAAAACAGACTCTACATATTCCACAACCTGTCTCTCCTTAGAACCTATACACAACTTCTTACTTCGACCACATTCAAAGGCTCCGAATCCATGGCCTCGGAGCAGCTCGTTTGAGTGCAAACACAAAAAAACCCAACAGTTTTTGCCATTTCCCCTATTGCTGGTTTCTGCTCTTTCTTTCTGTAGGGCACACGACTACCCGTTTCCTAAATCAGTAATTCCTTCCGTTTCTTTCAATCGATCAACGTATAGGATGATACTGGGTGATACCTCATTTCGGTAAATCAAAATTGCAGTTTCTTCAAATATGAATTCCCAGTCAACTAAAAGAACCATGCAGCAATAAGATGAGTTAAGAATACGAGTCCAATACAACTATTCATCAAACTTACCAGGTAATATATTAAGTTTAGAATTGGATGGTTCAAAACATCAAGATCAGCAGCTTTGTCAAATGCACAAAAGCACATCTAGAGAAAAAAAATAGAGTTCAAATTAGATAAAGTTTGGACTAATAACCAATGATTTATCAATTGGATAAATGATTTAATCCAACAAGCAGCTGAAGCGTTCAAGTTGAATAGTTCCATTTATTAACAAAAATGCTATAACATTACACGTATTTAGAAGTTCCACAAGGAGCTAATAAAACATGCTTGTAGCATTCTCAAAAGAAATATGAAAGGTAGTAGTAAAGCCAGAAAGGAAATGAAGGGTCTACCATAATGCATCTGACTAGGAAACATGAGAAGCATATGGCGGTCACATAACCCAAAAGGGAGTGACAATCAACAATTGTAAATAAAAGGTGAAATTATTGGACTCAAAACCACAACTACATTAAAGTAAACACATACTTCTTGTAACTTCTTACGCCGTCCTTTGGAATCTACAGGGAACCGTTGCAACATTATGAAAAGCCTGCAAGGATTGGATATATCATCATACAGCTTTCCTATGCACACACAAGACATAAGGTATATTTACAATATGGTCTCATTGATCTCTTGGAAAAAGAGGGGGGAGGGGGGGCAACTGTAGTTAGGAGATAATAAAAGCAACATTGACTGTAAAGAAACAAGGCCATTGAAAAAACAATTAGAAATTGCAAAATAAATGGCAATTCAATTGCCTTCTACCATATAATAAGAACCCAAGGGCTGCAAACAGTGACACACCTGCCAATAAAAATTTCATTCATTATTGGAAAAAAATACAACGGGATTAATGTCTATAAGGCATCTAAACTAAGTGATTATCCGTGATAAACCAACAGAGCGCACAAAGTCAATCAACAGTTAACTATCAAAAATCTGCTAAGGATGCAAAGAACATCTTAAATAGAATGACCAAAACTGGGATACACTTCCACCTAAATACCAGCCACATTGCAATCTGAAAACAGTTACCCCCGCCCCACATTAGGGGGACTTTATTAACACGTTTACCAAAAGTAATAGCTTCGAAGGGAATCAAGTTTGCAACACCACTAACAAGGGTGACAGAATCACCGAACTTGTTTGCACAAGAAAAATATATGCTGCAGGTTCATATTTAATACAAAAGTCTGCAAGTGCTATACACATCCATGAGCTGTTCTAGCAAAAGAAATATGATATTCTAACCTTCTAACTTATTTATAGTTTAGCCCTCATTCAGCCAACTAATAGCAAAAGAAATATTATATTCTAACCTACTAAAATCTGCAAGTGCACTAAACATCCTTCCCCACTAAACATATATAGTGCAACTGAACAAATCAGTCAACTAAGTTATGTAGTACTGTTTTTGATGAAACATTCTTAGTTTTCAAACAGAAAGAATCCAATTAAAAGTTATCCTTTCCACGGGCACTTTTATTGAAATAATAGAACATAAATATCACCTGAATAGTATAAACGACCGCATTAATTGCAAAGAAACAAGGCATCAATCCATCTGTTGATACAGCTCGTGCCTGTTCACGGTAGGCAAAGTTAAGATAAAGTAGAGAGCCGGAGGCAACTCATAAAGCTCAAACAACCTAAACTGGTAGTTAATCTCGGCCCAAAACAAAATCAAAAGTGCATATGTCGTGAAGAAAGCTAGACTTGGCATGTCAAGCAAGATATGTTGACAATCTAGCAAATATACGAAAACCAAGAAACAAATCATGAATGATTCAAATCTGATCATAAAATTACAAGAAAGGGCGCAAAACTCCACATTGGTTGTTCCATACCTCTGGATGTAAATTCTACACATTCCGTCGGAAAACAAAAACCAGGGAGCGAACTTTGACACAAATAAAAGTTATATATATATATATATATATATATATATATATATATGCAAACCTCCATTCACCAGAAAATTTAGAAAATGGCGGACCTGCGTCGTCCAGCCATACTCGGGAATTCTCATTTGTATCCGAATCAATTGAACCTAAGAATATCAAATTAACGACAACAACGTTAAGAAAGTGAAAGTACTGAAACAGAATCTTAATTCCACTTAATTTCTAAATTTTCTTTCCTTGATTAGGATTTTCTTGTCGCATTAAAAAAGGTGGTGAGAGCAAATAAGGAGTTTTTTTTTTTTTTAATTTGAACGCAAACAAACGGAGCTGACTGAGCTCTTATTACTTCGAACAAATAAACAAACAAACACAATAAAAGGAGAATAGGCATACGAGAGCAACGGCGGAGACGAGACCGAAAAGAGCAGCGAGAATGTGAAAAATGCGATCCTGCCATAGCGGTGAATCGTTAATGCAACACCACCAATTGGATGTGTTCTTCAGCTTGATCGCTATCGCCGTCGCATCCACGCCGTAACCCCCCTCCATCTCTCGCTCTGCTTTTTCTTCTTCTTTTTTCCCGAATTTAAAATTGATTTATATTGTCTTCTTACATGACAGAAGGATTAGAGGATTCATAATCCTAATTAAACAAAAATATATAAATTTTTAACATTTTATGATTTCCCGCGGTGGAATTTTCCTTTATGCTTTTTAAGCAAACAACGGCGGCGAACAAGGATAGGCGCTGGAATTTTGGAGAGCAGGGGCAGTTTTTTTTTTTTTTGGATAAATATTTTTTCAGTTTATTATTATTGCTTTATTCATTTATTTTTGGGGAAATTGCACCAATATTACAGGGAATTTTTTTTTTCTAAAAATATGATATTTTTTTATTTTTAAATATATAGCATTTGTTACGGTAAAAATAAAATCGGTGCACCAATAGTAATGTATGATACACATAGAAATGTACAAAGTTTGGTGCAAATAGTAATGTATGGTACACAAAAGAATGTAGAATGAAAAAAAAATCTCCTAACCAGTCATTAGACTTATGTAAGGAGTGTTCAATTAATACAATACTTAACTTAGACAAAATCCCAAAATTTTAAATCAAAAAAATACTATACAAAAAAGTTTAGTGGGATGATGGAGGTTCGAGTTTTGGTGTTGTAAATTGAATAAATTGGATTGAGAGTGTCTTTGCAATTTTCGATACGAATTAGTCAACCAAAAAATTAAACACCCGTAATTATACAAAAAATTCACGTCCACTAAAATATCACAACAATAATGATACTAAAATAAGGCTTAACTACAAAATAAGTGTCCAAACTATGTATTTTTTTTGCAATATGTGCTTAAAGTATTTTTTGACTGAATTAGGTGTCTAAAGTTTAATTTTTGACTTGTTTTAAAGTCAACTGAGACACCTACTTTGACAACTATTTCAACCAAAAATGAAACTTTAGGCACATATTTCAATCAAAAAATACTTTAAGGCACATATTTCAGCAAAAAAATAAAACTTTAGACACCTATTTCAACCAAAAAATACTTTAGGAATTTATGAAGTTGAGATGGGGTTAGATACACATTTGTATACAATGAATATGAAATTACTTTTCTTCATATATATTTTAAAATTTATAATTATAATCAGAACCAATTAATACAATGCACACAATTAAAACATTTGTATAGGAATTTATACTGCAAATTATCATAGATGAGAAAAATTCTACAGATTTAATTAAACAACTGTCTAGTGTCTGGTTTCTACAAAATTATACAATCACTGTATAATATACCTATCTACCAAGAAGGAATTCAGAGGCCAAAATGAGTAACAGACCTGCAGGGGGGGGGGCTTAAAATCTCAAATACTACATCGAGGACGCGGTATAAAAAGAAAAAGCGCCTTAAGAGAGGGAGAGAATGAGCAGGAAGGAAGACAAACTCACTTGGTGAAAATGGTGTTGGATGCAGCCCCGGAAAACAATCATAGGGCTATTTGCTCCTTGCAGCGCCCTCAACTCTTGGTTGCTTTGCTTAGATGGTCGAAAGAAAGTATCGTACATGGTTTTCAGGTTCGAACAATCACCCGAGTCCCATACGATATAATATAATTCAAGACTGAACCCGATAAGTCCCATTTTTACTTTCCGGTTGCTGGGAACCATTTGCTGAAGTTATGTAATCCAGTAAAGAAGTTCAAGAAAGGATGAACACACCAGTCTGCAGGTAGCAAATGAGTTATGTCAAAAGTGACAGATGGGGAAATGCTGATATTTAGCTTTTCTTCATAAAAATAACAAGAATCATAAGCGTTTTCTTACGTCTGTCACTGTGAATTTTTTCAATGAATTCACTGGTGGCATCAGCCATTCTAATAGATATACAGAGTTGTTTGGATGATCATCATTAACCAAATCATCATCTATAACATAGCAAAGACAACTTATATGCATATTCTATGTTAAGAAATAAACTGTATGTGTAATGATGGTGAACAAATTAGTGATGTTTTGAAAGAAAAATCAGAACCTGTAGCTTGTACGAGAATCCTGTGTGTCACAAAGGACTGCAACAACCAGAAGGAATGATCAAGTAAAAATCCTACGGCTAGTCATATTTTAGAAGCCTCTAAATCCATTATGTCTTGATGCACTTTACAGATATCACGAGATGCAATGCATCAGGATGATCTATAAAAAAGATACGACTAAGTGATGTTGTTTCTCAGTTCGAGAAGCACAAGCTTGACGAACATGATCCTAATATTTCCATAATTTCTACACAGGGAAAATTCTAGATAATCACTGTTTTACTTATGAAAATTTTATTTGTATACTCTCAATGTTTAAGCACAGGGAATAATCTCCAATCATATACTTTTCAAATGTTTAGGTAATCTAGAGTTCATAAAATTTGAAACGACGTTAATGGAAGTACAGGGACTACTAGCAAACTTGAACTGCTAAACAACAGTCAAGCATATAACAAGATTCTTGCATATGTCCGATTGTCCTCAAAAATACCCTCATGAAACATAAAACAACCTAGTCATACAGCATTACCTGCCAAACAGCAGGCATATACTCCCGATAAGGAATTTGCTGATCACTACTTGTTACATTTCTTGAATATGTGTATCCACTGCAGGCCATTTTCCATAATTCCTGACAAAAAGATTAATCATTACCTTTAAAGTTTACTAGGAATAAGACTTACCATAAAAGAAGAAATAATAAACTGTATTATAGGCTCTGGAATGCACCTTTCTATTCACTGCAATGACTATACATGATTTAAACAAAGATACTTGCTTTCTCTTAATAAAAACGAGAACATGAAAAGGACACACAATGCCATGAAGAGGGTAAATAAAATGAAACGGAAACTAAAATCCAAATAGACATCACGGATACTCTGAACTCTAAAGCATCCCATCTTTATAACTTAAACCTGCAGCGGAATTCAACCTTGTAGCTTTACTAGGGAAACACATTTGTGTTCTCATTTTCAAAATATGCATGATTAATCCGTTCTTATCCATTGTTCCATTAGGTTTAGACACTACAGATTATATCAACTAATCTTCATGATCATGAAAATGTCATTAGTTAAAGTAATTTCCAGGAACTGATATGCGTATAAATAACACATTTATTGCATGATATTCTGCAAGAAGCTAGGCTGTAATGTGAAGCTACCAACTGCATAAACACCATTTCTACAAGTATAATCGAACCTACCGTGTTAACTCATTTGTCCTGAACCACTGCTTCGGACACATTTTGGAGATTCCAGCTTTTCCTACACGTCGACCAAAAATTTCGTTATTGCATATTTACAACTAGTGGGAGGAAATGATTAAAATATATGTGAGAGTTTCAAAAGATTGTTAGAGAACTGTCCAACAGATACTGAAATTGTACCTATTATCACCTTCCAGTGAAAGAGATGATGAACCGCCATCTAGCCAATGAAATGCTCCAATGCTGGTGACAGTTCAAACATGTCAGATGCCATGGCATTAGGTTATCCTATCTGTTATTAATTCGGAAGGATTTTAAATAAGATATTTTCCATCTACCTCTAAAAACTATCTCAGGTTTCTGTTCATTAACTTTGTTAAATTTTAGTATTTACACACCCGTTTCAATGAATTTCAAGCACCCTCGATCACATATCACATTGGTTATTTTTCTCAGGGAACGCCATTCAGTATAATTTTTTAACAACCTGGTGATACAATAAAAAAATCTAGATATGCTTGAGCTTTTATGAGCAGGGTTTTTCTCCCCTTTCCTTTTCTAAAAACTATTAGTCAAAGTAATTTAGTTAATTCTTTCAAAGGATATCCTTTTCACTCAATTATCGGGATAAATGTTACAACTGAATGTTCTCCCCTAAACCATTACCGATGAGTTCAACAATAATATTGACAATCCATAATCGAACTATATGCTTTATCCAACATTTCCCAATGGTTATATCAATACTATAAAGCAAAAATTCAAAGAAAATAAAAGGTAACCGGCATAGAGGATTGAATTAGAGGGATCAAAGCCAAACCTATCAATCAACAGCAAATGAACATTAAGACCATGAGCTTCCCTTTCCTTTCGAAGCCGATAGTGTAATGTCTATCATCCAGCAAAATATTAAACTAATGTCAAAAATAAAAAAGATAAAAAAACCACCAAATTTATACCTTTTTTTCTTTAACCAAAACAGATATCTAGATTAGCACATAAAGAAACCATTGCAAACCTTTGTCCCTCACCTTGATAACGGCAAGAAACTCAGAACTATCATAACAACGGATGTACAAAAACCGTTTCATGCATAATGCAAACAATTCCTCATTGTAATGTCTCATTCCTGCAAATTGAGCTTCAGAGTCCAATTTGTGACAATCTACTTTACTGCTTGATCCTAAACAGATATGACCAAAAGCTTCATTAAACAAAACAAAACACGGGGCATGAAAAAGCTAACAATTTTCATCAAAAACCAAGAACATACAGTTACCTGCTTCCATGATTCTATGATTTAGCAATTCCGAGAAACGTGAAATATCAAAGCGACAATCCAAGTCAATGAACATTGCCGAATGCCCCAATCCGCCATAGCTGATTCCGTTCCGCTGTTTGGGGAGTATACAGGTGATGACGGCCTGGATTAAGATGTGGGTTTTGGAAGAAGAAGACGGACCTACGAGCTCAACAACGTTACCGACGCGTATGGGAACCCTGTGAAGTGGGGGAAGAAGCAAAAAGGGTCGCTCCGTTTGGACCCTTTCTAGCATTTCTCTTGCAGTCTCGTCTTCAACGAGCCAGGATTTTGCGTGCGAGCACATTTCCTCGTATAACAATTTTCAAATTCTTCGGGAATTATTAAAGCTGTTGTTGTTGTTCATGCATAAATCATAATGCTTCTCGAAATATGGCTACTGGGCACAGTCCATTTACAGTTTCGAAGCAGAAGACGAGAGTATTTGGATTTTGTACGAGTAAAGTGAAGTAAATTAACTAGCGTTTTTTTTTAATTTATTTTTTAGGTAAAGTACATCGGTTGTCACCGAATTTTTAGTCCTCTTTTATTTTGGCGTGGCACATTAACTTTTTTTCTTTCTCTATTTTCTTCTTTCTTTCCTTGTTATGTTTTCCTTCCGTGGAGACAAGCCTCAGCCTCGCACCCACCTGCAAATGACTCTTAACTTCATCATTGGTCAAGCCATCTACTTGCATAAGTCCCCTAATCTGCTTTGGAGTGGCCACTGCAAAAACAATTCAAAGAAACTTGAAACGAAAAGGATCAAAGAACGATTTGCCATGAAAAAGAACACTTAGATCCTATCAATTAATATGACAGGATCTTTGATTTCCCACTAACCATCCATGGTCTTAAACCAAACTAATTCTACATGCACAATTCATACAGGTACTCTAAGGCCCTTGTTGGACTCTAATCCATATTTTTCATACAGATCGAGTGGTAAAGGAACACAAAGAGGTGACATTTGTTGCAAATCTGATCTTCAACTTTTTAATTCTTATCTATCAGGACTAGAATAATAAACAATCCAAGAACAGAAAACAACATTTCTAATTGGTCTTTTATTTCTCACCCGGTGATGCAATTCAGGCGACCAACATCTCCTTTGCTTCCTACTGTCTGTTGCTGCTCTCCTGTTTTTACATAGGTCTCCATGGTTTCTATGATGTAAAGGAAGCAAAAATAGTTAAATTTCAGCAAATTTATTTCAATGTAAATTAATTCTTCAGCTTAAACGTGGTGTCTTCATTTTTCTTCAAGATACTTTATTATCTAGAGTGTGATCAGTGGAGCAATTATCATCATCAACAGTATTCCAAAGCTGAACGGAGCAAATCCAATTTTTCTTGTCCTTTATAATTATTGCAGTTGTTGTTAGAGTCTTCTTTCTCTTTGGTGGTGTCTCTTTTCATGATCAGAGGCATGTCTCCATTGAAGAGCAAAGGGAGGAAAAACAGGGTATGGAAAGAAGAAGAAAATGGAGAAAGAAAGAAAGTTAACGTGCCACGTCAGTGTTTTTTAACGGAAGTTAACGGTGGGGACCAAGATGAAAGCAGACTAAAAGTTGGGTGACCCTAATAAAAGTTTAAAAATTTGGTGATTAAAATGAACACGCTCTAAAAGTTCGGTGACCACTGATGTACTTTACCCTTATTTTTTAAAAACTTAATTTTAATTAAAATAAATAAATTTCGTAAAGTTCACAAATAACCTCAATCCCTAACCCAAATTGGTTTATACGTAGGCTCTGGCGAAACTGACAACAACAGTAGTTTAGAGATTTTGGGTTTTGCGACTATTTTATAAAAGTTTTAAACTGTTATTTTTTAAAATAAAATAATAATAAAAACATGCCACTTGTCGTGTCTAGTCATTAGCTGTTGTTAATGACTAAACACATAAAATTACATAAATGAAACTTTAAACACTTATTTCGAATAAAAAATACTTTAGATACCAAAAGTGAACAACAAATATAGTTTGGACATTGATTTTATTATTAAACCAATTATAAATATGAATGTGACTGCATAAAACATCCATATAATGGATTTGAATCACATTTAAGATTAATCTATCTTGTTTTAGGATAAATTATACTAGTAATCCTTTAACTTTTAAGGGACTTTTAATATGATCACTGAACTTTTAAAACTCTCATTACAGTTAATAAATTTATAATTCACTTTCATTAGGGTCACTATCATCAATTATCGTTAAAAAACATGACATCGCACATTAATTTTTTTAAAAAATAACCGTTAATAATTTTCCTCTCTCGCATTTCTTCTTCTTATTCTTTGTGAAGCCTTTTAAAATATAAGAGAAGCCTCTATAAAAGATGTCGTCCCTGTTGAAAGTGTGTATGTCGAAGCTTCAGCTTTAATGAGTCAAAACAACACTATATTCTTCGGAGCTTGTGAATCACCTTCTGGCCGAAGCTGCAAAGGGACCAAATTGGCATGATCTTCTTGTTCTCTGCAAAAATGTCAATCATTCTTTATTATCTTGTCATTTTGCATCTTAAATAGCATTCCTATTGCTCTGCTTATAGAAACATGCATTTCTAGCTATGAAATCAGAATCCTGTTTAAACCCATCCACGGATAAAAACAAATGGCACTGTTAGAAATAGTCATTATTTATGTTTTTTTGCAGCAGAATCTTGTTTAATTTTATATACAGCATTCTTTGAAACAGCTCAATGCACTGTTGTCAATGTGGTATAGGATTCTTGCAAAATGATCTCCCACCTTTCGCTGAGTTGCTTAAAGAGAAATGAATTAAAAATTCAGGGACTATAATTAAAATATTAAAAGCTCAGTGATCATATTAAAAGCATCTTAAGAGTTAAGGGACTATTAGTATAGTTCACCCTATTTTTTATAGAATGAGATTTGAATACACAATCTATACAATTTAGGGTAAACTATCATGGTAACAACCCAATTATTGGGTCTGACCTATTTTGACCACTGAACTACAAAAATTTAAAACTTGATAATCCAATTATTTAAGTGGACCTATTTTGACCACCAGCTGTTAAACTCTAATGGAAGTGACATTGCTGTTAATAAAAATTTGTATAACTACATATTTAGTCCATGTTAATTACTTAATTTATGAATTTGATCCCAATTATTTAATTATGTGCTGACATATCTTATTAAAAGAATTTAATTATTTATTTTTATTTAATAATTTTATTTTTCGCCTCCAAGTGTCTTATTTTGCAGAGACTCCTTAAACTGCGAGGCAACTTATTTTGCGACTGTGGCTGTACTTGATACTTTGAGTGCAGGAGTTATTTGGAAAGCGAGTTAAGAGGGTTAAGGTTATTTGGCAGTATCTAGTCTTATTGTGTATTTTATATAAAATGTTCTTTAGTTTAAATATTATATTTTTACAATTGTTTACATATTTTTTATGGTCTTAATGTATTATATTTAAGTCTCCTTAATTCATATTTATTTCTATTTCCTTAATCCATTAACAATCACATCACTCCTTTAGATTTTAACAAGCTATGATAAAAAAAAAGTCCAATTAAATAATTTAAACGGTCAAAATTTGAATTTTTGTAGTTCAACAATCAAATTTGGTCAAACCCCATAATTAGGTGATCGCCCAAGTAATATCCACAAGAGATTCAAAAACCCAAAAATTAAATTCTTAACCCTTAACCCTAAAAATTAAACTCTATATATTAAATTTTAAAGACTAACATTAAATTCTAAATTATAAATCCTAAACTAAAATCCTAACCCCTAAAACTACAAAGCCTGTGTATTAAAGCTTTTCTATAAAAATAGGTGGAACAGATAAGGATTTGTTTTCCATTACATCCCTATTGGACTTAAAATATAACTTTTTGAAATAAAGATGTGTATCAGATTTGTTTTCCATTACATCCCTATTGGACACAATAAAGATTAATTTTCAAAATTTATGAACAAAAGCATCCACTAATTACCCCATTATTTAAACTACAAAAATTTAGGAACAAAAGTTAGCAAGAAATTAATAAAAAATATTGGTGATTTAGAGCAAAAATCAAAATCACATTTAATTTCTACAAACTAAAATAATTATTTTAAAAATTGTTTATGTAAAGGTAAGGCCTCAGTGTGTGTAACAATCAATCATTGATTATGAAATCTCAATGAAATCCGCTAAGATAATTTTAAATTAAAATCATTAGCCTCAATAATTTTAAAAAATTAAAAGTACAGAACAATGGAATAAAGAAGGTTTTTTTAAAAAAGATGGATTGTATTTCATTAGCCATAAATGGCGTCATTAATTACAAAGTTAGCAATATAATTTGAAACTTCATACGAGAAAGTAAAAGGCTCAATACAATTTATGTCTCAATGTGCAAGTGAGTGAGCAACCCTATTTGCTTCTCGGCCTATATATGTGACCTTATACAATTTATGTCTCAATGTGCAAGTGAGTGAGCAACCCTATTTGATTCTCGGCCTATATGTGTGACCTTATAGTTATTGCGTTCGGCCAGACATGCACTTTGGTTAAGTATGCTGCTGTGATCGACCTATGAGTAACTCAGACAGCCAAGGGTCACTCTTCAACTTCTGGGGAAAACCCAGATCAGAAACTCTAGTCCACATTAAAATTGCTTCGTCACTGCAATCTTCTTTATTACGTTCTAAGGGTGAGGTTGATATTTGGGTTTTTAAATGAACATCTCCAACTTGAATAATATAATGGTTTCCAAGTCTCAGTTTGCAACTTTAAGAAATTCTAGGAGGAAGAAAGCTCAAGCAGAAAGGATCAATGATCGCTTTACACACATATAAAATCCTAGGAACCATTTACCTGGAAAGTAGATTCCCAGGAAGAACTATGTGAGACCAAAATAATTATACAATATCTTAAAAAAACAAATAAAATAAGATAAAATTCGATTACAACATAATCGTTTCTACAACAAATCCACAATACAACATTTTAATCCACAAAACAAACCATATTTGTGGCGTTTCCAGGATCCAATGGCACGAAAACAAAGCCACTGATCAGGATAACCACAGATTTCAATGTAGCGTCTGAGCCATTATGCCAAGAGGAACGAATCATCCCCCAGAATTGGTAATAGACGCATCCACTAATAACACCATTAATTAAACTACAAAATTCATGAAAATAATCAAAGGGAAATTGCGGATTTGGAGCTCAGTGGAAGGAGAAGTCGTTAAAAAGATAGGGCTCACGGCAGACCTTCCAAAATGAAAGATCCAAATCCACTGCCCATCAACACAGCTGTGCTTTTATCTCATCATAGCTTAAACAAAATCCCCTTTAATTTCTACAAAATGAATAAATAAATTGAAAATTGTTTGAATACAAGGTAAGGCCTCAGTGTGTGTAACAATCAGATCCTTGATTATAAAATCTCACTGAAATCCGCTAAGATTATATTAAATTATCATCATAAGCCTCAATAATTTCGAAAAATATGTATTAAAAAAACTGGAATAAAGAAGGATACTAAGACAGCCAAGGGTTTGTCTTCAACTTCTGGGAGAAGAAGCCCAGATCAGAAACTCTAGTCCACAATAAAATTGCTTCATCACTGCAATCTTCTTTATTTTCAAAATTTCAGAAAATAAAAACAAAGACCAAAATCTGAAGAAGAAAATTGAATTGAAATTAACATAGCCGTCTAGGAAGAAAAGAGGGGTGTGAGAATGTTGAAGAGAAGGGAGGTTCAAGGGAGATATATAGTGTGATGAGGGATGAAATTAGGGTTTTTCAAAGAGCTTATTATGCTTGGGCTAGGGTTTAGGTGTTTTGACTGAGTCGGGAATTGGTTGGCGGCTGGAACCTGACCCGGTTCAAAGGATCACAACCATTATAGCTCTATTGGGCTGGATTTAGAAACCCAATGTTCAATTTATTTATTTAATCCGTTGCAGACAGCTTTGGAAAAATAATCTAAATAGATTAAATATTTAAAAATAGGACATCTTATTACGGTATTTGGATTATTCCCAAAATACCTTTCAAAAGCATGTATCAATCAAATCAAAATCTCAAGGGAGAATTAAATGTTTAACAACCTTATTCTTCATTAATCAGACATAAAAGGGTGTCTTCTTGCTCGAAGAATGGCTTCAGATTGCACCAGGAAGCTTGACACATAAGCATGGCTTTCAACAAAAAAGACAGTCCAAATAAGTGAAGAAGAACAATAAAGAAAGAAGAATCTGTGTTGAAGAATTAGAAGAAAAAAGTGAGTGAATGAAGACAAGAATATGAATGAAGAAGAAAGAAGCATTTTGTTTAGGATATCAGCTCACAATTTCAGCCCACTCATGGATTCAAATACGAAGAATGGAGAATGAAAAGAGATATTAAGGAAATATTACGGTCAAGAGTTGGGTCACTACTAGTACCAGCTTATCTCAATGTTATGGTCAAGAATTGTTGTTATCAATTTGTTAGTTCGTTAATAGTTTGATTTTAGTTTGGGTTAAATAAACCCAACAAGCATAATGGACATATAACCTTCTTATTCATTCCCTTTATAATTTTCAGAATTCAGTTTCTCTATATTTTACCAAATCTCTAACTGTCCGTTCACCTTCTTCCTACATCCACCGCCGATCACCTACTCCGACAACCACAATGCCTCCTTTCTCACATGGTATCAGTCGCCGGTGGTCCTGACGCCTTTTATTTTTCTTCCGCTGCTGATAACACATCGAATCTGGTTCATGTCGTTCTTGGATAGAAAGCCTTCAACCGCCATTCAACGTCATCGATTGTTTTCTTCACCGACAACAAACTTCAGTCTACCGTTCCAACCGTTGATATCGCCGTTTCTATATCGTTCGTCAACCGTCAATAGCGCAGTGATTTCTTTCTTCTCTTCTGCCGTCGATTGAAATTCTTTTTCTGTTCTCTTGCGATTCGGCAGTCGTTTTTTTTTATTTCATCGCCACTGGAGAGTCATCTGTTCAGTTCTCCGATCTAGAAGCTTCAGATCTCTGTTCATTGCTGGTAATCCTCCTATTCATCATTTGAAGCGTGTGATTGGTGAGCCTTTTTCCATCTACTTTCTTGGTATAGCATCAGCTTCAGTATGAATTCAAGAGGAGATGATTTTTAGACATCAGAATTGATTACTAGTTGCTGGGATGTGGATATTGTAGATGAAAATCTGATCTGTGGATTGTTGACTGCTGGTCACAATTGCTACAAGTTTGGAAGGTTCAGTTAGTGTCAGTTTGAAATTCTTCATCATCTGTTTTACTTATCTCACAAGGTGACATGGAATTTGCTGCTTAACAGCCAAGTGTGGCAGAAGAAAATTTCTGGGGAGAGTTAAGTGTTTAATAGTCTTGTTCTTCTTAATCAGATATAAGAGGGCACTTTCTTGTTCAAGAGAGACTTCAGATTACATCCAGAAACTCGATGCTTAACAGCCTTGCTTTCAAGAAAAAGAAAGATCGAATAAGTGATGAAGGACGACAGTGAAGTTGAAGGAAGAATAAATTTCTGAAGAAATTTTGGATGAAAAAAAATTGTAAGACAGAAAAGTGAGTAAAGAAGAAAAGAAAACTTTTGATTCTCAGTGAAAGAATGAAGAAAACAACATATGGGTCACTGAACAGTGTTAAATTTGTTCGACCAGCTCTTTGACAACCGAAGGTGGTTCCACAAAGATATTGCTAGACTTCTTACTTTTTCAAGGAGACGAGGAAGAAAAGAAAGTAGTCAGCTCATTGAACAAGTTAACTGTCGATGCGTAAGTTCACCAAAGTAGATCGAAGAAATTCAAAAGGAAGAAAAGTAGAGTGAATGTTAGAATATAATAAGTTATTAGTTGTTAATTTGTTAGAAGTTTGTTAGGTTGTTAGGGCTAGTTTAGCATTGTTTTTAAAAATTAATTTTTAAAAGTGATGTCAGAAAGAGATTTTGAAAAAGAATTTTAAAAAGTTGGTTGTAAGATTTTATTGTTTGACATTGCTGTTAAAAAGTATTTTTTAAAAAATAAATGACCATTTTAGACATAATATTGTAAGTTATATATATATATAATATTTAAATTCTTTAATATTATAATATATGAAATATAACAGCTTAAATTATTATAAAAATATTTTTATTAATAAATATATTTTTTAATAATTATACGTGTTTCATGAAAATATAATAAATTTAAAAATTTTAAATTAAAAAACAATTATTAATTATATAATTATATCTTCGTAAAGAACTATAAATTTATAAATTATAAATAAACACAATAGCAAACGAAGGGTAAAATTGTAATTTGACTCCTAATAACACTTTTACAACTGCAAAAGTTAAAAATTTTAGCTTTTACGTTTGGGTTGAAAAACAATTTTCAAAAACAGATTTTTCTCCAAAAGCTAGCTGTTTAACATTATTTTTGACCTCAAATATGTCGGGCCATTGTTGAATGGGTTATAAATACCCAAGTTTTTGTAATGGGCATTATAATTCTGTTCCATCGTTTAATAAAATTTTCAGCTTGCTAGTCATTTCTCTTATCTCAAGCATAATAGAACCTTAGCCGCTCTTTATCTTCACCACACACCGGCCATCGGCCGTTTATCTGTTCCGGCTACCATGACCTATTTTTCACATAACAATGCAACTGTATTGTCGTCAAATAAAGAAAAACTGGATTAAATTTATATTTTATTATTCCAAAAAAATATAACACTGAGCTCAATGGTTCACAACATCACACTGACTGGAACTACATAAACAACAAACACATTCCCATCCCCCATTTTCTATACAGATTTGAAGAAACAACAATGTTTTCTTCACCTGTTTTATTCCCTCAACCTCATTCCTCTAGATAAATTAAATTTCAAATCATAGAAAAATAAATAAGTTTGAGACTGATGTCGTTTTGAAAACTTGATACGAAATTTTTTGTCACTCTGCTCATTATTCAGTAAACTAAAAACCGTTTTTTAGTTTAACTGTTGATGAGTGCACATTGCTTCCGGATCTCGCCTTCGGTTCCGGTCTTAACATCGATCCGACCCATTTTCTCCATAGATCTACCAAACTGATCAAAGAAGAACTGTGGTGGACTCGAAATGAGTTGTCTTACAAGAGCCAAGCTAGTCGAGTTCGTAGTTAAAGCAGCGTCGGATTGGAAAAGACCCCTTCTTTTGAGTAACAAAGTGTAGTAGCTAAGGTCAAAGGTTTTCCTACTCCCAGGGTCCATCTCAAGTCTTGTAGTGTTATCATTAGGTGTCCTACACTTGTTCGCCTTTAGGTTCTCGGCGTACTCGCTGTCCATCGTCGGGTCGATTCCGCCCGGGCCACTTGAGTTGTACAATCGGCGAGAAACAGCAGGACAATGTGATATGCCGATGGTGTGAGCACCTGAAACACGAAGCAATTCATCGAACAATGAACCGAAATGAATCAAAACCGTAAAATAAAAATCGGTAATTCATCATGTCGTACCGGAGAGGAGGACCAAGTCGGTTGCGTCGAGTCCTTTGTTATTGAAAAGTGTAAGTAAGGTGGTGAAGCTGTTGAAGGGTCCTGGGATTTGGTTATTTGCTTCGGTGACATTAGTGATCATACCATCTCTCCGTCCCGTTGGAACTTGCCAGAATGGTCCACCCTGTGATGTGATCAACATTGAGTGTTTTCGGTGGTGATCGGAAAATATTTTTCTATTGTAAAAAATGAAATGCTGGTATTGGTTCACTTACGGTGATCGCGACCGAGTCCCTTGCAACCAAAGAGAGGATATCGGCACAAGAGACGATACCAGGGCATTCGGCTTCGAGGAGGCTCTTCACCTTATCGATGAAAGCAAATCCCCTCAGTGTTCGGTTCGGGATTGCATTCTTTTCTCCTGTTGACGAGTTTAGAAGTACAGATGCATCACATCCCTGAATAAACACCTAAATAAATCTCTCTTCGAAACAAATAACGAATATAAATATTTCAAGAAAAACGAAGAATCCGAGGGAAATAGTTACCCTGACAAAGCAATCATGGAAGTGCATTCTCAAGAAAGCAGCAGCGAGAGATGGTGCATTAGGGATATGTTCTTTGACATAGTTTAGGACAATCTGCTCAGCTTTAGGACAGCTCGTGGCATAAAAATTCATCTGCAATTGAGCACTAGTTGAGCCAATGCATGCTAAAAGACCAAAGACAACAACAATCCCCAGAATTGTTCGTGCCATCTTCGCTTCCTGTTTTTTTTAAGACAGCAAAGTTTGATGTTGTGCAAGGTTTGGAACACAAATGAAACATTTTATAGTCGTTGCTTTCAACTACTAAATGTTTAAAAAAATTACACATAAGATAATGAAACCTGTTGTCCACGTTACCCGTCTTAAAATATACTAAACCCTTATGAGATTTGATTAATGGAGTAAATGAAATATATGTACTTGAAAGTTAGACAGATTTTATTCAAAAATAAATAAATCGATTAAATCATTATTGGGTTAAGCTCGAGCTATTAAATAAGTCAAATTAGTAAAAACTCCCGTGTCCAAGAAAGTTCCTAACTCCCTTGATTGTTGTTGGTAAAAGTGAGCAAAACACTTGATTAAAAATTTGAATTTTTTTATTTGACTTGAAAAAATTTTAAATAAAGTTTGAGCTATAAAATGAGAATTAAATAACTCGAAATTTTTAGTAATTAAAAGATATGTTTTCAAGATCGAGTTGAGTCTTTCAACTCTTATGATATATGTATATTGCATATGAATAAAAATATATGTATATTGTTTATGGTTATAAAAAATCGTTTAATTTAGAATAAATTAGTACCATAACATTCAATTATTTACAATTAAACTTGAAAGGAAACTCGAACAACTCGAAAAAAACTCAAATACAATTTAATTTATAAAATATGACTCGTCAACTAAACTAACTCGAATTTTTATTACTTGACTGTTCGAATACTCGCCGTCACCCCTGGTGGTAATTTCTCATGACATAACAATTTTCTATGCGGGGATTAAGCTTATGTTGGACCATGTGAAACAAATTACAGTATAGCTTTATTAATTATATAACTAAGCTTAATTATTATTGTAATTAGACTTATCCATCTTGATCTTGAAAAATTGAATTCGGAATGACTCGTATCTAATATTAAACGATCTAAGTTAGAAATGATTTGAACTTGAAATGATCCAACTTTAAAATTTTGAATAAAAAATTATGCTCATAATGATAATTCAAAATGGTGTAAATTTAAAATGATTTTCACCCTAACTATATTAACCCGACTCGAATTGACTTGATTAACTATAATAGTATAAGAGTGGCAGGTAAGCCAAGCATGTTAAGGACCCAGATTTGGTGGATTTTGATTCATGAATTTGATAACGGTGCACTAAAACCATGTGAGATAAGAACAAGATAATATATAGTTGAATAATATCAATTGGTCCACCTGCTCAATTCCTAACATATATTATATGCATGTTCTTTTTCCCCTGTTAAGATGTATGTATCTGCTTTTTAAATTTCAATAATTTGGTACCATGTTCACTTTTTTATAGTCTACAATGGGTCAATTTTAATAAGATAAAATCATGTATTATTCGTCTATTTTTTATGTTCTTTTTTTCATGTTAATATTGTAAACGTAACATTTGGACCATCTTAAATGTTTGGAATCTGGTAGATGTATCATGGATGTAATTATTTTCATTTGTAAGCAAATATAATAATTATTTAATTACATCTATGATACATCTTTTTATTGCGCTTTCGATTTTTAGAGTTTTGTCATGATTAATTCAGACCGAGCCACGTTGTATATATGATTTGGTGGGTGAGCCTTTCAACGAAAATTTTAGACAATGCTTCAAACTCGAGACATGCTTAAGCGATACCAAACTACTTACCAATTGGACTAATTAATTAATTAATTAATTAATTAATGATTCCTCCATTTTACCTCATCCTTTACGCTTATATGCACATGGGAAATTGCATGTGCTGCTTGCCTTGTAAGGTTAAAACTAGTTGTAATTAATATTAATTAATAAATGTCTTAGTCAAATATTCTTGCTTCAAAAATGAATCATTGTCTGTGGGTAAAATACCTTTAAAAGGACATAATTGTTTTTTCACATTTTTTTACATAATTCAAGCTCAATATGTGGCTCGATAAGTAGGGTCTAATAATGCAATATTTCCATAATTTTATATTGAGCATTCTGTTTATTCTGTGCAGGTTTTTATGCCTTACGTTTCGGGATATTCACCTTTTTCAATATTTTAATTGCTAAATTTTTGGTATGATCCTTTTTATATGTTGTTTCAATTATTTGATTTTCTTTTTTCGATGGAATTCAATTATTTGATCTTTGAATGTTTTTATTCGATAATATTTGTATATAATCATCGATATCTGATCTATTAGTCGACTGATTCGAATTTCAAACTACTAACCTTGAGATATAATGTATCTTTTTAATTTATCATTTATAAACGTTGAAGATCATCTATACAAAACTGCTGGTTCCTTCAATCTCTAATCTCAAATTGCAAATTTAATAGGAGAAAAAAAAAGAGAAGGACCAAAATGCAATTAAAAGCTGTAAAGAGACTGGCTTGACATATTTGATAAGTAATATGGCTTCATGCATAATATATGTTAGCACAAGGAATCACATAATTATGGAATATAAAGTAACATGTTAGTTAACATGCTGTATGTTACCATTATTTTATAGGAAAATACTTTAATATATAAGCTTTTTAATTTTAGGGTTTAAGAGTTTATGTTGTGGTTTAGGGTTTAGTTATTTAGGTTGGAGGTTTAATGTTAGAATTTAGAGTTTAAGATTTAGGGTTTAGACTTTAGAATTTAGGATGTTAGGGTTATGGATTTAGTTTTAGATTTTATAGTTTAAATATGAAGGGTTCTGCAATTTTTTTTACACAGTTTGTGTATCAAACTATAACCCTAATTTATAATGCATACATCAACTTGACATTAAACATTTTGATTTATAGCTAAATCACCTAAGATATGATCATGACAATAAAAATTGTTAATGACATGTTCTTCAGTGACGAAGCTATTATAATTTTTTCACCTTTATTCCCCTATATAATTTTTTAGAAAAATTAGTTTATTTATGAAATTATCCCCTCAATCCAAAATCCCGATTTTATCCCTGATTACCTTATATATATATATATTCATTTTAGCTTAAACTCAACTTTAGTAACTTGCCGAGTCTTAGTTCATGATTACCTTATATATATATTCATTTTAGCTTAAACTCAACTTTAGTAAGTTGTCGAGTTTTAGTTCAGTTGGCATTGTAATTATTGTAACATATAAGAGGACGTGAGTTCGAACACATTTAACTGTACATTATTCTCTGAGGTGAAGAATAATTCAGATTACATATAAACTTAAACTTTAGCACGCCAGTTTAAAAAAAATAAATAAATAAACAAAATATTGGGTGATACGTCTCTAAAGTCTAAACCATGTGTTTGTTGGAATCGTTCACTCTGGCTCGGCCAAAATATTGTTTGAATATAACCCATGTTGGAATATTAGTAATAATAAAAAATGTAGTGACAAATTGAGTGTTGAATTAAAGCATATATTTTGCATGAACATCATTTTAGATCTAAGCCGAGATTAAGCCAACAAGAATGTTCCAATTATTGACCTGACCAGCATTGTCCCCTTTCGAGCCATGAGTGTTACGACCACATGCTGCTTATAATATTCCATTCCAACAATCCCACCCAACCCAACAGCTGTTTAGAAGTTGCTGTTTGCAGTCTGATTTTTGGGAGTATTCTATTTAGGGTTTCTTTTGTAGTATTGTTCGTCGGATCGTTGAGCTAATTTCATGCATTCATTTTCTACGTGATACCATTGAGGTTGGTTTGTCCTTTCCTGCCCTTCTGCTCAAGGGCGGAGCCAGAAATTTATTTAAGGGTGTTATTTTTTCAATGGTATTTAAGGAGAGTTAATTATTTATAAAGGGGTGTCGTTTTATTTATAAAAAGGATGTCATTAATATATATTTTTAATTTTTTATATACAAATTATATAGGAAAAAAATCCAAAAAATTTTAGGGTGTCTCCATTCTATAACATGGCTCCGCCCGTGCTTCTGCTAGTTGTTGTCAGCCATGGCCAGCATCAGCTTAACAGCTAGAAAGCTTCGTATCATCGTCGGTATTAAGAATATAAATTACAACTGATTGAATATTTATTTCTTTTGAACTATCTATAAATTACCTGACTATTATTATCTGAATCTGAATTAAATGTTATTAATTGTCGAATGTATATGAATCCAAAAAAATCTAAATCCAACCGCATCCATCTGAGTTTTGATGTTTTTTTATAAATAGAGCACACATGATAATAATTGCATAACCTTACAAGATAAACTTGACCAAAGAACAACTATAAACAGCCTAGAAAGAATATAACTTAAATAATTTAAAATATACATATTTATTCTAATCATAATCTTAATCCTAAATAAAGGGGAGGGGAATGAGGACTCTAAGGTAAGGAAAATAGTGCTTTTAGTAAGTCTGAAAATCATTACTTAATAAAATATGAGGGCTCAAAAAGAAACAACTTGACCAAGCGACCAAATATACTTGCTTACGAATATTAATATAGAACCATAGGTAAATGCTTTTATTATTGTATCAATGCCAATCAGGTTGACCTGAAATAATACATCAAATGAATTACATTTGTGATTTGAGTCTTAAATGAGATTACGGGTAAAACTTAAGCTTCAATTCTTATTAATTATTAACAGGTTTAGTAGATTTGAGTCTTAACTAGTTTTTTCCTCAAAAATATTATTTAAGGGAGTGATTAAGTGTAGTCAGTCTCACTTTTTTTTTCTGTCTCTTCGCATATATTTAATATTTTGTTTTTATCTTTTTTTTTTGTGATACGTTGTCTATCTTTGTAGCATTCTTCGCCAGAGAAAGTCGTTTGTCTTCTATGATTAGATCTCTTTTGTAGTAAGTGATATATTCAGAATTGTTCGTAGAAAAATATATAAGATTGATTTACTCGATGTTTACGCTTACATCTTTATACATCTATATAGCGTACATCTAGATTTGTATTCAAAGAAAAGGATTTTTTTTACTTTGTTTCCTCACATCCGTTGGATGTGTTATCTTTGTTTGTACAACATTTTTTCTTTTATTTTTTTAATGAAAATTTAATTTTTTTGTCTTAAAAAATTAATGTTAGTGTCGCGCATAAGAAGAGGCGGGGTCATTAATCTCACGTCGAAAAGAAAAATGGAGGTCTTGAGATATAAATGCGGTGGCGCTGCACATCCTATCAGACATGTCTTTTGGGAAGAAGCTAATGGCCCCGTGACAACTGGTATTAGAGCGACCCTTTGACTGCCCGATTTCACACAGAGCGCCCAAGAGTGGGGTAGGCAGGGTGAACAACCGTGACAAGGTGACCTATCACGAGAGCGGGGGATAATGTCACGCTTAAGAAGGGGCGGGGTCATTAATCCCACATCATAAAGGAAAAGGGAGGCACAACGCAATGTTGTTTCGAATCCAAAATGCAGACAACGTCGGCACAGGGAATGATAAGCCCCAAAACAAAATCAAAGTCATCTACATGGATTACCGAAGAAAGCACTCTTTATGGGGAGACAACCTAGCCAGAGTCGAGTGTTCTTTATGGGGAGACAACCTAGCCAGAGTCGAGTGCTCTTTATGGGGAGAGCACCAAGCCCGATTTAGAGTTGGGGGCAAGCTGAGGTATCGAGGAGTTCCCAGGATCGGTTTCAGCTTCATTCTGAGGAGGCGACGAGGGCGTCGCCAAGTTTGATGGGGGAGAATGTCACGGACCGCCAGTTCGATTCCGAGTCACATGCAAACATGGTTGCCCAAGAGGTTATTAGAGAGATTTTGGGCCTAAAGATACCACCAGACCGAGCCCGATCCATGGAGGATTCTAGAAGACAACCACTTTGACTTGAGCAAAGTTTCCATGTAAACATTGGATTTGTTTCCTTAGCTAGCAGGGAATATTCTTAGAATTATGCCATTGTGGTTGGTGGGATTTGATCCTAGCCATCGATGTAAATCAGTGAGAACCGTCGGATGTATGGGGAATCAACTATAAATAGAGGCCTTCCCAACCTCATTTGTATTCAGCTCATCTTTGAGTAATCAAGACATTCACTCTAAAATCCTCTGTGTTGTTCTTGAGTGTTCTTGGTATTATTTCTTTTGTTCTTGAGTGATCATTCTCATAGGTTGTTTCTGCTTAGAACGATTCAGCGTTCTTCAGTGCCAAGGAAGTTTGATCTTCCGAAGTGAGGAAAAAGGATGACTTAGTCGTTTGTCTAAGTTACTTCGACTAAGGTCTTACGGTTTGCTAGGTCAGAAATTTAACCCTGTGACATTAGTATCTAAAGCTATATTTTTTGTCTAATTAAGTATCCAAATTTTACTTTTTAGGTCAAATTAATATCCTAATCCTACCTAGAAGAGAGGTTAAGGAGGACTTTAAGTGAAGGAAGGTGTATTTTTCATGGGTTTAAATCCATGACCTAAGGAAATATGTGGGAACAAAGATGAACAACTTGGCCAACCGACTGAATGTGTTTGCTCTATTCTATTTGATTTTAAAATGTGCTTTAATAAGTTAAGTTAATTTACCAATTTGACCAATAAGTGGTCCCAGTAAAAAAAAAATATGTTCACCCTAATAGACTGATATTCAAATCACTTTGTCTCTTAGGTATATTGTATTGTGAAAGGGTTGTAATCACCCATAAACTAATTTCAAGTATATAATTAGAGCAAAAATATATAAAAATCAAATTAAACGAAAAAATTATATATCTACATTAAAAAAACTAATAATTAACTAACTAAACCAAATTTCATTTAAAACTAAAAATAGATAAATAAAAGAATATATAGTTTTTTGTGTAACAAAAAATACTTCTAGTTAACCTTTTTCCTCCTTCCTCTAAACTTTGAAGTTTGAACTCATCAAAATCATCTCTTTTGTAATCGTCAACATGAACAATTTACTCAGGGTAATCATCAAGCTCTCTGCTTGTTCTCATCGGTAGTAACTTTGCTCAGTTAATATCAAGAAATTATCGGGTTCTATTTCTTTTAATTGATCAATCAATTTTTCCCCTTTTTGGAATTTAAAACTGAATTGGATTCTTAATTTTGGTTTCCGCATTGATTTGGAGCTGGGTTTAGTGTTTCTTAGTTTGGACTATCCTTATCTGTTATTAAAGCTTCACTTTTTCTTTCACATTATGTTTGCTTTAAATTTAGTGATTTAGCTTCACGTTTATTCCTTTTAAGTGATTTTCCTGTCTTTGTTTGGTTACTGAGAATTTACCTGGGAATGTATTTGTTTTTGTTTAGTTCTAAGCTGGAATTAATTGTAAAGTTTGCTTTCTTCTATGGCTTTTGTCAGTTTTTCCCCACTTTCACAATTTACTTGTGATAGCTTCATTAGTTCATTAGGCATTGTTTTAGAAGTTAATGATTTTATTATGTTCTCGATCAGGATCCATTCGTTGGTGACGGAGGCCGTGGTGATATTGAAATGGGAAGACAAGCTCCCGGAAGCTCCTCGGATATGGGAATGGAAGCTTTTAATAAGCAGGTATGCAATGCACTTACTAAAGCAAAACAAATTAGCTGCATCTAGTTGATTGTGATGGCCTAAGTGTCTATTTGTAACCTTGTGTGTAAAGCTTGAAACTTCTTATTAATAAATTTATTGAAATTTCATATATTTTCTCAACGAGTCGAATCGAAGAATATAAATCTGCACTTTACTCGTATTGTCTTCGTTTTTTGTTGGCACTTATTTTTTACGTTTACTTTCTTTTTACCTATTATTTGCTTTATAGATACAAGAGGTTGAAAAACAAGTGGAGAAGCTCTCCGGATTACTAGGGAAACTCAAGGTATGTACTACGTAGAATGTTTAGAGTGTAATGTTTAGCCGATTAATTGTTGTTTTCACAATTTACGTACATCTAATGTGGAACCTATACAGGATGCTAACGAGGAGTCAAAATCTATTACAAAGGCATCTGGTATGAAAGGTAGAAAGCTTTGTCCTTCCATTAATAACCTTTTCGTATTGAATATGAGCATTGCACGGTAATACTTTATAGTTTGTAACTCAGCTGCTGATCTTACTACTAACTAGTCATCCCACTCGTTTTTAAACCTTTAACGATTGAGTTACATGAGAAAAATGGATATATTATATTAGCAGCAGCAAATTTTTGATCAAGTCTTACTACAGTGAATCATTTTGTTCGATTATTCATTATCAAGATGATGCTCTTTACTTGAGTTCCATATTGTCTAAATGTAAAGTAATTTATTGAAGCTACGAAGAAGCGCATGGAGAAAGATATTGACGAAGTTGGGAAAATAGCACATAATGTGAAAGCAAGATTAGAAGCAATAAATAAAGACGTAACTCTTTGTTCATTATTCTCTTTAAATGTCTTAGTTTCAGACTTTAGAGCTTTACAATTGAAGCTATTTACTGATTTTGTCACTTCATCTCCAGAACTTACTCAACAGGCGAATGCCTGGATGTGAGAAGGGAACAAGCATCGACAGATCCAGGACGAATGTTACAAAGTTTGTTGCAAATGCTTAGTTTAGTTTTCCTTTCATTATCTAGTAAAAAAGTTGCGCCTTTTCAATATTGAGTGTTTTTTTGCAGTGCCATGGCAACAAAATTCAAGGATTTGATGATGGAGTTTCAGGTATATATATCTTCGAATGTTTATCCAAAATAGCATCAAGCCCCTGACCCTTTCATTCTTTTTAAACAATGAAGAAAAGTACATTTGAAATAATGTAAGTCTGGCATTGTTAGCAAAAACTTTGCAAGTCTTAATAAGTCATCCATTATTCCATTAGATATTTTATAGAACAACTTAAAAGTAGTTCCAATGGGATTTTTGTAGTTGTTGTTGAAGCTTACGAATCCAATTATAGGGGAAAAAATTATAGCCTTATTTACTAATTTACATGAAATGAAAGGACAAGGACTTAATTCCATTTTTTATTGAAGTTTGAGGTTGTATTTGGGTATTATGCCTTTTCTATACCATCTTTTCCTTACCTCTATATTCTGTTTCAGACTCTTAGGCAAAAGATTCAGGATGAGTATCGGGAGGTTATCAAAAGAAGGCTTATTACAGGTTAGAATATGGAGTATACAGATTGCCGGAACTCAAAAAATAATCTGATATTTGCTTTTCCTGTATTAGTTCATTGTACTTCATCTTTTTTATGGCTGTTTTAACAGTTACCGGGACCAGAGCAGATGAACAGGTGAGCCGAAGTTTGATACCGGAACTTTTGGCTCTAACATGTATCAATGTTATTTTAATTTTCTGAAACGCGCTTGTCTTAGACAATTGACCAACTCATCGAAACCGGAAACAGCGAACAGATTTTCCAGAAGGCAATTCAAGAACAAGGTCGAGGACAGGTAGGACCTGCTTACATTTAACACTCACTTTGAAGAAACAGCAGTTATCATTGTTTGTGCGGTCAGGATTTGTTCACTGTGCAATATGTTATATAAATTTGTAATGTGATTCGGGGAATTAAAAGCGGACATGCAAATATTCGGATGGGAAGATGATAAGACACTGTTATTGCAATTTTGATATCGGGTCATGGTTGCAGATAATAAATACAGTGGTGGAAATCCAAGAAAGGCATGATGCTGTGATTCAGATTGAGAAAAAGCTTCTCGATTTGCAACAGGTATATCTGCACTGAGCCTTCGGCATGCATGACATATTAACCGAGTTAACTTTTCTAACGGGTTTGCCATTGTCAGATTTACCTTGATATGGCAGTACTCATTGAATGCCAAGGAGAAATTTTAGACAACATCGAAAGTCAGGTTCGTTCATTTTCGGAAATCTCTTAGAATTGGTGTTTTTTAACATGCATATTAGGTCAAATGGTGTGTTTTTGTTCTGCATTGTGTGTTGATGAAATCTTGTTCAGGTTTCAACTGCAGTCAGTAATGTCCAGTCCGGGACGGTTGCACTTCAAAATGCAAAGACACGACAGACGAGTACACGAAAGTGGATGTGCATTGCCATTTTAATTCTCCTAATCATAGTTGCTGTTACAGTTGTTGGAACCCTTCAACCTTGGAAGAGCATCTAAGGTACAAACTTGCCTTAGTTCCTCTTTCTTGTCTGACCTTGTTATTTCGGAACCACTAGTTTTGCTTGTGTAAATGAACGCAAGTTTCACTTCGTTTGATTCGGTTAACGTTTTGTTTCGAGTACTTGGCTACTTGATATTTAAGAGATGGTCAGATATGTTGAATGGTGACTTTTGATATTTAAGAGATGGTCAGATATGTTGAATGGTGACTTGGAACCGACATTGGTTTAATTTCCGGTCGAGAAAAACAGTAACCCAAGTAAGGAATGAAACAAAATAAACAAAAGCAGTTTCTCATCATCATCAAAGGAACAAAGTTTCATCTCCAACAAAAGCATTAGAAAGCTCTTAAAAAAAGGCACAATATGGCCCAACAAAAAAAGAAAAAGGAAATTAACCAGACTGGTCTATTGTGGAAAGATTTTATTACCACATTTTATTATTTCTATCCCACTTGTAAAATACTAGAATTGGGTAATGCTCCAAAGTCCATAACAAACCATCCTTGAACACAGTTTTTTGCTTTTGTCTCACATTCTAGCCTTAGCCACAACCACATTGCCTTCGGTTCCAATGCCTACTGCTCCTGGTCTGGTCCATGTTTCTTTGAATTGCTCCTCAGTCACACCTGCACAAAAATGTATCAGAAAGTTGATAATTGTACAACATTAGGGGGTGGGGTTAATTTGTTTGACTTGCCTTTGCCCATGGCTGCTGTGGATGATATGCCTCCTTGGACGGTCTTGAGATATTTGTCGTAAAAGTTCGCACCAGACCATTTCTGATGAGCCAATGTGTCTACTCCGTTGTTCCTTTCTTCCCTTTGAATCCTCTCCACATATGCTAACATCCCCCTCCTCGCAAAATCTCTTGCGAATGTGTCGGTCACCAATGCATCGGCGTGGAAACCGGCTAGAGTTATGAACTGCCAGCAGAAACCGAGCTTGGCTATTCTTGGAATGAAGTCTCTCATCTGTTCGTCGGTCATTCCCGATGCGTCCCAATTGAAAGATGGGGAGAGATTGTAAGCCAACATGAGCTCTGGGTGCATTGACTTCACCCCTTCGGCAAATTTGGTGCACTCGACGAGGTCTGGGCTTGATGTCTCCATCCAAATAAGGTCAGCATGAGGCGCGAAAGCGCGGCCGCGAACAACGGCGGCCATTACGGATCCTTTGAACCTGTAGAACCCTTCTCTGGTTCTAGGCAAGTCCCAGTCCCAGAAAAGATTTGTGAGACCCAACCTATCGGCAATCTCCCTGGCTTGTTCATTTGATAGGCACTTATCGTAACTCGAATGGTTCATCCATTCGTTCATCCGCCTCCTCTTCTCATCTTCGGTGATGTTCATGTTCTTGATGGCGTCCATAACACATTCGGAGAATGTCTTAAGTTGTGCCACGGCTAGCCAGTTGTCTTCAATGGCTTGAAGTTGAGGGCCATTTTTACCAGCAGCCATTCCTTCAGCCAACATAGTGGCCAGACTTTTCCTCCGAAGGTTCGGATTCGTCACACCGAGAATAAACTGATGATCCCTGGTGTCCACATTGGTTTGGATCAAAGTAGCGGCAACAGCGTCAGTTCGAGCCACCAACACCGTCTCGACTCCCATAACATCGAACTGCAACCTCGCGGCGACAAGCCTGTTAATGTGTTCACTAACAGCAACAAGAACTTTACCAGCCATGTGACCGCATTTTTTGGTTACAGACGACTGGTCCTCGATGTGGACACCGGCAGCACCACGCTCGACGAAAAGCTTGCAAAGCTTAACAGTTGCTGTGGTGCCACCAAAGCCAGTATCACCATCAGCTATGATCGGCTTCAGGTAATCAACATAAGGGGTTCGGGCCCGTTCCTCCCGACTCATACTCATTCGCGCCTCTCTTTGTTTCCGGTCATGGTACTGTTGTGCAAAGAAAAGGTGTTCGACTTTGTTCGGAACGGTGTCGTAAGGGTAGTCGGCGAGGTCCGGACCTGGCTCATTAGTGGAGGTGTGAGTGGAGGAGCATTGCCAACCAGAGACATAAATGGAGTCCAAATGCTTAGCCATCATGGTCACTTGGACAGGGTCAAGTGCACCAAAAGTCCTAGAGGCAGTGCCATTGGCTTGGTGTGTCGTGAGAGTTCTCCACAACTTCTTCGCCATCTCGTTCGAGCCGTAGCTCTGCTTGAGGTTGCCTCGTAAAGCCACGACATCTCGAGCCGAGTACGGTCGTTGGGTTAGCTTGAACCTCTCCGAGCTCCACCATGCTTGCACCTCTGCAACTTCAGCTTCGAATCTCCCTTCTTCTTCCATTATCTGTCCAAGGAGTTTCACTATTTATAAATCTTGTTGGCCATATATAAAAAAATCAATATTTATCGAACGATTCAAATATTAGGAAACTTACCATTGAAGGCACCGAGAAAGATGCAGCCATGGCTAGAACTTTGAGCTTTTGGTATACAAAAAAGAAGAAAAACTTTGTGAAAAACAACTAGGAGAAGTTCATGCTGTGCTGTTTTCCCCTCCAAATCTCTCAATTTATAAGACAAAACTGGGCATCAGTTACCACCGCCCCTGTGCAAAACGACAACAACCGATAAAATAGAAAAATAAAAAATATATAAAATTTTGAAAACAAATGGATATAAAAAAGAAAAGAAAAGAAAATTGCATGGTTTTGAGTAGTTATATGCAGAAAGTGAGTGAAAAGTGTCCAAGGGGACCTGCATTTACAGGCACGTAGTATAATTCATATGGTCTTGGTTCATATCGACTCACGTCACTCTTCGCTTTTCCTAAAACTGATTTCTGTTTTTTGTTTTGAGTGTTTTCATTGTCTAATAGACACAAAAATTCTGATTATATTTGGAATCGATTCGAATCAAATTTTTTTTGAAGACAAATTCTTTTAATGTAGCTTATTTAAAAAATATCGATATTCTTATTATTTGATGCAACAGATATAAAATGAGTTATGCATTACCCTTAAACTAGTATTTTAGTTGCAAACAAATGTTACTCGAATTTGAAGTGAATATAAGAATGAATTGTGCTTAACTACATCCGAACCGCGATCCCTGTGATATTACAACTTAACAGTACTAATTGAATTAATGTTCAATCAACATTTTTAATTTATTATTTTTTTCATAAAATACTCGAGTTCAAATAGTTTTATCATGAAAATGAAACTATTAACCTCTCAAGTTTTCTTTTAAATAAGATAGCAATTTTAATTTTTTAAAATAAATTCAATTCGACTTCTTATTTTAATCGAAACCGTTACGAGAATAATATATTGGAAGTTTCAGATAATTTGCCATTCATTTTAGGGATAATATTCATTGAGGATTCTGACGATACAAAAAGGGTTGCATGATTTGGAAAATTGGGGTTCCCGAGGAAGACAATCAAGAAGATAGCCCTATCTTCATTTCTCCATTCCCATTTTAATAATTATCACTTGCCCAACTTGGCAATTCTATCCATATGTTAAATAAATAAATAAAAAAATAAAATCAATAAAAAAATAATGCAATAAAAATTTAAGGAGAAAATGTCTAAATCGATAAAATTAAGATACAAAAAAAGTAATTCTGTGGAGAAAAGCTACCATACTCGGAGGAAAGTTTTTCGGAAGAGAAATATTTCATGCATTGATGGTTAAAATTTTATTTTTTACAATAAATTTAATTTAAAATTTAAAATTTTTATTTATATTATATAGTTTAAATTTTAAAATTTAAAATTAGAATTTATAATTTAATACTTCGATATTTAGTATTAAAAATTTTAATTTTATAATTTAAAATTTAAATAAACCCGCTAGTTTCAGTATAAAAAAAATATTAACTCTTTCTCAATATCCTTTCTGGTCTGTTATTCACGCCTATCAATCAATTCTAATAAATTATTTTTAAAAGTTTAGGTTAATAAATATCATTTAACAATTAATAGAATCAAATTAATCGATTTACTCTATATTTAATTTAATCCGTTTAGAAATTAAGTTTATGTGAACTTAAGCAACGATGAAGACCTATACTCGACTGCCGATATTTTTTCCTTATTTTTTATATTTTGTTTTTGGCTTTTTGTTGATTTTCTTCTTATTTTTTAATTAAAATTTTTTTGTCTAGATTTATACTTTGCACTCACCTTGTTACGACGTTTTTTTTTATTTTGTTGCATGCTTTCTTTTATCTTGTGGTATGTTTTTATCTTATGACATATTTTCACATACTTTTTCGGTAGATTTATGTTTGTGTAGAGCTTCTCACGAGTTCGTATTTGATTTGTGATTATCGGTGGTCTGCAATAGTTTGATCTCTTTTTGTGGTTGTTTACCGACACAGTCAAATTCATTTTGCGAAAACAACCTACAAAATCGTTTATTTCACTCATCATTTATACATCACTTTTTAAGCATTTAGTAGGATAGAAATAAAAAATGTTATTGACGATTGTTGGGTTACTATAGATGATAAACGTTAATTTTAAAGGAATGTCTCGATTTTTTTAGGCCTTCGAGTTTCATATTGTTATTTTATATGTATGATTTTCTTTTTGATAAAACTAATCCCCATAATATTAATGTTGTAACTTCTCTTGTTTTCATAAAATATGATATTCGGCCTAAATCCAAATCATCACAATTTTTTAGTACCCACCCCTAATGGCCTAAACCCAATACTTATTTTCAGCCCAATCCTTAATATAAACAATTTCTAAAACCCCAAGTACCCAATACAAACTTATTATTTCACAATTAATTATTAATTAATTAAGCATAAAAAACAAAATGTTAAGTTATATTAACGGTCGGTTCGGTTGATTATAAATGTTTGTTGGTTTTTGATATATATCAAGTGGGTAAGATTTGTTAAAGGATTAATGTAACACGTCATGGACGAAGCAAGGTGGTGCTGTATTATTATTATTATTATTATTATTATTATTATTATTATTATTATTATTATTATTATTATTACTTGACTGTAGGTGAGTTTCTAGATAAATAATAAGGCGATGATTGGAAAATTCAGAAATTTTATTTATTTATTTTTTTTATGAATATTAGAAAATATTTTTATTTACATAAGCTTTTCAGAGGTTGTTTTGGCCCAATATATCACGTTGGGTAAAAGGAGTTCTTTCAACTTGCCATTTTGGGACATTGAACGCAGTCGTTTTGTCTGAAGATATTGACTCTGGTCCTAAATTGCTGCTACTGCTGGATAGGGTACAAAATAAACCGTAACTGTTAACTGGTATAACTATTTATTTTATAGGTTAATTAATCTAACTGTTAAGACTAAATGGATTTGGTTAATTGAACCACTAAAAAAAGATGGTTAATGGTTAGGTACTTTTTTAACTAATTATGAAGTTTATATTTAAAATCTCTCTATTTTAGAGTTTTTTTTTTAATTTTAATACAATACCTATCAGAGATATATATTTATTATTCTAAAAAGATAATGAACATTTGAAGAAAAAAATTATAATAGGTTACAAGTTAATCTGTAACCAAACTGTTTCTTAACGGTTAACTACTATAATAGCTAACTTTTAAAAATTAACAGTTAACCATTTTTAACAGTTATTAATGGTTAGATTACGGTCAATAACTGTTTAAGTTAAACGATACAATTAACCTATCATAAATACCCCTTTTGTCGGGAGCGTTGCGTGTCAAACAGTTTTATAAATTTGGACAAAATAAATTTACACGACAAAAATATTATGTAAATATGTGACGAGACAAGAACCCAACGAGAGATATGGATGTTTCTAAATATATATAATATAAATGATTGTATGAGGCCTAGAGGAAAATATTTAAAATAAATTAAGTTAAATATATATAAAAGAAAAATAAATAATTAGTTATAAATTATTGGTAAAAACACACAAGAAAAATAAAATATTGTTTTACTTGATATTTTTGGGGTCATATTATATATATTTTTTATTCAAAAACTAGCACACCGGGCAAATAATAAGTTAACAAAAAAAAAATTTTAATTGAGGGTCCATTTTAATACATTGTACAATCCCCTAAATCTTTGTACACCCTTGACAAGTAGTCTCGGTGAAAAAGAGAATAGTGTTCATTCTATGATACTCGAATTTGAATAGTTTTGTTTAAAAAATGTATGTACTTTACCAAAAGATTAAGAAAAAATATGAACATATATTACGTTATAATCACTTTAGCACCATTAAAAGATAAGTGATAGGATAAAGGGCCGAAAAGAGTATGACAATCTTAACCAAATGTTCTTGTTATAATATTTGTATTTAATATTTATGTTCAATATATATCCAAATATGAATATAAGATACATCGTTTAATTTTTAAAATATGTGAAATATATAGAAAATTAAATATATTTAAAACCAAACCTTATTTGTGGATCCAATTCTAAGTGTTTTAGTTAATTATATATATATATACTAATAATTAGTTAGTCTAATGGTATAAAACATTATATCACAATCTAATGAATTGAATATCGGTTTTAGAATGAATTGCACTAATAGGATCAAAGCCCAAAATGCTAAAGTTGGGCAGTTTCATAGGGCACTCGTTCCCTTGAGAAAGCTAAATGGGCATTAGCTTACATAGTTACTATTTGGAACTTAGGGCCACTAAGGGATCAAATGAGACCTTAGTTTTAATGACAATGTGAGAGGAAAAATATTTTAAACTATACATTTATTTAAATATATCTATGAAATTTATATAAATATAATATAAAACTATATTTTAAATGTTTTATTATTTTTACATAATAAATAAAGGTAATTTGGACCTATCAGGTCAGTCGGGTTTCAAGCCCGAGTCTTGATTTTTTTTAAATTCAGGCCTTGGCCCAGCTGCTCATGAACAATCTAATTCGACAACACAATAGGTTTACGTACAAATCCAGCCAACCATGCTTAACTAGCCATGTAAACGAACCGAACGAACATGACACGAATAATGGTGTGTTCAAGTTCGTTCGTTTAATTTTAACCGAACAAATGAATTAACGAACATAAAATTTATTGTTCGTGTTCATTCGTTAAGGAGTGTAGCTTGTTCGTGTTCGTTCATGTTCGTTCGTTAAAATGATAAACGAACATAAATAACATATATGCTATTTAAATATTTAATATTTTGGGTCAGTTCAATTAATCCAGTTAATTAACCAATTTTAAACCGAATTAATCGATAACTGAAAAAAAAACTCTTAATCATTAGCCGAAACCTAAAATTATCTCAGATTAACCAATTTTGTTTTGGTTCGGTCGGTTAGCTCGATTTAACCGAACAATGAACACCCCTAGTTGATAAGAAGGAAGTTTTTAACAAGTCAAAAAATAGGACTTGTCAACTCGAAATTTTTTTACTCGAACTCGACTCGATCTAATGCTCACCCCTAAACATATGTGAATAAATTCAAATGAACATAAACGAACGTAAATGAACATAAATGAACAGATTACCGAACGTTCACGAACATAAATTAACGAACGAGCCATTTGTTCGTGTTCGTTCATTTAATTAAACGGAAAAAAAATCTTGTTCATGTTCGTTCGTTCAATAAATAAACGAACATAAACAAACTTCTCGCCAAAAGGTTTACGAATGGTTCGCTGAACGTTCGGTTTGTTTATAGCCCTGTGCTTAACTAATAATATGTTTAGTTTGATTAAGTCTTTTTCTTTTCTTTTAAAAAAAACCTAAAATAAAGTGTTCAGATTATGAAAAAACATGAAGTAGAGAGATGAGTTCCGAGATTTCAGCATAATGGAGGGACTAAAACTACAATTACACCGTTCATTTCAAACTCCTAGACGTCAACTTCACAATGGATGCCGATGGCCCGATGTGCATGGTAAGCGAAAGAAATATTAAAAAAAGGCTTAAATGAAAAATCATACCTTAAGCTATGACTTTTGTTTGTTTTAGCCCTTAAATAATTTTTTGTTCAAAATAAGCCCCGAAACTATCATTTATAGTCAGTTTAAGTCCCTAAACTATTTTTTGGTCAAAATAAATACATAAACTATGTCATTTTTTTTAGTCCCTAAACTATCTATTGGTCAAAAAAAATATTTGTGATGCGTCAACATCTTATTCGCCAGAATAATTTTTTTGACTTAGATAACTACTAGACTTAAAGTGACAAATAAAAGATAGTTTATGGACTAATTTTGACCCAAAAATAATTTAAGGGCTAAAAACAAACAAAATGTATAGTTTAAGGGTTAATTTTTATTTAAACCTAAAAAATAAATACAACATTCAATATTTAAACTCAAAACTTTACTGTTATGTTCAATTAAATTCCAAATTTCGAATTAACTGATCTCATGTTATTTATATCTTGTGCGACCATTAGACTTATTCATGGAGTTCTGCCTTTAAAAATACAACGGTCCAAAATCATAAACAGACCAAATCTACATTATAAGTGACATAATTACTTACAAAATAGGACATAAGTGTTGAATTAGACATTTGATCAACCAGTTTCAGAATCCCAAATCACATTTTTAGTGGTTGTTAACAATGTGATTGACGACCTAATCCATTTAATGCCAAAGGATAGACCCAAAAAATAGAAGCCTATTTGATTATTAGACACCGAGTAATGTCTGTATTATATTAATTGGAATTGTATTATTAATCTAATAATCCCTCCATGATTAGCACAACAAACAAAAAGATTTTATCAGATTGTGACACGTAACATTACTTCCATCATCATCCGTACCTATCGTATAATTCATGATGCCGCCTTCAAACATTCATGCATGCATGTATACTATACTATACTATAATATATATATATATATGTATGTATGATATTAATACATTATAAAGTTGCCGGCCATGTGCAGGAAAGAGATCCATATTATATTTAATTCTATGCATGTTACAGCTCAATCTTTGTTTCTATTTCTAGTTTTAGAACGGACCTTTGATTGCAAATTATTTCATTCAATGTTAATGATTTTTTAGATTATTAATCGTCGATTTGTTTAACGGTATCGAACGTTAGATTTTTTTAAACAAAGTCATAATTTTAAATTTTAACGTTGTAAATAAGGATGAGTATTTCACCCGACTCGGTCGGGTTTCGACCCGAAATTATATATATATATATATATATACGAGTTCGGGTCGGGTTGGATTTTTCTTAAGAATGAGCTTGGGTCGGGTCAAGTTTGAGTTTAGGGTGAAAAATATCTGACCCAAGACTAATACTGTAATTTTCTTTTATATTTTTAAGAATATTTGTAATAATGCCTACATATATATTTTACAATTTGGTCCCTAAAATTAATTTTTTTATAGATCAGGTCGGGTCAGGTTTTTAAAGGATGTGAACGGTCGGATTTGGGTCAGCCAAAAACCCGACCCAACTCGTGCCCATTTCTAATTGTGAATGAAGTAAATTAGTTTGAGAGGACCGCCTCCATAATAAACCTATGTAATACATGATCTGAATTAATTGGTAAGCAAATCAGATACTAATAGTTGTAAAAAAAATGATATTTTTAGAATATACTTCTCGAGTATAAAATGTATAAATCCCTACCATGATGTCAAAAATGGATACAATTCAATGTTAAACACATGGACCTTCTTCCTACGAAGGATGGAAAATAAGATGTGTCTCTCAATTTCTCATCAAGAAAATAAATAATTACTATAAATGTGTATTATTTGTCTTCAAAATCTTTACCATTCATGCATGTTTCTTTAGTCTTACTATAAACTCTCCTTATATATATATATAAGATCTCAATATATATGGTTTACGATCACAATTAAAATATTCGACTGATTACAATTAGAATTGATCATTATAATATACAGTTCGATTGGTCAATCAGAAAATATCAAAATAAAACTTAATAAAATTCACTATAGACTTAGACATAAACCGTAAAACAGTATCGAAAACTCTGGATTCCCTTTTTGCGCTTCATCTGGCTTAATGCTCCTTCACATGGTCGTAGGAACTAAACTCTCTTTTCTGAATATTTCTCTGACGAACCTTCCTTCCCCTACATAAAATCACCAAGTTTAACTTATTAATCAATATACTTTTTTTAAACAATTAATCAATATACTTTAAATGCATAAGAATTTACACACACATATATATATATATTAGAAATTAGGTCTACTTCTAGTTTTAGTCCCACTATTATGCTGTGATTTGGACCTCTACTCAACATAATTCTAGTTTTGTTGGGGTATGAGTTTTTTAAGGAGTTAAATTGGGTTTTTTAAGGGGTTAATATAAAATTTTTCATATGAAATACTAAAATTGATCTCACTTAATTTGTTGGGGTATGAGGTTTTCAAGGAGTTAAATTGGGTTTTCAATGAGCTAATATAAATTTTTCATAGGAAATATTTGAATTGACTCCACTTGATTTGTTAGGCTATGAGGTCAACAATACTTAATGTAGTGGTAAGGAAATCTCCGTACCTCATACTCCACTTTGACCCCATTATATGAAAATCTTGGATCCGCCATTGGTTAGGTTCTTTTACTTTTGTAATATCATTAGTACATTCGATAATACTATTAGTTGGTCTGTTGATGACTTTAAACCATGTACTCATATGTAAATTTATTATTGACTGAATATAGTTGATTGAATTTTCACCTGACGCTGACTTTGTGTTCATCACTTTAACTATAACTAATGAAGTAATGATGTTATAGTTTTAAAGCTAAAAAAAGGTAGAGAATCAAACTATGCAGAAACTAAAGTAAAAAGATTAAATTTTAAATTTCAGCATAGCAGAGGGACTAACTCCACAATTAAACTTAATAGTTATCATGATCTCCCAGGATAATAAGAGTTTACCAGAGGAAAATGGCCGGTTTGATCGTCTCTCTTTCTGAGATTTATATAATTTGATTTCACGTCACGAACCTATTAAAAACCAAAAGAAACTCATTAACAAACCAATAATTAACCATCAAATTAAGAACAAGAATTTATATACATATACTAGCATACATATATATATATAGGAACTGATGCATAATTTTATGTTAAGGGGCGAAATCTATAAAATTTTAGGAGGGCGATAATAAATTTTCAATAGAAAATATATACAAATTTTCTAAAAAAAATTCGAAACCATATACGATTTTAGGGGATGACCGATCCCTAGCCCTCCTCGGTACATCCATGTATATGTATATGTATACAGTATATACCTTGGGACTATTGACAGTAGAAGTAGCAGTATCCTCCAAGGAATCATCTCCACAAATCTCTCTGGTTCTCGTCTTTTTAAACCTCAATTTCCTCGGAGCTTTCATCGAAGTATCCCACTTCGAAACGCCGCCACCGTTGCCAGCCGTTGCTGCATCAGAGATCAAATTAGAACCGCTGCAACTAAAGCTAGAATCGCACTGACTATTCTGCTGCTGATCATAATAATAATAATCTTCAAAGTAAGAAGTCCAGCCACTCTCTTCAGCCGAGCCATTGCTTCTTGTTGTCGTTCCTTTGGAAGAAATGGATTTTTTAATTGATGAATTGATAGAGTAATTCTCCATTAATCTATAAATGAAGAGACAGATTAGGTTTTCTTTGAGCTCAAAAGAGAAGAAAGAAGCTCTTAACACTGGGGGATTTATAATATGAAATAATATACGTATTTATAGATGGAAAGCTTGTTATAAAATGTTGGGCTGTTTTAAGAAAAATGATAAAAACAAGGGTGAAAGAGAGAAGAAAAAATAAATTAATCAGTTGAAATAATTAAAAAGGAACAAATTCAATGTAAAAGCTAGATGTTTGACCAAAAAATACTGAAGAAAGTGTCACGATTCGTGCACAGCATCCCGTGATTAAAATGTGCTTAATAGTTTAAGTATACTGTATTACTGTATACGCATGAGCAATTTTATTTTTTTTTTAGCATTTTCAACTAGGTTTTATAGTAATATTTGTTTTCAAATTATAAAATATATGTATATTGTGTAGATAAAGTTGTTAGATTTAAGTTTTTTCTAAGGAGAAAAACATTTCCTTTTCCATTATAATAATTTCTTAAGAATCATACGCAGTGGCAAAAGGTAATGGACTAGGGTCATCCCTAAAATTTTGAAAAATTATAATTTAATTTCTCAAAATAACTAAAATAATAATTTGACCCCTTAAAATCTTGTAAATTCATATTAAACTTATTTTTTTTAATATTTTTACTTAAATCTCCTCGCGTAATTTTTAAAAGTTTTCATTCTCAAAATATTAAAAGTTAAGTTAGACCCCAATTTTTAAAAATTTTAAATTAAATATTTAATTTTTTAAAAAATTTAATTTAAACCTCTATTTTTTTTATAAAAAAAAGTCGACCTTCAAATTCTTTCACTAAATTTCGTCATTGATCATATGTACGAGTAATTTTAAAATTTAAAATTTTGAACCCATAAACATAAACTCTAAATACAACCCTTAAATTTTGAACCCATAAACATAAACCACTAACTTCTAAACTCTAAAATTGAGATATTTGTAAAACCTTTTTTGTTCCTTTAAAATGAAAATAAAAAAACTCATCAAATCAAATCACATTTATTTAATAGAGCAATAAAGTCAATAAAAACACATATTTTCAACCAGATATCAACCTTTTAAATTTTAATACTCATTTTTTTAAAAAAAATGATATGCAAAATCTTTTAAAATAAAACTCTCCTTTATACACTAAACCGTACCTAGTAATTCCCTCCAAATAATAGGGGTGCAACTGCTACCAGGAGGGCTCAACAGATCCTCCCCTCGATCTATAGCATGAATCCCTAAAATAAACGTGCTTCTTTGGGTAATGAAATTTAAACAAATTGTCATAAAATATCTTTGGGTAAAATACTCAAATGGTCACTAAACTATCTCAAAAAATAAATGATAATCAAACTTTCAAAAGTTAAAGAATGGCAGTTAAATTTTATGTTTTGTTATAAAATAGTAACTGTGTCGTTAACCTATGTTAAAGAGGTGCCTTGAGTGTTAAACATTTTTTTATAATAGCATATTCAGTTCGCCGTAGTTACACACCCGATCAATTTAGTCATAATTTGAAGAACTTTAATAAATTTAACCCTCAAATTTTACACGATATTATAATTTAGTCTTAATTCTAAAAACGTAGCCCTTGAAATTTCAAAACTACTTCAATTTGGTCCTTCTTCATCCCTTCATCTTTCCATTATCTCTCTTACCTTTTAAAATTGCTAAATTGAAGTAATTTTAAAATTCAAGGGGTTATTTTTTTAGAATTAGGACTAAATTATAACAATGTGTAAAAATTGAGGATTAAATATATTGAATTTCTTTGAATTATGACTAAATTGATTGAATGTGTAACTATAAAGAACTAAATATGCTATTATACAAAAAAATAATAGACACATCACCTCTTTAATAGAGGTTAACGACACAGTTATCATTTTATAACAAAACATAAAATTTTATTGTCATTTTATAAATTTTGAAAGTTTAGTTACCATTTTATTTTTCATGGATAGTTTAGTGACCATTTGGGTACTTTACCCATATTTTTTTTCTTCCAAAACTTGATTTTTCAAACTTTTGCCTTTAAATTAATGAGAGTATTTCATCTTGAGAGTTCTTTATCCTTCATTGTGGTGTCACTCCTTTTTCTTCCTCTTATTTTTCTTATAATAATAATAATAATAATAATAATAATATAGTCATTTATGATATTCAAATTTTCGACTTCTCTCTAATAAATGAGGCTTTGTAATTCACTGCATATGCCAAACGACAAACAAATAAAGACAAAAACTATATATTAAAAATATAAAGAAATGAAAAGTTTTAGAAAGTGCAATATTTACAGAAAAATATAAATACGAAAAAAAATTGTATTTTAAAAATAAAATAATTTTGAAAAAAAACATATAATCCTTATGAAAAATTTCAAAAGTACACTTGGCCGACCCCACAATCGTCGCTGCTCCGACACCTAATGCGCCCACCGACACTACTTGTTCTCTTTCATCTTCTTTTTTATTTGGGTCAATTTTTCGATATAATCATATGTCGGGAAATTTGGTTAATATTGGTGTTTTTTTTTAAATAGGGTATGTTGATAAAATTTTAAGAATTTATAATATTTTTTACAGTGTCAGAGGAAAACGTCTCTTGTAGGAGCCGTTTTTTATTTTTTTAATATTTTTGGCACTATAAAAAATACTATAAATTCTTAAAATTTGCCCAACATATCATATATTTTCAATATTAGTTTCAAGTTGATTATTTATTCAACGAAACCATTATATGTATCTAATTTATTGAATGCTTAAATTAATTCAAATGTTATAAAAATTTATTATGAGAACGATCATTGTAATTTAATTTATTTTATTCATAATAGTAAAATTTAATTTTTAATATTGCTTAAAAATTTTAATTTTTTTATCTCATTAAATTAATTGATTATTTGTTATTTGATGCAACTTTTTTCCTCAAAATTTATTTATTATAAAATAAAGTGGTTAAATATCAACTAATTATATAATATGATGATACAAGTTTTGGGAGCAAGCACATTTGGCAAATCGGCCAATTTGTTCATCTTTGTTTTCTCATGTTCCTTTAGGTTATAAATTTTAGATTTATTAGGAACATTTTTTCTTCTTCTAGAATTCCCTTCCCCCTTTCTATAGAAGATTATGATTAAAATTAGAATTAAAATTTGTCAAAAATAAATACTAAAAGTTTTGTTTTTTTAATTTAAATTTAATTTCAAATAATCCTTTTTTAAATCTTCATGCATATATATATGGAAAATACTTTAATACACAAGCTTTTAAGGTTAGGGTTTAGGATTTAGGAGTTTAGTGTGTATGGTGTAGAATTTAAGGTTTATGATTAGAATTTAAGATTTAGAGTGCTAGGGTTTAGAATATAAGTTTTAAATTTTATAGAATGGTTGTGTAAATTATATATATGGACATGATCCAGTTGCACAGTGTAAAAATTTTAAATTTTACACGTTTTTTGGATCGTTTGATGAGTGAAATGGATGGCTAAGATTAACAGCGAGATATGTGAAGATTATCACTTGAAAAAAAATAAGGAGTCAGTCTTAGTCGTTTATTTTTTTCCATTAAACGATCTAAAAAATGTGTAAAACTCTTAGTTTTACATTTAGTGTAAGTAGATCATATCCATATATAAATAGATTACAGAGAGAGATCTTACAATAACTTAGTTTTAAAGTTTTTAAAAAGGGATGCCCTAATAATACGATAGTAATAAATCCCCTACGTAGGTTGGGCACAAATTGATTTAATAAAAGATCTTGGGATCATAAAGTCATTCCATAAGTGATGGATGAAATATCTACAAGGAATATATGATCACAAGAGTCTTGCACATTTAAAAAGCACATTTTATCTGAGTAATTCGAGTTTAAATAATATGTGTGTACAATATTTGTGCGTTATCAAAGAACTAAAAAACCTGAATAGATACTACATCTAACTACACCAGTATATTCAAAAAATATACATTTTCAGTATTAAATTTAACTCATCATGATTTTCTAGATTAAATAATAATGTTAAAAAATAATAGGTGAAATAAGGTATTAGGAATTATTTGTTAAAGTATGAGACAGAGTTATGATATGGTGTGTGTGAAACAAAATATAAATTTTAAAAAATAGGGATTAAATTTATAATTAATCTAATTTTATATATATAAACAAATATAAAAAAATTTCATGTATGGGGCAAGAACTACTACTATCCATTTAAATTTGTCACTAGATTGCTACATTATTAAGGGAAGTCACTAGCATTATATCATTATATGTCGACTTCAGAAGAAATCGACAACACTACAGGCCGACTTTATGCATAAAAACATCACTTCAAAAAATGTCATCTTTAAACAATATTAGTAAAGTAATTTATTCCATTATATATGACACTAGTGATTAAAAATTATTACAAATAAAAAACCCGAATTATAATCTAGACTATATGTACTAGTAACACTAGTTAGGGTTTATATTTAATATATAGTTGGTATATAATTGTATATAGGGCTATCACAAATCATTATTGTTTTTATACAAGATGTAACATTGAAGGTTGAAAGTATTTTTGCAATTTATTTGCAACAACTAATAGAAGTCAACAGCTGATTGAGTTAATTTGTTTATCAACAACAAAATTAATCTTTACAACACGAAATTTCGATAAGATAAAAAAATTGCACCATATCCTTATATACAAGAAAACTCTTCAAATGGGGGAAATGGAAAAATATTAAAAAACTTGAAATATTTCTCTCTTTCTCTCTCAAGAGCATTTAGAGCTTCCTCCACTCCATTAAATGCAATTGCACCCTCTCAATACGATCTGCAATAACTCTTGGCTGCCACAATTTCCTCCATCTGTTTCCCTTTTCCATTCTCTCTCTCTCCCCTTCTTCTTCTTCTTCTTCTCCATCTTCATCTTCTTCTTTGTTTCAGTCACTTTCTTACCCTAAATAGAACCCAAAAACTTATCTTCTTCCTCCAACTTCTCTAGAGTTCCTCTTCATTAGGTCAAAAAATTTCTATACCTCTAAGCTTTTGTACAGTGTTTCACTCTTGGTTTTTCTCTAGTTTTTCAACTTGGATATATTTACGTTTTTTTCATTCTCTAAAGATGCAAGCAAAGTCCAAGAGACAGACAGTGAAAACATAGTTGGATTCTCCGTGATCTTCGCTGGAACATGTTTTTTGTCTGTCAAAAGTCGTACCAAATTTGTCAACATTTACGTAAGATTCTTCGAATATAGAGAGAGAGTTAACTTTTGAGCTTCCACACACTCACACACACACACGTATATATATATATGAACGAGTATTGCTTGGGGATTTTCTTTTGGGATTCTGAAGTATGCTGGCCGGAGTTATGATTCCGGCGAGAAACACGCCGCCGATGATAAGTGGAAACGGGGATGTTAGTGGTGATTTTGGAACATGCTCTCTTGTTCACGTAACTCTTTTGGTGATAGTATTTGTTTTGGTTAATTGATCTCTTTTGGACTTTAAGAAAATGTTTTTTTAGTGAATTTGGTGTTCAAAATCATTCTCGATATTTGAGACACACATGATGGAAGGTCAACTCCATGGTCTTGATATAATGTTCCGACAGCCAAGCAATATGATGGATGGTCAACTCCATGCTCTTGAAATGGCACAGCACACTTCCGAAAGTGAACTTGCTCGAATGAGGGACGACGAATTCAACAGCGCAACGAAATCCGATAGCGAGAACCACGATGTTGTCTTCGGCGATGATCTGAATCCTCGCCCGAATAAAAAGAAGCGCTACCATCGCCATACCCAGCATCAGATCCTAGAAATGGAAGCGTAAGGTTTTTTACTTTCAGGACTTCGATTAAGTTCAGAGTCTTATTGGACCTCGTTTCAAGAGACATATTCCCTTAACACGTTTTTTTATCCACGAGACTCAAATTCGAAAGATATTTATTTTGTTGTAAAATTTGTACCTTTGTTGATAGTTTCTTCAAGGAGTGTCCGCACCCAGATTACAAGCAAAGGAAGGAACTTGGGCGTGAGTTAGGGTTAGAGCCATTGCAAGTGAAGTTTTGGTTCCAGAACAAGCGCACCCAATTGAAGGTATATATACACACATATATATATAGTATGGCTATCTATATAATCAATTGACCAATTAATTCGAATCGAGTACTTACGTAGGCGCAACATGATCGCCAAGAAAACTCACAACTACGAGCCGAGAACGAGAAGCTGAGGGCCGATAACATGAGGTTTGGGGAAGCTTTAAGCACTGCTTATTCTTGCCCTAATTGTGGAGGGCCAACTGCTGTAGGTCAAATGTCCTTTGATGAACACCAACTTGGGCTTGAAAATGCTCGACTAAGAGAAGAGGTACCAAAATTATCTTATATTTCTTTGGTCGAATTCTGTACAAGGTCCCTGTATTATACGTTTTCGATGAATATATTCTCTAATTTTCAGTTATGAGACAGTTGTTTTTCGGGTACCATGCAGATCGATCGTATCGACAATCGCTGCAAAGTTTGTAGGAAAGCCAGTGGTGGACTACCCTCTCCTTTCGTCTCCCATGCCATCTCGACCTTTCGAATTCGGTGCACAACCGGACACCGGTGAGATATACTGTGCCAGGGATCTCCTTAGGTTGATAAGTTCTCCTTCAAAGGCCGACAAGCCGATGATCATCGAGCTCGCGGTGGTTGCAATGGAGGAACTAGTTCGAATAGCTCAGATGGGTGAGCCTTTATGGATGACCAGCCTCGACGGAACAACTTGTGTGCTCAATGAGGAAGAGTATATTAGGACGTTCCCTAGAGGAATTGGACCGAAACCTAATGGCTTCAAATGTGAAGCTTCAAGAGAAACAGCTGTTGTGATCATGAACCACATTGATCTTGTCGAGATTTTCATGGACGTGGTAATGTTTTAGACTAATTTCCATTATAAATTTGAGTTTGAAGCACTGTTTTTTTAATGTTTTTGTGTTTGAAATTCAGCACCAATGGTCAATTGTGTTTTCGGGAATTGTTTCAAAGGCTTCAACTTTGGATGTTCTATCAACGGGTCTAGCAGGCAATTATAATGGAGCCCTTCAAGTGGTACTAATCTAGACATTCATTGTTTTACTTTGACAAATTATTTGGATTCAATAACCCTTCCTAGTTACATACAACTAGTTGGTCTAATGACATAAAACGTTAAATCTCTTAAGCAAAGTTCAGTATTCGAATACTGACATTGTGCATGAAACAATTGAGTTGGATACCGGTAATTATATCAAAAAATAACCCTTCCTAGTTGGTTGATTTAAGATTTGGTTCTTATGCTTTAAGTTTGCTTTGGTCCTTTTACTTTTATAATGTTATTAGTTGATCAAGCTATGCTAATAGTTCATATGCTATACAAAAGTTCCTGTTTAGTCTCTATACTCTAATTTTGTCACTTTTAGTCTTTTTGTCATTTCATATTTTACAATTTTAGTCTTGACCCAGACGGTAATTGTTAAATTTGTTAAGTCAAATTCTATTAGTCATGTACTATGCATAAGTTGTAGATTTAATTACTATTCTCTTATTTGATCATTTTGAGTCCTAACCTAATTATATTGTCCTTGTCCTGTTTAGGTTAGGATTGGAATTTCAAATTTGAAAAGGAAATGAGCTAAAATTTTGTCCTTGTCCCGTACAAAGACCTGATCACAAATTTTGTATTTAATAGAAGGATGAAAACCTGAATTTGACCTTCGTTTTTCATGTTTTAGTGACAATTTTCCATGCCATTTAATTTCTCAGATGGCAGCTGAATTCCAAGTTCCTTCACCACTTGTGCCCACTCGTGAGAGCTATTACGTAAGATATTGCAAGCAACATGCAGAGGGAACTTGGGCAGTGGTCGATGTTTCTTTGGATAGTATACGCCCAAGTCCGACAATTCGATGCCGGAGGAGACCGTCTGGTTGCCTGATTCAAGAAATTCCCAATGGGTATTCAAACGTATACATAAAAAGTAATGCAATTATTTTGCCTAATCAATAATGTCAATGGCTTAATGCAAATATATATAGGTTACTTGGGTTGAACATGTTGAAGTGGATGATAGCGGCGTTCACGATCTTTACAAGCAGCTCGTAAGCTCCAGCTATGCTTTCGGAGCTCGACGGTGGATCACGACTTTAGACCGGCAGTGCGAGAGGCTCGTGAGTGTTATGGCTACTAACGTACCCACCGGTGATGTCTGAGGTAATAATAGCAGTTAATTATGTTATCGATTTTAACCTACTAAAAGTAGACAGATTAGATTACAAATTTGATCTTCATAGAAGGACTAAAACCGTATTAGCCCAAAAGAATTACAACTCTCTTTTAAGCTATAATTAGTTGTTAATATTCTTCAGTGGTGATATTTTGTGACATTAGTGATAACAAATCAAGATGGGAGGAAGAGTATGCTGACGCTAGCTGAGAGAATGGTGATAAGTTTCTGTGCCGGAGTGAGTGCCTCGACCGCGCACACATGGACGACATTATCCGGGACAGGGGCCGATGATGTTAGGGTGATGACCAGAAAAAGTGTGGATGATCCTGGTAGACCATCTGGGATTGTGCTAAGTGCTGCAACATCGTTTTGGCTTCCCGTTTCACCAAAGAGGGTATTTGATTTTCTTAGAGATTAGAATTCTCGAAACGAGGTACGTTAATATTCTAAAACAACTCGATAAATTAAAGTTGAAGGATCAAATTTTCATTTTTCATAATTGTACTTTAGCATGTTTTGAATGACTTAACGATGAGAAATGGTCCAAAACACAGTGGGATATTCTTTCAAATGGTGGAGTTGTCCAAGAAATTGCCCACATTGCCAATGGTCGGGAAACAGGCAATTGTGTTTCACTATTTAAGGTAAACGTAAGTAATTCCCCAATGTTATTTTTCTTGATTTTATTCTACCATAATTCGATTCGATTAATCAGTTTCATGATACATAACACGAGAATAAATTTTTGTAGAGTGTGAATTCAAGCCAAAGCAACATGCTGATTCTACAATAGAGTTGCACTGACCCGACAGGCTCTTTCGTGATCTACGCGCCAGTCGATATCGTTGCAATGAATGTAGTCTTAAATGGAGGTGATCCGGACTACGTCGCTCTTCTTCCTTCGGGCTTTGCTATCCTTCCCGAGAGATCGACTGTTGCGGAAACAACCTCGAGTGCAGATGGCGGCATCATTGATGATGCAGCCTGCAGCTCCGGCGGATCTCTTCTAACGGTCGCATTTCAGATTTTGGTCGACTCGATTCCTACCGCAAAACTCTCCCTCGGGTCGGTCGCAACAGTTAACAACTTGATTGTATGCACCGTTGAAAGGATAAAGGCTTCTTTGTCAGGGGAGAATGCATGAATTGCCTCTGCTGTTAAACTAACTAGGCTAAGGTATGCATAAGCACTTTGACATTTAGTTTTTTTAGTCAAATTATGGTTTTGGTCCCTCTATTATGTTCAATTTTGGAGTTTACTCCCTAACTTTTAATTTGAAAATATTTTAATGCAGTGATCAACGGAAGAAGTGAATTTGGGGATCGTAGAGGAAATGGGGAGAAGTCAAGAGCGCACCTTGTTTGGGGGATAAGAAAATTTCCAAGTGTCCTAAGAAAATTCATCAAATCTAGAGGTTCGGGAATTGACTTCCCCAGAGACAGTTTTTCCCTTCTAGTTTTTCCATGAAATTTTTGTTTAGAAATGCCAATGGCAATTTTCATAAACATAGGCTTTCCCCCTCACAGTGAAACAACTCGAATATCACAAGACCGACATCTGGTGACCGGTTGCCTGAGGATCGATCCCTTTGGAAACATTGTCTATAGTATCTACATTACAAACAACATGAAACTTTCTAGAAATCGATGATGGGCTCTCCGATGGTAAGGTTGCGTTCGACCGCAGGTCAAAGAGTTTTGCTGTGATGAACTTGAAGATCTTGCTCACATTGATGTTGTATGTAGCACTGGAAAAGAACAGGGTAGCGTTTATAGCCTTCGCATATGCCCTTGCCTGCCCTTGCCATATAAATAAGAACCATAACTGAAACATACAACGATACAATTCTCTTGCAGATAATAATGAAATTTATTGTGCATTGCAATAAGGACAACAATCCAGGGTACTAAACAGAGTCCAACTACAACAAGCATAGAGACACATATGAATACGAGTATAACGTATGATACTACAAATATTCGATAACAGGATACGATGAAAGGTGTTGAGATTACGATCTCCTTGAAATGGGTGTTTTTATTGCTTTTGTTCATTTTCTTAAACTAATTAACTTAGAGGATAATACGTGCATAACCAGGCTCAAACTTATAACCTCCAGGTTACTGCAAAATCAGCACAGTCAACCAAGCTAGGACTCGACTGGCCATTTGTTCTTCATTTCTAATTCTAAAACATTGATTTGGTAATCATATGCAATTCTCAAAAAGGGTGTTTTTAATTCTCAAAACAAGTGGAATATGCTTTCTTAGACATGTAGGATATGATTCAAAGCTTCAACAAGAACTGTAAACTTTACCTGACTAGCGATTGTCCACTGCAAATCTAGGGGAAGTTCGATGAAATCATCGAATTTGGTTCCTATTAAAATTGGTATTGCTGTCTGCATATTCAAAGTTTTCATATTAATTAAACATTTTCTAAACACACATATATGTTGATGAGAAGCTCCATGTCGCAGTCAGTACGGTATCACCACTGTGTACAAATCGGTATTGTCCTCTTTGCATGCCATGGGCATTCTCAAGGTCTTGTCACTCTAAGATGTGTCGCCCCGGATTCAAACTCGAGATCTCCTATTCTTATAGGAGTCCCTTTTGCAACTCTGATACCATATGATCTAGCGAACAACTGTTCGAGAAAATGACCTTAGGGCGACAAAACCTTCCAAAAAGAGCAATGCCGATTTGTGTGCTATGACAACACTGACCATACACAACGGATCTCACAACATATATATATAAACACGTACAATTTTCAACAATGTTTAACCATATAGTTAAGAAAGTGAATACCTGATTCCATTTCCTGGCTTCCTGATACCAGTCTATAATACTGCAACCAAAGAAGAAAGACCCCTTTTGATTTTTAACCCAGATTTTAAAGAACAAAGGGCAGACATTAATCGAAATTACAACAACTGCTTTTCATTTTCTATTAAAATGGAGATATTGGAGTGGAAGAATTTCATACTTGTTTAAAGTACACCTGCTTGTGAGATCAAACATGAAAAGAATTGCTACAGAGTCTTTGCAAGCCAGAGGAATATGATCCTGAGATTTATCAACTCCTGCGTTTTTTTCAATTGAAAAACAAATGAATAAACAGATTGTTGGTTAAATATAAGCAAAATCAAAACGTAAATTAAAGAGAAAAATATGGGGTTACCATCAACTTCCCAGATGCAGTAATAGATTCTTGCTCCACTTAGGAAAAATGTTTTATCCATCAAATTCAACCCATTCTCTTGAATGTCATGTGGTTCATCCTCGTTTTCATCTCCAATGTATTTCATCTTCAAAAAAACATGATGAATATGTGAATTTAAATATATTATTAGAAAAAAAGAGGGATTTGAATTTGATTAAACTACTGGGGCTAACCAGAAAACTAGTTTTCCCAGTTTGAGCATCACCCAAGAGACTGATCTTCAGCTGAACCAAATCCGAATCCTTTCGATCATGGTGGCCGCGATGACAAACAGGCGCCGTTCCGCCTCTCGATGAAGCGGAATGCGGCGGAGGATGCGAAGAGGCGGAGGGTGTGGCCGTTAAAATTCGATAACGAGGCTTCCCTAGGGAGCACTTGAGGAGTCGGTCCAAAAAGCCACGAATGCAGCGTCGGAGAATCAAAACGCGACGCTGGAATCTGCGACGGAGGTTGAATTTAACCATTTTGGGGCAAAAATGGGTCATAATTTGATGATCTTTCTCGCCTAAAACAATGAGAATTATGATGATTTTGGCTATGGGAAAATAAAGAAAAAACAATAAGAAGCCTGGAGAAAAGTTTCGAGAAAGAAAAAAACTGGATATTTTTGGAACGTGAGCTTTAAATTTCTTTTAGTGACGAATTACGATGAGTATTTTTAGCTACGAAAATGAACTACTTTAACGGGACGGTTGCATTTCACATCACAAAAACAAATCATTTTACAGTCGCATAGGAAAATTCTAAACTAGTTATTAAGATATTGTTGCGGAAAAGCGAATGATATTTCTCTTAAACGACTCAAATTTAAACGATTATGTTTATAAGGTGTGTCTCAATTATTTAGTATTTATGAAAATAATAGATAATCAAAAATCGATCTCATTATTCGGAATGAAATGAGTTTAAACTCAACTTAAATATGAAACACTCCGATTCAAAGATGATCAAAACAAAACATTTTAAAACTTAAATTTACTCGACCTAAAACCAATTCGACTCGTCCAAATGATAGGTCTAGGACATTAAATTATTTTTAAAATAATAAAGAGAAATCATTTCAACCTAAACTCGAAATGGATCAAATCAAAATATTCATAAATTTATAATATAATTTTTAAAAATTAAATTAATTCAATCTAAAACGAATTTGATTTTTCCAATTAATAGGTACAGAGCTCTAAGCTATTTGCACGATATTTTTTTGAACGTATCTTAAATCTAATTTTAATTCTACTTGGAGGGGAGGAGAATGAGACTCTAGAAAAAGGAAAGAGAGTGTTCTTAATAAGTCTAAAACCCATAACCTAAGAGAAAACGAGAGAAAAAAATAAACATTTTTAAATAGTTTAGTTATATAACTATATAGTTTTTGTTTTTGTATTTTAATTTCCCCTTGTATAAATTAAAATATATTATTTTTTGTTACAAACCTATTATTTTTTATATAACTTAAATAATAAAATTAAAACAATGATTAATATTTACAATGATTATTGAAAATATAATAGCGTTAAATATTTGTTTTTACAATCTTATTCGATTTTATAAAATTAATTTTTATTTAATCTATTCAATAAATAAACGGATGACATACAAAGTTTATAAAAGAAAATTTCAATTAATTTTTTTGGATAAATAAATTTCAATTAATTATTTGTGATACTTTGACATTAATTTATTCAAGCTGAATATGGATGCGTTCATACTCTAATAATTTATCAATTGAAGTAAGTTTAAACTTTTGAAATTTAATAGCTAAAAAGATAAAGCAATTAAAGTTGTGGACCTTTCACTTTTTAAGTTTTGATATAATAATAAATACCATTTTCCGTTACTAAAGCATATATATATTTAATAGAATAATTAATACTTTTAATATTTTTAAATTTAGGTCATGACTCACAATCTATTAAAAAAAAGGTTATGATTCACAATAAAATGTGTTATTTTCTTGGGTAAAGTATACAAATGGTCACTAAACTATTCTTAAAAATACAAAATGGTCACCAAAGTTTTAAAAATTACATAATGGTCATTAAACTTTAGTTTTTATTATAAAATGGTCACTGAGCCGCTAATTGTCGTTAACTGCGAGATGTGGCAGTTACGAAAAATTGTCTAATAACATATTTAATCCTCAATATTCACAAATTCAATCAATTTAGACATTAATAATGAGGGTTAAATTAGGAATAAATTAATTAAATGTGTCAATATGGATGATTAAAGGTTATATTATTCAAATTTTTGTAACTGTCACATCACGCAATTAACGACAGTTAACGACTCAGTGACCATTTTGTTACAAAAACTAAAGTTTAATGCCCATTATGTAACATTTGAAAGTTTGATGACCATTTTGTATTTTTAGAGATAGTTTAGCGATCATTTGTGTACTTTACCCTATTTTCTTTTTGACAAATTTTAAATATAATTCTACTTAGAGGGTAAGGAGAAAGAGAGACTCTAAGGAAAAGTAAAGAGAGTGTTCCTAGTGGGTCTAAAACTCAATACCTAAGAGAAATGATAGAAAAAAGATGAGTGTTTGACCAACTGATCAAATGTGATTGCTTAATAAAATATACTAAATTAATTTTTATCACTAATTTTTATAATATATATATTTGGATAAATAATTATTTTATTCATCCAAAAGCACCTCTGCTATACATAAAAAGGATAGACAACCCCAACCATTCCAAATCGAATATATTGTTTCACTTGAAAAAATATAGCAGAAATCAGTCTTGAACCTCTACTATCCTGTCTTCTATTCGTTTCCTGCCATACATAATAGAGTAGTCCATTCCAAGCCAGTCGAGCAATGGCTGATTTCAAAGACTTCCCCTTACCCATTCAACCATATCCTGCCAGCATCCATGGGTACGTGGATATCGCAGACCTGCGAAGCAAAAACACAATCCGCAACACATAGATTAAAATCATATAATCTAGTTATATTGTTATGTATGATTTGAATTACGATAAAAATTTAAAGAATATAAATATTATAATTGCCTAAATTAAATTACATAGATTGAATGCATAATTTATATAATAATATGAAGCTTGATAAAAGTCGGCTCAATTTGATTCAAAAACTCCTATCATGATTTAAGATTTTATTTTACATTAAAATTTATTTATATTCATCGACAACTAGTTGGTCTAGCAGAATGAGCATTATGTTTTTAAGCAAGATTAGAATTTTGAGTTTTAATGTTGTGAATAGAGAAAACTGGGTTGAGAGACTCACCTCATATTAGGCCTCTGTAAAACTTGATTCAAATTAATCGGCTAATAAATCGGATACCTGTAGTTAAATTTTAAAAATATATTTAGATCTATAAATAATTTAAATAAAAATAATTTTAGTAGGGTAATTATTCCATGCACAGGAGTTGAAAATTAAAAAAAAAATCTACAAATACTTTAGTTTTAGGTTTAAGGATTCAATTTAATGTTTAAAGTTTAGGGGTTTAAAATTTAAGATTAAGGCTATAATTTAGGGTTTATAGATTAAACTCTAAATCATTAACCATATTACCTTAAAACTAAAATCTAATTTTTAAATCCTAAATTCTAACACAAATCTTAAATTCTAAATCATTATGCCTAAATTCTAACACAAATCTTAAATTCTAAATCATTATGCCTAAATTCATAAACCCTAAATAAAAAACTAAAATCATTGTTATATAATTGTTTTTCTTCGGCTACCGATGTATGAAATATAATTCCATTTTAAAAACTCTAATTTAATTAAAGAGCATGGAATTCGATGAGTAGGATAAGCATCTTACACGTCATTGTCTCTTTTCAATGACCTAAACAAGGTGGTCGGTCGGTGACAAAACCCAAATATATTTGGTTGGTGATAACTGTCGGGGATATTTTAATTATTTTTAATACAAACTTGTCTTTAAAATATTAATTCATCATTTTTTATTTAACTAAATGAATATTAAATTCTACGAAGCAGACGTGGAAACATGCTGTTCTCTAAGCATTTGATGAATGTTTTCCAAACATTTTTTGTTCATTATTATAATTTTTATTTAGGATAAAATTTTGATATACAAAATATGTAAAATTAATTTTATAAAAGTCTGTATGTTTATATTATAAAATTTTAATTTTTTAATCTTAATTCTAACTCTAAAAACTTATCTAAAAACTAAATCCTAAACCACATACCCTAAATTATAAACATTAACCTTAAATTTTAAATTTTATAACCTAAATCATTAAAGTTTAAACCCTAAACAAAAACTCTAACTCTTAAAATTAAAAGACACGTATAAACTAAAATTTAAACAACATATGTATCAAAGTTTTTTTTTTCATTTATACATGGTAATTTGTGATTATTAGTTAACACAATGAGTGTCTCTGAAAAAGATATTTAAATATATACCAAATTCATTTAAATTAGATATTTAAAATATATTGGGTTTAAATTGTTATGTCTACAATGTGTATGTGCATTGTCAAAAGATTAAAAATATGTATAAACGGATATTACCTTGTAATCACCTTTAGATTATTAAAAAATCGTATATATTATTTGTAAAGATGGGACAAAAATCCTTTGTTACTCTTGAGTATCATTTTTGATACCACATTACTAAATTATTAAATTTTAAACTCTAATCTTAATTTTTAGTTTGAGAGCATAAAAAAATTGAAAACGACATAAAATTTTTATTCTCAAAGATGTAGGCCATTGCTTTTGGAAAGTTATTTTGAAAAATGATTTTAAAAAGTATTTTTGGATTGTTTGGTTTAAAAAGTATTTTTAAGCAGATAAAATATTTATTTTATATATTTTTTGAAAAATATAAAAAAATTAATGATATAAACGAAGATATATGAGTAATTTTACTTAAAAATATTTTTAAAAAAACAAAAAATTAAGTTTTAAAAAATACTTTTTAAATCCAACTAAAAAAACTTTTGGCGTTAAAACTATTAATTTCTAATACTTTTGATCTTAAATCAACTTTTGAAGCTAAAAATTAATTTGAAAAATAATATAAAAAAAAACTTCAAAACCAATTTGGAAAACCAATGCAAAAGATGACAGTAGTCAATGAAATGAAAAAAGCGTGGGTCAAATCTAACCATAATTATTGGAGGTGGGGGTAGGTGATTTTCTCAACGTACACATGTGTGGTTCAGATTTTGATTGGAATTGGAGGTGTTTAATTTCCAAAAGAAATATAAAATCCACGTTTTCTTAAATGCAGAATTAAATGAATATTTTTCTGAGAATTATTAAAAAAATAAATTTTATTAAAAATTATATAGAAAATATTTTTTTAGCGCTCGTAATGTAAATTTACGTTTAGTTAAAAGTAAATTTTAAATTTGTGCCTAATTAAAAGAGAGTTTTATGTAAAAAATAATAAATTAAATTTTTTATTTCTTATCTACTCACTCAACATTGGATTCTCTTTAGTCAAAAATAAATTTAAAATTTTGGCTAAATTCAAATTTTATCTGCAAGGTGATAACTTTTTTTACATAATCTTGATTGAGAGTTGTTTTCTAGATAATTCTCGAAAATGGAATATTCATTTAATTTTGCCTTTTCTTAAACTATGATTTTATCACCCTTGTCCTCTATTAGAGGTAGAGAAAACTCGAATAAAAAAAATTAAATTATTTGACTCGATTTGATGCGTAAATATTCTACTCGACTCGTTTTAATTAAATTCGTAATTTCATAAACTCGATGCGACTCAAAAAAATACAAATAAAATTTGAGTTATAAAATAGAAATTAGAATAACTCAATTTTTTTTAATAATTAGTTGATCGGTTTTTAAGTTCAAGTCGAGATCTTAATTATGTCTTACATATATATATATATCACATATAAATAAATATATACATGTTAGAAAACCATTTAAATTAAAAAAAATAGTATTATCACATTATAATTGTTTACAGTTAAGTTTAAACTGAAATTGAAATTCAAACTCAAACTCAAGACTAAATGGGATTCAATCAAATATCCTAACGTCCAGGCTCCGTCCTTGTTTTTATTTTTGACTTTATGCCAGGAGTGAGTTTATACATATAAGAAAATTAGCGAAGGATTTTTCGGAATCAGAATTGAAATTTAATATCAGACACACCTAAAATGATATTCTTTATTATTATATTATAAATTTAATGTGACAGAACTATTTACGAGGTAGGAGGGGCTCTAGCCCTTCCCTCCTTGAACATATTTTTTTATTTTAATTTATGTAATAAATTTCAAAATTTATGAATTAATTGTGAAATAGTTTCTCATTTTCTCATAAAAATATAGTTTATTTTCATCAAATTGATATCTTAACTCTGTTTCTGAATTTAACTGATAAAATATTATGTATACATTGTTTAAAGGATTTAGTTAAACCTTTTAGTTTATAACCAAATATGTATTGTAATGACATTAATTTATTAAATAAAATGACTAGTTTGTTGTTAACGATAATGATTATTTTTTTTATTTTGGCAATTAAAGTGTAAACGTTCTAAAAGTTCAGTGATCATTAATATAGTTTATGGCCGTAAAGAACTAAAAGTGGCATTTATAGATTATTCATCAAATAAGATTGTTACAAAATTCAAAACTAAAACCAACCTACATTGATAAGTAATATGTTATAGGTTGAGCACTAAAAGCCAATATTTCCTCCCAATATTCTAACAAGACATTGTTTCATGTAGTTGAGCTGGTTGGAGTTTCTGGGGATGGATTAATCTCACACTGCATGAACATTTTCTTGATTGCTTCCTCTTTCTCGTCGATGAAGTCGAAAAAGTTGAAAATGACCTGAGAGCTACGAGTGGAAGTTTGAACTGAGGATGCAGGGCGACAAAGTTTACTTCGCCTCCGCCTGTAGCGGGCGTACTGGCGAACCGTTCGTAGAATAAAGATTAGAAGTGCCGCGAGAGTGATCGCACCGCATAGAAGATATAAGCCCCAGAAGCTGACCAAGTGGAGTTGATTCGGTTCGGATTGTCCTCTCCTCTCGCCCGGACATCCCATCTTACAGAACCACCGATCATGGATTTCCTGAAGCTTTCCGCTTTCAGAAAGTTTCAAGATTGCGGTCGACATGTCGACGGCAAGCACGGAATCTCTCTGAAAAGCCTGTTACGATGAGGTTAATATTCGATCAGAAATAGCGGCATTCCAACTATAAGTGCATGAATGCATTTTCATGTATGTATAGTTAAAAGTACTTACAAATCCCCATCCACTCTTTGTAAATGGTTGACCAATAATCCTGAAATCGGTTCGCTTCGACAGAAATAATTCCACGTAAGGAAGTTCATCAACGATGGCTGCCACCCCTCCTTTATCCGGCCCCAGTCGTAGAGCAGTTTCATACTCTTCTGGGGAGTGTAGTTTAACAAGCCGCGACTTATGGATGTTAAGGGTCTCACTTAGATAACCATATGCAAACGAACCAACTTGGTAACCTATTGGCCAACTGCCAGCAATCAAGCTGTCGATTCCAGTGATAGGAGAAGAAAGTTGCTGAACCGTAAGGATCGAAGTCAAGTTTGCTGTATAACTAGATGTGATCACCATCAATAGGAAAAGCCATACCACCATTACCAATCGCCCAAGTGTGCTCACGGTTACTTCCTCTGCATTGTTAAAACGAATACCATCACATTTAAACTCGGGAAAAGAAATCTCGAATATAATAAGTTAGCGATCCAAAGTGCCCTTACGGTTTGTCTTAAACAGCGTCGATAAGCTGAACCTGCAATGGTAAACAATTGGACGAATATCATTAGAGGTAGGAATGCATGGACTTGTTGAGTGCCAAAAGAAATTCTTTGAAACATTGCAATGACTTACATACACATTGTCACGAGTTGCCTCCTAGGAGGACCACGAAAAGCATCGTTGACTCGATGCTCAAGAATCCAAATAACAACTGCAACTATAAAAAAGGCACCTGCAGTCATGCACCACATGTCCGCCGTAAATGGTTTTAGAAATACCCAAGCACTTGATTTTGTATTGTGGATCGGAGCCACTATGACGAGACCGGTCGTTATATAAGGCTGAGAAAAATCCACCACTTTTGTCCGGTTTTTCACTATCGCAATGTCCCCAACAGCTGCATCAAACACCTGGTACCAAAATTTCACAAAATGACTACGAGGAATAAGCTCTATCTATAAACAAACATGCCTCTTCACGATGCAAGACTTAGATCTGTGTCGCAGCATGCTGTTTATCACTTATTGGACCGAGTTTCAACCATGCAAGTAACATCTATCACATGCAATATATGTAAATGAAATAGGGGATGTGTTTGCCCCCTACAGATTTATGACATTTTTGGTGCGAAAGAAGAAGGAAAATGTCATACTTACATCATCTGCAATCATCTTTGTGAGACGATTATAATTAGGATTGGACCGACCATCCCCAAAAAGCTCAAATTTATAAGGAACATTATACGGGATGAATTTCAGTGCTTCAGTGAACACATCGATACAGTATCCAGCGATTTCATGGGTACCATTCAGTTCTGTAACGAAATCAACAAAACTGGCTCTACGGGGCACTCCAACTCTCAACGGGCGTTCATCATCTGCAATCACCCAACCACGAGGCCTTGTGGTCTTTCCACTGGGCCAAATAACACTGCCAAGCTTCTGGTCTGACTCAGAATGGCCTTTTTTGTTCTCTCGGAGGGTTTCCGGAGGAGAAACCGAGAAACCAAAAATATCAGACCAGTAACCAACTGTATGAACAGCCATCTTGTCAATATTAATGACATCATAACCAGAACTTACAATGTTCCGATCCGAACTAAAATGAACTTGACCAGTTAAACCGGGGAAGCTTGTGTTCATAATATGCTCGAGCAGTACAGCACCGCCATCGAAAACTTTAAGCTTCTCCAAATGCATTTCAGACATTTTTGTATCGTTTAACTTACCACTCGATGAAAATGTGATATTGTTGCCATCATTCATGTACTTGTCGATTGAGTGTGCAACTGTCCAAACCGTGTCATAAGCACAAAGGCCATAGGTGTTCAATTCGGATTTTAACAACCCTTTGTGCTGCATCTTTCTCCATCGAGACATAAAATCCTTCTTCTGGTTGGACTCGGGAATATGTTGGCGAATTCCAACTACCCCTTGAAGCACACGAAGAGCCGTACTATTCACAGGAGTGAATGAATCTATGGTAGTAGAAAGCCAATCCGTTGCGAACCATACATAGTCACCGGTCATCATCTGAAGCTTTTTGGCAGTGGAAAAAATTCTTAACTGAGGATCGGGATTAACATGAACGATATACACACGAGGACCTAACAATCTAGACTCTTTGAGCAAAGTTACAATGTCACTTCGTGTAAAATTCAAAGGCAAAGGAAATTTATAGAAAGCTTTTGCCATTCTCTTATCGAGTACATCGTTTAGCACAGATATCCCATTCCTCCCATACTCATCATCCACATAGATAGCAATGACCTCTTTCCACCCATAGAAATCAACCAAAGAAGCCATGGCATTCATTTGGTTCGAGTCGCTTTGCACGGTTCGGACAAAGAAGGGGAATTGCTTAGCCGAGAGACTCGGATCGGTGGCCGCATACGAAACGAGTGGAACTTGAAGACCATTGGCGATTGAGGAAATCATATGAGCAAGTGAAGATGATTGTGGACCAATAAAAGCCACAACCTCTTGTTCAATTACTTGATAAGCTGACATAAAAAACAAAGATTCAAGAACCTAAAACAACAGCTAAAATCGAATAATTACAACAGATTAATTAGCACCAAAAAGGAAGAATTTAGAACTTCAAGTTACCTTCAATAGAACCCAAGAAGACATTGCAATTAGCATCGGCCATAATCAAATTAAGCCGAGTTCCATTAAGAATTGTGGGAGTTCCATTGATATCAGAAATCGCAGCTTCCATTGCTGGCTTTGCAGCTCTACCAATAACTGAATCAAAAGTGAAAATAACACCAACATTTACAGAAACAGGCTTCTTACAACCGACAAGACAACTCAGGGAAACCACCCATATCATCAACAATGACAAAAACCCAAGATGTTTCATTGTTGAAAAGCAATCAAAAGGCAACAACTTCAAAGAAAAAAATGAGCCTCCTTTTTTGCCCTTAATCTACACAGTCTAAGGATTCATGGGGTTAAAGAATCTTGATAATAGTAAGTCCAGCATGAATTTTTTTCAATACCCAGATTATAAAATCAGCCAGAAAACTCAACCTGCAAAGTAAAATACACAGTTGAAAAATTATTTAAAAGAAAAAAGAGAACTTTGAAGTGCAGTAAGGGTATTAAAGCTACTATACCATACTGTGCCAACAACCATAAGAAGAGATAAAATTCAATGGCTGCAAAGAAATAGTAATTTGGGGAGTGAATTGAAAATTAGAAAAATGTGATTTTTGGAAAAATGACAGCAATATGGCTGTCAAATTTTTTCCAAAGTATGGTACCTTAAATTATTTTTTTAAATATTATTATTGTTACAGTAAAAGTAAAATGGAATGACTACACTCTGAATTTGAACAATAAAACCTATTTTTATGAATTAAAAATTAAAGTTTAATATATTATAATTCGACTTTAAACAATATTTTACACTAAAATCGAAATTTTTTCTCACTGTTTTTAATATTTTAACTTAAAAATACCCAAAACAATAAATAAACAGTAAAATTATTTTTTTACCGATTTTATTTTTATTGTAACAAATATTCTAAATTAAAAAACAATCTGATATATACTATATTTGAAAGAAAAAAAAAATCAATTGCCATATTTTGGTCATTTACCGTGATTTTTGGAGTTTGGAAATTGTGGAAATCATGTTTTTAAAATAAAGGGTGTTAAACTGCTGGCTGGGAAGAACAGAGAATAGGGACTAGGGAGTAAAATAAGGCGCCTGGTGTTGAAGCCTTTTAGAAGGGTTTGGTCATTTTCAATGGAAGCAAAATTGATTACAAGTCTTTCCTTTGAATAATTGAAAGACGATAAATTCATTGAATGATTGTTTTTTATTTTATCTTTTACCTAGGGAAATCATAAGTCTCTTAATTAAATTTAAAATTAAATTAAATTATATTTTAATGATTAATTAATCTATTATTGAGCAAGCATATTTGATCGGTTATTTAAACTGCTCATTTTTATTCCTTCATGTTTTTTTAGGTCATGAGTTATAGACCCGGTAGGAGCATCCTTTTTTTTTCTTAAAGTTTTTTTTTCTTATAAGTAAGATTAAAATTAAAATTTATCAAAAAAAATAATTTATTGGAGGATTACTTGGCAACAAAAGGATATTGCCGTGATTTCCAAGCACCGGGATGACAAAGAAGGCGTTAAGGCTGTTGGAGGAAAAATTATTTTATGATCCGGTTTATCACATTATCTATAATTCTCATTTATTAAAAATTAGTCAACTAATTATATTTTTCTATGTTATTCATCCATTTATAATAAACTTTTAAGTAACCATTCACTCTCTATTTACATGGCATAAAAAAATAAATATTTATTTTTAATAAAAAAGGACATAAAAAAATTATGCGATTAATTTTTAAAGGATAAGATCATAAATAATATGATAAACCAATATCATATAATAATTTTTCCTGTTAGAAACATGTCTCTTATCGTCGAAACAAAATTCAAAATCATTTAGGTCTTCTGACAAAATCCAAAAAAAAAAAAATTACGTACATATCGTGTCAACAAAATAGTCGAAAATTTCCAAATTCAAAAGCGGTCATCTTAATACAATATAGGGTAAATTATTTTAGTAGTCACCAAACTATTGTATTTTTTTAGTTTGATCATCGAATTAATTTTTTTGACAAAACCGTCATTAATGTTATTTTTTTCCTATTTTGGTGACTGATAGTTAAGTTTTCGTTAAATTTTAAAGGATATGATGATATTTTATGGTATAATAACAATTTTAGTCCCAAAACATATACATTTCATTAACTTAATCCTTATTTTCTAAAGTTAACCTTTTTATGTTTTTATAATTTGGTCCTCTAACTTTCACTTTTCTTAAAAAATAACATCTTCTTCCCGATAATCACATAATAATAATAATAATGAAAAGAAATAGAAGAGAAAAAAACATTTCTAGAATCTCATTCCTCATGCCTTAGAGTCTAGAATGTCAAGTAAGAAAGAAACAAACATATTGGAGCAGAACCACATTTCTCCTCCATGACATCCTATTCGTATAGATCACATTTCTGAGTAAACAATTCAAAAGTTCCAAAAAGAATGAATTATAGTTGAGAAGTGTGAGGAGTTTACTGAGCTCTAGAGCAAATGAATCAATTGCAGAGGTAATTCTAGCAATTCGTATACGAAAACTAAAATAGAATAAATACATTGAGATAGGAGAACAAAATTATGAACCAGAAAGGGGTTGACAAAAAATAACATCAAAAAGAGAGTAATGATAATATTTTTATCCATGTGATAGAAATAAAAATTGGTCAATTCCCTAACCATTACATTAATCTGCAAATAAAACTTCCAACGATCTAAAACCTCCATATCTTCCCGTGACATGCAAAAAGCACATCCAAAATGATCATTCAAGCTAAAAGTCAAACCTTTTTTACATGTTGCAGTTCTTAATCTAGAATATAACTTTTGTTGGGATGTTTGAAATGGGAGCAGAAATTGAGGAAAATGAAGCCTAGTCGGACAGCGTGCCACAAACTCAAATCCCTTACAACAACAACAACCAGATCCATAAAAAAAATGATTATAGTTTAGTTTTAGCAAGTTTTTTTGACCTATTCTGAATTTATGGTATGGTTTTGAAGCGGAGAAGATGATTATTTTTAAGGGAAGTGAAAGTAAGATGACCAAATTATAAAAACATCAACAAATAAATTAACTCTAGAAAATGAGGAGCAAGTTGATAGAATATATATATTTTGGGACTAAAATTGTTATTATATCATGCAATGTTACCATTTCTGTTAAAACTTAACGGAAGCTTAATTGTCAGTGACCAAAATAAGAAAAAAAGTTACGTTAGTGATGATTTTGCTAAAAAAAATTAGTTCGGTGATCAAACTAAGAAAAAAACAATAATTCGGTGACTACTGGTGTAGTTTACCCTACAAGATATTATAACATCAATGAATTCTTTATTTTAAAAAAAAAACTAACTCTTCGCTTTATTCAAAAAAATATATAACGCTTCATCTTACTAGATAAGATTTTATTTTTGAACAACTTGTATAGAAGATAAGATGAAAGCAAAAAAGTACTAGAATGAAGAAATTCTAACAACAAATAACTTTAATCGGAAAGATTGCTTCTCACTGTGAAAATACATGAAAAAGCTATGGTTGTGTATGCTTGAGCAGTTTGATGCTTAGCATTAAAGTGATGTCCATCTGTCAAAAGTTAATTTCCTGGCGTTAGGCTTAGGGCCAGTTTAACATTACTTTTGAAAAATATGGTAAAAAAGTGATTTTGAAAAATAATTTAAAAAAGTATTTTTGGATTGTTTGATTTAAAATAAGAGTGTTCGGTATTGCTATTAAAGAGTATTTTTAAGTAGATAAAATGTCTATTTTAATTTTTTTTTTGAAAATATAAAAGGATTGGTGATGTAAATGAGGATATATGAGTAATTTTACTTAAAAGTAGTTTTGGAAAGGCTAAAGACTAAAAATTTATGTTTTTGAAAAGGGTTTTCAAACCAAGCTAAAAAACAGTTTTTGTCTGAAAAGCTACATGTTTTTCATTACTTTTGGTCTCAAACTAGCTTTTAAAGCCAAAAGTTAATTTGAAAAGCAATGCAAAACAATGCCTTAGATCTTTTAAGTTAGACGTTATATTTTGACATTACAAATGAAATAAATTGAGTCTAAAAAAAGTCATTATCATAATAAACTTTTATAATATTCGATCTAAATTAATAGATTAATGAATCAAATATCATAATTGTTAAAATAAACCGCTAAAATTATGTTGGATTGATTTTTCTTTAGCGTCCAACTAGATTTATTTTCATGGAGCATCTGATTCGATATTAAAAAAAAAGGAAGGCATTGTTGTCTAACCTAATTAATTAAAGGAGAGTTCTTTATGTGGTATGTTGAAAGATGCAGCTTTTTACTTTACAATTTTTAATTTTCATTTGCTTTAAACTTCAAGTGGGCATCACTCATTCACAATAAAAGAAAGGCATAATGCAAGTAAGAATACTTTCTTGTAAAATATTTAAAATATATATTTTATTAATTATTTATAATTTGATATTATAAACATTCTTATGTATTTTTAAATATTATTTTATAAAAAAATGCAATTTTATAGTGGAGTGATTAGGTGTTGAACTTTTCTTCTAAGAGACCTTGATTTGGACAAAAAATATATAAAAAATTTTATTTTAAAATTTTCAAGGTATCCGCGAAAACGAGTCAAATTATTGGATTTTTGCCTTCTGTTGGTCCATATATAATATAAGTGTTAATCATAAGTTTTCAAGCTACTCTATACGGATGGTGAGGATCAAACATTCCACTGCTAGTTAAAATATGAGAGATTTTATCATCTCTCTTAAATCTCATGGTTAAAAAATATTTTTTTCAATGAATTATAATATTTTGTTTATTTTCAAAGATTAAGGGGACTAAAAAGTTGTTTCATCTTTTCCTATAACAATCAAATCAACAATTATTTGTAAAATTGAATATAAGTCAGAGGGGAGACGAAATTTTTAAATAAAAATAGTATAGAATTCAATTTGACAAAAGATATAATATAAGGATTAAATTTTAAATTTAAATATAGAATAAGGACCTTTTAGCGTATTTAATCCCGAACAAACAAAAAAACCCCTTAAATCTCTTGTTAACAAAATACTAGGAATCCATTTCATCGCTCGACAAAAATTATGTGACTTCTCAGTGTTTTTTTTTATATTCTAATACTAAAAAAACTTAAATTTTACTTTAAATTCTAAATTTCTAGCTCTAAACTCTTAAAAAAATACATCACATCCATCATTTGCTCAACCCTAAATATTAACTTTAAGTATAAGCCCTAAGCTTAATTTTCTAATATAAGACATAAAAAATACCGAAAATAAATATATATTCTTCAACACAAGGCAGAGTACCATAGAAATGATATCTTTCTAAGAAGAGTAATGGTGTCATTTCAGAAAACCCATCATCTCATCCTTAATAACCATAGTTTTGGATAGGGGGCCTTCAAATTTCTTCGCTTCACCAGTGAAGGTCCAAAACTGATGATAGAGAAGCTCTTAGAAAAATGGCATCTTCAGTATTATCTTTACAAACCAGGTTAACTCCCCAACCAATAAATTTTTATGGTATTTAGACCCAATTGGTTGTTGGAAGATGGTATTTTTAGCTAATTTATCTTTGTTTTAATGTTGTTTTTTTGTTGAATTTAAGGATATTTTCGACTTTTAAATTGTTAATGGAGCTGTGTTTTGAAATGGGTTTGTTTTATTTTCTTCATTTTTAGTGTGGAATTCTACTATTTTGTGCAGCTGTGGTGCTCTAGAATTTGTATACGTTAATGCAGGGAATTCCTTTTAGTGCAAAGGGGGAAACTTTAAAAAAACTAGTGCATTGGAAGAATTCAGCTTCTAGGTTTCCTTTGAGTTGTACTTGTATTGTAATTTGATGGGATTACTTTATTCTGGTGTTTCAGCAATTTGAGGTCTGCGTTTTTGGGAGAGAAAAACGGGAACTGTCTTCCAAACGTTCATGTAACTCGAATTTCTTTGTGAGGAAAGCTATTGAGTGTAAGGAATCGAGAATAGCGAAGCAGCCGATACCGATTCCATCCAATGTGACGATTACGTTGGAGGGTCAGGACTTGAAAGTAAAGGGTCCTTTGGGGGAGATGGCATTGACCTGTCCGCGGGAAGTAAAGGTTGATCGCAAGGAATCCGGAGCCCTAAGGGTTAGAAAGTCGGATGAGACTAGGAGAGCCAACCAAATGCATGGACTTTTCAGGTAATTGTTCCTACCTGTTTGCTTATTCTAACTATAACTTAAAGTTGATTTCTTAATTGTTCCTACTTCATAGTTTTTATCTTAATACCCTTTTACGGATTTTACCGAGGGACTATAGTGATTATGGGACTCGAGATCAAGTTTGAAAGTTTTCCACGCCGAGAATTAGCAATCTATGATTTATAGTTCAATATTATCTTCTAACGAAAATGGTATTTGGTTATGCATTTTCTAATCTTTACCATCAAAGGTTAGGAACAAACGTCCGGAGTTTCTTCTGATTTTGGATCTTATAATCTGGTCGTTGTCATTTATTTTACTTTATAACAAGTACAATTGATTTCTGGCTTGCTAGAAGGCTCCTTTATATGCCTAAATTCCACTTGCTTTTTGTGACATATGGTCCTCCGATTCTGTAGCGATGTCTTTTTTCTTTTTTATCGCTAAAATAAAAACGAGGATTTTTGAAAGGTGTTTGTGACTCTTTTGGATATAAAATATTTATTCCGTGGGGTTTTAAAAGAAACCGCATTTAAAAAAAAGGAGTCGCCACAGGCCATTTAGGTAGGCCGGACACCATAAAACCAGATATTCAAAAAATGTTGGGTTCGGGAGTCGGTTATGGATGGGGAAGGATTAGCACCCCCACACCGCCCAAAATTGATACTTTAATAATTACTGCTTTATTAATATTGGATTTTCCGGGTTAAAGTGACGATTATTTTAAAATTCGGTCATAATTGCGAATAAATTTTAAGGGCCCCGTTATCCGAGGGTAAACGCCCAACCACTATCACTACGCCTGATACTGGCCCCGTTTACGCTCGGATAAAAGGGCACCGCATTGACAATTTATTTCTCGATATGCAATCTTAGTGGGCAAAATATAAAACATGGCAAATAATTTAAATGAAATAAATATTAACATAACAAAATATTAATCTAACATAAATAAAATGCTAAACTAAAACATACATATATACATATTATTCTAAATAATAGATAAAAACAACTTTAACAAGTTAGAATAACAATGCAAGAATAATTACATCGTATATAGACGAACAAATATTTCAAAAAGACATACATGCTAGTAATAAAACATATTTCAACATATATGGAACAATATATTATACATAAAAGAAGACACACTAACACGTAACCTAAAAGCCAAGAAAACATACAATACATACAAAAATACAAGAACATGTTTTACGAGTCAAATAGAACATAACATGCTTTAATACGAATAACCGGATAAAAAAATACATGACTATTATAAGCTTAACACATATATACATATAAACATAAAATACGAGGCATATACGAGGGACATAAAACAAAATAATAGAATATCAACATATACGATTATAATACGAACATGAATATTTACAAAGAATACAAGACTGAAATGAAAGAAAAATAAAAGTTAGTGGCAGAAATTAAAGAACAATAACATGTAATTTAGGGACGAAAATGCGAAACAAACAAAACCTAAAAGGATTAAAACTGTAATTAGACCAAGGGGCAGACCCAAAATGAAAAGTTCAAAAACGCGGGATGGCTAAAGGCGTAATTTTACCATTTGAAAACTGATTCGGTGTAATTTAGGGACTGGATTATAAGATTTTGAAATATCAGGGGGACTGGGATTGTAATTATACCATGCGGCAAGACAAAAACGAAAATATTGAAAACGCGGTGGGATTAAGTGTGTAATTTACCCATTTAGCAAAATAATAATAACTATAAAAGCCCCCTTTTTAGGCCGAAATCATATTTTCAGCCATTTGTTTCATTTTTCGATTTTGTAATCCCAAACCGTTCTTCATTTTCTCTCAAATATCCTATGAAACCCAGAATCCGGCGGCCGACCGCCGTGTTCTCTCTCACGCCGCCGCCGCCGCTAACCGCGCCGCCGCCGTGAACCTCCAAAACACACAAAAATAACCCCCTTTTCATCCTCAACATGAATCCGTGGTTGGATTCAGAGGATACACCCTTATTTGCCCTAGATCTAGAAAATACGAAGCGAAAAAAAATATTTTTTAAACCAAAACAAAACTACCAGGGGTCTTCCCCTCCCTTTAGTTCACCATATCAGGCTTGGAGAAGCCGAGAGGCTTATCACTGAGGAAGGGAAGACCCACAAACAAATGACTGACGTAAGAGCGACTCTTTTTTTTTTTCTTTATCTCTTTTGTATATGCATGCAAAAATAAACAAGAGAAACGAGGATTTACCACTGGACTTTTCTTTCGATTATCCCTTGAATGTTTACAACTTTCAGTTTTTGTATTACAAGATTTCTGTTACCACTCTGTTTTTTTTTGTTACCCCTTCTGTTACCACTCTCTCCCGTTACAAAAGTCCCCGTTTCATATATATCATTGTCTTTGTTTTGGTGCAAGTTGCATCTTGCTTTTTCAGATCTGAACTGACAATTTTTGCTTGTTGTCTTGGGCATGTTCTGAACACGGGGGTTGAATATCGGCATGGTGGCGGTATGGGTGTTCTGCCAGCGGCCAGACGCGTTCTCGGCCGTTAGATCAGATCTGATCTAACGGTCGAGATGGCTTGAAGGACGAACGGCCTGGATGAAGTCTCGATTTGATGAGACGGCTCCAGATCTTGACACGTGGAGCTCCGCAGTCGAGGAGTCAGAACACGTGGATCTTACGCGCGCGTGGGATATTAAAGCGTCCGCGCGTGGACCACACGCGCGAGTGGCACTCGAACGGTCCATACGTGTGGAACACGCGGCTGGCAGATATTTTTGACTTCTTGGTTGTATCGTGGCCGTTGGATTAGATCTTGATCTAACGGCCCGCAGTTACCTGCACACCATAATTGTAATTAGATAAGATTTGGGTTTGGGCCAACCGGACCTTGTAATTTGTTTGTAATTGGACTTGGACTTCATTTTTATTTGGGTTTAATATATTTATTTATTTTTATTTCATTTTATCAGCCCAATTATGTTAATAATAATATAATTAGTATTATAATAGCAATACACATACATACGAAAACGTATACTTATATTATACAAACATTAATTAATATAACATTCTAGCATACGTACGTATAATCATACATATAATTAACATAACATCTATATATTAATCAAATACGCTCATACTCTAGATACATACGCGACACACATACATCATCAATACGTATACATACATAGCTTATAATATACATGCACACACCACCTCATATTTATATTAGTAACATTCATATATAATAAATATACATGCAATATGTATTTACAAATGAAAATGAGTGATTACAGATTCTTGTGGTGGTTCTTTAAGGACTTTTCATGGATGTGTATAGTCTAAAATGATTTGGGTCATGTACATGGATGCACACCGGGGTCCCCTTTGATTAACATGACCCTCTTCGTTAAACGGTTCTCGTGAAGGTAGAAACTTAGTTTTCTAAAAGTGCTTCTTTTTTTCCCTCGTTTTGTGTACGAGAGAAAATAGTCGCTACTTGAATCTACAGTAAATTGATTTTGGCGCACATGTCTCCCTCATCCTTCCGTCTTCAAAATTTCGTGTCAACTAGTTATATGATGGAAATTACACTTGGAAAGTCTTCTAATCGTTGTTAATTTATTAGTTAATGATGCTTCATTCGTGATTCTGCCTAAATGAATTCCCAGGACTCTTACCGACAACATGGTTGTGGGAGTATCAAAGGGTTTCGAGAAGAGACTTCAATTAGTCGGTGTCGGATATCGTGCAACGGTGGAAGGAAAAGACATAGTGTTGAATCTCGGCTTTTCCCATCCGGTCAGGATGGCAATCCCGGACGACCTTAAAGTGAAGGTGGAAGAAAACACGAGAATCATAGTAAGCGGATATGACAAAAGCAGCATCGTTCAATTTGCTGCATCCATTAGAAAATGGAGACCCCCGGAGCCATATAAAGGAAAGGGAGTGAAATACGTGGATGAGGTTGTCAGAAGAAAAGAGGGAAAAGCAGGGAAGAAGAAGTAAATGGTGATGTTATCTTGTTTCTCATTTATCCTCTAGTTTTCAACTTTTAATCTGTAATGAAACATACACTCTCATGTTGCTACTAAAAGTTATTTCACCATTAATGAAGACTTGATTCTTTTTGCCTGTTCTACATTCTTTTCTACCATAACAAAAAGAATCTCGCTTTGTTGTGATTTCTACTTATGTTACCCGGACTCATTTTTCCTAAGTATTCGAGTTTGACACCTATTTTCAACATATATTCAAATATGAGTGTAGATATATGATCGTTTGAATGTATGAAAAAGCTTCAAAATAATTGAGTATATCCGCATTTGACACCTTAGTAATACATAATTCTTCTTCGTGCAGAAATTAATTTCAGCTGGGAAAGATGACAGAAATTGAGCAAGCAATAAATTATGTTTGTTTTGATGGAAAATGTTACCTACTTTTTCCAATCTGTTCTAAGTGTGACCCAAATCAAGATTAGGGTTTGCATGGTTGTGCCACTAACCATACCTGACCATACACCCTGCAACAATATCGTGGATCATTACCTAAATCCGACTCAATCCGAAAATACGTATCATTATTTAAAAATATCAATGTTGATATGTTTTCTAATTAAATTTAGGCTTTTCTCTAACGTGGAAGATCTTACTTTCAATGGCATCAATGGTTATAAGAATCTTATTATTCCGATCTCATATGATCACGGCTGGGGACTGAACAACTTGACTGCTCTTCAACTTCAAGATTGCAAGGACGTTGAATGCCTGGTTGATACGACACAACACAAAGTACTTGGAAATATGATTGCATTTCTCTAATTTGGTGAAATTAACTGTAATGGAAATGGTTTGTCTGAAAGAGCGTCAACTTCCAAACATCTTTCTGCAGAAGTTACAAGAGGTGTCGGTGATCTCGATAATCCCGGGACTTCGAAATCTGAAACAAGTGAAGGTTGAAGAATGCGATTAGTTGCAGGAGGTAGTATTTCAAGGAGATGGACATATGTGTTTGAAGACGGGGAATTCCATGCAACCTCTCTCAAACTTAAACGTACTTGGACTTCTAATCCGAATTGAGAAGCAAATGGAAATGTCCGATCCGTCAATCAAGTTTCCAGAGTCTAAAGATGGTTAGAATCCAGTACTGCAATAGGTTGACATGTCTGTTATCAATTATCATATTTCCCTGACTCGAAGTTTGGTTCATTTAGAAAAGCTCGAGATAAGTCACTGTTCAAGACTAGAGCGGATTATCGATGGCATAGCAGATCAAGGTGAAATATTATTGCTGAGCAGCCAAGGCAGTCTTTTGTGCTCCCTCGGCTGCTGTCTTTAGTGCTTGCAAATTTAACAAGCTTGACTGGTTTTTATGCAGAAAACTGCTTTGCAACGCTGTTGCGTTTGGAAAAGTTGGAAGTGCGCAAATGTCCGTTTATGACACGTTCCATGGTACTTCCCTACGATCTCATCATTTCATTATCGAATTAAGTAGTGTTTCTTCTTAATTTACCGATGAACCACACTTATGGAGTAGAATTCCACAAGCATTGCAACACTTTACTAAGGTCTATGGTGCTACATGTGTTTGTAATACAAAGATTATGCCTTTCTAAGGCGGGGAAAAACAATCTGTTGAGAAACATAGTTGGCCCCCGTTGGAGACAAAAGCCGAGAAATTTGGGATACATGTTCGGGTTTGGGGGCATTGCGGTTGGAGGCTCTTTCGGACTTGCAGGTCATCTGGGAGGGTCCCCTTAATGTTGCAAACCTGCAAAATCTTGTTGATTCAGAACTTACAGTGCATGCCAAAACTAAGGTACCCTCTATACTTGCCTTAACATACAGTTATTAGATTAACACTTAAAGCACAAAAACTCAAACAGATAAACCTTATAAGAAACCGATGTTATGCTTTTTGTACATAAATAGTATTCGTTACTTCAATTGGTATTCATGAAGGAATCTAATGCTACAAGGGCCACCAGCACCGATATCGATTGTCATCGTCGTATTAGTCCTACTGCACTACCTCCATTTATCAAAGAACCACAGAATTCGAGTAATATAGTCTGCAAATTTAAGTACTTAGCCAATGAGGAGGCATGCCATGATCTTCCATGTTCCACCTTGGCATCACTTCAGCCCTGAAATCAACTCTTGAAGGAGGCAAAGGTGCAAATAACACTTCCTTGATGTTTCTAATTATTCCTTTGTCATATGGATTCGGAGAGTCCTCGTACCGGTTCCGAAAATTCTCGTATGCTGTCTGCTTCCATTAAACAAAGATTCAAGGAAAGATAATGAACCAGGAAAGAGAATATATGCATATATTTCGGTGTAGTCTTGGTTCATTTCTAAATTGTTGTGGCTGACGTAGATTACCTGATTGATTGCAGTTAAATAGGAGTGGAAGATAGCAAGGCAACCTAGAAACCAAATGGCAGCAAAGCTAAACAATGTCAATGCCAGCGTTCCAGGGAAGCTCCTCAACATTCCAAACAACCCAACACCGCTTTCCGACATTCTTTGCCCGATCCTTTGACAAGAGAAACCGAATATGTAGACAAAGAACACCAGTGCTGTTATCAAGAATGTCAAATAGAACCTATAGTTTCTCTGCATATAAAATAACCAAGTTTCAATCAAATATTGTCAAAAAGTACTTGAAAAAAGTAATACTATTTTAGCTCGTCCACCATAAATACCAACGCAATACACTGACCGATCCACGGACAATTAGTGGTCGAAGTTTTCGACGCAATTGTCACATACTACGCAATGACAACTCCTCGGAGGCCTAAAGATCCTACAAATCCGACAATATTTTAGTTTAAGTTGAACCCAATTAACAGTTACCTTCTTACTGCTACTACCGGTATCTTCGACAGATGATTGTTGTTCAGTGCTTCTGGGAATGATTCCAGGGTCAATTGCAGTAACCAGAATCAAGTTGACAATAACCTGCAATAAAATGAACATCATTGTGTAACAGTTGTGGTATGTTTTAAACCATATATGGGTCATGGGGGACTGACCATTAGAGTTAGAATGGAACATATGGTGATTACAACAGTGGGGTTAGTGTTTTGTAAATCATCTGCAATGCAAATTGTGAAAATCCAATTTGAAACCAGGATGGAAATTGATGTGAGTAGGGGTGTAAACGAGCTAAGTCGAGCTCGAGTAGTGTTGAGCTCGACTCGGCTCGTTAAGATTTCGAGTCGAGTTCGAGCTTGAGTAATTTTTAACGAGCCTAAGAAATCTGAGCTCGACTCGGCTCGTTAAGAATGAGTTCGAGTAGCTCACGAGCCCAATCGTGTCAAGTGTTGACCGATCTTTGACCGTGTCGGACTCGAGTATTTCACCACCTGTCACGTCTCATTTAAAGCCCTATCAAGAAAACACTTTGATACACAAGTTGTATAAATTCAAGCTTATTAATTTTAGGGTTTGTGTGTTAGTTTAGGTTTTGAGGTTTAGATGGTTGGGTTTAGAATTTAGGATTTAGATTTTAAGGTTTAAAACTTATGTTTAGGGTTTATATTTTAGAGTTTTAAGTTTAGGAATTTATATTTTAAATTATAAAAAATAAAAAAAATAAAATATTATATTTTCGAGTAGCTCGCGAACTTTTCGAGTCGAGTATCAAATAACTCGGCTCGGCTCGTTAAGAATTCGAGCTCGAGTCCAATCGAGTCGAGCTTTGACCGAGCCGAGCTCGAGTAACTCGCGATCTGTCTAGTCTCATTTACAACCCTAAATGAGGAGCAACCCTCTTGGATCCGGACCGCATACGAGCCGACCGTGGAAGAAAAACACCTGCGTATATAAGTATGAAACGAGTAAGAGGAGAGAACGGTAGACAGAACCACACATGGATAGACAAATGATTAGTTCGAGGCTTCGGTTGACATTAATCTTGAGTTCGATTTCGGAAAGAATTTCGGTACAATGAAGAGGATAAAGATTGTACATTTTTCCCTGGCCAAACTTGGTATGTTTTGGTTCTCTTTGAAGCATTTATTTCCAAGGCAACCATTGTGTTGAAAGCATTGATATATAAAGATTCTTCTGGTTTTATGGAAGTTTTCCTTTAGATAGATCCCAGAATCCAGATTCTCAAACATTTTCCTATAGAGCCGTTACTTTGTCTTTATAACTAACAGGGCACGTTCCCAACCGCAGGGATGGGGCTCAAAACGCACCGTTCAAGTAGTGTCGGTGCCACTTCACCCTATAATTCATTATTATTTAAAATTTATAGAGTTAATTGCAGTATATGTCCCAAACTATGACCCTCGTTTTAAATTGGTCCTCAAACCTTTGAATATTTTGATTTCATCCTCAAACCATGACTTTCAATATAAATTGGTCCTCAAACCTTTGAACACTTCAATTTCATCCCCAAACTATGGCTCTCATTCTAATTTGATCCCAAACTTTTAAACATTCTAATTTCATCCTCAAACTACAACTTTCATTCTAAATTGCTCCACAAACTTTTGAACATTTCAATTTTATCCTTTTGACACATTTTATATCCTATTTTTTTCGATTGTTTGGTCGTTTTTTTTTCATTTTATTTTTTATAGGGTTGGATTTGACATCGCCTCGACTGTTAATGTGCTTTATCGTTATATGCCTTTTATGTTAGTGTTGATGGTTTTATCATTCATCGTCGTTTAATGTGTTGTTTTGTTCGAGTCTTTTGGTTTAATTTTTACTCTTTTCCTTGTATGATCTTTTTATGATCTTAAGTGGCTAGTTTTTGTTTCAATGGTAATAAGAAACTGTCCGAATTATGTGTTTAGTTTACTCTCATGGTTATAAATTTCTATTGTAATTTTAGATATTTTCTCATTTTAATAAAATTAGCAACTTTTATTTAAAAATTATTTTAAATTAAAATTAAAATATTACATATTATATTTTAATATAATTGAATGACCTAAAATCATTATTAGAATTTGGCTTAACTATAAAATAAATGCCCAAACTTTGTCATTTTTTATAATAAGTGCTTAAATTATTTTTTGGCTGAAATATGTGCCTAACGTTTCATTTTTGCCCGTTTTAAAGTCAATCTATCAAAAAAAATTATCACCTAATTATAGTTTGACACATGCCTTTTATTTTTTTTCAAAAACAAACTAAAAATAAAATAAATTAAAAATTTCCAAATTTTAAAAAAATTACAAAACAGTCCCAAATCCCTCAAACCCCAAACCCTAAAACCCAAAACCGATGCCATTGTGCCGCCGATAGCCTCATCGAACCCACCACCGCTGTCACCCGAGTCCCCCGCCCATTTCTCTTAACCACCCATCGGCGGTAACTGGTGGGAGGCGCTTCAATCAGACGACGAACGCGAAAGGCTCCAATCGTTTGACGTCTGATTGGCACGTCTCCCGCCGATTATTAACGATGGGTGGTTGGAGGAAATGGGCGAGAGACTCTGACGGCGGCGGCGGCGGTGAGGTTCGACGAGGCTATCGGCGGCGACAATAGCACTAATTTTGGAATTTCAGTGTTTGGATTTGGGACTGTTTTAAAAAATTTGAGAAGTTTTACATTTTTTAAAAAATATTTTATTTTTTCAATTTTTTTAAAAAATATTTTATTTTTTCAATTTTTTGAAAAAAATTTAAAAAATAATAAAACACGTGTCAAATTCTGATTGGATGTTAAAAAAATTTTAACGGCGTTATCTTAAAATAGTAACGGAATAAAATTTTAGACACATATTTTAGACAAAAAAATGTTAGGCACATATTATTTCAGCAAAAAATAGTTTAGGCACTTATTATAAAAAATATAATTTGAACAATTAAGCTTTAGAATTAATAAAAAATTGGTTTATGGGCCTTTGCAAGAGGCGTATCGGACTTTACAACGTGTTGGATTTAGTTTTACAATACCACCAAAACTAAATTACCTCATTATCATCAAACTTTTCTTTCTTTATTTAGAAACCCAGATTCACTCTATCATTCTCATCCCTTCTCTCTCGACCGGTATGCGACAATGCCCCCTCTTCTTTTTTCCCGGATCTGTGATTTTTTTTTTTGTTCTTATAAAACTTGATTCAGTAATTTGTACTATGTTTGTTTGATTGATGGATTTGTTTCTTTTAATTTTTGGTTGCAGATTTAATTGCTATGGCTAAGAGCTCCTTTAAGTTGGAACACCCCCTAGGTTCGTTCTTCTCGTTTAAATATTTTCCTATTTATGCTATTGATTTTGATCTAGTTGTGAAACCCTAATTTTATCTCTTGAAATTTTCGTTCTTTATATCTGGGTTTTTTGTTGAAATTCTCTGACTTTGTAGTGCTGTTGTTTTTCCATGACAAGAAACAATTTGAACACCCAATTTAGGGAAAAAAAACTGATTAGTTAATTAGGGTTTTGAATAAGTGAGTGTTTACTTTATCATGTTTTATTTGTGATGCTAGAGTGTTTGTTGTTGTTTTTCTTCTTATTGTTGGATATCAGAGCGGAGGCAGGCTGAAGCTGCTCGCATTAGGGAAAAGTATCCGGACAGAATCCCGGTATGTAATGTTCGGCTGCTGCGTCTTTTTATGAAACCCGTGTTTTTTTTGCGATGATTAGAATGTTAAGTTGGTGTTTGATTGTTTGATGTAGGTGATTGTTGAAAGGGCGGAGAAGAGCGATGTGCCTGCAATTGATAAGAAAAAGTCGGCTATTATCTCTTCGTGTTTTCTTTAAGAGCTCTAGTTACTATCAATTTTAATTTGATCTATATGTGATATGTGTCTTTTACATTTGTTGAAATATGTAATGTTGATGCTGAATGTTAGATAATCGATGCTTTGAAAATGCAAGTATTCTCTTCTAGTATTTCCATTGCTGGCTGTCCCAATTTGTTATCTTTTTCTTGTATGAAGGTTTTGATTTTGGTTCTTGAATTCTCTTAACATTTGAGTTCATACTAACTAATGCGGATCGAGGATTCTTATCTGAAGGAGTTCATAGCTGTTTCTAGATTTGATTTTCGAGGAAGGAAATATATCATAGAGAGAATCTTATTACCAGCATGAATTTATATCCTTTTGGTTTGATCCATTGAATCTATTCTTATACTAGTTTTGAAGGTTGCCTAGTCTATGTTCTGCTACTATCCCACTCTTTGTTGATATATTTTTGTTCAATATGATGTGGCTGCTACATTCTGCCGAATAAAGCGAATTCTGTGACAAGACGGTGTCTTTATTTTTAGTATGTCCATTGCCTCAATTTTTTCCTGTTGGAACCTGATTCCAATTCTGTGAACACTAGCTGTAATTTTCACCTTTACTTCATCTGAAACTAAAGTTTCTCCCTCGGGATTAATGCAGATATCTAGTTCCTGCTGATCTAACTGTTGGCCAATTTGTCTATGTTGTTCGGAAGAGGATTAAGCTGAGTCCTGAGAAGGCTATATTTATTTTTGTGAAGAACATCCTACCCCCAACCGGTGAGTTGAATCTCGTAGATCTCCCACTCTTGTTTAATTTCCATGTTCACCATTTTGCTAAACTGTGTAATGCCAACATCGATACAGCTGCTATGTTGTCCGCCATATACGAGGAAAACAAGGATGAAGATGGTTTCCTCTACATGACTTACAGCGGCGAGAACACATTTGGGATCGTCCAGGAATATGATCAAGGGATATCCGTGTGAGTACTGCTTGCAAAAAAAAAAGATAATTAGTTTTAAGATGTAAATCCTAAATCCTCTGTTACTCTGCGTGTTAGTTCTAGTTTGGACCTTTTCTTGCTTATATTATTACATCGACATTCTCATGCAAATGTCCTGCTTTTGACCATTTCTTCTGAAGTTGGTAACCTTGTATATATGAAATTTGCTTTGATATGGATGTGTGCTTGTGTTCAGCTTTTGTATGCAAATTAGATATGGCTTTCTTATCCAAGTTTGGTTCAAGCTAGCTCGGATCGGCCTGAAAGATCGAATCGGTTCATAAATTTAACAAGGTATTAAAGTATTACTATATTCAACGAAACATAATTTCAAGTAGATAAAAATAATTATATTTGCTTATTTAAAATTTTAAAGCTATTTCACCATTTGAAGGCAAAATTAGTGGTATATTATATTTTGGTTGAAAAAAAGGAATGATGATGGAATATTTAGGGTTTTGGGTGCATGTTATAGTAATAATTATCATATATATATATATTTTATTATTTGGTGTATTATTAGCGAAAAATAGTTTTCTAAAATCACACCAAGTATTCTTTTAATTTTAAAATTTAAAATGATAAACAAATAAGACACATGTCACCATTTTATTTATTTATTTTTATAAATAGAGAAACAAACGCTCATATGTTAACAAGAACAGTCAGAATGCAATTGCAGCAAAACACTATCCCGTGGAGAAAGAAATCGGTGGCACAATAAATCTTCAAATGTAGCTAATTTAGCCATACCATCTATACCATCTACAAGATGATTACCCTCCCAAAGAACATGTTCACCGTGATTGACCGCAGGCTAGATGTGGGAATCGATCTATGCGGGGACGGTTTTGCATTCTTCACACCGTCTTCAACACTTGCGGGTATGGTTTTGGGTAATTATGTTACATATTTTGGTTATTTTTTTGTCCTCATCTCCATACTCATCGGGTTTTTATGGGTTTCGGAAAATCCTCATCCCAAATAGTTAAATTTTACTACTTTACTTATCAAAATATACGATCGATTTTCATTTTAAAGTCATATACTCAATACACTTAACATACGGTTGAAGGGGAACAATGTTTTTGCGTAACATGAGCGACATAAATAGGGATATAAATAGATTATATACTCTTAATTAACAAAAAGGTAAATTACGAAAGGTCACCTAAACTTAATAATGTTTAAACAAAAAACACAAATATCTTGATAGATTGGAATATTGATAATAAGATAAATGAGAGTTAATTATATATTTAAAAAAGATTATAAAATATCGAGGATCTTTGTAGATATTTTTTAGGGATCCTTACAATTATTTATACTGTTACGGTTCGGATATAGCAATCTCCGTCTCCATCCCCAATTGAGCTTCAATGATAAAACTTCCTCATCCCCATCCTCATGGGTGAAAGTTTCGATTATTCCCTATCCCATCAGTTCGGATCCCTACAATTTTTGGATATTCTCCATCCAATTCTCACCCCTACCACGGGCGGCTCATTAGATCCACAATATACGTCGCAAGAGAAAAAGATATCTGTCCCTTCTGAGCTTGACGAATAACACAAATCATATCCAAACTATCCACTTCTAATATTAGCCTTTGAACTCCCACAGACCAAGCCGTAAGCAACCCTTCATAGATGCCCCAAAACAGCTTCAATGACCGAGCAAACTCCTATACCTTTCGAAAACTCGATCATCCAACTTCTCTGATCCGTCCTAACAGCTCCACCACAAGAAGCCACACCCATAACTAAATATGCCGCCTCGTCAGTATTCAACTTGCACCATCTTAATGGTGGACGTTTCCAATGCACCTCAGTCCTAGAAGGACCAACCTCAAGCATGACTCCTCCCTTATCTGCTACCAAAACTGCTATTCTTTCCTACATTTCAATAAAAAGTGAGTAGTTATTTAAAAGTTAAAATGAGATGGATGAACCTTATTAGTTGAGACCACAAATGACGTTGTGAGCCAAGTTCATCTAATAATTTCTCTTATCTTTATTCGACTATAATATTGTCACACTATTATCTAAAAGGAGAGATTTTTTTGCATTTATTAAGTGATTGTAGTGGAAAAGAAAGCATTGTAATCTTTTGAAGATCTGAATTTGAGCGGTTTGTTTGTATAATTTATCTGTTTTTTCAAAAGATTACAGAAATACATATTTTTACAAATTTATTTTCTAAATATGCATTATTATATAAATATTTTTTTTTATTTATAGCATTACCATAAGATTTTTAGGATAAGAATATTTGTATCATTTTAATAATAACACATACTATATACAAAAATTTTGTGTATGATATTAGCTTAGTGGTCAAAGATGCTTATATTGTCCCGTTTTCTATGGGTTCGAACTCTGATATCCATAGAATATAATATTTTTCTATTTAAAATTTTTTGTTGCATATGTCACTATATACGTAATTAAAGGAATAAACATGAATTTCATATAAATATCATAAAATCAACATAAAAAAGAATACCAAAAAAACCTCCACCTCTAAATCTTGTTCCAAATATCTCGGTTGTCTAGTTTAGGTTTGAAATGTTTAAGGTTATTCGGTCACAACATTGACCAGCTCTTTCATGAGAACCAAACATTTTTATCATACAAAAATAGATTCACACTAATGTTCAAAAAAAAATAGTTTCACACTGAAATAGTGGAATGATGGGATTGTAATAATAGATTGATAAAGAGTAATTATTACGCAATCAAACATGATTTATAGTCAGAGATATATTAACAATGAAGAATTAATTTATATTTGGGAGATTATAACTATTTTACACCAGGGAAATTATGTTTTAGAGAATAGAAAACTTACTTAAAATTATATATTAATAGTGGCAATTGTTGTGCAAGCAAACATGAATTTTATATTTCAAAATAGATTTGGAGTTCTAGGATTTTCAAAAAAATTACGAAATTAAAATTGTTTTAGGTTTTAAAAACTCAAATTGATTACAATTTATCGGAAACAAAAAAAAATCAATGAGGAATTTAGGTTTCAAGATAGTATGAACAAGAAGAGTTTTTTCAAATAAAAAGGGTTACACTATTAGAAAAAAATGTTTTTAGATAAACGTGCTTATTGGAGAACTAAAAATTATTTTACTAATTTTAAATTTTATTTTATTTAAATTAAATTATAATTATTTTAAAATTTTTAAATTAAAATTTTAGTTAAATATTTGACACAAGTGTCAATGTATTTAATTAAGATTTTTTAACGAAGCCAAAAAATATATATTTAAAATAGTTATAGAATGTTAGTTTAGATATTTGTTTTGACCAAAAATAATTTAGGAGTTCAAAGCAATATTAATAATAATCAAGGATTGATTTTCATTTAAAAAAATACTTAATATTTTCAGAGTAAACTACTGGTAGTTATTGAACTTTTAGGACGTTTTCACTTTGATCACTGAAATCGAAAAACTTTCATTACAGTCAATAAACTTTTAATTTGATTTTCTTACAGCCATTGTCGTTAAAAATATTCAATTTTGGTCACCTAACAATTATTTTGACAAAATCATCAAAAACGTTACGATTTTTTTAATTTTGAACTTTTGATCACTTGCCGTTAAAAAACTAACGGAAAAATAATAGTTCAGTATAAAAAATAAAAAGAAACAAAGGTTGGTGACCAAAACGTAATATTAGTAACCAAAATAGGAAAAATGTAATTTTATTGAGATTTTACAAAAAAAATTCGGTGACCAAAATAGAAAAAAGGTAATATATTAATGACCATAAATATAATTTATCCAAAAATTTAATGGTAGGGCAAGTGACCTCCCATGTACTATGGTAACCTAGGTCCGCCCCTGGCTGGGATGGGGACCGGTGGACTCGTACAAGCCTCAAGTTTTGTGTTGCATGACTTGAACTTGACAGGTCCTTAAATTCAACTTAAAACCGGGTTTTCTTCTCTTTCCAATGAATTATTATCCTTAAATTAAAACTCGAGATTAAACATTTTTAATGTGATTATAAAGTTGTATATGTTAATGTTTTTTTCTTAACTTTTTGAAAACACATAGAGGTGAGAGTTCAATCGAGGTAAATTAAAAAAAATTGAGTTATTCGAGTTTACGATCTTATTTTACGACTCAAACTTTATTTAAATTTTTTTCGATTTGAGTCGAGTTTATGAAATTTGAGCCGAGTCGAGTTTTTGAGTTTTTTTTTACAAATTTAATTGTAATTATTTACAATGTTATAATACAGATTGATTCCAATTTACACGGCTTTTTATATACATATACAATATACATATATATATATATTCATATTTTTCATATGGGGTATATATATATATATATATATATATATATATATATATATATATATATATATATCAGACAGAATTGAGGAACTCAACTCGAACTTAAAATTCGACCCACTAATTACTAAAAATTTCGAGTTATTCGAGTTTCATTTTACAACTCAAACTTTATTTGAATTTTTTAATCGAGTCTAGTTTGCTCAATCCTAATGACACACACCATCTTTTTACTGAGACCACTCATTGAGTTCGTTAAATACTCTATTAAAAGATCATATGATTTACGTAAGTGATTAAAATATTAATTTATTTATCGTTAATAATAAGACACTGCCCATGCAGTTCACACACAATCGATTACTCGGGTATTTTGATATTGAGAAGATTATTATAGTATATAAATAGGTTAATTGATATTCGAAATATTTTCAGATATAAACGAAAATATTTATGTATAGGATTTATGTATTATGAGACGTAAACGCTCATGAGTTTAAATTTCAACTGTCTTTTTGTAGGAGTGAACTGTGGACATATATAATCAAGAGAATTAATAAATGTTTAATGTAATATTCGTTAGCTGATTTGACACTTTTTAGTACTCCTTAGAATTTGAGTTTAAATCTCAACTTTTTTTTGTAGGAGTGACTGTGGACATATATAATAAAAAATAAATGTTTAATGTAATACTATTTGTTAGCTGATTTGACACTTTGTAGTATTAGAAATTGACACTTTTAATATTTAAATCTGATATTTTGTCCCAAATTAATCCCTAAACATAATAAATTTCCCTCAAAATAGAACAAAGTGTTCTTATATTAAATATTATATTAGGCTATTAATTAATAATATTTAAAGAGATTAATTGATTAGTCTAGTATCTAAGAATATTTGTTTTGTCTCATATTATATGAATTCGTATCTCGTCATTAAAATATAATATCTATATTTAATAAAAATAAATGGTATTTAAAAAAATATTAGGCATTCATGATTAGGATTAGAGGGACTTGAAACACGTTTTAATGATCTAAATAATGTCCTTGCGAAGCCTTGTACGCATTTGCTTGACCACGTGTAGTCTACTTCGTCCACAAATGTCAAAATCAACCATCAATGGAAATTGTGCTTAATAAAAATTCCATTTTGATGTATTTTTATTAGATCCACGAATGTCTTTCTTTTTTTGAAATAAATCGAATTTCATTAACGCATTTTACTAAATCATTGGAAAATATTATGAAATGATTAATTTCAATCATGGATTAGAAAATTGGATCGAATTATGATTTGATTGGTTAAGTGTAAACAAATGTCGAGACCTATATTTGAGACTAGGATAAGTTTAATTTTTTTTAATAGTTTTAATTTGATTACGAGATAGTATATGTTTATATTTTTTTTATCTTTTGATAAGGTATATACACTTTGTAGATAAAATTACTCGAACTCGGGTACTCTATGATGAATATAATCCTCTTTTCTACTAGGATCACTCGTTGAGTTCAAACTTAACAAAATTGAAGTGTATTATTTACATAAACCTGAATCAAATCGAATCTTATCAACAAACACCTATGGTTTAGGCCAATGTCGAATTAGCCTAATTTTTTTTGAATAATTTCTTCCTAGAGGATGAGGAAATTTACTCCTAATGAGTATTGAACCTACAACCTAGGAGAGATGAGAAGATGTCAACTGAGAGCGTTTAACCACATGCTCTAGAGATTGTTGACTCGAATTAGCCTAATTAGTTATTAAATATTATAATTAATTTTGGGATGGGAAGTGTTGGTCCATTTAAGTCTATAAATACCCACGAATTAGCCTAATTAGTTATTAAATATTATAATTAATTTTGGGATGGGAAGTGTTGGTCCATTTAAGTCTATAAATACCCAATTATTGATCCTCTCTTCTCCCTTAAATTATTGCTATAATATCCAAAATTTGCAGGCATTATTATCACAGTCCCACACCATGTTGTATTATTACATTACTTTGGTCATAAACCATTTGAAATCAGTCTGGAACTTGTTGCTTAACCTTTGCTTGTGCCCCAACATTTACACCATGAAGCCATTTCCACCTGTTGTCGATCAACTCAGTGTCGCTCGATACAACGGGGGCACCGACGAAGACGAAGAAGTTATTTGTGCTGTTTGCCTATGCAAAATCGAAGAAGACGATGAGATGAGAGAGTTGAGATGTGGCCATCTTTTTCACCAGGTTTGCTTGGATAGATGGCTTGGTTATAGCTTTTCGTCAACTTGTCCCGTTTGTCGTACGTTGTTAACTCCGGCTAAACTAGTTGCTGGTGTTGAAGTGCTGGTGTTCAACTGTTTCGGTTTCGACTCCGACCACCGCCGTGATAAGTGGTGGCTGCGCTAAGCTTAGATGAAACTTCCACTTAGAACTCCTTCCATTAGTTTTTAGTCCAAGGAGCTTTACTATTATTAGTACGCTTCAATAAATATAATCCATGTATTTTTCTTTTTTCTTTTCTTTTCAGTTTGACGTGCATTAGACTCAATCCTTAGTTTTCTTTTATTAGCAAGGTATTGAAGATTTTATTATTGCACAAACCTACCTTTCCTTTCAGTTCAGAGTCACAAAACATGTCCACTGCTTGTTAATGTCACGATCTTGGCAGAAGTATGTATCTCTTTGTCTTTCAATCGTAGTTGGAGAAGCAAAGAGTGTTTAGCCAAAGGTCATGGTCGGTACAAGACTGGTTACTCATACTCAAAGAATGGCCGATTGAAGCAACAATTGAAGGTAGCTGTTCGAAAACAACATCACTACCTTTATTTGTCATGTCCACGCTACCCAGGAAATATCACTCTTATTATAAGGTGTAAATGAACAGAATGTTCGATAAACTATTCGCAAATCGTTCGTATAATGTTTGTTTATCAAGCTAAATAAGTGAGTATGAACAATTTTTTTATGTTCATTTAATAAACAAACAAACACAAATAGAGGTGTGTTTAGTTTGTTTATGTTCATGAACAAATTCGTTTATCGACTCGTTTATCCGGTTTCCCTTTTCCTTTTATTTATTTAAATTTTAATTATTGGTGAAAGGTATAGAATAAATTGAATACAAAGTGAATTTTAGAGTTCAAACTGTGAAGTATGAAGAGCTTAAGGACTATTGGCATAATTTCAAAAAAATAATTGGCTTGCAAATAAAATAGGTAAAAAGATAGTGTTAGTTGCCAAACATGTTGGCAAACATTTAAATAATCTTATTCGCGAACGTTAAACAAACGAACACGTACATCTTAAAAATAAATAACGAATATGAACACGTTATTATAATTTTAGACGAACACAAACCGAATACAAATACTTCTAAAAATAAATAAATGAACATATATACAATCTTATTTATTTAAGCTTAGTTCATTTACATTCCAACCTTATCAAGAGAATTAGGGTCACGACTCCCTTCGGCCTTCGCAATCAAGCCGTTACAATGCCCAAAGCCCATCAACCTAGCGTCCTTTAAAGGCCGGACATTGTCACATGCACGAGCATCTTTTACCAGATCTGCGCCCTCGATACTAACCAAATCATTGAACTGGATCTGATTTGGAACAGTAGTCTTGGCTCCATCAACTTTCAACATAGGGCTAGTTGTGAGTTGAGTAGTATTTGACTTGAAAATTATTTATTTGTATTTAACTTAACATTTATTAAGTTCGATAAAAATTTATTCGATTCGTATTTATTAAAAAATGTGTTGCTCAACTCAATTCGTTGTTTGTCAAAATTTTTACCTTTTTTATAAATATATATAAAATCTAATAATACTATTAAAGCTTAATATAAATATAAATTAACAAATTTAACAAAAAAGTGATTAAAATAGTTTGCGAAACAATCTCATAGTCTAAAGCCAAAATAAAAAATACACCAAACTAACATATTACAATTGTTAGTGCCTACAAATACCTACCGCCACGTGTCAAAGCCACATAGCCCTCGACAAACAAACGAGGTCGCGAACAACATCACACAAAGGATGTCCAGCGATCACGTAACAACACACGTGATTGCTGCGTACGCCAGCGTGTGTTCTCCGGTGAATACATAACAACGCATGGGGCCATCCACGATCTATCTAGCATTCTTCGTGGCATATGGCGAACAAGTAAGACCGCAAGAAACACCTCACCCAACGATCATGTGACGATGCATGACACATGTCTAATCAACACGTCATGACTATCTGGTCATGACACATGTCCTAACAGTATAAAAAAGACATGCAACAAGAGAAACATGAGATCTAGGACTAGAGACGTCATTGTCCACAAAACGGGAGTAATATACGAACTCTGACTCGAAACAACTATCCCGACCACCGTCGGGTCACTGTCTCCGACTCTTGTTCATTTTGACAATCAACAACAATCATTCTTGAAAAACAAATAACAAATATATAATTAATTCTAAAAATAAGTCAATCAACATCTATTCACTCCATTCTTAAAAAAGAAAAAAAGATTAATTATGTTAATATAATTTTATATTAATACGAGTTAACTTTTTGAATTCTTAATAAACTTTTTATACATCAGGTTTTGAAAATTTGACCTTAAAGATTTTATGTTTAAATTATATAGCAAGTCATTGAATTTTTTAGAGTTTTTAATTAGAATTTAGACTTTTCAAAATATATTTTTTAAGATAGTTACCAAAAAATTATAAAAAAAATTATAAAATAAATTAACGAGCTGCTCGTAAATTTATCAAGTCAAATTAGACATTTTTCGATTTAACTTGTTAAAATCTTGAATCTAACCTGGATTTAAATCGAGCGTTAAATAAATTTTAACCGAATCGAGCTGCTCAGCTCAATTAGCACCTATCCTGCCACGCTGCATCCCCAGCCCCGCAGGGGGAAAAATCTCGGGCTGCTGACAAAGAATCACATTGAACTCATCGTTACTCCTAATGGTCTGTTCATAGATGTCTTGGAAATTAAAGAACTTGTTTGGAACAGCTTCGCAACTGGATGTCTGGATTAATTTTTTAATTCGAGTCAAGTCATTTAATTCTATATGATATATGCATATGACATAAAAATATATGAATATATATATGTATATCATATATAGTTATAAAAGTCGTTTAAATTAGAACCAATTAGTACTATAACATTTTAAATATTTACAATTAAATTTAAACATAAACTTGAACAACTCGAGTAAAAAAATTCAAATAAAATTTAAGTTATAAAATGGACTTAACTTGAAATTTTTTTACTCAACTCGATCAAGTATTCATCCTAATATCAACCTTTACTATGGAACAATAAAATGCAAATTATTAATAATTAAACTGGCTCTGATGCATAATTTAGAAAAAAAAAACAATCTTCTTGGATCTTATATTTTCTTTTTATTGATTTTATAAATTTAAGATATGATTTGAAAATTCCTAATGTGATTTGATATGTAATTGTAAAATTTTAGGCTTAATGGTTTAAGAAACCCCTAAAATTTTAAAAAAATCAGTTAAGCCCTTAAAATTCTTTTGCATCCACTGTCACCCTCAAAACAAAAAAAATTTAACCAATCTGACCCTTTGACTGACAGATTTCATCTTTGACCGTTATGATATTGTTGGGCTCGAATTCCTTCAACCGAATTGCTTGCCAAGTGGTGGAGAAGTCGATTTTTGGGTGTATGTGGTGGAAGCTAAAGACGAGACAATGAACACAAGGATTTAGAGTGGTTCAAGCTTCTAACAAGCTCTACATCCACTACGTTAGCACACCACTAAGGATTTCCCAAATTCACTAAGAATTTCTTCCCCTTTTACAAGGCTTAGGAGGCAACCTTTACAATCTTAGACCCAATTACCAAGTCTATCATCCAAAGCTCACAACTCAAGCTTTGGGAATCCTTATAAACAAAAGAAACAAAGCAAACAAGAAATCCTCTCTACAAGGTTGATGTTTGCACTCTTTAAGCACTCACCCAAATCCTAATACACTTGAGCATACATTAACAATTAAGCTCAACAAGTGTAGTCTATGAAAGAATGAGAATTAAGCACTAAGACACTTTTACAATCATAATGTTGTTGACTTGAAGATCATTAGTTATTCTAGGTGCTTGAGGGGTCCTTTTATACTCTCAAATGAGTTCCTAGCCTTTGGTGACCGTTGGGGATGATTTGGGGTCGTTGGGATCTTTTTCCAAGCAAATATGCCATTCTGCGTCATAGGGTATCGATACCGGTATCGATATTCGGGCAGGGGTATCGATACCTGACCTAAAAAGGAAAGAGCCGTTAGAGAAAAACATAGGAGGTATCGATACTATGAAGAGGTTATCGATACTGACCTTAGGGTATCGATACCAGTCAAAAGGGTATCGATACCAGGGGCCTGATTTTGACAGATTGAACCTATAAACATTGTGTTTTTGACTTAAAAACGTTCCAAAATCATTTTAACATATTTCTCAAGTTTTTTGGACTTAAAATTAGTTTTTCAATATTTTCAATTTAGTCCAAAACATTTTTCGATTATTATATCAAAACAAATATCCTAACAAACTCCCCCTTTTTTGATATAATAAAACCAACTTGAAAATTATTTTTGAGATTCGCCCCCTTAGTAAAAATAAATTTTGAATAAGTGATTAAATTAAAAATCTTATAAGCTCCCCCTTATTCATTTGAAAATTCAATTTTTCAAAATATTCTCCCTCTTTTTGTTATATCAAAAATGGTTCAAACGTTAAAGATCAATAACAATTGAGAGTTAGAAATTTTGACAAAATAAGTTTTGTTTTAAAATTGCCCCCCTTACTCAAGCATCATTCAAATGTTAGTCCAACATATATAATAAACTAGTTGAATTAAAAAGATAAATAAAAGTCAACTAATTTTACCACACTTGAACCAAAAGGAGGATGTGAAGCCTTCATTCTTCAAGTATTCATCCTTGTGTGCATAGAGCTCCCCCTCACTTTTATCACTTGTTGATCAAGGCTCCATCACACCTACAAAAGACAATCATTTGATTTTTGGTATCCAAATTGCTTTGGATCCATAGGCATTAGTAGCACATAATTTAGTCCCCTTAGGAATCCATTTTTCAATTTCATCCATTTTGATTGAAGTAGATGTTCTTTTGGGATACAAATACTTCTAAAACATTTTCCATTTAAAAATCTAGGGGCACTAGATTGTCTCATATAAAAATTTAATTTTCCCAAATTATTTTTCTTTTAAAGTTCTTTGAAAATCAAATCTTTTTCTTTCTTAAGATCATCTACTTCAATTTGATGATCTTTTTCTTTCTTTTGGAGCAAATTTTGTAAATTCAAAACTTTAAGTTCAAAATCCTTTAATTTTGCTTCAAATTCCAAATTGGTTTTCACAAGCAAATCATTTTCATTTTTCAATTTTGAAATCAACTTTTTGTTATTTGAAAATGAGGCTTTAAATTCAAAAACCAATTGGTCATAGGCATCTTGCAACTCATCAAAAGTATAAGAATTAGAAATAGATGAGTTAGAAGTTACCTCTTCCTCTTAGAGGGCCATCATGCATAGGTGGGATATCTCATCTTTATCGGTAGAGTCTTTATCACTCCATGTAGCCACATATGCTTTCTTTAATGATGACCCCTTCGTGTTGAAGCGAGGGCAATCAAATTTGTTGTGCCTTGTTTCCTTGAACTTGGAGCACTTTGAGGGATCTACCATCTTATTCTTCTTCTTCTTCGATTCATGCTTGGATTCTTCTTTGTTGCTCTTCATGAACCAAGTGAATTTCTTAAGAGATTGGCCATCTCTTCATCTTCGCTTTCTTCCTCACTTGATTCTTCTTGGTGGCTTGTGGAGGATTTAAGAGTAATGACATTCACATTAATGCCTAGCTCCATGATTTTCTTCTTCCCCATCTTCTTTATCTGTTCATTCTTCTCATCCTCTTGTTTTCTTCTCTTTATGATTTCATGAGTGAGAAGAGACCCCATGAGCTCATCTAGCTTTAGAACTTTGAGATTTTTGGCTTCGATGATGGCGGTCTTCTTTGAGTCCCATGACTCGGGAAGAGAGTAGATAAGCTTTCGGACAAGCTTTTATTCCGAAATGATTTCTTCGTAGCCTTTGAGTATATTGGTGATGGTAGAGAATCTATCGAACATCTTCGTGATGTCTTCTTCCAGTTCCATCTTGAAGTTCTCATACTCAAGGTTGAGGAGGCCAATTTTGGTCTCCTTTAATTCATTTGTTCCCTCGTACATGACTTCAAGCTTGTCCCAAACTTCATTGGCATCTTCACAAGAAGACATCTTCTCATAAATATTGGGGCTAAATGCACAAAAGAGAATGCGCAAAGCCTTGTAATTTAGCTCAATCTTCTTGTGATCATCCGTATTCCATTTCGCCTTGCATCTTTGTGGTACGTATGGACCATCTTCAACAACATCCCAAAGCTTGTAATCTTTGGCCTTGATGAAGAACATCATTTTAATCTTCCAATAGGCATAGTTGGTCCCGTCAAAGAAAGGTGGCTTGTCGATGGATTGCGCCATTTATCTCTGGTTGACTTGTTAGTTGATCGAGCTTTCGGATCGTCTCAATAGGTTGTTAGACCTTCTCGATTGAGCCTCGCTCTGATACCAATTGTTGGGCTCAAAATCCTTCAATCGAATTGCTTGCCAAGTGGTGGAGAAGTCGATTTGTGGGTGTATGTGGTGGAAGGTAAATATGAGACAATGAGCACAAGGATTTAGAGTGGTTCAAGCTTCTAACAAGCTCTACATCCACTACCTTAGCACACCACTAAGGATTTCCCAAATTCACTAAGAATTTCTTCCCCTTTTACAAGGCTTAGGAGGCAACCTTTACAATCCTAGACCCAATTACCAAGTCTATCATCCAAAGCTCACAACCCAAGCTTTGGGAATCCTTATAAACAAAAGAAATAAAGCAAACAAGAAATCCTCTCTACAAGGTTGGTGTTTGCATTCTTTAAGCACTCATCCAAATTCTAAAACACTTGAGCATACATTAACAATTAAGCTCAACAAGTGTAGTCTATGAAAGAATGAGAATTAAGCACTAAGACACTTTTACAATCATAATGTTGTTAACTTGAAGATCATTAGTTGTTCTAGGTGCTTGAGGGGTCATTTTATACTCCCAAATGAGTTCCTAGCCTTTGGTGACCGTTGGGGACCTTTTTCCAAGCAAATCTGCCATTCTGCAACATAGGGTATCGATACTCGGGCAGGGGTATCGATACCTAACCTAAAAAGGAAAGAGTCGTTGGAGAAAAATAGAGGAGGCATCGATACCATGAAGAGGGTATCGATACTGGCCTTAGGGTATCGATACCAGAAACCGATTTTGAATTCTGGAAAACAAAGGGTATCGAAACCAGGTAAAGGGGTATCGATACTGGCCTTAGGGTATCGATACCGAAGGTAGGGTATCGATACTATGGCCTGATTTTGACAGATTGAACCTATAGACATTGTGTTTTTGACTTTAAAACGTTCTAAAATAATTTTAACGTATTTCTCAAGTTGCTTGGACTTAAAATTAGTTTTTCAATATTTTCAATTTAGTCCAAAAACATTTTTCGATTATTATATCAAAACAAATATCCTAACAGATACTGACGTGATAGTTCACAATGCTGACATGACAATTCACGGTGCTGACGTGGTAGTTCACATGTGAATGATGACGTGTCCAGAGGATATTAATTGATTTTGTTAGAATATTTGAGGGTTTAATTGATTTTTTTATAAAGTTCAAAGGCTTCTTTTATCTTTAAAAAAATAAAATTAAACAATTATTTGAAATAAAATTGAAAATATTAAAAATATAAAGAAATATTATAATAGTAAAAATATATCAAAGAATTACTAAAAATAAAAAACAATATCAATGAATTTTAAGAAATATAAAGTTACATTTTCTAATATAAAAAAGAATTCTTCTTTGACCAAGGAAGTGATGTCACTATAAAAAAAATTGATGCTTGATGCATCGAGCAGTATGAAGTTCATTGTTTGGTTGGATAGAAAAAAAAACTCTTTAGTAAAGTCAATCACCATAGAGTCCTTGTATGCCACAAAAAGGTTTCTTTTTTTATATATATATTTTCTAACTTTTATTTTGAGTAGTTCTTATTTTCTAACTTAAATTCCATGAACTGGTTTAATCAAATAAAATGTATGTAACTATGTTTGTGATATGGGTTTGTATCATATGTATTGAAATGTACTTTAGATTTTACATAACTTATTAGGTTAGAACATAGTTTTAATCTTATTTTGTTATTATAGTGGCCATATTTTTTTAATAATATTTTTATTTTTAGTAATTTTAATATTTATTTTTAAAATATTTTAATAATTTATATTTTTTTATTTGTGCTTAAAGATTAATAAGCCCTCAAACTTTATAAAAAATCAATTAAACCCTCAAACTTTAAAAACTATATCAGTTAAGCCCCTCTTTTAAGGCATCATTTTTAAGCGTGGACCGCCATGTCAGTATTTAAACCGCCACATTAGTAGCATCACGGTCAACAATGGATTCCGTTAGTCAAATGGTTGGATTGGTTAATTTTTTTGAGTTTGAAGGTAACATTGAGTGCGAAAAAATTAAGGACTTAATTGATATTTTTTAAAATTCAAAGACTTCTCGAGCCCTTAAGCTAAAATTTTATTTTTTTTCTCCTTTATATTTTATGGCGATCTCCACATTTCAAACACAAAAGAAACATAAAACATCTTTAAAATTATTTGATTGATATTTAATTTTTAATTTTATTTTCAAATAATTTTCAATTGAATTTTAATACAGAAAAAGACAAATTATATAAAAGAAAATACTTTGATACATAAGGTTGTGTAAACTTTACACAAACCTTTCAATTCTATAGTTTAGGGTTTTATGTTAGGGTTTAGGAGTTTAGGTTGTAGGGTGTAAAATTTAAGATTTATGATTAGAATTTAGAGTTTAGGGTTTAAGGATTAGGTTTTAAGATTTAGGGTGTTTGGGTTATGGATTTAGATTGTAAGGTGTAAATATTAAATGTTCTATAAATTTTTTTATATAGCTTGTGTATTAAAATATAATCCTTAAATAAAATAATTTACAGGTTGTCGGCACATAAAAGCTTATCATCATAACAATGTAACACTAATCAAACGCATGCATGATATTGACTTAATATCGTAATTGTTTTTTTATAGGAATCAATTATAAATTTATCGAGTGATTTTAATAAAAAAAATGATGTTATTTTTAAGGGATACGAGTTCGAGTAATTTATTTATACAGTGTGTATATAAATTGAATATAGTGTATATATATATATTTAAATAGTTAAAATTAAAAAAAATAAATTTTACGATATAATTATACCAGAACCATAAAAAATTTATAAGTGATGAAATAAGCAAACACGTATTATTGTATTTGACCTTCGATTGTAGCCTTGTAGGATGCTACAGTAATTTACGGTCTACGTCAGCAATCAATTATCTATCTATGTAAGCATGATAAATACAATTATTAAGCTTTGATTATTCAATGGCTTGTGAAATTCTTGTAGATATTAACTATGAAAAAAATTATATTGGTAAGGTTGATATGTTATTTATTCGTGTGGACCTTTTCCAAAACTATTGAAATTCAGGTTTGAGTGTAACAATTAATTCTGATTATAGTTATTTGGATACGTTATTTGTAATTGTAATTGTTTTTTTAGGAGAAATTTTTATATCCTTCGTGGGTAATTTACGCAGCTGACATGACATTTTAAGTGTAAACTTTTTCAAATTTAAACAAATAGTGAAAAAGCAATTAAACATGATTGAAAATTTTATTTAAGTTTGAAACGGTTCATATAAATACGAAAGAAAAAAAGGAAAAAATTATTATTCCATTAATTAATTATCTCATTCCTATTAAGTTAAGTAGTTAAACATGATTGAAACTAAGACTCTAAAACTCTACATACAATCAGAACTATGAAACTAAGTTCATATAAAAATAAGAAAGAAAGAAAAAGGAAATAAAAAGTTTGATTCCATTAATTAATTATCTCATTCTTATTAGGTTAAGTAATTAAACATGATTGAAAATTTTATTATTCCAAAAATAAAAAGAAAAAAGTAAAAAATTAGAAAATAATATTTTTATTTTAGGCAAGAAATCAATACGAGTAATAGATTGTGAGCACCTATATCTGAAGAGGAAGGGATAAAATTTTGGATCATTTTTTACTATTTGGATTTATCTCTTCCTTTATTTATGTCTTGTACACTCGAATGTAAAAACAACAATTTTAGATTTATATATTTATCGGTAAGATAATTTATTTTTTTGTAGAAAAAGGTATTGAACATCCATATACTTTTAAAAAATTATATCTCATTATAAAAATAAGTACTGTTCACATGTATATGTGTTTGTCTCAAATACTATTAATAAATAGAAGGGACAATATTTTTATATGAACTTAGTTTCATAGTTCTGATTGTATTTAGAGTTTTAATCTAAATTGATATTTGAACTTTTGTCACATGTTTATGTACTTCACTTGGTGTCAAAATATATGTCAACTTTTTTTTAAAAGTAGATGAATATTCACTATCTTTCTCCACACAAAAATAAATAATCTTACCGATAAATATATAAATTGAAAATAGTTATTTTTACTTTTTAGTGTACTAGACATAAACAAAATAATGGATAAAATTGAATAGTAAAAAACGACCCAAAATTGTATCATTTCTTCTTCACGCTTAGGTGCTCACTAGGTGTGTGTAAAAAGTCCGACATGGGTAATCTAATCTAAAAATTCGGATACCTGATCTATTTTTTATTTCCATGTACTTTAAATCGAATATTTGAGAAAAAAATCGAATACAGATCACATAAATTGTAGTTTTGGATTATTCTAAAAAAAATTTAAAAAAACTTTTAACCCTTTAGAGTTTAGACATGCCTAACCTTAGCTCTTACATGATTTTTGAATCTAAGCTCCCAAGATTTAAAAATTTTGTGTGTAATTTGGACTTGAATTTGACGCCATTGGAGAATGATTTATACTTTTTATACGGAAACAAGCTCCCAATATTGATATTTGCTTTTTACATTTTATTATGAGATTATAAATACACGTGATATTTATTTCATTAACAACATTTTAATTTATTTCTTAATCCGACTTTATTGGTAGATTTTTATAAAAAAATTCTAATGATATTACATTTTTTTTTCTTTTTGGTGAAATTATTATTTTTAATTCATATAGTTTGAAATTTTAACTCAATTCAAAGATTAGCGTATGTTTCATAATTTCAAAAAATGTAAAGGCATTGTTTAGCAATTAGCTGATAGCGGATTACATTAGCTGATTTAACCAGCGGATTGTATTAGCTGATTGTATAAAAATATTTGATAAAATTAACTGATAACTGGTAGCTATTTGATTATTTAAACAAGCAAAATGACATATAAGGACATGATTAAATTTGATACTTGTTTGAATAGTTTATTAGTTATCAATATTTTGTATCTATTAATATTAATCAGATTATGAAAACATTTTTTTAATATAATATTACTAAGCATATTTGAATGATCTATATATTAATTCATTATTTTATATAATTATTTTTAATACAATTTAATTAATTATTAAATTTAAATAGAACTATAAATGTATGAGAAAAAAATAAAAAATATTAGTTTACAAATGTCACAATGTAAATAAGTGAGGGTAAAGAATTAAAATAGAAAATGTTAAATTTAAGTTATTTAGAGATTTTTTTTATAATTGTTAAGGGTAAAATGGTCTTTATAACTCTAATATCAAAACCTCTAGTTTAAAAAAGCTCCTATTAGTAGTTTTTTTAAATTAGAGGTTTCACCCCAATATGCTATCCTAATCCGTTATTCACTAAACATCTAAATTAGCAGATTTGACCGGTCAAACATCTAATTTTAGCTCAAAGCTCTAATTTTTGCTCAAACAGTTGTTTACCAAACAAATCCGAAATTTAAATTTGATTTTTTTGTCAAATCAAGTCATATGTTCGGATACGGATATTCGATCTAAAATTTTAGATATCTAAAAAATTAAATATTCATTTTTTAAGATCGGATACAGATCGTTATTTTAGTGGTTCGAAAATTATGGCGTTCAATATTTTAGATCAAATCATATCCGATATCCAAAATTTCACACCCCTAATGCTGACAGTCTATTACTTGTATTGATTTATTGCTATAAAATTACTCTCTACTTTTTCATTTTTTTTCTTTCTATTTCTAGAATAATTAAATTTTCAATCATATTAGCTACTTGACTTAATAGCATTAATTTATTGGTAAAATATATATTAATTGCATTGTATTTATAGTCTTGAAAATTATTTATTAGTAAAAGAAATATTGAATTTTTTGTATTATCAAGTCAAACTTTTCAAAGATATTTTTTCTTCACTCATATTAATTTAAGTTAAAATGTAATGTGCCACTTAAGCTGGATAGATATTTTACCATTTGGTCTAATCTGAGTTTTTCCTTAATTTGGATTATTTTAAAAAGGTATTTATTAAAGAAATTAAAAGTGATTTAGTTAAAATGTGGTTATTTCTTTCAAAATAAAATTTGATGTAACTTTTCTTCTTTCATATTTTCTCTCAAAACACTCTCAGCCAAACACTCATTTTCCATCAGAGATTTAAGGTAATGATCCTAATTTCTTAACTTTTTGATTTGCTAAATGATTTCTCAAGTTATTTTCCAAAAATCTCATTGGATTTCTTTGTTTTTCAAGAGGAAAAACCATCCAATTAAGGGGAAACTCATTCATTGGAGGTAAGTTTCGTTCTTCTCCTCTAATGAAAGGTTATTTACTGAAATACCTAAGTTCTTGGCTCTTTACATATGTTTTCTAATAGGTTTTGATTAATTAAGTATGGATTTTGGCTTAATTAAGGTTTAATTGATGGATCTTGTGATTTTCGATTTGGATATGTTTTTATAGAGTTATGGATTGATTTCAATCATGTTTTGGATGTATTATAATGTGGATAAGTTATTTTTAATAATGGAATCCCGAGATTGGTTGAATCTCTAATTTTTTAGGTTGTTAACAAAGGGTTTGTGGGTTGTTTGATGAGTTTAATCATTGTTGGAAGTAAAAAGATGTTGAAAAGGTATTTCTAGATGTTAATTGATGAGGTTTGAAGTATTGAATCGTTATTTTATGGCTGGGTTAAGTTTGAGTAGTGTTTGAGGTTATTTTCGGTTAGTTTCAGATGAGTTTTGAGTGGGCATCTTGAGAGCTACGGGTTTTTGGATTGAAACAGAGAGTTGGATGCATTTTAATGCATGTGTTCTCTGGTTTTGTATGATCGAAACAGAGGAAACTCATTCATTGGAGGGGAAAATCAAGTCGTAGCATCTTGAGGTGGTTCTAGGCATGCCAAAAGCTTGTTTCGAGGTAGCAAGCAAGGCGAAGCGAAATTGGTGAGTGGAAACAGTTTTAAAAGTCTTTCAAAGGTTTGAAAGTGGATTTGGAAGTTTAGGTTAAGTTTGAAACACTTACCTAAACTTGGAAGTAAGTTTCCCCAATTTGCTATTTAATATCGGTTGGATATGAGCATGCGTGATTTATGTTTTAGTCGTAAACATGGTTGATATTACTTACTGTAAATGCATGGTTTTAAAGTACATATGCAATGGTTTAAAAGTATTTTGAATGCTGGTGAATGTTGGTTTTTATTCCAATCGGGAATGATATGTTGCAATGGCAATTTGATTTGCATATGTGGGAACTTTGTGTAATGCATTGTAAAACAGTGAGTAAATGGTTTTGTAAATGATATATTGGCTATGTGACAAGGTGAGAAAACATTCAGATATAGTTGGCATGCCATAGGATAAAGTGCACTATAATATGTTTAAAAATCGATCATGAGTTAAGAGTCCTTGAGGTATAGCGGTCGGCTACTCAGACTATGTTTTATCATTTGGGTTAAGCGGTCGGTTCCCCTTGTTGATGTATAGCTTGCGGTCAGCAAGGTTGTAAAGTCATGCGGTCGGCATGGAGTAGTCTTGATGACGGTCGGTTATTAAGTGAGATCTGTGTATCCGATGTATATAGTTAACGGTCGGTTAACTAAAGATTAGCGGACGGCTAATCAAGGATAGTGGCCGACTATCCGGGGTCACTAAAATTGCCAATATATGAGATTTCTAATGTTGAACTTTGTTTATAATGCTTTGGGATTCAAGCGTGGTTTTGTATTTAATGCTTTGGGATCTAAGCATGAGGTATATATATATATATTGTTTTGCATATGGTTGATATGCATATTTTGGATTGGAATCATTAGACTTGCTTAGGTCGTAAGCATGGTTTGAAAACAAGCGTTAGTTTCAAAAGGATGCATCATTGTTATAAGAGCATCCTCACTAAGCAAGTGTGCTTATGCTCTCTTTTTACTAATGATGCAGAGCATTAAAGCTAGGAGGCAGCAAAGGCAAGGATAAAGCGATCCAAAGACAAGACTATTTCAGTATGAACTCGGTTTTGGTTTTCGGTTAATATGGCAATGTGTTCGCTTCAGATTTTGAGATTTGTAATTCTGTTATTTCCCTAGTTTTGAGCATATGTAATGCTGTGATTTTAGGGTTTGATTGATGTTGTTATGCTTTTTGTGCATCGTACCTATGGTTGATGTTATATGGTTCCCTAGGTATGCATATAGATGGTTTTGCTTGGTTGGTATGTTTTGGTGATCTTAACATGTTGAATGTGATATGAATGTGGTGTTGGTTTGATGCTTGTGTTGGGAAATGCTTGTTTGGCCCTTTTTGGTATGTTTGATGGAGTGTTTTAGGGAGCATGCCTCTAGATTAATCCTTTTGGTGGCCTAAGCTTGTGTAGTAGCTAAATCTTGGCGCAAGTGTTGGTAATTGTATTGTTGGATGCCTATATGCATGCATGTAAGTTGCTAGGACCTAAATGCATCTAGTTATGTTTGTAAAATCAGCTAAAAATGGCATTGCAAGCCTACGCGTACCGATACGCAGGGGACCATATCGGTACGGATAGGCGATTCAGAGCTTTTCGCATCGGTACGGCATTTGAGTACCGGTACGGGCATTTGAGTACCGGTACGGGCAAGCAAATTAAGCTTGGCGTACCGGTACGAAATAGGGTGTATCGGTACGGGAACTCATTACTAAAAGGTTGCGTTTTGAAGGAAAACTCGTGTAGCAGTACACCAAGGGGATCATATCGGTACAGGTTGATAACTTTGTACTCTGACGTGGCGTACTGATACGGCACATCGGGTACCGGTACGTGTGGCTACACCATATCGGTACGGCTATGCCCGTATCGGTACGGGTGGCAATTTTTACAGGTAATGTCTTGGATTCCAGCTTTTTCTTTCTTGCGTTTTGGTCCCTAAGTTTCGTGAATACAATTGTGTGGGATTGGATGATCGTTTTAATCTGAAATTTGGCATGTGGGCACGTAAATGGACTAATTGAGGATTGGTCGGGTCGGGCGTCTAGGCAATTCTAGGGGTTACACTAATGTAAACCTAATGTAACCCACTTGGTTCGGTCGGGCGTCTAGGCCGGATCTAGGGGTTACACTAAACTTAATATTTTAGTATGACGGCATAAAAAGAGGCACTAAAAATAAGTAAAAAATTTCTATTCCGAAAAGACAAAAAATATTTAAAATAAAACTTAGAATCAGAAAATTTAACAACAAAACGAATCAATCACGGAACAATAGTAGGCAATTCTAATTCCAAAGAATCTAACAAATCAATGAAGATGTGGAAGTCATAAAGACTGAATCAAATAAGGAAAAAAGAGAGTTGGACTGAGACTTGACCTAACTTGGACATTTCTAATATTATGTCTAAGTATAAACTATTAACACTTTTATTAGTCCATTGATGTGAAATTATATACGATTATCATTTGATATATTAGCTAACCACAATTTTAAAAAGTGTGGTTTAGAAGAGTAATTACATTTGGTCGGTTGGTCAAACTGTTTATCTTTGTTATTTTATATTTTCTTAGGTCATGGATTTTTAACCCACTATGAGCACCTTCTACCTTCCCCTAGAGTCCCCTTCGTATCCCCTCTAAGTAGAATTAGGATTAAAATTATGATTTGTCAAAAAAAATTGTTGAGAATAGTGCTTTTCAATTTTCATTAGAGTTTGCACTGCTCTCTATAGATCGCTTTAACTTTGTATTCTCTAACTTTGTTTAGCGAGCATTGACACCGACTTTGATGCTGATCGTCGACTATTGGTGCTCTTTTTTATTTTTAATATGAACAATTTTGCCTTTGTGACACGTTTTTTCTCAGCCTTTTGGTACATTTTTTGTCTTCTTTCTCGGCCGCTTGGTCATTTTTTTTATTTTATATTTTTTCAAGGTTGGATTTGATGATGCCACGACTGATCAAGATGACGCTTATTTGTAATCATGATGATCTTCCCTGCTCTAGTCCCTCGAATTGAATTTGGATACGAGGTTTGCGTTTGTGGATAGTTTCTCACGATGCTCAGCTCTGATTTGCGGTTCTTGGTGGTCTTTCAATAACTTAATCTCTTTTTGTGGTTCATTTGTCGATGCATTTAGATTTGTTCGTATCTATTTTTTGTTTGAGTCTTTTAGTTGAATTTTTAACATTTTTCATATATGGTCCTTGTATGATCTAAAGTGGCTAGTTTATTGTTTCTTGTGTCATTGTTATAATAAAATGTATAAATTATGTATTTAGTTTACGATGATAATCATAATCTTTTATTGTAATTTTAAATATTTTTTCTTTTTAATAAAACTGACGACTTCGATTAAAAAAAGTGTGGTTCAGACAAACAAATTCGAAGATAATATCAAAAGCAACCTCTTTTTATAAAATATGTATGTTTTCTTTTTACTTACTTTATAATTTTTAAGATATGAATTTTGAGGAAGTTATACTCTCGAAATTTCAAATTTGATTTGATGTGTAATTGTGAATTGTTCTTCTTTGCTGCTTTATATTTTAGGGCGATTTCCACTTTCAAAATTAAAAGAAATATAATTTTTTTAGAAAAAATATTTGGCATTTCTAATTTTTAAAATTTCATTTTTGAATATTTTTAATTTTTTATTAAATTATAATAAAAAGACAAATTACATAAAATTATTTATCAGTTGGCGACACATAAAAACTTATCATCAAAATAGTATAAGACTCAATTAGATAGGGACAAAAATTATTTTCTCATTTCTGGTGCCCTCTTCTGTGCCTCAATATTAAAAAATTAAATTTTAAATCTTAACCTTAAATTCTAAAAATCTTAAACATTAAATCCTAAACCCTAAAAAATACATTATACTCCAAATTCTTTAAACTCTAATCATAAATTTTAACCTTAAATCTTAAACCAAAACTTTAAACATAAACTTTTAGTACGAGGTATAAATAGAGACACCGAAAAAGGGTGGATTTCTATTCATTAAATATCACGTTCCTCGCATGCATGAGTGGCCAGGAAATAAGGAGGGGACATAATAATATAAAAAGACGTGTGCGGGGTTGAAATGATATGTTCTTAAGATTGCTCCTTGAAAGAGAGTTTGTAATGTTGGAGGGTTGAAAAGTCTTGTTGAAAATATTGTTGTTGATCCGAATATCTCACATAAATCGACTTAGCTTAATAATAAGTATCGAAAAAAATAATTTTCAATAGTAGATCTCTAATAATAAGTATTGAAAAATTAGGTCCTAATAATAATTATTGAAAAAAAAATTAAACTATCATTAAAATTAGATATTTTTAATTATAGGTGGTTAGCCGTGGGTCCTGGGCCGGCTCCCTTATAACCCACCCTCAGAGACGGGACTGGGCTCGGATCATGCAGAGGTGGTGGCCATTAAAGTAGCATTATAGGTATTTAACGATGCAGAATGACGGACAAAGTAGATTTAATTGTGGAATCGGAGTCGTGTGTTGCATTAAACTAAGTTATGGAGCCGTTGTCCAGGCCATGGCGATGGTAGCATATCTTTCAAGAAATAGATCGTTTTGAGAGTAAAAATTAGACAGATAGTGTTCGTTTATTCTCAAGACTTTACAATCAGATAACGGATTATTTAGCAAAGGAGGGACTGAATAGAACTGAGATGTCTCGAGCTTGGTGGTGATCGACATATTGTAGCTAGCCTCGATTTACATGTCTATTTCTGAGGTGTATGGCTTTTAGACGCGTGAGTTTACATGTAACGAATGTGTAAAAAAAATTCCTTGTTAAAATTTTAAAGCATAATTTTTTTAAATAAATTTATAAGTCGAACAATGCGTAAGAGTGTTATTTTTTAAAAAAAAAATCTCAATAATACATTTTGGTCTAATAAGAAGTTTATATCATTACATGTAAATTGAACACTTAAGAGGTATGTAACAGAAATTCATGTGTCCAATAAAATCAAAATATCTAATATTTCTCCGACTTTAGACCAATTAATTTGGTAGGGTCACTTTACAATATTATTTCAAAGTCTTGTCTTTCAGAGTAATGGAGGTAATTGACGGGGTCGTTAGTGATATGCACTTTGCCTTCATTCCATGAATAAAATGTTTCTTTAGGAGGGAGCCTCATTCTGAAATTGGATTTCTAGGCCTACGACTGTATGTTGGGGCTTTTTGAATGTTTCGAATGTGTTTCAGATTCAGATGGAAAAGATGGATACGAGAGTGTGTTTCGACGGCTAGAGTATCAATTTTGGTTAATGGTTCGCCTACCAAAAAATTCAGGATGCTTTGAGGTTTGAGGCCGAAGAATTTGGGCTCGGAATTTTAAAGCTTGCCTGAGCGTGCGTGTAATTTTATTTAAAAATATATTTTTAATTTTTAATTTTTAATTTTATATTTTTTTATTAGTACTGGCAAATTTTCAAATAGGATGACATCATTTGATGGCTTCTTATTCATTATGATAAATTATATTTATTAAATGACTTTTAATCTCAAATCTTATTGCAATAATTTTAAAATTGCTCTTAGGAAAGATGTGTTATATGATGTTGATGAAAATGAATTATTTGTTGAGCTGAAATTATTTAAAGAGCTTTTACCCAAGAAAAAAAATAAGAGCAATCAATTTATTAAATGTTTTAATTGCTTCTCAAATGTTACAATTGCATATAGAGTTTTATTGACTAATCCTATTATTGTTCCTTCTGCTGAATGGAATTTTTCGAAATTAAAGTTTGTGAACTCGTACTTACAGACAACTATGTTACAAGAAAGACTAAATAGACTTGTTTTGATGGCAATTAATACTGGTCTTTTGGAAGAAGTTGATATCAAAAGCATTGTAGATAATTTTGCTTCAAAATATGCAAGAATAATGACACTTTTTAAACGAAAATGTTGAACTTTTAGATGTTTGTAAGTTACTTTTATGTTGTTTAAAAGTGTAATCTAACATTTTTTATTAATTTTTTTTATTTGAACAGTATCTGATTTGGAAATCCCTCTTGAAGCTGATCCAAGAAGAGTAGCGACCCGGGATCCTATAAGTGGGGAGGTTTCGTCCCTTTAGAGTGACGTTCCCTTGTTTTAAGACTTGGTGGTTAATGTGATGGGTGAGGCTGTTTTCTTGTTGTTTGAGCTGTAGTTCTGCTGCGTTTTACCTTTCCAATGTGTTTGTTTTACTTTGACAATGGTTCTGCTTTGTTAAGTATTATTTTACTTTTGTGTGGGAGTACTGCTTGTTGGCTTTCATGGTGTATTTTGTTGCAGGAATAGATCGAGGGAGCTTGTGAGCGGTCTTTTCTTAAAAATTTAAAATCTATATATAATTTAGATTTATTTTAAAAATTGTACATTTTATAATAAAAATCTATTTTCGTCCCCTTAAAATTATACACCCATCTCTGTTTTGCAGCCATGCTGAATTTCTTGTTGAAGTCTCCTTTGTACTTTTGCTGACCTTGAATAAAATTTTTATCTTTGCTGAGCGAAAAAAAAAATAATAATATGAACTAATTAAAAAAAATTGTAAAAGTAAGAGGATTATATTAAGTCAAGTTAAAATGCAAAGATTAAATTTTTACCTTTTGCACCAAATTTCTTTTGCATGATCCCAATGTTTGTCGATGACACTCCTATAAATTATACTTTGTACAATAACAAATCATTATAAAACAAATAAAGTTACATTAATGTAAATTTAACTACAAATATAATGATAAAAAAACTTTAATCATCTTATCAAGTCTTCGATTAATATGAGTTTCGAACTTAATTCTTAAACGATTCGTATTTGAATTATTCCCATTTGTTTCTAATAACATGAGTATGCTTGAAATCATATGTCAACACCAAACTCCCATCCATTCTTCTCAGCACAAACCTCTCCACCAACACATAGCACCCAAATTGATTCCACACACCATTCGTTTCCATTTTCTCCGTCGCTTTAACCTTTCCATTTCCACCATTCCACCCAAACCTTTCTTCTTCCCGTTTCATTCTCTCAACAATGGCCAAACTTAACCCGACACCCGCTGTCGAATCCCCGAACCATGTCACTCCATCGACGGCTTCTGGATTGTCTAGGGAACTCTCCCTTGACATCCCGTTAACCCGAACCACTTCCCTTTCGACTCTCACGTTGACTTCGACAACCGCATTGTCTTTGGTATGGTCGTTGTTGCATGTAAAGACTTGTTCCCATCTTTGCTCAAGTGTCATTTTGTAGTACATAGATTTAGTCATCTGGTCTTTTGGTGTTCCATCTGTGATGAAAATGAATGGACAGTACCATTTCCCGACAACAACGGGTTGCGAGTTCTTACATGACAACGGAAAATCGAATGGCGGTAGGCGGGCTCGGAGGGCGGTATCGAGCCCCGGTGCTTCACCTAGGGTGAAATTACGAGGAGTCGAGGTGCTCGCTCGCCAGCCCTTTCGTTTTAAGAATCCTGGAGGGACACCGTCTGGGGATACTGATTTGGCGACAAAGCCTCCCCTGTTCCTCTTGCAGATCTCAAATTGTTGGTATATGTCGTGGTGGTCCGCAGGTTGCGGGTCAATGTCGGGGAAACACAGACAGAAACAGCAGGTGACAGCGTCTTCCTTTGTTGAATTTGTGAATGCTTCTCTGCGCAACCAAATCGACTAGAATAAATTTATTGGAATTAAAGTGATTATTTGAATTATTTGACTCGTTGGATTATCTTATGTTTTATATTTCAGACTCAAGCAAAATTTATTTAAGGATAAATATAGTTTTTGATATTAATTTAATTTTGGTTTTTATGTGTAAGGTGGTATCTAAATTTCTTTTGAATTAGGTATCTAACTTTTTAACGGTGAAATTAGGTACTTAACCTTTTCTCTTTGGTGCAATTAATTATTTAATAATTTTTAATTACACTTATTCGGTTCTGATTGGTTCATATTTATAATTGTAATGTTATTTAGTTAAAGGATAATATGTATTACATATTTAAAAGTTAGGTGAGCAAACACATTTGGTCAGTTGGTCAAACTAATCATCTTTGTTCTCTCATATTTTTTTAGGCCATGGGTTCTAATCCTACTAGGAGTACTCTCCTTCCTTACCCTAGAATTTCTTTTTTCCACCTCTTTAGGTAGGATTAGAATTTGTCAAGAAAAAATTGGGGGCGTTAAAAGTCTAAGTATGAACACATGTAATCTAGAAAACATTAGGTAGAAAATTGCACTAAAAATAAAAATTGGGTACCTAATTGTACCAAAAAAAGGTTATTATCTAATTGCACCATTAAAAAAGTTAGGTACCTAATTATAAAAAAATAGGTATCACGTTGCACATAAATGTCGAAGTAGATAACAAAAGTTATACTTACCCATTATTTAACGCAACGAGGAAACCAATAGAGACTAGTAGGGTAAAGACCCACAAAGTATTAAAAATTGCTATTTAACTCCTCAAAAAATATATTATTCATTACTAATCCTCTAAATTTAAAACTTTTTAAATGGACCCTCAATAAATAACGTTGAACTCCACCATTGATTTAACACAAACTATTTGTTCAATTTGACTCAACATTTCGAATCATACGTACTATAATAAAAGGATTAAATCCAAATTCTTAAAAATATAATAGAGGGTTAAAAATTAAATTAGGCCAAAAGAATACATAGGAACCAATCTATGAACGAGAACCGAATTTCAATTTACGATAATAAACGTACCCTTTATGTCTTCCTCGAGGCTGTAAGGCGTAGTACCGATTGGAAGACAACGGCTGACCGAGAACCGGAATAAATGCAACGTCGTTCCGATGAACGTCTCGATGTTCGCCTACGCCGGTGGAATAGCGAAGCTCGATGATCTTGTTTTGAGGGAAAGGCAAGTCGTGTAGCTCATGGCTTTTGCACAACCCGAAACAACACGTGGGCTCGGCTTCTTCGTCGAGGATTACCAGCACACCCGAGTTCGGACCCTCAGGCGGCGACGACGAAAGTAACGAAGGGGACTGTTTATACATGGAAAGAGGCCTTGTTATATACATCTTCACGATTTTCCAAGATTTTGCAGCATTGATATGAACTTCTTTGGTATCTGCTTTGCGATATCTTTAACGGAATCTGAACTTATGATCTCGTTCTTGAAGATGATTGTTTTATAAGAGAAATCATACGTCGAACAATTCGTTTTGACCAACAGAATTGTCAGAGGATGATTAAAATTCAATTGGAGTATTGTATTTGTATTAGCTTATGTCCACTTTCCTGGAAGTTTTAAAAGAATCATTTATATCATATAATATAATAAGGGTAAACTCCAATAAACAGTCCCTCTACTATAGGACTATCTTTTGTTGAGTCTCCTGACTATGAAAATTTATAAAATAGTTCCCCAACTAACAAAAAGTATAAAATTGGTTTTGTGCCGTTAAAAGTTATTGGCTGATGATGTGACAGTTAACAAAATTTATATAATTACATATTTAATCCTTAATATTTATACATTTAATTAATATAATCCTAATTCGAACAAATTCAATAAATTTAGCACTTTTTATTTACTTATTCTATCAACTCAACCTTTTTTTAACCTCCACACTTGCACTGCCTCCATGCTCTGAACGGAAAGGAACGGCTGATGCTAGAAAAGTCGTCGAACGGAACGAAGATTGAAAGAAAGATTGTTGGAGCAGGGAGATAGTGCCAGAGTAGAGGGTTAAATTGATAGAATGAGTAAATAAAGAGAACTGAATTTATTGATTTTTTTAATTAGGGCTAAATTGATTGAATGTATAAATATTGAAGACTAAATATGTTATTATGTCGATATTGTTAAGTACCACATCATCTGTTAATTATGTCCCAAGAATTGAAAGATTTCCAAGCTTTCCCAAATGGTGGCTTGAAGTTGCATCTTGCTCATCTAATGACCCTTCCCAATCACACCTTCCCCCTATCGCTTTCATCTGCTGGAATTTGTGGAAAGCAAGAAATGAATGGTGTTTCAGGGGTTCCCAATTACAGTCAAGATAAGCTTGCATTGTATCTGTTATTCGAGATTGCACCGGTAATATACTGAGTGGTTCTTCGAAATGTGTTTCTGCTAACACGGCTTCAATTGCAGAAGCTCTTGCGTGTAGTCTAGGCATTGTTTCTGCTCTCCGAAATGGCTGGACCAACGTGATTTTGGAATCGGATAACAAAGGGTCATTTCCAAACTTTCCAGCAAAATTCTGTTGAACTGGGAATCAGTTGCTGTTGAATCGGACATTTTATCTTTTGCTTTCTCTTTTGATTCTATTACATTTTCCTTTGTTATACGTTGTAATTCTGTAGCGGATTGGCTTGAAAATGTTTTGTTTCCATTCTTCGAAGAGCTGAACTGCACTTTGTAATTTTTTGTTTTTTTTACTTTGTGAATGACCATATTTGATCAAAACAAAACAAAAACAAAAAAAGATAAACGGGCTTTAAGTTAGGACCATATTGTCATCACCCCCGATGTGTCATAATCTATAATTATGTGATGCTAGAGATCTTGGTAAAACATTTTGACGGGTTTAATTAAAATTTTGAAGAACTTTGAAGGCCTATATAAAAAATTATAAAAAAAAATTGAAAAGCTAGAGCATGGGCAACCTTATTTGCTAGCCTATTAACATAAAAGATTTTCAACTTTGGAAATAGGCAGAGCTTCCTGCGAATCTCTTCGAAATGAATACCAAAAAAATAATAATAATCGAGAGATCGTGGTAAGGATTTGCAAGGCGATTCACAATATTTATAGCATTTCCTACAATCAGAGCATCTGTTCATCCATATGTAATAGCGAGCAGGATACCTTCACAAAAAGCAAGCGCTTCCGCATAGCCACACCTGCTCGAACAAAACCATCTTGATATCTCGCAGCAACACCTATCGTCGCAATCCTTCAGTAGGCGGGCACCATTTCGGCAGCTGAGCAAAATTTGGAACACGATTCACGCAAACATTAGCCAAACCAAAATCAATTTCTAAAATGGCCGCATTTGCTGCAGCGGAGGATGCTGGCTGTACTCTGTAGAACATTATCATGTATTCTCTTGTTCTAATGGTTCCATATATTCCAAAGAAGCACCATAAGGCTCGTTAATCGATCCAGACCCAAAATACTCGCTGCTGCTTCAATCCAGTCCAACCTACTCTCTGTCGGAAGGACATTTTAGTTCGGGTTATTTTGGGCCTGACTATATTCGGTTTAAATTCGGGTCGAGTCAGGTCGAACGTTCGGTTTAGGTCTATGGTGATTTCGGTTCGGGTATCAGGTTGGGTCAACTGGTTTCCGGTTTGTTTGATTTTCGGGTTGGTTGTTTCAGGTCAGGTTAGTATAGGGTTAATAAGAGATCGATCGGTTTCATTCGAATTTTCAGGCCGAGTTAGGTTTTTATACCTATATATCACTTTATATATCACGTATATTTGACTTTTTGGTGAGCAGTTCATATCACATCTTTCTTTCTTTATTTTAATATCTTTTCTTTATTTCGGTTTGTCTTCAATTTGGGTTACTTTCGGCTCGAGTTCGTTTGCTTCGGTTAAAAATCGATTCAGTCTATTTTTTAAATTAACTAAAATTTGAGTCGATTTCAAGTCTCGAATCAAATTTGTCCTTTCTACTCAACAAATCAGCTCACTTTAATAACCAATTATAACCCGACCTCGTACTGTATAGATCTCATTCGAGTGACCTTCCCAAATCAAGGTCTCGTCATGTGTAGGCGCATTTGAACATTGTAGAATTTGCTGCGAGGGGCCCCCAATTTTTTAACCCTTTATTTTATACTATATTTTTTCCCCTAAAAAGTAAATTAACGGTAGATTTGTCACTCACTTTCAAATATTTATATTTTGTCTCCCGATTCTTAATTCTAGCTCTGCCCTTGATTAAACATTTGGGATTAAGGCCCAACTCGTATGTCGTTGTTTTGTGACCTAAAATATATTTATCACAATTTCAAATGAAATTTCATTTTTTTAAAACTTGTTCCTTTCATTTCTAACAATTCCTAACAGTTTTTAACCTGTAAAATTATAAGGAACATATGCAATTCAACCAAAATAAGAATAAAATAAAAGTTTTGGGGGCAGAAGGGGTCGAATCCACCCATGAGTCGAGACGTAGACTATGGCGAGTCAAACTCGAACCGGACTCTCAACTATAAAACACAAATGATAATAAGTACGTATGCAACAATGATATATAATAACAACAAATTGTAGAAATAAATACATAAATATACAAATGATAAATACATAACAACCGTATTTATTCCAAATCCCATTCTTATCCATTTTCTCCACCATTTTCAACCTCTCATCCCCACCACCATTCCACCCAAACCTTTCTTCTTCCCACTTCATTTTCTCAACAATGGCCAAACTTAACCCGACACCCGCAGTCGAACTGCCGAACCACATCACTCCGTCAACCGTTTCCCAATCTACTAGCGAAATCTCCCTTGACATCCCATTAACCCTAACCTCTTCCCTTTGGACTCTCACGTCGACCGCAACCATGTTGTCTTCGTTGTAGTCATTGTTTCATGCATAGACTTGTTCCCATCGTTGCTCGAGGGTCATTTCGTAGTACCTCGATTTATCCATCTGGTCTTTTGGGGATCCGTCTTTGATGAAAATGAAAGGACAGTACCATTTTCCGACGACAACCGGTTGGGAGTTCTTGCAAGACAATGGGAAATCGAATTGAGGTAGCCGGGCTCGGAGGGCGGCGTCGAGCCCCGGTGCTTCACTTAAGTTGAAGCTACGTGGAGTTGTGAACCTTGCTATCCAACCTTTTCTTTTTAAGAATCCAGGAGGGACACCATCTGAGGCTACTGATTTGGCAACGAAGCCAACACTCCAACTCCTGTTTTTGCTGATCTCAAATTGTTGGTATATGTCGTGGTGGTCGGCAGGCTGTCGTTTTATGTCGGGGAAACACCGGCAAAACGGCAGGTGAATTTGTCTTCCTCGGATGAATTTGTGAATTGTGAATGCTTCACTGCATAATGAAAAAACCAATAAAAGGAATCCATTAGGGAATCAATCCATGAACGATAGAAACTGAGTTTCCATTAATAATCAGGGATGGAACAAGTAGATGTAGGAAGGACAATCGTACCCCTGAAAATTTCACTCTTTATATCATTCATGTATTTTTTTATATTTTCTATTAAAATTTTATAATTTTATACTATTAAATTTTTAATATAATTCTGTAATAGTTTGCACCCGTAACATAAAATTATGTATCTATTCTGATTAACGATAATAGAACATACCCTTTATGGCTTCCTCGAGGTTGTAACGCATAGTACCGGTTAGAGGACAACGGCTCACCGAGAACTGGAATGAAGGCGACGTGATCGAGAAGAACGGATTGACCGGTTGAAAAGACAAGCTCTATGTTCTTGTTCTGAGGGAAAGGCAACTCGTCTAGCAGGTTGCTTTTGCACGTTCCGAAACAACACGTTGGCTCGGCTTCTTCGTCGAGAATTACCAGTACGCCGGAGTTTGGACCCTCCGGCAGCGGCGACGAAAGTAGGGAAGGAGAGCGTTTGTACATAGAAAGAGGCCTTGTTACATACATCGTCGTAATTTTTAAGATTTCACAGAAAAAAATAATGATTGTATTTTGCAGCAGTGGCATGCACTATATATAATCTGGTTCTTGATGATGAATATTTATAAGGGAGATGACACGTGTTGAATTCAAATAAATAAGCTGCTCGTGTTGAAATTTAAAAGTTTGAAGTTTTGAAACTTTCGTTTTGACCAATGTAGGGCAAAGGAAGCCGGTAGTCTTAGCAGAAAAGAATCTTATAATTAAGATGCTTAAGTTCAAACAATTTATTTACAAGATATACGTTAGCAAATAATTAAAAAGAAAAATGAACAAATATTAGGGTAAAGTACACAAATGGTCACTAAACTATTTCAAAAAATATAAAATGGTCACTAAACTTTCAAAAGTTACATAATGAGCATTAAACTTTTGTTTTTGTTATAAAGTGGTCTTTGAGTTGTTAACTTTCGTTAAGTGAATGACGTGACAATTATGAAAATTTAAATAATAACACATTTAGTTCTCCATATTTACACATTCAATCAATTGAATCCTAATTTAACCCTCATTATTGATGCCTAAATTGATTGAATGTATAAATATTGAGGATTAAATGTGATGTTATATAAATTTTTGTAACTGCCATGTCACCCGATTAACTGCTCAGTGACCATTTTGTAATAAAAACTAAAGTTTAATGTCAATTATGTAACTTTTGAAAATTTGGTGACCATTTTATATTTTTGGAATAGTTTAATGACCATTTGTGTACTTTACCCCAAATATTAATATAAGATCACACTATATGATAAAAATATAAAAATCATTAATTTTGTGAAAGTTAATTTCATATTCATTGAAACCAAATGAGTGATCTCAGTAGAAAAGAAAATAATCTTATCTTAAGATATTCGAATTCGAGTATCTTATATGCAAAACATATGCGTTATTAAAAGACTCAAAAATAAAATACACAAATATTACTTTATAATCATCTTAACAATAACGCTTAAAAATACTTTCACATTCATTAACGGTTTGGAATTTGACCTTATCTGTATATAGTTTAAATGTAATTCAAGTGTATTAGCAATTTATTTTTATATATATTTGGTTTACCATATTGGCAATAAAATGATACTATTTTTTTAATAGTCTTAAGATGATTAAGAGATAATATATATTTTTAATCTTTTGACAATGCACACACTTTGCAGACAAAGCGATTCGAACCTAAGTCTTCTAGGATAAGCATCATCTGCTTTTTTACTGTGCCCATTTACTGGGTTCAAATGATTAAATTTTTTTAATTTTAGTTAAGGAATTTAATATTTTATCTCATGGGAGTTATGTATTAGATTATTATGTCACTTAACATAAGCTTTTTTTTTTAAATAATGATGTTGAAAAAAAATTGATTGGTAAAATAAGATGTATCAGAAATTATTTGATGAACTAGGACATTGCTACAACACCAGGAGAAGTCAACAACACTAGGCCATTTTCAGGCATAGTACTCGATTTTGCCATTGAACTAATAAAAGAATCAATTAAGCCCTTTGACCAACATGGATTGTTGAATCCAACAGATATTTTTTAGATTAGTTGGTACAGGCTGTTGTGTCACAGTGTTGACACTTGACATTTTTCAATATTTTTTAGGGTATACTACTCAGGTGATCACCGAACTATTTGGGCGTACCTATTTTGACCACCGAACTAGGCAACTCGTCAATCAGACCATCAAACTTTTAAATTGGTCCTATTTTGACCACCGACGTTAAAAAACTAACGGAAGAGTGACGGAGGGTGACATGGCAGTTAACAAAAATTTATAAAATTACACATTTGGTCCATGTTATTTACCTATTATATCAATTTGATCTTAATTTTAATTTAATTAAATAAAATTAACCAACCAACCAGATGATGACGTGTGTTCTATTTTTTATTTTATTTTAATTTATTTAATTTAATATATTTAATCAACCAACCAGATGGTAACACGTGTCACCATCTGATTGGACATAATCAAATGAGGCAAATAAAATGGAAAGCAAATGCAAGCAATGGGAATCAAACCCACACAAGAGTTAAAAGGGGGTAAGCCCCAACTACTGGGGCTAACTCTGTTTATATAATATGAAATGATTACATATTTTATTAAAGGAGAGTCAGCTAATGTGCAATCGTAAAACAGAAATCAACATTTTCTGAGATGTCCGTTGTCGATGTTGCCTGGAGGCAGGTTAGTCAAGAACCGGTTCACCCTGCTTCTAGTTATTACAATAACCAAATTGACTCCATCTTGATTTACCTTTCAATTGCCGGTTCATTGACCCCTATGTGGGTCTTGGAGTCCGACCCCATTGCCTCCGTCAAGCTTCGAATCCAGACGTGTAAAAGAGTTTGTAGTGAAGAAACAGAAGCTTGTTTTCGGAGGCAGAGAATTGGCTCGCAACGATTCGCTCGTTAAAGACTACGTCATAAAAGGTGGTAATGTTTTGCATTTGGTCTTAAAACTCTCCGATCTTATCCTCATCATTGTCCGGTCGAGTTGCAGTAAGGAATTTGAACTGCATGTTGATCGGAATAGAAATGTTGGGTATTTGAAACAAAGGATTGCCACAAAAGAAAAGGGTTATGTTGATGTTGATGAACAATAAATCTTTTGTAACAGAGAAAGAATGGATGACCAAAGGTTGGTTGAGGAAGAGGCTAATGTGTAACATAGAAACCTCATAACCCTTTAATAAAATATATTATTATTTTATATCATATAAATGGAGTTAGCCCAACCCAGTGGTTGGGGCTTAACCCCTTCTTATTGTGGTGTCGGGGTTCATTTTATTTACCTCATTTGATTATGTCCAATCAGATGGTGATATGTGTCACCATCGGGTTGATTAATTGAATTTATTAAATTAAATAAATTAATTTTTAAAAAAATATATATATAACACGTGTCGTCATGGTTGGTTAGTTAATTTTATTTAATTAAATTAAGTTTAGGACCAAATTTATATAATAGGTAAATAATAGGACCAAATGTGTAATTTTATAAATTTTCATTAACTGGCAAGTCACTATTCCGTTAGTTTTTTAACGTCGGTGGTCAAAATATGATCAATTTAAAAGTTTGATGGTCTGATTGACGAGTTGCCTACTTCGGTAGTCAAAATAAGTACGCCCAAATAGTTCGATGGTCACCTGAGTAGTTTACCTTATTTTTTATTTTATTTACAAAATTCTTTGAAATCTCTAAAAATTATAAAAAAAAACTTATAAAATTTTTAAAAATATTTTTTTAATAAAATCATAAATGTTATGTGATAGAAGTATAGTGCCGGGATATTTGAGGAATATGGAAGTTAGAAATAAATTTTAGGGAAATAGAGAAAGTTGAGAAAATTTTTGAAATCTATAGCAAAATGTACAGTAATACAAAAAATCGCCTTCTGCAGATACAATAATTCGTAAGTTATGCATGATACAATAAAAATAGTCCTAGAATAAATACCATAACTAAATTAATTTTCATTCAAATTTGTATGATAAATTTAACAATTTTTATGTATAAAAAAACAGTAACAAAATTCACGTTTTGAAACACTTGAAATAATAAACGGTTGAGTTTCATCTAAACAATCGGCTCCGTTGTAAAAGGAAAACAAAATAGGAAATAATAAAAGTAACGTACATCCCTGGAAAACGGAGGGTCAAGAACGTAATTTTGTAGTTAAGTCATGAGAGAAACCCCTCACCCGCCTGGCCTATATAAATTGGACGCCTCCCCACAGCAAAATCATATTCTCAGGATTTGCGTGAACAGCGAGAAGCTTCAGGAACCTCTCGTACCATTCCAAATCCTTTCTTTTTCTCTTTACTTTCGTCATTTTGTAAGTTTTCTTTTTTAATCTTTTGATTTCGATGATTTGATGATAATGTTCTTCGAATGCAAGAAAATCATCGATTCTTTTTCCTTGATTTCTGTTGGTTCTGTTTTCGCTGTTTGTTTTTAAGGATCTGAGCAGAGGTTGAACATCGAGAGGTTTTTATCATCGCTTGATCCTGATATTCCTAGCTTTGAATTGTGAGTATCAGTTGTTCCTATCTTTTTATTTCGTTTCTCTTATTAATGATGCGATTTATGATTCGTTTATTGTTATTGTTGTTATTCATGGATGTGTCCTGTACACTATTTTTTAGTTAATTTTTATGATGCCTGAACTTTGAGCTTTAATTATGCTGTGATTTTATAGATACCTGAATATATTATATATATTGTTTCATGATTTTCTATATGCTTGAAATTATGTATTGCTTCATGATTTTCTCGAATCTTGAATGCATAAGCTAATTCATGATCATCATTATTTTACCTGTTGAATCTAATATATGTTCTGTTTTTTATGGTAATTTAGGTGAGACTGAATGATCTATGGAGTCTAAAGGCGGGAAAATGAAGTCTAGTAGTAGTACGCCCTTATTCTACGAAGCTCCTCTCGGTTATATCATTGAAGACGTTCGACCAAACGGTGGTACCAAGAAGTTCAGATCAGCAGCTTACTCCAACGTAAGTACTCGGCGTATCTTTGAATTTTGCTGATCATGAAGGAGGCTATTGGATTTCAATTGCATGAAATCGTTTGATGCTGAAAAATCCTTTTCTAATCTTGTTTTGCAGTGCGCTCGCAAGCCATCCTGATATTCCTTACTGAAGTTTGCCCTTACTGACCACTGTTAGTGGTCTATTTACTTTTATTTGCTTTACTAGTTAGTTATTAGATTTATTTTGCTTCGGCCGACTTCCTCCTCCACTCTCCCTGTGACTGTGTGCTCTGTGCGATTCTGAGAACTCTGCTACTGTTGTTACTCCATTGACATCACAATGGCGGTATCTGCAATTGGATTTGAAGGTTATGAAAAGAGACTCGATATTTCCTTTTTTGAGCTTCGTTCCCTTATTGACCCTGAAGGAAAAGGTCTTCGATCATTGTCAAAAGCGCAGCTGGATGAGATTCTAACCCCGGCTGAGTGCACCATTGTTTCATCACTATCAAACGAACTCGTGGACTCTTATGTCCTCTCTGAGTCGAGCCTCTTTGTCTATCCTTACAAGATCATCATCAAAACCTGCGGGACAACGAAGTTACTTCTTGCAATCTCACCCATCTTGAAGTTGGCTGGCAGCCTTTCTCTTACTGTTAAATCTGTTCGGTACACTCGCGGAAGCTTCATCTTCCCTGCTGCTCAGCCATATCCTCACCGATACTTCACTGAAGAAGTAGCGATTCTCGATAGCTACTTCGGGAAGCTTGGCGCTGGTAGCAAAGCTTTCGTAATGGGTGGGAATGATAAAAAAACAGAAATGGCATGTTTACTCTGCCTCTGCTGAATCTGTTAACACCAATGCTGCCCCAACTTACACTCTAGAGATGTGCATGACTGGCTTGGACAGTGAAATGGCTTCAGTATTCTACAAAGACGAATCGAGCTCGGCTGCTTCGATGACCATTAATTCTGGCATAAGGAACATCCTTCCAAACTCTGATATATGCAATTTTGAGTTCGAACCATGTGGTTACTCAATGAATTCAATTGAAGCCGATGCCATTTCAACAATTCATGTTACACCTGAAGACGGGTTTAGCTACGCGAGCTTTGAATCCGTAGGTTATGATCTGAAAAAATTGAACCTGAACCAATTGGTGGATAAGGTTTTGGTTTGTTTTGAACCAGGAGAATTCTCTGTTGCTGTTCATGTTGATGGTGGTGTCGGTCACTCTCTTGAGGAAATCTGTTCGCTGAATATTAGAGGATACCATTGCGGGGAGAGGGGTATCGAGGAGCTCGGTATGGGGGGTTCCATTATTTACCAGAAGTTCAACGCCATTGGTATTTGTGGATCACCTAGATCAACTTTGAGATGCCGCTTGGAAGAGGAAGAAGAGTTACTAATAACGGCTTAAGTCCTACCTATGATATAGTATTGCGCTTGCTTACAATAATTAAATAAATTGCTTCTCAAGCCTCAAGGCATTGCATGGTGAGAGAGCATGGTGTTTTCGTTTTTTTATATCGTGTATGTGGCAACCTGAAACTTGTTACTGCCATGTAGGCAGACTATGGGCTTCTCCATTTACTTTTATATAAAATAAATATGGTTTTATATAATATTCTTATGTTTACAATGTGCATTGATCATACGGGCGCAATTGAATCGAGTTCAAATGGTTAGGGACGTAAAAATAGGTAATCGGATGGGTTTCAGGTCATGTCAGGTCGGGTCAAATCTGATACAGGTTATTTCAGGTCGATTTAATGTTTCAACTCAATTCGGAGTGCGGGTTGGTTTCAGGCCGGGTTTATTTCAGTCCGGGCTCATTTCGGGCCGGGTTCATTTCAGGTCGGATTCATTTCGGGTCGGGTCAAAACGGTTCGGGTCCGAATTAGTTAATTCGGGCTTGGGTTCATTTCAGGTCGAGTTCATTTCAAGTCGGGTTCACTTTAAGTTGGGTTAATTCGAGTTTCGAATTCGTATTAAGTTTGAGTTTGGTATAAATAATCGATAGACTTTGGGCAGTGTCATTTCAAGTGAATTATTTAACGCCTTTCACAAACACGAATCACATTAAAAATAAATATTAGGCACTATAATGAACAAAAATATCATCATATTTAAAATATTGGAGTAAATTACAAAAATTAGAAATTAATAAGGGTCAATTTCGGTGAAAAATAAAATTTTAGGGACTAACATGAACAAAAATATCATCATATTAAAAACATTGGACTAAATTACAAAAAATGAATAAGGGTCAATTTGGAATAAAAATAAAGTTTTAGGGACTAACATGAACAAAAATATCATCATATTAAAAACATTTGACTAAATAAAATAATAATAAGGGTTAATTTGGAGTAAAATTTAAATTTTAGCTACTAGAATAAACAAAAATATCATTAGACTAAATTGCAAAAATATAAATAAATATGGGGCAATTTTGACTAAAAATTAAATTGTAGGGACTAGAATAAATAAAAATATTATTCGACTAAATTACCAAAAATAGAAATATATATGGGTCAATTTCGGCTAAAAATAAAGTTTTAGGGACTATAATGAACAAAAATATCATCATATTAAAAATATTGGACTATATTAGAAAATTTTAAAATAAATAGGGGTCAATTCGAATCCTTCAACCCCTAAATCTTACAATCACTAATAATTAAAGTGCAAACCAAATCCCTAAACTAATATCATAACTCCTACCAAACACTCAACTTGACACATTTACCCCTAAACCCCAAACTCCTAAATCTTACAATCACTAATAATTAAAGTGCAAGCCTAATTCTCAAATCTCCTAATCCCTAAACTAATCCTATAATCCCAAACACTCAACTTGAAACATATATTATACCCATCAACTCCAAACCTCAACCCCTAAATATTACAATCACTAATAATAAAAGTACAAGCATAATCCCCTAATCCCTAAACTAATCCCATAACCCTAAACACTCAACTTGACACATTTACCCTTAAACCCCGAACCTCAATACCTAAATCTTACATTCACTAATAATTAAAGTGCAACCATAATCCCCTAATCCCTAAACTAATCTCATAACCCCAAACACTCAACTTGACACATTTACACCTAAACTCCAAACCTCAACATCTAAATCTTGCAATCACTAATAATTAAAGTGCAAAACTAATCCCCTAATCCCTAAACTAATCCCATAACCCCAAACACTATCAATTATAATTTAATACATTATAATTGCCGACGCCACTTTTCATCATTGTCGAAATAAATTGGGCCTTCAAAAGCCCGTCAAACATTTTAATTATTAAACAATTTTATGAAGGAGGATCTAATTAAAAAAAAGAACCTAAAACTAAAGGTCTAAGGAAACTAAACTCAAATTGGGACTAAAATGAATCAAACTAAAATTAAAGAATAAAAAAATACTTAAGTGTAAAGCTCCTAAAATACTAATGGCCTAATCCACTAATAACCCATTGAAAAAATGGGCGGGCAAAAATTCCATTCATTTGTTATAGCAATTGACAATTGTTTTTTAAATATGGGCGAGCTGCGAGAGATTAACTTGAAAAATGGGCGAGCATGTTTTTACTTTTTAGGGACTAGAATAAAATACAAAAAAATTAATAGGGGTTAATTTGGAGTAAAAAATAAATTTTAGGGAGTAGAATAAATTGGACTAAATTGTCAAAAATATAAATAAATATGGGCCAATTTTGACTAAAATTAAATTGTAGAGAATAGAATAAACAAAAATATTATTAGACTAAATTACCAAAAATAGAAATTCCACTAGTTCCCTCCAAAATTTTGGGTGACTTTTATCCCTCCAAAATTTTGGGTGGCTTTTATCCCTCCAAAATTTTTAGACTAAAAAGTAAATTAATCCTAAACCTACAAAATGGGAGGCTTATTTCCCTCCAAAATTTTGTCTTTTTTTCTCTTTTTTACCAATTGCCTTTTTTCTATCAATTGTTTTAGTTTAATTCAATTGAGTCCAACTTAGATTAATTTAATTGAAATTTCACTTTTAGTTTTAGAATTCTTTTAATTATGTCCGTGATTTATGCTTCTAGATTTTAGTTTAGTTCAATTAGTTTCTAAGTTTAATAAGTTAATTCAATTCGTACATTATTATTATTATAACATATAATAAACTTTGATTAAATATAGTTATACACAAAATTTTGATATGGATGTAAACATGTAATTGTACACATGATAACATCAACATGAAAGTTAATACTTTAATTAAACATAGTAGTTCAAACTTGACAAATAATTTATATTGAATGAGTTACTAAGCATATTGAATTATTACTAAGCATTAAATTATTTAATAAAATTTCAAACTTAGTAGTGTCAAATGAATATCTGAATCCAATCTTTCCTTTTTTGATATTTTTAATTGATTATATATGTAAGTATAATAAAAAGATTATTTAACACTTTAAATTGATTTAAAAAATTAATAGTTTACATTTACCAAAACTTAATAGTTTACATTTATCAACACTTTAAATTCATCAAATCATAGGCTTCGTCAATTATATGTTAGGTAAATCAAGCCAGGTCAATATTAGTTCAGGTCAACAACAGGTCGGGTTCAAAACAAGTCAGGTCAATTAACAGGTCGGGTAAAATTAGATTTTGGGTCGATTCAGTCGGGTAATATCAATTATGTGCCAGGTTAGTCTCGGGTTCGGGTTCGTTTCAGTCGGGTGTAGGTCGGCTTTCGAGTCTACAGTAACATGATCAATTCGGGTTCGGTTACTACAGTAACAGGTCCATATCGGGTTCGGGTCAACAACAGTCGGTTACAGATTGATTTCGGGTCATCACATCCTCAGGTCAAACCAGGTTCTAACTCAAGCAAGTTTCAGTCGGGTCAATTTTTTACATCTCGACAAACAGTGGTAAGTTTAAGTTCATTTTAGATTTAAAATTTAAAAATTTTTGGTTCGATATCTGATTCGAACTTATCTAACCTTAATTTTGAATTTGATTTAAGATATAATATAATTACATAAATTTTGTACTAAAATTTAAACTCAAACTTGATTAAACTTGTTTGAGGTTGATTAAGGTTGTTTTATTCAATAATATATAATAAGGGTGAAATATAGTTTTAATAATACGAATAGTGGTAGAAAATTGATAAGTGTATTTGTAGTAAATTAAAAAATTAAAAAAATAGGACACTTGGTATCATTTAAACAATTTTATATTAAAACTAAAAGGTCCGATTAAATTTACGAATTGTTTGAATCAAGTATTATGATACTCAATTTTGATTTGATCAATAATTTGAACATGTCCTAATTATTACTGAATTTAATTTTTTAATCAAACTCAAATACTTTATAAGTATATATGACTTATTTACTCCCGAATTAGTAAATAATAATTTGTTAAAAACAATAGGCTGGTGAGGAAGATAGAGAATTTGCAAAAGATAGATTACAAGAATTAGGGGAAAATCACAGAATTTACTTGTCATTTACAAAAACATGTATAACAATTATTTATACTCTATTCTTAGACCATGACAAAATCAATTAGAGCCTGAGGAGTACTTCTCTCTCTAGTCCCCTCGCGGCTTTCTTGTGGCATAATGATCACTGGCTAGTCCTGGTTCATCAACTCACCTGTGTTGTCATCTCTTGAGCTCAAGACTGCTCCTTGCTCTTGAGGCTTATCTACAATAAAATTGGACCTAAAATAAACATCCTAATTAAATTATTTTTCATTTAAATTCATAAGATAAATTTAACATTCTTTTAATAAAAAATAGTTGCAAAATTCACGTTTCAAAACACTCGAAATAGTAAACTGTTGAGTTTCATCTAAACAATGCCCAGTTATTAAAGGAAAACAAAATAATAAATAATAAAATTTCTGGAACATCCCCGGAAAACAGAGAATGAAGACTCAAGACCGTAATTTTGTAGTTGAGTCCGGAGAAAAAGGTTTTTCTTGCTCGGCAGATTATGAGTATATTAATTAATCATAAAACGCGTACGATAGAATTGTGTGGCTCATTAAAAACTTTTTTAAATCTAAACAGAAGGAAAGAGTACCAGATAAACCTTAAAAAACAACAGGATCCATCGCTCGAAATGACAAAGCAAATACAAATATGTCTTGCGCTGCTGATACATCATACAACAAAACAGAATACTAAAACATTAACCAAAATAAAAAGCAAACTAAAGCTCCCTAATTCATATTGCACTCTAGAGATGTGCGTTACTGGCTTGGACAACGAAATGACTTCAGTTTTCTACGAAGACCAATCTAGCTCGGCTGCTTCGATGACCCTTAATTCTGGCATAAGGAACATCTTTCCAGACTCTGATATATGCGATTTTGAGTTCGAACCATGTGGATACTCAATTAATTCAATTGAAGCCAATGCCATTTCAACAATTCACGTTACACCCGACGATGAGTTTAGCTACGCGAGTTTTGAATCCATAGGCTATGATAGTAAAAATTGAACCTGAACTAATTGGTGGATAGAGTTTTGGTCTACTTTGAACCAAGTGAATTCTCTGTTGCTGTTCATGTCGATGGCGGTGCCGGTTCCTCTCTTAAGGAAATTTGTTCGATGAATGTTAGAGGATACCGTTGCTGGGAGAGGAGCATTGAAGAAGTTCAACGCAATTGGTATTTGTGGATCACCTAGATCAAATCTGAGATGCCGCTGGGAAAAGGAAGAAGAGTTATTAGTAACGGCTTAATTCCTATAATATAGTATTAATAATTAAATAAAATGCTTCTCAAGCCTCAATGGCATTGCCTGGTGAGCGAGCATGGTATTGCTTCTCAAGGCACTGCCTGATGAGGTAGCTTGGTGGTTTCGTGTTTTTTTTTTTTAATCTTATACCGAGTCTTTTGGTATGGTGTGGCTGCATGAAACTAGCTAATGGGCAGATATGAAATAAAAATGGTTATTTTTATATAATAGTCTTATGTTTACAATGTGTATTAGTCATAGGGTAACAGAGTAGAATCCAAATAATAAGTTTATGTTTGATTTAAAATTTGGGTTCAATATTCGATTTGAGTTTAAATAATAATATTAAAAATTCATTTTTAGCGTTTGGACGAATAGTCGCTTTAACATATATTCTTTAATATTACTTGTACGGTAAAAAGTCTTACATCTGCACCGACCACAAGTGTCTAAAGTATTTATTCACACAAAAGAGTTGAATTTGAGACAGCGCTGATGGATAGAGTTACTTAAGAATTATGACTGTGTGATTGAGTACCACCCCGAGAAGGCTAATGTAGTTGTCGATGCATTGAGCAAAAAGTCAATGTCAGACTTGAGGGCTATGTTTGCCCTTTTGAGGATGATCGATGATGGTAGGTTTTTAGCCAAGCTCTGTTTAGAACTGGCCCTAGAGCAAGAGATTAGGATGACCAAGATGTTCGGTGAGAAACTTGTAGAAAAGATTGAGATGGTGCAACAAGGTGAGACAACTGAGTTTGAGATACGAGATGACATCTTATACTTCCACGAAAGTTTGTGTACCGGCCACCAATGAGTTGCAAGATAGAATCTTTCGGGAAGCCCACAGTAGCCTTTTTACGATGCATCAAGGCAGCAACAAGATGTATCGAGACTTGTGTCTGTTCTATTGGTGGCCATAAATGAAAAAGAGACGTGTTAGAGTTTGTAACTAAGTGTTTAGCCTTTCAACAAATGAAGGCTGAAAATTAAGTTCCTTTAGGATTGGTTCAACCGATTCAGATTCTACAGTGGAAGTGGGATAGTGTGACGATGGATTTCGTGACCGAGTTGTCATTGACCAAGTAAAAATATGATGCGATTTGGGTAATAGTGGATAGATTGACCAAGACTGAACATTTCTTACCGGTACAAATAGACTTCACTTAGAGAGGTTAGCTCGATAGTACATTAAAGAGATCGTGATACTTCACATTGTAACGTCATGGATTATTTCATATAGAAATCCAAGGTTTACCTCGAGATTTTGGAAGAAACCGCATGAGGAATTGGGCACTAGGTTGCACTTTAGTACAACTTTTCACCCCCAGACTGATGACCAGTTTGAGAGGGTTATTCAGATTCTTGAGGACACGCTCCAATGTTGTATCATTGATTTTGAGGAGAGTTGGGAAGAACATATCATGTTACTTGAGTTTGCTTACAACAATAGCTTTCAATCGAGCATTCATAAGGCTCATTTCGAAGCGTTGTATAGGCATAAGTGTAGAACTCCCTTATGTTGGGCCGAGTTGAAAGAGATATGGATTGTGGGATCAAATTTGATCTAACAGACTGAGGAGAAAGTTCAGATAATCAAAGACAAATAGCAAGCGACGTTCGTCCGACAAAAGACTTACGCGGATGTGAGTCATAAACACATTGAGTATGAGATTAGTGACAAGTTCTTCCATAAGGTGTCACCATAGAAAAGATTGATACGCTTTGGGCGTAAGGGAAAGTTGAGTCCAAGGTTCACCGGACCATATGAAATTCTAGAGAGAGTTTGACCAGTGCCTTACCGGTTGGCCTTGCAGCCAGAGCTAGAGAGGATCCATAATGTGTTTCATATTTTGATGTTTTGACGATATCGTTCTAACCTCTCTCATATTATTCCTTTTGAGAAAATTGAGGTAAGTATCGATTTGACTTATGGGGGAAAACCGATTAGAATCCTTGATTGGGGAGTCAAAGAGCTATGTAACAAGAACATACCATTGGTAAAGATGTTATGGAGGAACCATGACATAGAAGAAGCCACTTGAGAAACCATAGACGACATTGAGCTCTTGTATCTGCATCTTTTCGAGTCGGGGGTTATAGGCAAGGGGTAAGCCAGGTTTGGCTGGTTGTGGGATGTAATGCGGGATGCGAATAAGCATATTTTAGCATTATTTTTAGGCCCGTTGGGTGTAATGGACACAAATGAGGCTGAGGTCCATGCCATATTGTATGCCTTAGCTTTATTGGCAAGCCCGAAATAGAGCTCGAGTGTTAAGTAATTGTGGAATTAGACTTGGTGGGGGCGTTAGTCAAGAGTGTTGTGGATCGAACAACATGGCATCAAGTAATTAGTTGAGGGGACGTTATATTCTACCGGTTTGGGGTGTATCGACGAGGTTTTAAGGGTATGCGATCTACATGAGGCATTGATTTTGTGTTGGGGGGATCATTATAGCTTTTCTTGTTCTGAGTGTGTCCTTTTCGAGACGTTTATGTTCGGTATTATTATGATCTACTTTTTTCATTCATTTAGATTTAAAGAGGTTTTTAACGAGACACATGATAATATTTTTAGTATGTATGATTGCTGTCAATAAAACCCTACTACTTGTTTATAAAAAACGTATAAACTTTTTTAGTTCAGATTTTGTTGATTTATATAATTAATTCAATGAAGCGGAAGTGGAAGCAGGGCTAACAACAACCAAGTTTTAGGGCTAGATTAAAGTTTAATGGTTGTTGATTTAGGGTCAGATAATTGATTTGGGCCTTTGGTTGGTCTTGGAGTTAGAGGGTCTAGCGTGTTGGGCAGAAATGTGTGTCAACTCTTTTTTCTAAATTCTTTTTCTTTTCTATTTTCCCCCCAATTATTTTTCGCTTCTTCTGGTCTAGAACCCAACCCGTATTTGTATTCGGAAGAAAACAACTAAGGTTAAATCTACATTTAATTAAATTGTCAAATAAACACTATTTGATGATGATAGGTAAAACTATATATTATAGAAAAGTGTTAATTTAAGTTTTCTGTTAGAATTATTAAACAATATTAGTATAAGTAACTTAATTTATTAATAATAAAAGTTAAATTATGTAATTTGATTAAATTAAAAATTTTAGGGCCAAATTCTAGGAAATGAAACCTAAATACAGAACGTAATTAAACTAATTTGAAATAGAAAGGGCTAAAGCTGGGAATTTCCCAGAATCAGTCAAATTCGGTGGATTAAAAGTGGGTGGGGCCAGCTTTAATGATAGATATATAAAATTTTAAGGGTTTTTTTTAGAACCAAAACATTTCATGCAAGCTTTTTTAGCTTCGCGCCGCCCTCCTCTGCAAACATAAGACGAATCAAGCAACAACAAAAAAGAGATTCTACCTTTCTAAATTGAGAGATTGAATCGTTGGATGGGGCTGTCTTTCGACTATGTTCGTCGTCTTGTGTGGGCGCCTTCCTTGGCCGTCCGGATCGTCAAGAACAGCAGTGAATCGTCGAAAGGTAAGTCTCCAACTTCTTCGATTTTTGAGTTTCTTTCAAGCTTTTCTCACACTTCTTTCTATCTTAGCTGGCTTTTGCTTAGGGTTTCAACCGTGGATCATTTAGGGTTTTGCCTCCGTTTTTCATCAGCTATTGCTGAATTCGTATCCTCAAAGGGTTTAGGAGGGGGTCTTATATAATGTGGGAATGTGGCCGACGGCGAGGGATAACGGCCGATTTTGTGAGATTTGCTGGTTGACGGGAAACGTGGGATTTAGGTAGATGGAGTGGCCGAATTTAGTTACATTAAAAAACAGTGGTCAAAAAGGCAAACTTCAGTCTCGGTTACATCATTGAAGTCGTTGAACCAAATTGGTATCGGGAAGTTCAGATCTGCTGCTTACTCCAATGTGAATACTCGGCATATCTTTGAATTTTGCTTATTATTGAAAAGGCATTAGATTTCAATTCCCGGAATACTTTTTGGCTGACATTTCTTCTTTGTTTTTCATCTTGTTTTGCAGTGCGCTTGCAACGCAAGCCATCCGTTTGCCCTTATTGACCACTGTTCGTGGTCCATTTTATTTTTTCGGCCGACTCCTCCTCGGCTCTCCTTGTGACTGTTAGTGGACTCCTATCTCATTTCTTTTGAACAATAGCTCACTGAGGTTTGCCCTTATTGACCACTGTTCGTGGTCCACTGACTTTATTTTTCTTTTGTACAATAGCTCACTGATGAGCTCTCAAGAATGGAAGAGAAGCTTAAGGTATTGCTGTTGGAAATATTTTCAAGCTTATTACCTCATTTTGTCGTGTTTCTATAATTAGTTAATGAACATGTTCTGCAGAACCTTCCAAAATCGAAGAAGGCAACAAAAAAAAGAGATTATACCTTCCAAAATGGGGAGATTGAACTTTTGGATGGGGCTGTTTTTCGACTATGTTTGTCGTCTTTTTGGCGCTTTCTCTGGCCGTCCGGATCATCAAGGACAGCAATGAATCGTCGAAAGGTAAGACTCGAACTCCTTCGATTTTTTAGTTTTCTTTCAAGCTTTTCTCACACTTGTTTCAATTTTCGCAGGGTTTTCTGCTTTTGCATAGGGTTTCAACCGTGGATCATTTAGGGTTTCACCTCGGTTTTTCAACTCTTCATAAGTTTCAAATCCAATTGTAGATACAACCATTGCGACGTCGATAGAGTATAAAACAGCAGCAGAGTATCTACAAATGGCTGTATTACAATTGGATTTCAGATCTGCTGCTTACTCCAATGTGAGTACTCGGCATATATTTGAATTTTGGCTATTCGATTTCAATTTCGGTAATGGTTTTGTGCTGACATATTTTTTTTCATTTTGTTTTGTAGTACGCTCGCAAGCCATCCTGATATTACTTGCTGAGCCTCGAGATTTCCTCCATTGACGTCACAATGGCTGTGTCTGCAATTGAATTTGATGAAAGGAGGCTCGAGATTTCCTTTTTTAAGTTTGATCTGCTGCCATCCAACCATTCACGGAGCTTTGAATGCCTCGGTACTGGTGAGAGAGCATGGTTTTATAGATGTTCTAATACTAATAAATTCAAAGTTTACTTTCAGTGATTCTGAAAATCCACCTCACATTTTATCAGTTTCATCCACTTTTTGAATCCCATGGAGAATTAGGTTCCCCTTTTCAGTGTTAACTCTTTTTTAATGCTTTTAAGAGTGTCTCATGTAGCATTCGGTTCGGGTCATTTCGGGTCTAATTACATTCGGTTTAAGTTTAGTTCAAGTTTGGTTCAGACGTTCTGTTTTAGTTCGGGTCTATAGTGATTTTAGTTTGGATATCGGGTCCGGTCGCTTGACTTTCGAGTCGAGTCGGGATCGAGTTAATAGTAGATCTATCGGTTTCAGTCGTGTTTTCATGCCGAGATAGATTTTTACACTCTATATATCATTTTATATAACATGTATATTTGACTTTTTGGTGAGTTGTGCGATTTTTTTCTTTATTTTAATATTTTTTTATTTCAAGTTGCCTTCGGTTTGAGTGAAATCGGTTCGGGTCATTCGGTTCAGTTAAAAATTGGTCCATGTCTATTTTCGGTTTAACTAAAATTCAGGTCGATTTCGATTTTATTCAGTTTATTTCAAATTTTGGTTCAATTTCGGGTCTCGGATTAAGTTTACCCGGTCTACCCACAAATTAGCTTGCTTTAATAACCGATTATAACCCAATCTCTTTCGAGTGACCTTCCCAAATCAAGATATCGTCATGTATAGGTGCAATTGAACATTGTAGAATTTGCTACGATGCCCACCCACCGCCCCCAATTTTTTTAACCCATTATTTTATATAATTTTTTAAAATGGATTAATGGTAAATTTATCTATACTTTTAAATATTTATGTTTTGCCCTTAATTTTTAATTTTAGCCTTGTCCTTGATTAAATATTTAGGATTAAGGCCCAACACATGTGTCGTTGTTTTGTTTGACCTAAAATATATCTATCAGAATTTCAAATGAAATTTCTTTTTTGAAACTTGTTCCTTTCGTTTCTAACAATTCATGTGAAATCACAGGGAACATAAGCAATTCAACCAAATAAAAATAAATAAAAGTTTTGGGGGCAAAACGGGTCGGATCCACCCATGAGGCGAGACGTAGACCATGGCGAGTCAAACTCGAACCGGACTCTCAACTATAAAACACAAATGATAATAAGTACGTATGCAACAATGATATATAATAACAAGTAATAGAAATAAATACATGGCTTAAATGGAAAACAAGTGCCCGAAGTATACTATTTTTAAATTTTAGGTGCCTAAAGTATTTTTTGTAAAAATAGGTGTCTAAAGTATTTTTTTGTAAAAATAGGTGTCTAAAGTTTTAAAAAGTTAGAATTTTAGGTTTCTGGCTGTTAAAAAGTTAAAAAATTGTTAACCAATACAAAAAATGACACGTGTCATTTTTTATTTTTTAAATAATTTTTTGTTTAATAATTTAGATTTTTACAAAAAAAACTTGAAATTATAAATTTTTCTAAAATAGTCCCTAAATCTCTAAATTCTAAAATAGTCCCTACCCTTACCCCGTCGCCGGAAATCGACGAACGGTATGCGAATCGAACATTTAACGTTGAACGTGAAATAATCGTTCGATTAGCACACCGTTCGTCGGTTTTCGATGATGGGAGGTGAGGGGAAACGGTCGGATGAATACGGCGATCGAAAGATTAGGGCTGGTGACGGCGGCAGCGGTAGTGGTGAGGATTTGGGGATTTAGGGATTTTTAGGAATTTAGGGACTAATTTGAATAATTTTATAAATTTTGGATTTTTAAAAAAATAAATTTTAATTTTTAAAAAAATAATTAGAAAATTAATATTTTATGCCACGTGTTGCGTTTTAAATGGTTAATGATTTTTTAACAGCCGGGCACCTAAAATTTTAACTTTGGAAACTTTAGGCACCTAATTTTACAAAAAAAATACTTTAGGCACCGAAAGTTTAAAAATGATATACTTTGGGCACTTATTTTTCATTTAAGCCTAAATACATAAATATACTAAAGAACTAAATCGGTTAAAATAAAACCTAGGACCAAAATTCTAGGGAATGAAACCTAAATAGAGAACCTAACAAGTAGTCCTTTCAACCATGTTCGTCGTCTTGTGTGGTCGCCTTCCTTGGCCGTCCGGGTCGTCAAGAACAATAGTGAATCGTCGAAAGGCAAGATTCGGACTTCTTCAATTTTTTAGTTACATGGAGTGGCCGAATTTAGGTACATTGTAAAAATAGTGGTCAAAAAGGTAAACTTCAGTCTCGGTTACATCATTGAAGATGTTGAACCAAATTGGTATCCGGAAGTTCAGAATGCTGCTTACTCCAATGTGAATACTCGGCATGCTCTGAATTTTGCTTATTATTAAAAAGGATATTAGATTTCAACTTCGGGAATCGTTTTTGGCTGACATTCCTTCTTTGTTTTTCATCTTGTTTTCCAGTGCTCTCACAAAGCAAGCCATCCTGATATACCTTACTGAGATTTGCCCTTATTGACCACTGTTAGTGGTCTATTTTATTTTTTCGGCCGACTCCTCCTCGGCTCTCTTTGCGACTGTTAGTGGACTCCTATCTCATTTCTGTCCTTACAAGATCATCATGAAAACCTGTGGTACAGTGAAGTTACTTCTTGCAATCCCCCATCTTGAAGTTGGCTGGAAGCCTTTCTTTTACTGCGAAATCTGCTTTAACTTCCCTGCTGCTCAGCTGCTTACCGGAAGGTGCTTTTTTAGTTTACTGGGTTTATATTTAAATATTTATTCATTTTCCATTATTTTGTAGGGTAAGCAGCCAAGGTGTTTGCATTTTTTTTTGCTTTGAACTTTGAAAGTTTGTTCTTTTTGATATTTTATTTATACTCTTTTGCTAACTCTAACCTTATATGGGATTAAATGTCATAGGTTTCTAATTTACAAAGTTATTATCCATATCTAGATCCCGTGTTAGGTAAATATAGTTGAATTAGCCTTGTTGGCCAGGTTCCCATTCCGTTGTTTGCTTAGGAATGCATTGAAGTAGTGATATAAACTGTCGTTGAATGTTGAAAGTTCATTAGCGGTGGATTTATTCTAAGCTTGTTTCACTGATTTATTTTATTTATTTACTTCCTGTTTTCAAGAAATGAACCTCTTGTGGTACCTAACCAGCAGCTCAAGAAAAGGCGAAAAAATGCTGCAAAACTTCCCGATAAGAGCCATCAGGTCATGTGTCAAATAAACATGTGAAGACAACAAATACGATGCTAGGGAGGGATGAACCACCTCCTGCGAAGGCCGAAGAGTAATTCTAAATCTCCTCAGAATTTTACTGCATGAGATGAACAATATATGGATGTAAAAGTTCAGAATCAATTATCACTCTCTGGTCTTCCGTCCAAGAAGAAATCTTCCGAGACAAGACTAGCATTGGATTCTTCTTCTTCGCCTTTATCTTTATTAATGGATCTTTTGTTTTCTTTAATTTTTTTGGGTTTAGAGTTTAAGGCTTTGAGGTTTTAGTTTTATGGTTTTAGTGTTTTATGTTTAGGGTTTATGGGTTTGAGGCTTTTGGTTTTGTGTTTATAGATTTTGGGTTTTAGATTTAGTGTTTTAAGTTTTAAGGTTTATGGTTAAATTATTTTTAATTAAAAATATAGTCAAATTAAAATAATGTGTAAATATTAAGGGTTAAATTTATTATTAATTTTTTAAATTAATTTTTTGAATGTGCAAATGTGGATGATTAAATGTGTGATTATATAAAATTTGTTAACTGTTATGTCATTTTCTTAATGCATGTTAAGACCCCAATGGCAAAATTGAAGTAAATAACAAAATTTAATAATATCATTGAAGCAATTAAAAATTTAAATTTAAAAAAAATAATTAACCTAAATTTAATGACAATTTATGAACTTTACCCTTGTTTTTTTCCCACTCATTCTTGCCCATCCATTTATATGAAAGGCATCTGATGAATCTTTCTTTTTCTCTGATCTCTTCCTCGACTATTCTTTGCTTCTCCTAGTATAAACATTTTTAGTTAAAATCTTATTAATTTATATAAATAATACTATGATGCGGATATCAGACTCGCATGAAAAATTTAAAGTCAAAACGAATATTGGTAACGGTGGCCGGCAGTAAGCGGCAGCTGGAAGCACGGAACTTAGGTTAGATTCTGGGGTTAATTTAATATTAAGTTTAAAACGTAAGAGTTAAATTGATATTTATCTAAAATTTATGGGTCAATTTAATATTTTCTTACACTGTCTTGTTAATGTGTACTAACAACGGCTAACACACAATAAATTTGTATAATTAAATAATATGGTCATTCCAGCACTTGGACTCTCTTGGTTTGGGTTTTCTTCTGTCTCGGCCTGTTATGCATTGACCCCAAACGAGTATTTTCTTGCTGACTGAAATGACACCGTTCACTTGATATCCATTATACAGCTCGATCAATTCCTCTCCGATTCTTAATTTCTGAACATTTGCAATCCTTAATTTTATCTTTTTCTTCTTCCTTTCACTAACAGCCATGACATCCCACCATGAAAACTCAACAAAAAAAGATACCCATATTACATAAAGGCAAAAGAAACAATACCCCGATTCCAAAATTAATCAAAAATAACTGAAAATATTTGGCATTGATGAAGGGTACACTCAGTCGGATCAAATATGTCTCCTTTTCAAGTTCTATGTATAGAAGTCTTATTTACGCCCTAATTAGTGAATAATATTTTTTCATATTTAATGGTCAGCAATGATTTGATGTGTTGGGCAAATTAATTATTTGACTTATCTTATTATATCGAAATAAGTTGGCTAATTTTGACGGGTCCCAAAGAAATAGGGCTCAAAAGTTTAGTTTTCGCGCGAAGTATAGATTTTTTTAAAAATTTATGGACAGTGTGGAGAATTAATCATTTGAGTCGTTTTAATAAATATCATGGGAAAATAATTTTATGGAAAAGACTTTTATTTATAACTGAGTCTCTTTACATCCAACATAATTTATACTGACGGTGAAAGATCAAAATTCACCTACTACTAATGGTATAAAATTAGAATATTTTTTAAATTGCAATCTCTATATAAGGAAAGTACTTCCTATATTCACATGGAGTTCGAACTAATTATAATATTTTTAAATTTTATGGACATCGTGCGGAAAATTAATCATTGAAGTCGTTTTAATAACAGAAATTTTTTTGATATACAAGCCGTGTCCTTTTAGTTTTGAAGGACTAGTTCTTCTACATGAACAAAGATATCAGTAGTCACAGACTTATCACATTTGTTATTCGAGCTATATGGTGTTCAATGAACACATTTGTTTATGAGAATGCAGGTTGTTCACTACTTTCCTATTACACGGATTTAAGGATAAGTGTCGGATACAATGATGTGTCTGATACATGTATAATCATATTTTGCAGGCGAGGGAATCAATTCAAAGCTTACATTCAGTAATTCTGAGAATCCACCTCAAATTTTATCAGTTTCATGGAGCATTAGGTTCCCTCCTTTTCAGTGTGTGTCTATAATCACCAACTGCAGCTGTGTTTTTACCTTTGCCGACCATTATTGTCTGAACACTGGACCTTTGCTTACAGGGGTTCTTTTCTTGGGGATCTTTAGTAGTGCTGGAGGAATCAAAGACATTACTGTTTTGTCTATGCCGGCTGACATGGTGTTTATCCACAGGATAAATCACTTCATTATCCGGACAATTCATATTCAAGTAATGTAAATCACTTCATATTCAAGCTAAAGATACATTGGATCAATTCATTATCCGGACAAGGATACTTTCAGACAACGAAATTTGGAACACATTGAACTTCTCTTGTTCTGAGTTTTAAAGCAATCGTTTATAAAGACAGGCACCTAAATGTTAAATCACATCAAATACAAAAGATTTGAACAAAGTTGCTTGGCATTTCAAATCCCTTTGAAGCAAAATATTTAACGTGAGAAGTTTCTAATTGATTGTCGACAGTTGTGTTCCACATTTGATAAATCACTAATATAAAAGTTCACACCAATCAAGCACAGTTTTAGGCGCAAGGGGTGACAGTTCCCACCTTCACTGTTTTTGTCTGTGAAATCTAAGTTTTTTGAATCGAATTATAAGGAGTTCGATGTTCTTTAGATAAGGTTTTCAGTTGAGCTTTAAAGATGAAAAATATCAGCTCGGAAAGAACTTTACTTTATGTTTAAAAGTCCAATCGTGTTCAACTCCAAATATAATCAGAATTTATGTGATTATCAGAACTGAAGTTCGAATATCATATATTATATTTGTGGATTACATGGTGAGATAAATTCCCACCAGGTGCAGTACTTCCAGGATTCTGTTTATAATTGGAAGATGGTGCATGGATTCCAGGGTGCCATTATCCTTGTGAGATTTGAGAGTGGAGATCTTTGTTTTCTACCAGTTTGTTTGCATTACCTTTATATATATATATATTTGCTTTATGACTCAATTATTTTGTCTGCTTTTGATGCTGCCATTTGATTCTTTTCCTAATGCATCTAAATCAGGTCAAATCAAATCATTGCAAATAGTGATTCTTTGAACAAGACATCTTCAGACTGAATTCCCTCTGAAGGAATTAAACAAAATAACTTGGGCTAATTTCATTGACTGCCCCCAAACTATTGTTTGGATTTTGAATTGATATCTGAACTTCAAAATATTCTAATTGAATTTGTAAAGTTATGATTGTTATATTTTTACTCAAATTCTAATTGGTAATTAAGTTGAGTTTTATTATAATTCTTATTGTAATTCTAGTGGTTAAAGATTACTTGGTAATTAAGATTTACTTTAATGAGTAAATATCTATTTTAGGTAAGATATCTTATTGAATAAGGTTTCTTGGTGACCAAGCATTTGGGTCTATAAATATAGACTAAGTTTAACCTTTTGAATTATGAGAGAACAAGAGAATGAAAGAGAGGGAATTAATCTGGAGAGATGTAACCAGTTTTAGGTTCTCTACAACTATTGTGCCTATGTTGTAGAGATGGGTATTGTAGGGATGCTGAGAAGAGTGTTTTGGTTTCACCGGGTCATGACATTTGTACACCGGGTTTTGGGATTACATGGGTTATCATGTATTTGTACTATTCGGGTTCTCTACGTTGATAGTGGATTGATTTCTCTCGTCCGTAGAGGTAGACTATGCTGAACCACGTTAAATCTTGTCTCTTGTGCATGTCTTGGTCTATGTCATTATCGCTTTGGTTATTTTGTCGCATACCAAAATTTTTAACAAATGGTATCATGAGCTATGGTTAGAACTACGCGATTGTGGAGGAATTTTTGTTGTAGATTTTACGGTGCGATGTTGGAGATATGCCAGAGGAGTATTGCTGCAACGAGCTTTCAGTTGCAGGGGGAGTAATTCTCAAAATTCAACGGTGCTTCAACGGATACTACGTAAGAATTGGAGTTGTTGAAGACTTGGCGGCGGTGCTTCAACGAATATTTGGTTTACGTAAAAATTGAAGCTGTTGAAGACTTGAGGACTTGAAGACCAATACTCGAATAGAATTTGTGTCAAGGGGGAGATTTATTATATTTGGAATCAAATTCTAATTGGTAATTAAGTTAGGTTTTATTGTAATTCTAGTGGTTGAAGATTACTTGGTAATTAGGATTTACTTTAATGAGTAAATATCTATTTTAAGTAGGAGATCTTATTGAATAAGGTTTCTTGGTGACCAAGTATTTGGGTCTATAAATATAGATTAGGTTTAACCTTTTGAATTATGAGAGAACAAGAGAATGAGAGAGATGTGAAATTACTCTAGAGAGATGTAACCATTTTTAGGTTCTCTACAACTATTGTGCCTACGTTGTAGAGATGAGTATTGTAGAGATGTTGGGAAGAGTGTTTTGGTTCCACTGGGTCATGTGATTTGTACATCGGGTTTTGGATTACATGGATTATCATGTATTTGTACTCTTCGAGTTCTCTACATTGATAGTGGATTGATTTCTCTCTTCTGTAGAGGTAGGCTATGCTAAACCACGTTAAATCTTGTCTTTTGTGCATGTCTTAGTCTATATCGTTATCGCTTTGGTTATTTTGTCGCATTCCAAATTCCTAACAATGATTTTATCAACCATGTCCTTCCATCAACGTAACCATCAAATTAGCGTTAATTGTCAATCCAAAATAGGCTTGAAGCATATGTAAAAACATGTGGATCAAACTATAAATATGTATGTACCAAGCATATACAGTTTGGATCCAACGACTAACGTGTTTTACTAAAAAGATAACCAATGTATTTTAGGAGGGGGTTTACACCTCAGATCCAAGTTGTCATTCAATAGGTGTACACGACCCATGTATTTTAAATATACTACACATCAGATTTGAACATTTTGAAGTTTGGGACCACTTTAGAATCTAAACCATAATTTAAGGGTGTCCGATAAAATTAACCCAAGAAAATTGTACTGTAATCCACACATAATCGACACTTAATTAAGTAATGCTGAAGTAAAGAAACATATAATTTGACTCGTACAGGGACAGACCAATATCTCAGATTCACAGTCTCGTCCATTTTACTCATTCGAAAGGTTCGTAATTAGAGACGGACGTATGATTTTATGTTATAGAGTAAATTTATAAAAAAATTAGGGGCAAACTTATAAAATTTTAGTGTGACAAAAAATATTTTTAATAAAAAATACATAAACTATTTTTAAAATATTTCTAAATCATAAACGAATTTTAAATTTTTAGGGGACGACCGCTCCCCAACACCCCTCAGTCCATTCATGGTCATAGTAAATAGGAGCCATATGTATACCTTCATTTTTCACTCCTTGTTGTACCCTGCAATGGCTGTGAAATTTTCTTTCCCATTTTCTTAACAACTTTCCTAGGAACCAAACAAGAGGGGAGATCTAACAAATCCCTTTTCATCCTTTTTCTTTTTAAGGGATGTGGGTGTAGCAGATGGCCGTTGCTTTCATTCATATTTCTTTATGTTAGGTGGTATCAATGTAAAGAAAAGGGGTCATATCTGCACTGTGTAAAGAGCAAAAGTATGGGTTGCGTGCGAGGTATCCTAAGCTTTTAAGGGGCACTTTTGTTAAGGGAATTTGTTCTATTGGCCCCTCCAATTTTTTCAATGGAGAAAGACTAGTAAAATTCTAGAGTTAATTCAACTAGGAGTATTCGAACCATGACTCGGATTTTAAATCAATCCCTCAAACGAGTCTCTAAAGTATCAATTTATCAAACAAGTCATTCTACTTGCCTAGCCATCAGCTTGCTTAGATATGACGTGGAGCATATTTAAAATATGTGGATCAAATTTTAAATACATGTGTAGTTGTGTACCTGTCGTATGTACAACTTGGATCCAACGTGTTTAAAAAGAAAAAAAAGTTTGATATATGTGTTTTAAGTATGCTTTGGGTGGGATTCGGCTTGGCATTTAACGCTCAAACTAATGTCTAGTTTGATGGAAGGGCATATAATTGATGATATGAACTAATTCTATGAGGACTCAATCAGAATGTTTTAAAGTTTAAAGACTGATTTCGAATTTAAAGCATAGTTTAAGGACATCTAGTGTAATTAATCCAAATCTTAGGGGAACCTAAGATTTGTAGCCTTTTTTTTTGGATCTGGGTATTTTGGTTGATGTAATAGTAATACATTCCACCATATTCTTGGTTGAAATTTTAAGAAAAATATGAAGTGCTTGAGAGCTTGTTTTAGAGACGTTGAAATGAGCTCCCAACTACTCTGGCTGTCAATGAAAAGAGTGCAACATTATACATGACAGGTGAATCCGGTGCTGTCACAACCCGGTTCTTTTAAAATTATCATATTTGGATATTTGAAAGTCTCTCAACACGGCTTAATAGAATCAGACCCAGTATCTCATATACAAGACTACTTTGAATTATGTATCACGACATAATCCAACGGATCGAATGAAGTAACGAAATATAAGGTGAGGTCTTTGAGTGTCATCTATGTTGGAGGCTTGATAGTGTCTTCTTTTTGCCTTCAAGGGACAAACACAAAGCTGAATTCATGTGACTTTGATCATTTAGTGTACAAATTATTCAAACAGAGAGTTTAGGGTTGTAGCTAAACACACCCAAGTGGTCATAAAAAAGAACAATAATTTCCTACTCATTTGTGGTATCATTTTTTCATTTGGATCATATGGTCAAACATCCTTTTCTGCTAGTCCCACTTTGTTTGACTCCTTTTTGTCTCCAAGACCCTGCCTGCCACTTCCTTTTGCCAACTCAAAGATCATTAGATCAAATGGAAATCCTAATGTAATGCAAATAATGTTCAATAATCTTTGGTAATTTAGTCCCCTTTTGGTGAGAGGTGGGGGTAGTTGTGGAACCCTACACTCCTCTCTATGTTACGCCATGTTAGTACTGTGATACCTATCTTTTAAGATTATGTTTCTCTAAATTCGAACCCGGCCAGAACTTTCTATATATAAGACTCCATTTCGCAATTCTGAGAATACGGTATTGTATACGAGGTCTTGAATGCATGATAAAGAGAGAAGAGATTAATGAATGTTCAAAGTAGACAATATCAAGTTGTGTTTATGATACCAAAACAATATCGAGTATTCACGATATCAAAGGCTATAGTTAGCTTAAAGGTCTATTTACTAATACCAACTTTAAATTTGAGATTCGGAAATAAAATTTCGACCATTTATTCTTTTAGAATATTGACCTAACAGAGACTCCCTAGCCATGATCCGCCTATATATACTTAAAATGTCTATTTTCAGACAAGAACAACCGTTTGGATTGGTGAGTAAAATGTTCCTATCAAGTGCTAATCCTTTGTAGTAAAGCCTTTCATGTCCAAAAATCATGATGAATTTGCATGGAGCTATAGATTTTCTCTTGAGTATTCAAAGTGTAAAAATGAAGTCAACTATACTTGATGGGTCTCCATTGCACGTGTATCGAAAATAAGCCATCATCACCTTTGGTTCTAATGTCATGATTTCAGTTTTGTTAGAGCTTTAGATTTAATGTATAATTTTTCATTTCACATCAAAATATAAAAATACTTTAGAATTATAAAAGTATATTGAGAAAAGGAGAGTGGGAAAGTTCTTTTCTACTACATTCTTACGAAATTCTAATTTAATTATAAATATAAATTAAAAATACTACAAAACGAATATGAATGATTTATTAAATCAAAATTTTAATTTCGTTTTGAAATAGTTTTAATTATATATTAAATTTTTAATAATAATTTAAAAGTTTTAACAATTTAATAGTATATATTGATACATTGCATTAATGGTATATAACAATGTGCGGAGTCATTTTTAAAATTTTTCTTTCCTCAAATTCTGGTGTTTTTAACTTATTCTCCTAAATAATTATCGGACATTTTTATTTTCCTTATTTTTTCACATTATTTCCCTAAATAATCCTAGTAAAGAAAACAGGTTTTGTTTTGGTGAAGATGGGGACAGTGAGTTTGACAATGGAGGACAAATGTAATAATAAAAAATACATTAAAAAAAAAGAAAAAGGGAAATAATTGATATAACGAAGCAAAGCAAAGATCTCACGAGGACCTATTCCATCAACAATCTCGAGGATTGTACCCTAGAGATCCTCACCTTTTTTATCCCATTAATTTTAAAATAATCCATTTTTTTCTGACTTTTAATTCTCTTTTCTATTTATTATTATTATTATTATTATTATTATTATTATTATTATTAAATTATTTCATATTTGCCATCGTCAGGGAATGTTGGATTCCACAGGCTTAGCTTAGCTTTGAGACATTGTTTTCGGATATAATTATACATTTTTTGTGTCAAAACAGATAAATAATAATTTGTAAGTCGAATATATATTTTAAAGGTTGATATTAAGTATATTAATCTTAATTCTTTATATCATATTATATTATATTTATATCATATTTGGATTAATTTTATTTTACGGTTAGTATTAAGTATATTAATCTTAATGCTAGTTTTATTTTACAAATATAATAATGTTGTATTAAAAATCATACTCTTTTTGTCCCATAAAAATTGTCTTTTATTAATTTTTTTGATCAATTTTTTTACTTTAACTAATTATTATTTAAAATTTATTAATGATAAAAATATAAAAAAATATATATTTTAAAAACCTCTAATCAAATAGTTTTTAAATAAAAATTTTATAAAAATTAATTATTTAAAATATTTAATATAATTGTAGTTAAAATTTAAAAATTTTGACTTTCAAAAGGCCAATAAAAGGCAATTTTTATGGGACATAGGGTGTATGATTTTACCTAACCCCATTTGTTGAGAAAAAACCCATATGTTTGATTACGCTTAATTATAATAAAATGATAAAATCATAGGGTGCTTAACACTTAATAATCACACTTTTTCTTTTTACATTTTTAATAATATCCTACCGCCTAAATAAAGCATGATTGAGAGAGTTGTTTAATATAATATATAGGTAAAGTTTTGATACACAATGTACAATTAATTTTACACAAGTATGTATATTTACATTATAAAATTTAAATTCTAAATTTTTAACCCTAAACCTAACCCTAAACAACTAAACTCCATACATTAAACTCTATACCCTAAATTCTAAACACTAACCTTAAACCTTACAACCTAAACTCCTAAACTTTAAACCCTAAACTAAAACTCTAACCCCTAAAATTAAAAGGCACATGTAATAGTTTACACAACCTGTGTATCAAAGTTTTTTTTCCATAATATATTACTCAATCGAGAATTTCTTTAATCGATTAGTAGTTGATTAAGGTAGAGGTAACTATTCGATCGAGTCGAGTCAAGTTGACCAAAAAATTTCGAGTTAGTCAAGTTAACAAATTCTATTTTATAACTCAACGTTTACTTGAAACTTTTACGAGTTGAATTTATGAAATTACGATTCAAGTAAGATCAAGTCGAGCTATTTGAGTTTCTATTCAAACTTAATTGTAAATATTTATAATGTTATGGTACAAATTAATTCTAATTTAAACGACTTTCTTTTTTGAACATAAATTTAAACGGCTTTTTATAATCAAATACAATATGCATATATATTTTCTCATATTTTTCGTATGTCATATACATATATCAGGCAAAGTTGAGAAACTTGACTCAAACTTGAAAATCGATCCAGTAATTATTAAAATTTTTGAGTTATTAGAGTCTCATTTTATAACTCAAATTCTATTTAAAAAATTTACAAGTCTAATTTTAAAATTATAATTTTTTATAATTATATTTAATTCATTAGTTAATTAATCTCATTCGAACTCCGAATTAGTTTTTAAAATATTAATAGGACCTGTGTCACAGGCATGTTAGATACTACTTCTCTCCTAGTGTTTCTTTTTAAATGATCAAAGTCTCTGCTTTTCTTGGCTCATGGTTCTGAGTTTCTGACACAGAAAAATTGAGAGAATAAGTGTTCAAATTCCAATTCTTAAGCATATGGGGTGTGGGAATTTCAGAGCTCAGCTCCTGATGTAAACGATTGCATAATAAAAACAACAACAGAATCCCACTTAACCATCAACTTCTACCAGTTCCTCACCTGCTTCATTACAAAAACAGAAGCTTTGTTGGAGCTTCAAATCAAACTACTGAAAAAAAAAACAATGGGGTTCAAAAAAGACAAGTTCTTTTTAACTTGGCTTGCTTTGTTCTTCTTCTGGGTTCCTGCAACTGCTTTGCTTTCACCAAAAGGTGTTAACTTTGAAGGTAAATGTGATTGTTTTTTTTTTCTTACAAAATCTTGGGACAAAGTGGTTGTTTTGTTTGAATTTTGGTTTTGTTTTTTTTACAGTGCAAGCTTTAATGGGAATCAAAGAGCTTCTGGTTGATCCTCATGGTGTTCTTGACAATTGGGATGAAGCTGCTGTTGATCCATGTAGCTGGAACATGGTCACTTGCTCTCTTGATGGTCTTGTCATTGGCCTGTAAGTAGAAGAAAAAGAAAAACACTTGATTTCAGACATAAAAATCACTAACAAAAGACACTAAAGAGATGTTATGATTGTGTTTCAGAGGAGCTCCGAGCCAGAATTTGTCTGGAACTCTTGCACCATCCATTGGAAACTTGACAAATCTGCAGCTAGTGTAAGTGTCAATTTCTGGTTTATATAGTTTCAATGCCTTAATAAATGAAAGTTCTTTTTTTTAAAATTTTGCAGGCTCCTACAGAACAATGATATTTCAGGTCATATACCCTCAGAAATAGGGAAGCTTCCCAAGCTTCACACGCTTGATCTTTCTAACAACAACTTCTCTGGTCAAATTCCCAGCACTTTGTCCCATTTAGAAACCCTTCAATACCTGTAAGCATACATACATACTCATGTATACACACACACACACACACTGAAAGAATATGATGATAATGGGGTTTCCTTTGAATTGGATCAGGAGGCTAAATAATAACAGTCTCTCAGGAATTATACCTTCCTCTTTGGCTAACATGACTCAACTCAGTTTCCTGTAATTCTCTTAAATCCTATGAAATTCCATTTAGTTTTTTTTTTCTTTTACAAACTGATGCATATCAGATTAAGGGCTAACATTTTTTTTTTGCAGGGACTTGTCTTTCAATAACCTGAGTGGTCCCCTGCCAGGATTGCTTGCAAAAACATTCAAGTAAGTTTCAGAATCTATGTATAATATATATATATATATATATATATATATATATATGTTGTTTATTTATATTTGCTTACTATAGTTTTTAGTTGACACAGCATTGTTGGAAACCCATTGATCTGTGCTGCTGGGGCTGAGCAAGACTGCTCAAGAACAAGGCCAATGCCAATGCCTTTTTCCTTAAATAATTCACAAAGTAAGAACTGTTCTTCTATCTTGAACGATTTCTTCATTTTTCCTAAACTATCAATGTCCGATACTTGTGTTTAACGTATAATCTGATGCCATTTTTCTGTACTTGTTAGACTCGCAACCCTCGGGTAGAGCTAAGGGACATAAAATTGCTTTAGCCTTCGGTTCCAGTCTAGGCTGCATCTGCCTACTTGTTCTTGGTTTTGGTTTAGTTCTCTGGTGGAGGCAAAGAAACAATAAGCAAGTATTCTTCGATGTTAGCGGTTAGTGAAAACCGAAATATATATGTATATATGCATGAGAATCATTTAGTTTATAAAAGAAGGACTAATTTGTGTCCATAAAACGTTCTTTTGAACATTTCAGAACAACATAGAGAAGAAATTTGCTTGGGAAACTTGAAGAGGTTCCATTTCAAGGAACTTCAGGTAGCTACTAACAACTTCAGCTGCAAGAATGTAGTCGGAAAAGGAGGATTTGGGAACGTATATAAAGGGTACCTCCAAGACGGGAAGGTAGTAGCTGTGAAAAGGCTTAAAGATGGAAATGCTATTGGAGGTGAAATCCAATTTCAGACTGAAGTTGAGATGATAAGCTTAGCAGTTCACCGCAACCTCCTTCGGCTCTACGGATTTTGCATGACCGCTACAGAAAGACTTTTGGTTTACCCCTACATGTCCAATGGTAGTGTTGCTAGTCGACTTAAAGGTAATGCAACAGCGATCATCGCCAATAATCTTAAATGTTCAAATGAGATTGATTTTACTTGAGAATAATGTTGGTGAGTTCTGTTTTTGCAGCGAAACCAACCTTGGACTGGGGAACGAGGAAAAGAATAGCCTTAGGAACAGCTAGGGGCTTATTGTACTTGCACGAGCAGTGTGACCCGAAGATAATTCATAGGGATGTTAAGGCTGCAAATATACTTCTTGATGATTACTGTGAGGCTATAGTTGGAGATTTTGGATTGGCAAAGTTGTTGGATCACCGGGATTCACATGTGACAACGGCTGTGAGGGGCACGGTGGGGCATATAGCCCCGGAATATCTATCAACCGGCCAGTCCTCTGAGAAAACAGATGTTTTTGGGTTTGGTATCCTTTTACTTGAGCTGATATCTGGATTGAGGGCTCTCGAATTCGGGAAGGCGGCAAACCAGAAAGGAGCTATACTTGATTGGGTGAGCTAATCGAATAAATTCAACTTCTCATAGTGTTCTAACTATGAATCAAATTGCAGAAATCTGACGCACTGAGTGATTGTTATTATTAATTTATTATGCAGGTAAGAAAAGTTCACCAAGAGAAGAAACTTGAGATCCTAGTTGACAAGGACCTGAAGAGCAACTATGATAGGATTGAGCTTGAAGAAATGGTTCAAGTGGCTCTTCTATGCACCCAATACCTTCCAAGTCAAAGACCGAAGATGTCCGAAGTGGTTCGGATGCTTGAAGGGGATGGACTTGCCGAGAAGTGGGAAGCTTCCCAGAAAGCCGAAGCAACCAGGTCAAGAGCCAATGAATTCTCCTCTTCGGAGAGATACTCCGATCTTACCGATGATTCTTCCTTGCTGGTTCAAGCAATGGAGCTCTCTGGACCAAGATGACAAATGGGGAGCAAGAATCATAAATTGTTAAGACACTTAAACAAATCTCATGAGACATGAGTTAAATGGTCATATATGTAGCGTGTTGTATAGTATTATAAAACTGGACACTCTAAAACTATTTCATTTCTGATTGTACAAATTTGGATTAAAAAAAACTGACAACTTTAGGCTCAGTTTTACATTTTCTGCTGCTGGTTAAGTGAAGAATTTTTCTGGATATGTTTCTACAGTGTGTTGCTTGTAATAAAACTGTAATTCAAATGGATTCTGGTTTGCTCCCTAAGATTCATTACTACAGAAGTTTACTGAATTTATGTGCACATGTAATGACATGCATGCATCTATCCATGCATGCGTGCATGCATGGTCATGATTTTATTACATGGAACTTCATAAACTATAGAAATTTGCTCAGTAATGTTATTATTCACATTTCAACAGATAAATATGCATTTGGTGCCCGAATTGTGCTCTATTAACAGGCATAATTTACTAATCTTGAATGAATAAAATTTCTGCTTGAGCGGAGGCTCGTCTAAACCTCAACAGCTCGATTAACATATTCAGTCTTCCGTCCATGACATATACACAAGGCGAGATACTCATTGTCTCGAGTGCTGGCGAATTCGCGAGAAGAAATTTGATGAACCCCATCTCATGAGGCACACTGGACATATCCGTCATCTTCACGAGTTTGAGGTGTTTGAATGTGCAATCCGAAGGGCATTCATCATCCCAGAAATCCAAATCGGGTGCATCTATAGCAGCTAACGTGTTTGAGGAACCCTAAAACAAAACAATGCAGAGATAGCACATGAAATAGGAACATACATCAACCACCGACGAAAATTTAAAACCGTAACACTCACCGAAATTTGAAGTTCCCTTAAATTAGGAGAGTTGGTAATCAAGTGAAGAACAACGAGTATCTCCTTCATATCTTCAAAACTTACTTGATTCAATTCTACTACCTTTAGATGAAGGTATGTAATAGGAAGTCTTCCAAGGTCATTACCTATGCTCAAATACTTAAAAGACAGAAAACTTAACTGACAGTACCTCCAAACAAAGAAAAACTACATAAATCTTAACAATCCAAAGTAGAAATCTGACATAATTTTACCTTCGTGAAGTATATATGCCCGACGAGCCTCTCAAGACGAGGCACACCACCAAGAAACCTGTTAAAGTTGCAGCTCGAGCTTTGCTCAAAGTGTTCAGCTATGTCATCAGTCATGTACATAGCAACCGACATTGCAACTAAAAGCGGGGTATTTTCGAGACAAATGTCTTTGAATTCACCTTCCAGACCCAAATACTTGAGATTCGGAGCACGGATAGTAAGCGCTAGACTATCAAAGTACGACAATGCTAAGCTCTCGAGAAGAGGGCAACTAGATATAAGACTTTCAATAGCCTCAGGGGAAACCAAAACCTGGTGAAGATTAAGACTCTTCAAGCACAAGAACCCTTTAAAACTAGGAGGCGGATCAAATTCGCAACAGTAAAGATCCAAACGGGTCAACTTCTTACAGTTAAAAAGACAACAAGGAACCCTAAACCACTCTCCTTCTCCCAATTCAAGAATCAACTCCTTTATGTCATTCCTCGAAAGGAAAAGTAACCACTGGTCGATATCCGGGCAGCACTGCAAGTGCGTAGCCGTAAGCTGGAACTTATGTATCGGCCCTTGGTGCAAGAAAAGAGTTCGAGTGATGAATTTAACAAGACTATCCTCGAATTTACATTGATCATTCGATAAAATCACACACTTTTCATCAAATACAAGTTGAGTAAGCGATGCCCACTTGTATCTCCATTTACTCGATAAAATGCTAGTTCTAACCGCATTCCGAATCGGCAAACGTGTGAGGATACTTTCTATAATGCTCTGAGGCAAATCGCTTAATAAATCCGGAGCCAAAACGTCACCATCTGCATAATTTAAGTCTATGTATATCAATCAACTGTTAAAGGTTGAAACTTTCTACATAAACTAATAACAGAATAACCCTTAAAGTTTTGATGAAAGATTTTTGGGTAATTTAGTATTAGAAAAATTGGGGTTTTCCCATTAGTTCCATCAGCGAAGAAGAAATAGATCATAACATATGAGATCAAACAAAAATTGACAGAACAGAGTGGCGAAAACGGTGAATACATGAGATTAAAGATTAAAAAGAAAGTGAGAAAAGAAGACTAACCAAGGATAAAATTGAAAACCCAGAGAGAACTTATGGCTTCTTCATATCTGTCGTCATCGGATCACACTGCAGCCAACAAAAGCAAGAGGCTTATGGTTAAAGGTTGAAACTTTTTTTTATGGGAAAAGTTTACAAATAGATAAACTTTGATCAATTATTCAATTTGATAATTTTATTTTTAATTATTTTAATATTATTATTAAACTTTTATTTTGATTCAAATTAGGTATCGACTGTTAACCGCCGTTAAAAGGATGACGTGTTATTATACAAAAACTTTTAACTACCACTCACCATTTTAACGTTTGTTAAGGGGTTAGTGTCTAATTTAAATCGAAACTTAAAATTTAATTATAACATCTAAACAATTAAAAGTTTAATTATCAAATTAAATAATTAACTAAAATTTAGTGATTATTCGTGAATTTTTTTTATTTATTTAAGTGTTGGGTTTTGAGTTGGGAGGTTGGTAGCCCAATTATTCACCGGTAAGGTATTTTTAATAAAAATATTTCGACTAAGAAATACAAATTTGAATCAAATCCCATTGATACAAATTTGAAAAAAAAAACAAATCTGATTGATTCGTATAATTTTTTAATAGTTTTAAATAGTACTTATTTGAACTCAAATTTTCTAGGACTGAGATCAACTACTCTTGTGTAAATTTAAGATAATTTTAAGTTTTATATCCTTATTAATATTATTGATTTATAATTTTAGTAACATACTACTATCATACATGCTACTCGTTTATTATGATTTTAAAAGAGAAAATATGTAGTGAAAATTTATTTTTCACGAACATTTTCAATTTAATATATAAAGATTTATGTGTAAATATTTAGAATTTAAAGTTTATAGTTAAAATTTAAAGCTTAAAATTCAAGAATTGTAGTTTAGAATTAAGGTTAGGAATTTATATTTTAATTTTTAAAATAAAAATAGATATGGTTGTGAAATATTTTGTCCACTTCATCCACTGATTATGTAAAACTTGTTTTCCCTAAGCCAATCTAATTTAAAATTTAAAAGTTAAGTTTAATTTTTTAGAATTTAAGAATTTAGTTTTAGTGCTAGAATTTAGATTTAATGTTTACGGTTTAAGATATAGAATTTTAAGTTTAAAAATTTAAATTATAGTTTTTATAAGACTGAAATATTTTTTTTCCATTGCGCATGAAATAAAATTAAGTAGAGAATAAATGTCACAAAGGACTAAAAGAGACTTCTGCCAACACCCCCAAAATGGCTAAGCAAGAAGTTCCCACGAAGTAAACAAAGAAAGAAATGCCCCAAGACAAGAGTAATGCTGCAAAAAACAAGCAACACTTTGGTGGGACAAAAGAAAATCTTGGAAAAAAAGACATTAAATGTGTGCAAAATTACGATCGAATCAGCCTCGGGTTAAAATGCCCCTATATAAGATGATTCCCAGACCGCCAATTGCCAATGTTGTTAAAATTAGAGGAACTTTAATAGGATCTCGATCTACAGCCGCCGTGTTTTTCTTTCTTGTATTAGCTTGCTGTGACCTATCCCAGATTCTCTCATGAAGGAGATTACGAAGGTTGTCTAACTGATGCATGATCTGTCGTTGTCCACGCGCAATGCTGGATATCTGCTTTGCAAACAGCACAAGAATGTTTGGACAGTTAAAATCAATCCATGTACTTCACAGCAGGTGTAACACTACTTGCATTAGAACTATGAACTCCCGGTCAGTCGATGACTGTCAAGGGAAAAACCGATCTCACACGTTATGGTAAATAAGTCTCATGGCTTTATAAATAAGTCCTACCCCTATAGAGATGTCTTTTCTCAAAAGATAAAATCATGAAGACAGCTCCGAATTCTCGAACCGGACAGTACCTCATAACGAGTATAATTCAAGAACATGTGACATCTAGAATAAAAGGGCATAAGGAGACCAGTTATAGTACCTCTTCCATTATAGGTGACTCCTTAGCCAGCTGGGAGGATGATAAGGAATTGGGCATGATGGAACCGTTTCCTAAACCGTTGATGAAGTGAGAAGTTGGAGCAGAGCCATTGCAAGATTCGGCTTGAAAAGCCAAGTTTTGTTGGCTGGAAGTAGAATTCTTGATGGCTAGCTTGGAATTCAACTCTTCAACTCGCGTCGTAAATTCATCCATTCTATCATTCAGAGAGGATATCTGTTCTGAAAGCTGAGTGATGACTCCCTACAAAGTGAAGAAGAGTGATACAGTAGAAATAAGTTGCCAAAGCATTTCACCGGAAAATTAGCATAAGATCATGCACAAAGCTATAAGAGCTATCAAAAAACCTCGTTTGCTATAGCCGACTCTGAATTTCGCTCACCAAACCTCCGGTTGTTCACATTATATCCAGCAAAGTTTGACATATTCTTCTCCCTTTGCGTTGAATACGAATGTGACATACCACTGTTGTCATTAGCAAACATTAACTCTATTTCGTAACTCATATAGGATATTTAACAACATTCTTATGCTGCAGAAAGAGATGTATCTTATGTCTGTCTGTACCTTTTGAGATGCCTATTTCTCAAGGCAACCCTATCCACAGAGGCTCGCAGGAGTGCTTCTTTGGGGCTTGACACCAGATCCTCATCTAGGCTGAGCTTTGTCTTCAAATCCTCAGGTAGGGCCTGTCCAATAATTACGTGAGGGTGACTAGCAGACTAAAATTGAAAAAGATGGTACCAGGTTTTGAGGGGCTTCATACCATAACCTCATTCACAAGCTTTTCCAATTGGATTTGTTCGATATAGGTACGTGGAATATAAAAACCTTCTAAACCAAGCTGCTCAGCAACAAATTTCACAACTGAGCGGTCTCGTCCTTGCACCTATTTAAGAATGTCAAAGTGCAATGATAAGTACCGGCCAATAAACAATCTACAAATAGATGGTTTAGCATTACTTAAAGATAATAGATTACCATATCATTTTGAAGAAAAAATATGCTCAATGTTTTAAATGAAATAAAGCATCAAAGTGTGAATCGTAATAAACCACACATGATTTTTTAAACTTTACAAAAGAAATCTTGAAAAGTAGACAAACTATAAGGAAAAGTTCAAGTTCAAATATGAAGAAAAAAAAAACATTTCCAAAACAGAGTTGTTAAGACATAATTCAAGTGAGCAAATATGAGTTCTACTGGAAAAAAGGGTTCCGAAAGTACATTAAAATACAACATTTTAGTAGTAAGAAAATTTCAGATTCCCACAAATACCTGAACATATTGACGATTTAGTTGTTCTAGCCAATCAATTTTCACACAAACTCTATCATCGGAGAATACATGGCTGTTTCTTTTAAGGATGGTTACTATTGTATAACCCAAGGCCATTAGCCCACCAAGAAGGCGCACACTAACTTCAAATGTAATTCTTGGAGATATGACAAATGGAATATCTGTTACCCATTCCTGAAAACAAGTATCACAAACTATCAAATCAGACTTTCTTGAGTTGGTAGTGTCTTAAAAAAACATATTAGGGAAAAAACAAAGAACTTCAATCCAACATACAAACTCAAAAAGTAATAATACAGGACTGTATTGTTATTTTCTTCGTCAGATAACTTCATCAAGATCTATCCACCACTTAGCCATCTTGACTTGCATGCAGATGTTGAACACGTGTGAAGCCAGACATTTTATTTTTCATAATTAATATCAGCTTACAGCAGGTACATACTTTCTCAATATATCTACAGTTAGTGTCCTATAAAAATCGTAGGTTTAACTGCTGTGCTGTAATGCATGATTTATAGAACCAGTGAAACTGTTAATCACTAATGAGAAATTGAGCTTACATCTAAAGGGGCTCAAACTCATGATAATAAGAGGCAGAAATCAGAGGGACGAACCTCAAACATGAGACTGTATTTTCCATCTTTATTCCGCATCCGCAGATATGATTGGGAAGATTCGGGATCTTCACCAGGAGGTAGAAGGTATATATCATAAGTCTGCTCCTCTGTCTCTATATGATCTTCAGATAAGACACTCTTAATTTGATCAACTGTTAACTTTCTTGCTGACTACAAATAAAAAAAAAGGTGCAAGAACATATAAGGACGTGCATACCAGGGTGTACCAATAAGTACAGTCACCAGTATCATATAATTAGTGGCGAAGAAACAGCAGAAGAGATCGGTGCAAATAGTAACCTTTAAGATATAAGTAGGACTTTGAAATCCGGTAAATGGGTTGAACTTGTTAATGATTTTTATTTGTGCTGTTTGGAGATCTGGCTCAATGTACGCCTTGTACATTGGATATACCTGTATAAAAGAAAACATGCTGAGTTCTACCCTAGAAAGCAAAGTTAGAGCATAGAAGTAGAATAATCAAATTTTACAAAACAACAATAGGAACGCCTTTTCTCTATCTTACGTACTAAATTTAACCCAAAAGGGAGACGAGTACACCATACAGTTTCCGATATTTGATGGATGATTTCTTCAGGTTCTTGGCCAGCACGATGTATGTCTCGTAGGACTCGTTTAACAAGGTCAAAGTGAACTCCACCTGTCACAGATACTCGAAGATCCAGCATAGGTCGCAACTTCTCGCTCAAAGCATAGATGCCCTCAATAATTACAATGCGGGAGCTAGGAACTTCCAGGGTCCTGTCATAAAAACAAGCTAGGGTTAAATATAAAATCTACTTCGTAAATATGAAAGCACTATCATCTATCTGATAAAGTATCCATTTTATACTATGGTTTAAGAAGGCAGTAGATCCTATTCTATACACTACATTGATCGGGACTTATACATTTTACAATGAAATGTTATTACTATAACCATTATTTTTCTCTGGCATACCTGCAAAAAATTAACCCTTTAGAGCTTTTTAAGCAAATGATAGTACTGAGAAGCACTAAATGAAGGAGTTCTCAACCTGTATCCCACTCGGGAACTAGCCTTGAAATCATAGATGGGAACCTGAACTTCTTTCCCTTCCTTTAAATCACGAAGGTTCTGGAGCAACGTATCATAATCCGTCAAGCGTGGATCTGTTATTTAAAAGAATCAGAATAATGTCACTTTACTACTCTGCTTGCTCTCAGTTAAATCCACAACATCTAAACCGAACATGTAGATAATCAAATAAAACTATAAGGCAATAAGCATATGTATTTTATATTCAAATGAAAATAAGCCACATTAAACAACATACCTGATATTGCACCATCTTTTGAGGCAAAAACAAAGGATAAGAACAACTCAAGTCGACACAAAAATAAACAATAGTTATAGTTGCCAACAAACGAGAGAAAAGACGAGTTACCATCATAGTTGCCATCAACAATTCTACTAGCTTCGTTATAGTTGTCCATTGATATGGTGGCAATGCTGGGCATGAAGTTGAGTATCTTTTCTGTAAATACAGACTTCCCTGCTCCAGAAGGACCCGCTAATCCTACCAATATTATTCCATCATTTTTTTGTGCTGCCAACAACTGGCACGCACGGATGACAACAAAAAAACCCTTCTCGAAAGACAAAGGTTCTTTGATTGAAACAATCTCATGGCGATCACAATCCTTTCTCTTGACCAGCCGAACTTGATCTTTCAAGAGACCAGCTCCTTTATGCCTTGCTTCAATACTAGAAGCATCTTGAGGCATTGTACGACGGCTCTCTCTGGTATCCGTTACGAAAAATAAACAAATAAGAAGCAGGAACAAAAAAATTTATAGTATAGCTGTGTGGCTTGTAAGACACTGAAAATACTTCAAGGTTCAATGATCCAAGTCCCAATCTCAATTAACATATACAGAAATTGCATAGTTTTGAGGTTTCAACACATAAATTGTCATAACATAAGTTAAATTGCATGATGCCAGATCATGTAGAATTGGTCATTTAATGCTCTTTTTTATGTATGTTAAATAGAAAAAACATATGGATACAGCAGTAAAGAGTTATATGGAAATAAAAGATTTTACCAAATGAGAGGGAAATCAATATGATTGACTTAGTATACCCTACTAATCCATAAAAGAGAAAATCAAAGCATCAAAGGCAACCTTGATAAGATAAAAGCAAGCAACTAATTTATCAATAAAAGATTACAGAAAACATATTATCCCCTCGAATTGCCAACTGACACGATTCTCGGTGGTACCAGTCATTAATATTTCATTTTCCACCACTAAAACCCAACAAAAAAAGATACCCAGATTACATAATAGCAAAAGAAACAACACCCAGATTCCAGAATTAATGAAAAATAACTGAAAATATTTGGCATTGATGACGAGTGTACTCACCGAGTCAGACCAAATGAGTCTCTTTTTCAGTTTTTTAAAAGCAATTGAGCTCACCGTTTCTCCATCCACATAAAAAATGGCTATTGTTCTATATTTCTTTCCCGGAATACAAACAAATGTGATTTTCCGGGATTCTCTTTCTTAATTTTCTGGGAAGTTGGGAATTCTGGAGAAACGCCAAAGTAAACAAAAAAGGGATAAACTTTTTCGAGAATGGATTCACATAAAAGCAAAAGGAGAGATATTTAACAGTTAAAACTCGCTCAATCAGAAGAAGCCAAGTTTTTCATATACATACATACATATATATATGGATTAAATTACAAATACAAATACAAATACAAATAATACATTAAAACGAGAGATTAAATCGTTGGGTTGCCACTCACTCAATCAGAGGAAGCCAAGTCTTTCTATCTCAAATGGACTCTGTCTCCCTCTCTCTGTTTTATAACTGTTTACAATTTGGATTGGCGGTGATGGCAGAAGGCGGTAGGAGTTGGAGACTGGACCATCGTATATATACATACACAATAATATCTTCCTCAGTATTTCAAATGATGAAAAATTATCAATAAAATGTTGTTATCCCCGATCTAAAAAGTTTATCTATAAAGTAGGGTAGGTATTCGATCGAGTCTAGTAAAAAAATCGAGTTAGTTGGATTGACGAGTCTTAATTTATAACTCAAATTTTATTTGAAATTTTTTCGCATTTATGAAACTCGAGTCAAGTTGAGTTAAGTTGTTCGAATTTATGTTCAAATTTAATTGTAAAACATTTATAATGCTATGTACTAATTAATTCTAATTTAAACAATTTTCTATAACCATGTACAATATACATATATATATATATTTCTATAACTCAAAATAGAGAATTTGGGTTGTGGTTTAAGCTTTAGGAGTTTAGGTTGTAGGATCTAGAATTTAAAGTTTATGGTTATAATTTAGGTGTTAGGTTTAGGAATTTATAGCTTATATATAAAGGTTTGTGCAAATTTTTTTACTTGTGTATCAAAATATAAATATATATAAGGAAGAATTGAGAAATTTGACTCGAACTTCAAAACTGATCCACTAATTACTAATAAATATTTTGAGTTATTTCAGATATTTAAATTTCTATTTTATAAGACAAGCTTTATTTTAAAAAAAATTTGAGTTAAGTAAAAATGATTAGAATTTTATATCAAATCAAATAATTTAATTTTTTGAGTCAAATTTTACAATCCGATACTATAAAGTATGCGCGCACGGTTAAAAGAAATAGGACAAATAGTAACATAAAATCACATTACATGTTTAAAATATCAATAAAATATAAATATTATATTAATAAATAATTAAAAATTATAGATAGAATACATGTAAATAGGGTAAACGAACCAAACGTTCAATGAACTGTTCAATGAGAAGTTCGTTTATTTATTAAACGAACAAATATGAACAAGATTTTTTATTCGTTTAATTAAATGAACGAACACGAACAAATTGCTCGTTCGTTCATTTATGTTTGTGAACGTTCGGTAATTCGTTCATTTATGTTCGTTTAAATTTATTCATATATGTACATTTATATTTATTATTTTTCATAACAAAAGTATTGTATTTTTTAAAAAATAAATTTATTTACATATGTTTATTCGTTTATGTTCGTTTTTCATTTTAACAAACGGATATAAACGAACACGAACAAGATGCATTCCTTAACAAACGAACACAGACAAAAATTTATGTTCTTTTAGTTATTTGCATTCGTTCATTTGTTCGGTTAAAATTAAACAAATGAACATACCCTCGTTCGGTTCATTTATAGGCCTAAGTCTAAATCTTGACAAAACAATTTTTAAAATTTGGAAGGATTTAATTAAAACTTTTGAAGAGTTCAATCTAATTTTTTATAAAAAGATAGAATTTAATTAAAATTTTTGAGATTTAATAAGATTTTTAGAAAAAATAATTAAAAATATTTAAAATTTTTAATGACCAACTATTAATTTTTGAAAATTGTAGTGGCAAATCCACCCCTAAATTGAAGAGTCGTGAAGGATTTTTGTTCAAATGCAAAAAGAGAACAAAATAAAAATAATAAATGTAACATGTTTTATTTGCCAAGATGTAATACACGTTTTATTTAAGGTTTTAAATCGACATTAGATGTTAATTGAAAATTTAATATCGAATTTAAATACGAAAATGAAATTGCGTTATGTTTATATATTATATTCTTATATCGGGATTCGAATTCATACAAGATAAGATAAAATAATCATTCTTATCCACTAAATCAATTAATGGGTCTCAATTTTTGATTTTTCTCTTATTTTCTATTCATAATAATTTTATATATTATAATTATATTTAAGATAGGCTTAATACTAAAATAAGTGTCCAAACTATCTCGTTTTTTCCTTTTAGTTGTTTAAACTTTTTTTTTGCCTCGTTTTCCCTTTTGTCAAAGTAAGTGCCTCAGTTTAACCTTAAAATGGACGATAGTTTGAGCACCTAAAAGGGATGAAAAAAGTTTAGGCACCTAAAAGGAAAAAATAAGAAAATTTAGGTACCTAAAAAGAAAAAAAAAATTTAGACACTTTAAAAAAAAACTGGATAGTTTAAACATTTTAAGACATTACATATTTATATGTACCATTTTTCAATTCATTAAAATGTTTTAAAGTTGCAAGGAAGTATGCCAACCTTTGGAAGAAAAAAACAATTGTATTCGAGTACAAATCTAAAATAATTATATTTAAATATATTTGAGGCATTATATTTTTAAAAGTTACTGCTGAGAGACTTATTCACCAAAAGTAAATGTATGACACGGGTTAATTTAGATAATAAAATTTTGAAAAACTAAGAAGAGCAAAAAAAAAAATAATAATTTATAGATACGATGATTCAAACCACTCAAAGATATTTAAGGGCGTTAGATTTTAGAATAGAAAAACATAAGTTTGATGATGTCCATTTTCAAAGTAGAACGTTCCAATAATTAGAAAAGGAAGTCCATACTGCTCTCTCCATGAATTGTCAAATCCTTAGTGTTTCAAGTGTTTGACTAAATTAAACCAATCAATATGATTTTCCTTTGTGTAGCGGATCGAAATTCTAAAATAAATTTTTTAATATATTAGTATAATTATATAATAATATATATTTATATTTTTTAATTATTTGATAATATATACGCACATAGCTAAGTGTTCGAATTATCGCCTAGTAAGAATATCACCATACTAGGGTCGTTTGTTGGGTTTCAAAACAAAAAGTTAAAAGTAATGAAAATATACTCTCTATATATATAATTATATTTCGATTTAGAATATGGGTAAAAAAATTACATAAATTTTTATATTTAAGTTATAAGATTTAAAATTTAAATAGTATATTTTAAACTATAAACTCCAAATAGATAAAAATTGTTAAAATAAAAATAATATTTTTTTTTGTAAATAATAAAAATATTATTATTATTATACAGATCATGCCGTTTTTTTTATACGAACCATAACATGTTCTTAATTAATATTTAAAAAATGAGTAGTTTTAGGGAGGAAGCAATCACCTGGACACACGTTTGCAATAAGAGTTTGACTTATCATTTGTACCGTTTTTGTAGATTCAAGTCAGCAACAACCTTTGCCCTCAATTCAAACCACATTAAAATTGTATTCGCGTACCCGTCACATTCAATATTTATCTTTTCAAGTATTTTGAAAACAAAGCTTCTAAAGATTATATTAAAAAAAACTTCTAAAGCTTGCGTTTTTAAAATTATTTTTAAAACAGTTAATTGAGTTTAGTTCGATTGACATTATCACCAATACGATATATATGGGGACATAAATTTGAAGAAAAAAACTTTGATACACATACAGTGTAAACTTTAGTTTATGTGTGTCTTTTAGTTTTAAGGGTTATAGTTTTAGTTTAGGGTTTAAAGTTTAAGGGTTTAAAATTTATAGTATATGGTTTAAGGTTTAGAGTTTAATTTTTTAGGGTTAAGGTTAAGAATTTAGAATTTGACTTGTATAGTGTAAATATGCATACTTGTATAAAATTAATTTTATGTATCAAAATTTTATCCAAATTTGAATCCTAAGAAATATACTCATTAGAAGAATTTTTATCTTTAATGTTTCTAATTCAATATAAAACAGCCTAAAGTCCGAAACCGAAAACGGCCAACTAACGGAAAACTTGCCATTGGGTTAATAATATTTTATATGTGGGAATATATTTCATGCATTGACGTTAAAATTTTTTTTCTACGGCGTTGATTTTAGAGTTTATATATTTAATTTAGGGTTTATAGTTTAGGCTTTATAGTTAGATTTAAGGTTTAAACTTAGTGTGATATAGTTAAAGATTTAAGTTTTAACTTATAAACCATAAATTCTAACACAACTCTTAGATTTTAAACTCCTAAACTAAATCTCTAAACTCTAAAATTAATATATTTGTAAGATTTTTTTTTACCACCGGTACTTGATATAATTACCCTCCATCTATTGAGTACTCAGACAAGTTGCAAGGTAATGTAAAGTCAAAATCTGGTAATTGATTGGACCTAACCATGAAAAAAGTGAACTAAAATGAAGAATAAGATCCGGTAAAAAGATATGCCATAACAATTATTGTGACAAGGCTGTGGTCCTTAAGGGTCCATGTTCCTTGAGCTGTCGGGTTCCCAAAAATAAAGCCTTACTTTCTTGGCTATTTTTGGAGATATATTTCCCATAGCAATACATATATATATATATATGTGTGTGTATAATATATAGGTAGTTTATGCATATATCATGTATATAGTTAGGCAATGGTACTTGTCCATGGACACTGTCAGTGAATCAAACACGGTTCTCGGTATTAAAATAATCGGATTCGAGCCAACAATCTAATGTCAAAAAACAATCACCCTTTACTAAAAATCTGCTCAGTATGGAGGACACCTGAATCTACAATTAAGTGATGAGCTTCAGTTCAGACAAAAGAAACATTACGAAACCGAATCCATGGGCAAACTCTCAACTTGGTTGCAGGGTTATGTTTGAGGTGATGAATTACAGTTCCATGATAAATGTAGTTTTACAACAAATTGCCTGTGAGCCTGTAGAAGCTAACCCCAATATTGTGAGCCAGCGGAACTCTCTGAAATGTTTTCGTAACTCGTCACAGTAATGACATAAAATACTTGCACCTCCATAGAGACGCAAGTATACCCATTCAGCTTAAAAGAATATCAATGGCTAAAACCCCATCCGTTATCCATCTGCAGAAGTACACGAACAAGAGACTGTTGCATCAGTTTACAGAGAAAGTATAGTGAAAACCGAAACTTTTCACAAAAGGGATGTGTTGTCACACATCGAATACTTGTTTGAAACGAGGGCTTTCTATGAGTCGTTTGTGTAATATATATATATATATATATGAGCAACATGAGGCTTTCTTTTTGTATAGTTCGGGTTGTCACTAAAACTAAGAGTTTGGAACAATATCGATATACGTATACCACATGAATAATGGGAAGTATACAGCTTTCAAATATAAAAAGATTACCCTTTCACAAGTCCTGCTAATGCAGTATTTCTTCTTTTCAGATCAATCTTCATGTTCATCTTCAGAATCTGCATAAGATAATAAAAGGGCAAAATGACGATTGAAGATAAAAGAGCTACAAAGTGAAAAGAAAGCCAGTTAAAAGCAGATACCGTAAATAGTACATAAGCCGGTCGGTAATATAAATACATATATATATATGTCAGAAATGCTGTCCTTACCAGATCTAACATCTTCACTGAGCTTGCCTCTCGCTTGGATTTGTTTGACAAGCATTCGATACATAAGTACCCACCAATAAATATGAAGAACCAGCAGGCAAAATAGGAGTGTGTTGAACAGATAATAACAAATTGGTCCATCTACTGGATGCTTTTCCTTGTCCAATGTCAGGAGAACTTCATAACTGCAATAGACGAAGAGAACAAAATCAGAAATGCGAACTTAAAACCCCGGAACTCATCGGTCCCAGAATGATTATAATGAACCCGAGTAAAAAATCCTTTATACATTGGAGCAAGCTGATGGTAAAAGGGATCCATTTTTAACCATATACTGGGGGGGGGGGTTAAACCTTCAATGGTGAGAAATGTGGAGTCCTTTATTCAGTGTATTATCGAAGTTTCTAACTCATTTCAGAATATCTATAGAGATGTCTGAATATTAATTTAACTGTAATGGGAATATTCCAATCTCTATATAGGAAGTAAGAATACATGAATCGATTCGGGTGAGGTTCTCAAGTTCTTAAGAAGAAACCTTATAGAAGTTGAGCAGAATTTCAGACATGAATACGAACCTTGTACTCCAGAGGATCCAGAAAGGGTAGTAAATGAGGCGCAGTAAGACCCAAGACAAAACAAAAACTAGAAATGCAGCGCTAGCAAGAGTTTCAGCACCACTATATTTGCTCATCTTCCCTATCTCGAGAAATACATCGCTAGCATCATGGATTGCCAAAACAACCGAACCAACACGACTGAATCTGCAAGAAACTGGCATAAGAAAAGAAACAACCATTCTATAACATTTTAAAAATCTACAAGCCTAATATCCTATATTAGGGTAAGAAAGAACCTGTCAAGGCGTACCTAAATATGTAAGATAACACGATGAGGATGACAGTTGCAACATGATGACCCATTGAGACTCCAAAGTCAGAACGCCTTGTTTCCCAGAAAATCAAAGCGAATATAGAGTACGCATAAAATCCAGCAACATACATATAAAGTCCCTTTAACTTCAATCTGGAAAAGAAACATAATAGATCCTCATAACTCTTAATGTATAATAAATGCAAGGATATCTTTAAGCAAGAATTGATTGAAGAGAAAGGCACAAATATATCTATTGTTGAAGTCGATGATGCTTACTTGATTTTCTGATCAGGCCAGACCTGGTCTCCAGGTCCTACCCAAAAGTTTCTGGTATTTCTAAACCAGGGCTCGTTGTAAGTTACATAGAGAGCCAGAACCTCAGCTGAAAGATAATAAATGCATTTCCAAGCAGACTCCTTAAATTTTCTAATCTTCTTCCTTTTCTCTTCTGTATTGCTATCCAGCATCTCATGTCCCTTCCCAAAAATCAACCGCCTTCCGACTTTCTGAAACCATGTAGGATGCTTTCAAAAGGGTGACAGAAAAAAGGGAGGAGACAAAGGAGAGAATAGACCAAACTTGCTACACACACAGATAGCAACTATATTACATAAAAACAATATGCCAAGCCATATTCTTAAATGTACTGCATTTATGCTTATTCTTATCAACCATGAAACTTTTATCTGGACTTGATTATCGCCTTACTTTATAATTGATTTTAAGTCATTTGCAAGTAAATTGCAATAAACTGTATCCCTATGCGGGAAAAGTTTCAAACTTTAGTCTAAAAACTTATATATAAACACAAATAGCACTAGCATTTACACAAAATAATCTTAAAGCAAATCCACTGCACAAGCCCACACAATAAAGTCACCTATTAACAGGAGGATACCAGCATTTGAACTTGCTATCATGAAAGTAAAGACATTTAAGTATTTTTTAGTGAAGGAGCTGACTTCTAAAATTCCAGAAAATTGTAAAAGAAGAATCTTTTGTTTGATGAAAAATCCATGAACATACAAGATATGTTCAAACAACTACCTCGGCTGAAGCTTTACTAATATATAGTGGTATGTCAAAACAATAACACGACACTAATTTATTACTTGAAGCCCTAAGGAGAGCCAATCACAAAAGAACTAAATTTTAGTAATCGTCGGGAATGACAATCAAACTGCTTCATTTCCAAGTGCCAAGCGCCTTAAAACAAAAAATTATCATTTCCACTTATTTACATTTCCTCCTGGCATTAATCAGCCCATCAAATATCTAGGTAGACTATGCAGAGCTTGAACCAAGCTATAGCTGATATAGAACCAAAACTCAGCTAAACATGTAGCAAAAGAAAGATAACTTTCAGCGTGTCTTAGAAGATACAAATTGATAACTGAAAGCAAGTTTTTCAGAGTAAAAACTAGAAATTTGAGAACACATTCGGAGTAGGTCCAGAGTTCAAACTACCATATCTTATCTTCTAATGTCAGCAACGTAAACGAGTGCTTGTCAACAACATAATTTTAGTTTGTAGGACAATGCAATGGTAAGACAACCTAAGACCAATCGGGACAATACGGTGCCGGAATCTGGAAGTCAAGTATTCAAACACCAAAGGGAAATAGGATCTACAGTAAACTTTGGCATAGTTGAGGGAAGGAGAGCTATACCCCATCGTCCATTGAGTAGCCCAAAGAGAAACTTAGATAAAGAAAACACCAATACCAATGTATTTGCATAGACAACAAAACTCTCATTATAAGTTAAACGGATTACATTAGTGAAAAGTACTGAAAAAGAAAATTTGCTCAAATGATCCTCCATATCTCACTCTTCATTCAAATTCCTAGTTTTCTTTTAAATTCATTTCTATTTCATACTTGATTCATTTTAATACCAAACTGAACTCTTTACACTTCGACTCTACCAATCTTCTTGAGCAGCATAAAAGTACATGTAATACCATTCACTTGCAGCAAAAAACAAGATGCAGCTAGAACAAGTAAAAAAGCACATGATTCTTATATGAGCCAATCCTAGAACAACAAAAAAAACCCATCAAAGCAATTCAAAAAAGATAAAAAAGCAACATCAAATGCACCAGAAAGAAACAAAATTTCAAAACTTTTTTACTTTTTTTCATTTAAAGCAATGAAAAAATCCAATCAAATGGGTAAAAGATATAAAAGAAGAAGAAGACAAAGAAAAAACCAAGTACATCGAAGACGAATCTATCGAGAAAGAAACGAACAGAGGGGAAAAACAGAGCAAAGAGAGGAAGGACAATGAAATCTCCATATGCAGGGTAAACTTCTTGTTCCCAGTCGATTGATTCGATAAAATGAATCGAACCCATTTTTTATCAGCGATCTTCGATCCAAAATTTTTCTCAGGAAACAATCAGAAAAAAAAAATGAACAAGACAAAGGATGTGAACTGTTGATCACATGCACACAAAGTCATACAAGGTCCTCGGCTTCTCTGGTTTCTATCTTTTATTTTACTTTATGTATAGTTAATTTTGCCGCCAGTCCCTATACTATTTGGACTTTTAAAATTTAATTCTTTTGCTTTTAATTTTAAGAATTTAATCTATTTTTATATTCTTTTGCCTCTCTGTTTCTTGTCATGATTATGTTAAATTTAAATATACCGTATTTTTGAACTAAAAGTGAACATTCGAAACTTAAAACAAGATCATTGCATTACACAAAGGTAAGGAGGGCAATACAGTTTTTTTCAACAATATTTTGAATGACATCGAGAATATTTCGTGAAACTAACAGGTAAGTCATGTAATTTTATCAATTCATCTGCAACCATGTTTGCTTCTCATTTGATGAGCTTGAAGTTGGCATATCAACTTTTATTTGTAGAGGGAGCCAATATATGGAACTGAGTAGATAGGACTCGAGCAAACAAGTTCTTATCAAGATGCTAACAAGTATTCAACCACATAAATTAACTCATTTTGACGTCCCATGTAAATTGAGTGTGATCTTGGTTCAGTTTTATTCTAGGTTAACTCTCGCCATGTCACATGGGTCCTGTCTAAATTTTTTCTTGTCAAGATTATATTGTATTTGTGTTTTGCAATGATTAATTTTGTCTGTATTAATTCAGATATATTATCTTTATAATTACCAATCAATATGAATGTAATTGCACCCCTTTTTAAAAAAAATCAAAAAATCAATTATCAATATTTTCAGATGAACATTAGTTTTTTTATCATTCTATTCGAGTACAAATAATATTTGTGTTCGATTTTAAATATGGATAAATTCACGTACACTAATAAACTAAAATATTCTAACTCAAATCACATAGTGGAACACACCATCTTTTACCACCGAGATCACTCATTGGTTGAGTTGAACTTTAATTTTTCAAACCAAACAAATAAAAAAATTAAACTCTTAGGGTTAAAAGTAGGGAGACTAAATTTCAGAAGTTCAAAGAGTATAGGGACTGAGGGATGGAATTATACCTTTATTTTAATGAAACGAAAGGAAAAAAAAAAGTATGAAAGCCAAAAGCTGATGGCGAAAATAATGAATGAGGAAGAATAAATTTATTGTCTCAGTATTAATGCCCCTTAGTTTTGTTAGATTTTCCAAATTGCCACTCATTTTTCAGTTCACTTACTTTGTACTCAATCGTGAATTTAAGTTAAATTAATGGGTGATTAATGAAATTAATTAACAATTTTTTATTGCCCTCTTGGCTCTCATGATTTTGGTCTGATTAATCTGGACTGATCCGCATCGCACACTTAATTTTGGTGGGTAAATCTTTCAGCGAAGATTTTCTACATATATTAAGCCTTGAACTCAATACACACTTAAGCAATAATAAATTACTTATCATTTGAATCAACTCGTTGGTTAATTAAACATTGATGCTAATTTCCTATGATAGTACTATTGTACAATAATCATTGAAGCAAAATAATATATTATTTGTTGGTAAGCATTGGATCTTATTTTTTTAGGAATTCAAATAATTTATAGACTAAGATATTATGAATTTATAATTATTGTCCATAAAGAAAAAAAAATCGGGTGTGTATTGTAATCACTCATTTTTACTTAAATGTATTACTATTGCATGTATATTTATTATATGAATGTTACTAATATAAGGTGTGTGCATGTATAAGCTACGTGTACGTATTAGGGTCGTATGTATGTCACGTATGTATCTAGGGTATAAGCGTATGTAGATGTCATGTTAATTATACATATGGATACTAGAATATTATTAATTAATGACTGTATAATATGAAATATATATTTTCGTATGTACATATACAAATTATTATAATTATTATTATTATTATTAGTGGTGACTAAATGTAAAATTAAATATATATATTAAGCCCAAGTAAAAGTCCGAGTCCAATTACAAAAATCCAATTACAAAGCCCGTTTGGCCCAACTCAAATCCTATCTAATTACAATGCGCGGGGTAACTATGGGCCGTTGGATCAAGATCCGATCCAACGCCCACGATGCAACGAAGGTTAAAAATATCCGCCAGCGCGTACTCCTCACGCGTATGGACCGCTCGAGTGCCACGCGCGACGCTTTATTATCCCACGCGCGCGTAAGATCCACGCGTTCGACTCCTCGATCGCGTGCTCCACGTGGCGAAATCGCCGTTTCATCGGATCGAGGCTTCATCCAGCCGATCGTTCTTCAAGCCATCTCATCTCGACCGTTAGATCGATCCGATCTAACGGCCGAAAATGCGTCTCGCCTCGGGCGAAAATGGCCACACCGCCACCGCGCCGATATTCATTGATCCTGCGTTGATTATGCCAAAGACAACAAGCAAATGTCGATCCGGAAAAGAAGATACAAGTTGCAACCAAAATACGTAGATAGTGGTATATATGAAATGGGGCATTGTAACGGGAGTTTTTAGAGAGAACGGCAAAAAAAAAAAAGAGAGAGTAGTAACACAAAAAAATGAAAGTTTTGTAAAACCAAACTTGTAACTACCAAGAAATCGGAAGGCAATCCAGTGGTAATTTTTTGCCTTTTTTTCTTACTTTTCCCTTGCATGCATATACTGAAGTACAAAAAGAAAATAAAAAGAAAACAAGTAAAGAAGTCTTACCGGCTTTGTCCGTGTCCGTGGGTCTTCCTTCCTCTCGTGACAAGCCTTTCGGCTTCTACAAGCCGATCTGTGAACAAAGGGAGGGGAAGACCCTTTGTGGTCTCGTTTTGACCTAAAGAAAATATATTTTTTGGGTTCGTATTTCTTAGATCTAGGGTAAATAAAAGGGATCCTTTGAATCCAACCATGGATTCATATTGAGGACGACAAGAGGAAGGTTTTGGTGTATTTCGAGGAGTCCACCGGCCACGGTTAGCGGCGGGAGAATACGGCGGCCGGGCCGGGATTCGGGTTTCTCAAGAACACTTGAGAGAAAAAGATGAGCGTGGGATATTTGGAAACCAAGAATGAAACGAAAAATGGGAAAATTTGGTTTCGCCTGAAAATAGCCGTTATATAGGTGTTATTATTTTACTAAATGGGTAAATTACACACTTAATCCCACCGCGTTTTCAATATTTTCATTTTTGTCTTGCCGCATGGTATAATCACACCAGTCCCCGAGTTTCCAAAAAGTCACAATTTAGTCACTAAATTACACCCGATCACTTCGAATGGTAAAATTACGCCTTAATCACCCCGCGTTTTTGAAATTTTCATTTTGAGTCCGCCCCTTGGTATAATTACAACTCGGGTCTTTGTAGGTTTTTATTTGTTTTTCGATTTCGTCCCTAAATTACATGTTATTGCTCTTTAATTTCTCGCCACCGATTTTCATTTTCCTTTCATTTCAGTCCTATTTTCTTTGTAAATATTATTGTTCGAATTATAATCGTATATGTGGATATTATTTCATTTTATGTCTCCCGTATATGACTCATTTTATGTTTATATGTATATATATGTGTCAAGTATGATATTCGTTTTTATCCGTTATTCATATCAAGCATATTATGTTTTAATTGGTTCGTACATGGCGATTCTGTATTTTATATGTGTGTGAGCTTTCTTATTTTTAGGGCTACATGTTAGTATATTTACCCTTTTTTACGATATGTTGACCCGTATATGTTGAAATATGTTTTATTACCAAGATACATGTCTTTTTGAAATATTTGTTCGTATATATATATTTATTCCTGCCTTATTATTTTGACATATGATAGTTGTTTTTATCTATTATTTAGAATAATATGTATATGCATGTTTTAATCTAGAATATCATCTATGTTAGATTAATATTCATTATGTCAATATTTATTGTATTTAAATATTTTGCCATGTTTTATATTTTTGCCACTAAGATTGCATATGATATATAAATTGTCAATGCGGTGCCCTTTTATCCGAGCGTAAACGGGGCGATGACGAGCGTAGTGATAGTGGTTGGGCGTTTATTCTCGGATAACGGGCCTTTAAAATTTATTCGCAATTATGACTGAATTTTAAAATAATCGCACTCTAATCCGAAAATCCAATATTAATAAAGCGGTAATTATTAAAGTACCAATTTTGGGCGGTGTGGGGTGCTAATCCTTCCCCATCCGTAAATCGACTCCCGAACCCCGTCTTTTGAATCTCTGTTTTTATGGTGTCCTACCCTACCTAAGTGGCGGTGGCGACTCCATTTTTATAAGGTTTTTTGTAAACCCCACGGAATAAATATTTTTAAATATCACAAACACTTTTGAAAAAAACATTTCAAAAAAATATTATCGTTTTTATTTAGCGAGACCTTCACATTACAGATGGCGACTCACTGGGACATTTTTGTTTTTCAAAAACAAATGAGAGTCAAGCTTTTAAAATAATTACCGCTTTACTAATATTGGAAATTCGGATTAAAGTAACTATTAAATTAACATTCGGTCATAATTGCGCCGTTTATTTTAACGCATTTAAAATATGGCATATAAACCCGTCTTTTTAAGTGGGGAAAACGCTAATGCTTTCGTGGAGATATCGTTCTCCGTATGGGCCTAGCAAGTACCTTCGGGGCTCGAGTACCTTATGCTTTCGTAAGGATATTGTTCCTTCAACGCGGGCATAAGCGAATGGGTCCCCGAATTGAACCCGGTTGAAAGGAGCCTATAATGGGTGATGATCGGGGCCTTGCTACCCTTAGTAGGGGACAACAAGGACAATTCGGGTACCTCCTAGCACCAACACTGCATGTAGAGAACATAGAAACCCACCTGTTAGAGCCATGCGGATAACCTTAGGTTTTAGACGGGATAAATAGGACTGTTTTGTGTGTTTATTTCTATTTATTTTTGTTATTTTATTTACTTTATCCGCATCGACTTGTTTTCTTTTCGCTTTTTGTTCTTTTTCTCATACATCATTGCATTTGCATCGCATAAAGGTACTGGATCAAGTGGTTTGCCTGATCGTAAAGTCTTTCACTATGGAAAAAAGGTGTCTTAGGAAAGAAGAGCTTAATTTGTCACCGGACATTGGTCGAAGTCAACCAAAAATCCAAGGGGACAATCGCCTAACGAACGCGTAATAGCCGGATACACCTATGTGAGTCTCCAACAGAACGACTTGTGGGATCTTCAAAGCATTTGGGAAAGATGGGACCGAAGGCTACAAGACTTATTTAGCGATAGTTATGGCGACATCGCGCAGCTATTATATGTTCGGATTTAACCAGCCCCTACCCGAGCTATAGTCCGTTTTTGAATCCGGCTTTTTGTCGCTTCACCTTCAATGGGCAAGACATGATGCCTACGGTAGAAGAGTACACTCGCTTTACTTAACCAGAAAAATATTCGGAAGATTGATCTCTACGCGAAGCCTCCAAGGAATCGAGAATTACACTGCGAAACTCAAAGCCTTTGCAGAAATGAGTGATGATTGGGTTAGTGGCCTCCTTCAAATCCGAGGAGATAATACAGCCTCTTTGCATGAGAGAGTATTCGGGACATCATATCGACACATCCGCATTTGAGGCAAAGAAAATGGACTTATTCGCTTTAGGAATATATGGCTTGGTGATCTTCCCAGTACTGGGAACATTGACATAGCCATTCGGATTTGTTCGAACGGGTAAAACGGAAAGCAAACCCGGTACCAGCAATTTTGGTCGAGACTTTCATTTCCTTGAACGCTAGCCTAAACATGAAGAAGGACGTTTTTTTGAGGATGCGCACAGCTACTACAAAGTATGGATCCAGAGTCACATGTGGAAGACACCGACGCTGGTCCTGCCGGGATATCTTTCCAAGGTTTTTCGCCTTTACGAGAATACTTAGCAAAGGAATGGCGAGAAGATTTGAAAACAAAAATGTGGACCAGCTTTCTTCAGAACATTCAAGATGAAGACATAGCATGGAGGGTCCCATGGCTCGGTAAGTCAATTATTTTCTATACAATTGTGGTTACTTCAATTGGCTGATGATGTTAGGATTACATGGAGGGATCGCTTGTGCTCCACTTTTTAGTGTCTCGACAGATTCAGATCACGGCGATTCATTCCCAATACCGCGGATTAAGCCAAACTGAATTTCTTTTCAAAGGAGAGTTCAAAGGAAAAATTCAGACCATCATGAGGGCCTGGGATCATTGTTATCGGATCGGGGTGGAAGGAGACACCGAGCACATGACTACCCCAGATTACGATCTTTGGAGACGTTTGAGGGTTAATAATGTGATTCCCGAATCTAATCAAGGACCAACAAAGGTCACTCGAGGAGCTTACAAGGGTGGTACCGTCCGGCCGATATCTTAAGGAGTGAGCTCGAGGAAGTTAAAAAGAAAATGGACATTCAACAGACCCAACACGCGAGCGAACTCTATAAGGCAAGCCTAGAAGTCGACGAGCGGGGAGGGGATCATTAGGCAAATCAAGAAATTAAATGCAGATTTGAATGACAAGAATACTTTTATCAAAAAGATGCCCTCCTGTTACAGGCAAAAATACAAAAGGCCGGCCGAGTCGGTTCATAGCAGGAAAAAGAAAGAATGGACGGCATCCGCTTGTTGGAAGAAGAACGAAAATTAACAAAAAACGATCGAGAGAGAGATTGAAAGTCGCTGTCGTTTGGCTATGGAGGAAGAAAAACGGTCCGCCAAGAAGGCCATTGATCAAGAGAGAAAAAGATTCGCACAAGAAGTCAGCAAAGGAAAACAAGCTGTTCATCATGAGAGAGAAAGTGTCGCCGTATGGAAAAGAAAATCCATGAATAGCCAAAACAGATCATTAGAGATGCAAAAACAGACGATGACACTCTTCAAAGTTTGAGGCAAAGCCAAAGTCAAAATGACGAATTAAAAGAAAAGATGGCGGAAGTCGAACACTCACTTCAATGTATCGCCAGAGGAATAATTTCGCGAGCTGCAAGAAAGAGAACGCCGAAGTGGGTGTATTACGAGCACGAATCGGATCCTCAAGCGGTTGTGGAGGATTACAAGGAAAGAATTAATGTGTTCGAGGAAGCTGCGCAGGGGGGACACCTATTGGCGTAAGAGATTACGCGACGCTGCTCGAATGATACAGATGTGGACCAAGACTATGCAAATCTAATGGTGGACATACAAATGAGTCGCCAGACACGTAAATGATTTAGCCGTCGAGGCTGAGACACTCCGACCTTTATAGCCCCGGGAATGGAAGAAGCTCCTAGGTTCCTCAAGCCGCTCAAGGCAATTGGAAAGTTAGGGGATAGAGCTAGAGTCTATCTATAGGACTCGTGTTATAATTAGATCTTTTTATCTTTACTTTGTAACACGAATTTTGTTGTAATCAAGACCCTTTAATTCCCGTAAAAGTAATTCAAAAGGGTGATTACCAAATGAACTAAGACCTTGTCTGCATGCATTCTTGCATTTGCATCATTGTACATGCATTTATTTTTACAACCATATTAATGAAGATGAATATTGTGGCATTCCAAAGTGTTAACCCGTAATCATTCATCACATATACTTTACCCGGCTACAAAGAAAGCTCATGGAAGAAAGAATAATCAATCTAGAAAGAGGGCGAGAGAGAGCTCGAGTCAAGGCTTGAAGAGGCCCGAGAGAAGCCTCAAAGGATCGATTGCACACCACAAACTTCAATAGTATCTGACATAACGGCATTGCTGGCGAAAAGTCTCGGAAAACGAGTAGAAGGAGAAAATATTCCAGAGCCAGAAGGTACCCCGGCTCACTTCAAGGTTCAACCAACTGCACCAAACCAGGCTAGGAAGATGTATATTGACCCTACAGGAATGTCTTCCAAACTTTCAAGTAGGGCACCGAGACTCAACCCCTTGATACCAAGTCTCAGATGAAGAAGAAGTGCGGACCTAAACATGGTCGAAAAGATCAGAATGAGGTAGAAAGAAAGTGGGAAGAAAGATTTCGCCTCATGGAAGAAAAATTTAAAGCGTTACAATCAAATGAAGAATCAGGAAACAACGCTAGTGATCTAAGTCTAGTGTCTGATCTTGTCTTGCCACCAAAATTCAAAACGCCGGAGTTTGATAAATATGACGGAACCACATGTTCCTTCTGCACACATAACGATGTATTGCGTAAAAATGGCGGCTTACCATAAAGATGAAAAGCTACCGATCCACTCGTTTCCGGGATAGTCTAACTGAGCAAAGATTACGTTGGTATACTCGTTAAGCAAAGCAAATGTCAAGACATGGAAAGATTTGTCTAAAGCATTTTCCGAGCAATACAAACATGTAATGTACATGATCCCTAGTAGAATTATGCTAGAAAATATGGGGCAAAAGTCCAATGAAAGCTTGCGACAATATGCCCAAAGGTGGAGAGAAGTGGCCGCCAAATCCAGCCACCTATCCCGAAGCATGAAATCACGCCATTATTTGTCAATACTTTGAAAGGGCACTCTTCGATCGCCTCATCAATAACACAACACAAAGTTTCACGACTTGATCAGATCGGGAGTCTCTCGAACTAGCAATCAAGAGCGGCGCAGAATTGATGGTGGGGAAGGGTCTCGAAAGTACAACAAGAGAAGTGAAGTAAACACCACCAGCACCTATACCGCCTCGAAGAACTTCACAGTCTCACAGCCCCAAGCACCTGTGGGAAAACGCAAAATTCAATCAAAGAGATGAAAGAGTCACGAGAAAGGGATAAAGAGAGGAGAACTTTCACTCCCCTACCGGTTTCATACTCGAACTTTATTCCCGGTTGTATGAAGCGGACTTGGTCCGACCATACATTGTTAATCCCAATAATCCACCCTTCCCGCCTTGGTATAATCCAAGCGCACATTGCGACTATCACGGCGGTATCCCCGACACCCCACCGAGAACCGCCTTGCCTTCAAAAAAAAGCTTGTGCGCGTAACTTAATTGATTCCGGGATATTGAAGTTTGAAGAACCTAGCGTAGCCAACAACCCGCGCCTAATCATGGGAAACAGAGGGGTAAATGCTATAGAAGAAGGTTTTACCGGAGGATAAAGGATGACGTGTCGGTCAAGTCTCCTTTACGGTAGGTATTTCAACAGATTATGCATGGCTCGTATGATCAATAAAGGCATGATAATAAGGCGTAAAGAATGTGGAAAGTATTGCGAATTCCATCGATCAAGGGCATGATATCCAAGAATGTGATGAGTTCAAGAAATTGGTGCGTGTTTGATAGATGGAAAACAAATTGAATTCTTCGAGGAACCCATGGGGAAGGGATCGACGTACACATGGCGAGATACCCCAAAAACTAGATATGGGAAGGATAGGTCTTTCATCATCTCTCCCGGGTAGGGAATGCAGTGTCTCCCAAGGAGAAACCAAAGAAGATAAATCAAGATCGTCATTTCAAAGCACCATCTCCATTCCCATTCAAAGACATGCGACAAATTCCCGGAATTATGCCGCGAATGTGACCATGACAGAAAAAATCAAAACACGAAAGGTAAAAGAGCCCAACATACTGGAAGACCAACAAAGCCAAAATAATGTGAACGTTGGTGAGGCAGGCCATTTCACCGGAGCGGCCGATGTTATTCCTCCCAAGCTTTGAGAGCAAAAACAAAAAGATAGGGAAAAATACAGCGATTAGCCCTCGCATGATATTTGGAGAAGAACCTCCCCAAAGGATAAATGAACCGCAATCGAGGCCCGTGCCAAAGAATTTCTAAAGTTCTTGAGACATAGCGAGTACAAAGCGTAGTGGAACAACTACGGAAACAACCGGCCAGATCACAAAGGTTGGAATTACTCTTGAGTTCGAGAAGCATCGGGAGACACTATTAAAAGTCTTTGAATCAAACTTTTGTGCCCCAGACATTTCAGAACAAACCCGACATGATAGTGGGGCATATTATCGCCTATAATCATATCACGTTCGATGATGATGAGATCCCTAAGAAGGAAGGGGGTCCACTAAAGCCCTTAACATCACTACCCACCGCAAAGGGTATGTTTACCAGCGTACTAAATCGACAACGGGTCAGCATTGAATGTCTTGCCTATGGTAACCCCGCAAAAATTACCAATAGATAGTTCGCACCTAAAGCCTTGCTACAACTCGGTAAGGGCTTTCGATGGTACGCAAAAAGGAACAATGGGGAAAATTGAGATACCCCTATTGATCGGACCAACTGAATATGTGATCGATTTTGTGGTAATGGACATAAAACCATCTTACACCGCTGCTTGTTGGGAAGACCGTGGATCCACTCCGCAGAGTTGTCCCATCATCATTGCATCGTAAATTAAAATTTGTAGTTGAGGCAAATTGGTCACAAGAGAGGCAGCATGAATTTGTTGCTTCCGTGACATCGCATACACCCCCTACATTCAAAATGATGAAGAGGCTGCAGAATGCTCGTTCCGAGCATTAGAACTAGTAAATGCCACATTCGTTTCAGAGGGAAACCGGATCCCCTACCCTAGGTTATCTAATTGTACCAAGATGACCATCGCAGAAACTCTGGGCCCGAGGAGCCAAATTAGGAAAAGGGTTGGGGAAGAAATTACAAGGAAACCTGAGACCCAAGAATATCATTACCAAGAAGGATCGTTTGGGGCAAGTTACCAACCAAGTGTCCAACAGAAGAAAGAAGAATATAAGAGAAAAGAGGAACAAAGGAAAGCTAGATCTAAAGGAGAAGACATTCCGTGGAGGTCGATGTCCTTTCCTAGTTTAAAAGCCACTTTCATCTCCGGAGGATTCTACCGGCCAGGTCAAGATATTGGAGAGACAACGAAGAAAAATGATGAACTTGGCCAGGAGGAAATGATCAATAAAGCATTTGAAGGGATGTGCATCAACATGATAGCTGAAGAGGACCGAGGTAGCAAAATGTTGACCAACATCCGCCCTTGCCATCCCGGGGAGACACTCAATAACTGGAGCTGCATTGATTTACCTGTAGTTTTTAGGAATAGATCAGAGTAATGCTCCGAATCAACCTTTTGTTTTTGCCCATAGACAATGGGGATCTCTTGTATGGGGCACCTATGTTAACTTTTTGATTGAAATGAAATATCCCCACTTTCTTAAAAATGACCAAAGTCTCATTTATTCCATTCATGCATTCTTCATATTCATTCCCTTCATGTAAAGCCGTCTCTTTCCCAATACAATTCATTTCTCATTTAATGCAGGTCGCTCATGATTGACGATATAAATGATACTGGATCCAATACTGGAGTAAATTTCGAAGGCCCTGAGGTCTCAGAGGAAACGGAGGGAGGATATGATGAAATAGAAATTGAGGTCCCAGAAGAATTAAAGAGAATGGTGGACGACGAAGAAAGGCAGATTATGCCCCACCAAGAAGAAACAGAAATTGTCAACTTAGGGACGGAAGAAGCGAGAAGAGAAATAAAAATAGGAACGACGATTTCCTCAAAAACCAAGCATGAACTGATAGCCCTGCTTCAAGGATGTCTTCGCCTGGATTTATCAAGATATGCCAGGATTAAATACCGACATAGTGGTGCACAAATTACCAACAAAGTCGGAGTGCAAACCCGTACAGCAAAAACTTCGGAGAATGAGGTCAGATATGCTGTTAAAGATCCGAGGAGAAGTGAAAAAGCAATTTGATGCTGGATTCTTGGAAGTAGCCAAATACCCCGAGTGGGTTGCAAACATTGTACCAGTACCAAAGAAAGACGGGAAAGTTCGTATGTGTGTAGATTATAGAGATCTGAATCGAGCTAGCCCAAAAGACAACTTCCCTTTGCCACATATTGACACGCTGGTTGACAACACCGCATGACATTCATGGTTTTCCTTTATGGATGGCTTCTCAGGATACAACCAGATAAAGATGGATCCTAACGACATGGAGAAAACCACATTCATAACCATGTGGGGCACTTTTTGTTATCAAGTAATGCCATTTGGGCTAAAGAATGTAGAGGCAACGTACCAAAGAGCAATGGTGACTCTTTTCCATGACATGATGCACAAAGAAATAGAAGTATACGTCGATGATATGATTGCCAAATCTCGAACAGAGGAAGAGCACCTACAGAACTTAAAGAAACTATTCCAAAGACTACGGAAGTACCAACTGAGGCTCAATCCTGCCAAGTGTACCTTCGCCGTTACTTCTGGAAAACTCTTAGGGTTCGTAGTAAGTAGAAGAGGGATCGAGATTGATCCCGATAAAGTGAAAGCCATCCAGGACCTTTCACCACCCCGCACACAAAAGGAAGTTCGCGGTTTCCTAGGGAGGCTAAATTATATCTCTCGTTTCATTTCCCAATTAACCAATCAATGCGACCCGGTCTTGGACTTCTTAGAAAGAATAATCCCGGGCGTGTGGGATGAAGAATGTCAAAAGGCCCTAGAAAAGATCAAAAGTACTACGATAAATGCTCTAATTTTAGTCGCACCGTGCCGGTCGACCACTAATTCTCTACCTAACGGTCTTGAGAATTCAATGGGATGCGTACTAGGGCAACACGATGAGTCAAGAAAGAAGGAGCTGGCCATCTATTACCTAAGCGGAAATTCAACGATTGCGAAACACGGTACCGTCGGTCAGAAGAAGTATTGTTGCGCTCTAGTTTGGGCTACTGCGACTCGACTCAGCAAGACTGTTGTACCATACTACCTGGTTGATATCCAAGCTAGACCCATTAAAGTTCCTAATGGAAGCGTCAAAGACTAACGGGAAGGATAGCTCGATGGCGGATGCTCTTATCCGAATTCGACATCGTATATGTCAATCAAAAAGCCGTAAAAGGAGTGCCGTAGTAGATTTCCGGCAAGTCGTGCTTTGGATGACTATGAGGCATTGAACTTTAGTTTCCCATTTAAGACTTGATGTGCATTACAACCGAAGAAGAGAGATTTCAGATGATGTGTCATGGAAACTTTACTTCGACGGAGCCTCCAACGCCCTCGGACATGGGATAGGGCGGTGCTAATCTCACCGAGGACGTATATTATCCTTTCACCAAAGAGGTTGGAATTCTTCGCACAAACAATATAGCTGAATACGAAGCTTGCATCATGGGATTAAACTCACCATCGAGAGAAAGGTTAAGGAACTTCGAGTGTTCGGAGATTCGTCCCTAGTCATTTACCAATTGCGCGGGGGAGTGGGAAACCGAGACCCGAAGTTGGTCAAATATCACAAATTAATCCAAGAGCTCGTCAAAGAGTTCAAAAAGGTCACCTTCAATTACCTACCCCGAGAAGAAAATCGGATGGCGGATGCGTTGGCAACCTTGGCATCCATGTTTAAAACAAACACCGGGCGGAAATGAGACCCATTGAGATGCGGACATTTGAAAAGCCTGCTCATTGTTGTAATATACAGGAAGAGATTGACGGAAATCCATGGTACTATGATATCCTCGCAATATGTCAAGCTTCAAAGTATCCGAAGAAGGGGCAAACGACAATGACAAAAACGCCGTAAAAATGGCAACGAAATATGTCCTAGATGGGAGATCCTGTATAGGAAAAGTCATGATCAAACATTGCTGAGATGTGTGGATGCCCGGGAGGCGAAGGAAATCTTAGCCGAAGTACATGACGGGATCTCGTGGAACGCACGCCAACGGGTTGTCTATAGCCCGAAAAAATTATGAGATACGGTTATTTCGGTTGACCATGGAGGAGATTGCATCGATTACGCCAGAAATGCCACAAATGCCAAATTTATGCCGACAAAATTCATGCACCCCCATCGCCTCTACACACCATGAATTCTCCGTGGCCTTTCGCAAAGATGGGGCATGGACGTTATCGGGCGCGATCCATCCGAAGGCCTCAATGGGCACCGTTTCATTTTGGTCGCCATAGACTACTTCACCAAATGGGTAGAGGCAGCGTCTTACGCCAATATCACCAGACTACAGTTTGTAAGTTCTTAAGAAGGAAATTATTTGTCGATACGGATTGCCGAGAGGATCATCACCGATAATGCTTCCAATCGAACAACAAAATGATAAAGGACGTGTGCACTCAATTCAAAATAACACACCATAATTCCACAGTCTATCGTCCTAAAATGAATGGAGCAAAGGAAGCGGCAAACAAAAATATAAAGAAGATCATAGCGAAAAACTACGGATACCTACAAGGATTGGCATGAGAAGTTACCTTTCGCCCTTTTCGCCTATAGGACGTCCATTCGCACATCAACGGGGCAACACCCTACTCCTTGGTGTATGGTACCGAGCAAGATTCCCAATTGAGGTAGAGATTCCGCCCCTCCGAGTCTTAAACGGTAAAAAAAAATGGAAGAAGCTGAATGGGTGCAGCGAAATCGACCAGCTAAATCTCATTGACGAAAAAGACTAAAAGCCATTTGTCATGGTCGATGTACCAAAAGCGGATGGTTCAGGCTTACAACAAAAAGGTGCGCCAAGAGAATTCAAAGAAGGGGATCTGTACTCAAGAGAATCCTCCCAATCCGTAAAGATTCTCGAGGAAAATGGATGCCCAATTGGGAAGGACCATACGTCGTAAAGAAGGCCTTCTCGGAGGAGCCCTAATCCTAACAGAAATGGACGGGGACGAGCTGAAAAATCCCGTAAATTCTGATGCCGTCAAGAAATACTATCTCTAAAAAAATGGAGAGCTCGGGATGAAAACTCAAACCGGGCGTCTTGAAGCAAAGGAAGGACTCGAGTTGAAAACCCGCAAAGGCGGGCGGCTCGGGTAAGTTGAAAAGTTAAATATCTGAAGAGAAGAGTATCCCCACGAGCATCATGAAGAGGAAGCTTCAGCAAAAAATCTACACCAGTTGACAGATCATGTGTCATTCATATCAAGATAATGAGAGATCTTGTATTTAACTTATACGTGTCATACCTTTCTTTCTAAGATATCTCAAAGCCCTTAATCCTAATAAAACCATGTTTTGAGCATCCATTCCTAGCCTCCTTGTCAATTTCAATGATAAGATAACATAGGCTTATAATGAAATAAGAGATTTCAAGCATTACTATGATTTAACCTTGAAAATTGCAGTGTAATCAAAGAAAACGGTTAACTCCGTCCTTTAAGTTCCCTAAATGGTCATCGATCGGGAAGGCGGGAAGCTTCAAACAACCTGATAGGATAACCGATGGCACATGTCCTATCTATTCAAGAAAAGCATACGAGATAACAAAAGAAATCTCCGGGGGGAAAACCAGAAGGACACCTCTTTTGAAAAAAAAAATCTAAAGTGAAAACCCGAAAGGGCGCTTTAAAATTCCAAGTCAGAATTGAAAAGGAGAAAGATCGAGACGGTTGAACTTGGCAGTGAAGAAGGGGTATCGATGCCCGTAACAAAGGAGAAAGCAAACGGCAAAAAGGACCAAAACAAACCCACCATGATATTGAAGCTCATGCATCATGAATAGTCAAACATCACTAGGATTAGGAGCATGTCAATTCATTCATTTGTCATAGCATTTTGTTTTCATCTCAGGTATTTGCAGATCCAAAGAGACATCAAGGGTCATCATGATGTGAGTCCCAAATGAGGAGACAATGTTTTTACATAAAGGCACATGTTTTCAAGCTCTGGAGAAAGGTTCTATATAGGAAGAACTCTCCTCTCCGAGGCTTCGTGGCTGAAAGTTCTATATAGGAAGGACTAACAGCTCTAGGGTGAAGACTCGCAGTTCTATATAGGAAGAACTCCCGGTCAAAGAAATTCACCCATGACACGCAAGATTATATAGGAGATCCTGCTATGTCAAGAGCAAAGAGTCTTATATAGGAAAGACTCCGAGCTTCATTGTCTTAGGGCGAAGGGTTCTGTGTCGAAAAGAACCTGTGGCTCTGAGATTCCAGACGCCAAAAAGTTCTATATAGGAGGAACTGATGGCTCCAAGGTGAAGACTCGCAGTTCTATATAGGAAGAACTCCAGTCAAAGCAATTCACCTATGACACAGGGTTATATAGGAAACCTGTTGTGTCAAAAGCAAAGAGTCTTATATAGGAAAGACTCCGAGCTTCATTGTCTTAGGGTGAAGGGTTCTGTGTCGAAAAGAACCTGCAGCTCTGAGACTTCAGACGTCAAGAGTTCTATATAGGAAGAACTTACGAGCCTGAAGATTCGGCCAAGGAAGAGCGGAAATGTCCAAAAGAATTCGTTTTTCCAAAGCTACAATGAGAGCGAAGGGTTCAATGTCGAAAGAGCCTGTAGCTCCAAGATCGGAAGGTGACGAAGTTCTATATAGGAAGAACTTACGAGCCTGAAGATTCGGCCAAGGAAGAGCGGAAATGTCCAAAAGAATTCGTTTTTCCAAAGCTACAAACAGGGAAGTCTGATAAAAATCAGAGCGAAGGGTTCAATGTCGAAAGAGCCTGTAGCTCCAAGATCGGAAGGTAACGAAGTTCTATATAGGAAGAACTTATGAGCCCAAGATTCGCCAAGGAAGAGCGGAAATGTCCAAAAGAATTCATTTTTCCGAGGCTACAAACAGGAAGTCTGATAAAATGAGTGCTTATGAATCTTTGCTTTGTTTCCCATTTCATGAGAACAAGCAAAGAGGGCAAATCAGAATCACTCATTTTTACTTAAATGTATTACTATTGCATGTATATTTATTATATGAATGTTACTAATATAAGGTGTATGCATGTATAAGCTACGTGTAATGTATTAGGTCGTATGTATGTCACGTATGTATCTAGGTATAAGCGTATGTAGATGTCATGTTAATTATACATATGGATACTAGAATATTATTAATTAATGACCGTATAATATGAAATATATATTTTCGTATGTACATGTACAAATTGTTATAATAATTATTATTATTATTAGTGGGCTGACTAAATGTAAAATTAAATATATATATTAAGCCCAAGTAAAAAGTCCGAGTCCAATTACAAAAATCCAATTACAAAGCCCGTTTGGCCCAACTCAATCCTATCTAATTACAATGTGCGGGTAACTATGGGCCGTTGGATCAAGATCCGATCCAACGCCCACGATGCAATGAAGGTTAAAAATATCCGCCAGCGCGTACTCCCACACGTATGGACCGTTCGAGTGCCACGCCGCCGTGTGGTCCATGCGCGACGCTTTTTATTATCCCACGCGCGCGTAAGATCCACGCGCTTACGACTCCTCGATTGTGGTGCTCCACGTGGCGAAATCGCCGCTTTCATCGGATCGAGGCTTCATCCAGCCGATCGTTCTTCAAGACATCTCGACCGTTAGATCGATCCGATCTAACGGCCGAAAAATCGTCTCGCCTCGCGCGAAATGGCCACACCGCCACCGCGCCCGATATTCAGTCCCGCGTTGATTATGCCAAAGACAACAAGCAAATGTCGATCCGGAAAAGAAGATACAAGTTGCAACCAAAATACGAGATAGTGGTATATATGAAATGGGGCTGTTGTAACGGGAGTTTTTAGAGAGGAACGGCAAAAAAAAAAAAGCAGAGAGAGTAGTAACACAAAAAACAGAAAGTTTTGTAAAAACCAAACTTGTAACCAAAGAAGAAATCGAAGGCAAAGCGATCCGGTGGTAATTTTTTGCCTTTTTTTTTACTTACTTTTCCCTTGCATGCATATACGAAGTACAAAAAGAAAATAAAAAAGAAAACAAGTAAAGAAGTCTTACCGGCTTTGTCCGTGGTCTTCCTTTCCTCTCGTGACAAGCCTTTCGGCTTCTACAAGCCGATCCGTGAACAAAGGGAGGGGAAGACCCCTTGTGGTCTCGTTTTGACCTAAAGAAAATATATTTTTGGGTTCGTATTTCTTAGATCTAGGGTAAATAAAAGGGGATCCTCCAATCCAACCATGGATTCATATTGAGGACGACAAGAGGGAGGTTTTGGTGTATTTGAGTCCACCGGCGCCGGTTAAGCGGCGGTCGGCGGCGAGAATACGGCGGCCGACGCCGGATTCGGGTTTCTCAAGAACACTTGAGAGAAAAAAAGATGAGCGTGGGATATTTGGAAATCAAGAATGAAACGAAAAATGGGGAAAATTTGGTTTCGGCCTGAAAATAGCCGTTATATAGGTGTTATTATTTTACTAAATGGGTAAATTACACACTTAATCCCACCGCGTTTTCAATATTTTCATTTTTGTCTTGCCGCATGGTATAATCACAAATTCAGTCCCCGAGTTTCCAAAAGTCACAATTTAGTCACTAAATTACACCTGATCACCTTCGAATGGTAAAATTACGCCTTAATCACCCCCGCGCGTTTTGAAATTTTCATTTTGAGTCCGCCCCTTGGTATAATTACAACTCTGGTCTTTGTAGGTTTTTATTTGTTTTTCGATTTCGTCCCTAAATTACATGTTATTGCTCTTTAATTTCGCTTACTGATTTTCATTTTCCTTTCATTTCAAATTCTATTTTTCTTTGTAAATATTATTGTTCAATTATAATCGTATATGTGGATATTATTTCATTTTATGTCTCCCGTATATGACTCATTTTATGTTTATATGTATATATATGTGTCAAGTATGATATTCGTTTTTTATCCGGGTTATTCATATCAAGCATATTATGTTTTAATTGGTTCGTATATGGCGATTCTCAGTATTTTATATGTGTGTGAGCTTTCTTATTTTTTAGGGCTACATGTTAGTATATTTACCCTTTTTTACGATATGTTGACCCGTATATGTTGAAATATGTTTTATTACCAGTATACATGTCTTTTTGAAATATTTGTTCGTATATATATATTTATTCCTGCCTTATTATTTTGACATATGATAGTTGTTTTTATCTATTATTTAGAATAATATGTATATGCATGTTTTAATCTAGAATATCATCTATGTTAGATTAATATTCTGTTATGTCAATATTTATTGTATTTAAATATTTTGCCATATTTTATATTTTTGCTACTAAGATTGCATATGATATATAAATTGTCAATGCGGTGCCCTTTTATCCGAACGTAAACGGGGCCAGTATCAGGCGTAGTGATAGTGGTTGGGCGTTTATTCTCGGATAACGGGGCCTTTAAAATTTATTCGCAATTATGACTGAATTTTAAAATAATCGTCACTCTAATCCGGAAAATCCAATATTAATAAAGCGGTAATTATTAAAGTACCAATTTTGGGCGGTGTGGGGTGCTAATCCTTCCCCATCCGTAATCGACTCCCGAACCCCTGTCTTTTTTGAATCTCGGTTTTATGGTGTCCGGCCTACCTAAGTGGCCGGTGGCGACTCCATTTTTATAAGGTTTTTGTAAACCCCACGGAATAAATATTTTTAAATATCACAAACACTTTTGAAAAAAAACATTTCAAAAAAATATTATCGTTTTTATTTAGCGAGACCTTCGCTACATGTATATTAATTTCTTATTACAAATATGTTTATTATATCTCGAATATCTATCATTTGAATAAGTGTTACTTGTACATTTAACAAATTCATATATATGAATTTATTCATCTTTACTTTTAAAGAGTTTGATTATGGAGTTTGGCCATTTTATTTTTATGAAAACTAATTAGTCTTTATTTAACTTAAAAAAACAATGAAGACAAAATTGATAAAATATAAGTATTAAGAATTAAATTGATCATTAAAACTTAAATAACCTACTATGAATAGAAAGATATCTTTAAAAGTTTGAGGATATTATAATCCCTGGAAATTTTGAAGAAAAAAAATCAATTAAGTTTATGAACTTTTTTTGCACCCAATTAAGTCTTTATATTTTAAAATTTCATCAATAGAATCCCTTTGACCAATGTTGACTGTTAAATCTAACAGTTTTTTGACCAGTTGGTGGAAGTGTCATGTTATAATACAATGTTGTTACTTGACTTTTTTAGATTTTTTTTATTTAATTTAATTTTTTATAAGTTTTAAAAAATCTAAAAACTTATAAAAATATTTTTTAAAAAAATATATGTAAATGTCACGTGACAAAACTATAGTGTGTCACGTGACAATAATACCTCAAGAAAAAACCGTCAAAAATTGATGTTAAAATTAATCAAAGGGCTTAATTAATTCAATCTATTGATTCGAAGATTTAATTATGTTAAAAAAGACTTCGAAGACTTGATTGATTTTTTTTCAAAAGTTCAATGACTTCAAACACTCTTAATCCTCTTTAAAATAAAGTAAATAAGTAAATTCGAGATTCTTGTGTCACGTTAACGAAAGTACTTAACAATACATTTTTTTTAAAACAACTGTAGATATTTTAAATTTTATATCGTGTAAATAGATACTAACTCATATATAGAATCTTTGGTCATTTATTACTACATGTTCATCATTTACCCCGAAGGAAAGGGGAAATTGCAGTAAAAACTGATCAATATTGCAGAAGTAACTACTAAGAAAACTGCAGAGAAAATCAGAGCTCACCGACCTTTTCCCCCATTGAAAGGCTTTTAATGATCAACTGAAACAGATGAGAGTAAATGCAATTTTGGGTCACTTTTTGTATGGTCAAAAGCCCCACAAATAGGAAGGAAAGGCATACGGTCTTTCACTGGGTTTTTAGTATATATCCGTAACTCTCTTTCCGAATTATGTCTTTTTTAAAGTTCAAAATCAGATTCTGTCATTAGAAGAACAATGTACCTTGTTATTGCACCCAATACTTGTTGATTATGATCTTTTACTGTTTTGAGTCATATATATATATATATAGAGAAAGGTTTTTATAAGTTAAAAGTAATAAAATCCGTGTTCAAATGTGCTTTTTGGTAAAGAAATTGAGATGAAAAGGAAGCCTTTCAAATTCTGGAGTACCTATAGGTATTTACACTTTTTTTAGCATGTTCGAGAAATGTCTGAATCTGATTATTTATTATTGAGCTGTCTTATTAAAAATGGCTACGATTCGATGGCTTCAGATGATTCTTCGAGGCCAAGTATTTGCAATGTCCGATCCAGCACCGAGAGAAATTCGGGGATTGAGAAAGTACTTGAGAAACAGGTGATTCAAATGGATGTATTGGAAGGGGAGACAGCAGCAAAGAAGGTGTGTCTCAAATTTGCTAGTCATGTTCGAATGTTGTTTCCTAGGCAACAAATATATGATGATTATTGTTGTAGGTCCCGAGGCTTCATCCTGCACCGTAGGATCTCCGACCCCTACCTCAATCACCTCATAGCCATCGAATTCCCCAATTGTGACCTGGAGAAGATTAAGCTGGCACTGGAACACACACAATCCATGCTCTGGGTCGAGCACAAGAAGAGCCAGAAACCGGTGGCTGTAATGGAACGGTTCCTCGCTTTGCACTCGAACCTAGGGTGTTGGGGTTCTATAGGCCTCTTGGCTTCGTCGCCGATCCTGCTGGAATTAGAGACAAGGTCTGTTGAACACCCCACATCCCAAAATAGTAATAGGAGGAAAAAGAATAATCAAATGGAAGAATGAATACTTGATTATATTATTCGGTGTGTGTAAAAGGTAAACACATGCCTTATATAGGCAAAGAGAATCCATTCTCTTTAATTAGCTTTTAATTCTATAACTTAAATTTAATTAACTATTTATTAAACTTAAGTTAGACATTAATTAATCTTTAATTAATATGTGGTATTGATGTTTCAACACTCCCCTTCAATACCAACATCTATTTTGCTTCTCATGTTGAGCTGTCAACAAAAGCTTTCGAACTTGTTGCCACTCAAGCCTTTTGTGATCATGTCTGCCACTTGATCTTCTGTCTTCATATGTTCAAGCTTGATTTCTTCTTGCAAGACTTTTTCTCTAACAAAATGATAATGCACTTCCACATGCTTAGTTCTTGCGTGAAAGACTGGATTTTCGGCTAAGCGTATGGCTCACAAGTTGTCATAGTATAGGGTGACTGGAAACTTCACTTGCTGATGCAAATCTTTCAACAATTGCAAAAGCCAAGTACTCTCTTGAGCCGCCATTGTTGTTGCACGGTACTCTGCTTCGGTGGTTGACAAAGACATCGTAGGTTGTCTTTTGCTACACCAAGAAATTGTTCCAGATCCAAGTACAAACACATACCCTGTAGTTGAGCGTCGGGTATCATGGTCACCTGCATAGTCAGCATCACAATAGCCAACTAGCTTGCAATCTCTACTTTTTATATAGAATATCATGTTCAATTGTACTATTCACGTATCACAAAATTCGTCGATCTGCTTCCAAGTGAGGTTTCTTTGGATTTTGCATGTATCGACTCACAACACCAACTGCAAAACAAATATCTTGCCTTGTTAAAGTTAAGTAGATAAGACTACCAACTAGTTGTTGGTACATCGTATCATCTTCTAAATTTTTCCCTTCGTTAGCACAGATTTTGGCATTTTGTTCCATCGATGTAGAAATTGGCTTGCAATTGAGCATTCCAAACTTTTTCAACAGATCTTGGGAATACTTTCTCCGATGGAGAAAAATTTGTTCTTTGGTGTGATCAATCTCTAGACCAAGAAAGTGTCTGAGTTGCCCCAACTCTTTCATTTGGAAGCAAACTGATAAATTCTATCGGGTTCGAAGAATTTCATCCTCAAAATCTCCAGTAATGATTAAATCATCAACATATACTAGCACAATAGCTTGTTTTCCTTCATTTACTTTCACGAACAAACTGGAATCTGAAGGAGCCAAAGAATAGCCACTACGAGTTAGAAACTCAGCAATCTTACCATACCAAGCCCTAGGTGCTTGCTTCAATCCATACAACGCCTTTCGAAGCTTACATACATACTCAGGATGATCTATATGTCAAAAACCCATCGGTTGGTCCATGTAGATCTCTCGATCTAGCTCCCCATGCAAAAATGCATTCTTCACATCCATCTGCCATAAACTTCAATCCTTGCTAGCTGCTAGTGCTAGTAGGACTCAGACAATTGTAAGCTTCTACACTGGACTAAAAGTTTCGTCATAATCTAGTCCATATTGTTGAGAAAATCCTTGAGCTACTAATCGAGCCCTGTACCTCTCAATCGATCCATCTGTACGACACTTTATCTTGTAGATCCATTTACAAGAAATGGACTTCACATCTCTTGGCTTTGGTATGAGCTCCCAAGTTTGATTCCGGTCAAGAGCAACAATTTCATCACTCATTGCTTCAGTCCATTCTGCTTTTTGAAAAGCTCCTTCAAATGTTTCTGGCTCTTTTGCATCGTCTTTTTCTACTATGGCAACATTAACATATTTGGGATTTGGCTTTCTGATCCATGTAGATCTTCTAAGTGGTATTGGTTTTTCTATTTCACTCGGCTCATCGTCTTTGATTAGTTGTTGGTGAACACCAGTTTGCCATAGAGTTTGAGTGACGCCATCTTCTCGATGATCATCAACAATTTCAGTTTCATCTAGACTTAACTGAACTTGAGAAGATTGTAAGTTTTGCTTGAGAGTGTCTGAGTCTGGAAATAACTCTTTATTTTAGGACCACCATGAAGATGCTTCATCAAACACCACATTACGAAACATTTTGTAACCCCCTTGACCCGGCCTAGATGCCCAACCGAACCAAGAAGGCTACATTAGGTTTACCGTAGCAAATCGAAGAGATACAAAAAAACCCAGTCCATTTTTTCCTTTTATCTTATCTAGATACCGATTATTAACCCTACATGTTCATGAGGACATCAGGTGCAATCCCAACTCAATTGGGCATCAATTTGACATCCAATCGATCACATTTGCAATTTAGGAACCAAATTGCAATTACAGAAAATTTCATGATTAAAACTCACTTTTAAGATACCAACCTTTAATTATTCAGGTTCCAATCTTTCATTTCAAATATCAACTCAATTCGATCATTCTATCGCATACATTCATATCGACAAGATTCAAGGACTAAATTGCAAAGAAAACAAAATTGCCCAAAGTGACAATAATAGAAATAACGGTCATCTGTACCGATACGGGCAACCCCGTACCGATACAGATTGAAACACCCCGTTTCGGTACACCTCCATGCCGTACCGATACGCCTAACTGAAATACTGAACTTTTAAAAACCTTGATGATCGTACGATACGGCTCTCCGGGCGTTTCGGTACACGAGTTTGGGACAAAAAAGTTGATTTCCAGTAGCTGAGACCTGTATCGAAACACCTCTTGCTGTACCGGTACACTAAGACCAAAATGGACTAGGCGTATCGAAACACCAACCCTCGTATCGATCCTTCAAACCTAAAAATGCCTAGTTGTACCGATATGGTCCCCCCGTATCGGTACGCTTGGACCTGTAATGTCATATTTTGTTGGTTTTTCATCCCAAAAGCATACTCTAACCACTCCAACATGCTTAAAACACAACACCAACATGCCAAACATATTACAAGCCAACTATCATCACAATTCTAACAACACAACAAGGCTTCATGCATCAAAAAGGAAATCTATAGGCATGCTTTCAAATTTTGCATCCAAGCACACACCAAAAGACAACCCATCACCAAGTTCAATCTTTAAAGGCCACTTACAACCCGAGAGCAACTAAAGAAACATGCTCAAACAGGGAGTTCCACAAAACATCTCCCAAAACACAACTAGTACTCATTGCCCTTATTCATTATAGTCTAGGATCTAACATACTTTGGAAACAAGTCTTGCCAAGATCCCCTTGCTTCTTGCTGCCTCCCGGGACTTTAATTCTCTGAATTGATGGACAAAGAGAGCGTAAGCACACATGGATTAGTGAGGAATGCTCAGAACAAAAACACCATCAATGCATTTAAAACCATTTACTTTACAACATCCTTTAAAACATCATGCCCTTTTTAAAGCATGCACTTTACATTATTAAAACCAACATATTGAACCGTATGCTACATGTATCATTAATCAACAGCAAGTCACATTGCTAACCCTCTACTTAAGCCTTCCCATGCATTACTACGAAATGCAAAGCTCAAGGAGAAACATGTATAAATCACATTATACAACGTAAAACATTTCAATGATACATTAACATTTATATTGGCTTAAAAGTGATCAATAAACAAGTCCAATAACAAAAGAGTTCATCGGATACACGGATTCAACAAGTGTTAACCCAACACTTCAAGCCATCTCAACCGAAATAGCAATACAATCACAATCGCGGTACAATAACAATCGGGTACACTTTCAACCCACGAGGACACCAACCCCTTTCATTGGTTAGATGCTTAACCCACTAACGGGAGTTTTCGGTACCGTATAACCCCTCAACAGTTAGGGTACTTGGATGGAGTATTCGGTACTCCGTATAAACCCCTCAACATCCAAGGCAACTTATTTTTAGTGCACCCAATCCTATGGCCGGCCAACTATATCCGATAACAATTTTAAAACCATATCCCTTGCCAATATAATTAACCAAATAACATTTACCTCACTGTTTTAACAAGCATTAAACCATGTCATTTCCAAAGCAACAACCATGCTTTAAAACATAAGTATAAACCATACTTTACAAAGATCACTTACCATGTGCATCCTTAAGCAAAACATGCTTAAAAACAGTATATTGAATACTTTAAAACATGCTTAAACAGTAGGTACATGAACATTAAACCAAGTGCATAAAATTATTCGAACGAGCATGACCGAGAGAGTAAAACCACTTTATACTTACTTTTGAGTCTAGGTAAGCATTTCAAGCTCTACCTTAACTCCCAAAACTCTGTTCCCATGACATCAAAACACTTTAAACCACATTTTCACTCACCGATATGCGAAACCTCGATTCACCGACGCGAAATCAAGTATCCGAAATCTCCAACGCTTCTCTAATCACTTCCGGATCAACCTCCCCTGTTTTTACCATAAAACAACAGATGATTAATGCATCATAATGCATTCTAAACACAACAACTACAATCCTTCTAGGATTTCCACAAAACCTTCACAATTAACCATCCACAACAACCGAAAACATAACCAACACACTTCGATTCACAACCCAGCCAACATCTATCAATCTAACATCACTTTCAACATCAAAACACGTCTAAAAACAGATCCAAATCAACCTACCACCTCTAGCAACCTTACAACCATAGAAACACCACAAAACCTCAAAACTAACAACCTAAACAAATAAAGATTCTTAAGTTTCGGGATTCCATTGATAAAAACCACTTATCAACATTATTAAACATCCAAAATATAAATCAAAGCATCCTTAATTACTGGAAATTAGATCCAATCCGTGAATTAACCTATTTTCCCCAAATAACTCAATTAAACATTAAAAAATCATCAAAATCAGATTAGAAACACACAAACAAGGATCAAATGCTTGGAATTTCAGTAAAAACCCATACAATAGAGGAGATCTCGAACCTTGCCCCTATTGTGAAGTTTCTCCTTCAATTAATTTGTGAAAAGCTAAGAAAACACAAGATTATTGTAAGATTTTGTATAAACAATCTTTATAAAACAATTTGAAACAATACAATCAAGCTAGAAACCACCTCACCTCTAGAAATTTGATGAAAACCTGAGTGTTTGGCTGAGGAGAGAATGGAGAGAAAAAGTTGAGAGAAAATGACGTGATTTTTACTTTGGAAAGTAATAACTAACTTTTAACAAAAATCCTCTTTAATCAATAATTAAAACACATGTTAAAATATCTTCAATTAAGAGAGAAACCTTCAGAAACCAATTGGTAAAATAGCTCCTTAAATATTCTAAGTATTTGACCCTTTTCATTTTAGTCATTAGGAAATCACATTTTTTAAAACTTTCATTTTGGTCACTAACCAAAATGTCCATCTTCCAAAACTCATTTTACAAAATCGATATCACCATTATTAAATACATAATTAATAATGATTTTAGGGCATTTTTCTATAATTTTCCAACACCAAAAATATACAATCCCGAAACCGACTCGAATCCCTACTATAGTCCACCGGACCGTCTAATAAACCACCAACCGCTAAGCCCTAAAACCGAGGCATTACAACTCTCCCCCACTTAAGAAATTTCGCCCCTAAAATTTACCTGGAGGAAACAGGTGCGGGAACTGTTTCACCGTATTCGACTTGCGTTCCCACGTGGCCTCCTCAACACCGCGATGCTTCTACAACACCTTAACAAGCTCTATTGTCTTGCCACGTAGCACATTACTGCTGGTATCAAGAATCTCTACCGGTTCTTTATCGTAAGATAGGTCCGGTCTCAACTCAATCTGCTCCACCGGTATGACATGCGATGGATCCTACCTATACCTCCGCAACATCGAAATGTGAAGCACATAATGAATCTTTCCCAACTCCGGAGGTAGCCTCAAACGATACGCAACAAGACCCACACGTTTAATAACCTCATAAGGTCCAATGAACCTCGGGCTAAGCTTCCCTTTCTGCCCAAACTGCAACACCTTTTTTCAGGGCGACACTTTCAAAAACACTTTATCACCCACAACGTACTCTATATCCCTACGCTTCAAATCCGCATAGGATTTCTGGCGATCTGCAGCTGCTTTTAAGCACTTACATATCAACTTTACCTTTTCGGTTGTGCTTTTCAAAACATTAGGCATCGACACAAACTTTTCCCCCGCTTCTGCCCAACACACGGGCGTACGACATTTCCTACCATACAATTCCTCATAAGGTGCCATCTGTATGCTAGCATGATAACTGTTATTGTATGCAAACTCCACCAACGACAATTGCTTCTCCCACGTTCCCTGGTACTCAATAACATAACACCTCTGCATATCCTCGAAAACCTGAATCACGCGCTCCGATTGGCCATCCGTCTGAGAATGATACGAGGTACTGAAATTTAACCGTGTTCCCAAAGCACGATGCAGACTTACCCAAAACCTTATGGTGAACCGCAGATCCCTATCCAAAACTATAGATTTGGGCACTTTGTGCAAACACACAATCTCAGATATGTACAGTTCAGCCAACTTGTCCAAGGTATACATAGTATGCACTGGCACAAAATGCGCACACTTCGTAAACCGATCCAAAATTACCCAAATGGAATCCTTTTTGGTCGGCGTCAAAGGCAGCCCATACACGAAATCCATGATGATTATTTTCCACTTTTATTCTGGTATTTTCAACGGGTGCAACAACCCGGAAGGAAACTGATGCTCAGTATTTACCCGCTGACAAACCATACACCGAGCAACGAAATCAGCCGCATCCTTTTTCAGTCCAACCCAATAGTACTCCTATTTCAACCATCAATACATTTTAGTACTACCGGGATGAATAGCGAAAGGACTAGCAAGTTTCTCAATCAAAATAGTATGCCTCAACTCTTCGTCCTCAAGCACCACTATTCGACCTTTAAAACACAACACCCAATTATTGTTGAAATAAAAATTCGTAGGATTTCTATCATTGATATCTTCCACATGAGGTAACAAACTCCCATTATACGATTTCTTCTCCTTAATCATCTGCGACAAGGACGGCTTCACCTGCAACTCAGCCAACAAACCCCCGTCATTCGTCACACTCAACCGAGCAAACATGGCTCTCAACTCCACAGCCACTTTTTTGCTCAAAGCATCCGCCACAACATTGGCTTTCCCCGGATGATACTCAATGGTCAGATCATAATCCTTAAGCAACTCCAACCATCTATGTTGCCTAATATTCAGCTCCTTCTGTGTCATTAGATATTTCAAACTCTTATGATTCGTATAAACCACATATTTCTCACCATAAAGGTAATGCCTCCAGATCTTTAAGGCAAACACAACCACTGCAAGCTCAAAATCGTGAGTAGGGTAGTTACGTTCATGCACCTTCAACTGCCTAGATGCATATGCCACTACCTTACCCTCCTACATCAATACACAACCAAGCCCAGCATACAACGCATCACTATAAACAACGAACTCCTTCCCCGATTCTGGTTGAACCAAGACTAGAGCTCACGTCAAGGCTTCTTTCAACCTTTCAAAAGCTCGTTGCCTATCTCTTGTCCACTCAAACTGAACATTCTTCTGTAGCAACGTTGTTAAATGAGCCACCAAACTGGAGAACCCTTCCACAAACCTTCGGTAGTAACCCACCAAACCAAGAAAACTCCTAACCTCCATCACAGACTTGGGCTCCTTTCAACTCATCACAGCCTCAACCATATGCGGATCGACACGTATTCCTTCGGCCGACACAACATGCCCGAGGAACACAACTTCCTTAAGCCAGAACTCATATTTGCTTAACTTAGCATAAAGCTGATTAGCCATCAGCGTCTAAAGCACAATTCTCAAATGTCTATCATAATCATCCTCGGTACGGGAGTACACAAGGATATTGTCGATAAACACAACCACAAACTGGTCTAAAAACTCATAAAACACTCGGTTCATCATGTACATAAAAGCAGCCAGTGCATTGGTCAAACCAAACGACATCACAAGAAACTCGTAATGCCCATACCTCATATGAAAGGCTATTTTGGGCACATCTACCTCCTTCACCTTTAACTGGTAGTACACCGACCTCAAATCTATCTTGGAAAACACCGAGGTTCCTCTAAATTGATCAAACAGGTCATCTATCCGCGGTAAGGGATACTTGTTTTTTATTGTCAACTTATTCAGCTGCAGGTAATCTATACACATCTGCAACGTACTATTTTTCTTCTTAACAAACAGCACTGACGCTCCCCATGGTGAGATACTGGGTCTAATGAACCTGCAGCCAACCAACTCCTGTAACTGCATTTTTAACTCATTCAATTCCTTCGGAGCCATGCGGTACGGAGCAATAGATACTGGTACCGTATCCGCAAAGACCTCGTGCCAAACTCTACCTCACAGTCAGGTGGCAACCTTGGTAATTCCTCCGGAAAAACACCCAAAAACTCACATACGGTGCGAACATCCTGCACTATCAACTCCTTTGATCCAGGATTCATAACATAGGCCAAATAAGCCTGACATCCCGAATCCAACATTCGACTTGCTTCCAAAGCTGAAACAACATTAGACAAAAACTTGGCATTCTCACCAACAACCACCACCTCATAATCATCTGATAACCTCAAGGATATTCGTTTGGTCTCAAAATCTACCACAGCCCGATGTTCGGTCAGCCAATCCATACCCAGAATCACATCAAAACCATATAATGATAACTCCATCAAGTCCACAGCAAACACATATCCATGAACCATCAATGGACACCTACTATACAACCTTCTAACCACGACTGTTTCCCCAAGAGAACTAGTCACTCTAACACCCACATTAAGAATTTCAACAGATATATCAAGAAACTTAGCATGCTCACTCAAAATGTATGAATAAGTAGAACCAGAATCAACCAACGAATACAACGATAAAGATTGTATGGTAAAAGTATCTACAATCACATCAGTGTCATTGTGACCCTCGCGGTGCGCATACACCTTACCCGATCTACCCTCCTCAGGCTGGATAGCAACAGTATGAGCCACAGTCCTCTGCCCATTATCTCGACGATGAAACGGTCTACAGCCACGACCACGACCCCACTGCGGAGCAACAATAGGTGCAGTACCCTGCCCACCTCGAGCCAACAACGGACAATCACGCCTCTGATGGTCGTCTGACCTATAACTTCAACAAGCATTAGCAACCACAGGCGCATGTGCCTAACCCTCCCTGGCCAAACGCGGGCAATCTCGCCTTAAATGATCCCGGGATCCACAAACCCAACAAGTGCTAAACGGGGCTCTAACCTGGGGACCCTGCCTCTGGACTCCACGTCCCACAACACCTCCGCCATGCCTCAGCTCTGGGCAAAACCTCCTATCACGGTGTCTCTTGGCTTGGCCACTACTATAACCTGAATCAACAGCTCTCTTACCCGAGCTAGAACCTCGCGATCCAGATGCCAAACCCAAATTCTGCTCTACATCACTGGCTCGCGAAACTAACACATAAAAGTCAGTGTAATCACCAGCAAGCATGTATGTCTTAACATCCTGCACAAGCCCATAGCGGAAACGATCATATCGAGTACGCTCGTTAGGAACCAACTAAGGTGCATACTGACTTAACCTCATAAACTATACCTCGTACTCTACAACAGACATACTACCTTACACCAGAGCTATAAATTCATGTTTCTTCTCGTCCTTATATCAGACTCCCAAAAATTCTTCCGAAATGCCTCGTAGAATAACTCCCAGGTCACATCTTCGGTTACCATACCAAATATCGTGGTAGTCCACCATACATAAGCATCACCCTACAGTAGGAAAACAACACAGCCTAGCTTACGAGCATCGGTGTACCCCATCTAGCCCAGTATCCTCTCAGTATTGGCCAACCAACCCTCGGATGCCTCATATAACAAACCTCGGAACTCAACTCCGCCCAAACTACAAAGACACTCAAGCGACAAACCTTGCCCCTCAACTTGTATCAACGGTTCCATATCACCCATCCCTAGCCCAGCCGGCGCATGTGGCACTTGTTCAACTCCCTCTGATGGATTAGTTGGGGGTGGTGGCAACCCTTTAGGAGGTAGAACTTCTTCTTCAACATCCTACTCAGTAGCAGCAACAATCGTACCCGATCGTAACTCTCTCTTTGTCTCATTGTGCTAAAATATATCTAAGGCAAGATAATCATTTCAAAACAAAAACAGTCAGGCCAGCCTCAAGCAAGGATCCAATGCTTTCATTTCAAAAATCAAAACTTTCCAGACTATAATAATAAGGCAATGGGTACCCCCAAAACTTCCCCAACATAACATACAATAGCCGACATTCATATATCAATCACCATGCATATCAACCAACGTACATACAACAATCACTGTACAAGTCAAACATGGCAACATCACAACAACCTCCCAAACGAACCAAACCTGGTTTTGATACCACCAAATGTAACCCTATTGACCCGACCTAGATGCCCAACCGAACCAAGAAGGCTACATTAGGTTTACCGTAGCAAACCGAAGAGATACAACAAAACCAGGTCCATTTTTTTTCCTTTTATCTTATCTAGATGCCAATTATTAACCTTACATATTTATGCAGACATCAGGTGCAATCCTAACTCAATCGGGCATCAATTTGACATCCAAATGATCATATTTGCAATTTAAGGACCAAATTACAATTACAAAAAATTTCAGGATTAAAGCTCACTTTTAAGATACCAACCTTTAATTAGTCAGGTTCCAATCTTTCATTTCAAATATCAACTCAATCCGATCATTCTATCGCATACATTCACATTGAGAAGATTCAAGGACTAAATTGCAAAGAAAACTAAACTACCCAAAGTGACAATAATAGAAATAACGGTCATCTGTACCGATACGGGTAACCCCATACTGATACAGATTAAAACTCCTCATTTCAGTACACCTCCATGCCGTATCGATACGCCTAATGAAATAACAAACTTTTGAAAACCTTGATGATCATACCGATACGGGTCCCCGGGCGTTTCGGTACACAGGTTTGGGACGAAAAAGTTGATTTCCAGTAGCTGAGACCCGTATCGAAACACCCCTTGCTGTACTGGTACGCTAAAACCAAAATGGTCTAGGCATATCAAAACACCAACCCTCGTACCGATTACTCAAGCCTAAAAATGCATAGCCGTACCGATAATGTCCCCTGCGTATCGATACACCTGGACTTGTAATGTCACATTTTGTTGGTTTTTCATCCCAAAAGCATACTCTAACCATTCCAACATGCTTAAAACACAACACCAACATGCCAAACATATCACAATCCAACTAGCATCACAATTCTAACAACACAACAAGGCTTCATGCATCAAAAAGGAAATCTATAGGCATGCTTCCTAATTTTGCATCCAAGCACGCACCAAAAGACAACCCAACACCAAGATCAATCTTTAAAGGCCACTTACAACCCGAGAGTAACTAAAGAAACATGCTCAAACAGGGAGTTCCACAAAACATATCCCAAAACACAACTAGTACCTCATTGCCCTTATTCATTATAGTCTAGTCTCTAACATACTTTGGAAACAAGTCTTGCCAAGATCCACTTGCTTCTTGCTGCCTCCCGGGACTTTAATTCTCTAAATTGATGGACAAAGAGAGCGTAAACACACATGTCTTAGTGAGGAATGCTCAGAACAAAAACACCATCAATGCATTTAAAACTATTTACTTTACATCATCCTTTAAAACATCATGCCCTTTTTTAAAACATACACTTTACATCATTAAAACCAACATATTAAACCGTATGCTACATGTATCATTAATCAACAACAAATCACATTGCTAACCCTCTACTTAAGCCTTCCCATGCATTACTACCAAATGCAAAGCTCAAGGAGAAACATGTATAAATCACATTATACAACGTAAAACATTTCAATGATACATTAACATTTATATTGGCTTACAAATGATCATTAAACAAGTCCAATAACAAAAGAGTTCATCGGATACACAGATTCAACAAGTTTTAACCCAACACTTCAATCTATCTCAACCGGAATAGCGATACAATCACAATCGCGGTACAATAACAACCGGGTACACTTTCAACCTACGGGGACACCAACCCCTTTTACCGGTTAGATGCTTAACCCACTAACGGAAGTTTTTGGTACCGTATAACCCCTCAACCGTTAGGGTACTTGGATGGAGTATTCGGTACGCCGTATAAACCCTCAACATCCAAGGCGACTTATTTACAGTGCATTCAATCCTATGGCCGGCCAACTATATCTGATAACAATTTTAAAACCACATCACTTGTCAATATAATTAACCAAATAACATTTACCTCACTGTTTTAACAAGCATTAAACCATGCCATTTCCAAAGCAACAACCATGCTTTAAAACATAAGTATAAACCATACTTTACAAGGATCACTTACCATGTGCATCCTTCAGCAAAACATGCTTATAAATAGTATACAGAATACTTTAAAACATGCTTAAACAATAGGTACATGAACATTAAACCAAGAGCATAAAATTATTCAAACGAGCACAACCGAGAGAGTAAAACCACTTTATACTTACTTCCGAGTCCAGGTAAGCGTTTCAAGCTCTACCTTAACTCCCAAAGCTCTATTCCCATAACATCAAAATGCTTTAAACCACGTTTTCACTTACCGATACGCAAAACCTCGATTAGCCGACGCGAAATCAAGTATCTAAAACCTTCAACGCTTCTCCAAACACGTCCGGATCAACATCCCCTATTTTTACCACAAAGCAAAAGAGGATTAATGCATCATAATGCATTCTAAACACATCAACTACAATCCTTCTCAGATTTCCACAAAACCTTCACAATTAACCCTCCACAACAACCGAAAACATAACCAACACACTTTGATTCACAACCCAGCCAACATCTATCAATCTAACATCACTTTCAACATCAAAAACGTCTAAAAAAAGATCCAAATCAACCTACCACCTCCAGCAACCTTACAACCATAAAAACACCACAAAACCTCAAAATTAACAACCTAAACAAATAGAGATTCTTAACTTTCGGGATTCCATTGATAAAAATCACTTATCAACATTATTAAACATTCAAAATATAAATAAAAGCATCCTTAATTACTATAAATTAGATCCAATCCATGAATTAACTCATTTTCCCCAAATAACTCAATTAAACATTAGAAAATCATCAAAATCATATTAGAAACGCAAAAACAAGGATCAAATGCTTGGGAATTTCAGTAAAGAACCATACAATAGAGGAAATCTCGGACCTTACACCTATTGTGAAGTTTCTCCCTTATTTGATTTGTGAAAAGCTAAGAAAACACAAGATTATTGTAAGATTTTGTGTAAACAATCTTTATAAAACAATTTGAAACAATAAAATCAAGCTAGAAACCACCTCACCTCTGGAAATTTGATGAAAACCTGAGTGTTTGGCTGAGGAGAAAATGGAGAGAAAAAGTTGAGAGAAAATGACGTGATTTTTGTTTTGGAAAGTAATAACTAACTTTTAACAAAAATCCTCTTTAATCAATAATTAAAACACATGTTAAAATATCTTCAATTAAGAGAGAAACCTTCATAAACCAATTGATAAAATAGCTCCTTAAAGATTCTAAGTATTTGACCCTTTTCATTTTAGTCATTAGGAAATCACAGTTTTCAAAACTTTCATTGTGGTCACTAACCAAAATGTTCATCTTCCAAAACTCATTTTACAAAATCGATATCACCATTATTAAATGCATAATTAATAATGATTTTAGAGCATTTTCCATAATTTTCCAACACCAAAAATATACGATCTCGAAACCGACTCGAATCCCTACTCTGGTCCACCGAACCATCTAATAAACCACCAAACCGTTAAGCCCTAAAACCGGGGTGTTACACATTTTCCAGTTGTAGGATCACAACATTTCCACCCTTTCCTTTGACTGTCGTACCCTACAAAAATACACCTAACAGCTTTCTTGTCCATTTTGCTACGTAAATAGTCAGACACAAATACATAACAAACACTTCCAAAAACTCGAAAATAGCTAACTGTTGGTTTTATTTTCCATAATTTTTCAAAAGGTGAAAGAAAATGCAACCTTTGTTGAGGAAGTCTTTGATCACATAAGTTGTAGTTTTCATTTCTTCTGCCCAAAAATGACCTGGAACATTTCTTGCATGAAGCATATTTCGGCATATTTCTGCCAAATATCTATTCTTCCTTTTCAGCAATACCATTCTGTTGCGGAGTGCTAGCACATGTGAATTGATGGCGTATTTGATACTATTAGAGAAATTTTGCAAACTCGTCTGATGTGTACTCTCCCTCATTATCTGTACGTAGCCAACAAATCTTTTTGCCAACTTCTGCTTCCGCAACCCCTTTAAATTCTTTAAACTTTGAAAGAGTCTCAGATTTTTCCTTCATAAAATAGATCCACACAAATCTGGAAAAATCATCAATGAAAGTCACCATGTACTTCATTCCACCAATAGAGGCTTGTTTAACAGGTCCAAATACATCATAGTGGATTAACTCAAATGGCTCATTTGCTTTATATTTTGACTCTTTATATGGTAGTTGATGTGCTTTTTCGTACTGGCAACCTGCACATATTGTGTATGTTCTCACCTCTAGTTCTGGAAGTCCTCTCAACATTGACTTCTTCATTATCACGTCTAGTTTGGAGTAACTGGCATGACTTAATCGCATGTGCCACACGTCTGCTGTCTCATTTCTTCTTGTTTTGTAAACATATACAATTTTCGCAGACATCACATAGACAGACTCTAATCTTCGCCCTTTTATCACCGGCTCATCTTTGATCTCAAGATTATGGTATACCTTTACATCTTGTGGACCAAATAAAACAACATAGCCTGAAGATGTTAATTGTGCTACTAAAAGAAGATTTTTCTTTATCCCTGGCACGTGATAGACATTCTGAAGTGGCATCTCAGTGTCATTATTCTGAGGAGAGACCACCGTGTTACGAACATGTGCTATTGGTAACTTGGAGTTATTTGTTGTGACCATCACACGACTTCCCTTGTATTCTGACAAGTTCTGTAATTTCTCTTTATCACCTGTCATATGATTTGAACAACCAAAATCAACGATCCAGTCATTATTATAATCAATTTTGCCTAACATACATAGTCACCGTGAGAGCTAGCTCTTCCTCTTATATTGCAAAGAATGTTTATGCGTCCCATTCTTCTTCAGTGTTAGAAGTAACAACATTATTCTCCACAGATTTTTTCTTTGACCAACAAGATTTGGCCATGTGACCCTTCTTCCCGCAGTTGTAACACTTTCCTTCAAACCTTCTATTGTTGTTGTAGTTTTTGGAACCTCTCCCTTCACGAGAACTTTCTTCTCCTTGATTTCTAATGAACCCACCATTGTCACGCTGCTTGAAGTTCGCTTGCCTTTATTGGCGTAGAGTGTCTCTTCTTTATTTTTTAATAAGACTTCCCCCATTTGTTTAGCTAAGGCTTCTTGACTAGCTAACAATTTTTTAAATTTTACAAGCGATGGTTGAGTTTGCCATCCTTGTACAGCAGCAACAAAACTCTTAAACTCTGGCTTTAGACCATAGACAATGATTCGTTTCATCCTGGTATCACCAATAAGATCTGCTGGATCCAACTCAGAAATCTCTCGACATAATAACTTTATTTTATGAAAGTATTGTTTGATCGTCATGTTGCCTTGCTTTATAGACAACGACTCGCTCTCTAGAAGTTGGAGCTTCGTATCGTTCTTCTTAGAGAACAACTTGGCGAATGTTTCCCAAGCCTCATTTGGGGTTTTGACATCTCAAATGTGCTCTAGCATATCTTCTTCTACTATTGTCTTAAATGCGTACATTGTCTTGTCTGCTTTTATCTTTCATTTTCTTAGCATGTCATTTGCATCATCTGCTTCTGGTTGTTCCTTTTCACTACCATTGACAATCTCCCACAGGTCTTGTTCTTGCATATATGACATCATGCAAGTAGACCACGTATTGTAGTTGTCGTTGTTAAGCTTTCTCATTCTACCGACAGCGTGTAGGTTCGTCATTGTGTCGACAAATGATTCTCACCAAACTAAATACAACAGTGAAAGTATGTGTAATATACACCAGGTAAGCTCTCAGAAAAGAGAGGTGGATCACTCAAATACCAAGTCTTTTTTAGTCAGAACTTTTCTAGACATACACCGTCACAATACCGCACTACTTTGTAGCAATTGAGCAACCGAAATAACTTTCAACAAGGCTGATACCAAATGTTGAACACACCACAACCCAAAATAGTAATAGGAGAAAAAAGAATAATCAAATGAAAGAATGAATATTTGATTATATTATTCGGTGTGTGTAAAAGGTAAACACATGCCTTTATATAGGCAGAGAGAATCCATTCTCCTTAATTAGCTTTTTAATTCTATAACTTAAATTTAATTAACTATTTATTAAACTTAAGTTAGACATTAATTAATCTTTAATTAATAAGTGGTATTGATGTTTCAACATGGTCTACTCTAGAAGAAGACATTTTCATCTTTATAAATCTATAAACCGCATCGAAGTACTGTTAGCGCATCGCGGTGTATAAAATACAAACACATTCTCTTTTATTCAATCTAATGACGTCCTCGTTGAAATTCTCTTTACCATTTGTCGCGAGTAAATTACAGTTTACACATTTAAATAATAGTACTATTCGGAATGGAAAGTAGAGTTTCGTACATTCTGAAATCAGATATCTAAAAAGACTGAGAATTCAACCCATCTACAAGTACTGCAACTGCTGCAAATATAACTTTCCGACAACGAAATCGCACGTCTTTTTTACCACTTTGGCACCTGAAAAAGATAGAACATAGCTTACAATTTACTTGACTTTGTTTCAGAGCAGATTTTAAAGGAACTAAGAACCAATAACCATGGAAATCTGTTCTCAAAAGAGTAATCTACAAGGTTCATTTTTCCTGTGCCTTTTCTTTTTCAATTTTGCAGAGAAACAAACAAAACATAAGGAATTATAAGCATGATTAACAATGAAATTTCCCAGGCAGTAAATTGCAGTAAACAAACAGTCAGAATGTTTCAATTCAACAAAAAATAAAAGACAAAAAGAAAAACCCAGAAACCAACGAAATCATAGGCACCCAGAAGCATATTAACAGACACCAAACAAAGGGTATTAAAAAAATATTTTTAAACATTACCTGAGAGAATTGGAACATGAAATCAAGATTCAGATTTGGCATGGCGCAAGAAAGCAGCAGAGCAAAGAATCGAAGCAATGAAACCGAAAATCCCCAAACCAATCATCAGTGAAATCCCAGCCATCACCAAATCCATCAACGGCTGAACACTTAGCCCCATCAAAAGCAGCATCTTTTCCCACCAAAAGATTCTTCAAAGATAAAAAGATGAAAATTTTAAATTGGGGTTTTTGTTTTTCTTTTTAATTTGTAGAGAGAAATGGAACAATCTCTCACCCCTCTTTGGATAATATGATATAGGTGTAAAGAGAGGGGGAGGATTTTAAGACACAAGTAATCCAGAGACAGAAACACATGTCTTCTTTTTGGGATTTGGAAATGTTTTCTTTTTACAATACATTTTTTATGCCCTTGGCAGTTACTGTTTTTCTTATAAATATCTACAAATTAACCGAATAGTAGGGATTCAAATAGCCATGCGGCGGATGCAATTTGTGCATGTAGGTCGAGCGACCTACTATTAAAAAATAAGATTAATTATATTGATAATTATTTAGTTTTTAGGGTATATCTACTTTAGTTATTTGAAATTGAATTTTTTTATTATAATCATTAAATTTTTAATTTAATCTATTATGATCACTGTCGTTAGCACTATTAAGAAAGGCTAATGTATGCCAAGTTAAAGTCTTTTTATAAAAAAGAATCATAATTTCAAAATTTACAGTTGTTGTCAAGACTAAAATTTTGATTAACGAAACGATCATCAATTAATCCCAATAATGGAAAAAATTCGTTTTGCCAAAAATTTAACATGGTTTAGTTTCAAGATGATCTGACGATTAACATTGGTGAATCAGAACTAAAAATCTCAATTGAAATTAAAAATTAAAATTTCGATATTTTATTGTTAACCGTCAGATCAGCTTGAAATCAAACTTTAAACCTTTCGTCCAAACGAATCCTTCCCACCGTTGGGACTTGAGATTGATCGGTGATGTCTTCATTTATCGAATTTTTGACCTTGATAACAGTTGTAAATTTGGAAAATTAGGGTTCTTTTGTGGAAAAAGACTTTAATGTGTCACGTCAGCATTTTAAGTGGACGTAATGAAATCGAATTAAAAGTTTATTGACTATAATGAAAGATTTTTTATTTCATTGACCAAAGTGAAAGCATCCTAAAAGTTCAGTGACTACAAGTGTAGTTTACCCTAAAAATATTAAGTATTTTTTGTTTAAATGAAAAATCAACCCTTAAATTATTTTAATTTTTTTCTTTGAGCTCCTAAACTATTTTTTGGTCAAAACAAGTATATAAACTATCACTCTATAACTATTTTAAATATATTTGTTAGTGCCCTAAAAAAATCTCACTTAAATACATTGACTTATGTAAAATAATTTAGCTAAAATTTTGGTTTAAAATTTTCAAAATAATTACAATATGTCTATGACTATAAACCATGTTTGTTTGCATTGTAAAAATTTGGATCGTTACATGCACAACAATTATCCTTTGTCAATTCATTATTACAATGGTATAAATTAATTTTAAATTATTATATTAGTCGGTGAATTACTAATATTAAATTTCTAGATTCGCCCCTGCAAATAGCAGTTCGTTATTGCTATGTAACAGTAGCGACACCGCTTGAAGTTGTTAAAAATTAGCAGTCTTTAATGACTGTAATAATATTCGTTATGTCTGTAACTGCGATAAAATATTGCGACCGAAAGCGCAATTTATATCATTACCATTTACCAGTACAAACGAGCCTTCTTTTCAAGAGCAATCTTTGCTGGAAGTTAGGTACTAGAAGAGAAGGAACTGAAAACCAGATTGGTTTAGAGTTGGCATCGATCAACAGAAAACGAACCGTGTGACGTCTGAAATACCTGAATGATCCAGTAATGCTTTGCACTGAAAAAACAACTTTCGTGCATCATATACTGAACGGGGGCCGTCGTAATTGTTTAGGCAAGATCGAATTAGTTAAGCTTTGTATTTGCTTTCTCGTCGGTGTGTGCATGAACTTGAAATCCTTATTCTCTACAACGTCTACTACAACAGCATCAGATGTTAGAAAAAACTTGGCCACCGATGCCGCATGCCCAAAACAACATCGAACTACCTACTCGAGTAAAAGTATCGGATTCAATAGGTGCATTCTGCAGTATAGAAATGGAGGAAACTGACATGCATACATCAATAGGTTCAATTTTATTAATGATACCTTTGTTGGATCCATTATTCCAGCTTCCATCAAATACTCGAAAGAGTTTCTTGCAGCGTTGTACCCGTATCGTGTATCGTCTTTCGATAAGACCTGCACGATGAAATAAGTGGAAGTATAATGAGTGTGAACCTCCAAATTGGAAATGCAGCAATGATATGATGGAATTCGGAAACCAACCTTCTCAACAACAACACTTCCATTAACCCCGGCATTTTTGGCGCTTGGCTTTGTTGGATAGCTTAAAGCTCTCTTGAAGATCTCAGCTCCAATCTGATCACATTTGCAGGCACAAAGCTCATAATTTTTTATTATGTAGAGGTGGATAAATTAACAGATCACCTTAAATAACAGCCAAGAGGATACAGCCACCTCCGACTACGACACCTTCCTCGATTGCTGCCTGCATAATATCAAATTCGGAAGCTTGTTTTACGCTATTCGAAAATTGATCACTTGAGAGGTTGAGGTAATGAAAACCCCCTCCCATGAGAATGTTAAGTACTACCTTAGTTGCATTCAGAGCATCCTCAATTCTAAGTTGTATGTTCTTCAATTCAACTTGTGTTTGTGCTCCAACCTATCGACTGATTGATGGAGTTAAGTAGATTAGCTCATATGATTTCGAAAGCACCGAGCTATGCTAGAAACTGTCATATTTGTTCACCTGAAGATCCCAATTCCTCCTGATAATTTGGCAATTCTGTCATTGAGTACATTCTTTTGAAAATTTTCCTGTGTTCTGCAAATTAAGAGTTCGGAGGATTGGCGTTCAAACCCGCCCATCTTGATGTGTCTAGTGTGTTATGTCACTGATTATACGCACCTCAACCCGATTTTGTATCTGAGAAACTCTTTTCCGAACAGCTTCTCGAGTGCTTCCGTCGCTAACTATGTAGATAGAATCCTTAGTGATCACAACCTTAGTAGCAGAGTCGAGAACCTCCTTCCCCACCTTATCAAGAGTAAATTCGAGAATATCATCTTTCCAATAAGTCCAGATGATAGAACTGATACATAAACTTTCCTATTGTAAGAAGGCAAAATAATATCTGCATTCGTTACCTCCAGTCAAGATAGCTATATCATCCAAGTAGTGGCTCTTGCGCTCACCAAAGGCCGGGGCCTTAATAGCAGCTGCCTTCAGCACACCCTTGAGTTTGTTCCTAATCACCGGAGCAAGAGCTTCCTTCTCGATCTCCTCAGCAACAATCATGATCGGGTACTTCTTTTTCACAGCACTGTCCTATATTTTAAGCATCTCCTTTGGATATGTGATTTTCTTGTCAACCAATAGGAACTGCAGGCAAAGAATTACACACCCTCTAATCACTTTATAGGAATACATGTCAGGTCTTTTAAGAACCTAATGTTTATACCTTGCAATTGTGGAACTCAACCATCGTCTTTTCTCGATCAGTGACGAAGTAAGGAGACAAATATCCTCGATCGAACTGCATTCCTTCGACCATCTCTAGACTGTTCTTGATACATTTTCCTTTCTCGATTCTGACTACACCCTTCCTTCCGACTTGTTGAAGAGCATCCGAGATCATTTTTCCTACTGCATAATCGTTTCCAGCACTAACAGCGGCCACATGTGCAAGTTCATGATCCTCAACCTGCAACGTATCATCCATTCGCACTTTAAGGCAAGTCTGAAATACGCTTGAATATACTTCTTTGCACATACAAGAAATATCATAATTAATATAGTTATGCACTCTTTGGAGTCTGTACATCAATTTGAGTTCAGAAACCAGAATTGTCCTTATTGCAGTTGAACATTAATGCATCTTCAGGTGCGCCTTTAGAATCAACTAATACATAAGGCCGTGGCATAAGAACATAAACCAGAATTGTCCTCTTTGTGTACCCACAGGTCATGTAAGGTTCTGTCACAATACACAAACGACTGCACTAGATTGTTTCGAGGACCTGTGGCTGTAGGTGCTAAAAAAGGGCAATTCCGGTTTATGTTCTCACGACATGGGTTAATGGGAGCTCCAATTACCTGTTGAGAACAGTTTCTATTAACAATCTGGGGGGGGGGGTCCAAACTTGTTCTGAAGCACCACATTTCTCCCCTTTGGACCTAATGTAACCCCAATCAGCTCTGCCACTTTATCCACACCCTTCTGCACCATACCAACACAAAGAAGGAAAATTAAAACACCATCTGGATTTAAGCTTAAACTTTTACAACTGACCTGAAGTTTCTTAGTGGCAGAGCCATCGCGGTTGAAGCGAACCTCTTCGGCCATGGCTCTGGCCTTTTTCAAGTTGGAATAATGTGAAGATGATGACCTTCTGGATTTGGACAATGTTGGGTTTGTGAAAGATATCCCAGAAGTGGAGATGGTTAACATGCCATGATTGAGTTTCTGTAAAAAAATTATGTATAAAGTGATATTTTTTTATAAAAAACAAAGTGATATTCCTATATACATATATGGATAATATCATATCAAGGATGAAAGAGGAAAATGAAAAAGATAACGAGAAAATATCTTGGCAGTTGTTTTTGGCGCCATTCCATTTCCATGGCTAGAACAATTTCATAGGCTATATATGTGAACCAGTTCAAGTGGGAATTATTTTCTTTAGGTACCCATAGGTTTCATAAGATTGTCACCTTTATATCTCTAGAGATTTGAATTCCGAACATAATCAATATGCGAGTGCATTTGATTCGGTAAAATGGATACCGATTGATATTCATGGTGTTATGTTTTGAGTTCAAATCTCTAAAGACACCTAAGGGTGGCTAAATATTGAGACTTATAGGTGCTCAAAAAAGATAATCTCAGTTTATACTCTCACGACGAGGCCCAACAAACTAGGTCGGATTGTAAGTAATAAGCTGAAGTGCAAATTAATCCTTCTATTATAAAAATGAACATAGGGGCTGATTTGTTTCTAAGCTTATAATGCAAGGACTCACCAGGAAATCTAACCATATTAAATATATTTTAAACATGCAAAAAAAATGGAAAATTTGTGAACTGCTTTAGAGGTTTCAGACTTTCAGTCAATGGTTGAAATGAACAATAACTAACATCACATAACACACACACTCACACACTCACACACACACACACACACACACACATATATATATACATATATATATATATTCCTTAAAGAAAGAGATTTTTCAAGCAAAAATACTGTTTGACTACATTCAGCCTTGCTTGTGTGCCCCTTTAAAGGACAAGCAAAGCCTGCAGGTTTTATGGATGAAACTTACTCTTTATGCAGTGGGATCACTGTTCAAGCAGCACCTGAACCGTAGGTTGTGCTTTGGTTCCTTTTTGGTGAAAACTATGTATGCTTGGAGCTGAAAGCAAATTGATGGAAAAAAATAAAATAGTACTTTGGGGTCATGTTTAGTGGATAGCCTTTTACAAAATGTTTTGCTCAGTTACAGTAACTATTTTCAATGATGAATCCACTAGCAACACCACTTTCCACCACCATTTGTCCTCTTGCCCCTGTTATTGTGAACAGCAATGGAGAATTGGCCTGGCTATGGGTCCACCACTCTAGAAGCAGTAAACTTGTTTATATATATATAATTCATGTTATAGGTCAATATTCTTTACCTAATCCACATCTTAGGTGAAATTCTATTATTAGAGTTGGTGGGGTTCATAAAATGATTAATTGATGAATTCATGATTGAGTGTTTGATTTGTTTCTGAGTATGGACCACTGCTGATGCAAATGTTGTTTTTATCGTATCCGGCTTCGGATTAGTGTTTATGCAGCGAGAAGAGTTGCAGATGAGTTGTATGAAAATATGATCAAAAGATGTTATTGCATGGTTGGATTATAATCCCATACAGCCGAAGAAAACTGAGGAACATATATTATATATGTATGTTTATATATATATGTGGGAGGATGACTCATATGACTTATCTCAATGAAGCAAGTCAACAGAGTTAGCAATGGATTGATTTGTGGACTCAGCTTTCAAGTAAGCAGTGTTGCAGGGGACCTCTTCCATCTCTCTGAATGCAAGGGAATAAGGGCTGCCGATTTTAACGTCAGACAGCATTTGGCGAAGATCGGAAGCTTCTTCCTTGAGCCTTGCATTCTCTTGAAGGACACGGTCATGGGACTCCGATACATGGTTTAACTTGTCTATGAGATTGTGGTTCTCGTTACGAAGCCTGATTACCTGTGACCAGAGTTCATCCAGGTGCTTCTGTTTCCTCATTCTCGACCGACGAGCGGACTCCCTGTTGGATATCATTCTCCTCTGTTTCCTCTCGTCGATGACCTTCACCTGGTGCTCCTCGGCCTCGTCTGAAGTTGAATTATTGCTGATACTGGAGGACAGCGCGGCGAACTCAAGAGCAGAGGGCGTGATGTGGGAATTCGGTAGGCTGTTTAAGAATATATTGAATTGAAAAGATGGTATAGAGTTTTGGATCATGCCAAGGTTGGCCGGAACAAGGAACGGGTTTTCCGGTGCTAGGTAGTGAAGTCCTCTGAGCTCACTGGGAACCATGGTTTTTAAGTCGTGGAAGTCGATGTCTGAAGCCAAAGGTTTCAATATGGTGTAGTGAATGATTGCTGATGACTTTGAAGGTAAGGGAGGAAGGCACAAATGAAGAGCTTTTATAGGAGCAAAATTGTTTCTAAGGTGGGCCAGTTTCAGCAACAAGTGTAACAGTAGGTATGCATGTATGCAAGAAACCACTTGCTTTACATCACATACATATGTATTCATGCATATAGTACACATACACATGTATGTATGTATGCATGCATGCATGCATATATGTCATAAAAATTTCAGATTTGGATAATCATATAGCATCTGATATAATGCTTAGAAAAGAGGAAACTTGCTGAAGGAAAATTAAGAAATGGCTTTGAAGTCAATCTCAGGACAAGTTTTCATGCTTCAAAACACCAATTAGGAGAATAAATCATTGTGCCTTATGACGCAATCAACTCTAGTTTAAAAGGCAAACCATGAAACAAAACATAGTTTCTCATGCCTAATTTAATTATAAATCAGTTGACTCATATAAGCACTTCAGTTTTAAGATGTAGTTTAACATCAGGACCTAAAATCCCAGCAATCTCATCATCTTTTATTGAACTGAACTTGAAAAAAAAACTATACTTCCCCATGTTATCGTCCATGCTTGCTAATAGTTTAATACTTGAGTTGAATTACTTTCTATCTGATATGTTATGGATCGAAAAACTCGAAGACGTTGACTAAGCAACACACCATCTACATGGGGGAATAGTTCATTCATTGCCTCTTAACAGGTTATCTGGTTTGTTGTTCTTTCATGACATATCATCGACTGGCACGATCTCCTTTTAAGTACCTTGAGTAGCTTTTAAAGTATCTTTGTCAGTACATGAGCATCAATTGTTTGTTGAGGATTAATTAATATATTGCATATAATGTATATCCCCTTGAGGCCCACTTCCAAACATGATAAGGGTGAGATTAATTAAAAAAATAAAGATTAGATTATTAACAAAAGTGTTGGCAAATCTCAGAAGTAGCATCTTAGAGACGCATGTTTTCTGATATGTGTTAATGGGAGTGTAATATTCTAACCACATGTAATCCGTTGTCGTGTTTCGTAACACTACATAGTTTAGGTGATTCTCCACTAATAGATCTACTCTTGGCTGCAAAAGAAGTGAACATGTTTCAAATGCAAGGCATCCAAAGTAGGTTAGGTAAGATAATATTTGGAAATCATGTGGAAGTGTTCTGCATCAATGTTCGTCCCGGCTAGGCTGTTCGATGTCGAATGCATCAATGTTATACGCATACATATATGTATTTATTATACAGCACATGTAAGAAAATGAAGAATCAGAGACAAACTTTTTGAGAAACACCTGAAAAACCAAAGCTGACAAAAGCAGTTGGACCAGACATGATTGACTGATTGGTCATCATTCCTACAACTTGATAGCATGTGGTTACCATTGCAAATGCTATTTGTGGAATGTGAATGACAAATTGGGCTGTTCATTCATGATTTCAGGTGCAGAAATTGAGCAACTGATATATATGACACTGATTTTGCCATGTTCATTGATGTTGGTACCGTTCTCATTCGTACTATCCCGGGAACATCAACTGAAACCTGCAATATGCCAAGGAATTCTAGCTCTTGACAATACTTTCCGCCCCGATACGGCAGTCTATAGCAAATAGTAGTAACAAATGCCAGTGAGATTTGTTCAACTTTTGGATCATAACTTGCATCAATAAAGGCATATGCCTTGGTTTGATTAATCATTGGAAAAATTGGAGGCTGAGCTAAGGTTTTGGGGTCCTACCAATTCAAGAAAACAATAAAAAAAAAGTTTGAAACTAAAAGAAGAATAAAAAGACAATGTCTTACAAACATGCTTTTCTTTTTCCTTTATCCTCATACATGCCTACCCTAATATGTTTGCTATATAGCTAGTGTGAAGAAAAGAGAAGGGACACCACAAACGCGAAAGAAGTGCTACGTACGGTGGGGGACTCGATTTAACACCTAATCAATTTCGTGCCAATACATCATCCGAGAAGGGGTGACCTTTGAATCGAAACACATAATTGTGCCCAAGTGGGTTCTTTTTACTAGTGACCAAGTGTGCCTGGTGCACCATCCCTGCACCTTATTGCTAGGCCTGTCAACTCAAGTATGCTCAACCATGCACACTTGTGCCTATATGTCCATAAAACTAACATGTTTGTATCCAAATTCATAAAGATATTAAGGTTTAATAGTATATGTTAAGAACAGGAAATTTTGTGACCACACAGTTTACCATGTCAGCTTCTCCATAATGGAAATGCCTAATATTTTGGTACCCTTACCTGTACCAAATATGCACTGTCTCCACTTTCCCCCACTTAAACAACCCCTACTTTTTTATTTTGTTTCTCATAAGATTATTGCAGTGATTGGTTCAAATAGGATAAGCTCGTCACCATATTTCCTCTTCTGCCAAATCTCCACATCTTATTAAAAAAACACTAGTTGCAGGTTTCATCAGTTTATTTTATTCCTTTCTATGGTATTTCTAAAATCTTACAATTGCCTTGTTGTCATGGACACACAAAGTTTGTTTTGTGTAATAATACTAATGGTGGACAATGCATTTAGAATATTACTAAACTATGTAGCATGCTCATTCGCAGGCGCTGATGTAACGTTTATTAAGGTCTTAGTCCACTAACAATGTGGGTACTAAAGTTGGTTTAGATCCTTTAAACAAATGTTTTAGTTCATATAAATTATTCTGTACGGCATCAACTCATTATCCTTTTTGGATTTTTGATTCAATAATGCTATTGATCAGCTTTTCATAGTACAATAATGTTAAGTCTAGGTACTGTTTGCCAAAACTTGGCACCAGAAGACGTGCCGAAACGATACCGTATGGAAGGCCTAAAGTTCTTTCTGGTATGTGATGGCCTAAAACGAATCAGCGTTAAGAGCTTGATATGCTCAACTATATATTTCATATTCTCCGAGTACTCGGAGTCACAAGCTTCTCATTAGCCCCACGCATTAACCAGACCAATTCACTAATGACATGTACAAAAGCAATATGCTATATGCTTTACTTATACCATCATCATCACCTTTGAACCTAACCAAAAAAGTTGGCGTAAGCATGTCAACTTCTCAACTTTGGTGTCTCCATTAGCAAGTAAATTGCAGCATGGGACTAAGCTCAAGTTTTCAAACAGTTTAATCACTGATTAACTTAAGTGTAGGGTTAACTAAACTAAACCATGCATGGTTAATATATTATATTCCTTGATTCTTTTAGATATTATGTCTGCCGGTTAATTTGTCCTGCAATGCTTTAGATGCTGAATTAGTTGCATATAACACTGTACAAAGATATGCTTGTTTCTTTTAGATATCACTCTTTAAATGTGCCGTTAGAATATCATGTACTTGTAGGAACTGGAATCAGCTCTGATACATTTATCTGCAGATTTGCAGTACTTGGGGATTTCTTCGAATTTGTTGCAGATATACTTTGTTTTGACTATACATTCGAGCGATCGGATCCCGGAAACATGGTCCTGAGTTCGGAGAAAGAAGTGCTGATTTGCAGGGTACACCAAAGCCACTTACAAAGACCTAAGAGCCATATATGCAAAAGGATCTTGAGTTGCAATGAGTGCATGTTTGATTGCAGGAGGGGACAATTTAGCCCTACTGGCCTCTCCATTTCTTGAACAGGACAAAATGGTTCGCCATACATATTATATTCCCTTTTCTCACACAACATATAATTCTTTTTATATATTGCACTTGTTTGAAACTAGCAATATGGGATTTTAAAATGGCATAAGCAGCTTTAATTGTAACAATTGAGGTTTATTTGCACAAATGATGATTGACAGCTTGTGTGGGCATTTGGTTGGCATATGGCATGTTTGCATTTGGCACATGAAGACTTGTGGGTTGATTAGTAGTTTATTTTGAGATAAAAAATTGTTTAGAGTTGAATTTTTGTTTTAGGGAAAATATTTTATGCGTTGACGGTAAAGTTTTTACCAGTATTTTAGTTTTAGGGTTTAGGGATTTAGTTTAAGAGTTTAGGTTTAGGGGTTGTGGTTAGACTTTTTAATTTAAAGTTAGAATTTAGGGTTTAGATGTTAGGTATTAGGATAACGTGCTAGGGATTTAGCCATTTAAGTTTTAACCTATAAACTCTAAATTCTACGTTATAATCACAACCCTTAAATTCTAAACCCTTAAATCTAAACACATAAATCTTAAATCATAAATTGAATCGCTAGACTCTAAAACTAAGACACTTGTGAGAACCTTTTGTTTTCATCGCCAATGCATGAAATAATTACCTTCAGTTTAAACTTTGTTGATAGATAATTACTATATGTTTGTTTTAGTTAAATTAGTATTTAGCAAACATGTAGTTTAGGTAGAGGTGGCAAACGGGTCCTTAGGTTCGGTTTCGGTTCGGTTCGCTTTGGGTTTGTCTGCATTCGGTTTAGATTCGGATCGAATCGGGTTTGGTTCGAATTTTAGTTTGGTTCTATGATGATTCGGGTCAATTCGGGCATTGGATCTGTAATTCGGGTCAATATCGGATCGAATGTTTTCGAGTCGGGTTGATATTGGGTCGTTCGGATTGGGTCGGGTCGGGTCAATCTTTGAATTTTCGGGTTAATTCGGTTTGAGTTGGACTGAGATGTGAATCTAATCGTGTATATTATATAAATAATTAATTATATATTCTTGTAAAAACATGTCTTTTATTTGTTAATATTATCATTTAGATTTAGTTCCAATCCTTCAATGTTTCGAAATCAACCATCATTGGTATTAATCATTTAACCTGAACCTAACGAATCCCGATCCAATCCTATAACTATATTTTTTTAATTTCATATTCGATGCTGGTTTTTAGTATGATGGAATTTTTTTATATTTTCAAAATACACGTAAAAAAATAGATAATTTTATGGGCATGAAATCAAACCTTAGATCATAATTGCACATATGATGAGCATTTTAAAATATTACTTAAATATATTTTTAAGTTAAATTTACATTCAGTTTTAAAAAACACTATCTTTGAAAAACCCTCTGCCATCTCAGTTTTAACTTTTAAACTACTCCATCTGTCTCACTCAAAATGTCTCTTATTGACTTTTAAAAAGTCAAAAATTTTAAACTTTAACCACAATTATTATAAATATTTAAAAAAACTAAATTTTGTAAAATATATATTTTAAAACTACTTGATTGAAAGTTTTTAAAATATATTTTTCATATTTTTATCAATGATAAATTTTAAATAATAAAGAGTCGAAGTTAAAAAAAAATTGACAAAAAAGTTAATAAGGGACAGTTTTCATGGGACAGAGAAAGTATCTTTTATCTTTACAGTGGCCAACCGCCGCCAAATTTGACGGTTGATCTCCCCTCTCGATTCTTCTTTTTTTCGATCTTTTTTTCTTTTACTGTTTTATCTTTTTTGTCCCCACCTCCCTCTTTTCCTTCTTTGTCAAGGTGCTTCGTAATTGTTGCTCATCGTTGGACTTGTCCTTGTGAGATCATGTCTATGTTTCCTCCCCTGTAATTTTTCTTTGCTCTGTATCGTTTGTTTTCCTCTTTCGTTCTATGTCAATCGATCTATCTTTGAAATATTACCTAAAAACCTATAACATCTAAAAACTAAAACCTAACCTTAAATTATAACTTCAAACCTTAAATTCTAAACCTGTTAACTATGGCTCATATACTAGATAAAGGACAGATGCTGGAGCGGATTGAGCGTAGCGAGAGCATCTGTCCATTAAAGGAGTTCTCGAGTTAGTTTGCGGGCTTGGTAAAGTGGGTTTGGGGTGCGGGGGCGAAGTCTCGCGGTACGGTACGGGGTATTTTGGTAATTGTACTGGGGTTACTCTGATATAATGTAATCTCATATAAGAAAACAGCCGCTCATCGCTCCCGAGGACGTAAGCATATTGCCGAACTTCGTTAAAATTTTGTATTCTTGTTTGTTTACTGGATTACTCACCATATTATATTTATTTAAATGTAAATTAAAGACATTTGATGATATATTAATATAATGTTTTGTGATTATATATATCAAGTAAAGTTTTCTAAAAAATAATAGTAGATAGCAGTAGCAGATCTAGAAATTAAAAAATGAGTGTCAAAATATATTTTTTTTAAATGGGAATGTGTAAAAAATATTTTTACACATTAAATAAAATTACTTTTTAAAAAAATAATGTTAAATTAAACTTATTTTTTTAAAAAAATTGAATATATTTTTAAACAATTCCTACTTAGGAAGAGAGAAAGTAAAATTTGTTCCTACTATGTCTAGAACCTACAATATAGGGGAGGAGAAGAAATTAACTGGAAGTTTTTAACTATTTACTCTAAAGATTGTTGACTAACCATATATCTTTTTTATATCCCTTCATATCCTTTGTAAATAATATTATTCGACTCGAATCATTAAAAAAAACACTTATACAATTAAAACCGCTGCTTAAATTCAAATCCAATCTAAATATGGAGACAAAAGGAATATCAAATTAGGGAAACAACAAGAACCGACTACATTTTTTGGCCAAAGCAAACGACAAATGCATATAAAAATAGTGTTTTCATAATATTTTTTATAGTAGAGAACTAGATATAATATGGCGAGTATTTGCCACCTTTTACTCTTTTTTATAGCAACGGTTTATCTTTTGATAATAATGGGTCAACTATAAAATGTAGTGAGTTATTGGAAGATAATCTATCATATCTGTTAGGCCCAACATAAATTCAATTTTGGACCGACCAACCATACAAAATTGATTACTTGATTCCATACAATCAAAATATTTATTTTGGGCCTATTTGTAACACGTTGTGGTTATGATAAACTTAGAGCCTCAAAGGCCTATATCGAGATTTGTGTTGGTTTTGCTTCTCTTTTTTTGTCACCTTCCGTATTCCTTATACTTTACTTTGATTAATTCAAATCGATCTGTTTCACACATCTGGTTATGGTGGGTGAATCTTTAAGCGGAGATTTTTTTCATACACAAAAAATTCAAACTCGAAATCTACTTAAGCGATACCAAGCTGCTTACTCACTTGGATCAACCCTGTTAGTTTTTGCTTTTTTTTGCCCTCCATCTTCTTCTCTTATATTGAGAATTTAGTATAATTATCGGTGTATGATTCATTTATTGATTAATTCGAATTAAGTACAGCAAAGAGTCATTATTGATATGGCCCTTCCAATCTAATTTGTTCTATTCACAATATCATAAATTTAAATTTCTAACATTGTTTAAGGAATACAACGTCTTATCATGTTATAACAACTGAGTCAATAAACCAAAAATTATTAATTACCACCAAAATGTTCAAAGTATACAAATAAAGTCCCTTTATATCCATTTTTTTAAAGTAAAACCAGACAACTTCGAGGAAGGTGACAATTGACAATAACTTCTCAATTCTATCACCGCCTTCTCTCTTCTTTATATTGTTCATGGATGCCATTAATGCAACTTTCGAATAGATAGTTTTGACTTTTGAAAGCATTCCCTTTCCTTGATGGTTTAATTCATCAATTAGCCCTTAAATAATATCATCTTTTTAAGGTGGTATTTTCTTTTATCATAAACGATACCTAAACTTTATTTCTTTCACGTTGATATCACTATTCATCTGTCGACAACCATTAATCAATGATTATCAATGATAATGTGACTCGCTAATTAAATGACATGCTTGTGTGTTTAAAATTACTTATTCTATTATCGTATAGTTTATTGACGATTCATAAAATATACGTTGTTAGAACATCAAATATTGATCAGTGTGAAAAATTTAACAGAAAAACGCGTTTTGCATTTCTAAAAATGACATTTACAGATCAAAATGACTCACCTTTCACAAATTTATGAGTACATATGCTAATATAAGAGGTTAATAGCTAAGGGACATTCCCAATATCAAAACCTCTAAAAGTTGATTTTTTCTTAGGAACAAACATGTTTTGGGGGGTGGACAACATCTTGAAATAGCATGCATTTGCTTCTTCTAATTTTTTTTTTACAATTAGATCTTAAACCAATGAAACAAAGGGACCCATGTACCTATAGATGGACCTAGAGGGAGGCTGGAGGGGGCGGTTGCCACCTAAAAATTTAAAATTCCTATATGATTTAATTTTTTAAATTATTTGTGTATTTTTCATTGAAAATCTATTTTCGCCTCCCTAAAATTTTATAAATTTGCCCCCTAAAAGTTTATAAGTTCACTCCCGAACATAAAATTATGCGTTCGTCCTGCATATTCCTTACACTATTAGCTTTGGCAATAATTGAAAGACTGAACAGGATTGAAGGATAAAGTTGACAACATTTTCGAGTAGGCATCTTTCTAGAGAAGGGTGAATTAATCTTATGGAAATTTGGGTTTTTTTAGGTGGAAAAAATGAGCCAAAAGGTACTACTACTATTAAAAAAGTTTGGGAAATATTCACTCAACAACATCTCATCATGTTATTGCAATGATATTGTTTGCATGAAATTCACAAAAACTTCAAAGGAAGATTTTATCATTTCAATTTTCAGATTCTAACTCGCGTCCATTTTATTCTCTATTATTCAACCAAGATCAATGTCGAATTTATCCATATATAAATTAAGGATATAAAGGAAATGTTATATTTGTTGATGTCTAAAAATGAGAGATATCAGATAAGGGAGGTGAAGATAAGGACCACAATAATTGTGACGATTTTGGATGATTTATTCTAACTGATTTGAGACGAAGAGTTGCAGATAGTATGAACGTCGAAAGTAAAAAAGGAAAAAGAAGAGAAATAAGGCAAGAGAGGACATTATTGTCTTCTCTTTTGTCCTTGATCCCACCCCCAGTTGTTGATGATGTGGGATATTTATAATGCGCTCGCGACTTTGATTGGTAGAGCTGGTAGGCCTAGCTTCTTGATTATGGGCGGATGTATGTAGTAATATTAGGGTGCAAATGATCTCATTAATCGAATAAAAATGTCTTTCAAAACCCATTATAATGTATAAAAATAGATTTTTTTTATAGAAAATATAAAGCATTGACCCACTTAAATTTTTAGGATATGGTGTCAACAATACTTATTATAGTGCTATAAAAGTTTTCCAAATCTTATACCCCATTATGACCCTACCATATGAAAATTTTGACTTTGCAACTGTTCATGATAGCTATTGCAGGAATGACAGGGTAGGCTCAACTGTAGAGTAATAGGTTGAATTGTCGGATCATGTAAATTTAATAGATGCCATGTCAAGATGCAACATCTGAGTATGAAGAACAGTCCGGAGAATAAGAGCTTTCAGAGCTATAGTACCTCATATGCTAGGTGGTGTGGAGAATAAGAACTCTATAAAAATTGCAACGATGGCTTGTAGGTTTCAAATACATGTGGATTTCGAAAGTGTTATAACAGTACTCTAAAGTTATTCGAACTTGACATAATTTTTTTTATTTTATTAGGTTATAGTCACGCTTTAAATTTGAGCATATAAAATTATATAAACAGACTTAATCGAGTACGTCTTAAATATTTTATTTTTTTATGTGTTGAATACAAATTTAACTAACAATATTCGAGCCTAAATCAAACTTCAAATAACGAATTTTGAATTAAATTTGAACTTGAACTTCTCATTGAATAAATGTATCATGTCATAGGTATTGTTTTTTTTTCTTTTATATATATTAAACATATTATATTCGTAATATAATTTTAATATGGTATCCAAAATTATTAATTATATTACAAATTTCAATATTATTATATCTTAATATGGAAAGACCGAGCATTTCCTTAACCCAAGTCAAACCAATGAGCTGTCCCATCTAAGTTTCATTAAATTTACAATATTATAAATCTACCCGTAAGCGATGAATTTAGAAATATTTTTTTAGAATGAACTTAATAAGTGTTTTAATGAAAAAATGAATGATGTTTATCTTAAGAACATGGTTCAAACAAGATGTATGCATATGTATGAACAGATATTATCTTGTAATCACTTTTAGACTATTTAAAAAATATATATTTTAAGGGAAAGAGACCATGCCCCCAATTTTTTCGGGAAATTAAAATTTAACTCCTAAAGTTTTTAAAAAATTTAATTTGACCCTAAAAATTTTAAAAATTCATATCAAGCTTTAAATCTTGAATGTTTTTTTATTAAACCACTTATCATAATTTTTAAAAGTTCTAATTGAATTTTTCAAACTTTTTGAAAATTTTAGTTTAAACCTCCATTTAAAAAAAATTAAGTTGACATTTGATATTTTACTCCAAGTTTCATTATTGTGTATGAGTACAAATAAAATCTTAAAATAGACACAACCGATAAAATGAATACTAATATAACATATTTCGGGATGAGACACTCCCACTCTGCTCTCAACGTGAATCTGCCACTGCTACTAATTAATCAGTGCTCGAAACTATATCTACAGACTAATATATTTTGATTATCAATTAGATTGTGTATATTTCGTCAAGATGTAATGATTTAAATAGTACAAAAAGGGATATTGGAATAACGTAAAGATTGATGATTAAAGCATAAGAGCAAGGAGTAGTTGATGATGGAAAAAGGAAGATTAAGGGTAATCATGGACCAGACACAGTCCTTCGATTCAGTTTAAAGAATTCTTACAGCTCTGTTTAAGAGATCTCGAATCCCCAACTCCATCCCATGTTGCTTTGGATTGGATTTCTTATTTTATTTTATTTTGCCTTTTTCCTAAAAGGGAGAGCCATTGCCAACAATGACCCAACTCTGACTTTCTTATAATAATATTTTTAAGGTTTTATTTTGATACACAACCCGCGTAAAATATTTTTACATAATTTTTTTTATAAAAATTAAAATCTAAAACCCTAACACCTTAATTCTAAACCCTAAACTCTAATCCTTAAACCCTAAATTCTAACCCTGAACATTAAATTCTAAACACTACAACCTAAACCCCTTAACTAAACCCCTAATCTTTAAATTTAAAAAGCACGTGTAAACTTTAATTTATACGGACTGTATATCAAACTTTTTCTCATATTTTTAATGATATTTTTGGGTCTAATAATATAAAAAAATATATAATTTAAATACTTTTCTGACGACTAAGTCGATAAACTATACAAATGGTCATAACTCACAAATGTCTTCACCTTGAGGCTTTATACCCTTTTGTTTACTTTTTCATTGGTAGGGTGTTTCCTGGTTGTAGGGGCGTATATTTTAAGAGACTAGTAGGGTCACGCCCTTAATATTTTGAAAATTTTGAAATTTGTCTTTAAAATTTTTAAAAATTTTAATTTGACCTCTTTAAAAATTTTAAAAATTCATATTAAACTTTAAAATTTTAAATCTTTTAATTAAATTTTCTCTCTAATTTTAAAAAAATTGTTTAATATCTTAAAATTATTAAAAAAATTAGCTATACTCTTCCTTTTTTTAAAAATAGTTTAAATTATTAATTAAAAAAAAATTAGTCTCCTCAAATTTTTACTGTAAATTTCACAACGGCCTAGTTGACATGGTAAAACCAACCCAATCAGTTCAAATCATTTTAACCTCTAACATGGGCATTTTAATAGTGCTTAGGGTTAAGTAAAGAATAGTGTTTTTTTTTTAAATTTATGTTATAAAGTAAAAGTTGGTGTGTGTGAGGGAGATCCCATTATTCTAAAGCTTAGGTCTTTGAGGATTGTGAGTCCCAAGGCCAACTAATAATGACATGAAAGAAAGAGAGAAGGGGACAGTCCATAAATATTTTAGTATAAAGTTGTTATAAAATATTTCAAAAACTACTTCATTTATTTTTTTCCTTTTAGGAAATTTTATTGTTTGTGGTGAGCGGGAGAGAAATTGGTATTTAAATTTATTGGTCAACTCTTTTCAAAATGTTAGCTAATATATATAAAGATAGAATCTATTTATATAATATAAAAAATTTTAAGTTTTACATATTTTTCGGTTTGTTAAATAGGTAAAATGAATGATTAAAATTAAAAGTAGGATATGTAAATATTATCACTTGAAAAAAATAAAAAATTATTATCAATCATCTATTTTACCCATCTAACGATCCTACAAACATATCAAACTCATAATTTTACATTGTGTATAAATATATTTTAACCCATATATACGTATAATATAACAATTATTAAACATACTAATATGTTAGATTTTAAATCAAAAAATTTAATATCAAATATTAAAATCCAAAAGAACACAAGAATTGGGGTGTCACATTGCTTACCTAAAGGCTAAAGTCACCACTGTCATTAACCCTTACAAAAGAACATTGCATTATTGAAAGAGACTTTCTTTATTATTTGAGATATGAAAAAAAAAAGATATTCTATTATTACTATTCTAAAAAGTAAAATTATTTAAATAAAACCTTTTGTCTTAGGGATTATAGGTTTAATTTAGGATTAATAGCAGTAGAGTTTACAATTTAGAGTTTATAGTTAAAATTTATATTATAATATTTATATTTAAGGTTATATATTTAGATTTTAGTTTTTAAAAAGTAAATATATATATATATGTATAGTTTTTTTACACAACATGTATAAAATTATACTAATTACAGTGGAACTCACAATATAAATTGTTATGAAGTAAGTCAGGATTATAACAAACAAATAATTGTAAAAGAAAAAGAAAATGGTACAAAAAGGAAAAATAAAAATAAAGGATATACATAATTTACGTGCAAATTTTAAAAAATATCACGAATTAAGGAAAAATAAATTTAGTAAATGTCGAAAAAATACGAGAAGAATGTGAAATTTTAAAACTTGATGTCCTTTTACAAAAGATAGATCCAATTATTTGTTTACAAGATAATATTAAATTCAATTAAAATATAAATTTAAATAATAAAAATATTATTTATCGAAGATTTATAGTTTTATTTTTTATTAAGTAATATTACAATAATATTCCCAAGATAAATGTCAAGATTCGTACTCACACAAGAGGTGAAACAAATAAGCATCTATGACCACTAGACCAATTAGTATATTTCATTTTATAGTTTTGTTTAATACTGAAATTCCTTAAATATTGCACCTGAAAAAATTATTTTCCCAAGAATTACACTTTCTTTTTTATTTTTCAATCTATCGCACTTTGAATGGTAAAATGTAAAGTCCAATTAAACACATGATGGTTTTACCGTTCAATTCTTTTATATTAAAATAAGAAAAAAATTGATACACAAGCGGTGTAAATTTTAGTTTACACGTGTCTTTTAGTTTTAGGGGTCAAGGTTTTAGTTTAGGGTTTAAGGCTTAAGTTGTAGGGTTTAAAATTTAAAGTTAGTGTTTATAATTTAGGGTTTAGAGTGTGGGGTTTAGTTTTTTAGGATTAGGAATTTAAGATTTAAACTTTTATAATATACACAGACTGTGTATCAAAATTTTATCCTTAAAATAATGTAAAGTCAGTGAGCAATTAAAAATGGTGAAGTCGATAGAAATAAAAGTTGACTTCTATAATTTTTTTAATAAAAGTCTATAGGAACACATTTCGATTTCACATTTTATTATTTAAAATGCTATAAATTAAAAAATAAAATAAAAAATGCACTAGTTCTCGATTTTTTTTCAAGTGCAATATCTTGAAAAATTTAGCCATCCATTCATCAAATATATAGTCATGTACGTATACAGCTTCCATCGTAAATCTATACTTATTTTTTAGGTATTTTTAGGTATTGGTGCAATTAAGGGTATTTTTAGGTATTGGTCAAATTTTCAAGGCTTTGGACTATTGGCTAGGTGTTCAAACATAATTGCGGATAAAAGGCCTAGATTGAAATCTGCAATTCTTGTCAAAGAGGGATGGATGTCGGTGAAAAGGATAAATATGGGCTAGAAAAGAGAAAAGAGAAAAGAGAAATGAGAATGGTATAAACTACCAAGGATCCGGTATGTCATCGGTTTCGCTTTGGTGGTGGTAATCTCAAAAGTACTCCTATGAGTTTAGTTCCTAGTGATAATTCATTGGTTATCGGCTCTTCATCTGGTTCGGCTTCGATGGTAGATTCGTTTTGTTCTAACCTTTGGGAGCACTCTGCTAATTCACAAAACCTGGGGTTTTGTGATATTAATGTGCAAAACGGTGCGAGCTCTTCAAATGCGGTGGGAATTGCGAAAGACAGTCCTGCCTCTATGAGAAGTAGCATTGATAGACCATTTGGTATGGTATGGAGTGCAACAAGTTCATTGTTGCCGGCTGGGATTCTACCTCAGAGCCTATCTCAGTTGCCGGCTGACTCGGCTTTCATCGAGCGTGCTGCCAAGTTCTCGAGCTTTAATGGGGGAAATTTTAGTGATATGGTCAACCCTTTTGGTATTTCCGAATCTATGGCTGTGTATAATAGGGGTGTAGGTCTGATGCAAGGACCACAAGATGTTTTTGCAACCGGTGGTATGAAATCAGTATCCGGTGTGGAATATCAGAAAACTATGTTGATTGCCACTGAAACTTCTGGCGATACTTGTTTGCAAGCTGAAAATAGGGTTACTCGAGAAAGTTCGCTTAAGAACGGGAGGAGAAGTGAAAGTCTTGTGCGGTCTAATGAAGAAGCAAACCAAGGAAATGGTGGCTCAGGTAATGAGTCTAATGAGGCCGAGTCTAGTGGTGGTGTTGGTGGTCAAGATGAGTCATCTGCAGTGGATGGTAGAAGCCGTGAACCGTCAGCTAAAGGTGTTAGTTCTAAGAAAAGAAAAAGGAGCATACAGGTGAAACAATACTTACCGATTCTTTCCCTGATCCACAATTCACTTTTTTTATACATGGTTTTGATTGTTAAGTTTACGGCAGGATGCTGAGATTGATCAAGCTAAGGGAAGCCAATCACCTGTCGAGGCTGCTAAGGATGGTGCTGAAAACCAACAGAAAGGAAACCAGAACCAATCTGCAGTGATGAACAAAACTATGACGAAACTTGGAAAACAAGGGTCTCAAGCTTCTGATCCATCAAAAGAAGAATACATCCATGTCAGAGCTCGAAGAGGCCAGGCAACAAACAGCCATAGTCTGGCAGAAAGGGTAAGGTTTACATGGAAAACTTACTATAGAAATATTTAGATCATCCGGTTGGGGTTAATTGGTTATGACCACAGGTAAGAAGAGAAAAGATCAGTGAAAGGATGAAATTTCTGCAGGACCTTGTACCTGGTTGCAGTAAGGTATGTTTTCTTGGATGGTATAGCTTAATGAGTACAGTCGAATTAACCTCTGGTAAGGGTTTATCCGTTCTTGCAGGTTACAGGCAAGGCAGTGATGCTAGACGAAATCATTAACTATGTGCAGTCACTTCAGCGGCAAGTTGAGGTATTGGAGGGGAGTTCTCAGCGGCAACCTGAGAATACTGAATATATATAGCCATATGTTATCCTTCACAAGTTATAATGTGTCACTTTATTTTCTTATTTTTGCAGTTTCTATCGATGAAACTTGCAACGGTGAACCCACGGCTTGATTGTAATATCGAAGGGCTTCTTGCAAAAGATGTAAGCTGATGTGTAGATTTAGCAATTACTCTTGTCTATATGCCTCTCTTCTAATCCATCAAGCTACAGATTATTCAATCACGAGCTGGTCCATCAACGCTGGGGTTCTCTCCGGACTTGTCTGTGGGTTATACGCCGTTACATCTGTCTCAGCCTGGACTTGTTCCAGGTGGTCTTCCTGTCATGGGGAATAATGCTGATTTAATGCGTAGAACTCTCGGTCCCCACTTCCCGCCAATGACCGGAGGATTCAAGGAGCCTAATCAGGTTTTACGTTTCTTCATTGTTCTTATAGTTCACACTTGCATGATGCGAATACCATAAGATGTTTTGTCTACTTAACTTCGTGAATGTACGAGGATTACAAATTTACTTTCGTGTGTCGATACAATTTGATTCTAGCTATCAAATGCATGGGAGGATGAGCTCCACAATGTTGTCCAAATGAACTATGGAACCGGTGCTCCTTCCGACAGCCAAGAAATAAATGGTATTTACTCTCTCTAATTAACACACCCTGAAGCCCGTGTCATAGGCTGAATATTCTTCGACCCGGACTGTAATTTATCTATTTCTTTTGCAGGCTCTCAACCATCAGGCCATACGAAAGTAGACCTTCGATCCTAAAGGGTTTGTAGCTCTATTCCTGACAGTCTGTATTTGTAACACATTCTTGAAGATATCCAAGGACATGCAATTTGAATAGGATGTCACTATTTTCCTACCCTGTACTTATCGAATAACTGAAGATGCTATTCGGCCTGGTTTTTACAGCCTAGAAGATCAGTAAAGTTCGACCGAAGCGGATGCATGTTCAACGGCTCGTGCTTCGTTGACTGTTTGTTGGGGGCATGTTGTATCATTTGTATGATTGTATAGATTGATGATATGGAATTTTTCTGTGATGTAGGAGCTGTGTTCTTATCTAGTAATCTTAGATGTCTTTACTGTAATTTACAGATTAACAATGAGATGTATTTTGTTCAGTTCAGAGATGTAATTTGCATTTTTTTTTCATTATATTTCTAATGGCGTGTAATGTTATTCAATCTAGTGGTGAGCAAAAACTCGAGTTGGAAAAATCAATTTTTTCGAGTAAAAGAAAAATAGATTTATTTGAATTATAATTTTATAATCTTAAAACACTTACTCAGAGCCAGTGGCCGATATATTTAGTGGCATATGAGCTTATTGTCCATGGATTTTTTTTATTAGTTATTTTATTGATTGTGATCACTCTAAAATTTTATTTATCATTATTCACATATAAATTATAATAAGAAACTGACTAATGATGTTTATAAGTAGTAATTTATTATTTTTTAAGAGTTCATATATAATTTTATTCGAGTTCAGTTTATTTACCGTCCTACATAAAGTTTAAAATAATAATAATAAATTATAATAGAAGAAGGAAGCTCAATAAAAAAAACTTTGAGTTCTGTCACTTCTACGTTTTTCTTTCTCCAACATAAAATTCTCAGTTTTTAAAGTTTAAAACTTTTAAATTTATCAAAACTAAGCGTATGTAATTTTTTTATTTTTTAAATTCTTTATTTTTTCAATATATACATATTCACAAGAACTAAAATATCGACCCTAAAAGCACTAAATAATAAATGAACTAAATTTAAACATGATATTAATATATATTTGCTCACTCTTAAAAATATTCTTAAATTTACCACTATATATATATATTCATTTAACGGTCTAAAAAATATTTTGTAAATAAAAATTGTTCACAAAATATAAATTTTTAAATTTTACATGCGCTTAAGAGGATATAATAATAATAATAATAATAATAATAATTTCACTCTGTTCCCGCCAACTAATTGGTTTCAGAACAAACAAAAGAAAAATGTCTTTGAACTCTAACTACTACTGTTCGGTGCTGAAAATCTGCACCGAGACCCGAAACTTAGCCCAAGCAAAGAAAATCCATTGCCACATTCTTAGAGCCATAAAAGATCCAGAAACATTCTTACTAAACAATCTCGTTAATGCTTACAGTAAGCTAGGGGATTTGACGTATGCACGGAACGTGTTCGACAAAATTCCCCAGCCAAATCTCTTTTCATGGAACACTATTCTGTTCACTTATTCAAAATCTGGGTGTCTTTCAGAGATGAAAGATATCTTCAACCGCATGCCTAAGCGTGATGGGGTTTCTTGGAATTCGCTTATTTCGGGGTATGCTTCTCGTGGTTTGGTAACTGATGCATTGAAGGGTTATAGTTCGATGTTGAGGGATGGAGCAGCTAATTTGAATAGGATAACATTTTCTACTGTGCTTATATTGTCGTCTAGTCAAGAGTGTTTTGATTTGGGTAGGCAGATTCATGGGCAGATTGTGAAATTTGGGTTCGGTTCTTATGTGTTTGTGTGTTGTCCCTTGATGGATATGTATTCAAAAGCAGGGTTTGTTTACGAGGCGAAACGAGTTTTTGATGAAACGCCAGAGAGGAATGTGGTAATGTATAACACAATGATTACTGGACTTTTGAGGTACGGTATGGTGGAGGATTCCTGGTGGTTGTTTCGTAGTATGCAGGAAAAAGATTCGATTTCATGGACAACTATGATCACGGGATTGACTCAGAACGGTTTGTATCGAGAGGCTATTGATTTGTTCAGGGATATGAGGATAGAAGTTTTGGCTATGGATCAGTTTACCTTTGGAAGTATGTTGACGGGCTGTGGGGGTTTAATGGCCTTGAAAGAAGGCAAGCAAGTTCACGCTTTTGTAATTAGAACTAATCATCAGGATAATGTTTTTGTAGGCAGTGCACTTGTTGACATGTATTGCAAGTGCAAACTCATAACATCTGCAGAGGCAGTTTTCAAGAAGATGACCCAAAAGAATGTTGTGTCCTGGACTGCACTGCTTGTGGGTTATGGCCAGAATGGGTACAGTGAAGAAGCCATTAGAATCTTTTGTGATATGCAAAGAAATGGGGTAACTCCTGATTATTATACTCTAGGAAGTGTAATTAGCTCATGTGCAAACCTAGCAAGCTTAGAAGAGGGTGCACAATTTCATGGCCAAGCAATAGTTTCTGGCTTATTTTCTTTCATGACAGTTTCTAATGCACTCATAACTTTATATGGAAAATGCGGAAGCTTAGAAGATGCTAACAGGTTGTTCAATGAGATGAATTTTAGGGATGAAGTTTCATGGACAGCATTGGTATCATCCTATTCACAGTTTGGTAAAGCCGATGAAACAATCGATTTGTTTCAAAAAATGCAAGCTCATGGTCTAAAACCTGATGAAGTTACTTTCGTTGGTGTTCTGTCAGCTTGCAGTAGGGCAGGCCTAGAGGAAAAAGGGTATCAGTATTTTGAGTCAATGGTAAAAGAACATGGAATCACTCCAGTGGTTGATCATTATACTTGCATGATTGACCTTCTTAGCCGAGCTGGAAGGTTAGAAGAAGCAAGATGCTTTATAAACAAAATGCCTATGCCTCCCGATGCAATTGGTTGGTCTACCTTACTTAGCTCGTGCAGACTGCATGGTAACTTGGAAATTGGGAAATGGGCAGCTGCATCCTTTCAGGAACTAGAGCCCCACAATCCTGCCGGTTACATCTTACTCTCGAGCATATATGCTGCTAAAGGAAAGTGGGATAATGTGTCAGAATTAAGGAAAGGAATGAGAATTAAAGGAGTGAGAAAGGAACCAGGATGCAGTTGGATCAAATATAAGGGAAAAGTGCACATTTTCTCAGCAGATGACCAGACAAGTCCATTTCTAGACCAGATATATGCCGAGCTTGATGAATTAAACCACAAGATGGTAGAGGAGGGTTATGTACCAGATTTGAGTTCTGTTCTTCACGATGTTGAGGAATCACAAAAGACAAAGATGCTTAATTACCACAGTGAGAGGCTTGCAATTGCATTCGGGTTGATATTTATCCCTCCAGGGCTTCCCATACGGATAGTTAAAAACCTTAGAGTCTGTGGAGATTGCCATAACGCTACTAAGATTATTTCTAAGATCACACAGAGAGAGATACTAGTACGAGATGCTGTCCGCTTCCACCTGTTTAAAGATGGAACATGCTCATGTGGTGATTTCTGGTGATGCTGCTTTCTGTGCCCAAAACTGTCAATGAGGATATCAAACCTTTTGCTAACTATTTCAAATGACCAAATCAAAGGATCATTCGCAGAAAAAGGACAGTCTTGGAAGACATTACTAGGAAGATGCTTTGGATGTCGAAAACAACAATAATTATGTCAACAATTGTATTTGTCAGATCACCGGCCAAATGCTGCCTTCCAAAAATCCACAAATATTGTCAAGAGATCATTTGGTTCTCCAACATGCCGAGGCTAATATCTCCTGAAATTTCTCAAATAAGTTCCAGCATTGTTGTCAATTTTTGCAGTTCATGTCCCAATGGTTAGTCAAGATTTTTGGGACCTCTGGATAAATCAGAACTTGGAAAGGCTTGCCCCTTTGACTGAATGCTTCCATTAAATTTCTCTCCATTGTGAAATGGTGTTTCCATTGCTTAAAACTTACTTGTATTCCTTTGAAAAAGCAATATAAAATGGTATCAGGGATTCTAGAAAACTTTATCCTACCATATATGTTGTCTCTGTATTTACAGATTTGGTACATGCAAATTGACAGAGTTACACAAGATGATAAGTTTTGATTTTGTTCTTTCTGACAGCTTAGAACGACTGGTATTATAGTGAAGGGCTGTACTTTCACCGCATTCAAGATATGTTGAATAGCATCTAATTCATTCAACAGGTTCACACGCTTGTCCACATCAACATTGACATCCAACAAAGTACATATAGCTGCCATAGAAGCTTCAACTACCTCACCATTCTCACATCCAGCCATCCAGCATGCCGATAGCCTCTCGCCAGCCTTTGCATCGATCAAACAAAATGTGGTTTCTGAAGAACAAACACCTCTATCATCTGGACGTAGTAATGAGAGCCTCTCCAGTCCCATTGCTGATAATATTTGAGCTTCATCACTAGATGTCTTTATGAGCAGTTCTGTGAACACTAATGTGAGTTTGTGAGCTTTTTGCTAGAAACAATATATGTGGTCCATACGGTGTAGTTGTGAATATAACAAGAATCCCAACTAGGCCAAGTAAAGGGTTGCATGCCTGCTAGTTCTTATTCCACTTCTTTGGATTAAAATGATTTTCTGAATGATTATGGGGGCAATACCCCACTTCAATAAAGCTTTTCTGCTCTACTTCTACGCATTCTCTACTGATTCTACCACTATTTTTAATATCTATCAACAAGGATTCAAAAAGACCAGAGAAGACAGTGTTGTCTATCTGAGAAATGAAAAAATATCGAAATCGAGGTATAAGTACTTTCTGTTGCTCGTAATTAAGAAAATATAAGATTATTCAAGCACAAATGTAAAATTTTATTATTTGGTTGACGGAATATAAAAAAAATCTAATAACAGTTTTTATTAAATAGTTAGTCCTCGATTTATGATCTATAGTCTCCTATACCCCAACTCAACTAAAAAAATATCATTAGGGCAGTTAATCTTCCCAAGGATCACTCTCTGTCCTTACTTCCGATGGTTCGATAACTTGGGTCTCCGAACTTTCACCGGAGTTTGTATGGGTTTCAGCAGCACTAGATTCTGATGCTTCAATCTCGTCGTCCTCTGATCTACCCCATCTTCCTCCAAGTGCCATTGCCATCATCTCATATACCTTGTTACCCAACTCAGCAGGGCTATCAGGCTGCATAATGAAAATATGAATGTAAGAATAATCTGATATACAAAAATCTGCACATATGTTGAGATATACCAAAGGATTCAATCCACTTACAGAGAAACCACTGGAGATCAATGCAGTATCATACAGCAAGTCAACAGCTCTCTTGGCGTCACTGCTTTCAGGAGCATTCTTGCATGCAGCCTGTGACGGAAATAACGGAAATTAACATCATAACAACAGACTCGAACTAGAAACATCTAATATCAAGTTTAACAAAAATGGCCATACGTTCAAGTCCTTAATAATTGGATGATCTGGATTGATCTCTAGTATCCTTCTTCCCCTCATGAACTCCAAACTTGCGGTGTCTCCGAGAGCTTGTGCTTTCATCAATCTTTAAAGTGAATTGAAAATGTTAGTCAAAGAATAGGTTTTATATACGTCTATTTGTACTGAAAAGTAAAAGAAAACTGCTTACCTTTCCATGTTAGCTGACCATCCAAACTTGCCAGAAACGAGCACGCATGGTGATGAGCTTAGACGCTTTGAGAATTGGACTTTGCCCACCTTGTCTCCGAGTTGTTGCTTTACCCAATCACAGAGAAGATTGTATTCTTGTTTAGTTTCCCTCTCTTTTACCTCATCTTCATCACCTGGTATGACAAAAAAAACTCGATTACACTCGCACCAAAGCCATCAGAAACGGAGTCAGAGATCACACTGGAAATAAATAAATGAACGAAAATGAGAAATCAGAAAACTAACCAAGTTCTAAATCTTCCTTGCTAATATCAACAAATTTCTTTTCTTTGAAGGTCTGCAGATTTTGGATGGCAATCTCATCGATAGGCTCAATTAAATAGAGAACCTACAAAACAAGGAGCTATATCAGTTATCATGGAACATCGAAAGCAAAGAACCTACTAATCAAAACATGAACTACAAATTCCATGTTTGGAAGCCTAAAGACAACCCCAAGTTTATTATTTCAAACCTTGCACATCCAATCCAAATCTACAAACATACCTCAATGTCTTTTTGAACCAACTTCTCCAAGAATGGAGCGGTCTTGGCACTTTTCAAGCTGTCAGTTGCCAAGTAATAAATTGCTTTTTGATTCTCACTCATATTTTCAACATACGTATCCAAACTCGTCAATTCCTCTTCACTTTTTGATGTGTAAAACCGAAGTAATGGAGTTATACGCTTGTGATTACCAGTGTCTTCGATGCAGCCCAACTTTAGAAACCTGCCGAAGTTCTCCCAGAATTTTTTGTAATCCTGTAATCAAAATTCACCATCTAAGTTAATCGACAAAGTTCAAGTCAACAACTGTGAAAGAACAAATGGAACCCCATCATACTACATTACCTCCTTATTTCCACTTTCAGAAATCTCTTGGATCATGTCAAATGTTTTCCTGACAAGCCTCTTCCTCATAATTCTCACCTGACACATAATAAGCATAGATTGAAATAGTTAATACGGAAAATTACAGTAATTATGAAATAGTTAGCAGCATTGCTCGTCACCCCAAACAGAAAATAAGAACTATATTCAAGGAATATGTGTAAACTTTATGTTGATATGACTATGGAAGTGTAAACAAAATTAATCTTACGATTCGACTCTCCTGAAGGATCTCTCGAGAAACATTAAGGGGGAGATCATCTGAGTCCACAACACCCTTCACAAAGCTCAAGTATCGTGGAAACTGAAAAAACAACATTAAGGTTGAATACAAGTTGAACCACCATGGTAAGTTCCCATAAAAGAAACCGAAACTGCAGCATTTAGTAATATACAAATAGAGCTATCATCAAGTGACCAAGTTAAAACTGACCAGCTCTCCGTCAAAATCATCCGAGATAAATACACGCTTCACATACAAACGTATATTCTTTGTTTTAGAATTCGTGACATCCTCATTGTTGAGAGGGCCCATGCCAGGAATGTACAGCACACTCCTAAACTCGACCTCACCCTGCATGATTATCAGTGAAATTTCAATGGCTTGTTATGCAAAATAAGTCAATTTATAAAATTATATATGCACACTTACCTCGGTAGTAAAGTGAGTGTATCCAAGTGGATCCAAGAATTCATTGAAAGTCTTCTTGTAGAATTCATTATACTCATCCTTTTCAACTTCTTTTGGATTCCGCATCTAAAACAGATCCCCCAAGAGACATCTCCATGATGATTTAAAACAACAAAGAATACAAGGAAAATAGAGAATATTCTAAAGGAAAAGCAGGCATTTTGAAGTGCATTTACGGAGGTGACAGAACAACAAACTCACCCATATCGGTTTTGTTTCATTCGCTAATTCCCAGTCCCAATACTTTTCGGTTTTAGTTGTCTTCTTTTTCTTCTCACCCTGTCAACAAGTACATAAGCGCACTAATTAACACTATTTACAAAGAAGTTCGCCACAAAAAATAATATCAGAAAGTATGGCAAGGTTACCTCTGGCTTTTCTTCTTCTTCTTTTGGCGTTTCTTCCTCCTCTACCTGCCCAGGTTGAACATAGTAAAACGTGGTTAAAGAACTAAATTTTCCATGGGTTCAGGGTTCAAGTGCGTAAAACAGAACAGAGGACTCGCATTTGCTATGGAGATTAGGAAAAAATGCATTAATGGACATAAGCCAGATGGTAACATCTTCACACGAGACAAATTCTTTTCACAGTTTATACACACACAGAGTTATAAAACTCAGACATGATGAGGATTTATTAGTTTATACAAGTTGAGACATCCATGAGGGGCAAAGTCAGAATCGAGAGAGATGATGAAGCCTCAGGGCAACGGAGCAGGGAAACAAGTACTCAGTTTGATATATGTAAACTGTTTAACCTTCCTTAAAGCACTAATAGAGAAGTATTATACCCAAACAAGAACAGAAATGCATACACTAACCTCAACTGTCCTTGATTTTTCTTGCCAAGTGTATATGGGAAAAGAAACAAATTGGGAGTAATTCTTCACCAAATTCTGAATTCTGGTCTGATCCGAGAATTCATACTTGTCATCCGACTGCAAGAAAACAATATATTAGACCAAATTCGGAGATTAGAAGAACCAGAGTGTAAAGGCAAAGAGGCAATAATACCACAATAAACACAACACCAAATTATCAAAATTTGAATGACCGTCTTTCAATGTTTAACATACGACAGAAAATAGTTAAATGCAGATATTCAAACAAGATGTAATGGATAAAAAAGAAAGATCGGGAAGAGTACCCTTAGATGAAGTGTAATCTGTGTACCCCGGTTTAGAAGCTTTTCAGGATCAGTTTCCTCCTTGATCACATATGAGCTACTGCCTGCTACAGCTTCCCAAACATATTGCTTTTCTGACCTTGGGCTCTTTGCGGACACAACAACCTAATTAAGAATTATTTAAGCAAGCAAACCCAATTAGCAGACAAGAAAAAGCTTCAAACATGGTGAGAAAGAACATACTGCAAAATATAACTTAAGCAGACAACATGTTACCTTCTCAGCAACAAGAAAAGCAGAATAGAATCCAACACCAAATTGGCCAATCAAACCATTGTCTGCCCCTAGATCCTTATTTTCCTACAGAGAATCAGATGCTAAATAAGTGACCAAAAACAATAAACTTTGAATTTACAAAAAATGCGAAAGAGGTCACCTTAAGAGCCTTAAGAAATTTTGAAGTACCACTTTGAGCAATTGTTCCAAGACAGTCAACGAGCTCATCTTTTGTCATTCCAATACCTGTATCTCTGTAAATCCATGGAAAATAAAATAAATCCTCCACCATTTCAACCTTTTTTCAGTATGAAAGATCATAAACAAACGTACGTGATAGTGATAGTCCCATTATCAGGATCAGTTTTGATTCGTATTTCGAGTTCCTCGGCATCGCCAAGCAGAGAAGGTTCAGTCACACTTAGGAATCTAAGCTTATCTAAAGCATCACTCGCATTACTAGAGCACACAAAGACATAAATTCCTCATAAGTTTCAATTGAAAATTAGGAATCTTTATTAAAAAAAATGAACTTTGGTTATGGAAGATAAAAAGTTCTCACCTTACAAGCTCTCTCAAAAACACCTCTTTGTGGCTATATAGACTATGAACAATCAAATCCAACAATCGACTAACCTGCAAAACATAAATAAACACTAACCATTAATCAACAAAAAAGAGCATAAGAAGGAAGAGCAAAAGAAACCCACCTCGGCTTGGTACTCAAATGTCTCGCCGGAGGTCACATCGGGCTCTTTCTCGGTAACCGCCGCCGACACACACTGAACCGCAATGCGGTTGTTTTTCTTATCAAGTTTCCACCTTAACCCAGAGGAGGAGAAGGCGTTGTTTTGTTGGGGTAGAAAAACGCTTCTGGAAGTGAAGGCCTTGTTGGGTTTTGTTGTTGTTAAAGGGAGAGAAGCTAGAGATGGGGTAGCTAAAATTCTGGTTAGAGCTGAAGCCATTGAAGGTAAGCCCAAGAGAAAGAGAGAGAGCTGGGAAATGAATAACAAAGAAGATAAAGTTTAGATTTTTAAGGGGGAACACTAAAACTAAAACCCTACTGAAAAGGGTTTAACAGAATGAGTGGAAGGTTCTAGAAATCGGGAAGGATTAGTGCAATATCTAAATGCCATAATTAATTCTTCCATTTCTAATTTGAAAATAATTACACTTAAATGCACCATGATTTCCAAAAATACTACTTAAATAATAAAATATATTTACCAAAAATAAATGAAAATATATTTCAGTATATATAAATAAAAATATAATTCATTCGAAGTTAACCGATTTAAATTTTATCGTATTCAATTTTGTTATTCATATAAAAAATAAATTAGCACTACATTAATACGATCAAGGACGAAGGGTCCTTGAACTCAAAGGGAACTACACACCGTCATGATTCTTAAATATTGATAAATTTTAGTCTTACATAATTTATTTTTTAAAAAAATTATAAGTTTGATGAGTATTTAATCAAACAAGGACAACACTTAAAAGAAAAATAGGTTTATGTTCTTAATTTTTTAGTCTGATAATAAATTAGGTTTTTATAAATTTTTAATAGTTTTAAGGTGATGACAATATGATATATGTTTATACATATTCTTAACTCTTTGACAATACACACCTCGTAGAAAAAATGATTTGAACTCGGGCCTTTTAAGATAAACATCATCACTTTTTTTTACTTGGACCACTTATTGAGTTCAGATCTTAATACATTTAAATATTAAACAAATTTGACTTTGCTCTCGAATTTTAAGTTTAAATACTTAATCAATATTTGTACTTTTTAAATTTAATAATTTAACATTTCTCGATATTCTATCCTAACTCGTAATCAACAAATGATCAATTACCACACATACTTCATGCACAAATCTCATATTCTATCTATCTTCATTATCAATACAATTATATTTTTTCGTTAATAAACCATCAAAGATGGATAGGATCTAAATAAATCTGACCTTAGATGAATACATATGACAACTTCAGTAAACAAAATCGGATAACATGTACATCCTTGTTCACTCAACTAATTAATAGATTTTAGGTATTTTTAATTTAAATATTAATTAAATAAAATTTTTTTTATCTATTTTAAATTTAAAGGCATAATAAACTATCATCGCTTCTTATGTTCTGTCCTTGATTGAAAACCCAATTCAATATCAAATAGGCATCGACATTGGTAATGTTTGCATTTTGAATGAAACCAACATAAGGATTCCATCAATTTTAACTTGTATGTTTATTTTTTTGTTTGTAGAAGGGAACTTGTGAAGTCATGACATTTATATATACAAGTCTATAAACAAAATTGAATATTAGCATAAATAGTTTAGGGATTTAAGTAGTAGTTAAATATAACATGAAATTGTAAGCTCTTGAAGTAGGATAGGATGTGAAAGGCTATTTTTGGGGTTGTGATCGATGAAGGAAGTAGTCACCTATAAGGGGCGAAGTGTTTGATCACTAGGGTTTGTCCTTTGTATTGGACTGACCCTGAATTTTTAGTTTTTTTTAACGCTACTTACAATCTAAGGGAGAGAAAAAGGAAAAATATTTATATTGATAATGAACCTAACTTAAGAAAGAAAGATATTAAGGAAGGCTTAACTATTTGCTCCAACAATTGTTGACCTAAATTTTCAATTTTTGAAATTGGGTTCATGGATCATACAACATAGGTAGCCCTACTATCACATGCTATGGACCTTGGGGTAAAAAATATTTCAATTAAAACAAGACCTACGTAATTCTCTTGTGTTTTCGATGCATATGAAGAAGAATTGTCGTCATTTGTCAACCACAACTAAATAGTCTTGAAAAATGCCATTGCTTTTCTCAATAAAGGAAATGGTATATAACATTTTTTTTAAAAAATTATTTATTTGATTTCACACAAATTACATATTAATGAGATTATCTGTGAGGTTCAAATCTTAAAAGTTTATCAAAGATTAATGAATATTTGAATCTATCTAACTAATCTAATATATTTTTCTCCATATATATATATATATATTTATCTTTCTGTTGAATATAAATCCTTTGTTCCTTTTTGGTACCTTATTTATGGGACAATTTTTTTTTTGCTTCTTTCGGTGCCCCTTCTCTATGCTCCAACACTAAAATATTAAATTCTAAGTTCAACCTTAAATTATAAATCTTAAGCTCTACTTTCATAAACCCTAAACATAGTTTTTAGTGTGGGGCATGAACAGGGGGACTGAAAGGGTAGGGGATTTTTATTCATATTTATGTCCAACACTAAAAATTTAAATTCTAAGCTCTAGCCCTGAATTCTAAATCCTAAACATTAAAAAATACACCATACCTTAAACTCCTTAAACCCTAATCTAAACACTAATATTAAACGTTAACCCTAAACTCTAAACTTAATTTTTTTTAGTGTGCGAGCATAAACAGAGCACTAAAAGGATGAGGATTTTCTATTCCTTCAATGTGTAGTTGTATCGTTTCTTCTCCAACTACGGTTTCGTACTATGTTTTGTGGTGGTCAAGTGGCGGACCATGCCATCGCACATACTTCAAGGTACGTGTGGAAATATGTTTGCCCCGGGTTTAGACCCACTTAATCATTCAATTAGTGTTGGAAAATACGCTTGAGCTCACTCAGCTAAGCTACTTCTACACTGCTTTTCATGCATGGTGTCAACTAAGAGGACTAGGGTTCACAATTCTTTTCTCTAAATTCTCTTCAAAAAGAATGGGGTGACTTAGTTTAGGTTAAATTACACTGTTAGTCAATTATGCTACTTTATGATTGGTGTTTGAAAGTGAGAAAAATAGAGTTGGACACAACAATCAGACTAATGAAAATATTTTTTTTCATGGTATATTTCATGTCTTTTTTATGGCCTATATCCGAAATTTAGGTTATTCTTTCAATAATGTTATCTTCAAAGTTTGAATTTAGATTCTTTAAAAGTATAATATATTTGACTCGAAATGGTCGATAATCATTCAAAAGAAAGTTCAAGTAATAGGGTATGGGGATTGGGGATAGAAACAAAAACCTAATATTCCTCGTTGAGTGCATGGCGGCAGACAGGCGCAAAACACACGTACCTTGCAATCTACGTTATCTAAACCACCACCTCCACTACCACTATGCACAGCTTCATGGACCACTCTCTCAAATCCTTCACTTCATCCTTTGTTTTCCATCCAAAATTTTCTGCATAGTTACCATAGCTTCGATGTTTTCCACGCAAATTTTACTCTCTTGAAACAAGTACAAAGCATTGAGATTCCCATATAGTTTTCAACTTCAATCTTGTTGACACAAGTGGGTGGTGATACATTGGAGGGTTCAAATCAGGGACAAATCAAGAGGGTGTTAGATGGCAGTCGCATTCTCTAAAAATTTCAAATTCTCATATAGTTTATGTACTTTCTTTGTATTTTCTATTGATTATCTAAGTTCTCACACCCTAAAATTTTATAATTCCGCACCCCTAAGTTTCTAATACAACTCCCTAACAGCTTGCACCCGACATAAAATCCTGCATCCGTCCCAAGTTCAAATGATGTATATTTATTATATTCAAATATCTTCCATGCATACATATTTTCTTATATATATATATATATATATATATATATATATATATATATAATATGCAGTTTGAACAGCTAGGTAGATGTTGGAAACCATAGTACCAAGCTACCAGCTTTGACTTGGGTTTTTGCTACATAGGTGCTAAAATCTATATTTGACCTGTTTTTCAGCTTTAAAACCCTAAATTTGCTTCAAAACAACTCATTACTAGGAAGACAGACAAATGACTGCTGAGAGGGTCATAACATGCCTCTTCATTTTAGTTCTATTTACTGCATTCATCTCCTTTGCCCAAGCCAACCAAGGTACAAAACAATATATCCAATTCATTTTCATTTGATGCAGTGTTGTCTCACAAGGGGAGCAACATGAGCTCCCACTCAGGTCTCCCATTTTTTACCTTTGCAGTTTTAATAATTTCTCAAATGACAATCTTATAAGTTAGTGGTTGTACATTACTGTTTTAATTGTATTTAAGATGTTTTCTTAACAAAACAATGAAAATAATGCTTTCGAAAAAATTTGATCATTTTTTATGGTTTATTAATAAAATACTATCAAATTAATTATTCAAAGTAATGACGTATACTTTTATGAGACTACTCGGCTGCATGTTACTTTATTGTTTTAGGGTTTCTAAAGTTAATGAACATAACTTTCTCTTATTGTTCCCAGATTCAAACCATAAGACAGCTCCAACTGTAAAGGTAATGGACTAATAACAATCGATCTAATTTTAACTTATTTCTGCATGATAAACGTTGCTTATATCTGATGAAGAAAAAAAATCTGGGTTTAAGTAGGAGCTAGTAAATGATGCAAACAAGAATTGGGTGATCAGAGGGAGAAAAATGGTGCAAATGAAGAAGCTGACTGCTACAAAGTTATCAAAGTGTGGCGGCAGCAACGGTGAGAGTAATTCAGGGTGCGAGCAAATGACTGTTGATTATCAGTCAGGTTTCGTGGCTTTCAATGCTGATTATCATGCACCAAGGCACCGCCCTCCTAAGAATAACCGATTAGGCAACACCCATAATATATAGTAGTTTTCTTCAATAAAGAATGTTAAAATGAAGAGAAGTTTTGAATTCTTGATGGATTAAACATGAATCTTCTATGATGAACATCATCATTTTTTCCATTAAGACCACTTGTTGAGTTTGAAAACTTTTGATTTCGGGAATGTTTTTGTTGTTGTTAAAATACAGCGTTTTTTTTTATTTTGCTTATATCCATGAATGTTAAAACATACCACTACTTAAGCATTTCCTTTATTAGTACTATTTACTTCCTACTATCTATCCTCTCTCTCTCATTTGCTGTATTTTAGTAAGAGAAAAGTTTTGATAATGTAAATTATGGTTTAAGAGTTTAGTTTAGGTTTAGGGGTTTAGTTTATATGGGTTAAAATTCAGAGTGAGAGTTTAGGACTTAGGATTTAAGTGTTAGTGTTTTAGATTGTATGAATTAAATATGAAGGGGTTGTATCAAATTATAACCTTTTCAATAATGATACTAGTCCGCGAGGTCTTGAGTTTAGAGGTGTGCAAAACTCGACTAAAAAAAATTGAATTATCGACTTGTAATTTCATAAACTCGGCTCAAAAGATTTCAAATAAAGTTTAAATTATAAAATGGAAATTTGAATAACTCGAATTTTTTAGTAATTAGTGAATTAGTTTTCAAGAGCGAGTTGAGTCTCTCAATTTTGCATGATATATTATATATATCACATATGAAAAAATATGAAGAAATATATATATGTATTATACATGGTGATAGAAAACTATTTAAATTGAAACTAATTAGTGTAATAACATTATAAATGTTAAGAATTAAATTTGAATAGAAGATCGAACAACTAAACTCGAAAAAAATTTCAAATAAAGTTTTAGTTATAAAAACATGACTCTTCAAATTGAATAACTCAAAATCTTTTGGCTCGATCTGATCGAATACCCACCCATACTTGAGTTAATAACAAATAAATTCTATTTCAAATTTTTTATTTGAATTACATCAAAATGTGAGTTTAATCCAAATTTATTATGGTTATTGGTAGAATATAGTCATGTTTGTAAAAAAAAACAAGTAATGCATAAACATGAGATTTCAGATTTGGATCAAAATATTTGTCATATTTTTTCTTTAATCTTAGGTTGCAAGTTACAACATTTTTGTACCAAAGCCTTAGAATTGAGGCCTTAGCCTATTGTATGGTGGCCCAAACAAAAATGAGTCCTATACTGAAAAAAATAGTCTGATCTTGAAAATTTAATGGGCTGAAGACTAGGCCTTCTTCAGTTTTAACATGCTGATCTCAAACCATGTTTGAACCATGCCAATCCATGTTGTAGTATGTTTTTTTAGTGTTTTTAATGTGTTTTATGGGTATGTTCGTGATTTATGGTTGTCCTTATTAGTAATATTATTTCTAAAATTTGAATTTGAGTTATATCTTTGGGAATGCGGTATATCTTATCATTGAACCATGTCAATCCATGTTTACAGCATGTTTTTTTTTTTGTATTTGTTTTATGATTATGTTCGTGATTTATGGTTGTCTGTATTTTTTTCGCACAATAAAATAAAATTTTATAAATAAGATTATAATCATCAAATAGTGGGTTGTCCCTATTAATAATATTATTTTTGAAATATGTTTACAATGTTTAGAAGTGTGATATACTTTACCATTGTACCCAACACTTGTCAATCTATATCACAACATATTTAATTATTGATTACAATGCTACTTAATTATATTTGCATGTCTTTAATTAGGGATATGATCGTTTACATGTAAGAATTTTTAAGTTTTACACGTTTTTTGGATCGTTGGATTGGTGAAATGGATGACTGAGATTAATAGTAGGATGTGTGAAGATTATCACTCGGGGAAAAAAAGTAAGGAGTTAATCTCATCCATCCATTTCACCCATCTAACGATCCAGAAAACGTGTAAACTTATGAGTTTTTTATTGTGTGTAAGTAGATCCTAACCTCTTTAATTATATACGCATATCATTAAATATAACTTTCTAAAAATTTAGACTCATAAGGTAAAATCTTACGTTCGTTCCTGAAATCCATACGCGACATTAATATCACTCCATGATTCAGGTGCTTGAAATCGACATTTCAACTCAAAAGCTCGATCTTATTATTTTGCAAATTCATAATCATTTTATCTTCAACTACAACCAATGCAAATAAATATTATTAAAGATTAGTATTCGATGCACTATTAGTATATAAATTTGTATATAAATAGTGAATCATACCCTAACATCTTATTAAAATATATTATCTAATTCATTATAAACGAATAGATTTATATATTGACAATGCATTAAATATTAACACCGTAAGCAAGAACTTGTGGGCTGTTATGAGATTAGGGTTCCACGTCCAACTCTATCTGTTATTATAAATTATAATCTTGTATTAAAGTAGTATATAACTTTTAGGCCAAAATTAAGCAGCTTCATGATTTAAGTCTTTAGGTTAAACGACCTATTCTGATAACAAGAGCTTCACCAAACCAGCTTGAATGTTTATCCTGAATCAGATAAGCTTTGGTCTGTACACGTGATTGTGACAAATGATGTTGGATTATTCTCACATATGTTTTTTTTTATTTGTCTTGAAGTGATTACAAAGTAGTATCCGTTTATACTTTTTTTTAAAGTTTTTGATGATGTAAATACACTTTACAGATAAAACTGCTCGGATTTGAGTCTCCTAAGATAAACATCCTCTTTTCATTGGAATCACATGTTGGCTTCTCACATCTGTTTTTAAATACCCTCGTTCGAATAAAAGTATAATATTTTTTTAAATATAATTTCGTATATAAAATTATAATAACATCAGAGATCGAATCACTGACAGTTGTAAACAACGAAAAAGAGAGTGGTATGGGAAATTATCAAAGAGATATGATGGAAGATGAGATAAAAGCCCTGCCAAAGTGAGTGTGTGTTGAAAATGAAGAAAGGGCAAAAGAGAAAGGAAAGGGCCAATATTTTCATTTCTCATAATTTGTATTTGCATGGGACCCCAATCTTATGTGATGTTTCCTTTGTTGCTTTCCAATAATATTTTGGGTAAATTATACTAATAGTCACTGAAATTTATAAATGATTGTTTTGGTCGTTTAACCTTTCAAAATTTATAAAATAATTATTAAATTTATTGAATTGTTACAAAATGGTCGTTAGACGTTATAAAATAGTGTAACAATTCGATTTATTTAATGATCATTTATAACAATTTTATAAATTCAATGATTATTTTGTAACAATTTGATAAATTTAATGATTATTTTGTAACAACTTAACAAATCTATCGATCATTGTGTAACTTTTGAAAGAGCAATTATTAAAATGATATTTTTTATAATTTAATGACTACTTGTATATTTTACCCTAATATTTTCCCACCTTGCTTTCAATGTCAGCATTGACAATCAAAATTTGCTTTAATCAAACCATGTACAGAATTTAATCTAAATTCCTAAAATCCATCAATTCCAACTCAATAAAGACCTCACGAAGATTAAAGTTTAACCGAGGGAAAAAATCAACCTTCAATAAAGTATGGTCCATAAGACAAGCCCTGATTTGGGAATTTTAAATTTTTTTAATCAAAATTTAATTTAACTGGAATATATTCAAATCATATTCATATCGATTATTGAATTAAACAAATATTCATATTTAGCTACATTGGTAGAAGTATGTTACGAGTCTCTCTATATCAAAGTATATTTTGATCCTTGCACTTTTAAAATGTTAAAAAATTATATATATTAAAAAACGAGTAAAACAACTATTTCTTTAACAATTAAAGAAAATTATTAATCCAGTGAGAGGCTAAAGAGAGCAATGACAGAATTAGAATTTGAGTCAATATTCAACAAATATACCTCATGATGTAATATTAAAATCTACAAAAGTATATAACTATATAAGGATTGGGAGTAATAGAGGATGTTGGATTAAAATCCGCAATTGTGGGCACATATGTATAATTTATGTTGCTATTAAAAATATGATACAAAATTAAGTGATCAATTATGTTACACGTGTTATAGGTATTAAATTGTCATGGAATTAAAAGTGTAGATACCATAAGTTATATTTATAACTCAATGAGGGGTAGAATTATAAATATTAATAAACTGTTTTAATTCAGTTTATATAAAGGGGTAGTGGTCCCCAAAATATACGTTAACTTGCATATCTCTCATTCCCCGTTAGAGAGCTGTGTAACAAGAGTTAACCTATTATCTTGAAATCCTTTTTTAAAAAACTTTATCAATGAATTCAGGTACGTTTCCGCAAATTTAATCTTTGTTCTTAATGATTTAACATGTATAGATCTTGAGTTTATATTCATATTGAATATATTTAGATTCTAACATGCGGAAGCTTGAAGAGATTAGTTAGGCTCATTCGCCCACAAAAATATTGAAAATTTGAAAGTTTGAGACAATAGTCAATCTCAAAACTATATAATTTTATTATTGGGACGGTGATGGAGAAGGATTCTTCCCAAATTTTTTGTTGCAATGACATGTTAAGTTCTATTAGTTTTATTATTAATTTAATTAAACTTTGATCACTCTTAAATTTGAGCTCAAACACTCAATAAAAAAACATATAATATTTTTATGCAGTAAGGAGGGATGTGGGGGTGAAAAGGACCTATGCCTCCTACACCCATTTTTTTTATCTTGATTATATATAAAAAAGTTAATTATAAATTTATCCCACAATTTTAAAATATTTATATTTATTTCCAAGCTTTAATATTGTTTTTATCAACTTTCAATCCCAACTTCGTCATTATTTTTACCAACAAGGTTGGTGGATAATTTTTTTGAGGAATAGAAGCTAAATTTTCTTTATTTTTACAGTGAGACAGCCATGATATGATATGTTGTCATGACATAATAAGAATCTTCCTTTTGAAAATAAAATAGCATTGAAACAAAGAAAGTAAGTAGTTTTAAAGATGATAAGGTCACCCCCACAAATTCAGGTAGGTCTTAGGTATGATAAGTTTAAAGTAAGGTTAAAAAGTGATAAGTTTCGAAATTTATTTAAAAATTTAAAATGTTATAAAAAATTTTAATATTTTAAATATTTAAATAAATATTAAAATTTATTATATTTTAATCGTACTCTCAATCTGTTATACGTTAGAATCGCCTCCAATTTCAGACGGCGGAAATGAAATAATATTATAATCTATGGCTGCCACCCATGTGTCATTCAATGAATACACGTCATGATACAACACCATATACTGACATTTTCAATTATTTGTTCCAGGAAACAAAAATCTTTGAAAGAATCCACCATGAACAAAGTAATATAAACTTTTCTATATATTATTTATCAAACAAAGCCCATCAGGAGATGATTCAAATGGAAGAAAACAAAATCCAAAAGGACTAAAGAAGAAATAAAACCAATGTCTACTCAGCTCACCACCTTAGCTGAAAAGAAGCCAAAGAATATTTACAGCAATTCCTCATAAAGCTATGCCCCCGAACTACAACATTCCCAGGGGCAAACCCCGTTGTACTGAATCTGTCCCAACAAATCCTTCAACCCAAAAGTGCAAACGAATCCTAAAACTCCTTATTTCATCTCGACTACCTGGTATCGATATACGGATATCTTGATATATCAAAACTGGCACGAAGTACCGAGCCTCTGTATCTGCTTCTGACCTAAAGTTAAGGATTTTCGATTCTCGAATGCCGGGTAGAGCAACTCTTGGAACTTCTCCAAGAAAAAGGTCCATTCCTCCCCGTTCACGTCAGCTAGAGTCACAAAGCTCACACTTCCTGGAAGCTGCTCGTTTGCACTCCTATGTCCGGACAAGTTATTGAGATGACCATTTTCTTGTTTCGTTCCAGAAAGTTTTGAGTACTTCTGGCTTTTGTCACCTAAGCTGGTATTTTTGAGTGACATTGAAAGCTTTGAAATGGATGGGATCGTTTCGAGGGCTTTGAATGCGGAGAAACACTGCTGCTCGGCTTCCTCTTCACTTTTCTCCTCATCTTCCTCGAAGCATTCATCTAGCCTTGAAAGTGGGAAATGGTTATTCAGAAATCCATTTCCCAAATGGAATGGTGCTCTAGTCATAAAATCATCAATAGCCATTTTCGGGTTTAAGTCTATCTCCGGTTCCTCAAAGTCGATATCGAATTGGAATTCAGCATCCCGCACGTCGGACTTGGGAGATGACAGTTCCCTCTCTGCTATCAACTTCCTCGCCTCAAGACAAACAACTTCTAGCTCACTAGGTTCCTCCTCTCCAGCCCGGAATTCTCGGCTCATCATTTCACCAATTTCAGCAAGACAGAGACCAAAAGCTGCAGCTTCCTTGAGGAAAATAGTGCAAAGTACCAGAACTCGTAGGCAAGCCTCCCGTATCATGGGGAGTTCCCTTCGCAGCATTTCACAATCCTTAATAGGATCAAGATTTTGTATATACTCGAGCTCATCCTCAGAGAAAGGAATCGAAGCTTGAGGCCAATGAATCCACTCGAAGTACGGATCCTCCAAAGTTTCAGGCAAGCAAAGGCCGTGATCAATAGGAATGAGTTCCATTTGACCAAACCTTCCAATGCCATCAAGCTTCCGCACTAAAAGGTTTCCTGCATGCCTGTCAGTGTTAAATATCCTTATATCAAGAATTCCAATGCGGTGCACAGAAGAAACGGGGAAGCTTGAGGTTCCATGATCACTAGCATCAAAATCATGCTGTACAAACTGTTGGAATGACGCAATCTTGCTAACCAGACTTTTCTTGTTAGGCCTATTCCCATTCACACCATCATTGACATTGAAGACCGAGTGCGTAACCTTCACCAGTGCTGTTGGTGGCACATTGGCAAAATGACCATAATCAAGAAGGTAAGCCACAACTTCTCTGAAGCCTGTCTCCCCTACACGAACCGAGCGTTTCAAACCTGGCTGACCAAGGGCTTTACCAACAAAACCTTTTGGATTGTTTGGTGCAAAAGGCTCTTCATCTGTCGGCTTCACAATCGCAACACTCTCACCTCTAGGGTTCCTAAAGTAGTAGGCACCTCCAAGGCCACTATGAACAGGAAGTGGATCAACACCCATCTTAATTGCCTTAACAATGTCCTTCACCACACCTTTTAATACATTAAAGCTATCGGAATGTCCCAATATCTCAATAGGACCACTTCTATCTCTCTGCTGAATATCCTTTCCATTAGGCGAAAGACAGGGAGTAGAGGAGCTTCTGTATAGACAGTTCCTTGTTAGGAGAAGCGGAGTACTATTCCGAACGGCATCAAGATCGTTCTTCAACTCCATATCCCCGAAAGTCAGCGAGCTTTGCTCAATAGGGAAATTAAGGGCAACTTGCAACCTTCTTTTAACCGTATGAGCACTGTCACTGCGATCCAACTCCATACCCAACACACAACCATTCTCTGTTTGCACAAAAACCCGTCTCCTCCCAACAGGTTGTCTCCTTTCCATTCCATTCTTTTGAGGATATTCCCCTCTAAGAGGACTCTTGAAAAATGCCAACGCCATCTGAGCTTTCCGAGACATAAAACGTCAAGAAAAACCGATCACAGGTTACGTTGCAGCCTGAGGCACAGGCGATACCGAGAGAGAGAGAGAGAGAGTCCCCTTCCCCTCCAAGAAGACCCCAAACTGTGAAGCCAATAGCAAATGAACAAGAAAAAGCTCCAAATTCACCAGCATTCATCAATCAATAAAATCAAAACTAAAACCCCAACCCCAACCCTAAACCTAAAATCTAAAACAGAAAATCAGAAAAAATATAACCCAAGTGACAGAACCGGCAGACCAAAATGAAGATCTATCCTTATACTACATCAAATAAGCCATCTTTACGTGGAAATCCCCCAAAAAACCTGCAAAAAACAAGAACCATGATTTGAATTAAAAAATCCCAGATTTTGATTTAATCCATAACAGAATTACTATCAATATACACACCATATATCACGTAAATGGTTAGAACTTAGACAAACTAGTGTAAAGCTAGCTAAGCAAAGTAGCAGTTACCAAAACCACTGTATTCATGACATCCGAAAAAACAGAGTGAAATCAATGCAATCCTTCAATATTCAATGAATCTAAGTAAGCAGCTAATATGAATATTAGCCTAAAAAAATTCAAATTAGCAACTGAATCAAGGGAATTTAAGATTTTCAGTTAATTCAACAAATATACATACAAAAACTAGAATCCTCTAAACAATGAATCTTTAACGTTCAATTTTACAATAAAACCCCAAAAAAGATATTTAGCTTACCAGATGTTAAAATCTGGATAAAGGGTACAAAGAAATCTCGATTATCTGCTATTCGATTAAAATTTGAACTTTCTCCAACCAAAATTGGAAAAAAAAAGAAGAAGTCCCGGAAATGATTTTAGAGTCCGAATAGATGAGATGAATAAAGAGAAGCAATAAGGGCGAGTGCGAAACGAGGGAAAGACTCGTCCGAGTAAACTCGGTTGTCTAAATCAGAGGAAGCTTCCTTTTCTATCTCTTGGCGACTCTATCCTTCCGTGAAGAAATGCTTTTTAACTCAGTTGCCTTACCCTTTCAGGGTTAATTAACTAACCCTAGTTAGCACTGTACTCTATCTACGTCTCTATCCTTTTATCTTTAGTTAGCGTGTCTATAAATAGGGTAAACTATCTATTTGGTCACTAGATTATGATCGTGTTTCTTTTCTGGTCACTTATCTATTTTTTTGGCTAAATAGTCACTTACCTTACGTTTTAATTCCAATTTTAATCATCAGCCTTTAAATCTTAAACATAGATGATGGAATTTCTTGGTATAATTTCTATCAATTACGTTCTAATTCACATAAATTATTAAATATTTAGACTAAACAACAAATAATATAATTTCTATCAATTACGTTTTAATTCATATAAATCATCAAATATTTGAACTAAACCCCAAATATTTTATTTTTTTCTTCCTCTGCAGCTTTTTTTTCCTTCCAAGCGTAAAAGAAATCATTAAAAAATATGTGCAAGATTGCGATTTTATAAAAAAAAAATCAGCTATTAGGTTTACTTTCTTACTTGATAGTTTTGAATGGAATCGATGCGATTTAATATTTGTCCATTTGTTAAACACGAATAAGACGAGTATTGTTGAGAGAGACAATTTGAATCTTATAGGCATTAAAATGAAGAGTGGAGTCAAGGGACTAACTAAGGCTATGACCTCCTGAATGGTGAAGTTTTAACCTTAGTCCTTCAAAATATAAAGTTAAAAGTAAGATTAATAGTAAAATTTTATTTTGATCCTCAAATGATAAAATCACGAGTGTAAAAAAATTGAGCTTGAATGAATAGGGTCGTGTTTGTGTTTGTTTATTTTTAAAATTGTTCATGTTCTGTTTGTGTTCGTTTAAATTTTTAATATCGTGTCCGTGCTCGTTTGTTTGTTTGTTTTTGAAGGTAGTCGGTTCGTTTAGCGTTGACGAAAATGTTCGTTTAATGTTTGCAAACATGTTCGTCTATATGTTTGCCAACATGTTCATTTAGCGTTTGCATACATGGTGAAATTACAACACTAGTCTTTAAGCTCCTCATACTTTGCCGTTTGAACTCCAAAATTCACTATGTGTTCAATTTACTCCCTACTTTCACTAGTATTTAAAATATAAAAACAAGAGAATTAAGACTGAATAAACGAGCTTATAAATGAGTCGATAACTGAACTTGTTCACGAACATAAACGAACCGAACACAATTTTGTTCATGTTCATTCGTCTATTAAATGAACATAAATATTTTGTTCATATTGTTTATTAAGCTTAATAAATTAACATAAATAAACGTTATACTAACGATCTACAATAGTTCATCGAACACTCTGTTCATTTACACCTCTAGATAAAAATTTAATTCAAACCCTTTAAAATTCATGTCAATATAAATTAAAAAACATTTTGGTCATTTAAAAATTTATACTCCAATTTTGAACCTCCGTTTTCTTTTAATTTCACTCCTAATTGTTGCCATATGTTGGTTGATGAATAGCTGGTTGACGAATAGCTTCATGGTTTTTGATCCTCTTATGTCTATCCAAACACATTAAATGGTGTGATGCAATGTCATCAAATTTCAGCATTAAATCTTATAAATGTAATTAAATGACTTTTGGTGAAGGAATAATTAAAGTGGAGAATTGATAATCTGTGATAGTTTCCCAATCCCAATTTTAAGATAAATAAAGTAGAACGAAAATTCACTGCTTTTTTGTGTCTCTTTTTATGCCTTAATACTAAATATTAAATTATAAACTTTAATTTTAAATTTTAAATTCTAAAACCTAATCTTAAAACTTTAAAAATATACTATATTTCAATTTCATAAATTATAATCATAAACCTTAACTCTAAATCTTAATCATAAACTCTTAAACTATATTTTTCAAAAAAATAAACTCAAACTATTTTTTAGAATGTGGTCATAAAAAGGGGAATTAAAAGAGGGAAACGATTTGAACACAATAAAGTGATTTAAGGTATATATAAAGAGAATTATTTTTTTCACTTGGTTCATATGAATTCTTTGTCACATTTTTTTGAATAGTCTAAAGATGATTAGAAAGTAGTATCCGTTCATACATATTCTTAACCCTTTGACAATGCTCACACACCTTGTAAACAAAGCGATTTAAACCCGCAAATAAAAAAATCATATATTAAATTTTCTTTGACCAAGCTTGGTCATCCAGATGTAACAATATTCAACATGCTGCAACTATGTTATTCAAAACTTAACATAAATATCTTAGATGTAAAAAAAAAACTCAATAAATGATGAAAGGGTTCTAATTTTACCATCAATATATTATTTTTGTCAAACAAGTCATTTAACTATCTAAATGATCAATTAAACAGTTTATTGTTAACAACTAATGGAGAAAGTGACATAACAGTTAATAAAATTTTGTATAATTAAATATTTTCCCATATTTATTTTATCAATTTGATCATAAATTTAAAATTTTCGTTAACTATCACATCACATTTTTCGTTAAGTGTTAACGACAACTGACTTAATTGATTATTTAGACAATTAAATAATATTATTGACAAAATTAATAAATAGATGATAAAAATTAGAACTAACTATTGTAACGACCTAGATTTCGGGTTAGCGAATCAAGTCTTGGACCCGAGTATTGAGCCTTGGATTCAGGGCCCAATTAAAAATGTGTAATTGGGCTTAGGGGTAAAAAAGGGAAAAAAATAAAAAAGGAAAGAAATAAAAAGAAAAAGGTTGTTTGAATTTTAAATAGGAAGTGAGTGGTTGAAAAGAACAGAAATGAATGATGGAGGAGAAAGAAAAGAAAAGGGATGAAAATGGTGGGAGAAAGAGAAAAGTTGGGAGTTGAAATTTCAAACTTCGATCTACGGGATATAGCCGTTCAATCTGACACCACCACCGCCATTGTGTTCATCTTGTCGAGATGAGTTTGTCGGTACCAGCATCACCACCGTCAGAGTTGCCGTCGGAGGAGGTGAGAGCGAGGAACTTTTGGGATGTGCAATTCAAGGGAGTTAGAGGGCTCGAATCAAGAAACGGTGGCCACCATCGCATTCACCGGCTCGAGAGTAGTGGGCCGATGAAGTTTGGTCGCCGAAAGCCGCCGGAGATGCCATCACGCGCCCCCACGCGTTGCCGTTGCGCGTGGACATGGCCCTGCTCCAAGGGACCAAGTCACCCGAGTTGACTCGGCCAACTCGGCCGAGTCAGGCCGAGCTGACTCAACCCAAGCCCAGCCGCGCTGAGCCGAGCCAAATCGCGCCGAGCGGCGTCGAGCTGATCGCCGCTGTTGACCGTTGATGGCCGTCGTTGACCGTTGACCACCGCTGTTAGTCACCGTTGACCGTTGATTGTCGTTGTTGGCTATTGACTGGCGTTGACTTTTTTAGAGGGACCCCACCATGGGGTTTCTCGACGTTCTAGATCCAATGGCGCAGTCCGTTTTGCCAAATTCAAACCCGGTAAACTATTTTTACGTGTTTGGCCTTTCGTTTGGTATAAGAGGTGTGTAGAATTTAAGTGTTATCGTATTTGTTAATATGCAAGGGTTAATCAGAGTCAAATATCAGACCAAGTGGAATATTGGGAAGCTAGGATGAGGATTTTAGCGATGTCAGCATAAGATTAGTACACCTTAAACTCCGAAATACTTTATGGGCATCATAAGTGTAATTGCCTTGCATGTTGGTGGTTGCAAAATAGGAGATGAGTAATAAGCATGCGTCGGTACTGGTATTGCAAGGCTTGATATTTATTAACTGAGATACTTGGTGAGTTTGAGAATGTTCGAAGATGTTACGAGCTTTAGAGACTGTGTAAGATTGTTTGAATATCTGTATGACTATCTGATTGTATGATTGGTTGTTTGACTGATTTATGATGATCCTCGTGTACTAGCTGAATATATATAAATGTTTGCTTAAATGACTTAAATGATGTAGCAACAAACTATAATGACTCTCATAAGCTTTAGGGGTAGAATATGGCCTCATAATTAATATAGGTGCCGTCAGGCTTAAGGGCCTATAATGCTAGAAAGACGCAATTGTAATAATGGACTAATATCGGTAAATATTTGATAAATTACTTATGGAGCCGGTAATTAACACTAATTGGCTTAAAGGTTAGTTAATGATGTGAATTGTCGAATACTATTAACAAAGTAGTTATTACTGTAATCAATAAGATAATGTGAATTGATGGAAATAATTGATAGGAATGAATTGTATTACTCCTTCATAAAACGTAACAACTCGGTAATGCTTGGTTGGTTGTAATAGAAACAATAGCGACATGTGGTGGGTCGTACGATAATTGTGTGCCAGGTAGGGCACTTGTATGGATCCGTGGTGGATCATGTATGGTCACGTGCCAGGTAGGGCACTTGTTTGGTTATGAGTCTTTGTTTGGTGGGATCTGGATACCCAGTGAGTAAGTGTTGCAACACATGAAGGCCACTCGATGTGAGATTTCGAGTGATGTAATAAAGGCCATCCGATGTGAGATTTCGATGATGATACTTGCTCGATGTGAGATTCCGAGCGAAGACTCGATGCGAGATTCTGAGTATACCGCTCGATGTGAGATTCCGAGTAGCTCGATGTGAGATTCTGAGCATGGGTGGGTCTCCTAGTGTCGGGTGACATTGGGCCTCGCTATTGGTTTGCTTTATTGACGTGCTTGTTGTAATTGCAATGTTGTTTATATGCTTGACATGTGTTTAAGCGATTATGGTAGCGCCACATGTTTATTTATCTCTTCTTATTACTTGTACTAGCTTGCATGCTTACGTTTATGATTAGCATGAAGTATAGTAGAGTAGATGTGTACCATTGAGCTTTGTAAGCTCAGCGCTCGGAATCGTTGTTTCCGTACGTAGGTTGACCGTTAGACCGATGAGCATTATTAGATCAGGATTTTAGCACGTGGTGATCTTCAGAGTACGGTATTTGAGTCTAGTGGGCTATGTGTTCATAGAACCTTACTTGTGGAGTTTGTATTTATTATTTGAAATTGTATTATTTAAAATTATACCTTTAAATGTTTTTAAATTTAAATTGGAGCTCTTTTGTAACATTTTATTTACTTATATATATTTATTTTAATCATTTGTTTTAAATGCTTTTACAACTTACTTGATGGGTTGATCTTGTTTAGAAATAAATTTTATGGTTTTGTATTTGGGCTTGAGGCCCAAATATGACATATGGGTCGAGAGTATTACAACTATTATCATAAAATGATTACATGTACTTTACTAAAAAAAATGATATTTTAAAATTCTCTTTTCAAGTATTGTTATATTTAATCATCTCGTCCACAACAATCCCTTTGACTAAAGAAAGAATTAGGAGAAGTTCATTAAATTTGTAGTCAATAATTAGGATAAATTCATCAAATTTTTAGCCAAGAAATTACTTTGTCTGACTGTCTGGTGACAACAATTCAAATCATATCGAAATTACTTGAAGTTTTCTCGATAAATTTACAAACCTTCCAATTACATTCAAATACAAGCCCTGCTCATTTATCGGATTCTTCCAAAAACATTTTGTACCTTGAAACTCTACTAAACTTAACCCCAATCTTCTACTCCTCCCAAAACTTCAAAAATTTCTTTATATGATTCTCGACATTATCATTCAAACCATTACTAACTTTCTATACGTATTGTTGCATGATTTGAGTGCAACGCAAATGGTGCAAGTAAACACGGCGCAAGTAATAGTATAGATTAAGATTGTCTTCACATGGATTGGTGAAACTCCGACTTCTAGCTTATTACACTAAAAGAGAATAGTATTGAAGGTGATAGATGGTGATAAATATCAAGTAAAATAAACTAAACAAAGTAGAGTAAATAGAAATAGATATTTGATATGAGATATTAGGCTGGGTTATCGTAAGTAATGGTGTGATTGCCGGATGAATTGATGTGGCTAGTAATTGATGCGGAAAGTGAAATGTTTTGGCAACTGGGTTGTCATTCAATGTTCAACGGAGTGTTCTTCAATGCCTTCGAGCTAAACCTAACCGAAGCACTAATGATTGTACAAGCCTTGGTGATACATCCCTACGTTAACGTTGGGTGGACAACATCGATCTTTTCACTCTACTTAGCCACTGAAATCTGTTCTTTATTCCTAAGGCAAATTAGTTCCCACCAACGGTTGTTTAAATGGAAACCGTATTAACTCATTTTGTGAATTTAGCTCTCCCGAGCCTAGATAAATAAATGCATTCAAGTTTCTTTCCCAAGCTCCCTTGAAGTGAAATTAAAAACCAATAATGGATAAACACTGAATTTTATAGAATTTAAAACAAAAACAAATCATTTGTCTCTACACACCATAAACCCGATAATCCTAAGCCAATTAAACTAGTTCATGGCTGGGTAAAAAAGAAACACAAAAGAATAAAACCCAGACATGGGTTGATTGCACGATACAAGATAAAAAATGGAGAAGATGAACTTCTCTAATTTATGCTAAGGGTTGTGCGTGAATCCCCTTTTTAATCCGATCTCACTCTCCCAATAGACTCTCTTGATGTGTTGTTGCAATTTCCTTAAATAGGTGAGGGGGAAAGAGTTCAAATGCGTGTGGAAACCATGAGATCTGATCTCTAACTGATTCAAATTTTGAATTTGAATTTGGAATAATTATCCTCTGCGTTTGGATTAATTCCTGGAGATAATGTCTTTTATCGCGACTTGCCACGACATCTTTCGTCAAAGTGGTTCGACAAGTCATCAACCTTATCTTGACTTGCCAAGGCATCCTTCGGCAAGTGACTCGGCAACTAGCCATGCACAAAATAAAGCAAAACAAGAACGATTTCTCCACAAAACTATCAAAAACATAAAGCCAAACCCAATAGACAGAGAAATTACGAAACTATGCATGAATGGCTAAGAATGAAACTAAAATGAGCCTAAGTCTAATAATAATATGAGTAAAATGGATAGAAAATATAATATTTTTCCACACTTAACACGTACATAGTGGATATATTTATATTTGGGGATAAGATTCGTTACCACAGTGTAAGAGTTTTTAAGTTTTACACGTTTTTTCGATTGTTGGATGAGTGAAATGAATGACTGAAATTAACAGTAAGATATGTGAAGATTATCACTTAAAAAAGGTAAGGAGTTAATTTTAACCATCTAACGATCTAAAAAATATTAAAAAAATAAAAAAATAACCTCAACCATCATTTTCACATATATTTATATTTTGTTTGCCGGCTGACCAAGTGCATTGCATTGTAGCGAATCGAAAATCTGACAAAGTCGAAATTAATTAGATAATGCCACGTGAGGGTGAGAAAGATTCGACCAAGGAACAGCAAGTTGTCGTTGAAAGGAAAACAGACGAATGGATTTCAAATTAAAACTAAAAGGATAATGTCGTCAGGGAATATTATTTTCCTGCGGGCGTTTGCACACGGATTCTCACTAGTCACTCACCCTTCCCTCGTGTGCGCCTCACGTTTTGTTCAATCTTAAAGTTTTTATTTTTTTAAATATTATGCAAATCAAATTAAATATATTATTTCTTAAATAACATATTAAGCCTTTTAAGTTAAAAATAGATATATTTATAATTATAAGTAATACATATTCGAGCTATCTTGTTTGGACAATGATCTTTAGAAAAAGATTCTTTCATATGAGCTGAGTTTAAGATTATTAAATGAGATAAGGATAAAATTATAGAAATGAGTAAAGTCGTGTGCTTTTTCTATATCTTTTAAAAGATATTTTTTTCGATGATTTTTTAATTATTCAAAATTTAAATTATCTCGTCTTTTAGATGTCTTGTAAAAGTTATTATCTCTTTCTGACGACTTCTTCTAATTATTATAACTTTATTTTTATTTTATGAAATAATCTTTCACCCACTCCAAATGAAATTTTTTTCTTCAAACAACAGTTTCATAGCAATAAACCCACATATTCGAGTCTAAAATTAAAGATCACAGCTACAAAACACAGTCAAATTAATAATTAGAATATATATATATATATATATATATTAGTTTTTTTTGCCCAACAATGCAATTTATTAAGTGGAAAAAAAAGTACTCTCAATTAAGTAAGAAACCAAAAAAATACAACACAAAAGTAACATCTTGGTAGAGTTCACAATACCCGATACAAAAGAAACCATCAAAACGTTAAGCAAGTTAGCCTACCCAAATTGGAAGCACCCAAAATCAAAACTTACAAACACAAATAAAAACACCCTAGGACTCACGCAAAACACACATAACAATCTAGACAACACCATTATAGCATTCACATAATCACCATCAAGTTTTAAGCATCACCGGTCTAGTTAGTCCATCCTTCACCAAATGATCAGCCATGCCGGTTCCATTCCGAGACACGTGACAAAATTGTAAATCTTCTGCGCAAGCGATCCAAACCCACAAGAAGCGGCCACCAACACCAAGGTCGTTGAAAGGGGTCTTCGATCCAGTTCAAAGCCAACTTCGAATCAGTTTCGACTATCAACCCTCAAGAAGTGAAGCCACCTCGATCCAAACTGACCGCCAAAAATATCAAACCTGGCTTAAAGACAACACAACATACAAGCTCCATGAAAGCCTATCCCCTAGCAACTTAACACACCAAAACTGAAGGAAATTGCACAAGGTCAAACAATACTCTCACTCAAGCTACAAAGTACACAAAAGCTGACGTCCCAACCAAAAAGCGATAGATTCGGTTCGATCCACACCAACTACAAAGGACCAAAAGCGAGACCACCTCCAAACGAACAAAAATTAATGATTTTGTAACTCGATCCTAACTATTTCTTCCACTACTTCATCTTCGTTTCCGATTATTTGTACTTTTATTTTTTTTTCTAAATCAAGAGTTTCCCTCGCCTCTAAGTACATCGCTTCGTCGCTAATCTTGTTACGCTCTAATTTTTTTCTTTACTGATTTTGTAAGAATTTAATTTGTCGCAATATCCGAATCCGTAGGAACGTGCATAACTGAGTCTCTGATAGCCGAATCTTGCTCTAACTTCTTACATCTTTTTAAAGCCCTATCCAGCTTCTTTTTGTCCTTAAAAGAAATCTGTCTTACATTTCGGCTAAGGATAAGAATTTTCTCCTGAAATAATGGTCCTTTAACTTTATCCCTATTTCATTACCTATAATCTGTCCACAAGACATCTAAAAGACTATTGGCATTCAGTTTCTAGGTAATGAGGAAGACGTCCTTGTTGATTTTATCTGAGCGGAATTGCGGCAAGATTAATAGTATTTCGATTCTGTTGTTGGTCCTTGACGTATTCTAGTATTCCGTTACTTATAGGATCGTATTTATAATGGTTGTTTCCATGATTGCTACTGGAGTCTGTTGCCGATCCGATTTTAGGATGTTGTTGGTGTTGGGGAGAATACCGTTTTAGACGAGGTTGTTTTCATGTTACTGTCTTTTTGGAACTAATTACGCGAGAATAGCTTGTTTTCTTTGATGTTTAGGTAGCTGGAGATTAATGACGAATCTAGGAAAATATCATTAACTAAGCCAATATAAATAAAATTAGATGTAAACAAAATTTAACTCGAAAAAATTAAAATTTTAAGTCAAAAAAATAGTTTTTTATAACTCAAAAAATTGAGACTCAAATAACTCAGATTTTTTTGTAATTAGTAAATCGATTTTCATGTTTACGTCGAGTCATTCGGCTCTGTATGATTATGTATCACACATACGAGAAAAATATAAAGATATATGTAGTGTATATGGTTGTAGAAAGCTGTTTGAATTGGAACGAGTTGGTATCATAATATTGTAAATATTTACTATTAAATTTGAATAGAAACTCGAACAACCAGACTTGAAAAAAAATCAAATAAAGTTTGAGTTATAAAATATGACTCGTCAACTTGAATAACTCAATTTTTTTTACTCGACTCGATTTAATAGAATGTTCACCCTAAATAAAACAATAAATTTATCTAATATAACTCATATATATATATATATATGTGTGTGTGTAGTTTTGAAATTATAAAATTTCATTCTTCAATAATTTTAAAATTTCTTTTATTATCTACATCTTTATTTAAATAAAATCGAAGTATTTTCTTAATATAAGTTATAAAAATATAAATTTAAATTTGTTCATGTAAATATTAATTTCTTCTGCAAGTTTAACTAAAATAATTAAAAAATATATTACATGTTTATCCTCTTTTAAGTTATTTTTTAAAAATATTGGAGATGAACTATATATTTTTACTAAAAATATTTTAAAATTTTAATCTTAATTTTAATTTTGTTTGGTTATTTGTATTTTATTATCATTATATACTAGAGTGAAACTTATATTTAATTAATTAATAGCAAAATGTATGCTTAAAATAAATTTTTATTAAAAATAGTGATATATTATTTATAAAATATTAACAATCTATTTTTTTTTCAATTTTTACTTTTTATTTTACTCAAAATTTAAAGCTTAAAAATTAAATAAGACTTTCATATCAAATAATGTTTTTTTATTTACTCAAAATTTAAAATATATTATATTTTTGAAAAAACTTAACAAATATTAGTTTTTAATGAAATAATTAAAAAAATTAGCATAGGGCGGGCCAAGGCCTAGGTAGTCCAAGGCCTGCATTTGCCCTTGCTGGAGATGTAATTGGCCTTGTGGCTTTTAAATTTGCATCTCCTTGTAAGATTTTCTTTTTTTAAAAGAAATAAAATTGTAATTTTGCAGAGCAAAAAAAGTATCGTTTTTGCCTAACAACCATTAAAACTGTTGCAACAAAAAGAAACGATCAAAAAAAAATTCACGAAAAAATATATATATTTTTTAATTTTGAATCCAATCATATGTCTATGGGGCCTTACTTAAAGAACAATCCACTTTAATAATAGATGTTTTAAATCTAACCGTCTAATTAGATGGAAACGAACAAACAATTCGGTTAATGTGCAAAGTGAGGCTCTTGAGAGTGTTCAACTTCCGTATTACAATACCATTAAAGTAAACCACAACTGTTTGTTTGTCTTTTTTGTTCATGTTTCTTTAAATAGAATTAAAGTTGTCGCTTGGCTCGGATGCTTCTAGTAAAAGTAAGTTGAGTTTAAGGCTCCGTTTATTTTACTGAAAACTGTTTTCGAAAAATAGATTTAGGAAAATGAACTACATTTTCTAGAAAACTAATTACAGAAACTATTTTCAGGTGTTTCGATGAGGTTGTGTAAATCATTTTCTGTTGTTTGATAAATTTTCTTGAAAAAAATAATGTTAAAAATTTGTTTTTAGTGAAACAAACACACATTACAAAGTCTGTTTTCAGTAAAATAAATAAATATTATAATGCTTTATTTTTATAAAAGTACATTTTTATAATTGATATTATAATTTGGTTCAATTGGTATAAATTTAATAATTGATTGAAAGTATGTGTTGCTTTTATACCAACATTAAAAATGAACAAAGATTAAATATTTATTAGTATCATATCACTTTGAACAATAATATTATTCAATAACATAATTAGCACTACACCACATTAGAAAATAATATCATCCAAGTACATAATTAGTAGTACACCATAATAATACAACAATATTGTCTAATTACATAATTAGAACTGCAACATATTAAACTACCGATATTGTTGAAGTGCGTAATACAACATATTAAAACAACAATAGTGTCTAAGTACATAACTATTATTAAACATTACATTAAAACTACACACCCTTAACCCTGAGTAAACTTTTGAAGCTAAATTTTTCTATGCTTCTTTTTTTTTAATCAAGAAAGCTTTGGCTTCAAGTTCATTTTTCATTAAAAAATCAAACACGTTGCAAAGAAATTCTTCATCAAATCCCTCTTTCTCCATCAACATCACTTATTCATAAAGATGCGGTGTCTTATCCTCATTAAACTTTTTCAATGCTTCAGCTATCTCACCAAGTTTTTCACCCACAAACTGAAGACGATCATCCTCGACACTTTCTTGAGTAATTTTTCTTTTACGTTTTGATGTGCCAGATGAAGATACTTTTGTTCTTTCCTCCTCGGCATCTTCAGTATCAAAATTAAATGGCATTGAACAATCATTATCATCATCCAACTGTATATCAACAAATGTTTTGGCAAAAGTCCTTGTTGCCATATCTTGACCGACAATCACAGCCATCTCATCATAATTATCAATTTTTTTGTTCAAAAATGATGAGTACTTTGGGTGTGCCTGTTAGATATCATACAAAATTAAAATAACAAGTAAAATAAAATGTTAATAAAAGTTAAAAGAAAAGTATATAAAGATTATCGTCACAGTATCATCGTATGTCCTCGTATCACGTGTTATCATTTTCATGTTGTCATCCCATCCGAATACACTTTCTCCTCGAATTTGACATATAATCTTCCATGTTTTTTTACTGTCCTCAAATGATTTTCCACATGTTTAGGATCACAAAGGACTTGAAATTTTTCAGAAATAGTTGTGGCAACTCGATTTATAGAAACTGATCTAAAAGTATTAGATAGCTTATTCCTTTTTTCAGCCTCCTCTACAAGTATTTCGAAGAAAAAACGTTCCATCGGTTTTGTCCATCTGAAATGTTTTGATGAGCTCCTTTTATTTGATTTAAGGTTACTCATCGCTACATTAATAATCATATAAAAATTTAATTAAATAAGTAATTTAAGTCAATTTCCATAACAATCTATAATATTCAAAAATGAAAAACTGAAATACTATAATAATTTCTATAACCAACCAACTTGGAACATTACGGTTTTAATAGTCAACAAACTTAAACATAATAGTCTCACCATCCAACAAACTTAAAACACAATAATTTTAATATCAAATAAGCATAAAACATAATAATCTCAATATCCAACAAGCTTAAAACATAATAATCTCAATATCCAACAAACTTAAAACATAATAATCTCAACGTCTAACTTACATAACATAGAAGTACTCAACCTAAATTCTAAAGAAATTAATGTTTCTAGTCATATAATCATTCCACATAGCTTGTGCAATTTCATCTCTCTTAGTAGTCCATTTTATAGCTTCTTCTCTCTCTTCTCGCACAGTAAGAGTTGATATTATCAAATTAGACTCAGATTCCTCGTATAATCCTTCATTAATTGAATCATTAGGATCAACTCCCATTATATGATTATGAATGATAGTACAAGCTAACACTATATCTACTTGAGTTTGAAAATCCCAAAATGGTTCAGCGTCTAACACACGAAAACGCTTCTTTAAAATCCCAAAGACTCGCTCAACAGTGGTTCGCAATGATGAATGACGAAGATTAAAGAGTTCCTTTGCATTTTCTGGACGATGATTGGTAAATTCTTTTAAATGATATCAAACACCACGATATGGAGAAATAATTCCATTTCGAATGCCATATCCAGCATCAGCAAGTCTATTTAATTTTAAAGAATAATTAACAATTTCCTTTTTTTTCCCTCAACAAACTGGGAATCTATTAATAAGGCACAATTATTACCAAGAACCAAAGCAGGAAAGCCATGGCAAAAATGAACTAAACCAAACAAACGGCAAAGGAAAAGACAAGATCGAAAATTTAGTATTACTTTTCATGGAAATTTCAAGAAAATTTAAAACTCTTTAACATTGATCGAGAGCTGAAGTCTTTCCTTGTAAAGAATGAAAAAGAAAATTCTGATTTGATGTAGGGCAGGGCCAAGGCCAAGGCCATGGCCACGGCCACCATTCACTGGTGGACAAACAATGTGAGTTTGTTCCTCCTTCCATAGGGTATTGCTCCACTTAAACCCTTATAAAAAGGACACAAAATTCTCAACTTTCGTTGCCTCTCTTCTTCTCGCATAGCAGTTTTGCATAATGGTTTATTTCCAGCTTCGTGTGTTATTATCTTGCTTCTGGCTGCAGGTATTTTCCTTTTATCATTTTCATATGAAAGCACAACTTCCACTCAGACATATACAATGGAACTAGCGATGATTTCGAATCACGCAGAGATGGGGCCTATGATGGTGGATGCCAGAGAATGCAAGTCTCCGAGCGATGATTTCGATGCCTGTGCTAACATTTGCAAGTTGGAGGGTTTCAACACTGGAGGTTGCGAAGGCGTGTTTGACCGTGAATGAGTTAGGCCTTGAATTCGAATTTGATATTCGAGTATGCCATAATCCCTACTGCAATTACGATGAATTATAAGTAATGAATGATGAATTATAAGTAATAGCGGCTTTATGAAAAAGGGCAAGTCTTCACCTTGTCCCTTGTATCTTCTTGCTTTGTACTACACCACATTTCTGGTTTTATTTTTAAGAATAAAACTTATTGCCGACCAAAATGAAAAAGACACTATTTGTTCTGTTAATGTGCAGAGTGAAGCTCTTGAGCCATTAAAGCAAACCACAAGTGTTTGTTTTTAAAAAAATACTTTGTTGTTCATGTTTCTTTAAATCGAAATCAAACTTGTTACTTGGCTCGAATGCTTCTAGTAAAAGTAAGTTGAGTCTAAGATATAAACATAGCACATATTTTAAGAAAGAGCAATATCATTCGAATTGTAATACTTTATCAATTTGACCTCTAACATCAGTTTTTTATCGAATTAAAAATAGTTTTATTTTGGCTTTTATAAAATTCCACGGCCTTTGGCTTTATTGATACATAAAAGGTGTGTCGCTTAATGCGGTTAGAGATCATGGTTTGCCTTTACACTATCACCTTTTCCTTCATTTGTTCGACCATCTTGAAAAATTAGACTGAGCTGTGAATCTAACTTGGCTTGCAAAGCTACTCCTGGCCCTGTAAGAAGGGTTTTCTCCATAAAACTGCGATTTATTATCCCCTTGCTTCCCCATTTTTCAAGAAGATATGCGAGAGATGAGTAGAAAACACTTTTCTCATCATCGAGGGAAAGTTGAGCATCCGTTGACGTCGAGCCTCTATCTTTAGCTGTAGCGATTTGATGGGCTGTTTCTTTTTTAGCGACTTCATAGGCTTCATCGAAATCCGCTTCTTGAACATTACTCTTCAAAGCATTGCGATCTAATACTCCTTGCTTTGCCAGATCTTCAATGGCGGTTTTGAGAGTTTTAATGTACCAATCCTTTTCTTTTATAGGGGACGCACTTTGACCTTCCATGAATTGGCATAAACCAATAACCATAAGCTAAATCATAAACCATTGATACTAAACCCTAAACTTTAAGGAATCCAAATTAATCACATAAATCAATAACCCTAAACTAAACCATAAATCTTAAACAATCAAAATTAATCTCATAAACCAACACTAAACCATAAATTGTTAATATTAAACCATAAATCATAAAGCTTAAGGAATTATGTTGACAACGTTTAGATATTTAATAAAACTTTTAAATATTTTTATATACTATAATTTATAAATATACAAAAGTAAACATATTAATTTAATGATCATAGTTAATCACATACCTTAAATTGTGAAGATGTATTTTGTCACATTATAATATAATAAATTCATAATCTCACAAATTCATCAATTGTAACTTATTAGTTATTACAAGTCAGATAAAATACCAAGTCAGGTAAATATCGAGCTATCAATTTTAATAACAAGTCGTCATTTACAAGTTGCGTCAATTGCGATCGGGTTCATAGGAGTCGTTAGTTGATAATTAAGGTTTAAGTTTAGATTTTAATAATAAGGGTAGATTTTATTTTTTGGTCCAATTATAATTAATCTCTAAATCGGTTTAGGTTCATATCAAGTCGGATGCAAAGCTCACCATAGACTACAAACAAAATTCGGCAACCAAAACCCGACATCCACAACAGCATTATCACATTATCGAAACAAGAGACGTTGAATTCAATCCTATAAACTAATAGTAAATTTTAACGTTCTCATGTCGGGTTCAGATCCAAAAATTTCAAGTTTAACTCGGGTTCAGGTCAATACCAGTTTAGACTCAAATCGATTTCGGATCAACACCACATCGGGTCACAAGCAGTTCTAAATCAAATCAGTTTTGCAGGTCGAGTCACCTTTTTACATCCTTATTCATGTATAGCAAATAGGAGCGTTGTAATAAATTGGAGCGTAAAATATTGTGGTATAACTATGTAACGTTAATATATATATAGGAAAATATATTTAGTAATCCTAGTTCAAATTGTAATAGGAATAAAGAACAAGTTACAAACCGACGTATGTTTCTTGCAAAATAAGCTACTTAAAAACTTGGGGTCTAAGGTAACTTCAATATGTTTTCTTGCGATATATATATATTTATATATATGGATTATTATTCCATATACCTGAGGTGCATTGTAAACTTTTTATTTTCACAAGCATTTAGGAATGGACATTTCACTCGGACTAGACGAGTTCCGACCCGACCTAGCTCGATCGGGTCGGGTATTTTTTATAGGAAAAAAAATCGGGTTCGGGTTGGTTCGTTATGAATTTTTGCTAAGGGTGAGGTCGGGGCGGGTTCGAGTTTAGGGCGAAAAAATTTGACCCGACTCGACACAGGACTAATTGTGTAATTTTCCTTAAGTTTTTTAAGGATATTTGTAATAATACTCCCTTTTTATATAATTTTTTATAATTAGGTCTTTAAAATTAATTTTTTATTTATAATTTAGTCCTTAAAATATTTTTTTGGCAATTAGGTCTCTTAAAATTATTTTTTTACAATTAGGTTCCTAAAATTCAATTTTTATATAGGTCAAAACATCCCTTAGAGTTTAGATTATTTATTTGAATTAAACTAAAATTTAAAAGTCGGGTTCAAACATGGGCCAAAAACCCAACCCGACCCGTGCCCATCCTTAAATTTTAAACATGTACAAATAGGAGGCTTTTTTTCCCTCCAATTTAGGGTTTAGAATTTTAGTTTAGAGTTTAGGGGTTTTAGTGCATGTGTTTAGAATTTATGGTTTAAGTTTTAGGGTAACATGGTTAGGGATTTAGGTTTTAACCTATAAACCCTAAATTTTAACCTAAACCCAAAAATTTGAATCAACGAAATGAAGCCCTAAAAATTCAAAAAGAGGTACTATACTTAAACTCTAAACCCTAAAATGCATTCTCTAAACCTTTGAAAATTAAATTAATCTTGATTACTAGACTTACTTAAACCATATCTTGAAAAAACAAAACCATAAACCTTAAAGAATCGAAATTAATCTCATAAACCAATAACCATGAGCTAAACCATAAACATTGATACTAAACCCTGAACCTTAAGGAATCCAAATTAATCACATAAACTAATAACCTTAGACTAAACACTAAACCAAAAACCTTAAGGAAACAAAATTAATCTCATAAACCAATAACACTAAACTAAACCATAAACTATTAATATTAAATCATAAATCATAAACCACAAACCTTAAGAAATCATGTTGGCAACATTTAAAGATTTAATAAACTTTTAAATATTTTTATATACTATAATTTATAAATATAAAAAGTAAACATATTAATTTAATGATCATAATTAATCATGTATCTTAAATTGTGAAGATGTATTTTGTCACACTATAATATAATAAATTCAACAATTGTAACTTATTAGTTATTACAAGTCAAATAAATATCAAGTTAGGTAAATATCAGATCAGTTTAATAACAAGTCAGATCATTTACAAGTTGAGTCAATTACAGATCAGGTTCATAATAGGTCAGTTTGATAACAGGTCGGGTAATATCAGTTATTTACCAGGTTAATCTTGGGTTCGGATTCATATTAGGTCAGATGTAGGTCGGGTTCAGTTATCACATTATCAGGTTGAATTCGGGTTCAGGTCGTTCTCAGGTCGGGTGCAGATAAAAAATTTCCAGGTCCAACTCAGATTCAGGTCAACACCAGTTCAGACTCGAATCGATTTCGGATCACCGCCACTTCAGGTCACAAGTAGTTCTGACTCAAGTCGGTTTCAGTCAGTTTTGCAGGTCGGGTCAGCTTTTTACATCCCTACCTGAACCTAACGAATCCTGATCCAATCCTATAACTATTTTTTTTATTTTCATATTCGATGTTGGTTTTTAGTATGATAATTTTTTTTATATTTCCAAAATACACGTAAAAAAGAGAGATACTTTTATGGGCATGGAATTAAACCTTAAACCATAATTGCACATATGATGAGCATTTTGAAATATTACCTAAAAATTTGACTCGAGTATATGTGTATATATATTATCCAATTTGACTAGATTATGTATATTATGATTTTACTTTTCCCTCCTACTTCCCTCCTTTCTTTGCAATTGACTAGAATATGTATATTAGGATTTTACATTCCCTCATACTTTTTATCAAATGTAGTGATTAATTAGTACTATTATAATACAAAAGATAATAAAACACATATTATTTTGGGTTAAAATCGGGTTGATGATCGGTTTTGAGCAAATTAATTTTGGGTTACTTTCGGTTCGGGTGAAAATGGGTTCGGGTGAAAATCGGTTCGGGTCAAGACGGTTACGGGTCAATATTGGTTCTTCTAGAATTCGGATCGGTTTCGGTTCGGTTCATTTCAGGTTTCGGGTCATCTTGTTCGGATCCATATCGGGTCTCGGTTCGGGTAAATCGGTTCAGTTTTCGGTTTTCGGGTCAAGTTTGCCAAGTCTATCTCTAACTGTGACACAAATTTCATTGTTACTAAAACCTTAACACATGATAGTGAAGATTTATAAAGGGGTAACTATTATTTGATATCTTTTGTGACAATGAAATTGTTTGTCACTTAATATTTTTTTGTTGTGATAAATTTTGTCACCAATGAAAATATAAAATTAATGACAAATTAGATATTGTCACAATAATAAATTTAGTTTTATAATAATAGTAATAATAACAATTATAAAAAATTGAAGTTACCATAAACTAGTTTGTCAAAAGGTAAAATAATTCTATTAGTCTCTATACTATGTGTAAATTGTTGTTTTAGTCATTCTATTTTGATCAATTTTAGTCCCTATATTGTTTTTTTAAATTTTAAGATTTCAATCCTTATTCAAACGGGACAACAACAATATAACTAAATTACAATGACTAAAAATGATCAAATAAAAGAACAAAAATCAAATATGCAACTTATGTATAACAAATGGGTTAAAAACAAATTTTCACTTAACATATTTAAAGACTACTATTCATGTCAAGATCAAAAATTCAAATTTTAAAAAGTACATAAACTTAAAGTGGCCAAATTAAAGTAAAAAGGATAATATGTAATCTTGGCATAATATGTGATAGCAAAATTTTACCTTGTGAAAATTTTATACTTGATATTTGTTTTAACTTTGCTTGTGGAGTTATTTTTTGCATTGTCAGTATACCAAATAATTATCACATAAAAGATAATTCTATCGATAATTTGAATTAATTTATGTAATTAATTAACATTTAATATTTAATATCTAATATTTAATATTTTAGGTGTAAATCTTAATATTCATATGTTTACACTTTAAAACCAACTCAATTATTTTTATAGATTTTCTTCAACAAACGTATTTCGTATAAGAAAGCATAGAAAAATTTATTAAATTATTATTATAATAATTAGTGTTATAATTAATAAATATTTTTAAAATAAATAAAATTAATTTCAAATACAATTTAACCTAAATACTATTTTTCTTTCAAAATAATATTAATTTTTTTTGCCTAGCTTAATGGATAGACATCGCACTCTAACCCTAAAGGTTACAAGTTTGATCCTCCATGAAGCCATGCATTGTATTTATTTATTAAAAATTGACATATGAAGGTGCCACATCATCTATAATTAAAAGTTGTCGCGACCATTTTTTTGAAAAAATCGGGACGTGTAAAAATAGTATGACGATCGATCTTTTGTAAAATTAGGGTTTTTGGCCATTTTAAATTTAATCTTGAAAATTTAGGTTTTTCGTATTAAATTAGATTTTCCTTTATTTTCTTAAAAAATGTTTGGAGTCGCCACCGATCACTTTGAGGTAGACCGGACACCGAAAAAACAAACCAGAGATTCTTATCTTAAAAAAATGGGTTCGGGAGTCGGTCACGTGTAGGGAAGGATTAGGTGGCACCCCCATTCGTATTTTAAAAATGAATTTCCAACATAAAAGGTTTTTAATGAATGATATTTTATTGTCTTGTCAATTTTAAGTTCTATTCCTAAAAAGGCTCTATTTAATGGATTATTTAAATATATGAATGTTAATTAATTTAATGGCTTTTATGAGAAAATGACATTTTCATGAACACCTTCCATATATTTAAAGCATTTAAATTAATCACATTCCTAATTAATTAATTCGTCTACTTAGTTAAAGTTCTAGTCCTAATTACGGCTCTAACAAATTATTTAATCAATTTTATAAGTGAAAATGTATATCGAATATACACCTTTATGACAAGGGCTGAGATAACACCCCATTGTAAACAATGAAACACCATCCAGATTTGAACATCAAAGATTCTATTCGATATACATTTAATTAACTACAATGAATTAATTATTAATGTCAATTTAAAAAACTAATTTGATATCCATTTATAAGTGTAAATATATTAAATATATTCATTAAAATCCATGTTGAGATAACACCCCATTGTAAACAATGGAACGCCATCCAAATTAGGATTTTAAATCTTATATTTAATACATTTAATTACTACAATTATCTATCCTATTTTAATTATTGAATTCCTAATTAGAGAAACATAGATTAAAGGCTCTAACTATTAATTAAATCTAGGTGTATTTAGTTATCTAACAAATATACTATATGTTTGATTTTAAAATATGCAATCATACATATAAATTAATCACATTTAAATGAAACAATTAAAATAAAACTAATTGAACTTAAAACTAATTTTATTAAACCTGGAATGAAGTGAAACAAATACAAAATAAATTCCCAATTACAAAAACATAGGTGTCCCAATTGAAACGTTGTAAACCTAAGGGGTACAATTAAGGGGAATGGGGACTAAATTGAGAGAATTGCAAAGTTTAAAGCACAATTGTAAGGGAATAGGGACTTAATCAAAAGAATGTAAAAGCTTTAGGAAAATACCAAATGGTATCCATAAAAAATGTGCGGGTCAAGAGTCTGACCTGTTGAAAATGCGCGAGTCGTTCTTGACCCGTCTCCAAAACGATGTCGTAGGGTTTCCACTATAAAAACCCTCATTTACCCAAAAATTGCCCTCTTTCCCCTCATTTTCAGTTTACCCTCTCTCTAACCCTTAAATCCTCTATGCTCCTCTCTCTTATAAACACCAATTACCTAGGAAAATCACCCATTTTCGGATCAAAATCCTAGGTTTTAGAGTGTGTTCTTCACGAGTTCATCCCAAAACCAGATGAATTTGTACAATTCCGGCCTAGTGTCATCGCAAGCTCCATCGCTTGATCCATAACCGCCCCTCTCCGGCCACTGTATCTCCTCCGTGTTTCGAACCTAAAAACCCTAAAAAATCCAATTTTCGACCCAAAAAACCCTAAATCTACCTGTTTCATCAAAAACTCCCGATCTTCCCGAATCTAAGCCTAGATCTACCCATAACCACCCTGTTCGACTTCCTTTATCCGGAAAACAACTCCCGACAGTCGTTTCTCTCTCTTCTCAGATTTAAGTTTATACACGCACATATATATATATATATACATTTATGTTTTATTTTTCATTTCAATCTAATGTTTTTCCATGTTTATTTCGCAGGAAAAATGAAAAAGAAAAAAACTACCTTTGGTTTAATGTCGGCGATTGACCTTCCGGCGACGAACGAGATTTTTCGACAACTTCTCTGATGACCTTACAGCTTCCAACAGTTCGGCTTCCTGGTCGGTTCAGTTTCTGATGACAGGTATAATCTCTGGATTGCCCTTTCTCTCTCCTAGATATTTATTATTAGTTTATTTATTTATTATTAGTACTTAATGATTGCTAATTAAATTCCTGACATTTCTCTCTCTGCCTTTATATAGGGTAGTGGAAGATGATGTCACATGAGACTCCAGCTGTTGACAACTAGCACGGGTTGGGTTTAATCCGAGTGAACCATGGAAGGACCAGTAGCAAGACGCCACGTGGCCATTTGGGCGGGCCAAACAAACACAGGCCTTTTATCTGATAATAAAGATGTATTTGGACGGTAAAACAATTGTATGGGTTTTTGGATATGTAAATGGGCTTTTGGATTTGTAAAAGGACATTTGGACATTTTATATGGGATGTTTTATTTATTTATGGACACATTGATATTTATTATTTATTATTTATTTACTAGCCCGGTCAAAATTCGGGTATAACAAAAGTTAATGTAAGGTTAAAAGCGTGTTGACTACAATGCAAAAGACACATTAAATTTCAGGGACATAAATAAGATGTTTACAACTAAAAATATAATTAATTTTTTTATTGAAAGTGACAACATATTTTAGATACTATTTCAATATGTATTTGTGATAAAAACATTTGTCACTAATAAAAATAACATTAGTGTCTAAATTTTAGTCACTATTATTAATCTGTTGTATTGTGACAAAATGTATAAAAATTGTCACTAATATAATAGTGACGGAGTTATTAGTGACGACTTAAAAAATATCACTATGAATTTCAGTGACTAAATTTAATACTTTAGTGATCATTTTCAATGTCACTAAAAATATATTTTCTTGAAGTGTAAAAATGAAAAAAAAAACAAAGAAATAAAAAAGAACTGACGGTCGGAGACCAACATTAAAGCCGGTGCTACAGTAGGCTAAGCAAAATTAAAGAAGAAAAAGTTGTTGTGTTTTATACTTCTATGGAGAGAAAATGGCGGTTGCGTCTAGGGTTTTTAAAAATGATTTGAAATCGTTAGAACTAAAGAAACGATCAAACAAAGAAATACATGAAAAATGTATTTTTCATAGTTTTGAATCCAATCATATGTATGTGGAGTCTTAAAGAGTAATCCACCATAACAATCTATGTTTTAAGTTTAACCATATGGTTGGATGATTTTTTTTAAATTAAAATAATGATACACGTCAATTCAGATGAATTTCACTTTTCATTATCATACGATTTTATAGAGAACAATACGAGGAGGATGAACTCTGATTTTTATGACATTAACAGAGAATTTCAGCCACTTACTCCATTAGATTATAAGAAATGAAATAAGATTCCTGCAAATCTCTTACATTACTTCTCCCTTGTTTGGAAACAAAAGTTGGACCCAACTAAGAGAACAATAACAACTTAACAAATGATGGATCTAGAGACGAATAGTAAGATTTTCCAAGGAAAAGTGCGAGGTTTGGTTACTTTGTTTGTTCACAATATTCCCACAAGAATGCATTGGAAAGGTCTATGGCATATTTTCAAGTGTCACGGAGAAGTCGTTGATGTTTACATTACGTTGAAGAGGAGCGGAAGTGGCAGAAGGTTTGGTTTTGTTCGATTCTCCAGCTCTGTGGATGCTCGCCGGACCATGTTCAGATTAAATGGATTTTTCGTGTTCGGGTGCCGTCTCGAAGTTTCCGTTTTTATTAGATTATGTTTTCTTTTAGGTGCTTAGTCGATTTCTTTTTGGTGTTTTGTTTTCAAGCGGTGAATTGTGTCATGACACATATTGCAATTTGATTGGAAGATTATATAGTTTGAATTAAATTAAATTTAAGATCAAATTTATAGAATATATTTTTTAAACAAAAAATCATATTATTATTAATAAAAAAGCTACTAGAAAAAATAGCAGAATAGAGTATCGAAAGCATAGTTTCGAAGACCATAACAATAGAATACGTCAACCATGCATACTCAAGGACCAACACACCTGTTAATGTCGAGGTGCATCGCTTAATGCGATTAAAGATCATGTTTTGTCTTTACACTATCAGCATTTCCTTCATTTGTTCGACCATCTTGAAAGACTTTAGTGAGCTGTGAATCGAGCTTGGCTTGCAAAGCTATTCCTGGCTCTTTAAGAAGGGTTTTCTCCATAAAATCGTGATCTACTAATCCCTTGCTTGCCCATTTTTCAAGAAGATATGTGAGAGATACGTAGAAAACCTTTTTCTCATCCTCGGGGGAGAGTTGATCCTCCGTCGAACCTCTATCCTTGGCTATAGCGATTTTATAGGCTGTTTCATTTTTAGCCACTTCATAGGCTTCCTCGAAATCCACTTCTTGAACATTACTCTTCAAAGCATTGCTATCTAGTATCCCTTCCATTGCCAGATCCTGAACGACGTCTTTAAGAGTGCTAATGTACCATTTTTTTTCTCTTACGGGGGGACTCGCACCTTGAACATTCGTGGATTGGATTAAAAGGACCGAGACCAATGAGAATACAACCAAAACAATCTTCACCATCTTGTTTCAAAGGATAAGCTAAAAGTAAAGGAAGGTTTTCAGCTAATGATGCATAAAGATGTAAATGGGATCAACTTTAAATAGTTTATGATGAGGCATTCCAGGCAAATTCAAGGGGCCGTTGAGTGTTGACTCATCCAATATCCAAAAGAAGTACACGTATCTTTCAAAATTCTCAACACCGAGTTTTTCTGAGTAACCAACTATTTTCGTTCACATCTATTTATTATTAACGTGTTTTAAAATGTATTTTAAATAGTATACCTATTTTAAACATTCACTCTATATAATTTTTTTAAAATTTTATTTGGGTAATAAAATATTTCAACAATTTTCCCTTGAATTCTTGAAATAAGAAATAAGACATGGAACCTGAATAATTTTACAAAAATATTTTATTATTTTTCTGACCAATTCAAGATAATTTAAACTCTTGAAATAAAAAAAATATTTAATAATTAAATTAGTTCGTCTAGAAATTTTTTTAGTTTAATCGCCAATATTTAACCTTTTTTTGAATATGCTGGTGTAATTACAAGGTAGTATTTGTTTAATTTTCTTAGCCTTTTAACTATGCACACACCGTGCACACATGGTGCTCGAACCCAGGTCACCTGGATGAAATACATCACCCTTTACCACTGGGACTACTCCATGGGTTCCTAATATCTAACTCATTGGATGACTAATTCGGATCTGATACTACATAGGTCTGTTATGGGGGCGACCCTCCCAACCTAATTTGATTCATTTACAATGTCAAGATTCGAACCCCTAGCCTTACTTAAGGGATCTAGTGTTTCATCCCACTAAACCAAATGATTGGTAGTTAGTTTGTGTATTTTTAAAGATCTCACAAAACAATATGATTAAAAAATTATAAACTTAATTCCTTAAAAAAAACATAATAATTGGCATATTAGATTTTCAAAAAATGTTAATCAATATTTAAATAAATATAAGAGTAAATTATACAAAATATAACTGAACTTTAACATGAATATCAAAAATATCATTGAACTATAAAACGATACTATTATAACACTAAATTTAAAGTTTGGCTTCAATCAAAGCACTCCACCATTAATTCTATAGCGGAGCACTGACATAGACCACCATTCTCGTTAGAGAGGTGACTAGGATAATAAATAAATAAAGCTTGTTTTTCTTAAACCTAGAAAAGGCACGTAACAGCAAAGAATCGTGGGTGTAGTCTTTAGCTTTACTTTGAACCAGGGATGGACCTAGGGACGGAGGAGGCAGTCTCCCCTTAAATATTTGAATTTTTTATATAATTTAAAAAAATAATAATAAATTTTTATGTATTTTTATTGAAAAATTATTTTCGCTCCTTAAAATTTTATAAGTTCGCCCCTCCTAGAATTTTATAGGTTTCACCCCTTTAATATAAAATTCTGCGTCCGTCCCTGCTTTGAACCTGCAAATATCACGTTCGATTACATTAGAATCATATAAATATCAATAATGATCCTTGAAAAGGTGGTTGATTTTCACTAAAAATGTGAAATTGGAATTGTATTTTACTTACTTATTTCCTCTCATCTTAAACCAAGCCTCAGCATAGTTTTTATGAGTCCAGCAAGATCAGCCTTGCAAGAACAACCCAGTCCAATAGCAACACCGGAATCATGGCTATTACTCTCTAAACTCAAATGGCAAATCCTACAACCTTTTTCGACTTTAGCCAAATGCGCTTTGATTTCACTAGCTCCACTTTGAATCTGCACCTCCACCGAACAATCCGAGACTGACGACACCCTCCTGGAACCCGAAACGTCACCAATCTCGCCATCTGAACCGCAAGCGAAGCTGTACTAATCGTAGGAACCTCCTGTAGTGGAATAGAACTGAGAATAGGTGTGTGGAGCCTTAATTAAAAGAGTAATCGACTGCAAGAATCTCTCCACCCAGGGGAGAGTCAGGGAAATTTTATTTCGGTGTCAGAATTTTGGATGTTAACTCATATTTTATTAAAAACGGACAAATCAAATGATGTGTGCAATTTCAATTAAAAAATCTTTTTAAACTGGTGTTGATCTCCTTTTAAAATTGTGTCAAATCTTTTTTATATATATTTTTCATATAAAATATACATTAAAAATTCTCAAAATTTCCGGATGTGAGTTGACACTCCATTCACCCAACTCCCTCCTCGGCTCCGCCAATGTTTCCACCTCCTCCCTCGTCCAACTCAGCAATCATGTCACAAAGTCGTCGACTCAGCGTCGTTTCCACTTCATCTCTCGGTTTGTATTCACCGGATCAATCACTCTCTCACGTGTTTCGCCATCTCCATCATCACCTGGTGATTCTGAAATTACTACTTTGTTGATCTCAATACTAGTGAGTTCTTTCCATTCTTTGGTCTCTGCTCTGCTGTTTTACTAGTGTTTGATTGGTTCTCGGCGAGATCGTTGGTGGTGGTTTCGACGGTTTTGATTCTGCTCATATCCGCAATACATCCTCTTCTTCAATGACTAAAGGTGTCGATGTTCAACAGGTTGTTGTAACGTTGTTGGTGAGATTGCTCAACTCTTTGTCTAAACCTTCTTGCTGATTCGTTCTATTGCACTACTCTTGATATGCACAACCAGTGAGCGCCTACATTAATTGAAAATTATAGTGTTTTGGTTTCTGAAAACTGGTGCCTTGATTTGGTAACTGTCCATGATTTAATTCTTGTACACGAGTAAGCTGCCTTGCAGTGGCGGAACTTGGTAGAGTTTGGGGGCGAACTCAAAAATATTTGAGGGTTTAACTAAAGTTGTTCAAATTTTGAGAGGCTTAATGGAAAATTTTAAAAAATTATGGAAGGAATTTAATTAAGAATATTCAAAAATTGTAAAGCTTAATCTGAATTTCAAAAATTTTTGTGGGAGGCAAATTGAATTTTTTTAAAAAAATTTAAGAGTCTAAATTAAAAAATTTCAAATTTTGGGGGTCATGACCCCACTGGCTCCATTGTGCTCCGCCGCTTCTGCCTTGCATCACAAAGGTCGTTTCTTCCAGATTATTTGTTAGCATTCAGTTGAGGGTTTGTTAGCATTGGATTGAAGGTTTGTTAGCAGTAATTTTGTGATTCATTGGACCGTTTGTTGAAGTCTTCTGAAATTGGGATGCTTAGTTGTTGATTGTTTATTGTGCGGATATGTTTTTGGTTCACCATGCTATTTTTGTTGTTGTTGGAGCACATGTTACATTGATTTTTGTTGATATTGTTTGTACTACAATCTATTGGAAGCTGGTGAATGCTGGAGTTTTGTTTAAGAAAAGTGAATTTTTATTTCTTCGTTATCTGTCTACTTCATACACAATGTGTACATGAAATATAGGTTTAATAATCAAGTTTACATGGAAGAAAATTTTGGGGGAATGCCTTGTTTTCCATTAATCAGACATAAAGGGTGTCTTCTTCCTTGAAAAAGGGCTTCAAATTACACTCGAAAAATCGTAGTTTAACAGCATTGCTCCCAAACAAAAAAGAGATCGAATAAGTGATGAAAGAAGACAATGAATATGAAGGACGAAGAGATTTTTGAAGGAATTTAGAAGGCTTAAATGAAAAATAGGTGCCCAAAGTATACTTATTTTGAACTTTAGGTACTTAAAGTATTTTTTTTTGTAAAAATAGGTGCCCAAAGTTTCAACCGTTATAATTTTAAGTGCCTAAAGTTTACAATGTTGCAATTTTAAGTGTCTGGCCGTTAAAAGGTGTTAAATTTTTTTTAACCAATCAATGCTTGACACGTGGCATGTTTTTTTTTTTCAAAATTAAAAAATGTAAACAAATTTTTTATAAAAAAATATTTTTTATAAAATCCCGAAAATTTTCAATTTTTATAAAACAATCCCCAAATCCCTAAAAATTCCCAAACTCAAACCCCCAAATCACCGCCGCTTCCGTCGCCGATCTCCGCGCCTGAGCACACCCCTTTGGTCGCTTGACCTAGGCGGTCATTTCTCCCAACATGGTGTCGGCGTCGTGCCAGCCGAACGTCAATTTTGAGTTTTTGGGAATTTTTTGTAAAAATTGTAAAATTTCTTGATTTTATGAAAAACTGAAAATTTTGAGTTTTTTCTTAAATAAAAAAAACAAATTAGTGTCGTGTCAAGCATTGATTGGTTAAAAACTTTTTTAACACCCATTAACGATCATGCACCTAAAATTATAACGGTTGAAACTTTGGACACCTATTTTTACAAAAAAATACTTTAAGCACCTAAAATTCAAAAAAAATATATACTTTTGGCACCTATTTTTCATTTAAGCCAATTTAAAATAAAAAAAATTGTATGATATAAACGTGAGTAAAGAAAAAAAATACCACCAGTTCTCAGTAAACCATTGAGTAAGAAATACAAATTTTTAGTTTGAAAGAATTTTGAATGAAAGAAGAAAAAGGAAAGAAAGATAAAATTTGAATTTTGTTTATATATCAACCTTTACTAGTTTATGCATTTGTTAATCGATTTCAAGATTTTTTTTTCGCTCACAATTCAACTTATTCAATTAGTTAAGTCATGGGTTCGACTCATTGAGGAAGGTTGAAGAAGTTTAGAAAAAGTTACAAAGCATGGTGAAATTCAGTAATTTTTTTTTTTGGATAAGTTGTTTTATGTTTTATTATCCAAAAAAGCAGTGAAATCTACAACAAAAGACCTATGCGAGCCCTTGGGCAGCCATCCCCTTAGGGAATTCCTCAAATTGCACAAATATGCATATTTACATCATCCATGTATACATTTTTGCTCTGTACTCTTATACACACTGTTTTCTTTATACATTCAAGTAAGCTAGCACAATCCCTATAAATGTTTCTAAACTTCCTACGGTTCCTCTCTTCCCATATGTGATACACATTCAAATTTCATGCAAGTTTGAGTATAAACACGAGCAAAGATTTTTCCTTCAAATGAGAGCATAACAATGTTAACTCACTGTCCCACTCCAGCAACCCCCTTCTAAGTCCACAAAGACCAAGAATAGCTAGCCAGACCTGGTCCGAGTAGTGGCAAGTTGCAAACAAATGGTTCCTAGACTCATGTCCATCTTCACACAATAAGCAGTGAGTCTCCACATTCATTCCCATACGCTGCAGTCTCTCAAAAGTGGGCAATTGATCCAAAATAGCCATCCAAACTATCACAAAGTGCTTTGGTATATGTAATCCATACCATACTAACTTATGTCATGCTACTTTGTGCTCAGTCCCTCCGATTTCATTCCAAATATTCCTCACACTAGATGCTTCAGTGGGAAGTACGGCCTGCACCACAGGTCTTAACTTCAGCATCTTTCGAAGGCACCAGTAAAAGTGGGTCTTGCTTTCCACAAACTAGTAATCCCTACCTTTGAAAGCATACATTTTAACCCAGGCTACCCACAAGGACCCTTCAGCGGATAGTAAATTTCTAATCAACTGAATTATGCAAGCTCTGTTCCATGCATAGAGATCCTTAGCACCAAGTCCCCCTTCACTCTTAGGCTTACAAATGGTCTTTCATCTCACACGAGCACCTGAAGCAACCTTATCTTTTTTCTTCTAGAAAAACCTCATACAAAGTTGCTCTATTTTATTCACCACTCCTTTAGGCAAAATAACTTGCCTGCATCAAAAATTCACTATACTAATGATCACAACATTTATTAACTGTAATCTACCAGCATAGCTAAGTAATTTACTGGACCATTGTCCTAATCTGTCTTTCACTTTCTCAATTAGAACAGAGCAATCCTTTTCTGTCAGCCTTCTTGCGACCAAAGGAATGCCTAAATATCTCACAGGCAATGCACCAATCTTGAAGCCAGTCATGGATCCCATGCTCACTTTCTACTCTTGAGATACTCCTGCAACAAAAAAACTTTGACTTGGAAGTTCAGAGATCTCATAATACTTTTCTAATACACACTACACCTCTAACAAAGAACCCAGATTACCCTTGCAAAAAATAAGTAAATCATCTGCAAAACACAGATGAGTAATTTTCCCCCTCTTACACTTTGGGTGAAACTGAAATATCCCATTCATGGCAGCCATATCAAAGAGTTGGGAGAGGACATTCATGGTGAAATTCAATAATTGGTTGTAATTAGCTGGATTAATTACTTAAAATCAGGTATTTGGACAATTGAGTTATTAGGTTGATATATGGGTTGTCAGGAGGTTATGAAGTTTGTTGTAAATTGGGCTTTACAAGCCCATTGATTTAATAGTACCAATTTTGTCCGGATCCAATCACATAACCCCTAACAGTTAAACCCAATAAAGCCTAAACTGATTCAAGCCCAATTCCCTTTTAAACACAACGGAGAATCATCTTCTCAATTTCCCTTAAATCTCGGTCAAACCACACACCCCACTCAACCACCTTCAATGCTTAGTCCACAAATTACTCAATTCACATTCCCACAAAGGAAGGGGACCAAAAAGGGGGGTCACAGTTAGCTACGGTAGCTACAAAATTAAAGGAGAGAGAGAGGCCACTCGACCATGATTCACGAAAGGGGGATGGGTCCCGGTTTAGCAAAGGAGACAGTGAAGTGGAGGCTACAAATTAAGGCGGCCTCGGTTTAGCTACGACAGAAACAGGGGATTGAGAATAAGGCCTCTCGGCCATCCCCATCCCCTCACCACCACGTGAGATGCTGTCCATCACACCCGAGCATAACCTGACACTTCCAAAGCTGAAGCCATTAGTGTATCCGAGTCAGTTCAGTGGTCATCCACAACGGCAAGCAACAAACAGAAAAGGAAAAAGCAAGAAGAAAAGATTACTTACCCATTCGGCCAGAGTTTGTTTCCCGTGATCGAAGCCTCATTTCGCGAAACTGAACCATTAAAGAGGAGGAGGGAGCGTGGGCTTCCGTTTTCTGTCCCCACGGACCGAAAATGAGGCTGAATGGCAGCGACCCGAAGCTTTGGCAGTGCTGGGTATTGGAACAAGATGATGTCGTGATGAATTGAAGAATGGGAGAAAGAACGTGCGGGTCAAATATGCAGCAAGCTGTTAGGCCTAACTTTGGTCAACCCTTGACTCATGTGAACCAGTCATCGGCCCCAGCCTGATGCAATTCGTTGAGCCCAAACCCAACATACTGTTAAGTCCAAACTTTGGACTTTGGGGCACTACCTTATCATTAATTTCATACTTTATTTAGAGTTTTTTTCTTGCTATTAGATTATTATTATTATTATACGTGTGTGTTTTATATATTATCTTTCCAATGTTTACTATTATCTTTTTATACTTATCATCATTATTATTAGTTTTCTTCATTTCTCATTACATTAATTATGTCATTTTGCATGCATTTAATCATATTTTTTTTTAGATTTTTTAGAAATAACTTAACCCTTAAGTATTAATTTTGGGCATAGTGAAGTCACTCGTAACTAATTTCCGCCCGGACGAAAACGGCATCGACAATGGTCTTTCACAACTAGAATTAAATGAACTTTTAAAAAATAATATTCTTTCTCTGCTTATTGAATTTCACTGAAAACTCTAACCACCTTAATTTTTTCTACAACCACCGTCGATCACCTAGCCAGCCACCACATGGCACCATTCTCACAGGGATCTTTGTATTGTGATAGAGATAATAACCGACATTTTCTATTTACGAAATCAAAAATCAAGATTATGAGTAAAATATAATTAAGGATAAAGTACATAAATGGTCACTAAACTATCCTTAAAATATAAAATGGTTACTAAATTTTCAAAAATTACATAATGTCATTAAACTTTAGTTTTTATTACAAAATGGTATCTGAGCCGTTAATTATCGCTAACTGGGAGACGTGACAGTTACAAAAATTTATATAATAACACATTTAATTCTCAATATTTACACATTCAATCAAGTTAGACATCAATAATGAGGGTTAAAAGATGAATGAATTGATTAAATGTGTCAATATGGAGGATTAAATATTATATTATTTAAAATTTTGTAGCTGTCACGTCACCCAATTAACGGCAGTTAACGGCTCAATGACCATTTTGTAACAAAAACTAAAGTTTAATGCTCATTATGTAACATTTGAAAGTTTGATGGCCATTTTGTATTTTTAGAAATAGTTTAGTGACTATTTGTGTACTTTACCCTATAATTAACCATAAAATATAGAGGTGAAGTTCCAATGAATTGAAATTTGAGTCCAAATATCATTATATTTTAAAAAAATATTTAATTGTATTCTGGTTGTTTTTACCCAAAAACTTGATAAGCAAGGATAGGATTCGGGATTAAAAGTTGGGGGATAAACTATAAATATCTGAAAATGAGGGACGAATTTACAATTAACTAATTTTAAAAGTATATATATATAAAGCTAAAAAAAATTCTCTACGTGAGGTAGGAGCTCTTCCCAATTATCATTTGCTTCCGTTTCGGTTGACAAGGTAAACTACTTATTTGGTTAGCCATTTATAACTGTGTTTTTTAGCACAATCAGTAATTATTATTATCATTAATAAAAGAACTGCGTACTATCTGAATCATTACAAAAGTATGCGAAGTAAAGACCTTACATGCAACAATAATAATTTAAATGACATTTCCCCCTAATTTTGCCAAAAAAACATATATATCAGAATGATCTTTCAAGTACTAAAATATGTTCTATACATAAACAAACAAGAACAATTTAGGATGTTGCATATTAATGCAACAAACAAAGTAGCAAGAAAAAATGTGCGTAACCCTAAGTGACAAATCAGATAAATATATATATATAACTTTAGGGTTTATCGAGATCTAGTTTAAAGTTGAAGCAAATGGTGGCAAACATTCATAAGGATTGGAATAGAAATTATCTTCTTGTCTGGGATGATCCGGATTCTCCGTTCTCCTTGCCGGTTTCCCTCTTCGATTTTCATGAATTTTCTTCACTAACAAAGAAAACTCATCCCACAACAATGTCCCATTCTCGTACTGATCAATTAGACCAAACAAAAGTTTTCTGTCCAGTGAGATTGTTGTCTTAAACCCCATGTATCTGCAAAAGAATGAACAGATTAAAAGAAAGTGCTTGGAAACCAGACATATTTTAGTCTTAATAAGTGAATACCGGCGATGGCCTTCGACAGCTTTGTCCATGTTTCCAACGAAAGTGGGAACGAAAACATCGCTTTCGATTGCAACGATATAGTCCAAAGCAGCCATCTGATCTGCATGCTCCATGAAAGGTTCAAGCTCCTCTGGTTTCAATATGGTCTGTTTGCTAGCCAGATTCGGATAAGCTGCTGCAAGATCAGTCATTCTCCTTTCTTTATTGTATATTTCTCCTGCTGCAATGTAAATTGTGGTGGTGTTATCAATGCCTAATGCCTGCAACACAAGAGCTGTATCCTGTGGAGTTAAAGGGCACGATCCACGCTCTTGTTTCTTCTTCCAATCGATCGGTTTATGCATCCATCCGTCATGAGAATATCTGAATTCTAACATTGTTAGATCGGAATATTGCAGTTACGAACATAAAGAACACTATCTTAATCAAATACGACGAATGTTACTCACCTCATTTGTTTCACATCTGCAGCCTCTTCTTTTGTTAAACCTTTTTGGCAACCGGTGAAGGCCAATACATCCTTCTCGTACCTTAGATGAAGAGCCAAGAAAGGACCCTTTTCTCTCAAAACGTCAACGATCTTCCTACCGGTTTCCTCGATCGGTCGAGTAAATCCCAATGCCTCGTAGTTCACTCGACACCGCAACCTCTGCAGCTCTACAGGCAACCCATTATTGGCAAGCCTAGCATCAGTTTGAGCAAACAGCAAAATCCCACGCTTTTCTATGCGAGGAAGGACCTGTAAGAAAAACAAATTTGTATCAAATAAAGTTGAATAAAAAACAAGAAATGTTCAGATACTGGAACCAACCCTTTGGTGATAATATTCTAAGCTAGCAAAACCCATAGGAAACATGTAATAAAGTGGTTCTGATTCCAATTTTCTCTTCTGTTCTGGAGGCAACTCTTTCAGTATCTTAACCTCGTCCCTCAGAGATGTAATGAAATGGTTGACATCAAAAATATCTGCAAATTTGCTGCCATTATACAAATTGGTCACAAGTTTAGGCCATGAGAAAGGATGTTGAAGGAGAGCTTGTTAGCGTCTGAATTTTCTTTCTTTTACCTGGTATCATTCCAGTATGTGCCATGAGCAAATTTAGGGACAATAAGTGTGACATTCAAATATCTTGCAATGGCAACCATATCAGAAATCTGTAGGAAGAAACAGCAAGTTAAAGAGAAGCTAAATTACACACTATTGGTCAAATTATATGGTTTTGGTCCCTCTATTATGCTCAAATTTGGGATTTAGACCTCGTACTTTATTTTAGCATAATTTGAACCTCTACTTTTTTGGTACAAAGAAGCAATATTTAAATTCCCAATGCAAACGCTGGGAATTTGAACCTCTACTTTTATTAGTTAAAAGCACTTCTAACAAAGGATGAATGCAAGGTTTTATGTTACGAGTGCAAACCTTTAGGAAGTTATATTAGAAATTCAGTGGTGTAGAATTACAAAATTTTAGGGGTAAGAAATTATATAATCAATAGAAAATACAAAGAAAATACATAACATATATGAAATTTTGAAAATTTCAAGGGGTATGACCGCACCCAAGCACCACTCGATGCATCCCTGCTTCTAACTCATCACGTTGATACGATTTTTATCAACATTTTAACCGGAATAATTAACGGTATCATTATTTAGACTAACTAATGGCATTATTATAAAAGTAAAAGATCAATTGATGTGAAAATAAAATAGAAAGACAATTTTCTCAGATTTGAATATAGTAAAGGGACCAAAATCATAATTTAACCCGTACAATTATGTACATGAACAATGTTCAATTACTCACCCCAAGTCGCTTCTGATTCAATCCTCCATTAGTTGAAATAATTAAATATCCATTGCTTTTATAAACCCCTAAAACAAACCATTATAATGCACAATCAAATCGATAACGAGAAACATTTAAATTTAAACAGGAATAAATCTACATAAAGCCGGATTCGAACCCGCATCAACACCATTTCATCTAGCTCACATGAAAAAGAAAAATAAACCAGACATGAAATTATCAAGAACAGCTAGAAGTACTCACTTTGAGGAGGGGAAGAATATGGGAAATAAAATGCAGATTTTTGCACCATGATTTTACCATCAAGAGTTGCCAACTGCATAGCGCAGACCCAAAGAATCAGTAGCATGATTGAGACCACAACTACCCAGAACTTGATACAAGCCATTGAAGAAGGTTGCTTTGCTGCTGCAGTCTTCATCTTCTCAGCTTTAATTCCTCCTCCCATGGCGGTCTCCATTTTTAAAAAAAAGAAAAAAGAACAGCTCTTGTAACATAGTAATGAAGCTGTATGTATATATGTTTTGTGAAGCATGAAAGAACTGATGGGGCACATGTTGTGTAAGAGACCTAAATTTCAATTCTTGGTCGCTTTAGGATGCGATGTTGATAAGTTTGTCTTTGAAATTTTATTAAATTTTATCATTTTCAGCTCTCAACATGTGTGAAATTTTATTGAAAATCATTGTATTCATATTTGAAGTTATCAAAATTAATGTCTGAGTTCTTAGTTATAGGTGCATTTATAATTCTCTTTAGTTTTCTCTTTCTATGTGTTCAAAATGAAAATGAAATGGCATGCTTAAGAAATTAGAATCTTGAGAAAGAGAAATTTTTTTATTTAACTATTTGTATCTGATTTATTGATCAATTAATTTAGATTAGATTTTACAGATGTCAAATATAAGGACGACCCTCCAACCTGAGAAAAACAATTTTGTTATCACATATATACTCCAAATTTTATCTTTATATTTATTGAAAAAAATTTAAAAATTGAAATTATTTTTTAATTAAAATTATTATTTGATATAATGTTAGAAAAAAATAACTTCACAAGTGGGCTTAAAATAATGACATGTGTTATATTTTATACACTTTTAAGTTTTTAAAAAAATTATGAGAAGGATCTTGAACTCGCAACTTATGGGAAGGGGAGTGTGTCAACTAAAAAGTCTAACCACCTGCTCTAGAGATTATTGACAAATACACTTGCTATAATTAACAGCACTTATAAAATTATTCTTTTAATGTTGTGATTCTGTGGTACCAAAACACTTCTTTTTAGACTTTTTTATTTATGAAATTAACCTATTATTTTAGTTTGATCACTAGTTCTAATTTTCTGGTCGATTAATTCGGATCAAATTTTGTGGAGATCCAATATGGAGCGATCTTCTCAAGCCAATTTTTTTCATTTACAACATCAGAATTCAAACTTTTGATCTTGCTTAAATAACCTAACGTCTATCTCGCTAGATCAACTGATTGTTGATAAATTAACCTATTATTTTATATTCCTCCATAGAATTCACTATTTTTCGATTATCGTCGACAGTTGATTGCGACATAAATGGCACTAAAACAATTTTGTTTTTTTCTTCTTTTTAATTTTTTTCTTGAAAATATCTAAAACTCAAATCAAAACTTAAAATTTAATCTATAGTCTCCAATCTCCGTCTTCTACTTAAATATTAAATGGTATAAAATTAGAAAAAAATAGAAAATATATATACCATTATAAAAATAATAAAAATATTTTAAAAATGATATACACTTAAAAGCCGCCCTCGTCTTATTTTCATCGATGTTGGATACTGGAGACTATATGTAACAACAGTGACACCAAATGGTTTGCTAAGCATTATTAGATGAAAAATCTCAAATTTGATAAATTCAAAACTAAAACACTGACCAAAAAGTTATCAAAGACGGAGTAATATATATATATATTGAAAATTATTAAATAATTTTAAATTTTATATATAAATTCTTCTATATTTGATAATTTCTACAAATAATTTTGCTTTTATTTTTTTGTAGTTCTTTACACGTTCTATTCATTTTTTTAGATAAATAAGAGGTTACTATCATATGTCTCGTTAAAAAAATTAAACCTAAATAGAAAAAAAAGTGCATATAATAATAATTACAGAAATAACTTAAAAATATTGTTCAACAAACAAACAAAAAGAAAAAAAACAAAGCAACTAATGCCAACCCAAAGAAAATATCATCCTTAGTCACACAGATCCTCATGGAAAAGCGGCAAAATCGAAGCCGGTGGGCTAGAGTAGCGAGCAATTTCTGTATGATCAACATTCGCAAGTTTTGCGAGCTCATCAGCTACCTTGTCACCATCTCATAGAACATGATTTAAACGTATCACCCAATTTCGACGACGTAACTCACGCAAGTGTCGGGCAAGAGAACAAGTCCTTAATACGCCGGTATCATTTCGAAGGATTCGCATCGCATCAAGGCTATCAATTTTAAGGATGACCTGACGGAAACCATGGTCCTAATAGTTTATTATTTAATAATTTAGATTTTTTAAAAATATATTTATATTTTTTTTATAAATTACACTCGATTAATCCTTTAACATAAATAAAATAATTAATTAAGTGTTTAACGCCAAAGAAAACAATCAATTAAGTGTCACTGTGGGTGACACACCATTATAAGGATTTGTTGGACATGTTAACAAAAGATAATAGTCAATATTAATGGAGGGACCTGATTAACTAAATTTCCAATTATAAGAACTCAACTTAGTATATAATTTAACGAGGAAGTAATTGATTTTTTTACTTGGTATTTTTTTTTACAGTTAAGAAAAAAAGGGTTAAGACCATTAAAAAGGTTACCGATGCTCGGATCTTCATGATTTAGCGCAATGCATGAATTCAATTATACACACTAAAGAAAATTTACTCCTTTCAATTAAGGAAAATTACAACGAGCCCCCTATTTCAACACTCACCAAGGAAATCATGGGGCTAATGACAATTATCCCATTTCTGTAACAGGTTTTCTTACAACAATCGACGGTAAACATTCTTGTGGGTTGGTATAAAAGTAATCCTCCAATTTAGGTTTCCCGGGGAACTGCAGTCTCTGAGATGGACTCCCCATCCTATTCGCATGAGCCGCCTTCAACGCCTGCGAGAATTCGTTCCATTTCAACGTTCCATTCTTGTATTGATCTATCAAACTAACGAGCACCAATCTGTCTAGACTAATTGCCATCTTGTATCCCAGGTACCTGTCACACAAGTAGTGAAAAAACAATGAATCCATCAATAACATTCGTGTTCAATACATTTTCCGATACAAACGTACGCGACGTACCTTCGATGACCCTCTACAACTTTCTCCATATTGCCTCCGTAGGTAGGCAAGAATATGTCACTGTCTAATGAAACCAGATAATCCAGTGCTGCCATTTGGTTTGAATAGTTCAGGAATGGTTTGAGGTCTGCAGGTGATAACAAAGTTTCCTTCTTCACCTATTTCAAAACAAGGGCATCAGAAGTGGATTTCATTGCAAATAAAGTTTGATTCTGGGGGGATAAATTTACCAAATTTGGATAGAATGCTTTGAGAGCAGCCAATCTCTTGTTTCCACCATAAATATTGCCAGCAGCTATATATTTGGATTTGAGGATCAATGTTGAGTGCTCTCAGTGTAATTGCTGTCTCCAATGGTGTCAATGGGCAGAGTCCAGCTTCTCTTTTACTCTTTGGATCTATTTCCTTTTCCTTCCACCATGGAATATCATATCTAGAAACATACAATAATATAATATAACATAAACAATTTACTTTTTACAATGACAATTTAGGTCTATCGAATGTTTTTACCAGGGACGAAACTAGGATTGAACTATGAGGGGTAAGATAAGTAACTTTAAAACGAACAAGGTCTTGAAAAGTAATTAAATCATAAAAAGGAGGGATTTTTTTTTGCTCGGCAAAGAATGATTTTATTAACCAAGATAAAATTATACATATCATATGCCTTCATTGTGAGCCTCGTTAAAAACTTCCCTACTCCTAATTGTAGGGAAATAGTACATCACAACTAGGCAAGAAGCTTAAAAGAAGGAAAAAATGAGGGAGTTACGGTTAAATTTTACTAATTTTAAAACTATAAGGTCTTAAACAGTAATTAAACCAGAAAATTGAGCGGTCAAAGCTTAATTTCATTAGTTTTAACTTACAGGGTCCTAAAAAATAATAAACCATGTAATTTTAGGAGGAGCAAGAGTTTAATTACAATGGTTTCAAAACTATTAGTTGCCTAAAGTGCAATTAAACCATCAAATTTGGGGGAGAATTGCCCCTCACACCCATTATGTTGGTTTGTCACCGGCTCTAACCCTTTTAAATATTAGTTGAATTAAGCATAGGTCTCTAATTTTTTAGATTTAGATACTTAATCTAACTCCTCCTGATATTTGATCCTAATTCTATATATGCATGCATTCTAGGAAGATGAATGATATTTTAATCAATTACTTGATGAAAGTTTAGTGGTTCACCTCATCCTTCTAAGCTCTTCAACTTCACTTTGATTGCAGCCTTCACTACAACCAGAAAATGCTAACATGTCCATTTCATATCTGAGATGTAGAACTAGAAAAGGGCCTTTTCCCCTCAAAATTCTTATAATCTTCTTCCCCATTTCTTCTATTGCAAGAGTGAATCTCAGAGCTTCGTAGTTAACCCTACACCTCATCTTTTGAACCTCAACAGGTAGATTGTTACCGAGCCTGGTATCGCTTTTGATGAACTGAACCACTTCGTATTGTCGGAAACGAGGGAAAACCTACATAAAATCGCCCCCGAAAAGCATTTACGATTAGTCACCTGCAGGGGCGGAGCCAGAAATTTATTCGAGGGGTATCATTTTTTTAACGGTATTTAAGGAGGGTTAATTATTTATAAACGGTGTTATTTTATTTATAAAATGGGTGTCATTTATATATTTTTTAATTTTTTTATATACAAATTATATAAGAAAAAAATTCCAAAAACTTTTGGGTGTCTCATTCAATAACGTGGCTCCGCCCATGGTCACCGGGCAACCGTTCCCTGTATTATAACTCCGATACCGATACGAGTTCACTCACCGTGTTGTAGAAATAGGACAAGTTGGACCAGCTAACGGGGTGCATGGAGTACCGTCCATGTCTCTGTACTTTTTTCCTCAGCCTTGGAGGGAGATGTTTGATTATACGAACTTCGCTTCCGAGAGATTTTATAAAGTAATCCACATCCCATGTCTTTGAATTGGCTGCCACATTGAGAATAGATTGCTATCCTAGTTACGTACGGTAAAATCATAATTTGACCGATAAATTACTAACAAAATTCCGACCTGTTGTCGCGCCAAAACGAAGTTTTATCCAATTCAGGAACTACAAGTGTGAGATTCAAGAACCTAGCCATAGCAACCATGTCACAAATCTGTTCAAAAATTAACAAATTTGTAAGGAATTTAGTCATACATAGTACATGCAAAATGCAACCTGCAGAGAAAATGCTTACACCGGCTCTCATTTGATTCAATCCACCGTTGCATGAAACCATCAAGTAACCTTCATTGTTATAATCTCCTGGAGAAAAAACTATTAACATCAAAATATGTTCGAGATTTATTATCCGTATTTAAAAAATAAAAAAAAATCTTAATTCAATCGTTGAAACATACTCGGAGGCGGAAAATAAGGTGGCGAGTCGAATTTGACTGTTGTTTGGCCAATATTCTCTCCCATCGAAGCTAATTGCAAGTCGAAAACCCATAGCAAAACCACCATCGTTGTGATCACAAGCATCCATAGCCTGAATTGATCAAATCCAGGTGATTTTGGCAGCATCAAACTCTTCAATTGATCCAATTTCATCGCCCCGGTTACCAAATTCTTCAACTTTTCGGCTCCGATATCATCCACCGTATCATATTCAACAAGTGCTTCCTCTTCTTCAAAACCATGCTTCGAGTCCTTCGTCCCCATCGCCGGTAGTAGACACTTAAACTATGGTTACCCGAAACCGTGACAAGATTAACATCGGACAGCCGGTTCTCCGGAGCCTCTGACTGTTCTGTCAGAGAAACGTTTCCTTAAAAGCAGGGATCCTGTTGGATTGTGGTGGCTTGGGAGGTATAAATGGGATTTATAAAATTTCAATCACATTTTGTTGCAGTCATTTTCCATGAGAAATTGTATGGAACATGAAGGATTTGTGTAATAATTGTAATTCTATGATTGTCGTTGAAGTTGGAAAGCATACGAATTAACCTGAAAAACGAGTAAAAATTCCTGCTTTCAACATTAATCGCAGTATTTATTATCATTATTTCAAGTTTTTGAAGTTCATTATTTCACGAAAGGAATTAATAATTATGATGTTGTGATTAATTAATAAGCTTTGAATTTAAATGCTGATGTTATCAAGTCATTAAAGCAAATTTTAATACAAGCATCTTGCACGCAAGAGTGTTTTTTTAGTGTAATGTTGACTTTATTAAAATTTACTAATTACATGTTTAGATTAGATAATAAAAATTCTTCATATCTTAACTAGTAGTTGAGTGTTTGATTCTGTTTTTTATTTTAAAATTGGGAGTATGTAAATGGGTAAAATTTTGATACATATGCTTTGTAAAAACTAATTTTACATAAGCCTGCATATTTACACTATAAAATCCAAATCCTAAATTTCTAACTCTAACCTTAAAAAACTAAACCCTAAACCTTGAACCTTATACCCTAAATTCTAAACACTAACCTTAAATTCTAAACGCCATGTTGTAGCGACTATTTTTTCAAGCCGCTACACCTACAACCTAAACCCTTAAACTAAAAATCTAACCCCTAAAATTAAAAGGCACATGTAAACTGAAGTTTACACGGCCTGTGTATCAAAGTTTTTCGTACGTAAATTTATACACACTCATTTTTCACCTTTTATGTTGATAATTCTAAACATATGTAATTCATAAACTTATTACAATTTAAAATTTCATATCAGTATGAATTCATCAAGTGGTTCTAAACTTTTAGTAAAAAATAAATATTGTTATCTTTATGTAGTCTATATCTGAGTGATTTATCTACATAATATATGTATATTATTAAAAGGCTGAGATTATTTATTCTTTTTCTAAGTCAAAATTCAAACACGTGTAAAAAATAAAGTTCTTCTCTAATTTTTCTTCAAGAGTATATTTCGACGGTGGCTTTAGTGTCATCATTTGATTTTTATTTATTTGTGTTTTTAGTCTCAAATAAAATTATTATGTTTGGAATTCTTTGTTTTTTTTCATATATTGCTACATTTGTTTGTATTTTTTTGGCACGATTTTGTCTATTTATATGGTCATTTAGTGTTCATGTAGCGATCACCACGATGCACCCTATGATCAAAGAAAATTAACGGTCTAATTTGGTTAGATCACCTTTTGTGGCAATTTATCAATGCAATCAGAACCGTTAGTAGAACAATCTACAAAATTGATTTTTTCAATCTTCACTTATACATCAATATATTCTCTAGTTAGAAGAGACAAGAAGATTTTTATGATAGTTGTTAGATTTTTTATAGAAAATAAATTATGTGTTCAGGATAATATTCATTTTTTTTTACTTCAAGTCCTTTGAATTACATGTTTTTATTTTCCTTCCTCAAGAGTTTTCTTGGTAAACTTGATCTTTAAGATTCTTTATATATAGAGAGATAGGATCCAGTTACACAATGTAAAAGTTTTTAAGTTTTATATGTTTTTTGGATCGTTAGATAGGTGAAACGAATGGCTGAGGTTAACAGTTTAATATGCGAAGATTATCACTTGGGAAACGACAGTAAAAAGTTAATCTTAGGCATCAATTTTCTCCATCCAATGATCCCTATATATATAGGGAATCAAAATTAATATACATGTAACAAATGTTGATTAATGGATATATATGTATGTATATGAAATCCTCAAAATGCTTGTGTCAATTTCCCTTTTTTTAACCCATGCAATACACAGAAACCTGCAAACCATTTCCCTGCGAGTAACCTTTAAGGGTTTAGGGTTTAGACCCGAAACTATATATATATGTTCAATGTTCATGGTTCAGCTTCAGCATCGGTTTGTTGTTGCTGATCATCAGAAACTTGTGGTTCATCATCAACACTTGCCAAACACTCTTCTGGGTTTGTATAAAAATAATCTTCCTCCTTGGGCTTACCAGGAATCACCAATCTTTTTGAAGGATTCCCCATACGATCTGCATGCGCTTCTTTCATTTCCGATGAGAATTCCTCCCAGCTTATTGCTCCAGCTCTGAACAGATCCACTAAATCGACAATCGCCTTCCGGTCCAACAGAATCGTTTTCTTGAACCTCAAGTAACTGAAAAACACCAATATTCATCTTGTATTAAATTAATGGCATTGATCGAAATGAAGATTGACATGTGTGTGTATGTATGTACCGTCTATGGCCTTCGACCACTTTGGCCATGTTGCCACCGTTTGTCGGAACGAAAATATCGCTTTCGACTGCCACATAATAATCCAATGCAGCCATCTGGTTTGAATGGTTCCTGAATGGATCAAGCTCTGAAGATGGCAGTAATGTTTCCTTCTTCACCTGTATTACAAAACATTCATAATAATTTTCAAACATACACTTTTTCGACATCGATTTCGAACTAATCGTACAAATGATTGCATGAACGGACAAGATTAAACCCGATTCGAATTAATCATTTACTAACCAAATTGGGATAAGCTGCTCTAAGAGTTGCCAGTCTTCTTTCTCCCCCATATATATCTCCAGCAGCTATATAAACTTGGATATTGCGGTCGATACCCAATGCCTGTAATGTCAGTGCTGTTTCCTCAGGAGTCAAAGGGCATAAACCCGCCAGTCTTTTCTTCTCCGAATCTATCACCTTTTCTTTCCACCATGGATATGCATACCTGATATTCACATCATCCTATGATTAATGATTGAATTTATCAGAATCTCGTTAGAGCAGCGTGCTAATAACGCGAAGGTATTATACTTCGCTTTATTACACAATGCTCTAGCGAGAGCTGAACTGATACATAGATGTTTTAGTTACCTCATTTTTGTTAGTTCATCGATCTCTTGTTCGTTGCAGCCTTCGTTACAACCGGAGAAAGCGATCATGTCCATTTCGTACCGGAGATGAAGAACTAAGAAAGGACCCTTTTCTCTTAGGATCCGAACAATCTTCTCAGCCAAGGCTTGTATGGGAGGTGCAAACCGCAGTGCCTCATAGTTTACTCGGCAACGTAACTTCTGGACCTCTTCCGGGAGTCCATTGTTAGCAAGCCTTGCATCGGTCTTCTGGAAATGCACCACTTCGTGCGTTTGAATCCGGGGAAGAATCTGTGCATAAATTTATATATTTTTAAACGGTCCGTTCAATAAATAATTTGAGTTCCGTCTATGTACGGAAGCCTACCACGTTATAATAATATGTCATGTTAGACCAGCTGATTGGTGGCATTGAGAAGACTGATTCAGCAACTTTCTGCTTCTGCGCAGGAGGCAGCTCTTTCAATATCCGAACTTCATCTCTCAGTGATGCAATGAAATATTGTACATCAAATATATCTGCAAACTGACTGCAATTCCAAAGAGAAAAAATAATTGGAATTTCTTCATATAACACAAGATATTCATAGTTTACTTCAATGGAAAAAGTGAATGAATTTACCTGTAATCATTCCAGAACGATGTGTTATCTAATTCAGGAACTATGAGGGTGACATTCAAGAATCTGGCAACTGTAACCATATCACAAATCTGCATACAGGAGTGAAACAAACAAGTTGATTATTAATGAAATCAACACAACAATTAGGATGGTAAGAAAATTGATTACTTACACCAGATCGCATTTGATTCAATCCTCCATTTGAAGATACCATCAGGTAGCCATTGTTCTCATAGAACCCTGAAAATTTTAGTCCAAGTTTCATTTAGGATAATTGCCCTAGATGTCCCGAGACTATGGTCCGGATACTAAATCGGTATCAAGCTTTAAAATATTCTAATCATGTTATTCAAAGTTATTCTACTGTGCCATTCTAGTCATTATTCTTGGTAGATTCTAACTCAGATCTAATGCAAAGAATATTTAAAACCAATGATCATGTCCGTATAAACAATTTACATCATACATGTTGAAAGAATAAATTATACTCCTAAATTTTGATGATCCTACATGTTTATTTTAACATGTTACATCCAAACTACATGCAGTGAAAAATGTGTTTAAAATTTAGTCAATGTGCTTTAAATATACTCTCACGTCATATTTAAACTGAAATTTAACACTCTGGTTGATGATTAGGTTGATGGAATGACTTAATCGATATAATACTGAAACTTTGTGGACTTAATTAAAATGCTTCAAAGTCTGTGACTAATTTAGAATATGAGTCTTAGTTTGAGGACTTCTAGTTGAATTAACCCTTCTTTTTATTCTATCGAGCAAAATTGACTAAAAAAAAGCGAATTTTTAAACCAAGTCGAAAAATTTCAAATAAAGTTTGAGTTATAAAACGAGACTTGATTAACTCAAAATATTTAATAATTAGTAGACCGATTTTTAAGTTCGAGTCGAATCTCTTAACTCTGCCTAATATATATATATATATATATATATATATATATATATGTCGCATATGAAAAAAATATGAAGAAATACATATGCATATTGTATATGGTTATAGAAAACCGTTTAAATTTGGCCAAATTAGTACCATAACATTACACATTTACAGCTAATTTGAATAAAAAACTTAAACAACTCGACTCGAATTTTATAAATCGGCTCAATTAAAAAAATTAAATAAAATTTAAATTATAAAATAGTACTCGTTAACCCTACTAACTTAAAAAAAGTTTACTCGACTCTACAGAATACTCGCCTCTAATTCTATCCTTCATTTCCACAAGAGTGTGTTTTGAAATCGAAAACAGCTAATTGGCTATTACTCTTTTTCTTGGTTAGATATAAGTAATCAATAGAAATGACAAAATTCAAAGCAAGCAAGCAACATACATACATACATACAGGTAAGGAGGCATACGTACTTTCAGGGGGGAGAGGAAAAGAGAAGGTAGGTTTAGGGTTCCTCGATGAAGAAACTACTTCCCCAAGTGATCTCAGCTGCATGGCGATGGCCCAAAGCAGCAAAATGCTCACAGCTCGAGTGACCCACAGCTTGATGCGAGCCACCCGAATCCTGGCAAGAACTAAGCTCTTGAGCTTCTCAGCTTGCACCATGCTCAAATACTTGAGCCTCATCTTTTTGCTGTAGGGTTTCTCCTTCATCTCTCCACACTCCGTCTCCTCAAAACTCCCCTCGCAGTAACCCATATTCCTCAGCCTTTTTAATTCTCTGAAACAACAGGCAAAACACAATCATGATCAGAATTCAAATAGCGGTCTACTACCGTAAGTCCGTAATAGCAGTAGCGGTACCGTCTGAAACCGTTATTATAGAAAATAATGATCCGCAGTAACATTCATTATGCCCGCAACTGTAATTTAAATCCTTGATGTGAGTATCATCCCCTAAGAAATGAAATTCTTTAAGAAAAGAAGAGAAAATTCACCTCATAAAAGTCAACATGAAGCAAGTTTGAATGCAAGGAATCTGGGTTTTCTTCTTTCTTTTGGTTGTAGCAGAAAGCTGGTTTATATGCACAGAATTATGGTGAGGGAAAATTTCAAGAGTCGTACATCAACCAGTCATTAACCTGTTGAGTATACAAAGCATTAGGAATTTTTTTCTTCCTTTTCTGGGTTCGTTTTAAATGGTCTATTATTTTAATAAATTGGATTTAAATGCAATGAATAAAATATTACTCTTGACATTTTTTGGGTAATGTATTTAGCAATATTTCTTTCAAACTATCTATATATATCATTTTCTGAATTTACTAGTAGTATTAATATAGCACTTAATTTTTTTTTATTTTCCAAGGTAACTCTAGAGTGAGATCATGACTAATATCTTACATTTTGTAAGTTCATATAAAAGTAGATATTAACCACGAATTTTAAAGGTATTTCATATTTAAAACGAAGATCAAATCCTTAATTATTGATTAAATTACAACAAATTTTATCGTCTCATCTAAACTATGCAGATTATAATTGTTATTCAAAGAAAGATAATAGGGTAAATTCAAGTGATACTATTCATGAGAGATATAGGATTAATCTTTCCATATAAGGCAACTACTCCATAATCTTAGAGTTAATTTATGATGATTATTAATTTGACATGGATAGATTTATTGTTTTAGGCTGTGTAACAATCGCAAAATAAATACCAGACAATCACGGAAATAATTGCGTCTTTTCATCATTTTTATCAAGTTTTATTCACAGAACACTGTTTGTAGTAATAACAATTCCGTGTAATATTTGTGATTATTCTCTATTACCATCATTTTCAAAGTATTTAATCATAATAATGTACGTCAACTTTAACAAATACTTATAATATAACAGTTCTAAAATAATAGTAGTATATTTTGATTCCACGTTGATTGGACGGTAAATATCGTAAATCAGAATGAGTTGAGGTTTTACGAGTTTTGAGTTCAGCATTGAGTTTCAGTAGTTCTGAAGGTATTTCGGAAGAATCTAAACAAATAGGGTTTGTAAAAGACAATGAAACAAGTTTGTAGTGTTTTGAGTGGTTGGAGAATAATGATTTCAGCCCGACAAAACATAGGGATGAACCTGTTAAACTTTCATCTTTGAAAAAAAATTAAAAAAATCAAGAAAAAAAGATATGAATTACACGTGGCTTCCATATCAGCAAAACATTGCAGGATTACGATGCCAGTCTTTCATTTCTAATTTAACACTAAGCAACTAAAATAGGAGAAAAATAAGTTCAGTGATTAAATTGATTTTTTTTTAATTTTTGCGATCAAAACGTAAATGAGGTAAAAGTTGAGTAATAAATTCGTAATTTATCCAAAAATATCTTAATGAGCTTAAATTAAAGTACAGTTTTCCCCTTAACTAAAAGATTAAAAGGCTTAAACTAAATGTTCAATATTAGGGAGGGACTAAAAAAATAATCAATTAACCAAGGGGGCCTGTCCTCCTTTCGCTTCGTAGTTTCCACGCACATAAATATACATACACAAGAAAATTTTGATTAATAGAATGAGATTCTTTATACAAAGGCAGCTTTTAGTATATACTGCTAAGTATATTTACAAATAGCAAATCATATTCATATATCTTGTATAAAGTAGACATACACCATAGTTACTGATCTCCGAATCACCGGATAGTAGTTTGCGAACCAGCAACCCCTTGTTCTATCCCCTCAGCGGTCTTCTCAACGTAGCGACTAAGTTTTGATGTTTATTCCAATATGTGTTTCCTGACCTTAACTCTAAGCCTTTGTTCCTTCTGCATTCTTCTTCTCATCTTCAACATCCTGCAAGCGGCCATATATGTGGAATCATATGTTACGATTTACGACCAATTGGACAAAAAATAAACCTTGATATAAACATCAATGAATGTTGAGGCAACACTAAACATGTTTGGTGTTACATATTGAAGATCACAGGATGTAACCGGAAGCATTTTGGGAGTTAATTAAGACACTATATAAAGGGGTAGCATAAAAGTTATTCGAGCTTACGGAATTTTCAATCTTGTCAAAATCATCATCAAAGCTCCCATCAGCATCAGCATCATCTGAAAGATATGCCAATAAGTAACAAAATGGAAGTAAAAATCCATTTAAAGAAAAACAACTAAAAGACAGAGGGAAGAAAAGGGAATACTCCAACTCATTTCTAAAATGGTTAACTATTAACAATGAAGTTTGCCACATTATTGCAACAATGTCTTCATTAAGTTCGCCAATATCGCATATAAACACCTCTTCCAAGATTAATATATTGCATTGAATCAGCCCAAGAAAGTTAGGCTACACAATCCATAATCAGGCTTTAACATGACTCAGGAAAAACATCCTTTACAAAATATAACTTGAAGATAAAAGCCATCAACATATTCAAGAGCAAGCAATTCAAAATATCAAAGCTGCAGGAAACAAGAAAGCACACAGCAATATTATATATCCACAATTAAACACGAGAATTTTGATAAAGTGAACAAACCTCCACCACCACCATCACTATCTTCAAAATCTCCCAACAAAAATGTATCCAAATCTTGCTCGGTAGATGCACTCGAAGTTTTACTTCTCAGACTAGATTCCAATTGCTCTGTCTTAAGTATAGGCATTTGCTTGTGTTCAGCCTCTTTCGCTCCCTCCTGCTTTGCTCTCTGTTTAAGTTCCTCCATGTACTGCTTCTCATAACTAAAAATACAAATATCTTACATCAAAATAATAATTCGATCCCTTATCCTAAATTACCACTATTATAATACTAATTGAGCACTTACAGGCTGATATGAGTACTAACAAGAATGAAATATATCCTCCAAAACTTTCTTTCTTTCATCACACGGGGACACAATTCATATCTTAATTTCTTGATTTCCTGCACAAGAAAAATATGTTTTACATAAATTTTTAATTATCAAAGTAGAATATCTGAAACGATTCTTGCATATTTCGATGACAATTGAAATTTAAAATGATACAAATTAGACGAAAAATCCACAAATTTTAATTTATTTAGCATTCTCATTTCGGCCAATTTTAATTAAAAACGTCAATCAAAATGCCAAACGTAGGCTATGAATCATAAAATCTAAATTTTAAATGTATTTTTTTACCTCAACAGTAGTGAGAACAAGAGTGGCATGCCTCTCTTGCCATTCACTCAGATCCTTCCGTACATTGGTCCCCGCAGTGATGGCATCAAACGGCTCCGGTTCATCTACTCAAAAAACTGAATTTTTAAATTTGATTTTTCATTTATTTAAGAAAAAATATAAAAATGGATGAAAAAATTACCTTGGACAGGGGAAGGGAAGTTCTGGAAAGTACTACAAGTGAAACCTCTAACGAAGTCTCTCAAATCATCAGTGACACCAAACCTCCGGAGCTCCGACTCGGAGATTGGTGGAGGATCCGAGAAACGTGAACCGGAGGCGGCAATGGAGAGGGAGGAGAGTTGAGGAGGAATAATATCGGAAATGGACTTGGAGAGGCTCTGGAATTGGATTTGATCGGCTTGCTGGAGAGCCGCGGTTTTGAATTCATCGGCTTTCTTGGATGCTTCAAGAGCAAACTCCTTGGACTTCTTGGCGGTTTCGGCGACTAGATCAGCGATTTTGTTCGGCGTTGTTAGGGTTTGAGATTGCCTCGCCGCTTCTTCAGCGAAGGACTTGGCGCGCTCCCAGAAGTCTTCCATTTTTTTGGAATCTAATGGATTTTGAGATTCTTTGCATCTTCTCCGCTGCTTATATATATCTTAGTTTCTCGTTATAAAATGACGTCGTTTTGATATCTCTTTATGTCGTTCTGCATCGTGTCAATTCCGTGTATATTTTCAAATTACTATTAATATATTCTTAGTTTTTAATTGTTTTTTTACCTCTTAAAATTAACTAATTAAGATGATGATGAGTCGATTTTAATATAAATTAACTGATCAAAATCATTTTTTAGAGGAAAAAAACGTTTTAATTTTGCTAGTCAATAACCGTGGAATTAATTTCAATCAATTATAGAAAGAGATTTTAAGAAAAACTTGTAAATTTCAATTAATTAAACATTGATTTCTCTAATTTATGAAAATTATAAGGTCTTATTTTTTTAATAGTAAATAATTAATTTTTCATGTATTTAATCTTAATTCGTCCATGAAAATACCGATTTAACCATGTTGAAACTTGAAAGTAATCGATTTGATTGAGCTCTAGACAAAAAAAATTATGTTAGTCAAGTTAACCGGACTTATTTTGCAATTCAAAATTTATTTAAAATATTTTCAAGTCAAGTCGAATTATTTGAATTTTTATTCAAATTTATTGTAACTATCTGTAATGTTATGAGTTTAATTGATTCTAATTTAAAACGTTTTCTATAACTATATAGAATATACCTATATATTTCTTCATGTTTTTTCATATATGATATACATATATTAAGCAGAGATGTTAGACTTGACTCCAATTTGAAAATCAATCTACTAATTACTATTTTTTTGAGTTATTTGGGCATTATTTATAACTCAAACTTTATTTAAAATATTTTTAATCGATTTTATGAAATTGCGATTTGAGTGACTCAATTTAAATTGATTCATATCGAATTGAGTTCAAATTTTTAATTTTTTAGAGTCGAATTTTATTCTGCTCATATATATATATATATATATATATATATATATATATATATATATAATATTGTGAAATGGGAAACATTGTGTAGTGGTGAAAAGAGTAGGTATGTTGGGGTTTGTAGCCACCATTTTCACTACCAAGAAGAACCACAAAAACAACAGTCCAACTCCCTACGTACCCCTGGTTTTACGTAAACAAAATCATATTTCCAGCTCTGTTTCTTATCAAATGTCGGCCATAAACATAAACAAAAAGAAGACAGAGTTCCTCATTTCCCTAATTACAAACAAACAAACAAAAAACATTCGTGGTTACACTTACACTGACAAAATCGTGGTCCTAATAGATTGTTATCTGTACTGTTGTTGTTGGAGAAATGGATCCTCCAGGCTCCAGGTTTCAAGGACCGACCGGCAATGACTTGTTGTGTATGGGGCGTCGTCTTCTTACGTGGGAATAATCCATCGTAAAATATTGCGAAATGTCGACCCCAGCAGACCCAGACTCCGCCCATTCTTGCCTTGTGCCTCGACTCACATGCACCAGTGGTGCTTGCTCTTTATGGTATTCTTTCCCTGTCCAATAACGTCACTTTCTTCTTTTTACTATCGAAAGATAACCGTAATTAAGTGATCGTGCAATAAAGAAAAGACACTAAAATTTACATGGAAATCATTTCGAGAAAAAATTAGAGACAGAGGAGGAAAATTTTCCTAACGTGTAAAACAAGAATACAAGAGGGGTGTGATTTTGTTCAGTTTGTGGGTTATTCAACTATATTCTTTTCGGATCGAAACAAAACGAAATTTGGGTCATAATTTCTAACAATTATAACATTTTACTGCAAATCAAATATTGTACGAACCCGAAGCATAGACTGTTATTTTGTTCAGCTGAAAAGAAAACACACAAATACTACACTAGGCTCCATGTTATAGTTTTACTATCGAACATAAATTCTCTGCCCCTTTTTTGGCACCCAAAATATGCTCCAACACTAAAAAAGAAACTATGTTTAGTGTTTGTGATTAAGGGCTAGGGTTTAAAAGTAGGGTTTAGAGTATATGGTTTAATTTTTAGGGTTTAGGATTAAAAAATTAGGGTTAAGGCGGGGCATATATAGAGGCAAAAAGAAGATGATTTAATCCTTACTATCAACCATATATATATATATATATATACACACACACAAATAGAAATTATGAATACTTGATAGATATGTTACCTGAAACATGTTCCTTCTGCTTGGTGTTTGAAATTGAATGGTGAGCTTCATTTACCTTAACCTGTTTTCAAAAACAAAAGACAAATGAGTCTGGTCTTCCTCAGAGAATCTGACTAAAGATTGCATATGTTTTCTGTATACATTCTTACCTCAGTGAATCTGATCTTCCTTGGAAGTGATGGATACTGAGAAAGCTCAACTCCTTTTGCTGCACATGATATAAGCAACCAAACTCATTAAACAATGAAACAAGAGTCCTAGGAGATCATAACAAGACAAAAGGAGAGACATTTTCTTTATGGTTTTACCTTGTTCATTTGCTGCTTGCAGCTTCATTTCCATGGAAGCACAAGGTGTAATTTGCAGTGCTAACAAGGCAAAACACAGCAGTACTGTAATGAACACTAACAACTCCATGGATCACTTCAATTCTCAGAATGTTTTCTTTCTTTACTTTGTATGGATTTTCTCAGTGTGTTGTATCAAGCAAAGCCTCATAAATAGACAAAGAGAACAGATACACAAAGCACAAAAATGCAGTGTCCCAGAACACTTTCCTGGGAAATCTTAAATTTTTATACTTTTATGTCAGCTACTATATGGTAAGAGTAGGACCCTAGGTTTTGTTTTATTGTAACAGGACCTAACACACATGTTCACCAAAAGCACCCACTTTATGTTGCTAATTTTAGTAAATTTATGAGCTTTTTTAACTGCAAATTTTGATAAACATAGAATTTGATCATTTGATTATGATTTAATTCGTTCCCTTACCAGCTCATATGTTCAGGGGAATAACTTCAGCTTTGTATATTCTTTCTGTTTAATGGGGATATGTTTGATTGATAATTCAGATTCTGAAAGAACCACTTTCCTGGGGTTTTGGTGGTTGACAGCAAAATTTCCCATAAAATATGTTTTTTTCTTGTTTTTGTTTGTTTTCTGAGAAAATGGAAATTGAACAAGGTGAAGACTGAAGAATTATTATAAGTACCCCCTTCTCCGTACAAACTTTTATATAAGGATTCATTGAAAGAACAAACATACCCAACCCAAAGCAGTCAAATGTAATTAATTTCCACTTATTGGAAAGGGTAAGCCTTTTGTTTTTTCAAAGACAAAACACATGCATGTGTAGTAAATCCATGAACGACCATTTAAAAGAGAAGGAAATAAAGGACAAGATAGCCAGAATGTTTGACCAACAATGGAACTCTAAGTTTGCACGCTGCATTATTACCTTACGATAAGCTGTTCGAATCTAAATCTTTTAGAGATAACAACTTTTCTTTTTTCACCGAAACCATTTGATAAGTTCGTATAGGATGATTAGTTAGATTGGTTAAGTTCATGCAAAAGCTTTTTTTTTTTTAATTCAAAACATTAATTGGAACATAATAAAGAAGAATGTACTCTCTTTATCTGGTATAACTTATAAGCTGATATTATGAGTAAGAAAGTGAAAACGAAAACACTCTAAACCTACTGCAAATCACATGCCATGCGAGGGAAAAGGGGATGATGCTATTGTATATAAGAAATTTGTATGACCTATGGATGGTATGGAACTTTTCTTTTTCCTTTATTTCAGAATTTACAGCAAAGGAAGCTATGCCTCCAACCGAGATGCTTCCGATATTGTCTCCGGTCAGCTTTTGCCATTCGTACTGGACTGCTATCCCATTCGGTTTGCAATCTGTATGTAGCGGAAGAATGAGAATAACATTTAGAGGTTAGTTTTTGAATAGGATATAAAAGAAGATAGAGGGAGGAGACAAATAGTTTGGCAGTGAATTTACACAGGGAAGGCAAAGGAGCGAGTGCTTGTCGTGCTGCTATCCGATCTATGGGAGAGGTTGCCTGAATATGCTATCGGTCCGGAGTAACTTATTAGACCTGTTACAGGCCCTGCTGCAGAGAAACTAGACTCTGCGTATCCGCGTTGAAGATAGCTTGAAAAAGGCTGATCAGCTGTATCTTCGGGAGCTCTTCCGGTCTTGAGAGGTTCACGGTCATCTTTGCTGGTTGTTGGTGCAGAAGAACCAGAGTCGGATGTTATGGTTCCGGTTTCAAGTTTGCTATCATCAGATAATTCCTTGGCAAGGCTGCTGCTGGTTGCTACCTCTGAAGCAGAGGCCCGAGTAGGACTGATCGGCGTTGCGTCCCCTTTCCCACTGTTGGATTCTTCGGCAGCAGAGACCAAAGTAGGAGTCGAAAGAATTGCCTCTTCACTTGGATTGTTCGATTCTTCAACCGCAGAAACCACTACGACTTCGTTTTTACTTGCATCCTGCATACAATTCAAGATGCTAAACTCAAACATCGATGCAGAAATATAGGAGGTAATAAAATGTAATAATGCACATTTCATTGCATATATGATGTTATTACAAGAGTTCCGATATAGTAAATTGAAATATTGTCAACTTTGAATATAGATACGCTTGCCTTAAAGGGCTGTTGCTCGATTCCATCACTTTCGCAATTTGTAGGCGTGGCTTCATTTTTCACCGTGGTCAATTCAGGCAATGAAAGTATATCTTCTAGGGTAAACAACTCTTCGGAGACATCATCCGTGATCATTTCCATCGCATCGTCCTTCAGTTCACTTGTCATCATCAAATCCTCAGAATCGCATTGATTGGGAATTCCCTTGTTAGACTCATTTTCTTCAAGAGATAAGGGAACATCTTGCATACGTGTATCAGAATCCAGCTTTTTATTAGAGCCACAATCATTGTCGATATCTTTCCAAGATTGATCTTCTTCTGGAGACGAGGAATCGTCTTGCATGGGCTTATCAATCTCCGCCCTCTCTTTCATCAGTTTACTATCCTCATCTTTTTCGGATTGCGGAAAGTAGCAGTCGCTCTTCTCATCCACACCACTATCAAACAAGAACTTATCTTGTGTAGGAAATCCTTTGTCAATACAAATGTCCTTGACAACATGATATGTACTCTCTTTATAACAAACTACCAATTCAGGCAATTGGCATTCCATTGCACTTTTGTCAAAATAAAAAACCGAGTCCTGAAACGAATCTGTATTCTTCGAAGAATGAGAATTCGATGTCTCAAAATCTCTGACCTCCTTTTCATTACCATTGGCAAAGTCATGCGCACTGTTAAAACAGTCGAGTTTCGATGCTGTCAATTCATTTTGTGTAGTCTCCGGATATAGTGAGAAATCTGAATCCTGATCATCACCCTTTTTACCATGCACGGTTCCATTCTGATTTACCTTCACAATTGCATTCGCGCTCAGTCCGGTGGCATCCAAAGGCTTTTCTTTGTTCTCGAAAGATTTAGTGTCCGCTAAGAAGGTATAAGGCTTCGAGTCACTATTGTATCCTATAGCTGAATGGCAAATCACTTGTTCATTATCTGCAAGTACACAAAAAAAATCTGATAAACATCGTATTCTTCGTGTATAAACTTCTAAATATAATCTGCAGAATAACATCTGAAAGACAAAAATGCGTGCAGGCAGAGATGAACAGAAGGAAAACAGGAATGCTGCAATTACCAAGTTTCATGTTTTATCTTCGATTAGCCTCGGACTACGATATCTTCAACCATACAACATATGGCATTTGAGAGCTACTCTGCACACGAAATGCACGACAGGTTACCCTGGCACCGAACTTGGAATTATGGAAGGTTTTGACAAAGAGAAAACCGAAACAGCTACCAGCAGGCATTAAAAACAAAACATTTCGAACGAAAACTTGTTAGGCCTAAGCAATTCATATGATCAATCAAAACCACCAAGTCATAACTATCATCTTCCTGCAGAATTGCTTTCAAACATTTTCCCAGACATAGAAATACATGAAAATCAAACAAGGAACAGAAATGAAAACAGAAACAACCTTATCTTCAAAGATTAAAACAGAAATTCACCAAAAAAGGTAAAATGATAACCAGAGATAAAAGTCATATAACCCAGATTAAGAACCAACAATTATCCAATTATATGCACCAAAAACAGAGCCCTAAATATCCAAACCACAGTAATTTTACAAACCAAAAATTCCAAGTGTTAATAACTATCCAATTATATGCAACAATTGCTCCATGATCAAAGACCTCTCATTTCACCATGGAGAATCTTCTTTTTAACCAGTCCCCAATGTACAAAAAGACAAAGAGAACAAAGTTTTAACTTCTTTGAAAAAGCTTACATAAAGTTTAAAAATCCTTTATTTTTCAACAAAAGCTGCCATCTTTTCTGTTTATACCTTTAACTATAGATCTACTCCATTGGAATTAGTAATAGAAAAAAATTCTCAGATTGATTTAACTAAAATGAAAAATATGCAGTAAAAACCAAAAGGAGAGAATGATATCAAAGATCTGCAAACAGATCCCAACAAATACAAAAAACCCAAAAAGGAGAAACAATCATAAAAATTAATGTTAAAAATAAATTATATTTTTGTACCTTAATTTCTTCTCTCTGATTCAAAAACATGAACTTTCATCAATCTTCACTGCAAAAAACCCAGTTTTTTTAATGAAAGAGAGAAGATGAAGGTTTGGGGTGGTTTTTTAAAGGTTTTTCTTTTAAACAATAGAAGAAAGAGTAGAAAATGGGAAATTTGGTTTAATAAATAAGAGAGAAGTGGGATATGTAAATTAATAATATGAGTGAGTTGTAAACAAGTAATTATGGAGAAAAAATATTTAAATTAAACACTCCAAACTCCAAAACATCTGCTATTAACGGCTAAGCAAACAAAACTAATTCTCTATTTTTATTAGCTTTTATAATTGTTTATGGTTTTGGATTTTTTTAACTGAGAGACTCCCCACGTCGCTCCTTCACTTTCCCAGGAAAAAAAAAAAGAACACCCAAATTTTCTTTCCCACCAAACAGCAACATCAAGAACACAAGGGGAAAAAACTCTACCTTTTCCCTTTTACTTTGATTTTGGAACCTGACAAATATGTTGGAGAATCTCAGCTTTCTGCAAGTCAAAATGGTTATGTATATACTGCTTTTTTTCGCCGGAGAAACTCTTTGTAGTTAAAACGGCGGAGAAGGAAATATTGAGAAAAGGGAAGCTTAAACTATGGCTGCCGCCTGCCAATTCACTTTACAGTGATCATGATGAAGACGACGTTAACATTGTGTACACGTGTAGCTTTACCAGGTACCCCACCTTGTCCGAATTTCATCCTCTCCACTTTGTTAGTCAAACTCTGAAAAATTATCCTCGACGATGGTTTTCATTATAGAAAGTTGAAACCCATGGAAGGTTGACTTTGAAATATTAAATTTTTTGTTTAAAGGTGTAAGAAGCCCTTAAATTTTATGAAAAAAATAAATTATGCCTTTAAATTTTTTTACCTAATTAAGCATTTGAACCAAAAAAATTAAATTAATTAAGTCCTTGAACCAAGAAATTGAGTCAACTAAGTTATTTGATCAATTTTAACCATTAAATCTTTATAGTTATTTTGGATCTGTTAGTGCAGTACGTCGTGTCACAATATTTCTACTTGACATTTTCATAATTTTTTATTTTATTTTAAAATTCTAAAAACTCTAAAAAATTTATAAAATTTTCAAAAAAATATTTTTAAAAAATATGTTAATGGAACATGATACAACTGTAGTGTATCATGTACCAGTGATATCTAAAGAAAAACTATCAAGATTTAATGGTTAAAATTGGTTAAAGGGATTAATTGATTAAATTTTTTGGTTCAAAGGCTTAATTAATTAAATTTTTTGGTTCAATGGCTTAATTGAGTGCAAAAAATTCAAGGGCTTGATTGATTATTTTTCAAAAATTTAAGGATATTTTGCACCATTAACCCTAAATTTTTTAAAGAAAATCTTAAAATTTTGTACAGTAGATAAATAAATATCATATTATGGTATTGATTATAATTAGGTTTTTCGGACGGTAAGGTTGTTAATTTTAGTGTTAAATGTCAATGTATGTATGAGCACTTTTGTGTAATGAAAATTATAGCAACATATATATTTGTTCTTTAAAATTTAAATTTTAAATTTTATTAGTTAAACTCTTGAATTTCAAACCCTGAAACAGAAAGAGTTGTGTACACAACATGTGTATTAAATAATTTTCTATGCATATAATAGATATATTTATGTTCCAATTTGATTCATTGGTTTTCGATACATTCTGTTATATTGGAATTCATATTTAACAATTATGTTAACGGTTAGGCTGACAAATAGATTCGATTGATATCATATTAATATTTTTACAATCCAAGTTAAAATGTTTTAAAATTTGAAGATCAATTTAAAGTTTGACTAATAATTTAATAACATCTAATACCATTAATCTGATAGGGATAAAATGTGTTATGATGAGTTAAATCTATTTCGAATTTAATAATTTTACAAAATTTGATGATTTATATGTACAGATTGTGGCTTGTTTTGAGTTTTAGATTCAATAATTTAGATCTCATTAATATGATTTATCATTCCACCCAATCTTTAATGCTTTTGATTTTGTTTTTACATATATGTATTTATGTCCTTGTAATGATCTATCTCACCAAATTATTGCACAATTTGAATAAATTTCTTTTTCTTTTTACTAATACAGAAATAAGATCTCAAACTAACATTCGAGATGTAATAACTCTTGTACAACAGTCGGAGGCTGTGAAAAAATCACTTCGCTGAATGGTTTACCTCGACACACACGAGCAAGAGTGTAATACCCTTAACGTATACTCGTAGACCGAATATACATTAAAGATGCTACGAAATTTTTTAAAGAAATCTTGACTTACATTTTTTTAAACATTTTTAGCAATTATTAAAACAACGGTAAAATTCATGGTGAAAACTAAGTTAGTTGCCTAGGCTTTTTCTTGATTTTAAAATCGTTGTGCAATAATCGATAAATAAAATTTGAAACTGATTAAACATGTTCTACTAACAAATAAATAATTACATGCCCGCTAGAGATCATTATAAACTAGAATGACTTACTGATGTTTTGTAGATTGTAGCTCGATCGGCATGCTCGACTTCTCTTCAATTATTCCAACTTAACCTACGTGTGGAATAAACACACGCTAAGTACGAACTTAGTGAGACAATTAAACTTATTTATTTAAACATGAAATGATATAATACAATATTTCATATAAAAGTGCATTTCATATTTCTCTATAACATGGCAAGTATATCACAATGTACATATGTCATGTATTATAACTATCATATAAATCATGTTATTACTGCATAATATATTCTCTATCATGGACATGCTTTCATTATGCAATCATTTGCATATCATGTGCTATATCATGGTCATGTTTTCATTAAGCCGTCATTATCAAGTAAATCATATACATGGCGTAGTTCACATACATGACATATTTCATACACATGGCATAATTCACATGCATGACATGATATATATATATATATGACATAATTCATATACATGTCATACGTCATATACATGGCATAATTCATAGGTATATGGCATGAATTATATACATGGCAGAATCCATATACGTGTCATAATTCATATACGTAACATAATTTGTATACATGTCATGATTCATATACGTGACATGATTCATATACATAACTTGATTTATTTACATGACATGATTCTTTTACTTGACATGATTCATATACGTGATTTAATTCATATACATGGCATGTTCCGTATTCATGGCATGGTTCATATACATGACATATTTCATATACATGGCATGATTCATATTCTTGACATGATTCATATACGTAACATGATCCTTTTATCATTGCCCAAAGTACGCTATATGAGATCGAGGTACATGAGTCATCTTGAAATGACACCGTAGTGTCTAACGTGAACGTGAAGATGAGTACGTACTCGGGGACGCTCTTTGCTCCCCATAACATAAAGCACCTCAACAGTGCACTCGGGCACAGTGGGCGTAGATCCCCAGGGTGCGTGTGACACAATCATTTTGTCACAATTTCTGTTTAATAACATGAACATAAGGGTGCAGCTGCTAAAGGCTCTATGGCATCCCAACTATACCGTGGACTCTCATGCATAATACTTGGGCATTTCTTTCATTACTAATCAATTATCATTAATCATACAGATAGGAAATTCATATTCATATTTCATCGTAATTGTTCGTAGTAATCATAATTAATCATATAAATATACATTTTATGTTTCATGCTTCATCATAAATGTTCATGGTAAACATAGATCATCATATAAATAAACATTTCATATATCATATTTCAACATAATTGATCATGGCAAACATGAATTAACATATATATAGATAATGCAATGTCATTTTAATCTTATTATTTTCCATATTTCATGTATGCATAATGCATCATCATTTATGCAAACAATCATTCGTACCTGGTATTCCATCAATCTTGCCATGTCGAGCAATATATCATATCACGTATTATAGAGAAATGCAATGCCAATTTCAACATAATGCAAACATATAGAAATGCACTCACATGGGCCATTTATTAACTTGCCTCACTAAGCTCTATTCGACCTTTTCCTTTATAGAACCTTAAACCTTCCTTTGATTTGAATCCAACTTCATTTATCACATGAATATAAATAAACATTTGTTATATTCACTTCTAACAATATTTCAATTAAGCTATTTAATCAGTCAACATAAAAATTTTCCATAAATTTCTTTCCTTCCTTATATTGTTCACAAACTCAGTTTTGGTCCCTAATGACCATTTTGAACTTCAAATAATTCTTCTGAACTTGATACCAACATTAGATACAAAATATATCAATTTTCATTTTCGGGTAGCTTTGTACAACCTTCAAAGAATTATTTCTATAAAATAATCTAAAACTCAGAATTCAATTCCGTTTGTTTTAAAAGAAACTAGATTCAATAAGCTTTTTACCCATATAAATTAATAGCCTAAATTCAACTTGTACAATTTATGGCGAATTTTCAAAGTCAATTTCCAGTGTTGATTTCAGAACAGACTGTCATACTGTTTTATGACCTTTCACCACTTAAAAATTCATATCATTTTACTCGGAACACGAAATCAGTTTCCATTTGTTGGAGGAGAAACTAGACGAACAGATATTTACATCGGTATAAAAATCACCATCTAACAATTTTTTATAATTTATGATGAATTTTCAAACTTACCGCCAAATCCAGTTTTCCTACACAACTTCCATAAATAACTTCAAACTTTATACTAATTTCTCCTTACTTTGCTATTTGTCAATTTGGCCCCCTTACTTGATTCAAACCACTAATGTATCACTTTCTTCATCAAATAATTATTCAAAAATAATTCCCTCAAATTTTTCGTTCTTTTCGAAATAGTCACTAAAAATGCAAAGATAAGAATTCAAGCTTCTTAACTTTGCAAATTAGTCCTCAAATCAACATTAGTACTTGAATTATATTATTTCAACTAAAATCAGATTTAGTCCTTCTCTAAAACATCATTTCTGAATTGGTCACTTAACTTTGACAATTTGTCAAAATGGTCACTAACTCGATTTAACATCGATTTTGCATTCTAACTTCAATTTCATGTCTCTAACATCATTAATAACATAAATTCACATCAATTTCATGAAATTCAGATCTTGTCCCTCAACTTTAAAACTTTCCGAAATGGTCCTTAAACTTTTAACTTAGGGTTTTGCATCCAATCATCAATTCAAACTTACTAAATCATTAATTCAACATCACAAACCCTAAATTAGACTTGAATCCATAAACCCTAATCTTATCCACAATAAACTAAATGTGTAGGGTTTAAATCCTAACTCAATAACATGATTTTAACATCATACAAACTTGATTTCAACTTAAATTCAATCATAGAATCATAAAATCTCAAAACCCCCAATTTAGTCCATAAACCCTAATTTCTTCTCATGCAAAATTCTCATTAATCAAGCATGGTTTCCACAAATTATTTACACCAAAAGATAGAGCTTGATGAGTAGAACAACTTTGTAGTTCGAAAGATTACCTGAAAATCGAGTTTTGAGGCTTGAATCAAACTTGGAAAAATTTTCTCCATTTTTCTTTCTCCCCCCCATATTTCGAAATTTTAAGATGAAGAATGGTATCCATCTTTTTATTTTCATCCAATTTGGCCACTTGTCTTGTATAAATAATTTTTAAATTCATTTAAATAGTGAAATTACTAAAATGCCCTTTTCATCCAATGGCCAAGATTTAATCTCATCAAAACTCAATGGCCAAGATCAAATCCATGTGTAATTGGCCTTTTTAAAATTTCCCTTAAAGTTTCAAAATATTTCAAAAATGCCATCCATAGCAAATGTCCAATTTGCCCTCCAACTAGTTTTTATTTACAACAAGTCTTGAAAATTGCCATTCCATTAAAATTGAACCAATTTGGTTCCAATCCAGCCGGCCATGTCCCAAAATATCTTATGTTTTTATTTATGGCATTTATTCGATCCAAATATTCGAATTTCACTCAATACGATTTCCAAAATCTCTTCCTACGAACTTTAAAGTTTTATAACCATTAATATAAGCTTCGTACGAAAAATCCGGGTAACACAAAAGTGTCACTCTTGGGGGTGAACTATTCATTTATGGGGTTAACTTACATAACTTTTGGAAATTACATTGTGGTCCATGAACTTTTCCAAAGTTTATACTTTGGCCACAAAACTTTTAAAAATTTTATTTTGGTCACTGAACTTCAATTCCTATTTCAATTTACCTCAGGTTTTTACCAATCTTTGAAAGTACCCAATTCAGCTCAATATCACATGATACTTTTAAACCTTAAAATTTTCCTTTCATAAAGACTTAGACTGAGTTTTCTTAACTTAGTCTATTATTCCGACAATTATTGAAAATCTCCATAGCATAAGGTTTCTCGTAGAAATCATTTATTTGAAATCCATACGAATATTTTCTACTTTTACTGAGTCCAAATTATCGATCAGAAACACTTTTATGGGACCTTCCCAAAGGTCACCCATCTTTGTATTTCCTTGGCCTGAGCACGCTTAACAATTTCATTCAATCTAAATTCGGTACCTTTTTTCTGCATCTTAATTCTTAAAATCAATATTAAGGTACATATTTCGATCCGATTCACTCTTATACTGAATAAAATTACTTGTTGGGAAAATTTACACTTTAGTCCTCAAACTTTTTCAAAGTTTATACTTTTAATCCCAAAACTTTCAAAATTTACATTTTGGTCACTGACCAAAATTTGGGGTATTACAAAGAGCATCAACAACTTTATTTTGGTCTTATAAGACGAGGATGTACCTCCAAACACATACAAGTAAAGATCTAATAGCCTTCACAATCGAGCTACCATGAATAAATTTCATTGATTAGTTGTATTATGAAGAAATTAGGATTGAATTGTAAATTTTTATATCATTGTGAGCAAATATATATGAAATAATTCCAAGTAGTAATGCTTAAATTTGGACTAATCAAAATTGGTAGAGTAGGTGGCACTCATTTTGTCAATGTGAGGTTGAGTTTAAACTAACATTCCTAGAAAGCTAGTTGTGTAGATAACTTAATCTCATAACTACTTTGTTTTTTATTCCCCTAAATTCCAAAAAAAGGGCATAATCTTAGACAATCAAATGAGGCTCAACAAACATATCTAATACGTGGAATTTAGGACAACCTTATTTATAAGACCCCTCAAATTTTAGTAAATTATGTCCCAATCAAGACCTAACCTTCTTCAAGCAACTGCTCGATGATGATGATGATGATAGCGGAACTGTGGATGATTCATGATGCTAAGGACGATCATAGGTTGAGTCGGGTCGAGTTTTCGGTCAGCCCACATCTAATTCAAAAATTTAATTATCGAATATGACCCAAATCCGACTTGAATTTTAGAGTGAAAATCCAAATAAATAAAAAAATATTTTTTTTATTTTTATTCGATAAAATAAGGAGTTAATTGAAAAAATACATATAAAGAAAGGCATTATAAAATTATTCTATTTTTATTAGACAAAATAGGAACATAATTGAAAATATATTTAAAGAGAGGGACATTATAGTAATTATTTATAAATATTTAGAATAAAAATAAGCTATTATTTCGGGTCGGTTGAATATTTTTCAACCTAAATCCAAACTCAATCCGAATCTAAGTTCAACTTTATAAAAAAAACTCTAACCCTATAAGATCATATCAGAACCCGATCATCCCTACTTTAAACACATGGTAGGGTTTTGGATTTAAGAAAATCGAAGTGGAAACATATAGTTTGGATTCAATTAAAATATTAATTTCAGAATTGTACAAATAAATTATCAAACAATGCCTTATATTCATAATTCAAACCTAAAGTTGAATTAGCATATATTATATATTGATCCTTATTTTATAATCCCTGCCAACAAAGATCGTAATTCAAAGTAATACTCTTTCTGTCTCACTCGATATGTTTAATATTAATTTTTTAAAAATTATTTTTTTTAATTTTGATCGTAATTATTTTAAATATTTTAATTAATTAAATTTTATAAAACATATATTTTTAAACTACTTGATTGAAGGTTTCTAAAATATATTTTTCACATTTTTATCAATAATAAATCTAAAGTAATAATGAGTCAAAATTAAAAAAATTAACTAAAAAAATTAATACTGAATATATTAGATGAGAGGGATAAAATATTAAACTTCACATATTATTCAAAATATAAACTTAAATATTTATTACTAAACCAATAATTTGCTGGCTTCTATGTACTGTGCTGTACAAGTACAACTTGAGTTAGATTGATTGTTGATTGAAATTTTCTATAATATAAAATATGGTCAGATTTAATCTAAGCCACATTTTTTTATGGGGTTGGTCAGTAATTTTAATTATTAAGTGGTATAAAAAATAAAATAGTATTCTTCTTAATAATAAAAAATGAATTCTATATTTCTTTATATTCAAATATATTTTCCTAGCCTAATTCCATCGTTTTCTCTTAGTTTATATATATTTGACCATCTTATATGGTTCCATGAACATAGACTAGAACTATACCTGTTAACCCCTTTTTTATATATATTATTAATACAATATAGGTTTTTGTTTAGCCATTTTAGTAAAAATAATATTATTAAAATAATATTTATCGTTATTTTATAACATTAATAATGCCATTAACTTCAAAATACAACAATAACGGTAAGTATAATGTTTAGCCAAAGAATAATATTATTAAATTTTAGTAACGAGAATTAAGTTATGGGACGGGTCAAATTACTTATCTTTAATATTAACAATGCCCTAAAATAACCTTAAAATAAAGGGTTGAGATTTAATCTCACTAGTTTCAAAATTGGCATATATTAAAAAATAATTAGACCAGAAAATTTGACAAACTTAATTTTATTAACTTCAAAACTGATATGATCTTAAACAAATTAAACTAGAAAATTTTTTAGAGGGACCAAGACTTAATTTTAATAATTTTAAAATTTTCAGAAGTTAAAAATAGAATTAACCTATAAAAAGTTGGGGTAACTGGTGAGTCTGGTCCCCTTAGGCCCGACCGATGTTCCGCCCATAATTTTATACATATAAAAATTTGAAAAAAAAGTAAATTCATTGAAATTTTATTGCTTATAAATACTTTTGTCATTCTTTTTCCTAAAAAACTGAATTGAAGAATTTGACGTTTTGAATCAGGTTGGAAAAAATAATTAATATAAATTTAATATAAAAACATTGAGTGACAGACAAGTTATTTGAGTTTGAAATGAACATTAAAGCTAAACATTTTTATTTGTATTTTTTTTTTGAATTCCAATAAGACACCTAGCTAATATGGTGTTGTTGCCCCAATTTAATTCATTTAATTCCCTTGTTGACATAATCAATCTCATGAATAGCCCCCCCTTATTTATTATATTCATGAATAGGCCCTCTCATTTGTTATAATTATTTATTATATTCGTGAATAGGCCCTTTATCTAGAATTATTTTAATTTAAGTTTAAATATATTATGTTTTAACAACATTAATTTTTAGAATAATTCAATAAAAGATTAATTCAAATACTTTCAATATTGTTGGACATTTTAGAGGTAGTGTGTTCGAATAGTCTCAGGGTACGGGGCTAAAGGTAGTGAGGACTAATGGAGGCCATCACCCCCATTAGATTTTGGAAAATTAGAATCTACTCCCTTAAAATTTTGAAAATTTTAATTGGCCACGTCAAGATTTTTAAAAATTTACATTAAATTTTCAAAATTTTGAATATCTTTAATTAAATTCCTCCTATGATTTTTAAAATTCTCATTAAGCTTCCTAAATTTTCAAAAATTTTAGTTACACCTCATTATTTTTTAAAAAAAATATGCACTAAACCTTCAAAAAAAATTAATTTAAACCTCTAATTTTTCTTTTAAAATTTAAGTTGATCTCCATGAATTTTTTTCACCAACCACTGCTTAGGGTTATAATGTCTTATATAAATACAACTAATTAGAGATTTGAAGATTACAAATATATTAAAATGAATAACAAACTTTATACAAGAATAAAAATCGAAACATAGATCCTAAAACAAGTATAATATATATATATATATATATAATGAAAATAACAAAGGCTGCAATTATGAATATTTTCAAACACTAAAATCAAAATAATAATTGGGAAAAGATAAGGATCATGTTTGGTAAATAGCGGCTTGAGTTAAAATTAGTGGTTTGAGCTAATATTAGAGGTTTGACGGGTCAAATCCGCTAATTTGGATGTTTGGTAAATAGCACAGATTGAAATAACGGATTGGGGTGAAACCTTTAATTTTGAAAAATTGCTAATATGAGCTTTTTTAAATTAAAGGTTTTGACATAAAAATTATACAAACATTTTTACCCTTAACAATATAAAAATCTCTAAATAACCTAAATTTAATATTTTCTATTTTAATTTTTCACCCTCACATATTTACATTGTGACATTTGTAACTAATATTTTTTGTTTTTTTATTTTTATTCTCACATATTTATATTGTATTTAAATTTAATAATTAATTAAATTATATTAAAAATAATTATATAAATAATAAATTAATATATAGAACTTTCAAATATGATTAGTAATGTTATATTAAATAAATTATTTTTCATAATCTAATTAATATACAAAATATTGATAACTAATAAATTATTCAAAGAAGTATAGAATATAATCATGTCCTTATATATCATTTTACTTGTTTAAATAATCAAACAGCTATCAGCTATCAATTAATTTTACCAAACACTTTTATACAACTAACTAATATAATTCGCTAGTTAAATTAACTAATATAATTAGCTATCAATTAAAGTAATTCGCTATTAATTATTAACTATTCGCTAATTGTCAAACAAACTAGATGGCTTTGAAATATCATCCAAAACGACAAAACCAGCCAAGATGACACAATCTCACAGGGTCAGAATTTGGACAAGTGCGAGCGTGCGGGGAGGACAAAATCTGCTGGGTCTCGTTCAATTCCAACAGCATAAATTGACAAATGGACAAACCTCCATTTCTGAACCAGACTCGGTCGGCCAGTTCATACAACTGACTTTGCACCCCTTATCTCATTCTCTTTTCCCCATTGATCTATGGGGAGTTTGTTGAGATTTTAATATAAAGAAAGAAAGCAAGATATTGTTGAGATTTTATTGAGCTTTGGTTTGGTTTGATTCGGTTGGATATTTATATAATTTGTAATCATAAACAATTTTGAAGGTGAGAAATAGTTCGATGTTTTTAAGTAAAATTTGAATTCAAATTAGAAAAATAACACCAGCAGAACTTGTATTAGAATCGGGTTTGACCCAATGGTGGATTTTGGCATTGAATTTGGAGGGACAACTCTAAAACTATAAAAAGATTCAAAAAATTTAAGAGCCATTAAAGTAAAATTTTAAAATTTCGGGGTCTATTATATACGCAAAGAAAAACTATATAAAAATATTTAGGGGCAATAATCCAAAAATTTTGGAGCCAAAGTCCCAGCTCCTTTAAAGACCCACCAAGTTTGACTAAACTCGACTCCAAATTTAATCAGATCTTTTGACTACCAGACACTAAAAGGTGGACAAAAATTCTCAGCCCCTTTTTAGTATTTTTTTTGTGCCCCAACACTATAAAATTAAATCATAAACTTTAATACTAAATTTTAAATCCTAAACTCTAACCTTAAACTTTAAACTTATTTTTTTTTTAAAAGATGAGGCATAAATAGGATACCCGAAAATGGGTAGACGGTTTCTACTTCCAAAGGGTTCCGGACTAAAAAATAATAATAATCATGTGTCGCGTGCATGTCTAGCATGATCAAACGGTTGAAATGAAGTCAATGAAGGAGGAATCGTAAGTTGGTAGTCCTTGGTTTGCTTGCAAAATGTGCAAGTTTTGGCTGGAAAGAAGCATGCATTAAGCCACTGATTTGTGTTAGTCAAAATGTGATATAATAAAGCATTATTTACAATGCAAATTAAAATTAATGTTGTGACAATTGGCATATTAATATAAATCAAGTCAAATTTGAGAAGGCTAAGTAACACTCGATGACTTGAATCAAATACATGAATTGAAAGCAATGGCAACCGCTGAGAATATAAAAGCTATAGTCGTCTAGGGGAAATTAATGTTAGTTTTTTCAAAAGCTTGTAAGTCCATCGGCTGCCAATCGGGCTGAAAGGCCGCAATGTGGTGTCAAATTTTGACAATTTGTTGTAGATTGGACTGATTTAGTTTAGATTTGGAAGAGATATCAAGGGTGTATTTTGTTATGTTTGAGATTTTATCGTATTTACTACTTGCAAAGATCTTATTCGTCGTTAAATTAGATTAAATTTTATTTCAGAAATAATCTTTTTTGGTATTATATTTTTTCATTCGCAATGTTCAATTTATTGCTTTACTTAAGAGACAACGAACTATAGTCATTACATCCAACAAGATTTGATGAAGACATGGAAGATAAGAATCTGTGGGAGATGATATATGTGAGTTCTAACTTGAAAAGCAGCTAAAATTTGAGACACCAGTGGTGGAAGATACTGGAACTAGAAGGCCTTGTCACTATTTTTTTTAATTAGAATATTATCTTTCAAGTTTTCAAAAGATTTAATTTGGTTCTCTCAAAAATTTTAGAAATCATATTAAACTTTAAAAAGTTTTAATATTTTTAATTACATCTGATCTCATGGTTTTTAAAATTTTTTATTAAGTCTCTTAGAATTATTAAAAATTTTAATTAATCATATTTTTTGAAAAAAATAAATTAAACCCTCCAATTTCTTTTTGAAATTTTAGTTTAAACCTTTATTTAAAAAAATAGTTGACTCATATAGGGGTGAGCTTTCGATCGAGCCAAGTCAAAAAATTTCGAGTTATTCGAGTTGACGCGTCATATTTTACAACTCAAACTTTATTTGAAAAATTTCGAGTTATTCGAGTTTATAAAATTCGAGTCTAGTTTTCAAGTTCCTATACAAATTTAATTGTAATTATTTATCATATTATAGTATATTTTGATTCTAATTTAAATGACCTTTAATCATATAAGATATGAATATATATTTCTTTATATTTATATATATATCAAAAAAATTGAGGGACTCGATTCGAACTTAAAAATCAATCCACTAATTACTAAAATTTTCGTGTTTTCATTTTACAACTTGAAGTTTTTTCGAGTCGAGTTTATAAAATTTCAAGTCGAATCAAAACAAGTCTAGCCGCCGAATTTTGCTCACCCTTAAACTCATACTTTTTCACCAAATTTCGCAATCAGACACATTCATCCTTGAATTCAAACCATGGAACAAATCAAAATCAAGTATTTTAACGCACAATTTGAACGGCTTGATATATTATCTACGATGGGCTGATTAAACCATTGTAAGGTAGTGTTCCATGGGACCAAGGTGAAAGTGAACCCAACAGTTTCTTAAAGTAATCATTGTGTTGATAAAGAAACTGTGTACAAACTGAGCTTCGGCAATTGTTGTGAATATTCAAATCCAGCACTTCTGTTTTGTTGTCATATATTTTATAATCTTGGTGAATCTTTTATCCTTGTTTGAAGTGAAATCATATTTCAACAACACATCCTGCAGACAGAAAGCCTCTACCCAAATTTCCAAAAACATCTATCCGTTTGGATGCTAATCTTTGTTTGGTTACGTAGAAAATAAGGACGGAAGAAGAGTGAGGAAAAGTAAATAAATTTTGACCACGTTTAGTAGAAAAGAAAAGTAAATGGAAAGAAAATAAGAGGGAAGATTGATTTCATCATCCTACGTAAGAGCAAATCATTTTAATTAGGAACAAAAGTTGGAAGAAGATGGAGAAAGATGTGAATTGGTTCAAAATATTTTTTAATTTAATTTTATTTTGTTTTGTTTCCAACTTTACTAAATAATGAACAAAAAAAATATTTTTTCTTTTAAATTTAAAAGTAATTTTCAGTCTGGTCGGATCAAATTCAAGTTTAATTTATATATTAGATTATATATTTTATATTGACTCCAGTTTGGCCTACTTCAAAATACGAGTCTTAAGACTCATATTTGCAAATGGCTGGTCCTAACCATTTTTGGACCTGCCCTAGTATATTTGTATTTCTTTTAGAAATATTATATTTTTATGTGATATAATTGTTATGGTATATAAAAATAAAATATACAACATATCACAAAGAAAGAAAACGGTTGGGCTGTACTCGAGAACCTTAAATGTTGAACTCGTATTTTAAACGAATCTAATTTTTGTTCAGACTTATTTCAGACCTAATAATTCTAGTGTAATAATTATATATATGAACGGTATAAACTAAAAGTTTGTACATGACTTTAGATTTAGGGTTTAGAGATTTAATTTAGGGTGTATGATTTAGGATTTTATGTTTAAGAGTTTAAAATTTAGGAATTTTGATTAGAATTTAAGGTTTATATTTTAAAATTTAAATTCCCCACCATATTACCCTAAATTCTAGCAACTCTCCCTAAATTCAACAAAACATAAACCTTACACTCTAAATTGAATTCCTAAACCTTAAAATTAATATATTTATAAAAAAAATTAGTTTCCACCGTCAATGTATTGAATATAAATCTATGTTTTTATCCAAAATCTTTCAAATTTCAAGAAACTTTTTAGACTTGATGGATAACCTAACATGAACCAAGTTTTAGTTAAACTCAATCATTTTTACCACTAATTATACCTATGCGGTATTCATGTACAATGAAATAACGTCTCACAATGGACAAAAATCATCTCTTCATTTTTGGTGTCTATTTATATGCCTAATATTAAAAATTAAATTTTAAGTCCTAACTCTAAATTTTAAATCTTAAACCATAAACCCAAAACCCTACAAGATATACCATACCGCTAATTCTTAAAATTTTAGCCTTAAACTCTAAACTTAATTTATTTTAATGTAAGACATAAAAAGTTCACCCGTCGTATTTCTATTCTTTCACAACTTTGTTCAATACAAATGCACTGAAAAACCTTCTATAAATTACCATCTAAGCCAGCAAGGAAATTAACAACAAGATGTCTACCACTGAATCCCCATTACCAGCTGACAATGGCTGCCATACTCAATCCAGAAGCAAAACCATCGCCATGCCTGCGTTTGAGCCTTGTCCTTTGTCCAATGCTCAACCAGCCGAGCCTGTCTCTGATAATATTCCAAAATACCTCCTAGAATTGGGTGTTACAGAAGAATGCAACAAGCTCATAATGTCACTGCCAACTGAGAAAGGCTGGGTTGCAAATCACCTCCATCAATATCAGGGTTTCTGGCACACCACTCGCCAGTTACAAGCGGTGCTCGCTTGCCAACGCCACTTTCAAGCCGAAGATACTGATATCCTCCTCGTTACAACTCCAAAATCCGGAACAACATGGCTGAAAGCTATCGTTTTCGCCTTGGTGAACAGAGTCCAATACCCTAACACTCACCACCCTTTGCTCTCAGAGAATCCTCATGTCCTTGTTCCATTTCTCGAGCTCGGGCTTTACATTGACGGCCAGGTTGGTGATTTCACCACATTCACATCTCCGAGACTATTCGGAACTCACTTGCCCTTTGTTTCATTACCGGACACTGTGAAGAACTCGACTTGCAAGCTTGTCTATTTGTGTAGGAACCCTAAGGACACGTTCGTATCGCTTTGGCACTTCACCAACAAGCTGAGAACAAATGGTACCACCAATTCTCTTGAGGAGACCTTCGATAAGTTCACCAGAGGCGTGAGTCTGTACGGGCCGTTTTGGGACCATGTTTTAGGGTACTGGAAAGCAAGCTTGGAAAACCCTGAAAGGGTCTTGTTTTTGAAGTACGAGGAAATGAAAGCGCAACCCAAAGTGCAGGTGTTGAAGCTAGCTAAGTTCCTCGGGCGACCATTTTCATTGGAAGAGGAGATGAATGGTGCTGTTGATGGTATATTGAAGCTATGCAGCTTTGAGAATTTGAGTAATTTGGAGGTTAATAAAACTGGGAAATTGGCCTCCGGGGAGGATTACAAGACCTTTTTCAGGCGAGGTGACGTTAGAGATGGTAAGAATCATTTGAGTCCTCAAATGATGGAGAAGTTCGACCAAATTAATGAAGAAAAGTTGCAAGGTTATGGGCTAGAGTTTTAGGTCCCATTGGTGGTATGCTTTGATTAATCTAAGTGTCTGTTTCTATTGATGACTTTAACGTGGTCAGTTTTAAATTTAAATAAATTTATGCACACCGCAGACTAAACGACTCAAATTCTCAAATTCATGTCAACTATATGAAATATGTCATCCTTTACCACTTAGATCACTCATTAAATTTAAGTAAACTCTAGTATTTACATATTAGATCAAATTAACTTGATATTTTATTGGTTCAAAAATGATTAAAGACACTTATTTAAAGTATAATGAATATTTTTATAATAATATTTTTATATTTTTATACATTTATTAATTTTAAATAAAATAACTAAAAATATTTATTTAATAACTTTTTTTCTCAACAAGCATTATGTATTAAGATAATGGACCCGGAAAATATAGTGCTGCAAAGCAGCAACATCCATGACCATCTGAAACAACATTCGCGACATTTTGGTCTACATTCTTCTTTTGGTATGAGATGGACTTTGATTGTTTTCTTTTATCCTTCAATTTGAGTTGTAGGCAGTAGTTTTTATGTCTCTTAGCAGTAAGTAGATATTAAGTTTTAGATCTCTGTGTTTACATGCCGTTCGGATGAGAGTTGGATATCGAAGGACGATGAGATCTTTTCTTTGGAGAGGTGTATGTTTGAGTAACTGGTATACCAAGGTACTTAAAACCAACAATGCACCACTTTTTTAAATTAATTCTCCACCCAAGCACACCTCTAATATCTAATAATCGACTTGTTTAATATTTATTATATTTAAGATTTTTGGTTAATTAATCAGTTTCGATATGAATTAACCGATAATCAAATTTTTTAAAAATATAACCGTTAACCGATCTAACATTTAACTAACCGACATATTAATTGAACTAAATTTTAATTCAGTTTGTTAATTTGTTTTTAACTAATTAATGAACACCCCTACTATTAACCAAACCCTCTTAAGCCGTTCATTGATGGCCAAGCTTCACACCGTTCACGGCGCAACTCTTTTCAATCGACCAAAGTTCGTCCGAGACTTAATAGACGAGGGCTAAACAACTTTCTCCAATTCCCCACAGAAACTAAACCCTATAAAACTCATATTTATCTCAGAAAATAAAGATTTCGGCGACAAATGAGTAGAGTCAGAGTCCGAATTTGAGGTCGGAGTAAAACATAAATATTTAAAAGTGATGAGCAAATTTATAAATAAATCAATTTTTAAAAAATATATATATAAGAGGTAAAAAGTGAAAAAAAATGCCGCTTCCCACCCCATATATCTCCGTCACTGCAAACGGGAAGCCCCGAGTTTCAACGGCCACCTCTAACGTGCGGCATGGTTCGGTGCGGTTATAGTGCTGCACCAACCAAAAATATTACAAGACACAAAACTTAAAATTAAAAATGTTACACTTTTTGATAACATTTTAGGTTGATAATTAAGTATCGAAACTTAGCTTCGAGTATCAATACTTTTCGCTTCTGATAATATTTTAAGTTTTTATAAATATTAAAATTTGTCTATAAATATTAATACTGTCGTGAAATATTAACCTAAAATATTATTAACAAGTATAATATTTTCGATTTTAAATATTATATTTTATAATATTTTCGGTTGGTGTACCGCACCGCAAACCTCCCCATGTTTTTATGACGGAGAGTCCCCCCTCGAATCCTTCTCTCGATCTTCGTATTATAGCCGGTTTTGGTGGCATGCATGTGATTGGCTTAGAAAAATTGTCCTTTTTTTCTTTTAATTTTGTTTGCATGCACCGAAATTCCCTGTGAATTATGATGATCTATTTTTTTTTTTTTTTTGCTCTTTGTGTGTGTATGTGAGGCTTTCGGTAATGTGGCTATGAGAAAGAGGGACAAAAATTAATTATTATTTTCGACGTTTCTTTTTATGCTTTAATATAAAAAAAAAGTTTTAATTTTAAATTTTAAGCCATAAACCATAAAAGATGGACACTACATCTAATTCTTTAACCCTAACCCTTAATTTTAACACTTAACCTTGAACTTAATTTTTTTAATGTGAGTGTATAAAAATAGGCACAGACAAAAATCAAAGGATTTCTATTAGAGAGAGAGGGGACCATCTAGTCCTTGTTGGTGTTTTCGTGGCATGTGGTGCCACCATGGCGTTGAGGTGGTTCAGCCGAAGTGTTAAGGGTTTGACTACATTTGGTGTTTAGCCGAAGTGTTAAGGGTTTGGGCCGAGTGGACATAGTCCTAGTTTGGTCATGTATTTAATTGGGCTTGAGAAATGGGTAAAGTGTTTAATATGTAATTGGGTCTGAATTTGGGTAAGGGTGTTGATGTAAAATGGACTATACTTTTTTGTCTGAATTGTTAATTTCTTACTTATAAAACGGGACAAGCCCGGATAAAAAATCGGTACTATAATATACTGCAAATTACAATACAATAATTTAAGTTGATATCCGAAAAGATCTAAACTTAATCTGATAATCAAGCTAAGACTCGACTTGAAGTTCACACAAAATTTATAGTGCACAACTCGAATTTTATAATCTGATTTAAAATTAACCTGAAACCTGAAATGATTCGAGCTGGTGTCCATCCAAACTCGAATTAACCGTTCAGACCTAAACCGTTTTGACCCGAACCTGATATTTTTGACATGACCCAAACCTGAACTGAGTCTGAATTGGGATCAATCCCGACGTTAACTTAGATTTGGATTGACCCAACTCGAATCGAACTATTGACTTAACCCTATATAATTTGAATACGATCTGACACGACCTTATTTAACCCGACTTAAATTTCATTTGAGTATTCAATTTTACATCCTAATAACAGAATAGCAGGTTTCGTAATTTTGGTGCGCCAAAGTCCTACCTGCCCAGGTGCCGTACATTATTAAGGAAAATTAATACAGATTTTGCTTTAATTTTCAAATTTTTGAGAGAGCAACTATGTGTTAACTAATTCCAAGCAGCCTATGTCTAAATAATCTCGTGCTTTGGACAATATGAGCTAGTAGCAGCCGGTAGGATTCACTTTGTTTTCCTTTTTATAATTTGCTATTTTTTTTGCTAAAAAAACAATCTTTTAACAAATCAAATAACGTCTTCAAATTTTATATTTACTGACATAAAAAGTAAATATTTGGGCCGTAAACGAACCAAACATTCAACGAATCATTCGTGAACCGTTCAGATGAAAGTTTATTTATTTATTAAATAAATGAACATGAACAATTTTTTTTGTTCGTTTAATGAAATGAACGAACACGAACAAATGGATCGTTCGTTCATTGATTTTGGTGAACGATCGATAATCTGTCCATTTATGTTCATTCGTTTATGTTCGTTTAAATTTATTTACATATATCTATTTATATTTATTATTTTTATAATAAAAGTATTATATTTTAAAAAAATAAATTTATTCACATATGTTTGTTCGTTTAAATTTATTCACATATGTCTTTTTATTTTTGTTTGTTCATCATTTTAACGAACGGACACGAACAAGCTACATTCATTAACAAACGAACACGAATAACTAAATGAACATAATTTTTCATATTCGTTCATTTGTTTGGTTAAAATTAAATGAACGAACATAAACATAAACTTGTTTGTATTCGTTCGGTTCATTTACAGCCCTAGTAAATATTATATAAAATTCTAATACTATCAAACATTAAAATTGTAATAATAAAATACATTAAACTCTTATTAAATAGATAAAATTCTAATTAGATAAAGAAGCAAATTTGTCATTTTGGTGCGTCCAATATCTACCTGCCCAGGCCCAGCAGCCGTGCATTAGTAAGAAAAATTAACACAGATTTTGCTTTAATTTGCAAATCATTGAGAGAGCAACTATATACTAATTAATTCCGAGCACTCAATTTCTTAATAATCTTGTGCTTGAGTTTGGACAATATAAGTTGGTAGCAGGTAAGATTTACTCTTTTTTTTCAAAAATAAAAAAATAACATTTGATAAATTAAATAACGTCAAAAAATCATTTAATTGAACGAGTAATTAAAAATATTTACTCATTTTTTATTCAAATCTTGATATTGTCTTAAAAATGTAAATATTATATTATGAGAAAAAGTTTGATACACAGTCCGTATAAATTAAAGTTTACACGTGCTTTTCAAATTTAGGGGTTAGGGGTTTAGTTTAGGGTTTAGATTTTAGAATTTAGGGTGTTAGGGTTAGGGTTTAGATTTTAGATTTTATAGAAGGGTTGTGTAAAATTATTTTACACGGACTGTGTATCAAAATAAAACCCTTATATTATTGAATCAAACTTTTCTAATCTACCGTACCAGGATTCACTGAGGTCATTAAAAATGAAGTTTATGACAATTTTAATTATAAAAATATACAACTCATATTTTAGTAAATAACTCTTTCAATTCGTATAGTTCACGAATACATAATGACTTATAAAAATATGTAAAATATTATTAATGATTTTTATGTAATTTTTATTATAAATAATCTACTTTCGTGCAATTATATTTTACATTTTAAATAATATCTACCGAAATCATATATAAATTCATAGCAGGTGAAACTAATTCTTTCAAATCATTTACAATTTTTCAAATGTACAAGTGAATAATATATTATTTAGAAAAATGAAATAATTTAAATTTATGTTTTTTAATAATGTTCTGACTGAATTTGTTAGAAGAAAAATCGAAAAACATTACAAATGAAATGAAAACGTAGCAAAAAAAAAAAAAGGAAAGGAAAGGAAAATAAAAATAAACAAAATATTTATATTTATGTATGATTGTGTAATGAATCTATTTTTTCTTTTACAAATTCTTAATTTACTTTTAAGTCCAAAGTTTTTGTTGGTATAGTACATGTCCATTTATAGTTTATATTCGAAATTTGAAGTTTTCCCTTTCAACAATATCATCTCTAAGGTTCAAACTTAAATTATTTCTTTAAGAAAGAAATGTACCTTGTCATTGCACTTCCCCGTTGGTTAACTAAAGGAATTTAAAGATAAAATTGTCTTTTCATAAAATAAAATGATCATGACTTATATATATATAATGTTAAAATTTACATAAACGAATTATTAACGTTTAAAAATTATATAATTGAATTAATATAACGAATTATGCAAAATGTGTTGTTAATACAAACACAAAGCAAACATGATAGTAGCAAACACATTATTAGTATTATGAATAATTATGCAAAATTAGGCATGGTACAAACTGAATGTGTCAAAATCTATATAAAACAAATTATAGACTCGAAAAAATATAAATATTAATATTAATATATCTATAAAAACAATTCATATTAAAAAGATAAGGATTTGGGCGCGTTTAAGCACACATTATTCTTTAATTTATAAACCGAAGAATTTGAATTAATTAAAGCATTATAAATGATTAATCCAAACTTTTTTTCGACCTGTTCATAGTATTTTATTTTACATCTTTTGAAGAGCTGGTAGATTTACATTTTCCTATTTATATTTCACCTTTTGTGAACATCAATTTGATATTCTATTATTCCTATACTTCGTTTTCCTGAATATGTCATTCTCCGGTAGTCCGGTTAATCATCGGGAGCATCCTTGTCTTCCCAAGCTGGTTCATGAAAATTTCTGAAATGCTTTTAAAATGCAGGTCAAGTTTATTTGGAGCTGAGTGGGAATATGCTCTGGAGAGAGCTGCAGAATGTTTTGTTCTTGCCAGCCGTTACAAGACTGTAGAACTGTATGCAAGAGGGAACCATTTCTCAAAATGCTTGTCTGTTTGTGCAGAAGGGAAACTCTTCAACATTGTCTTGCAATATATTCAATGCTGGAAACAAAATGCAAAAATGGTCAAAATAGATGAGGCTATGGAGGAACATAAGCAAAAGTTTCTGGAGAGCTCTGCGCGTCATTATTATGAGATTAATAATAAGGGGGAAATGTTGAATTATGTCCGAGCATTTGGTTCCATGGATTCATTACGAAAATTCTTGAAGTCCTTGAAGTGTCTTGATGAGCTCCTATCTTTGGAAGAAGAATCAGGGAACTTTACCGAGGCAGCTAACATTGCAAAGTTGAGTGGTGACTTTGTACACGCCGCTGCTTTGCTCTGGAAGGGTGCACAATTTAAGGGTGCCGTACATCTTATTCTCTGGTATGTGTTTGCCAACTCTCTTTGGTTAGCTGGGAGAACAAGTTGGCCATTAAAGCACTTCAAAGAAAAAGAGAAGCTTCTAACTAAAGCTGACATTTGCAAATAATTTCTCAAGCGACTTTTATGTGTTTGTTCAGAGGCTGACATTTTACTGAACAAGCCAACCAACTTATTCTTGATGAAAGAATATTTAAGTGCTTCTCAGAGGCACAATAGTACCCGAGGTGAAATTTTAGCTGCTCGAATCATTCTAGATCATCGCCTTCATTTAAATATCTCAAAATTTGAATGGATAGATGAATTGGTCCTTGATCTAGCTAGCTATTCAGAAGACCAATTTTCTAATGACAGTGTTTCAACTGAGTCGCTTGTCTACTTTTGGAATTCTTGGAAGGATGAAATTCTGAAGATATTAGAGTATCTTGATCTTGCTAAAAACAAAGGTGGAACTAATGATTATAGAAGATATGGGGAAGTCTGCTTGAATTATTTTGGTGTATGGAGACAGTACAATAATCCAAATACTGTCTATCTACTGAACTCTGATGCCAAATGGCTAAGAAAACCGGATAACAAAATTGTTTGCAGCAACCAGGAGTTGTTTTCTGTTTCACTCCATCAATTTGTTGCAGCTGCAAGAACTTATTGGTGTTCTGAATTACTCTCTGTTGGCCTCCAAGTCCTGGAAAGACTAGAGGTTCTATATAATTTCTCACACAGTAATTCTCTGTCATCCTTTAATAAAAGCAGGTCTCTAACTCTAATCTATGAAGTTGCAAGTTTTCTCTTGAATTCCAAGTTTCTGAACTGCCAGCATAGGGAAAAGGATTTGATGAAATTCATCAACCTGTCAACCAAGCACTTCTTTGGTTTCGTATTTCCTCTTGATTGGCGAGTATCACTAACAGAAAACATGATCTCTCTAAGGGGAACTGAAATCTCAAGAAATTTACTTGAAGAAGTTGTACTTGAAATGGCCAGGTCTAAAAACAGTCTCTTGTCACGTGCGGAAATTGGTAAGGTGGCTTTGATCATTCTTGGATCTGGTCAGCTTAAAAGTAGTCTTTATGTGAAGATTCTTGAATGTTTACAATGGATGGAGCATGGAAGCACTTTGTTTGGAGTCTCAAAAAGGATAGAAGTTCTGCATTTTCTACAACTGGCATTATCTGTGAATATGTTGGGGCGAAAAGAAGCTCGGGATCAACTGCTGATCATATCAAACAAATTGGGAGTCTTGAGCCAGTTATTTTCAAATTTCACGAAGCTTTACAGGATACTTATAAAGCTAACTGGAGAGACATGGCTGATTATATGTCACCTGTCTGTTTCTTGTATTTTGTTCAGCGCTATCTGATGATGTTATCCTTCTTCAACGGATCCTTTCTCACTACAAAGACGACTTTTGTGGAATGGCTTATATACCAGGATGGGACACCCAGCTTAACTTCCTGTTTTGAGGCTGTTGATCAGCAACCCTTGGAAGACATTCTCAAATTTGTAATTGGCATGGTTCAGCAGTTGCTGTATTGTGATGAGGAGACCGTAGAGTGGATCAAAAAGTCGCGTATAAATGTCAAGGAGTTCCATTCTCTGCTGGTTTTAAGACTGGTTATCATTATGTGTTTGGTGCATTTGAATTTTGGCAAGGGTCTTGATTTACTTATTGACTTGCTGGGTCAAAAGCATATTACAGGACTACTGCCCTGGGCGTTTTTTGATGCTCTTCGGAGAATGCTGACATATAATTGTCTGAATATCGATTTAAATGTTCTTGCTGGTGCATTTAAGATAATCAGAAACCCTCTCATAATTGTGAGCATGCATGGAAACTGTCCTGATTTTGGATGCAAGGATGCTATATTTGTTGATATGAAGGTCAATCCATGCAAGGAGGAAATAATGAGAATTTTGTTCCCTAAAACTGGAAGTTCTCAATATCAAGTACAGCCTCCAGCCATTTACGATGAAGCGACAAGCTCAGAGGTTGTTCCATTTTCAAGCCCGGTTTCTCTATCAGATCAAGACTTGGATACTCAGAATCAAGAAGTTAGTGATCTGCAGTTTAAACCATGATCATTTTTGGGAAATTGTTGAAGGTTTAACGGCAGTGGACGGTATCAAAGATCTAAGGACCTTTATGTCATATGCTTCTATATTGAGGGTAATGTTTATATGCATGTGATTAGATGAGCTTAAATCCTTCTGGTTTCCTTGTATTTTACATTTCTAGTACTATTTCACTGTTCTGATCATGCTTATTGTAATTTTGGCATGTTTCATCATATCACCTTTGCTGTATTTTGTAGGTATATCTAGGAAAATTCATTTCCATCATCGATGCTGGTATAAAAGAATGTTTGCAGAAGAAACTTGCAGATGCAGGTGAAGACGACTTCTCGAGGGATGCAATCAGCATGCTCGATCTAACGAAGCAACTGCATAGTCAACTAGAACCGAGGTCAGTTTCATGCATTGCTTTTCCTATATGTAGTTGAAACATACCATTTTGCACGACAAGATCGGAAAAACATATTTTCTTATGAGTTCCTGCTTCTTTCTCCTTTCCTTTTTCAGTAAGCTGAGACTTGAAAGTAGCATTCCGATAATCGGTGCCCTTTGCGAGGAGTTACGTTCAGGGCGGTCTACGATGGTCCCTTTTCAGCGGCAGCTATTCCACTCGGAAAAAGATGAAAACCACGTATCCGATGAATCCGGTGGCCAGTGTGATGCGGAAGAGACTATGAGTAAAGCTGAGGAATGTAGTAAGGGTAAGAAGCCAGCTTCAGAAACTACTGTCAATCCCAAGCCTCAAGGGAACAGTAACTTTAAGAAAAACAAAAAGTGTGAGGCCGAAAACGTAAGTAGATATGCAATCCCAAGCCCCAAGCTAGCGACTTACTTTTGCTAGTAGCATAAATCTTTTATTTGTTGGATGTTATGATGGAGCTTCATCTATGACTTTAAGCACATGTATCTTCTTGGTTTAACTTGGTGAAATCTATAGACTACTGGATTTGCAACATCGATAATGTGCATGTTATTGTGCTTCTAAGAAGGTTTACCAATACCTGTTGAGTCCAGTAGTAAAATGTTTGATTTAAGTAAGGTTTTGTGTTCAAGTTTTATGAGAGTTTAGTCCTAATTTAGGGATTTGATCCAAATTTGAATATAGTTAGAGTTTAAAATGACTACAAGTTCAATGGTAAGACGCATTGCACTTACAATGGGAGACATTAAGTTTCAGTTTTGTAGACATTGTTGAAAGGGATAGAGATAATCTCAAATCATGAGTTAGAATAATTGATGGGTCAATTGCATTTTAAACCCTAAAATTGTTGAAACTATTGCAATTAAACCCTTGTTCCTCCCAAAATCTTATGGTTTATTATTTTTTTCAATTTTAAAATTTATAAAATTAAACCTAAACTCATTTATTTTTATGATTTAGTTACTTTTTAAGACCTGTTTGTTCTAACGTTAATTATTTTATCCCCTCATAATCTAATCCAGACTTCGTTCCTGCCGATAACATTAGGAGAGATTCAATATTGGAACAAAATTACTCCAAGAAGATGCACGTGCTTAAAGTCATGCACGTAGTTGAAGCTAAATTCGGATGGGGCGCATAAAGTCACGCATGTGTCTTTCGGGACGAGTGCAAGTAGTGGCTGCCTGATCACTCTAAATTTTTGGCGATCTGTTCGATTTTAGAAGCAGAATTATGAGGAGTTTTTGAAGGTTTACGCGCTGCTTCATCTGTTCATCATATGGAGCGAGGCGGGTTATCGTGGAAGTGGATAGTCGAAAGGCGCTGCGTCTAGTAGACCGGAAATCGCAAAAGACAGTGGCGTTCACCATTCTTTATCAATTATCACATTGATGACTTTATTTGAAAGGTGGTATTCACATACGTTCATTATGAAAGTAATTAACTGACTGTCGGTATGACGAAACAAGCCCTTATCACATATTTGAAATATATTAGTATCTTTTTTATGGAGTTTTATCTATCTTGCACACTCATTGTAATACCTTAGGGCATTTAGTTTAACTTTTTCATTATTCATAAAAAAAGGAAAAGTAAAATCATATTAAATTTACATACAAGTGCTAATACATTTAAAATTTTCCTTCTTTCTCAGTAATATTGTTGTTTTACATGTTCTCTCACCGATCAGCTTGTTTTTACTAAATTATATATTTTCGTCCTTGAAAATTTTTAAAAAATCATTTTAGTTTTTTAATTTTTTGACTCTCAGATTTTAAATTTTTGTTAAATTAAACTAATTAACTGAAAAAAATAAACTAATGTTAGCTATTTTTTCTTTTTCTACACTAATGTCAACTATTTTGTTCATTTAGGGAAAAAATAAAATAATGAAAATATTTAACACAAAAAAATAAAGTTAATTGCACCACACATTCTTGAACTATGATCCTCATTTAAATTGGTCCCTAGACTTTTAAACGTGCCAATTTCTTCCATAAACTATAACTCCATTCTAAATTGATCCCTAAACCTTTAAATATTATAGTTTCATCCTTAAATTATGACCCTCATTCTAAATTAGTCCCCCCAAACTTTTGAAAATTCCAATTTCATCCTCAAATTACCATTTATGATGCATCATATTATTACATAATACACATCAATGTTTACATCAAAATTAACAATTTTTATAATGATTTTATTAACATGAGATATGATTAACAAATGTTGATAATTTGGGATGAAATTAGAACTTTCAAAAGTTTATGCAATAATTTAGAATGAAAGTCATAGTTTGGGGATAAAATTAAAATCTTCAAAAGTTTGGGGACTAATTTAGAAAAGAGTTATAGTTTGAGGATTAAATTGGAATGTTCAAAGTTTGAGGACCAATTTAAAATGAGGCTCATATTTAGAGACATATGGTACAATTAAATCCAAAAAAATTGAAAATTGTAAAAAAAATATTGAGAGTTATATTTAACGGTTAAAGTTTGAGTACCGCACCACACGTAAATATGTAGTAAAAAGTTATATTTAACGGTTAAAGTATAGTGAAAGTCCCTATACTATATCTAAAAGTTTATTTTAGTCCCTTTACTACAACAAGGAATGTTTTAGTCCTAGTACTATATTTATAAGTTCATTTTAGTCCCTTTACTATGTAAGGGAACATTTTAGTCCTTGTACTTTTGAAAAGTGAACATTTTGGTCCAAAACAATTAAGTTATTGATATTTGGCTTAAATATTTTAGTTTAAACACTCTTTAGATCTCTCTCAATTTTCGAGCAAATTAATCTCTCAAAACATTTTTATTTACTTACTTTCAAAATGCACACATTATTATTAATAAATGTTAATATATTAATATATTTATAAATTATTCAATTTATCTAATACACTTTATTTAACATCGAAGTAGAGGAAAAATTATATATTTTTATAGTTAGTTAAGTACACTATTAATTTATTAATAAATTAATCGCCGTATTAAATCATGATTTAAATTGATGTAAAGCAAAATTACACATTATATTAATTAATTAATTTAAATTCGATGCAAAGGAGAAATGTACATCATGTTATCATTTATTAGTAAATTACCCACTTTAAAAAATATATTATTATTATTATTATTATAATATACTTTAAATAAATTACTCTTAATTTTCAAGAGGGGTCAATTTTTTTGAAAAGATAAGAGTGCTCAATTTTAAAATTGATAAGGACTTAAAGTGTGTTTAAACTAAATTTTTTAAGTCAACTATCAATAACTTTAGTGTTTTAGACCAAAATGTTAACTTTTCAAACGTTCATGCGCTAAAATGTCCATTTCTATAGAAGAGGAAAAGTTAACTTTTCAAACGAGCAAGGATTAAAATGTTTCTTTTTATAGTAGAAGGACTAAGATGAACTTTTACACATAGTACAATGACTAAAATAAACATTTAGGTTTAGTATAAGGACTGAAATATTCCTTATTAAAATAGAGAAATTAAAATAAACTTTTAGATATAAAACAAGGACTTCTACTACATTTAACCTATTGAAAACTAGACTGAATATTATACATATAACTTGCTGAAAAAGTACTTGTAAACAGAAACATAAAAAGAAATTTCAATAATACTTAGATTAGAACAGAAATTGAACAAAAATGCTTACAAATTTCTCGAGCAGCGTGTAACAATTTTACTCGGCGAAAATCGTGTGTTTGTGCAATAAATACTAGAAATATTTTCCAATGAAAGAAAATACAAAACATCAGATCAGAGCTGAAGAAGGACAATCATAGTTGTCCTTTAAAAGATAAAGCAAGAAGCAAAAGGTATTCCAAGAGACTTTCATAGTCAGCCAGGACGGAGCTTAAAGATAAATCTAGGACCAATAGGTCTTATTTTTATGGAAGTAAGTCTTAATTTTTTTTATTTTTCAAATTAATATTATTATAGTAAATTTGTCGTAGAGGTACGGTGAATTTAAATAAATTTTTTTTATTTTTTTAAAATTTACCGTAGAATCATGATAAGTTTTAAAAAAAATTTAATTTTTAATTATATTTTAACTTAATTAATCGTATTAACGAATAATTAGTAAAATTTAATAAAAACTCGTTGTGTATGTTAGGCGAATAATTTTTTTTATTTTCGTCCTTTAGGAAAAAAAGTTTGATTTTAAAAAATTTAATTGAAACTCGTCCTACATACACGACGATTTTCAATTAAAATTTACTAATCATCCGTTAATACGATTAATTAAATTAAATCACAAATTTTTTTAAAATTTTGGAACTTGCCGTGGTTCTACAATAATATTTTATTCTTATTTACTTTGTTTTTACGGTGAGTTTATTATAATGGTGTTAGTATGAGAAATATAAAATTCTGGGTGTTAGTTTTGTAATATTAGGATGTAATGGTGTTAGTTTTGTCTTTATGCCCAGGGACGGACTAAAGAGTCCAAGACCCATTTTTTCAGTTGCTTCTTCTCTTTTAAGGTTTCTTCATTGTCATTTGATGATATAATGTTCGAACAAATGCTAGCTTGCTGACGTTTGTTAATGCTTGTACAACATATTATCAGCATTGTTCTATATTTGCTTTCTTAGGAGCTAAGAAACCTTCCACTTTTGGTTTTGTATGTTCTACAACAGATATTCGGAGGAAAGTATGGAAGGGAAAGGTTCAAGTGAGCAGAGAGTTTTGAGTAAAAAAAATATGGGTTTCATTGATTTAGTGTTCCAATGGTCTCTTGAAGACATATTCAATGATCGTCTTTATAAGGATCAGGTTGGTTTTGCTTTGTTTTCCATCATAATCTTCGTTTTTCTTTTTAATCAGACATCATTTGTGGGATTATTCCTGCAGTTTCTGGAATATCTTGACACTTTTATGGAATTGAAACATTTTCTCTTATATATAAGACTAGACGTACTGGTTTATTGGAATACACTGTTCTGTATGTATTTTTTATACTCATGTTAACTATATATGTGTGTGTGTGGGGGTTATGGAAGCAGGCTAAAAGTGTTAGACTTTTGCTACTTTTTCTTCTCTTTCAATTGTTTGTTTGTTGGCTGTTATGGATTCATTTGATCTGTTTTATTTTGATCTCACTTGCTAGATGGGGATGATTCCGGTTTCATTTCAGTCTGTGGAACAATATTTCGGGTCATATCTTTTGCCTTTGTTAGACGAGACACGGGCAGCTATGTGTTCATCTATGGAACTTATAGATCGAGCACCGAATGCCGAAGTGACATTTCTTAATGAGGCAAAGCCACATGGATCATTGTTGTTTGATCTGAAGGTTGATTACTGGAGAAACAGGTTCGGTGATCACGGGAAGGAGCCGTATAAAACATTGCCGGGAGATGTTTTGATCATAGCGGATGTGAAACCCGAAACTGCTTCTGATTTACAAAGGGCAGGGAAAACATGGATTTTTGCCCTAGTCACGAATGTTCTAAATGATGATGATGAGGGTGACAGCGAGGTTAATAGCTCATCCACATCCTTCAAAGTAATAACATTGAAAAACATCTTTTCAAAAGATGATCTGCGGAAATCACTATATGTTGTTCACTTGACGAATGTAACCACAGAGAGACGAATATGGGATGCATTGCAAATGAAGAGAAACTCAAAGATTATCAATGAAGTTTTGCACACTGATTCCGTGGTATGGTATCGCGTTACCTATATGTTTGAGATTTGGTTCTGCTAATGTGGCATTATATTGGCTAATTTGCAATTGCTTTTCATAATTAGGTGTTTCCTATGATGCAAGTGGATTTGTTATTAAGCATCATACAATATGGTTATTCTTTGTGTTTAACAAGTTAAGATAGTCCATGTGTCCAGTTAGCACCATTAATGTGCCATGAGTTTAGCATTTCATAGTTTCCTTTGGTTTTACATGTGGCTTCATAACTGGTTTTGATATATTCATTGTTATTACTTGAGGACCATGTTTGAGGAATTTATTGTTGCTTTAATGAATTTTGTTAACTTCCGTGTTGTATGCAGGAAGCAGAAGGCTGCAGGTTCTGCTCCTCAGAGATTTTTGGAAACAGGAATGAGAATTTTCTGACAAGTTTGCTATCTAAACTGAATGATTCGCAAAAGCAGTCCATTGTTGCTTGTCTCAACAAACTGCAGTGCAACCGCAAGTCTCATGTGGAACTTATTTGGGGGCCACCAGGAACCGGGAAAACTAAAACTGTGAGTGTGCTGCTGTTTGCTCTGTTGAGAATGAAGTATAGGGCACTCACTTGCGCCCCAACGAATGTTGCGATTACAGAGGTAGCTTCTCGTGTCTTAAAGCTGGTAAAAGAAGCTTGCTCTGCCGCTGATGATCAGTTTTGTTCATTGGGAGACATCCTTATATTTGGCAGCAAAGAGAGACTTAAAGTTAATTCTGAGATTGAAGAAATATTTCTGGATTATCGTGTAAAACGGCTTACGGAGTGCTTTGGACCGCTAGGTTGGTGGCACTGTTTTACTTCAATGATTACTTTTCTTGAAGATTGTGTCCCTGATTATCGTATTTTCTGGGGAAATGAAACAACCAAAGAGATTGAACATGGTCGTGAAGATGAAAACCATGATAAAGAATGTTGCAGGGAAACCGACTCTAAGAAGGGAACACACAAATCATTTCTTGAATATGCAAGAGAAAGATTTACATCTACAGCATTGCCACTCAGAAGATGTCTGTCTATTTTACACACTCATATACCCAAAATCTACTTTCAGGGACATAATTTCAAAGACCTTGGAACTCTTTTAGGTCTCCTTGATTCTTTTGAAGCTTTACTGTTCTTCGATGGTATAGCTTCGGAAGAAATGGAGGACACCTTCTTACACTCAAAAGATGATAAACTGCTTCCCCGAAATCTTTGTGGTCCGTCTCAACAGTTGTGCTCAATAAGAAGCCAGTGTATTTCTATTTTGAAATCCCTTCGAAATTCTCTTAGTGAAATTAAACTGCCAAGTGCAAACAACAAAGTTTCCATAGTACAATTCTGCTTTCAATCGGCTTCTTTACTTTTCTCCACTGCATGCAGTTCGTACAAACTGTATAAAGTTGAAATGAAACCACTCAATGTGTTGGTAATCGATGAAGCAGCGCAGTTGAAAGAATGTGAATCGGCCATACCAATGCAATTGCCGGGCATAGAACATTCAGTTCTTATTGGTGATGAATGGCAGTTGCCTGCTACAGTTGTAAGCAATGTATGTAAATTATACTTGGTTTTTTGTCATCGTTTATCTCCAGAGTTCCCTTGCAATTTCCCCCCTCATTTATTACCTGACATAACTTTAATAATTTTTTTTGTAGGTTTCTAGTGAAGCTGGTTTTGGAAGAAGTCTATTTCAGAGGTTGACTACTTTGGGTCATTCAAAGCACCTACTGAATATTCAGTACAGAATGCATCCGTCAATTAGTTGCTTTCCGAATGCATGTTTCTATAATAACCAGATCTTGGATGCTGTTGGTGTTAAGCATAAGAATTATGAGAAACATTATCTTCCATTGGCTATGTTTGGCCCCTATTCATTTATAAATGTCTCTGGTAGAGAGGAAAAGGATGATTTGGGGCGTAGCCACAGGAATATGGTTGAGGTAGCGGTTGTGCAGATGTTGGTGCAAATTTTGTTCAAAGGTAATTATCATGACCTTAGATTTCATTGCTATAATATCTATTTTGAGGGTTAGATTAGGCCATTTCAGTTCACTTCATATTAAAATCAGAAAGCAATCTTCTTGTATTATTAGATGAATTTGATTTTTGTTATAATTGTTGCTTTTGCATACAGCATGGAATAGCTCAAGAGAGAGGCTCAGCATTGGCATAATATCTCCCTATGCTGCTCAGGTTGGTGCAATTCAGGAGAAACTTGGTAGGAAGTACGAGAGTGCCGATAACTTTGAAGTCAAGGTGAAGTCAGTTGATGGGTTTCAGGGTGGTGAGGAAGACATTATAATAATATCAACTGTTAGATCCAATCGAACGGGAGCAATTGGTTTCGTATCCAATTCTCAAAGAACTAATGTCGCTCTTACAAGGGCTAGGTTTGCGCTTGGATTAACCTTTTCTATTTCTCTACAGTTTTTGCAATGCCTTGAAGTTGCATTATATTACTGTGTTTTAATGCTTTCTCAGGCACTGCCTCTGGATTTTGGGGGATGGAAAAATACTGGCCGAATGTGAATCTGTTTGGCAGGCTTTAGTTCATGATGCGAAGTCCCGTAATTGTTTCTTTGATGCTGATGAAGACAAGGGATTGGCTAAAGCTATTTTTCATGCCAAGAAAGAGTTTGATCAGCTTGATGACTTGCTTAATCAGGATAGTGTTCTCTTCAAGAATGCTAGGTGGAAGGTTGGAACTTATGCCGGATAAAACTTGCTATCATTCTACTTGTACCATGTAGTTTGATCATTCTACTTGTTCCATTAGATACTATGTGCATTTTACGCTAAACGGTAAACTTTTCTTCTTTTCGTTTTCCTTTACCTCAGGTTCTGTTTAGTGATAACTTCAGAAAGTCATTTGGGAAGGTGAAATCTGCCCAGACCCAGAAATCAGTTTTAAACCTTCTGTTACAACTTTCCCGTGGCTGGCGACCTAAGAAGAGAAATGTGGGCATAATTTGCAAAAGTTCTATGGTGTTGAAACAATTTAAGGTTGAAGGCCTTTATATTGTCTGCTCAATTGATATAGTGAAGGAGGAGAGGTACACTCAAGTATTGAAGGCTTGGGATCTTTTGCCATTAGAGGATATTGACAGACTGGTGAAGCGCCTAGATCTCATTTTCAAAATGTATTCGGATGACTTTATCTGTCATTGCAATGAGAAATATCTGGAGGGGTAAAGTTTTCCTTTTATAAGCTTGAATATTATGTCTTATTTGCAGTAATTCTTATCTACCACATTGTTTTTACTCTTTTTCCCCATTTTTGCTTTTAGGCATTTGGAAGTTCCTAAAACTTGGAGATCGTTTGATGTTGTGAGGTACAAAACATTAAGCCAAGATGAAGCGGAAAACAGCTCAAATGGTAGCACTTCAGGTGGCAGATGTTATTTAGAGAACTCTAAAGTCAGTGAGAGCTTGCTCTTGATGAAGTTCTACTCCTTATCGTCTGGAGTCGTGAGCCATCTTCTTTGTGATCATGATGGAAGAGAACTGGAACTTCCGTTCGAGGTGACTGACCATGAACGAGATATAATTATATTCCCAAGAAGTACATTCATATTAGGCAGATCAGGGACCGGGAAGACTACTGTGCTGACTATGAAATTGTTTAAACAAGAGCAGTCACACTTGCTAGCAAATGAAGGTTTTGATGCGATCGACACAAGTAGCTCTATCGATGCCCTTTGGGCAAACAGAGATACGGGTGGTGTTGGAAGGACTGTAGCAACTCCATTGCGCCAACTTTTCGTCACTGTTAGCCCAAAACTTTGTCATGCAGTGAAACATCATGTTCTTCAATTGAAAAGGTGTGTTGGATGCTGAGATAAGATGATTATCTTTCCGGTTAGGGTACTTTATTTAGTTGCATGTGTTTTTTCTGACGGAACTTGTTGTACAGGTTTGTCAGCGGAGGAAAATTTTCTCAAGAGAGTGCTTTGCAAGATGTGGATGATATCGATGGTGCGGCAGAGTTCAAGGATATTCCTGATTCATTTGTGGATATTCTTCCTGAGTCATACCCTCTTGTCATAACCTTGCAGAAGTTTCTGATTATGCTTGATGGAACAATTGGCCACTCATTCTTTGAGAAATTCTATGATGCAAGGGAGCTATCGAATTTGGAAGTTGGAAATGCACCAACCTTGGTTCGAAATTGTATGAGAACAAGGGAGGTAACCTTTGAGAAGTTCTGTTTGGTTTATTGGCCCCATTTTAATGATAGGCTGACAAATAAACTTGACTCATCCAGAGTTTATACAGAGATAATGTCTTATATCAAAGGTGGCTTGAAATCTGGGGATTCCTGTGATGGTAGACTCAGTAAGAATGATTATATTAAACTATCCGAGGGTCGGGCCTCTACCTTAAGTTCACCTGAGAGAGAGATGGTCTATGATATTTTTCAAGATTACGAAAAAATGAAGGGAGAAAATGGTGAGTTTGATTTGGATGATGTTGTGAATGATCTTCATCGTCGACTTCAAAATGAAAGATACGAGGGTGACATTATGGATTTTGTTTATATCGACGAGGTCCAAGATCTGACAATGAGGCAGATTTCTCTTTTCAAACATGTTTGCAAAAATGTCAGTGAAGGCTTTGTTTTCTGTGGGGATACAGCACAGACCATTGCTAGGGGGATTGATTTTAGGTTTGAAGATATTCGATCACTTTTCTACGAAGAGTTTGTTTTGGGATCAAAATGCGAATCAAATCATGGGAAAATGGAGAAGGGCCAAATATCTAAAAGTTTTCACTTGAGCCAGAATTTTCGTACGCATGATGGTGTATTAAGGCTAGCTCAGAGTGTAATCGATCTTCTTTACCATTTCTTTCCTGCATTTGTTGATAGTTTATCCCCTGAAACTAGCCTAATCTATGGAGAAGCTCCGATTTGGCTTGAATCTGATAGTGAAGAAGACAATATAGTTGCAAAAATATTCACAAACTGTGGTAAAGCTGAGGATCTTATGGTTGGATTTGGAGCGGAGCAAGTCATACTAGTACGAGATGATCTTACCAAGAATGAAATTTTGAAATTTGTTGGGAAGCAAGCTCTTGTTCTGACCATAGTTGAATGCAAAGGTTTAGAGTTTCAGGTATTTCATGTTTAATGACTACTCTTGTTTTTTTATAATCCTATTCTGCTTGGCTTTGACCAATAATACATACATACATACATAATTTGTATGTTTACCACTTGTGTTTAACAATTGATCTGAACGCATCTATTTTATAAGTTTCTTTAGCATGTCTCACTAGTGTGCGTGTTTTTCCCAAAATGTCAAATCATTAATCCATGTCATGATTATTATTTTTTTACATTCTATTTCTGTAGGATGTATTATTGTACAACTTTTTTGGTTCATCACCTTTAAAGAATCAATGGAGAATTGTATATGAGTTCATGAAGGAGCAAGGCTTACTTGATGCCGATTGTCCATTCCCAAGATTCAACCAGGCAAAACACAACATTATGTGCTCTGAGTTGAAGCGGCTATATGTTGCTATAACCCGCACAAGGCAAAGGTTGTGGATTTGTGAAAACGATAAAGAGTTTTCTGAGCCGGTATTCAATTACTGGAAAAAGAAGTGTCTTGTTCAAGTTAGAAAGCTGGATGATTCACTTGCACAAGCAATGCAAGTTGCAAGCAGCTCCGAAGAGTGGAAGTCCCGTGGTTATAAGGTTTGTTGTTTCTTGTTTTTCGAAGGTTGTCTATAAATTAATTTTATTGAAGTCTATTGTTAATCTAACAACTCTTTTCTCCCGCTTATTTGTGTTCTGCAGCTGTTACATCAAGGTAACTATGAGATGGCGACAATATGCTTCGAAAGAGCAAATGATACTTATGGGGAAAAACTAGCCAAGGCTCTTGGACTTAGGGAAAATGCTGACCGATTGCATGGTTCGAATCCAGAAATGGCTTCTATTGCCAGGAAGCAGGCTGCTGAAATTTTTTATTCCATTGGCAAGGCTGAGCATGCAGCAGAGTGCTTTTACATGTTAAAGGAGTACGAAAAAGCGGGTACAATTCCATTTTCTCTCTTTGTACCATGTTTTTACCATGATTTATAATTCTGAAGTATTGCTTTGAAAATGCAGGCCAAATTTATTTGGAAAAATGTGGGGAATCTGCTTTGGAGAGAGCTGCTGAATGTTTTGTTCTAGCCGGATGTTATGTGACTGCAGCAGAAGTGTACGCAAAAGGAAGCTATAACTCAAAATGCTTGTCTGTTTGTACGAAAGGAAAACTCTTCAACATGGGCTTGCAATACATTCAGTACTGGAAACAACAAGAGAATGCAGATGAAGAATTGGAGGAACTTAAGCAGAAGTTTCTGGAGAACTGTGCAAATCATTATCATGAGATTAATGATAAGAGAACAATGTTGAATCATGTCCGAGCATTTAATTCCATGAATTCAAGGAGAAAGTTCTTGCAGTCTTTAGACTGTCTTGATGAGCTCCTAGCTTTGGAAGAAGAATCGGGGAACTTCTTCGAGGCAGCAACAATTGCAAAATCGAGAGGTGACCTTCTGCTTGCTGCTGATTTGCTTGGGAAGGGCGTGCAATACGAGGAGGCCGTTCATCTTATTATGTGGTTTGTGTTCACTAACTCACTTTGGTTAGCTGGGAGCACCGGATGGCCGTTAAAACAGTTTAAAGAGAAAGAGAAGATTCTATCAAAAGCCAAGTCTTTTGCAAAGAAATTGTCAAACCAGTTCTATGGGCTTGTTTGTTCAGAGGCTGACATCTTACTAAACAAGCCAAGCAACTTGTTCTTGGGAAAACAATATTTAGGTGCTTCTCAGACACACGAGAGCACCCGAGGTGAAATGTTAGTTGCTCGAATGATTCTAGATCATCACCTTCTTATAGATATCTCAAATTATGAATGGACAGATGAATTGGTCCCTGATCTGGCACGCTATTCGGATGAGCAAATTTCTAATAACCGGGTTTCCTCTGAGACCCTGGTCTTCTTTTGGAATTTTTGGAAGGATAAAATCTTGAAGATATTCGAATATCTTGATCATGCTGAAAACCATGGTGGAACTCATGATTCTAGAAGATATGGAGAATTCTGCCTGAATTATTTTGGTGTTTGGAGACAATTTAATAATCTGAATCCTATATATATTCTGCTGAATTCTGATGCCGAATGGGTGAGAAAACTGGATAACAAACCTGTTCGCAGACTCAATAAACAGGTTTCTATTTCGTTCCATCAATTTGTCTCGGCTGCAAGGAGTTATTGGTGTTCAGAATTGCTTTCTGTTTGCCTGCAAGTCCTGAATATGCTTGAGCAACTCTATAATTTCTCACACAGAAATTCTTTTTCATCTTTTAATCAAAGCAGGTCGCTTACTCATATCTATGAGATTTCAATTTTTCTTTTGAATTCCAAGTTTCTGAACAGCAAGCATGCAGGAAAGGATTTGATGAAATTCCTCAATCTTTCCACAAATCTCTTCTATAGCCGCATATTTCCTCTCGATTGGCGAGAATCATTGAGCGGAAACATGATCTCTCTAAGGGCAACTGATATCTCAAGGAATTTACTTGAAGATGTTGTATTGGAAATGACCAGATCAAAAAGTAAAAGCTTGTCATATGGGGAAATTGGAAAGGTGGCTTTGATAATTCTTGGATCCGGTCAGTTTAGTACTGAACTATATGGGAGGATTCTTGAATGTTTACAACGGAATGGAGCATGGATGAACTTCATTGCAAATCTCAAAGAGGAAAGATGTTCTCGTGCAATTTCTACGACCGACAATATCAGTGAACATGGTGGGGCAAACAGAAGTTCAGGAACTGCAGCTGGATTTGCCGCTGAGAGTATTGAGCCAGTTATTTTCAAGTACCATGAAGCTTTACAAGATACTTATAAAGCAAATTGGAGAATGTTTGATTATATATCACCAGTTTGTTTCTTGTATCTTGTAGAGCGCTATCTGATGTTGTTATCCTTCATTAATGGATACTTCTTCACTACGAAGACGACATTTATTGAATGGCTTGTATACTGGGATGGGAGAGTCGGCTCAACTTCGAGTTTTTCAGCTATTGATCAGCAATCCTTGGAAGACATGCTTAGATTTTTAATTGGGATGGTTGAGAATTTCCTGTATTGTAAGAGAGAGACCATAGGTTGGATAAAAAAGTCTGGTATAAATGTGAACGAGTACCACTCGCTGCTGGTTTTGAGATTGGTTATCATCATATGTTCTCTTCATTTGAACTTTGGCAAGGGTCTTGATTTACTTTTTCACTTGCTAGGTCAAAAGCATATTACAGACCTACTGCCCTGGGAGTTTTGTGATGCCCTTCGGAGAAAGCGGAGAAATAATTATCTGAATATTGATGTAAATGTGCTTGCTGATGCATTTAAGAAAATCAGAAACCCTCTGGTAATAGTGAGCATGCATGGAAACTGTCCAAAATTCCAATGTAAGGATTCTATATTTGTTGATATGAAGGTCAACCCATGCAAGGAGGACTTATTGAGAATTTTGTTTCCTAAAACTGGAAGTTCTCAACATCAACCTGCTGGTTTCTCTGGTGAAGTACAACCCCCGGCTAGTTACAATGAAGGGACAAGCTCAGAGGTTGTTCTGTCTTCAAGCCCGGTTTCTCTATCAGATCAAGACTTGGATTCTCAGAATCAAGAAGTTAGTGATCTGCCGTTTAACCATGATCGTTTTTGGGAGATTGTTGAAGCATTAACCGCAGTGGTGGGCATCAAAGATCTAAGGACCTTTATTTCGCATGCTTCAATATTGAGGGTAACGTTTACATGCATGTGATTAGATGAGCTTAAATGTCTTTCCGTTTTCCTTGTATTTTCTAGTATTATTTCACTGTTCTGATCATGCTTATTGTAATTTTGGCATGTTTCATCATATCACTCTTTGCTGTATTTTGTAGGTTTTTCTAGGAAAATTCATTTCCATCATCCATGCTGGTATAAAAGAATGTTTGCAGAAGAATCCTGCAGGTGAAGACGACCTCTCAAGGGATGCAATCAGCATGCTCGATCTAACGAAGCAACTGCATAGTCAACTAGAATCGAGGTCAGTTTTTCGTGCACATTGCTATTCCCATATGTGGTAGAAACATACCATTATGCACGACATGATCAGCTGAACATATTTTCTTAGAAGTTCCTGCTTCTTTCTCCATTTCTTTTTCAGTAAACTGAGACTTGAAAGTAGCATTCCGATAATTAGTGCCCTCTGCGAGGAGCTACGTTCAGGGTGGTCTATGATGGAGCCTTTTCAGCGGCAGCTATTCCACTCGGAAAAAGATGTAAAACATGTATCCGACGAATCTGATGGCCAATGTGACATGGAAGAGAGTACAAGTAAAGCTGAGGAATGTAGTGGTATGGGTAAGAAGCCATCTTCAGAAGCTACTGTCAATGCCAAGCCCCAAGGGAACAAAGCTAAGAAAAACAAAAAGAGTCGAGGCCGAAAACGCAAGTAGATATGTGATCCTGAAATGGAGAAAGTGTTTGCAGATTACATACTTTTGCTTGTAGCATAGATCTTATAGTTGTAGTAAGTTATGATGGAACTTCTGCCATGACTTGAAGCACATGTATTATCTTATTTGTTTAGCTTGAAGGTGAAATATATAGTCTGTACTGGGTTTGCAAGCATTAGTAATCTACCCAGATTCAATCTTATGGCAAACCATGATAATGTGCCTTCTTAAAAGGCTTTTTTAAAACCCAACTTCTTGTCTGACTAATCCGAACCGAGTATTATAAAGTTTTGTTATGAGGTGACTCTCTCAACCCGATTTATTTCATTCACATGCTAAAATTCGAACTTTTAATCTTATTAAGGGATTCAATACCTCATCTTAATAGATCAACTGTTTATTGGTTTCTTAGAAGGTCTTTTTTATTTCTGGACCCTAGTTGTTGACTCGAGTGTGATAAGATGTTCAATGTCTCTTTTAAGTAAAGTTCTGTGTTCCAGTTATAACTCAGTGATAAGATTTTTTATGTTTCTTAAGTAAAGTTTTGTGTGTCAAATTTTGATAGGGTTTTATCCTAGTTTAAGAATCTGATCTGGTTCAATTTTGAATATATCAATCGTAATTAAAATAAATAATACTTTATTGGATAAAAAAACAAGATATAATAATTGATTTATTGATAATCATTCAGATTTTAATGGATATGTGTCATATAGGGATAAATAAAAAAAGGAAATTGAGTAATTAATTTAAATTTTATTAATAGTAATTTTTAATTAATATAAATATAAAAATTTAGTTAATAATTAATATTTTTTATATAATTATCAATATCCGTATATTAAGTGACAAATCCGAATTAAATATTACATAAATTTATTATGACAATGACTCTTATAATTTAATCTAATTTTAATATAATCCCAAGATTTGAACTCTCTATAAAGTATTATTTTTACTTATTAATATTTTATTTTAATTAAAAAGTAAGAGAAAGAGATTAATTTAAAAAAAAATACTAAATGCTTTCACTTTTTTATTATATAATGTTTCACGAATAATTTTTTATACATATAAAGGATTTGGGGTAAAATTCAATTACTTTTACATCTGAACTTCTATTAGATTTATATTCAATAAACGAGTGATATAAATAAAAAGTTTCTACAAGCGCTTTAATTTTAGGGTTTATGAGTTGGGTTTAAAATTTAGGGTTCATGATTATAATTTAGGGTTTATGATTAAAATTTAGAGTTTAGATGTTAGGATTTAGCTTTTAGGGTAATATGGTTACTGATTTAGGTTTTATCTTATAATTCTTAAATTATAGCCTTAAACCCTAAATTTTATCCCCAATTCCTAAATTCTAAATCACTAACCTAAATCTATAAACTCTAAACATTAAAATGAATCTCTAAACCCTAAAAATGTATACACATCTACGTATTTAGTTTTCAAAAATTAAAATTCAAAATTTAACCTAAAATCTAAACCTAAAAACAAATTTATAACTTATAAACGTTAAAAACTGAACATATATTCCATGACTTACGGCAAAAAAAAAATCTCTTGTTTTTCAATAAATACTAGACATATTTTCCAAATCAAAAGAATTAGCAGACTTTTACAGTTACCAAGCGTAGGGAGTTGAGAGAAACGATCAAGACCCTTTTGTTTGTTTATTATTTTTTTCACTCTTTTTAAAAGTATCTTCATTGTTTGTTGATGATACTGACACAAACCATGTTAACGGCAAAGGGTTTATATTCTTCTTTCTTGGGACCTAAGAAACCCTACACTTTTTTTTGTGTTGGTTTCTTCTAAATGGTGAAAGCTGATGAAAATGAGTTTCTTTCTTTGTATGTTTACAAACAGATTACTCAGAGGAGAAGACGGGATGTAAACGTTCAAGTAAGCAGAAAGCATTGTCTGCAACGGCCAACAAATATGCTTTTCATTGATATGGTGTTTAGATGGTATATTGAAGATATATTCAATGATAATCTTTATAAGGATCAGGTGGGTTTTCCTTGTTTCCCCAAACCCTAAATTAATTGAATTGGAAGATATTTCCTTGAGCTAACTAAATTGAAGGATATTACACTTTAAGTGTGCTTGAACTCATGACTAGTGATTTAAATTGCAGTTGCGGCTGCGTTTTCAGTCGCATTGCCTGCGTACATAATGGATGCTATTGCGGTAACGGTCATGGGTATGCAGCTTTGGACGGTGTTGATACTCTGTATAGCGACCGCTTTTTAAATCCCTGCACATGGCCTCCAGGTTGATGTAACGGCTTTGTATTAACCGGACTAGGACTTTGTCGTTGTACTTTTATGGAAGTTGTGCAAAAGCTTATGTTAATGTAGTTGTGCATGTGATAAAATACTTCAGAACATTAAAGCCTGAGTTGATCTTAAGCTTGTTTAGTTAAACCAGATAGCTGATTAAATGTTGAACGCAATATATCTGTTGAATGGTCGAGCTTGGCTTTGAAAGGTTGTGGTTTCCTTTAGTTTAAGATGGCAATGGAAAAGCAGTTTATAAAGCCGATCTTGAACTGGCTCATTCGTATCAGCTTATTTTCCATTTGCATTTAATTTGTTCCTTCAGTGATTTATTTTTGAAGACCATGGAAAGATAGAGGTTTGTTATTGAACTAGCCTGCCAAATGGTTGTCTGAATCAACGGATTAAACTATTAACTTTTTCTTCTTCTCTCTGGATAGTTATTATCTGCTCGTTGTTATGAATTAATAAGATCTGTTTCAATTTTATGTCAAATACTAGGTGGAAAAGATTACAGATTCATTTCGTTCAGTGGATCAGTATTCTGGGTCGTTTCTTTTTCCTTTGTTGGACGACACAGGGGCAGAAATGCGTTCATCTATGGAAATTATTGCTAGAGCACCATATGCCAACGTGATATTGCCTGGAGAAACAGATAAACATTGCCTGGAGATGTTTTCATCATAACAGATGTGAAACCTGAAACTGCTTCTGATTTAGTAACGCTAGGTAGATCCTGGGTTTTTGCCTTAGTCACAAATATCAAGAAGGATGACGATGAGGGCGACAAAGAAGATAATAGCTCATCTACATCCTTCAAAGTAGAAACATCGGGAGACATTGTTTCTAAAGATGACATGCAGAAATCACTATATGTTGTTCACTTGACAAATGTAACCACAAGCAGACGAATATGGAATGCATTGCACGTGAGGACAAACTTATCGATTATTAAAAAAGTTTTGCCCACTGATCAGATGGGATGGTATCGCATGACATATGTGTTTGAGATTTGCTTCTATGCATGTGGCATTTTTCTGGATAATTTGATACTACTTCTCATCTGTAATGGTTGCTTGTGATGCAAGTGACTATGCTTATTAAGCATCATGCAATATGGTTATTCAGAGAATGGTTTTCATCGTGCAAGTTGCTTTAATTTTATATATTTTCACGAATGAATTTTGTTAAATTTCATGTCGTATGCAAGGAGCGGAAAGCTGCCAGCTATGTCCCTCAGAGAATGGTGGAACCTGGAATGAGAATTTTCTGACAAGTATCTAAACTGAATGAATCTCAAAAGAACTCAGTTGTTGCTTGTCTCAACAAAATGCAGAGCAACTACAAGTCTCATGTGGAACTTATTTGGGGTCCGCCAGGAACTGGGAAAACAAAAACTGTTAGCGTGCTGCTGTTTACTCTGTTGAGAATGAAGTATAGGACACTCGCTTGCACCCCAACAAATATTGCAATTACAGAGGTAGCTGCACTAGTCTTAAAGCTGGTAAAAGAAGCTAAGAAAACATTCTCTGTTTCTGATGACCGATTTTGTTCCTTGGGAGACATCCTCTTATTTGGAAACAAAGAGCGTCTTAAAATTGATTATGAGATTGAAGAGATATTTTTGGATTATCGTGTAAATAGGCTTAGAGAGTGCTCTGGGCTGCTAGGTTGGCGTCACTGTTTTGCTTCGATGATAACTTTTCTTGAAGATTGCGTCTCTCAGTACCATATTTTCTTGGAAAATGAAGCAAGCAAAGAAAGTAAAGGGGGCAGTGAAGATGAGAACCCGGGGAAAGGATGTTGCAGTGAAACTGATTGTAAGAAGGGGATACAAAAATCATTTCTTGAATATGCAAGAGAAATATTTGGCCATACAGCATTACCACTGATAAGATGTGTGTCGATTTTATGCACTCACATACCTAAAATCTTCCGTCAGGGACTTACTTTCCAAGACCTCGAAACTCTTTTAGGCCTACTTGATTCTTTTAAAATTGTCTGTTTTTTGATGGTATAGCTTCTGAAGATGTGGAGGAGCTCTTTTCACATTCAAACGTTGATAAATTGTTTCCCCGAAATCTTTGTGATCCGTTACACTTGTTGTGCTCAATAAGAAGCCGGTATCTTTCTGCTCTGAAAGCCCTCCGTGATTCTCTTACTGAACTTAATCTGCCAAGTGCAAGCAAAGGGGAATCCATCGTAGAGTTCTGCTTTGAATCAGCTTCTTTATTCTTTTCCACTGCATCCAGTTCTTATAAACTCTATAACATTGAAATGGAACCACTAATCGACGAAGCAGCGCAGTTGAAAGAATGTGAATCGGTCATAGCATACCCTTGCAAATGCCGGGTTTAGAACATTCGGTTCTCATTGGCGATGAATGTCAATTGCCTGCTACAGTTAAAAGCAATGTATGCAAATTATACCTAGTTTGTTGGCTTCTTATATCTCCAGAGTGTTAGATTATCCGATAGAGTTAGAGTCCTTATGTAAATAGTAGTTTAAATTAAAGTTTAAAGATAGAGTTAGAGTCCTCATGTAAATAGTAGTTTAAATTAAAGTTTACTTCCTAAAAGATAGAGTTAGATGTCTTGTGTACTTAGGACTCCTAATTGTAACTAAAGTCCAATACTTGAGTCTATAAATTCACTGTAAAGGGATGTAATTTTTTGAAAATATTCAATAACAGAAAATCAATTCTGTTTTCTTCTTCTTTTCTGCAGAAACTTAAATTCTGCTTTATTTTTATGCGTTAATTAGTTTTTCCTAAAGCTAGAAAATTGCTTTTCTACACAGAGTTCCTTTGCAATTTTATCCTTCATTTATTTTTGGAAGTAACTTTATGAATTTGTGTCTTTTCTTTATAGGTTTCTGATGAAGCTGGTTTTGGAAGAAGTTATTTCAAAGGCTGACTATTTTGGGTCACTCAAAGCACCTATTGAACATTCAGTACAGAATGCATCCGTCAATCAGTCGCTTCCCAAATTCATGTTTCTCTAATAACAAGATCTTGGATGCAGCTGTGGTTAAGCATAAGAGTTATTAGAAACATTATCTTAATTGGCCTATGTTTGGTCCCTATTCCTTTATAAATGTCTCCGGAAGAGAAGAAAAGGATGGTGTTGGGCACAGCCGTAGAAATGTGATTGAGGTAGCTGTCGTGCAGAGGTTGGTGCAAACTCTGTTCCAAGGTAATTACCGTTGGCCTTTTTAATGCTATAATTTTCCCCTTTCTTTTTGGATACGATTTTACTTATATGTGGATATTTAATTTACTGGCAGATGCCTTTTGAATTCGAGTTGAGTGTTGATTTAAGCCTTCTCATTTATCTTCATGTCCTTGTTTTATTAGATCGATTTTGCTTTGTTATATTTGTTGCATTTGCTTACAGCATGGAAGAGCTCAAGAAAGAGGCTGAGCGTTGACATAATATCTCCTTATGCTGCTCAGGTTATTGCAATTCAAGAGAAACTTGGTAAGAAATATGAGAAAGCTGATGGCTTTACAGTAAAGGTGAAGTCAGTTGATGGGTTCCAGGGTGGCGAGGAAGATATTATAATAATATCTACTGTGAGATCCAATCGTACGGGAGCAATTGGTTTCGTATCCAATTCTCAAAGAACTAATGTTGCTCTTACAAGGGCCAGGTATTTCCTTGGATTAATCTTCTCTCTTTCCAGTTTTTGCAATTCCGTGTTAAGTTGCATTATATGTGTGGGTCTTTAATGCCCTCTCAGGCGCACTGCCTCTGGATCGTGGGGGATGGAAGAACATTAGCCGACCGTGGATCTGGTTGGAAGGGTTTGATTCGTGATGCAAAGGATTGTAATTGTTTCTTTAATGCTGATCAAGACAAGGAATTGGCTAAAGCCATTTCATACCAAGAAAGATTTTGGTCAGCTTGGAGATTTGCTCAACCAGGATAGCATTCTCTTAAAGAATGCTAGGCGGAAGGTTGTAGCCTATATACTTTGCATTAGATTCTATGTGCATTTTACCAAGTGGTAAATTATTTTCTTTTTATTTTCCGTGACCTAGGTTCCTTCCAGTGATAACATTAGAAAGTCATTTGGGAAGGTGACATCTGCCCCGACCCGGAAATCAGGGAAGAATCATGAAACTTCCCGGGGACAGTCCTTAGAGTCTCTTGATGAGTTCCTATCTTTGGAGGAACAATCAGGGAACTTCTTAGAGGCAGCAAGCATTGCCAAGTTGAGAGGTGACCTTTTACTTGCTGCTGACTTGCTCGGGAAGGGTGCACAATTCGAGGAGGCCGCAGATCTTATTCTCTGGTTTGTCTTTGCTAACTCTCTTTGGTTAGCCAGGAGCACAGGTTCGCAATTAAAGCTGTTTAAAGACAAAGAGAAATTTCCAAGTAAAGCCAAATCATTTGCAAAGAATTTGTCAAACCAATTTATGAGCTTGTTTGTTCAGAGGCTGACATTTTACTGAACAAGCCGAACAACTTATCCTTGATCAAAGAATATTTAAGTGATTCTCAGAGGCACAATAGTACCCGAGGTGAAATTTTAACTGCTCGAATAATTCTAGATCATCACCTTCATTTAAGTACCTCAGAATATGAATGGACAGATGAATTGGTCTCTGATCTAGCAAGCTATTCAGAAGAGCAAATTTCTTGAAGATATTAATCTTGATCATGCTGAAAACCAGGTTTCCACCGAGAGTCTGGTCTACTTTTGGAATTTTTGGAAGGATAAAATCTTGAAGATATTTAAGTATCTTGATCATGCTGAAAACCAAGATGGAACTAATGGTTCTAGAAGATATGTAGAATTCTGCTTGAGGATATTAGAGTATCTAAATACAGTCTCTGATGCAAGGAGTTATTGGTGTTCAGAATTGCTCTCTTTTGGCCTGCATGTCCTGAAAATGCTCGTGCGACTCCATAATTTCTCACGCACGAATTCTTTGTCATCCTTTAATCGAAGCAGGTCTCTTACTCAAATCCATGAGATTGCAAGTTTTCTCTTGAATTCCAAGTTTCTGAACACCAGCATGTGAGAAAGGATTTGATGAAATTCATCAACCTGTCATCAAAGGACTTCTTTGGCTATGTATTTCCTCTTGATTCGCGAGAAACATTGAGAGAAAACATGATCTATCTAAGGGGAAAAGAAATTGCAAGAAATTTACTTGAAGAAGTTATATTGGAATTGACCAAATCAAAAGGTAATATCTTGTCATATGGGGAAATCGGAAAGGTGGCTTTGATAATTATTGGATCTGGTCAGCTTAATACTGAACTATATGGAAAGATTATTGAATGTTTACAATGGAATGGAGCATGGAAGAACTTCATTGAAAATCTCAAAGAGGATAGAGGTTCTCCTACAATTTCTACGACCGACAATATCAGTGAATATGTGGAGGCGAATAGAAGTTCCGAAAGTACGGCTGGATATGCTGCTGGTCATATCAAGCAAATTGGGAATGTTGAGCCAGTTATTTCCAAGTTCCTTGAATCTTTACAAGATACCTATGAAGCTGATTGGATGAACATATTTGATTATATGTCATCTGTTTGTTTCTTGTATCTTGTTGATCGTTATATGATGTTGTTATCCTTCTTCAACGGATACTTTCTCACTACGAAGACAACTTTTGTGGTATGGCTTATCTACCAGGATGGGAGACCCTGCTTTCTTCCAGTTCTGCCGCTGTTGATCAGCAATCTTTGGAAATCATTTTTAAATTTGTAATTGACATGGTTCAGAAGTTGCTGTTTAGTGATGGGGAGACCATAGATTGGATCGAAAAGTCTCGTACAAATGTGGAGGAGTACTATTCACTGCTTGTTTTGAGATTGGCTATCCTTGTATGTTTGCTTCATTTGAACTTCGGCAAGGGTTTTAATTTACTTCCCACCTTGCTGGATCAGAAGCATATTACAGGACTACTGCCCAGGGAGTTTCATGATGCTCTTCAGAGATATTATAAGAATATCGATGTAAATGTTCTTGCTGGTGCTTTTAAGAAGATCGGAAACCCTCTTGTAATTGTGAAGGTTGGAAACCCTCTTGTACTTGTGAGAATGAAGGGAAACTGTCCTAAATCTGGATGCAAGGATGCTATATTTATTGACATGAAAGTTATGAAATGCAAGGAGGAAATATTCCGAATTTTGTTCCATGGAACTGGAAGTTCTCAACATCAATCTGCTGGTTTTTCTGGTGAAGTACCAACCTCAAGCTCGGTTTCTCTTTCGGATCAAGACTTGAATGCTCAGAATCAAAGTGACGGTGATTTGCACTTCGACCATGATAAATTCTGGGAAATTGTTGAAGCATTAAAGGCAGTGGATGATAAAGATCAAAGGACCATTAACTTATACGCTTCAACATTGCAGGTAATGTTTATATGCATTTCATTAGATGAGCTTCTGATATCTTGCTGTTTGTTTGTTTCATCATATCACTGTTTGATTTATTTTGTAGGACTGTCTAGGAAAATTCGTTTCCGTCAACGATGCCGGTGTGCAGAAGAAACCTGTAGGTAGTGAAGACGACTTTTCGAGGGATGCAACCGGCATGCTCAATCTAATGAAACGACTGCATAGCCAACTAGAACTGAGGTAAGTTTCATGCATTGCTTTTCCCACAAGTAATTGAAAGATACTGTTTTACACGACATGATTAGTGAAATATGTTTAAAACTTCCCGCAACTTTCTCTTTTTCTTTTTCAGTAAGCTGAAACTCGAAAGTAGCATTCGAACAATCGGTGCCCTTTGTGAGGAGCTGCATTCAGGGCGGTCTACAATGGTGCCTTTTCTGCATCAGCTACGCTACTCGGAACATGATGAAAACCATGTATCCGAGGAATCCGGTGACCGTTGTGGTGTCGAAGAGAGTAGTAAGGGCAAGAAGCCAGCTTCTGAAGCTACTCTCAATCCCAAGCTCCAAAGGAACAATAAATCTAAGAAAAAACAAGAGTGGAGGGTCAAAAGTTGATGCGCTTCCTGAAATTCTAAAAGATGTTATAGTTTATATTATTTCCACGTCATTTCATTTATATTTCATACAATTAACTGTTACAACAAAAATGATTGTTTTACTATTTTCTTTCTAACTAAAAAACTCTATTTGTTATCACACCAGTACGTTAAAAAAACTTTTTGTTTATTTTAAAAATAGAGAAATTCAAAATGCAAACAACAATATAATATATGACCTCTGCTACTAATTTGTTTTTTTAATGAGAGTGCACTACACATTCTCAAATTATGATTATTCTATTGATTTTTAAACTATTGAACATTTCAATTTCATCCCAAATTAGGGTTCTCATTCTAAATTAGTCGTCAAACTTTTTAATGTTCCAGTTTTATTCCTAAATTAGACCCTCACTTTAAATTGATCTCCAATTTTTTAAGCGTTTTAATTTTATCATCAAATTATTACATGATTTTTATCACATAATACACATCAATGTTTTTATGGTAGTTAATGATTTTTATAACGATTTTATCAATATGAAATATAATTAGCATATACTGATAATTTGGGAATGAAATTGAAACGTTCAAAAGTTTGGGAAGCAATTTAGGATGAGAGTTATAGTTTGAGGATGAAATTGAAGCATTTAAAAGTTTGGAGACCAATTTAGAACGAGACTCATAAATTGAGGACGTGTGATGCAATTAACTCTTTTAATATTAAACTTGTTGGTCTATACCAAAATCTTTAACCAAAAATCCATATCAAATGATTGATAAATTATAATTACATGTTCCATCAGTAATTCAAATAATAAGAACAAGCATAATTAGCTAGTTGGTCATGCTGCTATCTTTGTTCCTTCACATTTTTTTATGTTATGATTCTAGATTCACTAAGAGCACTCATTTCTCTCACCTCTAGGTAGGATTAATATTAGGGTTTGTAAAAAAAAAATCAGATAACTCATCCTTTTACATTAGATAATATTTTGTACAATACTTTTTCGCAAATTGCATTGTTATTATACATGATTTTGTCTCATCGTGAGCTTCCTTTTTGAAATCATTGTTGTTGGAAGGCGAAAAGGTAAAAAAGTTTCTTCTTTGTTACTTTGTATTTTTCGGTCGATGTGTAATAATTTTACGTGGCAAAAATTGTGTGTTTTGCAATAAATACTAAAACATATTCCAAAGAAAGAAGATACGAAACGTCAAACGTCAGACCCGAGCTGAAGAAGTAGAAAAATGGTAGCAGTAGTAGCATTAGTAGTAGCTCTTTTGAATGATAAAAAAAAAGCAAAAAGGATTCAAAGGGACGTTCATAGTCAGCTAAGGAACCCTACTCTTCTGGTTTCTTCATTTCTTCATTGTCATTTGCTGAAACAAAGTATGCTAATGCTTCTACGACAGATTGTTAGCATTGTTCTATATTTGCTTTCGTGCTTTATTTATTCTTTCTTTCTTAGGAGCTAAGAAACCCTACTCTTCTGGTTTTGAGTGTGTTTCTTATAAAGGGTTAAAGCTGAAATGAGTTTTCTAACTTTGTATGTTTACGGCAGATATTCTGAGGGAAAATGGGAGATAAAGGTTCAAGTGAGCAGAGAGTAATGGCTAGAAAGAATTTGGGTTTCATTGACATTGTGTTTCGATGGTCTCTTGAAGACATATTCAATGACAATCTTTGCAAAGATCAGGTGGGTTTGCCTTGTTCTCCATCATAATACGTGCATTTACTTCAATGTGGTTGAATCCACGGTCTTCGTATCGATGCAACAGAGAAGATGCACTTTTATGGGAGTTGGAAATGTCTGTTCTTATATGTGAAGTAGTTGTAGTAGTTAATTGGAATATACTCTTTTGTTAAACTTCTATGAATATCGACATATATATATATAGTTATTGCAGCAAACTAAATGTGCTGCAACAAGACATGAAAAACCAGTAGTTTGTTAATTTCTTGCTATTGAACTCTTCTGAAATTTTATTAGTAGAAAATTAAAAGCCTACGAGCAGATCTTATTCTTTGCTTAGTTAAACCAGAGAGCTGTTTAAAGATTGAACATAATGAGTTTGTTGAATGTGTGAGTTTGGATCAGTATTTCGAATTAATCTGCTTCAATTTTATGCCAACTACTAGGTGAAAAAGATTCCAGTTTCATTCCAGTCTGTGGATCAGTATTTCGAGTCGTATGTTTTGCCTTTGTTGGATGAGACACGAGTAGAAATGCAATCATCCATGGAAATTATAGCTAGAGCACCATATGCTGAAGTGACTCATCATGATGTGGCAAGTTATGTACCGTTTTCATGTGCTGTGAATGTTGATTACTGGAGAAAAAGGTCGTCGACTCCCGATAAGAAACCATACAAAACATTGCCTGGAGATGTTCTCGTCATAGCAGATGTGAAACCTGAAACTGCTTCTGATTTAGTAAGTCCAGGTAGAGCCTGGAGTTTTTCCCTAGTCACAAAAATCAAGGATGACAACGGGGATAATAGTTCATCTACATCTTTTAAAGTAACAACATTGGAAGACTTTAGGTCTAAAGATGATATGAAGAAACCACTATATGTTATTCACTTGATGAGTCTGATCACAAGCAGACGATTATGGAATGCGTTGCACATGAGGAGGAACTTAAAGATTATTAACGAAGTTTTGTGCACTGATCAAATGGTATGGTATATCATTACATATATGTTCGAGATTTGATTCTGTGAAGGTGACACTATACTGGATAATTTGTTAATGCTTTTTCATCATTGTCAGTTGCTTATGGATGCAAGTGCATCGTGCTATATGGTTATTCTTTGAGCTATGATAACAAGTTGAGGCATTGCATGTGTCCAACGCAATTAATGTACCGCGAGTTTTGCACTATTGACTATACTGGGATTAATTTTCTTAAGTTTCATGTTGTATGCAGGTAGCTAAAGGGTGCGGTCTTTGTTCCTCAGAGATCGGTGGAGACTGGAATAATATTTTCCTGAAAATTTTGCTATCTCAACTGAATGAATCTCAGAAGAACGCGGTTGTTGCTTGTCTCAACAAAATGCAGTGCAACCACAAGTCTCATTTGGGGTCCTCCGGGAACCGGGAAAACCAGAACTGTTAGCTTGCTGCTGTTTTCTCTGTTGAGAATGAAGTATAGGACACTCGCCTGTGCCCCAACAAATGTTGCAATTGCAGATCTAGCTGCACGAGTCGTAAAGCTGGTAAAAGAATCTAAAAAAGCAGGCTCTGTAGCTGATGGTCAGTTTTGTTCCTTGGGAGACATCCTCTTGTTTGGCAATAAAGAGCGTCTTAAAGTTGATAACAAGATTGAAGAAATATTTTTGGACTATCGTGTAGATAGGCTTAGCGAGTGCTTTGGACTGCTAGGTTGGCGGCACTGTTTTACTTCAATGACAGATTTGCTTGAGGATTGCGTCTCTCAGTACCATATTTTCTTGGAAAATGAAACAAGCAAAGAGAAGAAAGGTGGTCGTGGTGAATACGATTGTAAGAAGGTTATACATAAATCATTTCTTGAATTTGCAAGAGAAAGATTTGCTCGTACAGCATTACAACTGAGAAGATGTGTGTCGGTTTTACGCACTCACATACCTAAATTCTACTTTCAGGATTGCACTTTCCAAGACCTTGAAACTCTTTTAGGCCTGCTTGATTCTTTTGAAATTTGTCTGTTTTCTGATGATATAGCTTCTGAAGGAGTTGAAGAGCTCTTTTTGAGTTCTATAGATGACAAATTGCTTCCCCGAAATCTCTGTGATCCATCACACTTGTTTTGCTCAGTAAGAAACCAGTGTCTCTCGATTCTGAAATTCCTCTTTGATTCTTTTAGTGGACTTAAACTGCCACGTTCAAGGAACAAGGAATCCATAGAAAAGTTCTACTTTGAATCAGCTTCTTTATTCTTTTCCACTGCAAGCAGTTCTTATAAACTCTATAAAGCTGAAATGAAACGAAACCTCTCAAAGTGTTGGTAATCGATGAAGCAGCGCAGTTGAAAGAATGTGAATCTGCCATACCCTTGCAACTGCCTGGTTTAGAACATTCGGTTCTTATTGGTGATGAGTGGCAATTGCCTGCAACAGTTAAAAAGCAAAGTATGTAAATTGGACCTAGTTTTGTTGTCTTCTTTTATCTCTAAAGTTCCATTGCAATTTTCCCTCCAGAAGTAACTTTATGAATTTCTATATTTTCTTTATAGGTTTCTGATTGTAGTAACCCATTTTTGACCGGGTATTTAATCAAGCTGGATCCAATATACTCATTTATTATTTTAAAACTTAGACCCAATATTTACATAACCCTTACCCAATACACATTACAAACCCAAAATTAACTCACCCCAATACCAAAGCCCACATTAACCAAACCCAATACACATGTCCATAATCCAACCCAGACCTGATTCAAAACCGACCCAAATGTAACAAAACCCTAAACCTAAATCCTTATCAGCCCTGACCGCCAACCCACGCGCGGCAACTTGCATCCCACCGCCCATCTCTGACCGGCCGCCTGCTCCACTGCCCAAACGTCATTGTCAGACTTGAAAAAATAAAGCAGAGACATTATTATTCTTTTTCAGACATGTAAAATCACAACTTGTATGTTTCCATTTCTCGGGTATAAATCTACCCATAATGATTTCTGTAAGGACACGAAAAATCGAATGAAAAAAAAAACTAAAAAAAATTATTCAAGGTTATCAGAATCCATTCAGTCCAAAAAATCGGTCAAGCAAAAAAACAAAAGGTATAAACTTTGTTTATATTTTTATTTTATTTATTTTCTCTCCGAACTAACCTAGATCTACGAGGCTTTAAAGGGATTTAAAAGAAACAAACAGCAAAAACAAAACAAGGATAAAAAAAACTTACCACTTCGGAAATTTTAAGAGTCTCCGGCGTCCAGAGACGGCGGCGCTCCATGGCGGCAGCCAGTCGGTGACCAAGGCCGGCCAAGAGGGGGTTGAGAGTATTTGGGAGGTTTTTTTAAAAAAAACTGGATATAATGAATTTTTTGGACTAAAAAGCAGTTATATAGGGGGACCGAATGACGTCGTTTTGGGCGTCTGAGTTTAGCCTCAAAACGACGTCGTTTTGGTGGTTAACCCGGATGATGACCCGACCCACTCCAGGATCCACGCATAAAAAGATACGGGGTAAATTACCCTTTCAGTCCTTCCCCATAGAAAAATCACCTTGCAAGTCCCTGTAAGTCTAAACCGCTTCGCAATTTAGTCCCATGATCTAATTAAATCAGACTTAAAAAGGTTAAATCACACTTTTAGTCCATCCTCATAAAAATAATTGCAGATCGTTGCATGGTAAAATTTCTCTTTTAATCCCTGGAAGTTTTTAAGGCGTTGTAATTAGGTCCTAAATTTAGCTTCAACCGTTCTAAATGGAATAATTCCGCACCTAGTCCCTCCTTTTTTTTCTTTGGCCCCGCATTTTATTTTTATTACTTTTCTGCACTGGTTTTTTATTTGTTTTAATTTCAGTCCCTTTTTATATGCATATTTGACGCTTTTATTATGTGTATATTTACCTTGTATAATTATGTACATAATGTTGTATAAATTGATGTATATGTGATGAATTTAATTTATATGTATATTTATAATACGTGTAATGTATGACATATTTATAATATATATAGTCTAAATAATATAGCATTTGTATAATATATATACATATATATTTATACGTATATAAGATATAACTACAATACTATATATTTATTTGTAACTAATGCTTATATATAAATATCAATATATAGTATGGTATTTTCTTTCTCCTTATTTTAGTATTTTATATGTATAAGATATTATTTATGTATATACATTACGTAGTATTTCATTTGTTTTATTTTATTATTTATATCATTTATATTAAATTTATACTATTTACTACTTTGCATAAATATTATATATAATTTTTTCCTCATTATTCTGATATTTCTATTAGGAGTGTCATCCCGGCCTCCGGGTGACATCTCCTCTGAATGTCGTGGATACAAAGGCCAGTTTTGGATTCATCGCACGTATCTAACTATTTTTATCTTTTTTTTACTTTTTATTCATTATTTATTTATTTATTTATTTTTCTTTAATAATTATCGTGTTCTGTCTCATTATTCTGATATTTCTGTTATGAGTGTCATCCCGGCCTCCGGGTGGCATCTCCTTTGAATGTCGTGAATACCAAGGCAGATTTAAACTATTGTTCGTTTTTGGAAATTAATTATTAAATTAAATTGAATTTTTGTTTTCCTTAAATAAATATAATGCGAACTTTTAGGTACCAATTTTGGGCGTAGTGGGGGTGATAATCCTTCCTCACTCATAACCAACTCCCGAACCCATCTCTGGTTATCTTTTCGGTGTCCGACCTACCAAAAGTGGCCGGTGGCAACTCCACCTTTCATTTTTAAAAATTTAACGGTACTCTATTGGGAGTGTTATTCCGTTCTTTGGGTGTCATTTCCTTTGGTGCCGCAAAGCATCTCAGACATAACTCTTCAAAAAGAACAAAAGGGTCGCTACAGCTTGGCGACTCCGCTGGGGACTTATTTTGTTTTCAAAAACAAAATATGAGTTAGGCCTTAGTCAGGGTTCGCATTGTAATTATTAAGGAAAATTTAAATTCAATTCAATTTAATTTAATTTTCAATTTTCAATTTTTGTTTGATATGAACTGTCATCATACATTAGTGTTAGAACCCTTAAGTGGGAGGGAGTACTTCGCTTCATGGGGTTTTCACCTCCGTATAGTGTTGTATCTCGCTTCCAGAGTATTGATCCTTATATTTCGTGAAGTTTTCACCTCATAAGGGTCGTATTCCCCCAAATCGATGTCCCAGCGACAGTTCGGGTACCCTTACTTTAGAGTCAAACCACATATAATAAGCCATAGTGTTCACCCTTTAACCACGCCGTTACTCTGCCCGTTTAGGAATAACCCTTTTTAGGTTTTGCTTTGTCTTTTTTTATTGTTTATATTCCTTGTATATTATTATTCACCATTCAAATTATTTTATTTATCTGATTATTCTGTTACACTAACTCGTTTTCTCTGTTGTTCATTTTTTTTCTTGCATCCGCATTGCATATCATATCATACCTAGGTGTTGGTTCAAGAGAAATCCAGTTTAGAAGGTATTCAATATGGAAGGGGGTTCTGTAATGACAAAAGCGATAATGCTATAGTTTGGGGATGGTCCGAGCGTATGCAGATGGAAAATGAGAGCCTGGCAGCAGGACATGTATCAGAGAATACTGGGCCCATGTTGATAGTTTCCCAGCAGAATGACCTTCATGAGTTGAGGGAAATATGGCGGCATTGGGATTCAAGTATGAAACAGAGCTTCCAACAAAAGTTTGGCGACATAGCCCTCTTATTAGATGTGCAAAACGACATGTATTTGTTCAGGGCCTTAGCGCAATTCTGGAACCCAGGGTATAATTGTTTCACTTTCGAGAAGGTAGACCTGACTCCAACCATCGAGGAATATTCTGCTTTACTTCGTTGTCTGAAAATCAAGGAGGAGAGGATTTACATCAAGCCTAAGGATACACCACCTTTCATGGAAAATTTGGTTAGCATCACCGAGATGAGTAAAGAATGGTTCCAAGGGAAGATTCCAAGGAAAGGAAAGGCCGATTGCATACATTGGGCACACATCCGAGGCCTAATTCACCAACATCCTAATATACCAAAAAGAGGTACCTATTTGCTTTTGGTATTTACGGTATGGTCATCTTTCTAAAAGTTGTAGGACACATAGACTATGCCACGGCAGATCTGTTTAAGAAGTTAAAGAAGGGGATCAACCCGGCTCTAGTCATTCTAGCAGAAACTTTTTGATCACAAAGCGCGTGCAAAAAAATGGGCGAGGGCAGGTTCCTAGGATATGTTCCGTTGTTAGAAATTTGGATCCGAAGTCACTTATGGGATTTAAAATATTATCATCGGATGTGTCTCACCACTTTCTCTCCTATAAAGACATTTTTAGAAGAGTACAAAGCTGAGACCATGACCGAGGATCAATGGATGGCTGGCTTTCAAGACCTACGAGATAACACAGTCAGACGGAATGTACTATGGCTAATATTGAGTAACTTTCTCTATCGCTGCGGAGAATATGAATGGGTGCCTCTGCTAGGGATTTTGGGAGGAAGTGGATATTGTCCCTTACTCGTGTCACACCAATATGGCTCGATGCAGTTTGTTCCTGCCACTTACGGGTTGAACACGTCAAACTTCGAATACGAGGGAAATGGCTACAAAATGCAGGTTTAAAAGATAAGCCATTCGTGGAAGCGTATGTATATAGTCGAAGTTTACAGAGGTGATTCACCTCTCACCCTTGGGTATGAACAATGGAGAATCGTCTGAATTAATGATGTCATTCATCGTGCGAACCTAGGAGTTGTCCAGACCATGAAAGAACATATGGAAGAGGCTTCTTTGGACTTGGAAAAGGCTAAGAGAGCCTATCAAATGGAGGTACGAGCCTTGGAAAAGCGCATCGCTGACCTGGAAGCAGCAAATTACCTGGCCTCTATAGATGTAGAGAAGTACGAGCGACAAGAGAAAGACATATTGAAACAGAAGAAAATCCTCGAAGCTGATCATAAAGACTTGAGGAAATAGTGGCTAGAGCTGAAACAGAACCTGCGGAGAAATGGCTTGTGCACCACCACCAAAGAATTGACCGCTAAGCTACTAAAAGAAAGAAAGAGAGCAGATAGCTATGCTCGGAGATATGAAGCTGGTCAGAAATAGGTAGACAGAAAGACGAATGAGCTAGAAACCGTTACTCAAGAATTGGCCGTCATTCAAGCCCAAAACCAGGGACTGAAAACTCAGAACGAGGAATTTGAAGTCCAAATTCTGCAGTTGGAAGGACTTCTACAAGAATATCACAACCAAGAAAACGTTGCTGCCCTAAGCCTTACGCGAAAAGAAAATGAGTTGTTCAAGGCTAAAGTGACTGAACTCGAGGGTGCTCTCCGTGACTGCATGGAGAGGTTGGTGTCTTTTGAAGGAGCCTTGCAGGAAGATAATCGTAGAATAATATATGGACTGCAACATGCCGGTCAGCTAATTCAAGATCAACATAGAGCGATGACAGACGCTATGGTGCAAGCACATGAGGTAGCCCGATACATCTAAGGCTTGGCCCGAGAGGCACATGAGCTAGGTGCACGCGTTAGTCCGGAATCAGAGTTGGGATCTCGGGTGTATGCTCTGCTTCAAGAAGTAGAAGTCTTAGGGATGAAAGCTAGTCGCTATATGTAAACGTGTTATCTTTGCTTTTTGTAATCAGACTTCTTCATCTAATGAAAGTCTTTCTAAGGACTACTTGTGAATCAACACCTACATATGCATTCATTCTTGCATAACAACATCATTGATTTTTGTTCTCTAATAAAGCTTTTATTTTAGCATTGTTTGCATCTTCCATTTTGTAAATTAACACATCCATTGCATTAAACACATTGCTAATGGAGAAAAGATATTCATCTTGAGGAACTTCAAGGACAGCTTATCGGGATGCAGAGAGAAATGATGACACACATGAAAGAATCTCAAGAGAAATTTAGAGAGAAACTGAATGAGCTGAAGAGTATGATGACTACTGCAATCAAAGAAAAAAGTTTGGCAGAAAATTGTTCAACAGAGATGAAAATTGAAAATGTCAGTGAGAATTGGGGTTTTTACTTCGTGGAAGAAGAAATTGTACCTGAAAAAGAACAAGCTGTTATCAACCACTTTGACGTAGCTCGCACAATCTCGAAATGCCTCACTGATCTTATGTTGGATAAAATCCATGATTCTATCATGAAAATCTTATCCCAGCCGACGAAGAAAGATTCAGATGAGATAAAATTACAGAGCTGAGAAAAAACAACAATGAGGCAAGGATGTTGGCTACCCCAGTGATTGAATTAGCACCTCCTCTAACCCAAAGTCAACATTTGGTGCCCGCCTCTTCAGAACCTCTTCAGTTGTTGGCTAAACATGCTTCCAGTTCTCAAAATAAAGAACAGAAACTGAAGGACCCTCAATACAGTCTTATCCCTCTTACCTACTAAGAGTTGTTTTCAAAGTTGCTAGAAGCCTGACTAGTCAATCCTGGTTTTGTTAGGACCTGGTTGCCTTAATATCCGAGATGGTTTAAGGAGAATGATCACTGCGACTTTCATACCGATAGTCAAGGCCATTCTATTGAAAATTGTAACAGTTTCAAACAAAAGGTGCAACGTCTTTTAGATTCAAGGGTATTGGAGTTTGAGCCAACAAATCATGGTCTAAAGATCAACTTGCCAAACATGACCAGCACTGTAAAATTAGGGGAATAACAGGTTACGCAAAAGAACAAGATAAATGAAGCAGACCTGCATGTGCCAGATGAAATTGGAAATGCAAGTAAATGTCAAGATTACAATTCTTCTGTAGAGAATGTTGTTCTGGACCCACTTGAAAAATCTGGAGCAGTTATAGAAGAGCCCAAACAAGTAATGGTGCATGGAAACAATGATGTTTTCCAGAGGGGTAAATTTTGGGAAAGAGGATTAAGGAATGCCGAAATGCATGATGAGGACCCCAAAAAGAGTAGCAAGAGGATAAAGACGTTAATCTCGATGTCATATTCTGATCTATTACCCATGTTAGTTCAAAACAAACTCTTAAGGCTACATCCCCTAAGACGATACTCTAATATGTATGGTGTTAGGGTTTCATGTGAATATCATCGCGGTGACTTTAGTCATGCAACGGAAGATTGTGTGTTTCTCAAGAGCAAGATCTATGAACTTCTTGAGGAAGACATGCTTGCTTTTGAAGATGGAAGACCTAAGTTCAAAGGATCAACATACGCCAGAGAGTCAAAATCTTTGGTAACCAATGAGAATCAAAACCACGTCTCTCAGAGTATATCCCCAGATCTGAATCTATCTATTTCACATGCCAATGATCCGATCAGAGTCAGAAGCCATCAAGATGTTAAAGGCAAAAAGAAAGAAGGTACAGTCGAAAGGGAAAGGTTTCAGATCACGTTGGCCAAAGGGAAATATCCAAAGATGAAAGGGAAGAGACCTCTTAGGGTTTTCAATACACCCATTTCAGTTTTACTCCCTTATTTGATACAAGGAAAATACCTCGTTTCCATGCCAATGGAAGATACGTTAGATTCATCTCTTTTTTACGATCCAAGTAGTACTTGTGATTTCCATATGGGGGCACCAGGGTACCATACCAACGGATGCTGGATTTTGAAGCAGAAAATAATGAACTTGACTTATGAGAGGAAACTGAGGCGCGATATGGTAAAGCAGTGGAAACAGGAAATATTGAAGGGACAACAGTAAATAAATTTCTGCTCAAGAAAGACTAAAGTTCTACTTTTTGTTTTATCTATATTTTGACTAATGCTTTTTATGGCATCTCTACAGTTAGAGTTTCTTTTTAAAGCAATGCATCAAATCAACTTTGCTATCCTTGGCCTGGGTGTAGCAAAGATCTTTTTGTAAAGGGTATATGTCATGTTTGGTGATTTTTATTCCAACGAAGAATGTATTTTGCTTAATATACAATGGCCTTGAAAGCATGTATATGTATATCTCTCATTGACTTTGTAGTCCCTATATATCAATTGCAAAATGTGACATTGAGATCAATTGAATATTGTGATAACGATAAGGTCTAATTACTCTCCTAATAGACTCTGGTCAACAAAGCAAGATTACTACTCCTTTGATGAAGTTCGATGATGAAAAAGCTCCAAAGTAAACCATGCAGAGTTGCTTGAAATTAAAATTCTAAGCGTAGTCTTCTATGCACTAATGGATCGAAATATAAGAAGAAAAATAAAATATTAAAAGAAAAAACCACGTCTTTGCTCGAAAGCCTGGTAATAGGCATAATTAAAGCCTGGTAATATGCATGTTTAAGCCTGGTAATAGGCATGTTCAAAGCCTGGTAATAGGTGTGTTCATAAAGAAAATACAGGAAAGCACACACATGCATATAGAATTCTATTCTTAGAATGATATTTCTGCACTCTAATGGTTAAACAAGTCCATTTTCTTGGATGGAGCAAAAGTGAGAATGAAGGAGTAGCCTTCTATAGCAACGTGATAATCATGAGGATGAACTGAGTCATTAAAGGGAATTTTGAGACTTAGAATCACCATAATATTCAAAGTCTTTACAGACACAAGCTATGCTTGGAATGATCACCGAAAGGTTAAATCTTGGACGCTTTTGCACTTCATATTTAGAGATCCTATCTTATTTTTATACATATATATATATATATATTGATTTTGGTTTCAAGGTCATGTATGTTAATCCAAAAGAACACACTTCATTGGGATGACAATCAGTAAAATTGACATTTTAAGCAAAAAGATTTCATTACATTACTTCAGGAGTAAGCTTCAGGATACAAGGTTGTAGATACAAATGATCGGCCTAACATAGAGAAATAGATCATCAAGGATTACAGCGAGAATGATGACAAGAGTGCATATGCCAGACAGTTTGGAGATTTAAAGCAAATTTCTCTCATTTAGAGAAAAGAAGAATGAACCATTGAAGGGAATAATATCTCCGAACACAAGGAAAGTTTACGAATTTGAGGCATTCGTTCGCCAAAAGATTAAAGATAGAAGAAGACTCTATGTGATGGGTCAGTGTCGACAAATCAATTGTGCCCAAAACTGAATAGGGAGAAGTATCGAAGAGGTAATGAGAGTGCATGACAAAAAAATAGTTGAGCCCAGGATTGAATGGGGCAATGATGAGCAAAAGAATGGTACGAGTCCCTACAATAGTACAGGGCCTAAAAGAGAGTGTTCGTAGAAATGAGAAATGACTCCAGATTAAAGGCGTAGTGTGGGGCATATTTGAGATAAATACCCAACTAATAAGGGAAGATTGAAGAGCATGCAACAAAAGAGTGAATCGAAGAAGAAACATGAGGATGACCTTTCAAGGACAAGGAGTTTTTAAAACAACACTGAAAATATTTCATTTCATTCATCATATAGATAGGCATCCCTAAGATTAGGAGCATGCTAACTCGCATTATTCAAGTTTCTTGTCTGTTTTCTTGACAGACGTTTAAAAATTTGAGAAAAATTAGATTTTTATGCTTCGCAGCGGAAGAAGCAACTCTTAACAAAGATTCAAAAAATTTTCGTACCCAAACATTTGTGATTTGATGCCGATGACGGTCAGAAACCGGGGCATCCTTCAAGGTTTTTCAGTCTTCATCTTTCATGGAAGCAGCGTAAACTTTTCGACAATCTTGTGACGAGATACCCTTTCATGGCTATGACGATCAGAAATCGGGGTATGAACTTTCAGTCTTCGTCTTTCATGGAAGCAGAGAAAATTATGTGGTATTTCGAAGCAAGTTACACTTTGATGTCAAGACAGTCAGAACCCGGTGCATCCTTTCAATTTTCCAGTCTTCAACTTTCACAGGAGCAACGAAAATTTTCTAACAGTCTCACAGCGAGATGTCATTTTGATGTCAAGACGGTCAGAACCCGGGCATCCTTTCGATTTTACAGTCTTTGGCTTTCAGGGAAGCGGTGAAAATCATGTGGCAATCTCAAAGTGAGTTACTCTTTTGTGCCTATGACGGTCAGAAATCGGGGCACACCATCTAGGGATTTTGCAAACTTTAGCATTCGGGGAAGTAGCAAAAATCTTCTAGTCGTCTTGCAACAAGATATCATTTCATGCCTATGACGATCAGAAATCAGGGTATGATCTTTCAATTTTCCTGTCTTTATCTTTTATGGAAGTAGTGAAAACCTTCCGGTAATCTTGTAGTGAGATACCCTTTCATGCCTATGACGATCAGAAATCGGGGCATGATCTTAAAATTTTCTAGTCCTCAGCATTTTAGGAAACAGTGAAAATCTTCCGGTAACGAGATATCATACCTATGACGATCATCCTCTAGAGAAACAGAGAAGACTTGTGGATGGCTCCCAACTTGAAGATTTTATCCGCAGAAGATTCCACAGAAAAAACCTGTAACTTCAAAAGTCGAAAAAATGAGAGTTCTATATAGGAATAACTTGCAACCTGAAGATATCTCCAAGACTTTAGACGGGGGAAGAATGAAGATTTTGTCTTCTCGGCAGAGCACTCCATCAAGAACGGTCGAGCGAATCAACTAAAGATGAAGAGAGCGAGCGGTGGTTAGAGAAGAACCCTCAACCTAGCCGGACCAAAATGGCTACTACTTTATCTTTGCTCTATCCATGTTACACAACAATGAGTAAAGAGGGACAGCTGTAGTAACCCATTTTTGACCGGGTATTTAACCAAGCTGGATCTAGTATACCCATTTATTATTTTAAAACCTAGACCCAATATTTACATAACCCTTACCCAATACACATTACAAACCCAAAATTAACTCACCTTAATACCAAAGCCCACATTAACCAAACCCAATACACATATACATGATCCAACCCAGACCCGATTCAAACCAGACCCAGATGTAACAAAACCCTAAACCTAAATCCTTATCAGCCCTGGTCACCAACCCCCGCGCGTGGCCACCACGTGCGGTAACTTGTATCCCATCGGTCGCCTGCTCCACCGCTTAAACGTCATTGTCAAACCTGGAAAAAAATAAAGCAGAGACATTATTATCCTTTTTCAGACATGTAAAATCACAACTTGTATGCTTCTTTTTCTCGGGTATAAATCTACCCAAAATGATCTCTGTAAGGACACGAAAAATCGAATGAAAAAAAAACTCAAAAAAAACTGATTCAAGGTTATTAGAATCCATTCAGTCCAAAAAACTAATCAAGCAAGAAAACAAAAGGTATAAACTTTGTTTATATTTTTTATTTTATTTATTTTCTCTCTGAACTAACCTAGATTTACGAGGCTTTAAAAGAAACAAACAGAAAACGAAACAAGGATAAAAAAAACTTACCACCTCGAAAATTTTGGGCGTCTTCAGCGGCCGGAGACGGCGATGCTCCACGGCGGCAGCCGGTCGGTGAGCAAGGCCGGCCAAGAGGGGGTTGAAAGTATTTTGGAGGTTTTTTTTTAAAAAAAAACTGGATATAATGAATTTTTTGGACTAAAAAGTAGTTATATATAGTGACCAAGCGACGTCGTTTTGGGCGTCTGAGTTTGGCCCCAAAACGACGTCGTTTTGGTGGTTAACCCGGATGATGACCTGACCCGCTCCAGGATCCGTGCATAAAAAGATACGTGGTAAAATACCCTTTCAGTCCTTCCCATGGAAAAATTACCCTGCAAGTCCCTGTAAGTCTAAACCGCTTCACAATTTAGTCCCCTGATCTAATTAAATTAGACTTAAAATGGTTAAATCACACTTTTAGTCCCCCTCATAAAAATAATTGCAGTATGTGATCGCCACATGGTAAAATTGCTCTTTTAATCCCTGGAAGTTTTTAAGGCGTAGTAATTAGGTCCTAAATTTAGCTTCAACCGTTCTAAATGGAATAATTCCGCACCTGGTCCCTCCTTTTTTTCTTTGGCCCCGCATTTTATTTTTATTACTTTTCCGCACTGTTTTTTTTTATTTCAGTCCCTTTCTTTATATGCATATTTGACGTTTTTATTATGTGTATATTTACCTTGTATAATTATGTACATAATGTTGTATAAATTGATGTATATGTGATGAATTTAATTTATATATATATTTATAATACGTGTAATGTATGACATATTTATAATATATATAGTCTAAATAGTATAGCATTTGTATAATATATATACATATATATTTACACGTATATAAGATATAACTACAATACTATATATTTATTTGTAACTAATGCTTATATATAAATATCAATATATATTATGGTATTTTCTTTCTCCTTATTTTAGTATTTGATATGTATAAGATATTATTTATGTATTTATGTATATACATTACGTAGTATTTCATTTGTTTTATTTTATTATTTATATCATTTATATTAATTTTATACTATTTACTATTTTGTATAAATATTATATATAATTTTTGCCTCGTTATTCCGATATTTCTATTAGGAGTGTCATCCCGGCCTCCGGGTGACATCTCCTCTGAATGTCGTGGATACAAAGGCCAGTTTTGGATTCATCACACGTATCTAACTGTTTTTATCTCTTTTTTTACTTTTTATTCATTATTTATTTATTTATTTATTTTTCTTTAATAATTATCGTGTTCTGCCTCATTATTCCGATATTTCTGCTAGGAGTGTCATCCCGGCCTCCAGGTGGCACTCCTTTAAATGTCGTGAATACCAAGGTAGATTTAAACTACTGTTCGTTTTTGGAAATTAATTATTAAATTGAATTGAATTTTTGTTTTCCTTAAATAAATATAATGCGAACTTTTAGGTATCAATTTTGGGTGGGGTGCTAACCTTTACCCACTCGTAACCAACTCCTGAACCCATCTCTGGTTATCTTTTCGGTGTCCGGCCTACCAAAAGTGGCCGGTGGCGACTCCACCTTTCGTTTTAAAATTTTAACGGTACTCTATTGGGAGTATCATCCCGGTCTCTGGGTGTATCTCCTTTGGTGCTGCAAAGCATCTCAGGCATAACCCTTCAAAAAGAACAGAGGGTCGCTACACTGATGAAGCAGGTTTAGGAAGAAGTTTATTTCAAAGGTTGACCATTTTGGGTCACTCAAAGCACCTACCGAATATTCAGTACAGAATGCATCCCTCAATCAGTTGCTTTCCAAATGCATGTTTATATAATAACAAGATCTTGGATGCAGCTCCGGTTAAGCGTCAGAGTTATGAGAAACATTATCTTCCATGGCCTATGTTCGGTCCCTATTCCTTTCTAAATGTATCCGGAAGAGAAGAAGCTGATGGTGTGAGGCATAGCCTTAGAAATATGATTGAGGTAGCTGTTGTGCAGAAGTTGGTGCAGAGTCTGTTCAATGGTAATTACATTGAGTCTTTTTAATTCTATAATATATATATATATATATATATTGGATTGATTTATTTTTGTTATATTTGTTGCTTTTGCTTACAGCATGGAAGAGATCAAGAACGAAGGTCAGCGTTGGCATAATATCTCCTTATACCAGTCAGGTGGTTTCAATTCGGGGGAAACTTGGTAGGAAATATGAAAAAAGTTGATGGTTTTGCAGTAAAGGTGAAGTCAGTTGATGGATTCCAGGGAGGTGAGGAAGATATTATAATAATATCAACTGTTAGATCCAATCGAACGGAAGCAATTGGTTTCGTATCCAATTCTCAAAGAACTAATGTTGCTCTTACAAGGGCTAGGTATTTCCTTCTCTATGTGTGTGTGTCTAGCTTTTGCAACTCCATGATCAGTTGCAATATATTTCTTGGTTTTTAATCCCTTCTCAGGCACTGCCTCTGGATTGTGGGGGACAGAAGAACAATGTCCGAACGTGAATCTGTTTGGCAGGGTTTGATACGTTATGCGAAGGGGTGTAGCTGTTTCTTTAATGCTGATGGAGATAAGGAATTGGCTAAAGCCATTTTAGATGCCAAGAAAGATTTTGGTCAGCCTGATGACTTGCTTAATCAGGATTGTGTTATCTTAAAGAACGCTAGGCAGGTGGTTGTAACTTATAAACTGATTAAAACTTGCTACCGTTCTACTTGTTCTACCGAGTTGCTTTTGTTGGCATGAAATCATGTTTGAATTTTGTACGTTCGACATGAAGTTTTGTGATCAAAGATAATTTTGCATTAGATACCATCTGCATTTTATGATAAGCTGTAAAAAAAATTCTTCTCATTTTCCCCGACCTCATGTTCCTTCCAGTGGTAACTTTAAGAAGTCATTTGAGAAGGTGAAATCTGCCCAGACCTTAGACTGTTTTGATGAGCTATCTTTGGAGGAAGATTCCGGGGACTTCTCGGAGGCAGCGCTCATTGAGAAGTTGAGAGGTGACCATGATCATTTTTGGGAACTTGTTGAAGCAATAAAGGCAGTGGATGATATCAAAGAACAGAGGACCATTGTCTTATATGCTTCAACATTGAGGGTATGGTCCATATGCATGCCATTAGACGAGCTTTGATTTCTTATATGCTTCATCAACATATAGGGTAATGCTTATATACATTGTTATTTCTGTTTTTTTTCATCACTGTTTGATGTAATTTTTTTCAGGTATATCTAGGAAAATTCGTTTTCATCATCAATGCTGGTATAAAAGAATGCTTGCAGAAGAAACCTGCAAGTGGTGAAGATGACTTTTCGAACTATGCAATCAGCGTGGTCAATCTAATGAAACGACTGCATGGTCAACTAGAACTGAGGTTAATTTCATGCATTTCTTTTCCCGTATGTAGTCGAAAGATTCTGTTTTACATGACATGATTAGTGAAACTTCCTGCTGCTTTCTCCGTTTCTTTTAGCAGTAAGCTGAAACTCGAAAGTAGCATTCCAGTAATTGGTGCCCTTTGCGAGGAGCTGCAGTCAGGGTGGTCTTCAATTCCGCCTTTTCTACGTCTGCAATGCTACTTGGAAAAGGATGAAAACCATGTACCCACTACCCAAGGATTCCTGTGACCATTTGGGCGTGGAAGAGAGTAGCTGTAAGGGTGAGAAATGTAGCAAGGGCAAGAAGCCAGCTTCAGAAGTTACTGTCAACCCCAAAGGAAGAATAAAATCTAAGAAAAAGCAGGAGTGGAGGGCTGGAGGCCATAAGCGTTCCTGAAATTCTGAATGGTACATTCGTGGCAGTTCATTTGTCATACTTTTGCTTGCAGCATGGAATTATAGAACTTCTACAATGACTTGAAAGTACATTTACTTTGTTTAACTCGATGGTTAATCCAGTCCGAAGTTGCTGCAATGTGTTTTTCGAACTGCAACCTCTCAGAAATTCTAAGTAGATTCGAAGTTTTATTTCCTAATCAAAAGCAAGAAAAATTCCCATAGCTGTAATTCATCTATCACAAAGCCTACACACATGATAATCATGCTCATGAAAACCATGTACCCACTACCCAAGGATTCCTGTGACCATTTGGGCGTGGAAGAGAGTAGCTGTAAGGGTGAGAAATGTAGCAAGGGCAAGAAGCCAGCTTCAGAAGTTACTGTCAACCCCAAAGGAAGAATAAAATCTAAGAAAAAGCAGGAGTGGAAGGCTGGAGGCCATAAGCGTTCCTGAAATTCTGAATGGTACATTCGTGGCAGTTCATTTGTCATACTTTTGCTTGCAGCATGGAATTATAGAACTTCTACAATGACTTGAAAGTACATTTACTTTGTTTAACTCGATGGTTAATCCAGTCCGAAGTTGCTGCAATGTGTTTTTTGAACTGCAACCTCTCAGAAATTCTAAGTAGATTCGAAGTTTTATTTCCTAATCGAAAGCAAGAAAAATTCCCATAGCTGTAATTCATCTATCACAAAGCCTACACACATGATAATCATGCTCATGAACTCATCCAACTAAAGAAAGTATGAAATAACAGTAAAACCAAGCAAGTTGAGTATATTATCAATGCCAAAAGCTGCAAAAACAACTAATTCATTTGAAAACAAAAAACAAGTCTCAAATCTTTATTTCTTCAAGTATCTTCAGTTTTGATATATTGTACCGTTTTCAACAATGCTTAAAGGCCTAATGGAACACGCTACTCAAGAACTGTATACCCCCAGAATGCCAGAAATTTCCTGAAACCCCCCAAAACTCAATTCCCCTCATCGGGGTCGAACCGTTCTAGTTTTTGATGAAGGTGTCCTCCGGCTCCGGTGCCCTTCCACCTGATACCTCCTTGGTGAAAGCTTGTCGTATTTCACGAACTGTTCATCAGCTTCATCATTCATATGAAGCGTTTTATATATCACCCCTCGACAAAAATACGGCTTATAATCACCACTCGGATCTTCTTCGGCCAGTTCTTGGTAACTCATCAAAGCTAGGTCCACGTTGCCGTGCAAGAAGTGTAAATAGGCCATTATGAATCGAACATCTCTGGCTTCATTGACTTTCTTCTCTTCTCGGGCAAGGGCTAAGACCTCTTCTAACCTCTTGAAAACAGCTTCTCCTTCCCCGCAACGATCCATCAACAAAGCATTCTCGAACAAAGTCTCCTACGAGAACGGATTCGACTGAAGAATTTCGCCAAACACTTTGCGCGCCTTCTCAGTCTGACCCGTGTCGCACAACAACCTTCCGAACAAGAATTTCCAATCGGTAACATTCGGTTGCGCAGAAACCAAACGGCTCAAGATACTAAGCGCTTCTTCGTCTTCGTGTTTTTTGATTTTCTGGTATATGAGCGACTTCATAGCCTCGATCACGTCCTCATCCGATTCAAGAAACTCGGAAAGCAACGGAGTTTGGTTTGGTTTTGGATCCTGGGTTTTCTCCCGTTCTTTTTCTTCAAGAATAATAGGTTCTTGTGCAATCATTGGGGGTAAAAGCGGTGAAGTTTGCTTCTTTTTCGATTCCTGGGTTTTCTCCTCTGCTTCCTTTTCTTCCAGAAAATCAGGTTCTTGTTCAACCATTGCCGGAGCAAGTCAGCTTTGGCAGGGAAGTTGGAGACTTTCCCAACCATCAAAACCGCGGCACCGACCAAAACAGCCGTCTTGGTAAAGGACTGAAGCTTAGCGAAGGATCGGTTCTTGGTGTTGGGTTTCGAAACAGGAGCGGATTCAGGCTTGGCAGAACAAGCCCTGAGCCTGAGAAACGGAGCCGAGGAAGAAGACGAAGAGAGTGGTTTCAGAGGGAGAAAATCGAGGCATGGTGACGAAAATGTGGCTAGAGTTGGATTCATGGCTGAGGATTGAAGGAGAGAAATGGCGAGTGAGGCAAAGAATGAAGGTCTAGTGGGAATTTAAAGGCTTTTTCAGTTACGTAAGTAGTTGAGAATCGTTCGGCGGGTGGCACATTCTGTTGAGCATTTTACGAGAATCGGATTTGATTTCAAGATTGGTCAAATTCTTGACAATACACAAGTAATATTATAATATGAATAAATTATAAAGATTTGCAATGATTTAATTAAAGGCTTAAACCAAAAAAACAGCCCTCAAACTATGTCTTTTTTTTACTTTTGGCCCTTAAATTATGATTTGGGCAAAATAGACCCTTAAACTATTATTTTTGGGCAAAATAGGCCCTTAAACTATCATTTTTGGTCACTTTAATTCCCTAAACTATTTTTTGGTCAAAATAAGTACCTAAACTATATCATTTTTCTTCTTTTAGTCCTCAAAATTAAGGTTGTTCAAATTCGAGTACCTAAAGTACCGGGTACCCCGATCTTCGGGTAGTAGAAAATGTGGCCCGTGTCCCGACCCGGTTTTTGCGGGTACCCAAAAATTCGGGTATTTGGGTACCCGAATATAAAAATATATTTTTTAAATATAAAATATTTTATTAGTTTAATATAAAAATATAAAAAAATATATGTATTTATTAGTTTAATATAAAAATATGTATTTATTAAATATACAAAATATAAAAAATCTTAGATTTTTTATTAGTTGAATATAAAAATATGTATATTGAATATAAAAAAATATTAATTTTAAATATATTCGAGTACCCTATTGTAATTGGGTATCCGAAAATTCTTAATTTTGTGACCCGGGCCCGACCCGAGAACTCGACCCAGGTAAAAAAATCGGGTAAATACCAGGTTATTTATGTTCGGGTAATCGGGTCGGGTCAGTCGAATCGGGTATTTTTGAACACCCTACCCAAAACTATTAATTGGTCAAAAAGTCTTTGTGATGTGTCAACATCTTATTAGTCGAAATAATTTTCTTTTGACTTAAATAACTATCGGACTTAAAATGACCATAAATTATAGTTTAGGGGCTTATTTTGATATATGATATTTTAAAATTTAAAAAGAACATAAATATTTATATACGTTAGAAAAGCCTATAAAATGATATTTTTGTAACCATGGACTTAAAGTGACAAAAAATGATAGTTTAAGGGCTTATTTTGCCCAAATCACAGTTTAGGGGCTTAAAGTGGCAAAAATGATAGTTTAAGGGCCTATTTTGCCTAAATCATAGTTTAAGGGCCAAAAGTAGAAAAAATGCATAGTTTGAGGGCTTTTTTTAGTTTAAGCCTTTAATTAAAGGGTAAAACTTTGATACACAAGCTGTGTAAAATTAATTTTACACAAGCATGTGTATTTACACTATAAAAACTCAAATCCTAAATTCCTAACCCTAAAAACCTAAACCTTAAACCCTATATACTAAATTCTAAACACTAACTTTAAATTCTAAACCTTACAACCTAAACCCAAAACCTTAAACCCTAAACTAAAACTCTAACCCTTAAAATTAAAAGGCACGTGTAAACTTTAGTTTACACGGCATGTGTATCAAAATTTTTTCCTTAATTAAATAACAATCTAGGCATAGTAAATGGATTAATATTAGAATTACACTCCTAATTTATGCATTATATAAATAATAATCGAAGAATTAGACGAAATTGTTTAATGTTTCTTTTTCTTGTTTTTATAAAGAAAAAGTAGGACAATACTAATTATGTACAATCATCATGTAAAAAAGAAAGTATAACATCAGGAGGTGTATAAAATTTTAACACTCAATGAAACACGCTCTAATCATCTTAGCCAAAACATCGACGATCATATTAACTGTTCTGCGAAGGTGTTGAAATTAAACAACCAAATTCCTATCCAATATATACGGAATAATTAAACATAAATTAATACTGACTTCTCAAAATTTGATAATTTCGACTCTAATCCTTCTTAAATAAAAAATACTCTAAATCAAATATGACTACAAAACGTCAAAAATTCTCTAATTAAACATTAACATGCTGGATAGTTCAACTTGTTAAATAATTTGTAAAAATAACTAGGTGAACGAATGAAATTAAAACATTAAAAAATTTAGAATCTAATATAAAATGAGAGCCATAGTTTAACATTAAAATTAAAACATTTAAAAATTTAAATATAATTTAAGAGGATCAGATGACATATAAGAAAGTAAACTCTAAAATATCATATTTATCTTATTAATTTTATCATCTAAGTTCAATAATCAAATGATGGGCGCAAGAAATAAAAAGGCCTGTGGAGCAAAGCAGGAATCCGAATTCACATCAGTCGGCTTTTAAATACAATGGGATATATGAACACAATTTAATGTTTTCTCTACTCCTAGAATGAAATTCCAATATAGCTGTGCTTCAAAACCTAAATGAGCTTCAACATATCTTCCATAAACCATGATTAATCATAGGGAAAAAAGATTAAAGCAGTCTATCTGAGGGACCATGTCCATGTCCCCCCGCGGCTCATGAAAACATGACACCGAGTTTCTTTGCAAAGTCATCACCGTCTTCCTCCTCTACGTATTCCTCTTGGGCGTCCACATTTTCACCCTCCTCACAGTTATATTCCTCCCCTTCATCAACCTGCTCATAATAATAATCCCCATCCCTTTGGTCTGCCTCGTATTCATGATCTTCTATTCTCTCATCTCCAATGATCTCACCCTCAACCTCGGCCTCACTCATGTTGAGTAGTTGAGAGGCTTCACCATGAGTGACTTCTGTTATTCCGATATCTGCAGTTGCGGGGGTGGATTCTTCCTCTTTGTTTGCCTCTTTCAGTGTCACTGATGCTTCTTTGTTGTTGGAGCTGCTAATCAAGCTTCCCTTGCTTTGTTTTTGTTCAGCATCTTCTTTATTTATGGATGTTGTAACATTCCCAGAAGCTGCACCTTCGGATTGTCTCTTTCTCTTCAGAATCTCACTAAGAGGCATTGGCCCTTTGAATGAAAGATCTCCTTCAGTTTGTAAATGATCTCCTGCGCTCTTTCGCTTTCCGAGAGACTGGTGCTCCTTATTATCAGTACTCTTCCCAACTTTCAGCTCTGCAAGCCTTTTTGGACCTGCAAAATCGGAATTCAGCTCACCCATTACTTCTCTTCTAATCCTCAGGCCACCAAAATTTCGGCCTTCATTATTGTTGAATTCCCCTTCCACCCTTCCTTTTATTCTGTCACGGAGCCTCCCTTGGGAAGAGGTTTGAGACTTTCCTGGTGAGTACCGTCCCCGATTTAGCCCTCTTTCTATCTCCCTTTCAGGACGTAAATCAGATTCACGGCCAACAGTTCTCCCAGGAAGCTTTATTCTACCCTGAAGACGACTGCTAAGGGATCTCTCATGAGAAGAACCTCGGTAATTTCGTTCCCCTTCATAATTTTCCAGTCCTTTATCATGATTGACAACAGATTTCAGGCCATTAACCCTCCTAAGCTTAGCCAAACGATGTCGAAGGTCTGACTCCTCAATGTGATCAGGACTATCAACTCTTGAGTAACCCCTTCTCTCAAAAGTAGATGATCCCAGAGGTATCCTCTCAGACGAAGCTCTCTGTTGGTCCCGACCATAATTCCCTTGCACATGGTCAAATGAATCGTAGCCGCTTGGATCCTGAAACATTTCTTGGTCAGCTTCAGCCATGGCACCATAATTAGCAGAGTGACCAATATCATATTCATTCACATTCCTTCCCTCGTGTCCTCTCGTACCTCCATATTGATCTTCACCATGGTAGAAATCAGAATCCCTGTGCTCATCATCCACAAGAACATCAAAACCAGGAGAAGACTCCCTCAAATATTCATCAGTGTCCTTGCCACCATGAAAACTCGGTTCACCTGAAGCATGGGCCTGATGCAAGCGATTAGAATGTCCAATATAACCACCATTAACAACTGAAGTAGATTTTGTTGCTTTGTGTCGAGGAAGTTCCTCATCTATTGTACGTGGCACACTTTTCTCAGTTCCGGTACCACTCCTAGTGAAAGCAGCTTTAACTTTTGCAGCAGTTCTATTTTTAGCTACTCCAAAGGTATTTGAAACATTAGCTGGAGGTAACTTCTGTGGCTGAGGTGCTTCAACAGCACAAAAAGTCTTCTTCAAAGAATGAGGCTCACTCACGGTGGTAGTTGCCGCTGGTTGTGTGGCTTTATTACTTGTAGTTGGACCATGCAAAAAAGCGCATCTGTCGCCTTTAATGCAAAGTCCTTTGAGGAAGAAAATACATGGCACCGGTTGTTTGTTGGTGCTGTAAGAAGCAGCCTGGTTGTAAGGCATATGACTAGCAGGTGCTGTAGTTGCTGCCGTGTGCAACGAAGGCTTGGAAGAACCTGTTGGTGTTGTTGATGGAGTTCCCAGCAAGCCATCAAGAGGCTGAAACGACAACATCAGAATAACAAGAACATTATCAAGACCAGTCCAATATACATCACAATAAGGGTGAAATAGATTAATATATAACTTCATTATTAAAATAAATATTCAAAGCATTTATAGTCATTTTTAAAATATAAAAGAGAAGTTGGAATAATTGCACATACATGTTTTAGTAGAGAAAAAGTAGGCATAGATTAGATTCAAAAGTATTGACTTCAGTTCAACCCAACTTTTAGGGAGAAGTAATAAAAATATGATATTATTGAAACATTTTCTGTGTCAATTCATCATGTGAGTTGGTCCAAATATTCAAATTTGATTGCCGGACAATTGTTCAAACTTCACTTTTGAAACTAACAATGGCAAGAAGACTCCCTCTAAAATCTGTAAGACTAGCATGGCACAGAGATTATAATATCGGTGCAAGAGAACAGAAGAAACTTACAGGATGCCGAAATCCGCATTTTGGGTTCAAGCAATTCCCATTCAACCAGTAATAACAATCCATTGGGTTGACCCGGGCATATTCACTGTGACGATACTCGCATTCACTTCCCTATGGGCATTGAAAAGAAAATAAATATTAGTTACGGTTACGGTCATTGATGTCAAAAAGTGGAGAGAAGCACATTAACTATGCTCGCAGCATCTTACAATTAATGAAGTAAATAATAAGACAACTTGATGCCATCTAAACAATTGGCTCTTATGGATAAACAAAAACAACGTAGACGGGTATCAAAAGCCTCTTCACAAATGGCAAAACATGAACTTCAAACCTAATCCAAACAGACAACAAAACAGTTCCCAAAAGATAAAAGTGAAACTGCGGTCAGCCGACAACAGAAACCGTCTCGGAGTGACGTATTAAGAGATGATGCGTCGAAATATTCAATCATAGATAACAGAATAAGTGCATTACAATGGGAAAACAACAGATCCTAAAAATACTTTACTTCTAATAATTAGAAAGAGTTTATTTTAAGGAACATCAATGTTTACCTTTCTTTTAGACGAGTAACGAGGATCAAATACAACACGGTACAAAAACAATGCCCCAAACTAAAAAAATTCAGCAAAAAAACACATTTAACAGCCAACCCTTTGGAGAAAAGGCCACAATTTTCTTCAGTATATCTAAAAAGAACATCAAGGAAAGGATTGCCCTAAATTTCCAGATGAATTCACTAGGGCTTTACTACTAAGAAACTAAGATAAATCAGCAAGATCGAACCCCTAGACAGCTCAAAATAAAAACAAACAAATTTACTTTCCCGATCAAATTTATTTATTTTTCAATTCAACGTCTAAAAAATAACTAAACATGCATCAATTGAAAATGGGAGAATGGAATTAAAATCTGAAACCCTAATTGAAGTACAAATGCAAGATCCCATAAACAAAACAAGATCTTGTTTCAAACCCTAAGGGAAAAGGGAAAAAAAGAAAACCTTTTTACAGGTTAAAGGGGAAGCGAGAAAGTAAACGCAATCTGTATTCCTCTTCAAAGCCTCTTCTTCGGCCGATGCTTGTGTAGCCCCAGTCACTGTCACCGTCATCGCCGCCGTCACCGGTTTCTGCTGTTGCTGCTGTTGTGGCGTAGCCGCTACCATGGCGGATTCTTCAAAAAAAATACAAAAAATCCCCCAAAAAAGTAAAAGAATAAAAGATCCTTCCTTTGTTAGCTCGAATCTTTCAAATGATGAAATAAAAGACGTAATAAAAAGATTATGAGATAAGGAAGAAAGGAGGAGCCGCCACAAAAGAGATTGAGGGTTAGGGGATGGAAGGAAATGATTATATAAGAAAGCTGAAACGCCGGCTAAGCTAAAAGAAGAAAGGAAATTAATGGAAAAAGAGGATTTAAAAAAATAATTAAAAAAAAGATGGAGAAGGGAAAGAGAGAAGTTGTAAATTGTAATAAGAGATGAGTGGTGAAGTGTTCCTTATGTCACGTAAGCAACACAAACATAACTTTGTGTTGTCTTGTTTCTTTTCTTTTTAATAAAATCCTTAAAAATATATATATATATACTTATATTTTATTTCTGGTATCTATATTGACATAATGTCAAAAAATGGGGTTATTGGTTTAATATTTCCTTTAGGGATTATAATTGAAAATATACCCCTTTCAACAACATTTGGAAAAATATTCTCCTTTCGGTCCACGTAATAAAAACTCGATGTCTGTCAAACGCGTTTTTAGAACTCGCGCTTAGGCAGACGCGAGTTTCAGTCTGATGTGACATCATTTATCCGTTGGCTTTTTTTAAACTGTTTAAAGAACTCGCGCTTAGCAGGACGCTAGTTTTACAAGAAGTTGAGACGATACGACGCGAATTTATCGTGTTATCCTGATAGAACTCGCGGTTGGTGGGGCACGAGTTCCTGTATAATTAGGTGAACGGTTGAAACATTTATTACTGCGTTAAATTACGCAGTACTCGCGGTTGGTAATGCGCGAGTTCAGGAACTTTCGTTCTACAAGATGCGAGTTTCATTGAACACTCGTACCCCAATCGGTGTAATTTCCACTATAAAATGGCCCCTACCTTTTACCCCACACCAAATTTTACTATCTCTCAATTTCTCGGGTGTTTTCTCTTATTTGATATAACGGCAGGTTTGATAAGGTTGGATCACAAGCAGTTTTCAATTATCATCGGAGGAATGTAAGTTTTATCTAGTTTAGTTTATTATTTTTTATTTTCTTATGTTGTTATTTTTTAAATTAAAAGCTGTTTTAATTTATATTTGTTAAATTTTTTTAGGATGAGGTGGAATGGCGTCCGGAGGTTTCATACAATCAAATGTCAAATGGATCCCACCCGTTGTTGAAACCATATATCGAGGCCGCCAGATTTCTGCACGCATCCAGAATTGTTGGAGGTACAAAATTGGACGTTGATTTGATCAACGCTCTTCTAGAAAGGTGAATGATGGAGACACACACATTCCACCTTCTGTGCGGCGAGGCGACGATTACTCTAGAGGACGTCTCTCATCTCCTCAGTTTGCTTGTTGATGGATAAGTTATCACCGGTCACAGTAGTGGTGATTGGTACAACCTCTATTTGGATTTGCTAGGGGCTGCGCATGAGTCGCTCGACGGTGGGCGTGTAAAACTAATGTGGTTGCGAGACACTTTTAAGATTTTACCGCCTGATGCGAACGAAGGCGTGAAGAAGGTAAAAATAAAATTTTTAGTTAATTATAGTAAAATAATTAAATTTACATATGCTAATATATTTTTCCTATTGTAGGCATATGCCCGCGCTCATATTTTACAAATGATCGGCGGGATATTGATGCCTGACAAATCCCGCAACAAAGTTCACACGTTGGGTTGCAGTATTTGCGGGATTTTGAAGATGGGGGTAAATTGAGCTGGGGATCGACTGTTTTGGCATCTCTGTTTAGGGAGATGTGCAAGAACACCGATCATCAGAAATACAGCATTGAAGGTTGTTTGTTGTTGCTTCACTCATGAATATGGTGGAGAATGCCATTTTTACACCCTCAGCTTAGCCAGCCTAGTCTATATGTTTTTCCCTGTGCCATAGCTAAGAAAAGAATATATTTTTTATGATACATTTTCAATATTAAAATTATCTTATTGTTTTGTAGGTAGAGCGGTCATTTAATTTATGTTGGTCTTTCTAAAGGTCTGAGCGCTATCAGACAGGATATTGAGAATATAATACCCCGAAAATCTTGTTAAGTTATGCAAGGGTCATTTAGTACTAATGTTTTTGCACAATGCTAACTTAGTGACTAAAATGACAAAAGATAAAAATTAGTGACCAGAATGAAAAGTTGGTAAAAGTTTATGGAACTGAGTGTAAATTCCCCAAGAATAATTTTTATTCAGTATAAGGATAAATTCGATCAGAATAAGTATTTTGGTAATAATTTTGGAAGTTAGGGTGCAGTAGAAAATATTGAATTTTTATCGAATAAAATTGTTATGCGTGCTAAGATTAGAGAAAAGTTGTGGTGACCTTCTGGGAAGTGTCATATATCAGTATTTTGATTAGTAAAAAGGACTCAGAAGTAGGAAAGATTCGTATAAATGCTTGATGAAGGATTTTCAAGAAAGATGTTATCCAATAGAGATTTCGAGTAATTATCGATATGTTTGGATCGAGTCAAATTTCTAAGTTTGACTTTATTAAGATAAAGAATTTTTTATTAAATATGAATTTATTTATGGAAATAAGGAAATATGTGATTCCTGAATTAGAGTTGATAGTTTGATAAAGGAAAAATCGTAGAAGGTGAAAATCGAGAAATTGGATCGAACAAAAATCATAAATAATATTTTATGATTATTTAATGATGATGGCCGGTTGGATTGGGACCAATCTAGTTCAAAAGTAATGGAGTGGCATAAATTTGAACTAATTGTAATTTCCATTTAGTTAGAGGGGTATTTTTGGAAAGAGAAAAAAATAAATTTTTAATTCATTTTTAAAGTGGCAAATTGTTATTCTCTATTAGAATATAGGTCAAATTTGATTAACAAAAGTTCATCTTCTTCCTCCCAATTTCGAAGCTTGGAGAAAAATATAGGGAAAAATAAAGAAAATTTTCTAGTTCAAAATTCAAGGCTTTTGATCAAGAATTTAAGCAAGGCTCTTTGAGGAAAAGTAATCTACTCTTCATTCTCTACATTTTGATAGTAAAATTGTATGGAATTATGAAGTTTTAGATTAGGGTTTGAAGAAAGGGAAATTAGGGTTTCATGGATTATGATTGAAATCAAGTAGTAGATGATGAATTAAGCTTAGTTTTGATGAAAACAAGCTTGGAATCAAGTTAATTCCATGTTGAAAGTAATAAACCCTAATCTTGAAATTTAGGGTTATAATTAAGATTATGGAATTGATGATGAAATTGAAGTAATTGTGATTCAAGAAGCTTAATTTTTATGTTAGAATGAAAAATCTCCATTTGGAAAGTTTAGTGACCAATTCGAAAATGTTGAAAATTTGGGGGGATTATATGGTATGATTTGAGAAAACCATCTTGATAAACTTATTATTTTTATGCATTTAAACCAATATGCCATGTAGAGTAGTATGGGAGTGCATAAGTGCACCGATAAATTTTCCGATATGATACGCATTGGTTGCTTGAGCAAAACGTTTTGAAATAAGAGAGATTATGTTTTGCATAAGAAAAACATTAAGTAAATGTTGTTTTAATGGATATATTGGCTTGTAACAAATAAAATACAAGATCATATATAGTTGACCTGTCATAGGATATGAGTACTCAATATGAAATATAATAAAGGATTCGTTAGTCTAACCGCTCGATCATCACCATGTTCCCAAGGACTTGTTAATCTAGCAATGGTGGATTCTAAGGACTAGTTAAGTCTAGTATTCTTTTGTTGAATGTGAACCCCAACAACTCGTTAGTCTAGCCAATGTGGAACTTGTATGATATGGTGGGTGTTTGGACCTAAGCACATATTTTTTATATGTGATATTTTTATCCGATAGTTTTGAATAATAAAAGGTCACAAATAATGTTGCCAATGTGGAACTTATATGATATAGTTAAGTCTAGCAATAATTTTCCTTGAATTTAGTTCAATCCTCAAACTCCAATGTTTACTAAGTTTTCTTAGTCCATTCATATATTGTTTTGTTTTAAAAACATTAATGAATGTTAGATGCAATGCCTTACTAGGCTATTATTGGTTACGCTCTCTTTACTTCATTAATGCAGAGGATTAAAGTTTTGGGGTTGCGTTTGAGGCTTGTGAATCCTACTAAGACAAACATTTGATGATGGAAAATGGGTAGAAAATGATATTTCAAGCTTGAATTGACAATTTAGGACCAAATTAAAATTTTTGAAAAGTATAAGGACCTATTCGGCATTTTGAGAAAATTAAAAGGATGTTATGGAATTATTTTTTCGAAGAAGGATTAAAGAGCCATTATTGAAAATATGATCAAATTGGCTTGAAATGATGAAAAATGACCATATTGACAAGAAAGGGAAAATAGAGGATTATTTTAGAAATTATTATTTTGATGGTGGCTTAGATGAAAATGAGTTATAATTGATGATTCAAGCTTAGTAAGGACTAAAATGGGAGAATTTCAAACTTTCCAAAGTTTAGTGACCAATTCGTTCAAATGGAAAATAAAAAGGAAAGTGTTGTAATTATTGGTAATAGGTGATTACTTGAATTAAGTTTAAATTCAAGTACATTGGTAAAATTAGTGATTAAAATGTCACATTAGTAAAGTTTGAAACTTTATGGAAAATAACTCGAATGATTTTGAAATAGAAGAAGTGGAACATTTAGAGTATGAATAGTTGTTGAATGTTCAAATTAGTCATTAAAGACCGTAATAAGTTTTGAACAGTACAAGGAAGAAATGAAAACATTTATAAATGTTATGTTCGGGTGATTATATTAACAGTACGTCTAAGATATTATTAGATTGGGATCTAACAAATATTCTCTTTATTTGATTTATGAAGTTCAAGTTCGAATCAAGAGAGGCTTGAGGGGTAATGAAGAAAAAAAAGATTAAAGAAGACTTAGTGATGCATACAAATAAAGGGCTCGGGTGAGTGCAATTGCATACATGTCATACTACATTGATATTTTATATATGATTGGAATGGCTTGCGATGAGCCTACCCTAAATTATTCTTGTCATGATATTTATGTTATTGAGCATATGATTGACATATCGTAATATGTCAAGATTTGAGAAATAAAATGCATTGATCATTTGATTACTTACATTGATGAAATTGAAATGTTATTTCGGGTATGAAATGCCCAATGTTGATATATTTATATATATCGATATATGTTGCCATTGATGAAATAGATTGATGATATAAAGCCCAATGTATGATATAGAGATTTGACAGTATAGTTGGATATACATAGAGTCATAAACAGCTGTATAAATATTATAAGCACTTCAAGTAAAGTGCAAATTTATTCTAAGCACTTCAGGTAAAGTACAAATTTCATTAATGGTATACTTCGGTAAGTATACCAAAGCACTTCGGTGCTAAGCACTCCTGGTAGAGTGCAATAATACACTATACTCAAGTAAGTATAGGGGATGACTCGTGTACATAGAATCTCTTAATTTGAAACATTGGGCTAAATAAAAAAAAACAGGAAGATAAGCTTGAAAGCTTGCAGATAGAAATAGAAAAAGGTACTGGTAAGCATTAAAAGCTTACAGATGGAAATGGCAACGGTATTGGTAAGATCTAATCTTATCACTTTAATATACATATATGTTATTACATATTTATTTATGTTAACGAGCATGTAATGGTAAGGTGATCATATGCACTGTTAATTTTTAATATTGATTTTGATATTATGACAATTGCACTTGAATTCGAATTATTGCCTCACTAAGTAAATACTTAGCGTGTGACTGTTTCATGCGTAGGAAAAGTGGATCGTTGGAGTAAGGAGCACTAGTGGACATTATCTGTCAAGAACAGGTACATCAGTATCAGTAATATAATATTTGAGGTTATTTGATATTCACTAGTTGGCTTGTTTATTAAAAGGTTATGCGAGCTTTGATATAAATTGTATTTTATCTGAAATCTAGATGAATTTTGAATCAGGCAATTTTTGGGCAGTTTCACTAATTATATAAAGTTAACTTAAATTAATAAGTTGCTGCCTGAAATTAAATTTGATTTGAAGACGAAAATATAAAGTTTTGACTTTACGTGATTAATTAGATTTTTAAATAAAAGTTAAATTGTAATATTTTCCTTTATAAAACAAATTTTTACCGAATATAAATATGTTACGGTTCTACAAATGTTTTGTGACATCTCGGTTTCATATTCAATGATGGAGACGGGAAGGGGTGTTACAGATAATGAATCTGGGAATTAGGTAACATTTTCAAGTATATTTGTCATTAAATTTTATGTATTTATTTAAATTCAATCTGATACGTAGTTATAATTGTATACTGTACAGATTTTATGGATACCGTAGTCGGATCCAGAAGTCCACGAGTGCCTCATAAAATTTTTAAAAAGACACGAGGCTTGTTTGGACGACTACTGTACCACTTATCTGTTACGCTGTAGTTGAGTGGCGATCATGTCCTATGGAAGTTTGGTTGTATCCAACGAATTCCTATGGCCCCTTCAAATTTGGACGAGTTACACAAGCTTACTCGACAAGGGAAGCCCGAGGTAATCTGTTTTTATTTAATCTTTTAAAAATTTGAACGTAATTGACATCTAAAAAGAGCTCTAAAACTTTTATATTGTCTGATAGGTTGATTGGGTGGTTAAGTATATAGATTATATCACTCATTGAAGGTACAACGTAGATCCGGAATATCAACCCTACCGTGACTACTGCATGTTTGAGATGATGGTCAGTTCGAATTACGAGGCATAGTTTAGGATGAATGGCAAACCATTTATTTTGACTTCAGAGGAATGAGCCGTCGTCTATCAGCGTACGCAACGTAACTGCCCATCGGCTCAGTGTACGAGAAGAGCACGAAACACCTATGGCGATACGACATCATCTACGATAAGGCATGCTAATGCCTCATCTGCACCAGAACCATCATTATCTACGGTACCAACCTTCAACCACAATATGCATTCATCATTTCATCCGCCTCCGAGTCTGACCGAAAGTTTTTTCACGTATTTTGTGTCGGACCCATATGGTCTATTTTCGGCGATAATTAGTGAGACGTCGGGCGTTCTTCTAGCCTACCTTCTATTGATGCAGTTTTCGTCGGTGGCAACCGACTTTAGAAGCGGGTTTGCCCATCAAACGACACTGTACTCACTTTTCTTCACCGGTGGGCTCGTTAGAACGAGTGGTATTGTTGGATCTAAAACTGGGATGATGATGATGACAAGCCACCAGTTGCTCCCCTTCGTGCCCGACGCAATCCCAATCGACCTCGTTGTCCACTGTAGTGTGGTACGGGTGGACATAGGCATCATTAGTTCTATTTATTGTATATGAAACTATTGAACCCTATTGTAATATATTTCATTAATATATAAATTTTTTCGTAATTACCTTGTATTTAGATATTTTTTTAAGTTGTAATGATATTTGCTTTTTAAATTCGTAATATATTGTTGTTTTTGGTAAATTTTAATTCTAAGACCACATAACAGTTTAAATTTTTGTTAGTTGTTTTGAATTTAAACAGGTTAAACCTATACTAACACGTGTCCCAATGTTCGACTGAACTCGCGTTTAGATAAACACGAGTTCAATTCAATTTCTGTCAGAACTCACGTCTAGATGAACGCGAGTTCAATTAATTTTTTGTCATAACTCGGGTCTAGATGAACGCGAGTTTGCACTTTAAATACCACATTTGTGGAAAAAGAAATTCAAATGTATAGGTGGATGTTTCGATTCTATTGTAGCTACTCATAGCAACAAACGACGTATCAAAAAAATTATTTTGCAAAGAGATTTCCCGAATATTGTGGTTTATTGGTATATGTAGTTGTATTTATATGATGAGTTCATGCTTTTGGTGGGATAGTAGCTTTTGTGAGATGGGTGTTTCATGTTTTTGTTCAAGAGAAACGACAAATCACAATATCCGAGAACGCGTGTTCTTTTTAAATTGCCCGCATACTTCTTAGCTTTTGTTTGAGGCCTGCGGGTAACTTATTCGTACGTCTTCTTCGTGGAAGGTACCTGAAGAACACTGTATGTAACCGTAGTCAAAGCCCTTACCATTATATATAATAATTGCTCTAAGGAGCACGAAATTAATAAAGCTTTGGTGTAATCAACCGGTTACACCTACTCATAGGTTACCGGTTACAATACCTAGTGGGTTATAGCTTTTGGTGGGTTGCCGGTTACAAGAAATTAGTTATTTTATTTTGTTGTTTGTAAGGGTGTTATATAAGTTCATTTGTGAAATGTATTTTTTTTGCTTTGTCATAATTTAAAATTATGGCTCGATTGTAAGTTTAGTTAACATTTCTGAACAAATAAATGAAACTGGCAAAAGAACCCATGAACACGTTATTGAACACGTTGATGAGCTTCATTAAATAAAAGATATAAATATTTTTTGCAATCCGAAATGTGTATCACGATTAAATAAGTGATCTAAATTGTTCTTCATGACAATTTTTGTGGTTGCCTTTTATTTTGCAACTCTATAAGTAGCCCATATTCTTCAAGAACTCACCATCTACAATGGTTGGAAGCGTAGATGATTTCTCATCTATGGACAGACAGTTAAGCGATGTTACTGTTGATAATGGTGGTAAATTAGAAGTTAGAATGATATTCCCGACAAAGAAACTCGTGGAGGACGTAATTAAGAACTACAACAGACGCCGCACGGTTGTATCGATAGTGAATTGAACGAATTCAAACAACCATATTGTAGAATATGTCCAAAAAACCAAAGATCTAAGTAGAGGATCCGTGTATCACGAATGAAGAGGTTGAACAACGCGTGGCAGATAGTCAGATACGACGAACCTTATACATGTTAGTTATTGCAATGTAATTGGATGTTTCTGTGGTTTTTGCTTGTAGACTCGATAATCCATGTTGAAATCAACTCAAATAAAGCATCTTTGGTGATTTTGTCGTTGAAAGATGTATAGTTGTAAGTTCTACCGAAGAAAACGATAGCATAAAATTGGGCAAACATAAGTAATTTTTTGGTACGAAATGGTAGCAGAAAACTGGGCCATAACTACGAGTGTCAAGAACCTTGCAAAGCTAGCCGAACTCACGTTTGGTAAAACGCGAGTTCCACTGACATGTCAGAAATCCTGCAAAGTTGGTCAAACTCGCATTTGGTTAACCACGAGTTCATCTTATGTGTCAAAAATCCTGCAAAGTTGGCTGAAACTCGCGTTTGGTTAACCGCGAGTTTAACTGACGTGTTAGACATCTCTGACAGACGTCGCTCAAATGTCACATCAAGCTAATTCGGTCGTACATAAAATCCTTGTTAAATAGAGAAAAATATAATATCAGCCAGAAAATTTTTTATTTGAAGAAGATTGACAGGTTTTTCCTTTAAACAATGGTAGAAAGAGTGGCTGCTCTAATATACTACAATGGTGAGATGATTTCTAATACCAAACTCGGTGTCGTATTCCAGTTCTCCAACACTGTTACGTTACAAATTTGAGGGGTGTAATGTATAAAAGGCTTAAGAGAACAATATCGAGGAAGGTTCCAAATGCTTCCGGGATAGAATTACATTCACTAAGGTATCGACTACCGTCTTCGTTAGATTTATTATATTTCATAATATTCGATGTTATGGACGATTTTGGTGTAGAAATAATGATCGAAACCCATACCCATTATTCCATGGGATGGTCTATAGAGCTCTTTGTAACATTTTTAGAACGAAATGCCAGAGGCCATATTGTGGTTCCAAATTGGCTACGAGCAAATCTTGACTTTGACCCAAATGCTCATAGTCCAAGAGCAAGTTTGCGATAAGGCTTCAACTTACTAAATACGAGCGATGAGCAGGCTTCACTGTCTTCTACATCAAGGCTAAGACATTTTTGCGTGGCCAGGTTTGACTTTGACCTGAACATGCCACTAACCTAAAACTCAATGAACAATCCATACAGTGCGGGTGTATGGCCATCATTATCTACGGGGCTGTCCTACCGTGAAGAGTTTAACCCGTTCAATGATTTCTCAACTGGACGTCACTCAACTTATATCCCTAGTAAGACAAACATAGATGATTTCTCAGTCGAACGGTACTCAATTTATATCCTTGGTGGGGCAAACATAGGTAATTTCTCATCAATAGAGAGACATTTACGCACTAGTGTTGTCGTCATAGATATTGGATATAGGCCTTACGGAGAAAGATACAGGGAAAGAACCTGTCGAAGTTGTTGTCACGCGCAACTTTACTGCAGCAAGCAGTAGGTTAGCGTATTACGAACCACCACCGCACTTTACAACAGTGGATATAGATGGATTCTACGCTATAGAATTTCTAAAATTCCCATTTTTAGAGCAGTGTAACGAATGAAATGAGAGCAAACAGTATCTTGGAATGGTCTTCAAGACTAAAAAACTGGCAGAGGCAGCTATTAAGCATTACAACATACGTCACTTAGTTACGTCCACCATGAGAAAATTGAAACGGACAAATATGTTGCTGAATACCCCTACAAGTACGAGGGATGTAACTAGAGGGTCCATGTATCACGATTGAAGAGGCTGAACAATTTGTGGAAGATAATCAGATACGACAGACCTCATACATGCTCTGTGAAAAGCCTGAGTCAAGATCATCCTAACTTGGATGTACACGTGCTTTGTGATCATATCTTTCCACTCGTAAAAGCAAATCCATGCATATCTGTGTCGGTATGTATAGCTTCGATTAAATCTCAATTCACGTACACGGTTAAATACGATAAGGCATGGTTTGCAAGATATCATGTCATCCAACAACTGTATGGGTAGTAGAATAAACATACAATAAGTTACGAACGTAGCTAAAGATGATGCAGAAATACAACCCATAAATAGTTGTGCAACTAAAGATAATGCCGTCATACTACAATGATCGTGTAGGACCTGGGGAATGCCAAATTTTTTTAGATATTTTCACAAATTGTTAAGGCTTTTAGCCACTATAAGCCGATGTTGTATATTGACAATACATTCTTGTATAGTAGATACACCTAGATCTTACTAGCGGTAGTTACACAAGACGATAACATAAAATGCATTCTGGTCGCGTTCGTGGACATTTTTTCTCACCAACTTAAGCATACATATCTTAGTTGGGTTCTATGAGAAAAGAATGAAGGGATATGTATTATTTCAGACAGAGGCGCAAGGATATATGGATCAATCGAGCGTTTGGGCCCATCTTAGGAACCTTCATATATTCATTACAGGTACTGTCTGCGACACATTACTGCCAAGTACTACCAGAGATATAAGAATGATGATGAGCGTATAATGGTTCTTCGCATGGGTACGCCTTCCACTATTAAAATTATTAATGAACATGGCTTTTATTATTATTTCTCATTAACTATTCTGTCTTTTATTGAATAGGCAAAGCACAACGAGCTTAAGAGTTTGAAGAGCTGCTAGAGTTGTGAGTAAGAAATTTAACTAGATATAATTATCTTGTTGATATCCTGAGGGGGATATGGATGTGATATTATGATAGGGGTCGTCGATATGGTCACATGACAACGAACTCGGCTGAGGCGATCAATTCATTTCTAAAGGGAACGCGTCATTTACCTATCACATCCGTTGTCAAAGTGACATATTATCGATTGGCTACCCTTTTTGCAACCTTCAAAAAACAAGCAACGAACTGGATGGAAGGTGGCCACAAGTTCTATCCAGATATTCAGAAAAAACAAGCAACGAACGCGATGGGTGCGATATGTTTTTCTCGTCACAAACATCGCTTTCGGGTTACTGAATATTCGTGGCCACTTGAAGGAATACTGCAGAACAATTATGTTGTTAATCTACGCCAAAAAACATACGATTGCGGACATTTCTAGACATTCAAGTGCTCGTGTCCGCACGTCTTTGCTACATGTGCATCCATTCATTTCGACACAATAATACTCGTTGATCTGGTATACCGACTTAAAACTGTATTCAAGGTATACTAATATGAGTTTCTTCCAATAAAAAATGAACGTGATCATGACGTAGTTAACGATGAACCTACCAGATTCTTCCTTACGGTGCATGAAAAAAGGTCTCCCGCATTCAATGAGGATTCATTGTGCTGAGAATATGGTTCCATGAGAACAGACATGGCAACATAGGCTCTGTACTAAATGTAGGAACCATGGACACGACAGGAGAAAATGTCCTCTTAGGACAAGCCCTCGAATAAACTAATTGTACTTCTAATTGTATTGTTTTATTTCTAAATATCATAAACAATCTTCCAAGCTGTATTTTATAGTTTCCATAGCATTTTTAACATATTTTTTACACCATTTCAGATGCTTTATAGGGGCCGATTTATGGACCATTTTAAATATATATTCACGTACTACGACGTAAAAGTTAAATAATAAAAAAAGATCCCACAAAATACACCAAAATCTACTTAAACATGCCGATCGACCCTTGATACCATGTTTTTCATGCAAACGGACAAGGCGACATAACGTTTTTAAATTAATTTTTACACTCGTCCGGCTACCTTATATTGACTGATTTCTAGACCATTATAAAAATTTATCCTCGTATTAGGACGTAAAAGTTAAATAACTAGCAAAAACATCCCCCAACATACCCCCAAACCCACTTAAATATGCCTATCGATCCCTGTTTCCATGTTCTTCATGCATAGAAACATGGCAACATAGTGTTTTAACGCAATTTTTACACCAGTTTGGATGCTTTATACCGGATGATTTTTTGCACCATTTCAAGAGATGTTTCACTAATACAACGTTGAAGTTCAAAATAAAAAAATTACCCCACAAACCGTGTAAATTCACCAGAAATATGTTTATCGAGCCTTGTTCTAACAAAAAGAATAAATAGAACTCGCGCCCCACCAACCGCGAGTTCTATCCGGATTACGTGATAAATTCGCGTCGTATCATCTCAACTTCTCGCAAAACTCAAGTCCTGCTAAGCACTAGTTCTTTTAACAGTTTAAAAAAATAGGCCAACGGATAAGTGGCGCCACATCATACTGAAACTCGCGTCTGTCTAAGCGCGAGTTCTAAAAACGCGTTTTACAGACCACGAGTTTTTATTACGTGGACCGAAAAAGGGGTATTTTTCCAAATGTTGTTCAAAGGGGGGTATATTTCCAATTATAATCCCAAAAGGGAATATTAAACCAACAATACCCAAAAAATGGCTCCAACGTATTACTGAATAATCATTTTGATTTCTATTTTTTTAAAGTAATTTAACATTTAAGGTTTTATTTTAGGTCAAAATGCCTCATCTTCAGATAAAATTTGTTAATCAATAACGGTAAATAGTTTGAAATGATGTGACAAACATACATGCAGTGCAAGTTGACATTGCAATGTCATATAAACAAAAGGTGTTGACTTTAAAGAATATCACATTAATCAAAAAATAAATTTATAAAATTATTTAATAAAATTATTTTTGGGGCTAACGTGTCATTTTGTCAAGTCATTTTAAGATGTTTACCGTTAGTTGATTAAAAGTTTTCATCTGTAAATGGATAATTTTGACCTAAAATAAAACATTAAACATTAAATTATATAAAAAATATGAGTTTAAATGACTATTTAATCAAACGATAAAGATATTCTTTTAGGTTTATGCCTACTATATTTTAAAGAAAAATAAACGAAGTATAGTTTAAAATATAAATACAAGGACTTATATGAGTAAGAAGTGGAGGCATAAAGTTAAAAGATACCCCAACGTTTGACTGAATAGTCACTTTGACCCATATTTTTTGGGGAGCAATTCAACTATCAACGGTTCATTTTGGGTCAAAATGGCCATTCTACGGGTGAAAATTGTTAGAAAATTAATGGTAAACAGTTTGAATGACTTGACAGAATGATAAGTCAGCAGAAAAAATATTTTATATTTTATATAACTTTATAAATTATTTTTTGACTGATGTAACGTTTTTTCAAGTTGACACATTTGTCTATATGATACCGCCGTATCAGTTTGCACTGTCATATAGGTTTGTTACGTCATTTGAAGCCATTCACCGTCAGTTGACTAACAGTTTTAATCCTCATAAGGGCCATTTTGACCCAAAATAAAATGTTGAGGGTTGAATTGTTGTAAAAAAACAAAAAAAACAAAGCAATTATTCAATCCAACGTTGAAGACACTTTTGGCTTTAGACCAAAAGTGGAGGATGTTATTTTTAGATGGACATGATTTGAGTAAGTTGTTTTGTGCGGGGTATGAAATTTTCATTTAAGACTAAAAATATATTTTCCTTTGATAAAACTAAAGATATAATTGTTTTTTTAGCATTATATTTTTCCTACAATTACTGCACATTTATATATTACAAATAGGAGAGAGCGTCGCAACACTTTTTTGCTTTTGTCCCCTTAGCAGATAGTCGGGTATCAGTTTTAGTATTGATTATCGATCATCGAGTTTAATATTTTATTATTTTTTATATTTTTAACAATAATCTCTATTTTGTGGCGTGTTTTTTTCTCTGCATTTGTGACACGCCTTTTTATATTTTTGTGGTTTTATTTTATCTGTCATTTTGGCATGATTTCAGCATACCGTAGCGGTTGTTTGGTGCTTGCACCAAGATTTTAACGTCGCTCATTTCTAATTATGATTTTGTCGGTGGTCATAGAAAGTTAGATCCCCACTCGGATGATGATTGTTTGCCGATATAATCAGTCCCGAGTAGTGAAATATTTTTGCCTGATAGTTTTGGTCGCTCACCACTCCTTCTTCACCCATTATGCGTCTCGATTGGATAAAGATAATGAGTTTCGAGAAGGCTTCTGAATTTTGATGGTATGCTATTATCTATGGAAGTATCCACTTTTCTTGCACTTTTGGGTTTGTACGAAATTTTGGTGGATTAGCCTCTATTATTCTCCCTCCTAAATGCGTTGTAATTGTGATATTTTCTATAAATTTTTTTAATAAAAATTCAGTGGTCATTGTCAAATATATATATATAATTGATTTTATCAAGATATCATATTAATAATGTATATTTTTATATGTAATGTTTGATATTTTTATATTATCATCTGTATTTAATATATTAATTAATTTAAATCATTTGAACTCTTAAATATTGTTTAAAGATTTTACTTAGGGGTAGTCATGGGTTGGATTGAGATAAGTTTTAGGTCGATCCACACCGAACTCAAAAATTAAAAGCTTTCACCCAAACTCGACATATCGTTTGATGATGTTTTACTTGATCCAAAATTGGCCCAGTTTTGGGGATAAAAACCCTTCTTTAACTCAAAACACATAAAAACTTGTTTTTATTCGATAAAATATGAAAACAATTGAAAAATATACAGAGAGTGACATTGCAACAATTATTCTTAAACATATAGGGGAGAATATACACTATTGTCTTGAAACGGGTCAAATATTTTCATTCTAAAACCGAACTCAACCCGACATAATTTTATTCTTCACAAAACCTCGACCCAAACTTGATTTTTTTTTTAAAAACTCGACCTTAAAAAGTCGAATTATATCAAAACTCATAAAATTCAGATAGTTTATCCATCATAATCTTACTTGAGGATTTAATATTTCATCCCATCAAGATCCACTGATTGACTGAGATGCTCATATTACTCTCATCTTATTTACCTTAAAAATATAATACATCTCTATTTAATAAAAAAAATTATCATCCCATTTAACAAGTGATTAATGTAATGTTAGATATTGTAGATTAAAATAAAAATACGAGTACATAAAATTTATGCTTAACTATAAAATAGATGCTCAAACTTTGTCACTTTTTTACAATATGTGCCTAAACTATTTTTTTGTTAGAACATGTGTCTAACGTTTTATTTTTGCCCATTTTAAAGTCAACTTGTCAAAAAAAACCATCACCCAATTATAGCTTGACACGTGAATTTTATTTTTATTTTAAAAAAACTGAAAATAAAATAAAATAAATTAAAAATATTCCAAAATTTTAAAAAATTACAAAACAATCTAAAATCCCTAAAACCCCAGACCTAAATCCCTAAATTGGCGTAATTGTCGTCACCGATAGCCTTATCGAACCTCACCACCGTCGTTGTTGGAGTCCCCTGCCCATTTTTTTAACCACCCATAGCCGGTAATTGGCGGGAAGTGCGTCAATCGTACGATGAACGCGAAGGGCTCCAACCGTTCGATATTCGATTGGCACGCCTCCCGCCGATTACCAGCGATGGGTTGTTGGAAGAAATGGGCGCGAATTTGGAATTTGGTGGTAGTGAGGTCCGACGAGGCTATCGACGACGACAATAACACCAATTTTGGAATTTGGATGTTTGGATTCGGGATTGTTTTAAAAATTTTGAGAAGTTCCAAATTTTTTAAAATTTTTTCTTTTTTTTCATTTAAAAAAATTAATAAAATAAAATAAAAAACACGTGTTAAATTATGATTGCGTGTTAAATTTTTTAACGACGTTACCTTAAAACAATAACGAAATAAAATTTTAGGCACATATTTCAGACAAAAAATAATTTAGACATAAATTATAAAAAATGGCAAAGTTTGGGCATCTATTTTATAGTTGGAAAAAACTTTGATAAAGTTTACACGTGCCTTTTAGTTTTAGGGGTTAGAGTTTTAGTTTAGGGTTTAAGGTTTAGGGGTTTATGTTGTAGAGTTTATAATTTAATGTTAGTGTTTAGAATTTAGGGTTTAGTGTTTAGAGTGTGAGGTTTAGTTTTTTAGAATTAGGGTTAGAAATTTAAGATTTAAGTTTTATAGTGTAAATACACAAGCTTGTGTAAAATTAATTTTACACGGCCTGTGTATCAAAGTTTTACCCTATATAATTAAGCCTAAAATTTATACTAACCTAAAATTATACAACGGCGACACGTGCATACTTTAATATCCTTATTCATTTTTTTCCTTTTTAACTCCATTTGTTTCTCCTTGTTTAGTTCCCAAATCCCAAAGCCTCAAACCCTAACCCTAATAATCCATTCGGACCTTGACTAAAGCCATCGTCTCTCTTCCTCCTTGTTTTGGTAAGTAATTTCCCTGGAACATCCCTATTATTTTTTGTTTTGATCAATGTTCAAACTTATTGTTCCAAAAGAAAAAAAAGATTCAGCGAACAATCGCGCTGTCTAATGATTACGATTTCTTGATTGACTGCCGATAGAGTTTTAAATTTGTTTAGTTCGATTTTGGTTTCTTTATGATTTCTTGCTCCTCCTTCAGGTATCTTTGCTTGTATCATCGTTCAAAATCTTTCTTCAACTCTTTCACCAATAATGCAGCCTCCTTTACCAGTGCCGCAAGGAGCCTTGCCGAGTTCCACAAGCTTTTCTTGTTCTCCAAATCCTCAGTTGGCTCAGAATGCTCAAAACCAACCATCTAAATCTGTAAGACAATGATAAAAGTACGGAATTTTAATTTCGCTTCGTTGTACTCAGCTTTGGTTTTTGAAAATTGCAATGCTCATTAGTTTTTGACCTACAGCTGGTAGGACTTTCAGTAAGTTTGAATTGATTGTAGCATTTTTAGGAAGCTTTGCGGTGTCAATAATAGTTGTATTTGTGTGGAGGCCGGAGGGGGATACAACGGTAGGCATGAAAAATAATATAAAATACATAATTTAATTCTACAAGATTAATACTTTTGAAGAGTGAGGAGGGGGTATATATAACTTTGAATTTATCGGAATTTAAAATATTATAGGAAATTGAGAAATTTTGTGCTTGGGCAAGGGAGGGGGCCGTGTATTTGTTTAAAGCTTTTGTTTTTACAAATGTTCCCGACTGTATACTGGGTACCTATAACATCCTTAAAAGCGAACACGTGGACTATGTTACAGCTCAACAGACAATCTTGATGGTGTCTTAGTTAAACAGTATGCCTCAATTTTAAGCTCTATCCGACTATCCGTTGTCATCAGATTTTTTGAATGGAGTCTGAATGCAGTTATTGCCATAGTTGATATTAGTTCATTACTTCCTAACATGGTTACTGTCCGGCTTTTGCGGTTCCATGCAATCTCTTTCAATCGTGTTCTCAATTTAGCACTCCACTGCTTGTAGAATGATGTCTAGCAATTGCTTATGCATATGTGTAATGGATTTGATATGGAGTTTTTTGAGAGCCATCGTCTTGCAAGTTGAACTTTTTTGCTGATTGCAGGATACACCAGCCACAGGTGCACAAGCAGCTACTGTATCAATTGCATTAACTGTTTCTCAGCCTGGCCCATTGCCGGTCCATAACTCTTCAGATTTTTCAATGAATGCATCTACCACTCCCAATTTTGCCCCTGTAACTTCATGGAATCCTGCCACCCCATCTTTCCCCATGTCTAGTGGATCTTTTGGAACTTCAGGGGCACCAGCACACCCTGGGTTAGTTCCATCTTTTCAGATGATTACTGCCTCTGCTGCTGCGGATTCTCCCTCTTCTGCAGTTCCCAGACCCAATGCTACCATTTCATTAAATCCAGCTGTTCAGCAACAAGCATACCCTGCCTATACATCCTTACCTCCAATGGTTTCTTCCCCTCAGGGATTTTGGATGCAACATCCTCCAATGGGTGGCTTTCCCAGTCCTCCGTTCGTGCCTTACCCTACTATTTATCCTGGACCCTTTCCTTCAACGTCAAATGGTATGCCTCTTCCTGTACCATCATCTGATTCTCAACCTCCTGGTGTTAGACCTCTGGGAATGAGTCCATTTGCACCATCCACAGCTGCTCCTACTAACCAGCCATTGGCAATCCAGACTGGATTACCTCAAGGAATTGGTATGCTCAGGGTTTCCATGCTAGATTACTGATCAACTAACAATGTAAGAACTGTTTAACCTTCATAAATGCACCATGAAGTTAATTTTGTCTTCATTCGTATTTCATGGGGTTCTGCAGATAATAGGAAACTTGTTCATGATGTTGGCACCAAAGCTGAGACTGCTGTCAATGAACAATCTGACGTCTGGACCGCCCACAAGACTGACACTGGGGTTGTTTATTACTATAATGCATTAACAGGAAATTCAACTTATGAAAAACCTGCTGGATTTAAAGGGCAGGTACATGTGGATAAGCATGCATATGGGTTCTATTAGTAACTTTATTGGGGTGCACCATTTTATGTTATTGCAAGTATTTAAATTGACTAATGCCATTTTCAACAAATTTCCCAAATACTGACATTAGAATTCTTTTACCGATGCTATAGGAAATTAGATTTACCATAAAACAGCCTGAGAATATTGGAGTATCAAACACTAATCATATGATGCTTTGTTAGTTAATCCAAAGATTCCACATTGTTTAAGTGGTATAAAACTACACAGATATGCATATTCGCATGCGTGTACCTGTGGAGAATATATGATATTTTTTCTGGCTCTCCACTATAGCTATATTGAAGTCGTAAATCAGTTTCCATGGTTCTTGTGCATAGAAAATTTTCTATAACCATTTTGTCCTGGCATCTGTATTTTCCGATGGCTTCTCAGATGCTAATTCAAATTAATGTTAACTTCTTTTTCCTTTTATGCGCAGCCTGATCAAGTTACTGTGCAGCCAACTCCAGTTTCTGTGTAAGTTCTTTACTTTTACCTCCAAAAGTTGCTATGTGGCCTATCTCAGCAGTCAGTACTGTAATATTGACATTGCTGAATGGGGTATACTGTTAATTACTTTGTTGTTAGGGGCGAAATGAACCCTCAATTACCTTCAGAGCACCATAAAAATGCAAAATAATAAATAAAAAACATCAAAATATTCTTTTATTTACTGTTTTATTGTTAGATAATTTTGTAAATATTTCCTAAAAAAGAGTGTAAAATTGGAAATATGAGAAGTTATATTTTAATTTTTTTCTTAGAAATTGTTTGAAATATTCTCCAAGATAAGTTTCATTTTATATTCAGTATTCTTTTGAAATTTAAGAGAATAATATGTTATTCTGGAATTCTTTTGAAATATTAATAATCAGTGTTTCCAATTTGAGCATTATCGTATAATTTTTTTTATAATTATTATACACTATATAGCAGCCTTTCCTTTGTGCTTTGGATATCATTTTGCTGTCTTGAGAAAGTGTTTTCTTTGTAGATTTTCATCTTAAATGTCATGTCTCTTTTTTACAGGGAGCAATTGGGAGGAACAGATTGGGCACTAGTTACCACAAATGATGGCAAAAAATACTACTACAACAGCAAAACCAAGGTAGTGTGTCTAGTTTAATATATCTAGCCTGTTTTACTCTAAATGGGCTTGTTTAACTGATTTGTTTGTGCGAAAAAAAATCTTGTTAATAGAACAATGGCATTTTCTTCTGCCATGTATATTTTTTCTATGCACTCCTAAGTTGGTAGAAAACACATTGACTCGCAGGATATGAATGAGTTGTGTCTGGAATTAATTGGGTTAGAAGTGAAACTATAACGGATATTGTTAGTTGGAATTGGGGTCGGGTGTAACTGTTGAAGAGTGACATGGGTATGGTTAATTTTTTTTCTAATTTTTTCTATATATTTGAAGAATCCTAGGAGGTCATATCCCATATTCATGTGTTGGACACTAACATTAGGCACAAGTACTTCACAAAAAATGAAGAGTTCGATCAACATTGATATTGGATTTTATGGTTTATGGTTATAACTAAGAGAGTTCCATCTGGGATTTTGATTTGCACTGGTCGGGCCTTGAGAATTAAAAAGTGGCTGCTACAAGGATTGTGGTTGTGTTAAAATTCGTGAAACAGAAGATCCAGGGCTACATTGATATAGTTGCTGTGAAATGCTCTGGAAAATGTTACTGGTTTACGTATTTAACTGTTCAAGAGAAAGAGCTAGTAGTAGTCTACTCTATGGCCACAATTGGGAAAAATAAGGTTCTATTCCTGAACCTTAAAAGAGAGAAGGAAAGAAAAATGTGCAATCAACAATGACAATTTCTTTAGGAACCTTGTCTAGTTGTTCAATCTATTTCTTAAATGTGATATGAAAGAAACACCAGTTCCTTAGCCTTTAATAAGAGGAACTCTATATGGATTAATTATTAATTGCTTTAACAGTAAAAAGCTTTACTTACTGAAGACAAAACATAATAACTAATGGAGTTGCCTTGTGTGTAAATTACCACATTCATCAAGTCTTATGCAATTTCAAATGAGCAGATAATGATGTTTATGTGGTGTATTCCTTTTACCTCTGTTTTGCATCTGATGACTTGTATCCCAGGTTTTACATTGTCTTCATGCTTATAAGCGTAGTTTTACAATCACCCTTTAGGGTTAGAGTGAACTTTCAAGGAAACAAATATTGAACATGGTTAACACGGTTATGCTCGTTGAACTTATTTATATTTCCTAGTTTTTGATATTTTCCCACTTTTCATTGTATTTTTATCTATCAGATTAGTAGCTGGCATATCCCTGGTGAAGTAACAGAGTTGAGAAAGAAACAAGATAGTGAAGTATCAAAGGAACATGCAGCACCAGTACCAACTACTGATGTAGTTGCTGAAAAAGGATCTACTCCAGTAAGTTTGAGTGCTCCTGCTCTTAACACAGGTGGCCGTGATTCCGTGCCTTTAAGAGCCTCAGTGGTGCCTGGTTCTTCATCTGCATTGGATTTAGTTAAGAAGAAGTTGCAAGACTCTGGAGTTCCTTCTTCCTCACCTGTTCCGGTTACGCCAGTAGCAGCAGCACAAGATTTAAATGGCTCAAAAACAGTTGATGTTAAGGGCGTGCAAAGCGAGAACAACAAAGATAAGCTAAAAGAGGCCAATGTGGATGGTAACATATCTGATTCCTCTTCAGATTCTGAGGATGCAGACACGGGGCCTTCTAAGGAAGAGTGTATTATGCAATTTAAGGTATCTATAGTGACATATTTTGTTGCATATTCTCAAATTCGGTTATCCTTGGTTTTATTACTGCGACTCAATCTTGTAGCTGGAATGAATTGTTTATCATGCTAGTGAAATTCACAGGAAATGCTCAAAGAACGGGGAGTTGCACCATTCTCAAAATGGGAAAAGGAACTTCCAAAGATTGTGTTTGATCCACGTTTCAAGGTTTGTTGAGGCTAAAGGTTATCTATTATTTCTCTTGGTAGTTATAGTGAACTTACCTGCTGTTGGAATTCCTTGAACGGTTATCATATGAATGTTGTTGAATGAGGAAAAAAGAATAAAACTAACCATTGAACTATATGTCAGTCTTAATTATGACTAAATGATGGCTTAAGTACGCAAATGAAGAGATCTTGCTTTTCTGTTAATAAGTAATTAACATATGCCTTCTCTTTGTTGCATACTCTTTTGAGTTGGTAACAAATTTTGTTTTTCTCTTTGATGTGCTTAATTATGTAGTTTTATTATTGAGTTTTAATTTCTAAAAGTGCATCCTGTTGCAGGCTATTCCAAGTCATTCTGCTAGGAGGTCCTTGTTTGAACACTATATTAAGACACGTGCTGAAGAGGAACGCAGAGAAAAACGAGCAGCTCAAAAGGCTCAATTAGAAGGATTTAAGAAGTTGCTGGATGAAGCATCAGAGGTTTCTTTAATTGTCCAAAATTCAATGTCATTTTTTTTGTTAAAACCTGTTGAAAATCTTTACTTTAAATTGTTGAACTGTAGATTTTTACTAGCTGATTTTTTAATCTACAGGATATTGATCATGACACCAATTATCAGTCTTTCAAAAGAAATTGGGGGAGGGATCCACGATTTGAGGCTTTGGACCGTAAGGATCGGGAGCTTCTATTAAATGAAAGGTAATTTTACTAGGATAGAATATATCATTATTTTTCTTTACTGTGTGATCTTTATGGTTTTTGCAGAAGTTTGGGTTTTTCTCTCTTTATTTTGTGCTGCGTTACCTGGTTGTACCATAACATGTTCTGGTTAATTGGTTATTTGGTTATAGTAGCCAAGATGCACCTACAATTGCATAATGCTCAAAGAAATTAGTGCTTGGGTCTTCATGAGTTTTTTAATGCATTATAGGCTTTAGTTGTTAAAATTTTTTATTTCACCATATAAAACTGTCTATGGCACCAATGTGACAGAGCTACACGGCTATTCCTCTAAGACATCATTGAAAACCTTTTAGCCTTTTTTTCTCTACTATTAGCTTCTATTTTTTTGTTTCTTTGATGTTAGAGTACAACATTTTTTTTCTTTCTTTTACTTTGTCCATTTTGTGTAGCAGTAAGATAAATGTCCTAGTCATATCTGTTGCTCATATTCTGTTTATTGTGTTGATCTTTCCCGTGCATCATGTGTTGTGCTATTATAATTGCATATGATATGATTTGATTCCAATACTTGTTTAAATTTATGTTGAACTTGTTCGGTTGTCGCTAGACACAGTAGGTGTTCTAATGATAACATTGAAAGCAACATTTGCCAGCAGGTAGTAGGCTAGAGACCAGGTTCTAAGATTCAATTTGGGTGTGTCCTTTAGCTCTTTATCTCTTTTGGTTTGAACGGTAAATGCCTAATTTTTTCCCTGTACTTCTATCAAACTGGGTCTCTGCTTCTGCCTCAGGGTTCTTCTGTTGAAGAGGGCTGCTGAAGAAAAGGCTCGAGCTATACGTGCTGCTGCTGCTTCTAGTTTTAAGTCCTTGCTTAAAGAGAAAGGAAATATCAATGTTAATTCCCGTTGGTCCAGGGTATGAGAAATTTCATATAGGACATTTGGTTATTGTTTTTTACTTACCTTATGGAGAGAGTATGTTCCTCAACATTAGGCATCTTGCATATCTTTTTCCTTATCAATGGGAATTTATTAGTAGATCGTTCTTTTTTTTGAGAGGTTTAGCATCTTCATTGGGTTGCTCATGTTTGCGAGTCTGCAAGCATGTAAAAGCTTTTACAAAGTATTGGTTCTAATTATCTTTAATGAATATGATGGAAAATATGGCCCATTTTCTTACCTTTTCTTTTTGTTGTTTCAGGTGAAGGATAGCTTGAGGGATGATCCTAGGTATAAATCTGTTAAGCACGAGGATCGAGAGGTTTTGTTTATTGAGTACATATCTGAACTCAGAGCTGTAGAAGAGAAAGCAGAGCTAAAGGAGAAAGTGAGAAAGGAGGAGGAGGTGTATATTCTCTCTCTCTCCCTCTCCCTCTCTAATCTCTATCTTTCCCTGCATAAACAAACTAGTATTGTATGTTTGTTCTGATGTTATTGATTGTTTGCTAAACTTATTTGTAATCTCACAACCCATTGATTCTTGTTACATCAGAACTTTTCTGCCATTTTCTGACAAATTTGGTTCATCTTCTTCGTAGATGTTTTATGTATAATGGTGTGATTGATAAAATATTGAGAGTATGGCTTGGAAATTTCTTAGAAGAGACTATTTGCCTAGGATCTTTACATTATAATATATCAAATTTCTTTCAGCTAAAAATTTGATAAAATTGACTTGCTACTAAGGTTATTTTTAGTGGCGGTTTTATGCCCATGCTTGTGTGAAAAGATGTACAAGGCAGTGACATTTCATAATTCCACGAGACACATGTCCTTTACACTGGATGAAGGGAAAACAAACTCTCAATAGAGAACTTCCAACTATTGGTGGACCATTCCCAAGTTCCAGTTTTCTCCTCTTCCGAAATCTGTTGAGGCCTTTGCTACCTCCTCGTGATTTCCAATGACCATCAGATTTGCCTTTTTCCACTTCTGTAAATCTTTGTTCAGTTCTCTCAGCCACATCTTTCACAATTTATATTGATTTGTGACTCTACTCTCTCTTTCTTCCTGCATTTATGCATGCATAACCTCATGTTTTGGCTCTTTTAATGATGCTTACTTGTGTTTTGTTGTTATAGATTGTTTATTCGTATTTATTGTTGTACAATCTAGCAAGTGTTTTTCTTATATTTCATTAGTGAAAGAGAGTCTATTATATAGACTTTTACAGAGGTGTTTAACACCAAGTGGTTAACCTATAGGATAAGACTTTTATCCTTTACAAAGATCAAATTTAAAATTCAAACTACTAGTTAAGATAAAGTAAAGATAACATACAACTTCTACTCTATCTAAAACTCTTTACAACACACGGTTATGCATACTAACTAACACTTCCTCAAACTGTGTATATGTTGTATATACCCAGCTTGGATGTGAACTCATCAAAAATAACTCTTGGAAGTGCCTTAGTAAAGATGTCACTATCCGCTTCGTAGGAATATAGTTTAGCTGTAATACCACCATTTACTTTCTCATAGATAAAGTGCCTATCTATTTCAATGTGTTTGGTTCACATGTTGCACCGATTCTTAGCAATACTCATTGCTGATTGGTCATGTCACTATAGATCTCGAACTCGCCTTTTCATCCAACTCTAGCTCTTTGAGAAGCCTCTTTATCCACATTCCTTCACATATTCCAAGAGCTAATGCTCTAAATTCTCGCCTCAAAGACTACTCCTGACACCACACCGCTTTTTTTGCTTCTCCAAGTAACCAAGTTGCCCCAAACATAAGCACAATATCCACTAACCGACCTTCTATCGCTGAGCTCTCCCGCCACCTTGAACTGTATACCTTCACACCGCTCGTCTGAATTTTCTTGAAAATTAGCCCAAAGACTGTGTGAATTTTAGGTACCTCGCACTCGTTAATCGCCTCCAAATGTTCTTCTCGAGGATCACTCATGTGTCGGCTTATAACACTCACCGAGTAGGCAATGTCCGCCTTGTTAGAGAAAGATAAATTAGTTTTCCAACTAACCGCTGATAGGATTCTTTGTCAACCGGGATTACCAGCTTTCCTCTTTTGTTGAACTTCAACCCCGGGTCCATGGGTGTCTCTACCGCTTGCATCCAAGCATCCCGGTTTACGTAAGAAGATCTAGGATGTACTTCCTTTGATTGATGACTAAACCTTCTCTTGACCTTCCTACTTCCATACCTTAAAATACCTTAGACTCCCAAGTCCTTTGTTTCAAATTCGTGGGCAAGAACAATCTTCAAATTCTCAATTTCGTACTATCATCATCCCCTCGTAATAATTATGTCATCAACATACACAATTAATAAGGTTATTTTACCAATTTGTTTAAACCTTTCTCGAACAGGTGTGATCACCCTGACTTTGTTTGAATCCATTCTTTACCATAGCCTTTGCAAACCTCTCAAACCAGGCCCTTGAGATTGTTTAAGTCCATACAAAGGATTTGTTGAGTTTGCACACACCGTATTTCTAGTGCTTTTACCTTCTAGGCCGTGTGGTATTTGCATATATACTTCCTCTTCGAGACTCCCATTGAGAAAGGCATTTTTGATGTCTAGTTGATGTAATTTCAAATCCTTGTTTACAGCTATGGACAAGAAGATTCTAATAGTATTCAATTTAGCCACCGGTGCAAAGGTTTCTTGATAATCCACCCCATAGGATTGTGTAAAACCTTTAGCCACCAGCCTTGCCTTATACCTTTCAATGCTCCCATCCGAGTTGTACTTGATAGTGAAAACCCACTTGCATCCAACAGCCCTCTTTCCTCCTCGTAGATCTCACAAACACCATGTCTCATTTTTCTCAAGTGCCCTTACTTCTTCCTCGATGCCTTTCTTCCATTTGGGATTCTTCAAGGCCTCCTCATGCTTTAGGAATCAGACACTCGCTTAGGTCAATCAGAAAGGCCTTAAAATTGGGCTGAAGTTTACCATAGGCAACAAATTTGTTAATTGGGTGCATAGTACATTTTCTTACTCCCTTTCTAATAGCAATAGGAAAGTCATCAAGGTCACTAGAATCTTGAGGAGGAATGTTACCTTCAATCTCGACAAAGAGCAGGATTTAAGCTCTGGTTCAAAGAAAGAACAGACTTGAGTCCGGTTCTTGACAAGTGCTAGGCTGGTTATTTACTTCATTGGGGCTCTTCTTCTCCCGGTATACACCTTAAATTGATCATCTGTTACCGTGAATGCACAGAGTAGGGGAAATTTGTGCCGCAGCCCTAGGTGCCGGGAAGAGGTGTTGTACAAGGACTTGGTGATTTGTTGGTATGAGGAGAGTGCATTTCATGGGCATAGTATTTTCTGCTCGTGGTTTCAGGATAGGATATGAAAGGAATGTCCGCAGAGGAGAAATGATGGAAGGTGAAGGAACAAAGGGCTGAAATTCCTCATTTTTCTCCCCAAGTTCACCCCGCAAAAATATGGTTTATCCTCAAAGAAAGTGACATCAAAAGAGACATAGGTCTTTTTAGAAATAGGAGAATAGCATTTGTAACCCTTTTGACTAGAGGAATATCCTATAAACACACACCTGATTGATTTAGGGTCCAACTTACTTCTATTTTTATCATGCACATGAACAAAAGTCAGGCAGCCAAATACCCTAAGAGGAATAATGATGAAAGTGGTTTAAAGTGAGGAAAATGTTTGAATAAGACTTCATGGTACCGCAAAACCCAAGGTTTTATTGGGCATTCTGTTGATAAGGTAGGTGGCGTAAGTAAGGCTTCCCCAAAGATATTTAGGTGCTTTGGCTGAAAAAAAGAAGAGACCTCGTAACCTCTAGTAGATGTCTGCTTTTTCTTTCTAAGAACATCATTTTGTTGTGGAGTATTGACACAGAAGTAAGATGGAAAATGCCTTTTTCCCCAAAAAACAACACCTAAGAGATTGACTAAGGTATTCACTCCCATTATCACTCCTCACAACCTTAATACGCTTGTCAAACCGATTTTCAATCATTTGATAGAAAGTTTTGAAAATTGACGAACTTCGCCTTTTCCCTCATTAAGAAAGTCCAAGTAGTCCTAGAATAGTCATCAATAAAGGTAATAAACCACCTAGACCTGCATGCTTTTTACCTTAGATGGACCCCAAATATCACTGTGGATTATAGAAAAAAAGGAGATGTGGGTGTAAATGAGGAAGGAGCATATGTTTGCCTAGTATGTTTAGCAATTTGACATACTTCACAATTAAAAGAATGAGGCTTTTTATTGCTAAATAACTTGGGAAACAATTTTGAAAGATACACAAAATTTGGATGTCCTAGCCTAAGATGCCACAACATAATATCATCGTGGTTACTTAAAGAAGAAGATGAAGTCTTAAAGCAACGTGAAATCAAGCAATCAAAGGTGGTAATTCATCAAGAATATAGAGACCATTGGATAGCCTAGCACCGCCAATCACCTTCTTCGAGCCCTGCTCTCAAATACACACCCATTAATTCCAAAGTGAGCATCACATTTAGTATCTTGAACTAACTTACTAACCGATAACAAGTTGTAGGCAAGATTAGGAACATATAGCACATGAGGCAAAACCAGTTTATCACCCACTTGAATAGCGCCACTTCCTTGTACTTGGGACAGAGACCCATCTCGCAACCTTGATGGAGGTTTTAGAGTTGCAATGGTTAAAGGTGCGAAATAGCTGAAGGTTGCCTCATCATATGGTCGAGGCACCAGAATCTATAATCCAGATAGAGGATTTGAAGTGGCCAAACAGAAATTCTACCTTCACTAGCCGATAAGGCAGCTTGTGGAAGATTTAGAGGTGAGATGGCCAAAAACTGTTGAAGGTAATTGTTCCCATTTAGTTTGTAGGATGTGATTGAGGAAAGAGAGGCATCCGAGATCCGAAATTCAGATGCACGAGAATTATTTTGGGAACTAATTTCTGATGTGGTGGTTTCAAAAAGGCCATGGAAATTAAGCAAAGGAGAAGACGACGAGAGAGATAGGATCGGCTCCTGCTCTGATACCATGTGAGAAACAGAGTTTTTCTCTGTTTTTTCTTATATTTCATTAGTGAAAGAGAGTCTATTATATAGACTTTTACAGAGGTGTTTAACACCAAGTGGTTAACCTATAGGATAAGACTTTTATCCTTTACAAAGATCAAATTTAAAATTCAAACTACTAGTTAAGATAAAGTAAAGATAACATACAACTTCTACTCTATCTAAAACTCTTTACAACACACGGTTATGCATACTAACTAACCCTTTTTGCAACTTTGGGCAATGTGAGAGCATAATTATGTCATTGTTAATCTCTTTTGATTTATTATTATTTGTTTCAATAGGAAATTCAATATTAAAAAGGACATCCGTGTATATATCTAAATGTGCCTGAAGTATTTGATATTTCGTTCCTTTTATTAATCATAATTACAGGAGAAACTGAAGGAAAGAGAGCGAGAGTTGCGGAAAAGGAAAGAGAGAGAAGAACAAGAAATGGAAAGGGTGCGACTAAAAGTTCGCAGGAAGGAAGCAGTTGCATCTTTTCAAGCTTTGCTTGTGGAAACAATTAAAGATCCACAGGTATAAACTTTTCCCTTACAATTTTTACTGGTGATACAATAATAAATAACTGTTGTTTTAAATTTGTTTATATTTGCATTGTATAACCATATCTTTAGTTTCATATGAGTTCTGTGGAAGTCACACTTGCTTTTGTTTCCTTGTTTTATAACGTTTTTATAAATTTCAAATTGTCAGCCATTTAAGCTGAATAAATAATTAAAATATATTCATTTTGAAGTTTGAATTTGCAAGACTGTTAAGCATTTATCCTTCAGGCTAGGTAGTATGTTCAACTTACTTGACCTGTATTGTTTTTGTAAATTAAAATATCTCATGCTGTAAGAAGTAAGTTTCCTAATTGTTATTTAATACAAAAGACAAAAGGTGTAAAAAAAGCAAGTTTCTTTAGAATACCTAGAAATATTGCATTAATTTGATGTTGAATGATTCAGGATTTTATCGAAGTTAAAGAGTAGGAAATCAAGCCTTTCCAACCATTGTTCATGTTTCTATTATGACTGCTAGACTAGAAAAATATCCACTAATTAGTGTTTTCAAGCTTCTAATATTTTTTGAGATCAAAAAACTGCCTGGTATTGGCTGAGCTGGAAATGGAAATCTGTCAAGCTGCTGATGTCTTTCTTTTAATCTTTCTAGGCATCTTGGACTGAATCAAAACCTAAGTTGGAAAAGGATCCTCAGCGACGGGCAGCGAACCCTGATTTGGATTCATTCGATATGGAGAAGCTCTTCCATGAACACATAAAGATGCTGTACGAGGTAATTTTTCGACTACATTATATCAATATGGTTATGGCTTTTAACACTCGTGCAATCCTGCTGTCACTGCTAAGTAATACATGTTCTACATCAGTACTCTACGACTACGAGAGTTCTCTTTGTTTACTAGTCGAAGAAACGAAAGGATAGGACCTTGTAACTTTTAAGGGATTTATACATTTTAGTCAATAGGTTTTAAACAATCTTGTCTAACATAACATAACCCTTTGATTTGCCTTGTATAGAGATGCTCGAACGACTTCAGAGCCCTATTAGCCGAAGTTATAACCCAAGATGCAGCTGCTCAAGAGACGGAAGGTGGTAAAACAGTCCTCAATTCATGGTCAACGGCCAAACGTCTTCTGAAGCCCGATCCCAGGTATAACAAAATGCCAAGAAAAGAGAGGGAGCCGCTATGGCGCCGATATGCCAAGGATATGTTGCGGAAGCACAATTCAGTGACAGATCAAGAGGAAGGGAAGCACGATGATGCTAAAGGCAGAAGCTCTGCTGGGGATTTTGGAAGATACTCGTCAAGTACCAGGAAAATCCATGAACGTAGATAGCTTGTTTTCTTGGAAAACTAGGCATTTGTAGAATTTACTGATTTTTGATATAGATATATATACACATATATAATATGAGTTGGGCTCTGATTTAGTTTTTCCCATGCCGATGGAAAACCGGTTCAAAAAGAAATTCACCCATATTTTGATTAGATAATACATCCATTAATTTCTAATATTGCTTGGAATGTGTTTTCAATTTCAGTAATCATAATTTGTTAGAGATTCTTGAGGTATTTTTTCTGATCATTTAAACATGTGTATGGAGCCGATTGAATCGGGATGGTTTTTCTTATCAATATTTAATTTGGATTAGTCGGTCAATATGTTATATAAAAGATATTTGAATATGATATTAGATTTATATTTAAATTACTTATAAGGGTGTCTGGTTCGGGTTATCCAAGACTATAGGTTATAATCTTGGATTTCAATATGAGATTACAATGTTTAGTTTATATTGTAATTTCATATCAAAGTTATTTTATTTAGTGAAAATAATTTATTTCACAAGTATGTTTAATTTTATTTTAAAAATTAAAAGTTAAATCTCTAACCCTTTAATCTTAAATTGTTAGTCCTAAATTTTAAATTGAACGTTTACAGAAAATAAGTTTTCCACCGCTAATATATATAATATTTTTTCTTTATATTATGGACATGTATTACGATCATTGTGTAATATAGTGTAATTTTGTATTAAAAAATATCCTAACCATAGTTTTTCTTTCAAAATAATAAAAAAGAAACGACACTCTTTTCTTCATTTTTAATTTAGCCGACGATCGGTAATCATTTAAATATTGGTTGTTGATAGTCGGTGTTTATTATTTTTTTATTTATTATGTTTTTAGTTTTTATCTTTGAGTTTTTTTTTATTTTAATAAAAATCTCTACTCTTGTGGCACGTATTTTTTCTGTTTTTGTGGCACGCTTTTTATTTGCTTTTGTGCTTCGTTTTATCTGTCGTTTGACATGATTTTAACATACCTTAGCGGTCATTTGATGCTCGTATAGAGATCTTCACTGCGCTATTTTCTGATATGATTTTGTCGGTGGTCATAGAAAGATTAATCCACACTCGTTTGATGGTTAGGTAGCCGATTTAATCAGAACTGTATAGCGGAGCAATCTGCCTAATAGATTGGTTCACTCACCACTCATTTTTTTCATCTCGTAAAGCGTCTCGTTTAGCTAGAGACAATGAGATTCACAAAAGATTTCTGGTTTTTTATGGTATGTTAATTTTCATGAAAATATTAGCTTTTCTTTGCACATTTGTATGATATTTTTAGTAAATTAGTTCATTTTTTCTTTTATTTTTTATGTATTATATTTATAATATTTTTTATTTTGTTTAATAAAATCTAGATGTTATTGTTTAAAAAAATAATATTAGATTACGAGTTCAATTTTATTTTTTAAAACAATTTCTATTGATGACATTACATATAATTAGATTGATATTTATAGTAATTTTGAACTTTTGCTTAGCTTTTATCAACACATTTTTCATAAAATAAATTTGGGAACAGGCGCGCAAAATTATAGTTTAATTCAAGTGATTTCACAAAGCTAAAACGATTTATATACCTATTTTTCTTAAAAAAAATTGTCAGAGACCAAGGCCATGGCTAGGCAAATTATACAGAAAATAATAAAATTGATTTCCTAGATATTTTAAAAATTATCATTTTTGTCACTTTCTTCCACTGATCCCCCTTTCCCATGGCATCCAAATTCAGAAATTGAAACTCCAAAGCATACTAATTATTTTTTAAAAAATAATGTTTCTTTCTTTTCCTTTATTTCTGAGGAAATTTGTCAGTTTATAGGGCGAAAGAGACACATATGACTTCATTTCCTCTCACTGTACAGTTCATCTCTCAAGCAACAAGCATTGTAGTCATAATAATAGCTTCAACGCTACCAGTTCTGTGATTTTACCTTCTTCTTCTTCTTCTTTTGTTTTTTAATTTTGTTGTTTTGGAGTGTTAGACTGAAAGCAAATCGATTATCATTTCCATGGATTACGAAAGAATCCAAAAGCCTCAGGTACTTGTGCAGCTTCTAGCAAATCTCCTTTTTTATTGCTTTCTCTCGTCCAATGCTTTGTTTCTTTGTTGTTTTTGGTTAAGTGAGAAGGCGAGAAGAAAGAAAGAGGACATTTCAATTTCCATTTTTAATTTTTCATTTGCTGATCCGTTGCTCAAAAAAATTCAAATCTATGTTTGTGAAACTGCGTAGGGAGGAGGTGGATTTTCCCCAGCTAAGCTAAGGACTATGCTATTAGGAGTAGAAAAGAAAAGAAAACAAGAAGAACAAGTTGAATCTTCAATAGATTTAAGATCTCAACTTCCTCACCTAGATGATGATTCGGGTATTTTTTTTCCATTGTATTTATTGCTTTTTTATGTATTTTTCATTTGATGCATATGAACATAGATTCAGCAAAGAAGGAGAAGTTGAAGAGAATGGAAAGAGAGTGAAAACTGTTGATTTTCATTTTTAATTTTCTTTTTGTGCAGGGAAAAGTGGTTCTGATAGTTGTAAAGATGTAGATGTGGTGAGTGTTCTTCCGGAATGTTCCACTTCCACAACAGCAGATGCCATGGCTGCTTTGCAGAATGGTAGTGACCGAAAGTCAAAGGATCATTCTTTAGGCACTACTCGAAATCGGTTCAATGAGGATCATCTTAGTTTAGATTATGATAGTGGACATGACAATACGAGTGTGTCCTCATCGATCTTTGAGTTTCAGAAGACCGAACGGGCGCCACAAAGGGTTCCCCTTGCTCCATTTTCTAAGCCGGCTCCATCTAAATGGGATGATGCCCAGAAATGGATAGCTAGTCCTACTGCGAATCGGCCAAAAACAGGGCAAGGTGGCCAAGGGGTGGGATCAAGAAAAGGGGGTAATTTTGGTTATGCGAGACAGTCGTCCACTAAGGTGGTTGTTGAAGTTTCAGATCAAAGGATGGTTCCTTTTGAAGAACCGGATACAAAAAGGATTGATACGAATCATGCCAAGAAGGATGATGGGTTGCAGAAGTTTGTGAATTGGGAGAGTGATCCATACCCGGCTGTGGATTCGTATGGGAAGCCTGTACTAATGATTGAGAATTCTGTTGCAGAGTCGGCTAGTAAGGATTTATTTTATTTTCAAATTAGTCTTAGTTACATTTGCACATTTCTATTACAAGAATTGGCCTTTATATACAAATTATCAAACCCACTTGCTTTTAATCGAAGAAATTAGCCCCTCTTGAGCACAAATCATGTTAAAACTTGGGCATTTTGTTTTTTACCGAATAAATCATCTAGTGATGAATTTTTGGCTGATTGAAACCAATATCATTTGAGGGGAGCCTTCTGTTTGAATCTTTTGGGCATAAAAAGGAAGTTCCTTCATGTTCCTGTCTTGCTGATAGTTTTAGAAGTATTATGCTCCTCTTTAGTCAACTTACTTTTTGTGGCTAGTTTTATATTTTCTAGTAAATGTGCAGTTTTGGTTTTTCTGTCAGAACTCACAAGAACAAAAATCTCAGCTCTGACCCTTTTAATGCCAACACTTAGCTTATAGGGACTGGCAAGCCATTTTTCCTTTTTTGGTTTCACGTAGAAAGGTGGATCCAAAGTGCAATTTGCTGCCTTTCTACTTGCTGAAGATGTTTGTTTTCAAAGAAGTTTAGAGAGCAAGTACCTTAGTCTTTTAGATCTTTAATCTCCATATTTTAATGCCGCTAGCAGCTCCAGACAATGAGTGAACTTGGAAAATTTCACACAGAGCAGACATGGTGAACTTGCAGTAGTGCTATTTGAATGAATGACAACTTCTACGCATTAAACGTGTCTAACATGAAGCTTCCTAGTAACTGGCGATGTACTAAAGATTTAATTCTTGATTTCCTTGCAGTTAGTCTTAGCCAGCATGATTCATCAATATCAATACACAGTGCTATGGCGTTTATTCCCCCTTCAACAGCTAGATCAGTATCCATGAGAGATATGGGCACAGAAATGACTCCTATTGCTAGCCAAGAACCTTCGAGGACAGGAACTCCCGTGCGGTCAACAACACCAATTCGGAGCCCAAATTCATCCAGACCATCAACTCCCAGAAGAGCTGTGCTGTCTGCATCTCCAGAAAATTCTGGTAAAGATCACTTAGGTCTGAACATGGAGTTGTCAGAGAATGAGCTCCAAATGAAAACAAGGAGAGAAATTATGGTTCTTGGGGCCCAGTTGGGTAAAACGAACATAGCTGCATGGGCTAGCAAGGAGGAGGAGGATAAGGATGCATCCACCTCTCTGAAAACTGTAGCACCAAAACAACCATCTAGAAGTGTCATTGAAACCCGTGCAGCAGCATGGGAGGATGCAGAGAAAGCCAAGTATATGGCCAGGTATTTTCTTTCTAAATAATTTGTCAATGCATTTTTTCTTTATTTTGAATCTTTGGTTATTTTATTAAGCTGAAATATTGATGCTAAGTTTCCATAGATGCATCTCTGTGGGATTTTTATGGAATTTCTTATGTTTTCATATACAAAAATCTGCGTGCCACTTTTGCATTGGTAGGTTTTTTAGTTAATAGTCCATCTGGAACTTGAATTGTAAAGTTAAGAGGCAATTATCCAGGTTCAAACGTGAAGAAATGAAAATTCAAGCATGGGAGAATCATCAAAAAGCAAAAACTGAAGCTGAGATGAGGAAGATTGAGGTATTAGAGCATTTAATTTATTTTTTGCTGCCACTATATTATTTCTGTATTGCCCATTGCAAGTCATAAAACTAATAAAATCATGGTCTTTCTCCATACGTCTTGGAGGTAGTTTTTCTTTTCCGATTTTTTTCTCATGTTTATTGTACTCTTAAGGAAAAGTTTACATACAAGTGTTATTTCTGGTACTTGTATTAGAACAGCATAGAGAAAGAACATTCAGAGTAGATGATTTGGATTCAAAGTTCAAACTATGAACATTAATTAGGATTCAAGAGTCAAGTCAAGCTTGAGCTCAGCTCATACACTTTGTCATGCTCATAAGCTTAGGCAATTGATTATCTTCAGAACCCTCATAACCAATCGTATATTTCATATATAGATGTATATGACTGACCTAATAAAATGCTACTGGTCTGAGTATAATTGGTTTAAATATTTACACATATGCAAGTGAAAAATTTCACTGCTGCTTAGTTTTATGTTGAGTATGAACGAATCTAGTAATTTGCTGTAACCACACGTTTTGAAGATACTGGTAAGAAATTCTATTGTTAATAAGTAGATATAATTCATATACAGAATGTATGATTTTTGGCTTTCAGGTTGAGGTCGAAAGGATGAGGGGGCGTGCTCATGATAAGCTCATGAATAAACTAGCCGCTGCAAGACACAAAGCAGAAGAGAAGCGTGCAGCAGCAGAAGCCAAGCGAAACCGACAAGCTGCAGAAACTGAGCAGCAAGCCGATTATATTCGAAGAACCGGCCGCGTCCCTTATTTCCGCTGCTGGACTTGGTGCTCCTGAAAAGATCGGATTTTCTATTTATTCAGATCAATCTGCTCTGCCCATAATGCTGTTTTTTGCACTTCCCAACTTCCATCGAAATGCTGTTTCCAGGTATTCATCACTTTGTTCACTTGCAAATTGAAAATATCATACTCTGGATTTCCACTCTAAAGCTAAGCTTTTGTAGAAAAAACCTGATAAACCGAAGATGTTTCGAATCAATTACAATTTCCAAATGTTTTGGATGTTTTAAGCTATATCTAACTTTAGGGTTGTGAGTAATATTAAGTTCAATACCCCTTCAAGGACTCATCTGGTTCTTTCTTGAACCCGGTCCGGTTTTTCGATAAACAATTTTATTTCTTATTGAATCAATGCCTCGATGTTCTGCCTCTGACAATGGATAAAAGGCTGTTAGCAAGTATAATATGAGAGAACTTCGCAAATTTTAATATTCTAAGTACACTATTTCCTTATACATCTATATAGCATGGTGTTTAATTGCAAGGGAGTTGACTCCACGGATGATTATTGTTGATGAGAAGTAAATAAGAACTTAAGTATGGAGTGCACGAGTTGAGATTGAGAGCGATGGATCGAAGTGATGTGAAGAGATTTTATAATCCCCATCCATATGATGTGAAGAGATTTTATAATCCCCATCCATACCGATGGACGCTGCTGTACTACTATGATTGCCGAACAATCTTGACTACTTGTAAATCCATTCATTCGCACGACCTCCCGACTCGTCCATGTCGATAAATATGCTCACCGCCTGCATCATTCATTAACATTAAACGAATACCAATGTAAACATCATGTACATGAATGAAGGAATGCCAATGGTGATGAAAACCCAAGTGCACCACACATCTCAAAACAAGCAAATACAATTTTATTTCCATCGATTAGACTTTAAATTGAACGTATTATGTCAAACAGTTGACGAGCAAAGCTGAACCAAAGCCTTACCTTCCCTATTCGAGGCCGCTCTTTCAGTTTTGCTAAGCTGTTTCGAATGTGCGAGACTGCTCCCCAACATTTCAACGTGTTTGCTACATCATCGAGCCTTAGGAGATATTCTTCTTCAGTTAAGGGAAATGATCTCTTCACGGCAAAGGCAAAGATGAACTCAGAACACGAACATAATGCGAAATTATATAATAAAAAAATGCCCCCAAGGCTACTTTCTTTTCTGTATACTTGTAATATGCTATTAGTATAATTATCCAAGGCATGAATTTGCATATAAAAAATACCTGCTCCATGTACTTCCACATAACATTCAGTGCAAGGAGATTTCTTCCCATGAACTCCTAAATTAAGGCATGCAAATGTAAATTCTTAAGTTATACAATAAAAATCTAAAGCAAACACAAACTAGCAGCTGAACAAAGTATTAATCCGACCACCATAGGACGATATTGAATGGAAGTCTAGAATAAGCCATCGAAGATAAGAAAATGGTGATGTGCTCTAATTTTCAACTGTTTAGGACAAGTTAGGTGTATTGTCTTCTGTAATAAGAATGTCTTAAATCATAGTCAAGTAATGCAATACGCAAAAAAGCATATTTCTAATAACAATATGAATGTGCTATCTGCCATTGGTATCAAAAACACATTTTACCTCCTACAATTAGAGGAACAAAGCAGTTTTCATAGAGTCGATATTGGAACTTCATAGTATCCGTTGAAGCTCGGCTCTTGAAAGGAATCGTTATTAGTTTTTAGTTACGAAAAAATGTGTTTTTTGGCATATAAAAGACATAAGAATTTTCAGTACATAATTCTATACAAATTGGGCAACATGTTGAGGCACCCTTGAATTATTCATCTACATTCTACACATGAAAAAGACGGTCGCAAACTTATGTTTAGCAAACCCAGAACTCATCATAAGTTGCCATTTCAAAATGTATCATCGATAATCCAAGAATCTATAAGTTAGAACAAGTAAGCGTAAGCCGATAAAGCCATCCTCTTATTCAGAAATGCATACCTTCTTTATCAATTGAACATCATAGGACCTGCCATATTTGTTCCTAATAAGAGTCGCCAGGTCTAAGCCATTAAAGGTGGAATCATCTGTGCCAACTATTCGTTCAAGGTTTTCCCGAATCATATCACTGTTTTTCTGAAACAATTGCAAAAGAGAACTATATAAACAAAGATCGTAACAGCAAGCATTATGATCTTGAATGTAAGAAGAGAAATTTGGAAAAGTGAACTTGTCCACGAAGAACAATCTAATAAAGAATATAACAAGAATCCACAAAATTACCAACCACGAACATAATCAGTTTCTCCGCTCCATCGAAATAGACATATAGAATTATAGATGCTACCCAATCCAATCAGCAAAAATTTAAAAGTTCAACAACCCAAATCCAGAAACCAATAGCATGTAACCAGACCTTGACACAAAGGAAGCAACCATTCAATTTACAACCCAAAACTAAATTAAGAATTACTAGTGTCAACTATCAAGTTGGCTTATCCTTAAAGGCCCGGCTGGGAGCAGCATGAGCTCCAGCTCAGGGGCCACACCTTCTACCTTCATAGCTTCTGTATCTCGACATCTCGCCAATTGCCTCTCAATCCCATAAAATTCCCAATTTCCCATCCTCTTCCTCCATCTCTCTCACTAATTCATTCAACTTCAAATTAAATCCAACCATCTTTTTCCAGCATTTTCGGTAATTTCTCTCTTTTTCCAAATCCAGAGTTGCTTAGACGTTTTTTTAGGGTTAATCATGATTTATTAATAACATATTAAAATAATTGTTCAAAATAATGAAATATGCTTTCGTTTATAAGAGTGCATTTTTGAGTTTTAGCTCAGGGCATGAGACAACCCTGGATCCTTATACTTCAAAAAAGAATACATACATACATATATACTATGTATGTGTATGTATGCATGTACATGTATGTAGAAGAATTCACCCCGTAATAGTTATAAAAGTACTAATTAACATAGTAAATCAACCCCAACATACCAATTCAATAAACATGACTCTGTTCATCTCAAAGACATTCCAATAAACAAAAGGATAACCTTTTTTTTTATTTAAGTTTCATTTAACAAATTAAAAAAGGGAAGATCAAGCGTACTCCTTCATTTCCCCCTTGTGAAGATTCTTTCTGATCATTCCCATCCTCGGGATCATCCGATTCAGCGCCACCATCATCCACGGCGCCGGAAAAGATCGGACCACATCTGCGACGACTCCGCGGCGTACTAGAAGCAAAATGTTGACCCTGACCCTGGGAAAAACCAAACCCACCGAGACGAAAATACGGACCACAACATCTCAGTCTCGGAGGATTATGAAACCTTCCCCTGCTGCTGCAAACATGTTCCGAAACCCCAACAGAAAAATTACAACAATGAGTCGGCACAAAGCTTGTCATAATATCCTGTAAAAATTTACGAAATCCCCAAAGCTTTAAAGGGAAAAAGGGAGTGAAAGTGAAGTTCAAAGAAGGAACTTGGTAATGGTGAAGGAGAAATCTCAGACGAAAGAATGAAAGAGAGAGACGGGCATTGACACTGTTTTGTTGAGTGAAGGAAATGTGGTTTGGGTTTAAGATAGCGTGTAAGCTATAATATCTTTTCTTCCCCAACTCAATTAATCATCACCGTTGCCTTTCCCTCCCAAACTACACTCGGTTCGTTGGAATTTTCTACTGCAATTTTACAAAATAAAATAATAAAACAAAGGGTTAATTATGAATGTTGGTCATCCAATTATTACCTTTTTTAATTTAATCACCAAATTATTTTTTTTATAAATTTAGTCACCAAGGTTAATTTTTTTCTATTTTGATCACCGAAATAATTTTTTTAATGTGTTGTTTTTGTTAAAATAAATGTATCTTGAATTTTTTTTACATCCACTTAAGACGTTTTAAATTGTGTTGGAAAGGTAATTGGCAATCGATTTTTGTCAAAATAATCTTGATGAATCTCATCCGAAAGTCCCTACAATCAATTGATAATCCAATATTTAAAAACAACTTTAATATTTTCGTTTCAAACGAATTGTTTTACTTATCTCATGCACGTATCAAGTAACTATTTGACAAAACTAGAAAAAAAAATGATGTAATCTACTTACATAGTGTAAAACTCATTTAATTTTACGTTAATCTTTGGTCATTGGACGAGTAGATTGGATAGGTGAGATGAAACACTTTTATTTTTTCTCTTTAAAAATTTCCTTATTTTCAACTTTTTATCTCATCCGCTCATTTCACTTATCGAATGACCATGTATTAGTGTGAAACTAAATGAACTTTACACCACGTAAAATGAATCATAATCGTTAGAAAATTGAGTTTTTGGTGTAAAATTATTTAGAAAATTACAATTATTTTTATAGTAACCGGTAAAGTCGTCTTCAAATTTCAGATGTTGATAACTTTATCAAAGTTGTGTTGGTTTGTGCGACAAAATCAAATAAAAATTATAAAACCAACCAATTTTAAAAACTTTACAATAAAATTACACATCAACTATTTCACTAACTCCTCCTAAACAGTATTTTCTCTTTCTTTTTTTCAGCTTAAATGAACTTTAGGTGTTCAAAATATATAATTTTTGAATTTTAGGTGCCTAAAGTATTTTTATTTTGTAAAAATAAATGTATAAAGTTTCCAAAGTTATAATTTTAGGTGCCTGGGGTTAACCGCCGTTAAATTTTTTTTGTAACCAATTATAATGTGACACGTGGCAAGTTTTATATTTTTTATTATTTTTTAAAAAATAAAAAATTAATTTTTCAAAAAAATCCCCAATTTTCTAAAATTCCAAAAAAGCCCCAAAATCCTAAATCCCGAAATACCTAAATCCCTCAATCTGACCACTTCACCCGCCGTTGGTCACGATTCCGGCGACAGAATGGAGCGTCTTCTCCTCTCCCAAACACCCATGCACCAATTGCCGTCACTCATCGCAAATCGTTTGAACAAAATTTTGAATGTTTTGGCCTTCGTTCGACGTTTTGCATGATTCCGGTCCATTTTCCGGTGATGGGATGATAGAATAAACGACCGTGATAGTCCGGCGAAGGATGTGATCGGCGACGGCGGCGCCATCAGCGACGAAATCCACTCAAATCGTGATTTGAATTTGGGTGGGTTAGGGATTTCGAATTTAGGGGCAATTTTGTGAATTTTAGAAATTTAGAGTTTTTTTAAATAAGTTTAAAAAATAAAATAAAAATTATATATATATTTTTAAAAAATTAGCGGCAAATTAACCCCAGACACCTAAAATTATAATTTTAGAAACTTTAGGCACCTATTTTTATAAAAAATACTTTAGGCACCTAAAGTTCAAAAATGGTATACTTTGGGCACCTAAAGTTCATTTAAGCCTTTTTTTTTCACCAAATTATCCTAATTTTGTCTAATTATTTGGAATATATTGTATTTATTAATTAATCTAAAATGGACACCAGTTTTAACGAAATTAAAATATCGAACCTTCAACAATTTTGCCCAAAATGTATAAGCTTGTTTTTATGTATTTATTGATTTTCTTTTTATACGATACTCCATAACCAGTACAGTAGCAGTCTATCAAAGTACCAAATTCCTCAAAAATGATGATTCGCACAAAACCCTAATTTCAAACCCTCTCCCCTTTTATTTTACTTTTTCAGAAATGATTAATGGTAGCGATGATGATGCAGCAGCCGCAGCAGCAGGCGCCGTCGCCGTCGCCGTCGCCGAATCCTCCACCACCTACTTCCGAGGCTTCACTTAGATCACCTACACCAACTCCCACGCAATCTCCTTTCCCTCTACGCCCACGTCAGCCCCTCGAGCATGTCGCCGTTCCGATCTCCGCCGCGCATCCTTCCGGTGAGCCTATTGTAACCATGGGGACTGCCCAACTCCCACTCGCCAGGGTTAGACTATCCGATATTTCTCTCTATGATGGTGCCCCTTCTGCTTCCTATGTGAGGGCCGTTGACACTTTTTACGGTTCTTTAATGCGACTTAATGCGGCGGTAATCGAGTTCGGGAACGAGGACGCCGCATTGATGCGGTGCGCGGTGGAAGCCGCGCGGTTGTACTTTAGGAGTAGGGTAAATACTGTTGGAAAAGGAAGCCGCGGGGTTTATATGTATAGAGCTGGAAGGTATGTATATATATATATATTCTTTCTGCTATGGGTGAAGAAAATTTAATGCTTAGTCTATTCAAATGATTGCTTTCAGTGTCTAAGTTAGCTAAAGTTTGTCCCTTTGGCTTTACTACGTTTAGTAACAATTCTTCAACACGAGCAAGTGAGCTTATTGCCAAAGCTCATTACAAATTGAAACAACATTCAACAATGGTTTTCCTTGTGCGATTTTATTATATCACCATGAATCAGATTGCTTATCAAAATCTTTGAAAACCAAGAATGCTGTATGAAGAACACATACTGAACAAAAATAAGCTTGTTTATGTACTTCTTTCTTTCCTAGTTCTATACAAATTTGCAGCGTTGATAGTAATAACTTGATGTTCTTTTGGTGTGAAGCTTTTTACTTCAATCGTTTTGACACAATAGTTGTACCCTTTTTCATGTGAAGAAGCTTGTAAGTTGTAATCTCTTAATTTCTGCCACTGTCTCAAATATATAGTTATTCTTTTACGCAATAGTTTATATAGTTATTATTATTATTATTTTACTTTTTTGGCCAATTGGTGACAAATCATTAGCTTCTTCTGGTAGGGCTTTGGAAGATTGTGACTCATCTCCACCATGCATGGCTGATATATTTAGGTGCATGGGGAAGGCAGCTCGTGTTGCTTTATGTGCAATAGCAAGGCACCTGCGTTTACAAAGCGAGTAAGGATGGTGATGCTGATGGTGAATTATTATACTCGTATTAATTTGCTTATATTTATCTTTCTGCTTAGTGCCTTGACATGGATACTGAATTGCTAATTATGTATTATACAGTCTGTTCAATCATTTACTTGATGATACTCCACTACCTGCTAATGAGGTGTCTTCATCAGTGCTTGTTGCAACCTACTCTCACATGTCTTTGCAAAATGGGAAGGGGTATTTTGGAGGAGCGAAGCCGGGAACAACTTCTGAAGTTGAGAAGGGGTTATTGACATTGATTTCTTCAGATTGTCCTGGTCTACAGGTCTGTTTATTTTTCTCTCTTGGCATAAGAAAAAAATGATTCTTTGATCTAGGGGTTCTCATAATCAATTTTTATTCCGAATATGATACTGTGCATATATATTTTCTTGAATAAACACAAAAACATGTAGAAGTAGGGAGTATATACTTGCATGCACATGTATGCATAATTTGTTTGGGGTGTTTGGTTATATGATCCTTTTGGGGTGTATCTATTAAATATTTTCTGCCATAGGTTTGTGACCCCAACGGTCGTTGGTACCTAGCAGATGCTGGATTGGCTCCTGGGGATATGTTGCTTATTACTGGCAAGGCACTTAGCCATGCCACTGCCGGTCTTCGTCCTGCTGCCTCCTATAGAGCTGCTCCTGAGTACCTATCCGGGATTAATAATGGTGGCAGGTAACATGTAATCATGTTTTGTTCATGCTTTGCTGCTTCTAGTGCAGTAGCAAAGTTATTCAACTTGCACTTCTTGACTTAAGTAACCCTTTTCAGCACTTGGTATCAGGACATCACTTGCATTTAGGCTCATGCCACAAGGCAATGCTATATTGGACTGCTCTCCCGTTGCTGCTGCTGGTCATGTAATTCCACAGAGCTATGTACCAATATCTGTTAGCCAGTTTATGGATGAACTCTCTGCTGAAGAAGATGTAGGATGCAATCGTTCTGATAATACTTCTGTAAGTCCTGACTTGTATGTGATGATTCTCAGGTGCAAAAGTAGAATATAGAAAACAAATTGATGGTGAATAACCCTCGATCACGTATAATTTTTAAAAAACTGATTTTAAGGTGTTTAAAATAGTCATTGAAGGATTTGAAAGCTGATTTAATGCATAAAATTATTCTGTACCATGCTGAGTTGCTTCTCTAATTTAGGAAATCAATATTCGACTTTTTTAGTTTTTCTTTATTGGGCAAAGTTTCGACACATGGTGGACCTGGTGGTTGATTGAAAGTGAATTTTGTTTACATTTTTTATTTGGTCCCGAGTTTATTGAAAACATTTCCCCCTTTTTGAATGAACCTACTTTAATTTTGTTGCTTGCAATTGCATTTTGAACTTCATATTTTGGCTGTAATTCTTGTTAGAAATCCTTATTATGAATTGTGGATTCTCAGGGAGCCCGAAACAATTTGAATAAGCAGCCTTCATTAAGAAGTGTTCTCTCCGACCCCTTGTCGTAAGTTGTCTCAGTTTCACTCTCCTCTCTATCCATTCCTTTGGTTAAGGTTCTTTGTGTCCTTTCTTTAAGTCGTGATTGAAATGCATCTGTAGCATGTCTTAGTATCAATAAAATTGTTTATAATCATATTGTGAGTGAATCAACGTAACTAAGTCATTTTTGAAACTCCCAACTCATTTTTTCTCTAGTCTTTCCCTCAACCTTTGAACTGGAGCCTCCTCCGTTAACTCACATCTTTTATAGGAATTTTCTAGGCTTTTCTCCCTCATGTATGATAGGCCTTATAATTACTTTTCTCATTTTGTGCTTAATTGGCACTGCATCCACCTTTCCTAGGATGTGCTATCCATTTTAACTTTTAAGCCTTTCTGAAATACAATGAACTGAGGTATTTGTATAAAGCTAGTAAGGAAAGTGAAACATTCATGTTGATACATTTCTCTTTCCACATGTACCATGGAAGGATACTGATAGGAGCCAAATTCCGAAGGAAAAAGAAATGATGAAAACAGAAAAATAATGTTTAATTAGATGTAGTAGTGAAGAATCTTAACACTAATACAACCAATAAACTAGAAATTTCAAATAACAATAATCAATAATCTTAATCCTAAAACTAAGAACAAATCCTAGCCTATTTATAATAAATAGTCTGGACTGTTATTTGCTGGAAAACAGAGTTAAAGTCCTAGAAAATAGGGAATAATGGAAACATGGCAGAACTGGTAGTTGTATAGATCATGGGGGTTGTGTATGCCAAGTAGTTAAGACTTTGGTGGGCAGTGGATCCATATCAGATACTCTGCTGATTTATTTTGTTGGTTTCTTGATTCATAGTGGTGCATTCCTTGAAGATGCTATGGTTGTTTCTTGTGGACATTCATTTGGTGGTCTCATGCTGAGGAGGGTTCTTGATATGGTAAGCAGAATACTACAATTAAGAAAACAGAAATGTTGTTTGGTTTTCAGACCACATGGATTGCACGATAAAATGACAGTTCTCATCTTTCTTGGGGGTTTAGGTGAATTATATTTTAACTGCAGAATGAGTTACAAAATAGACATTGAATAGATTATTTGATAAAAGAACAACACCAGCATCTCTCTTTTCCGGGAGCTTGTAATGCTCTATGGCCAACACTAATACTAACGACTTGTCCTTCGAAAAGGGAGCAAATGGGAGGTAGACAAAGACTACACCTATTAATTTGAAATTTAACCGGCCTTTCAACTCTCTAGGCATGTTAGGAGGCAGTTGCATTTCATTTTTGAGGAAAAAAACTAAAACCTTTTTAGGCCAAAAGATTTCCAACTTGTTGGAAGCTGCTGTATTTTTTATGGAAAGAATTATACAAGTTAGATGAATAAATGTTGGTTTTCTCAAACTTGGAGGTATGTGACCAGTGACCACACCAAATCCAGTCTTCTAGAATGATGTATCTGTTGGTAAAATTGAACTATTTTTATCACCGTATGCATTTTTGAATCACCTTCAAAGTCTACTTAAGTCTATAGTTAAAGTGGGTAAATTCCATTTTCTTCTTTTGGTGTGAAATTCTTATCAGGCAATCTGCAAACTCATATAGTAGAGGAGTTAAAATATAAATCTGAAAAGCCAAGTGTTCTGCTAAGAACTTTTGATGTAAGGGGGTTTTGTCATTTGTGGCATATAGAAGCTGTTTTTATGTTATTGTGCAGCTATTGTTCGTTTATATGTATGCTTGAACACAGACGTGCAAGAGATTGTTTGCTTTTTTTTTAAAAAAAAAAATCTCTGACTAGATTTCTGGTACTTTGTATGTTAAGGCACTTTGTTGATAGTCACTGCTATTTGTTTTCATTACTGTTTACAATGGATTTATTACCTTTAGATGGGAAGAGACAAGATCCATAACTACAATTGTTGTTTGCATCACAGTCGAGATGTACACTTTGCAGTGCAGCCATCGACTCTGGATCATTGATCCCTAATATTGGTACATTCTGATAACTTCATTAATTTTCTCCAGTCTTTTGTGCTTAGTTTTACTATGCTTCATTTCATTCTATTTCACTTCTCTCCCTCCGTCTTTTCTTTCTCTAGCAATTTGATTTCCCTGTGTGTGTGTGTTCTCTCTCTATCTCCCCCCCCTCCCCCCTTTAAACCATTTTTCTCCCTTTTGCCCTACAGCTCTAAGAGCTGCTGCTGCGGCTGTGAAGCAAGAGGATAATCGAAGGCTATTCCATAATGCAGCTCTCCGTAAACGACGAAAGGAGATGAGTGACCAAATTGATTTATCCAAGATGTCAAGCAGGGTATACTCTCAATAATTTTCTTGAGTCTTGACATAGTCCTTTCAAACTTCTGTTCGGCATGCATAAACCGACACTGTCATAAGCATGATGGGGATATTAAACTGTCAGTTTATTTGCAAATGCAAATGGGAGGAGATGCATGATTTTCTGTATGGGCAAAAGATATTGCTTGAATTTACTAAGTTAGCAGTTCTGCTTCTTGAAATCTGGTAATTATATAGGAAATAATGTAAAGGGGGAATGGGTCCGAGTGAAATGCAGTTATCTGACTCATTTTACTTTGTTGTGCAAAAATCAAACAACCACGTGATTTAATTACTCAACCTGGCTACTTGGTGTGAATTGATTTTTACATTGATGCATCTTTGTGAACTTCCTATCCTGTAGGTTAATGTCTCAATAGGGTAAGCCGAGTTGTTGATTGTTGCTTTTGGGATTTGAGTTCTTCATTTCTTTCGAAATGAATTTGAAGCGACAGTCGTTTAAAATGTTTGAAGAAAAAAGGGGATATTTGAAACGAATTTTATTCAAAATGCTTTTAGCACACGCATTGAACTTTCCAAATGTATTTGTTAGAGCTGTATTCAAATCTGATACTCGTCAAATGCTTTTCTGTAGGAGAATGGAGAGGTTGGTGCGGACGATGACTTGCATAGGGTTGTGCAATTTCCATTTTCGGTGAACGAGAAGGTGTTAATTAAGGTGTGCATTTTGCAATCCATTTATTGCAAAATTTTGATGATTACTTTTCTGACTTAAGTATTAGATTGAAATTTGAAACGGATCGTACACTGACTGTATAGGGAAACAGACGGACACCAGAAAAGTTTGTTGGAAAGGAAGCAATTATTACATCCCAGTGTCTCAATGGCTGGTGAGTTGGCTTGATCCGAGATCATACAGTTACTGATGCACAATACTTTATTGGATAAGAATTACAAATTAAGATACCAAATCCTAATGTACATGTAGAAAACCGAATGCATCTCGAGATCTATAAAATATTAAAATTAAGACTCATAGATACAAAATTAGCTACAAAATAAAAGATTTAACTAAGCTAATCTCTCAATTAGCATCATAATGTTTTATGGTTGAGCATATCTTCTTTTAAATTTCTTTAGACGTGATTTTAAGTTTGAAAAGTTAATATGCATTAGCAAGTACGTTTATCTCTCTGTGCTATCATTTCATTTTTATCGAGTAGTTTCCTTTTCGTTTCCAAGAAAAATAGAAAAAGCTACGTAGACATGTGAGTGCATGGTGACGGAGGGACATGGGTCCCGGGAGGGCCCATGCCCCCCAACTCAATTTTTTTTTTACCTTTACAATGTAGATTTTTTTTAAAAAAAATTGGATTATTTGCACATTCCCCCCAGTCTTGAAATATTTAAGTTTGCCCCCCAACTTTAAATTCTTGCTCCGTCCCTGCGCATGGCAGAGAGAGAATCATTGGGGCTTAGATATTAGTTGTGAGAGATTCCATGGTTTTCATGAAATTCTTGTAGGTATTTGCTTAAGATCATTGGAAGCGGTGAGAATGTTCGTCTACAATATCGATCTCTTTGTAAGATCATCAACCCTCAACCCACCATTGAAGATGATAGATGTCCTTCACAACCGATTCAGAGCAGTAGCTCATAGTCATAGATGTAATTACCATTTTACTCACGCCATAAACTCGAAATACCTAGAGGAATAGCGAACTCGTCCGGCTGCCATAGGGATATGTAATTTGCTTCTCTTTTGATACTTTTTTACAATGCTATTGTTGTATTTGAATGTTTTTTATTTATCCAGGAAAAGTCAGTTAATTCACTCCCAATATCATGAAAGAAACTCTGCTTAGAAAAGAGGAACCCAAGGAATATATGTATTAATACGACCAGCTTGCATGTTTTTGTATGCATGTGTTTTCTTTCTTTCTTTTTTTGCTCAATGTTTAGAAATGTTTTCAGGTTTAAGTTTTTATATATTTTTAAAATATATTATTTTAATTAATAATTTGAGGTGAGCCGTGTTGGTTTGGATTATAAAAACAGCCAAACCACTTTACTCAAGCAAAATATTGTTTGTTTAATGTTGGAAAAAGGTGTAGGTGTTCTATAGGTGAAGAGGTCCTACAACCTAAAGCATATGAATACATAAGCATTATAATTTAAAAAAATAAAAATATTCTATAATAGCATTATTATTTTGATAAAAAAATCAATATAATTAGGATTCACTAAATGATGTAAAATTAAATTTTATACTGATTTAGATTAGTTGAATTAATTAAGTTTAATGATTTAGATTAGGGGTGGGCAAAATTCAACTCGAAAAAATTGAATTATTTGGCTCGACTCGACGTGAAAAAAATAAGTCGTTTTGACTCGTCTTATAATTTCATAAACTCGTCTCGAAAAAACTTCAAATAAAGTTTGAGTTATAAAATAAAAATTTGAATAATTCGAGTAACTTAAAATTTTTAGTAATTAGTTGATTAATTTTTAAATTTGAGACGTGTGTCAATTTTACTTGATTTATTATGTATATCATATTTGAAAATATGAAGAAAAAAATATATATATCGTATATGGATATATAAAGTCGTTTAAATTAGAATCAATAAGTATTATAACATTATAAATAATTATAATTAAATTTCTACAGAAACTCGAAAACTTAACTCGATTCAACTTTAAAAATTTCAAATAAAATTTGAATCATAAAATAAGACTTGTAAACTTGAATAACTTGAAATGTTTTGACTCAATCAAACACCTAACCCTAATTGAACCTTAATTTTAAAATGGTTTAAGTACTTAAAGTTATTAAGAATAATAGTTTAAATACTTGTTTTGACCTAAGAAAAGTTTAAACACTTAGAAACAATAAAAAAGAAAACATAATTTAGAAGGCGATTTTCATTTAAGCCATTTCTTTTTTATATTTTTATAATTTTAAGTTAAAATATTATTTTACTTAGTTTGATGACTATTCGTAAACTTCACTTAAAATTATTGGGAAAAAGAAGTAAAATCCAAATAGACAAAAATCAGTTGTCATAATAATACACCATAACCGCAAACAGTATATGTCGTCTTCGGCAACTCATTGAGTTATTTGTATGTGTCAACTCACTGAGTCATTTGTTTGTTTGTTTGTTAAATAAATATTATTATATTTATTGTTGTAATAATAATAAGCAATAATTAATAATCACGGGGATGAGATATAAACCAGTTGCCATTATTATAATTAATCACATGAAGTTGCACGTCCACGTAGGTTTACATCTAAACCCGCCGAAGCCTCCCCACGGTTTCCTCGCTTACACTCTTGCCTTTTCCTCCCACCATTCCCTTTTCTAATTTTATTTTATGCTCTAATATATATTTTTTTATAATCATTAATATCCAGTTATTAGTTAACTAATTCATATCGAATATTATAAAAGCTTATTATAAAGATAATTCTTCCAACACAATTTATTCCATTCACAATATTAGAATTCGAAACTCTAACCTTACTTAAAGATTTGGTGTCTTGTACCACTAGAACAACTAGTTATTTGATTTTTTTACTTTTATATATTATGTATTAGTAAAATATATATTTATATACAATCAAAAAATCAATTAAAACTATTTTTTTGATATACACGTTGCGTAAAAAATGTACATAAATATGTATTTGCTCTTTTAAAAAAATTTAAATCACTAACCATAAAACTTAAGCCTTAAATTTTAACAGCAAACCTTAAATTCTAATGTATGCAAACAAAACATTTAAATCTTAAACTAAATCTTTAACCTTGACAATAGAAAGGGTTGTGTAATTTAAATTGCACATCATGTGTATTGAATAAATTTTCATCAAATAATACTACCTTATAAAAAATTAAGATAAAATAACCTTTAATTTCTAAGTTTGAATTCTTTTTTCAATTTGATCTCTGGATTTTTTATCCATATTAATCTTTGAATTTGATATATATATATATATATTTAATTATTTATATGTTGTGACACTCTAAGATTATAATAGATGATTTACATCATTCAAAATGTTAAAAATCTGAGTTTATGAATTAATTTGGATAAAAAAATCAGGGGTCAAGATAGCAAAATTATTAAATTTGGGGACTAAATATTACTATATCCCTTAAAATTTATAATACATATACATACACACTGCATATGTTTTTACTCAAATCGGTTCTAACTAATTTCTTGTAAAGATCTGTATTTTCTTTGGTTAATGTGTAATTGATTTTGTATTAATATATATTGTAGATTCGATACTTATAAAAAATATATTTAATTGAACAATTTGTTATTTGTATTGAGTTAAATAATTTATAATTATGTGGGAGATAACAATATCTATTGTTATAAACTTATAATTACACTTTTTTAATAATAATTACACTTTTATTAATGCAATATACATTTTTGCACAATTTTTCAAATATAAAAAATTAAATACTATTTACTTTTCAAAACTATCATACATTTTCTCAAACCAAATTTTAAAAAAATGAAAAAAAGTGAATCTCCCTTGCTCCAACTTATCAAACACTAAACCCTTTTCTCTCCCCCCCCCCCCCCCAGTAATTATACAAAGAAACTCAACAAAATCTTGGCAAATTTCCATTGTAGAAAGGGAAAATGCCACTGTCATGCCTTACCAACTTTGACATCTTCCCCTTCATCTCTTTACATGCTTTCTCCAACTCCACAACTCTCCATTGCATCTTCTGCAAATTGAGTTTCATATCTTCAGCCCCTTCTGATGATGATGAATCCATGCTGTTGTCATTGAACAACACCATGTGTCCATGTGAGTTCTTGCCATGGCTGCCATTGGAACTCCTCTGATATAAAAATTCAACTTGGGGTACTTTAGATTGCTGACAAATAAGTGCTTGGACTGAAATATTTGGTGGGATTCTGGGATTTTTAGCAAGCTCTTTGCTTGCATCAAATGTCAGCTTTTCATAGTTGAGACATCTGCAAAGTTTTGATCTTTCCTCAAATGAAAGTGTTGGATGGGACTGCAATAGGCAATTTCTTGATTAATTAGCATGAATCCAATGAAATTATGGAGGGAAAAAAGGGTTTTTAAATGTTAACCTGAAGATAGAAATCAATGGCTCTATAGACTCCATCAAAGCAATCTCTTGCAGAATCTGGTAAACTGTCTGCAACTGCAAGGAACTTGGAGATGTTAAGGTTCTGGTCTGGAGATATTTCTCGTAAGTACTTATCTATCAATCTTCCAATCTTCTTCATTTTCTGTGGATTCATCTCTTCATTATTGACAAACACTCTAATCAATCTTATTACAAGATTGACATCATAAACACCCTTGTTATGTCCTGATACCAACAAGTCATCAACAGTTGCTTCATCAAGATTCTCACCAATTAATCTCTCCAAGCCTGTCCTATAGTCTTTGCTGAGACTAAAACCAGACACAAGTCTCAAAACCCAGAAAAGTTTCCTGCGAGAAAATTTGGTTTTCCCCACAAAAATAACCCCATGAACAGCTGTGTCAGCTAAGCCACTGTACTCAGATTTTGAGCTTGGGGAAGAAGAGCCTTGGGGTCTGGTTTTGAGGTAATGGAGAAGGAACCTTGTGAGTGTAAAGCTGTTGTTTTGATTCCCATATGCACCCAAATTTCTGATGATTTTTTCAATCATCTTTGGACTCAGCACTGCCAAGTCATCAAACCACCAATCCTTGCCTGATTTAGTACATGGACTGGCTGCCTCAGGAGAGGCTTTTGATGTTGAAGAGAATCTGAAACCAAAACTTATCTCAGGTGAAGATGATGAAGAAGAAGAAGCTATGAAGTTCATGTCTGAATTCTGACCAATCTTTGCTAAAAGTGCAAAACTCAGCTTTTGGATCAGACCATAAGAACCTGCATATGAAAAGAATGGTTCACAGCTCCTAAGACACATCACTATATCATTCCAGGACCAATAAAACATCCCTTCAACGAACTTTTCTGCTTGTCTCAGCAGATTGTTGGTTGAGGCTTTCTCTGTCATGCCAAGGAAAAAAGCACAGCAATAAAGAAGGGACACATTTAAAACTGTGATTTCAACTCTGCCATGGCTGTAACAGAACCTTGAAACCTGCTCGAATCCACCTGGTCCGCCAGGGAAATCATTGAGCTCTATAATGGAATCCTCAATCTGGGTTTTCCTCTTTTCTTTTCTTATCATCTTCTTCAACCTTCCTGAGAAAGCTGACACAACATTCTGGGAATTTTTTCCCCAAAGAAACATATTTACAAACAGTTGTTCCACTTCTACATACATAAATGAAAAGAAAATCAGAAAATGAAAGAAATTTTACCTCATGAAGAAAGAAACTTTGTTCATCATTAATGATGATTTGGAGATTGATAAACTGAGGCATTACTATTGCTATTGCTAATTCCTTTTCTTTTTCCAGGCTTTAGCTGTGCATTGAATGAATCAAAGAAACCAAAAATAAAAGGAGGGTTTGTTGGTATGTGAAACTGAATATGTTTATATATTAGAGTGAGACAGAGAGCAGCCATAGCCTAAAACTCCAAGCAGAAATTATTGAGCCATTTAGGTATGGATAAAACCAGCAATCCTATGCCATGTTGCCAAACATGCTCCGGGATATGCGCTGCCAATATATATATATATATATATATATATATATATATATATATATATATTATTTATCGTAAAATTTTTTAAATTTTACACGTTTTTAGATAGTTAGAGGAAAAAATAAATGGTTGAGATTAACTATTTATTTTTTTCTCAAGTAATAATCTTCACATATTCTACTGTTAATTTCAGTCTTCCGTTTCACCTATCGAATGATCCAAAAAATATGTAAAATTTTTATACTGTGTAACTGGATCATATATATATATATATGTATCAATGATATTGTGGACCTTACACATAATTATGCCAAAAAGAATCCTACTAGACTGTTAGGTTAAAGACAAAAACCATCAAAACCCTTCATGCATGCATACGATACTTAAATATATGAATGCCGTTGGAGGCAAAAGGGATTGGAATCAATTCTTTGGCCGAGAAAAATATAAATACTACTGTATAAATATTAACTTTCGTGTCAAAGTTTTGAGACTGTATAACAGCATTAGTTTTAAAAAATATATTTTTCGTGTCTGTTCCATGGTTTATATTAGGATAATATTGTATCTAAAATTTGAAATTAAACTCTCTTATAAAGTATAATTGTTTACCACTACACCTAAACCCAACCAATGTGTTTTTTTTTTTACTTAGTAAGGTTATATACGTAAGAGACAATCTACTAATTAATTTATGTCATTTAAATACTCTATTTTTTAATTTTTTTATTTAATTTTATCTGAAGACACAAAAAAATAAAAATCCGAATGCTCTATAACCTCATCTTTATTTATTGATCTGAGTAAAATATGACTTATTTAAAAATTAATTGAATGAACGAATAATTCATAAAAAGAACATGATTATACTCCTTCGAATATAGTTTCTATTTTTATGTTTCTTTCTTCTCACTTTTCCCCACTTCTACCGCTTTTTAAATTCATTTCAATTTCTTAGTTAGAATGGGTGATAACATTCTACCTAAATAGTAAACACATGTAATAAATAATAGAATATGAAAAATATTAGCCTGAAATACCGCAATTGTTGCATTGGTCTTTGACCATGTTTGGCAATTAGCGGATAGCTGATAGCGGACAGCGAATTACATTAGCTGATAGTGGATAGCTAATAATATTAGCTGATTTGAATAGCGGATTGCATTAGCCGATTGTATAAAAATGTTTGCTAAAATTAACTGATAGCTGATAACTGATAACTGATAACTGTTTGATTATTTGAACAAGCAAAATGACATATAAGAACATATCATATTCGATACTTGTTTGAATAATGTATTAGTTATTAACATTTTGTATCTATTAATATTAATTAAATTATAAAAATTATTTTTTAATATCATTACTGAGCATATATGAATGATGTACATATTAATTTTTTTATTTGTGAAATTATATTTTTAATATAATTTTATTACTTATTAAATTAGATGTATATATTAATTTTTTATTTATGAAATTATATTTTGAATGTAATTTTATTAGTTATTAAATTTAGATGTATATATTAGTTTTTTTATGAAATTATATTTTGAATATGATATTATTAATTATTAAGTTTATATTATTTTATTAATTTATATATTAATTTCTTATTTATGAAATTATTTTTAAAATTTTATTAGTTATTTAAATTTATTTTATTTAGAGATTTTTTTTATAATTATCAAGGGCAAAATAGTCTTGACAAGTTTTTTATATAAACCCTTAAGTCAAAAAGCTCATAAAATGTGTTTTTTTAAACCAGAGGTTTCACCTCAATCCACTGTTTATCAAACATTCTTTTTTTTATAATTTTCAAGGGCAAAATAGTCTTTACAACCATTCCACTACCAATTTACTATCACATTCAACTAGAATACTAAAATTATCACACCATATCAACGTGCTAAATAGCTGTAGAGCTTCTTTGATCGCATTGATCTCAGCCGAGGATGGGTCTAATCTGCCTGCATATTTTGAGAAGTACAAGAGCGACCTGGATTTGTCATCGCGTAAGCATCCCCCTATACCTGCGTCACCGAAACTGCCTCGAACCGCCCTATAGGTGTTAAACTTGAGGACCCCTTTCTCAGGGGGGGCTCCAACCACAAGGCTTCATCTTCAAATTACTTGGTCGAATGGAATCAAAATTACTGGGGCAGTTAGCAAGATCAGATAGCACAATACTCTCCTCGAGCCATTTTGCTTTGCACCACCAACTTAGCCTCATAATACACAAATCAAACAGGTAACTCATATCAATCTTAATTCCCTGAACACTACATCATTTCTATATAACCATGTGGACCAGATAAAACTAAAAAAGCTTAGGAGTCAGACCTGATCGTGGATTCTTGATTTAGGGAGATCACGCCATTGAAGGAGCAAGCCACGAAGGTTAGCCGGTACAACAAAAATAGCGTTCCAAAGGCTCCACCAGCGCTGTCACAACATCCATATCACAATGCAGTGGCACAACATATGCATAGTTGATTCTTGCTCATTCGAACAGAAAGGACAAACAGCAGATTGTACGGGAAGACATCCCCTTTTGGAGAACTCTAGTCTCGTAGGGATCCTGCCATATACTGCTTTTCACACAAAAATTTCGACTTTCGGAGGGGCCAAATTACACCAAACTAACTTCCATACATCACCTTTCACACTTCTGGTATGAGAGTATTCATTACAAAAAGATTTAACAGAGAAAGCAACATTCGAATCGCCTTTCCATCGTAAACTGTCAGAGATTCCAGCATTAATGCGAAACCTATTAATGAGACTCCAAACCAAATTCCACATTTCGCGTTCCCAATCAAACAGACTTCTACGAAGATCGATGTTCCATCTCCACACACCATCTTCGAAGGATCCAAACTCAGATAAGGCCCCAGATTTTTTTGAAGTGAGGGCAAATATTCTTGGGAATGAAAATTTCAGAGCAGAATTATTTACCAAACATCCTAATTAGATTATTTGACTCGTTAAACTTTTAAAATACTTTAAACATTTAATTTTTGCTTAAAAAGTTATCCTTAATACTTTTTTCGTGTTGTATTAATTTTAATTTTGATTCAATTTAAAATGCATACTTTTTTAAACTAGGGACAGAATCAAATACCATAAGAAAGGCAACTAGTTGAGATGTTACAAACATGGAAAGAATCTTAGTTAACATCTCACAAACGGACAAAAATTGTCTTTTTCGGTGCCTTTTTATGCCTCAATACTAAAAAAATAAATTTTAAGCTCTAACCCTAAATTTTAAATCTTAAATCCTACACCCTAAAAAATAGACCATACCCCGAATTCCCCAAACCCTAACCATAAACCATAATTTAAACCCTAAACCAAATTTTTAATATGGGCATAAATAAGAGCACCAAAAAGGGGTAGAAAATTTCTATTCGTCTCAAAGTGATGTTACATGGACAAAAGTCCTATGTACTTTTCGGTGTCCTTTTCTATGCTCTAACATTAAAAAATTAAAATTTAGGTTTTAACTCTAAATTTTAAATTTTAAATCATAAATCTTAAAAAATAAATCATACCCCTAATTCTTTAAATTCTAGCCCTAAACCCTAACCTTAAACCTCAACTTTAAATTCTAAACATAAATTTTTAGTGTGAAGCATAAATAGGAGCACCAAAAAGGACATAAGATACCTATTCTATTTCGAGAGTTTTCAAACGATCATAACCCTCCACCCATATTTGAGTATGCATTAAAAATATTTTAAGAAAAAACAAAAATTGAATCAAATGTAGGTAAATTTGACTCTTTCAATGCGATTCTTGACCATTTATATAGTGCACTTCAGAGTATGTAGTGTACATATGCCAGTTTTAATAAAACTACTTTATTTATCGACAACCATGTTCAGATTTATACTTAAAGCAACAATGGCAGAAACATGAAACTATGAAAAGAAAACGAGAACCCAATACAACCACACACAACTTTGAACTTTCAGACAAACAGACGGACACGATACTAAATTCAGAGACCCTATTTACTATTTAGTTTGTATCAGCTTCAATCAACAAACTGATTCACTGCCGGTAATGGAGATTCAAAGACAAAAGGATGCCATATCAGCTTCTCCACGTCCAACGTCGACGAGGATCCCTATCAAAGCACTTCTTCAAGAAATCTTTCCCTGCCGCCGACATGTCTCTGGGAGCATCCGGTGTATCTCTCGACCAACCAATCTTCTCTTCAAGGTCATACAAATCGGTGACAGATGATCCCCACGGTGGTTCTCGGTCATCATCATGACAAAACACACCCTAACGACCATATGTCCAATGCAGCAGAGATTTCCCCAAACCTCACGGATTCCGGCAACATGTAACGAGCCGTGCCTCGAAAACAACCTCGGCACACCTTAGTATCTCATTCGCCGGGCTCTTTGGCCAAGCCGAAATCAGCCAACTTGAGAGTAAAACGAGAGCAAGGCTCGTCCGATGGATAAACAAGAATATTATGTGGTTTGATATCACAATGCACATAACCTTTACTATGAACATAGAAAAGCCCTTCAAGTATCATCATCGTATAATGTCGAACATCAAGTTCCGGTATTTTTACCACCATATTTCTTAATCAAATCCTTGAGGTTTCCACCAGAGGCATATTCAAGATACAAGTTATCGTATTTAGAGCTAAACAATGCACCGTGGCATTGAACGATATTCGAGAGGCCAAGAAATTGTGGAAGGATCCTATATTCCTTTTGAAGTGAAGAACTCGACGACGGAGAAGATTTAACAGCAAGTAACATCGGAATTGGCTTGGTCATTTTCACCAACTGAACGACACCATAGCTTCCACGACCAAGATTCTTCAGTTCAATAAATTCCATGTTCTTACCAATACAGAACGGTTCCCTTGGCCTCGAATCCATTGTTGTGCTTTGCATACAATAATCAAAGAAACGAGTAAAAGAAATATAATGTTTTTGGAAATTAGAATCTAAATGGTGAGATATGTGGGTGTATATATATCCTTGAAAGTCCAGTTCAAGTCGGTAACCCTTTTAGGTTAGGAAAACTGGCTTTTGTGTTTTCTTCCTGTAAAAGTAATTACTCCTATTAGATAAATTTAATTTGATAAACAACACAAGATGATATATGATTGCATCTGAAACAATAATTGAAGATGATAATGATGCGAAAAAAAGTATACGAACCTCACACAATGCACTATTTTTTTTAAACGAATCATAAATATATCAGAGTTCATATTAATATGTTACACTGAACACAATTATATATAAGACGTGAAATATATAGGAGAAAATGAAGTGCAAAACTATCAATCGGTTATGTTATATAGGTTTCAATTAAGTTTTTAGTGTAATTTTGTCCATATAATAATCACAAAGAAGTAATTTTGCATTTTTTTAACCATGGTATTTGACTTATTAACCGACTAATTAGGATCGAGTTTTGCAAATGTTTAATATGAGACGACCTTCCTAACTCAGTTTTTCCATTCAAAACATCATAATTTGAATCCATGACCTTGCCTAAGGGACGTAAAGCCTCATCCCGCTAGACCAACATGTTGTTGGTATTTTGTCCCTCCTTTTTAATTTCATCAATTCAGCCTTCGTAGTCTTAAGGGACGTAAAGCCTCATCTCGCTAGACCAACATGTTGTTGGTATTTTGTCCCTCCTTTTTAATTTCATCAATTCAGCCTTCGTAGTCTTTTAAAATCAGCAATGTTGTCTCTCCTTATTAATTGCATCAATTTAGCTCTCAAACTCTTGAATTACATCAATTTTTTCCTTTGTCATGTCAAACACTTCATCGTTAAATAATTAACAACATCTAAGTTAACGTATCTATATGTTATTTTCTTTAATATATTAATGTCCTCCAATAAGACAATAATTGATCAATTTTGATGACAGACAATACAGTTGACATTAATTATTTTTAATAAAAAACTATAATTTTAAAATTATTAATTAATTCTAAAACTCTCTATTCGTATCACCGCGTCATCAAAACTGACTCACTATCATCGACGTGGCAAAACAATTGGCGATAACGACTGATGTGAAAGCAAATAGCAACCACATGCACAGAATTTAACGGCTCAAACAATCAATGACAGTCAAAGGGTAAGATGAATATAATTCAGAAGATCAAAAGCTAAATTGATAAAATTACAAAAAAAATAACAATATTATTAATATTTAAAAGATTACGAGAGCTAAATTGATACATGAAAAAAGAGAAATAACAATGCTAATTTGGAATTGCTACAACAAACTACCCCTTAAGCCTTTAAATCATATTATTAGGTGTATCGGTAGTATAATATTTTTAATAGTATTTTTGAAATTAATTTTTATTATTCGTCAACCAAATAATTATCCATAAAATTATAGATAGAACGTGTTTTATTTGTAAGCATATAAATTTTTACATTAATTTTAAGCGTATAAATCCAAAAAAATGTATTAAAGCATTACTACAACCATATTTAATAGTGTCATATTCTTTTAAAAATCATAGTGTTAGGATTTCGTCTGATAAATATCCAGTTGGAAATATCATATTCATGTTCTACAAGACAGTTCATGTTCTACAACACAGTTAAGTGGCTCCAGGGACGATGCAGAACTTTATGTTAGAGAGCGAATATATGAAATTTTATATGTGAATTTATAAAATTTTAGGAGAGACAAAAATAAATTTTCAATAAGAATATATAAAAAAATAAGTTATATAGAAATTTTAGGGGCGACCGCTCCCTCCGGCCCTCTTTTACGTCCATTCATACGTGGCTCTAATGTTTTGGTTTTAATTGATTTCCAGCCAACTCATTAATGTTTTTATACATTACCTCTGAATCATTAGGTGCAAGAATTAGTGACATTAACCTTTCGCAATCAAGCTTATAAATAATACTCAGTAGGAGTATGATCCTTCTCTAATGCGTCGAATTCAGATATTACTTAAAAAAGTGACGTACTTGAATCAAACATGTCTTTTGTGAAGTCAACACTGCGCCACACTTTGTTGTAAAAAAAAGGAAATGCATGTCGGAGGTTTTGTCCATGATTCAAGTCCCTCCTCAGGAACTGCAAGAAATTGTTTAATAAGATAATCTTGTTTTTACCGGAGAAGGGTTCACGTAGACCTTAGTTTCTCTTTTAATTCTTGTGTTAAACAAAAAAGTGTCGTGCTAACCGTGTTAATTAAATTTAAGGTAAATTACTTTCAATGTCATTGAAGATTTTATTTTGATCATTAAATTAATAAATTTATTAATAAACTAAACTATCATATTGATTTCATTAGAACCATTTGATGGTTAGCAGAACTGCTTATACATTAGGTCTTTATTGTTTATACATTTTAACAATTTAATTATAATTAAAATAATAAAACATATAATCTTCATTACTTATACATTTGAATATTAAAATATGTGTAAAACTTTGATATACAAATTGGGTAAAAAAAAATTACGCAAACCTGCATATTTATATTATAATACTCAAATCTTAAATTCTTAAAATTAAATCCTAAACTCTAAACTGTATACATAGATTTTAAACACTAACCTTAAATTCTAAGCCTTAAAACATAGATATCTAATTAAACATCTAACTCCTAAAATTAAAAGACGTAAACTTACAGTGTATCAATTTTTTCCCCTTAAAACAGATCATCTATCCGTAGTCCAACGTCCACAAACATCTCTAACAAAGCACTTCTTCAAAATGTAATGCCATCAATTAAAGCAAGAGTTAAATAAAATTCAAACAATTAAACCAACATATGTTCTTTGTCATTTGCCATCAACCAACAGAAAATGATGACTCAATAGTCTATCAGCAGCTAGCAAAGCACTTCTTCAAAAAGTCTCTCCCCGCTGATGACATATCTCGAGGTATATCCGGTATGAGTAAGCAATCCTCATTGCCAAGTTTTCCAAATCGCCGCGGTCGACAGTTGATTCCCACGGTCCTTTTCTGGTCATCATCTCGACCACAACGCACCCCAACGACCAGATATCCAAAGCAGCCGTGATTTCCCTATGCTTCACATATTCCGGCGACATGTAAATCGCAGTATCTCGGTAACACCCTTCAGTCAGCCAGTGTTGTCACCGGGTTCCTTGGCCAGGCCAAAATCAGCTAACTTCAAATTAAAACGAGAACCAGATTCATCTAAAGGATAAACAAGGATATTTTCTGGCTTGAGGTTGCAATGTATTCCTTTTGAAGCGAAGGACATGGAAAAGGTGAAGATTTAATGCAAGTAACCTACGAATAGGTTTTGTTATCTTCGGTAAGTCGACAACCCATGAGATCCCTTGCCAAGATTCTTCATTTTGATCCATAGCGTGGACGGACTCGAACAGAACGATGATCTTGAATCTTGACCTCGACTCTATTGTTGTGCTCTCCATAATAATCAAACCCTGATATGCAGCAAAGAAACGGTGAGCGTCACAGAATAGGATGAGAAAGAAAGATTTGGTTTTCGAAAAGTTTGCTCTCTCTATATATGCATATGATTGTATAAGAAAATTTTCCTAATCCAAGTTTTCTTTTATCTAATTTCCTAATCCAAGTTTAATTCTATATCTCTGGATTATGTTAATGTAATTAAATTCTATTTGGTTTATGAAAACTAACTTTTTTTTAATGATGTTACTAAATAGTTTTAATTTAATAGCTATTTTCTTTACCATACCTAACATGATAACATATGATTGTAGAAGAAAATTATTAAAATACTTTATCAACTATTGCACGGAAAATGTATTTGAATATTATATGAATACACAAAGATTGCAAAAATACGATTATAAATATTTCGAAATACCATTATAACCAATGGAATGATACAAACATGATGTGAATGTACAAGATATAATATATTTTAAGTAATAAAATTCTTCGATCCCTTTTCTGTGCCCTTTATATGTTTAACCAATAATTTTATGTCACATGTATTAATGATTTTTCCTTTGTTTTATCGGTTGTTTGTATTTTATTAATAATACATGTAACAAAATTATTTGTGAGACATATAAAAGTAGGGTTGCAAACGAATTAAACGTTCGGCGAACCGTTCGTGAACTATTAGGCAGTTCGTTTATGTTCGTTTATTTATTAAATGAACGAACATGAACAAGATTTCATGTTCGTTTAATTAAATGAACGAACACGAACAAAATGGCTCGTTCGTTCATGTACGTTCATGAACATTCGGTAACCGTTCAGTTATGTTCGTTGGTTTATGTTTGTTTAAATTTATTCACATATATCCATTTATATTATTATTTTTTTATAACAAGAGTATTATATTTTAAAAAATTAAATTTATTCACATATGTTCATTCGTTTATGTTAGGTTAAATTTATTCACATATGTCCTTTTATGTTCGTTCGTTTGTGTTCGTTTACGTTCGTTTATCATTTTAACGAATGAACACGATCATGCTACCATCCTTAACATACGAATACAAACAAGAAGTTATGTTCGTTTAGTTGTACGTGTTCGTTTATTTATTTGATTAAAATTAAATGAGCGAACATGAACATACCTTCGTTCTTGTTCGTTCATTTCTTTTACAAGCCTATATAAAAGGGCAAAAAAAAAAACAGACAAATTATTCATATTTTAAGTGATATTCAACCTTAATATGAATGGATGACAATGCTTCATTTTGCTGCAAATAGTATGAATAATATTAGTTAAGTATAATATAATAATCCTTTTTATTTGACTTTTAAAATTTTTATCATGTGCTATGTGTCACGACCTTAGCCTTTAGTTCACTCGGTCGCTAAGCCGTGCGGCACTTGAAAAGGACTCTTCCCGATCAAGTCAGCCTTTTCCCTCGATTGATCTGCTCAAAATAAGCAAGCAACACATTAGTCTCGCGCCACAAAACCATTCTTCAAGCCATTGGCGAAACCGTGGGGCATAGCGGATGCACACAGTCGACCCCCAGCTTCCCCGTAGGAAAAAAGAACGGTTTTTATTTTATTATAAAAAAAGAAACATCGGTTACATTAGAAAACTCTCCCACACCATCGACTTGGGCGGTAGGGGCCGCCTCGATGGTGTGTAGGATACATACCTTTACCAGTGGATCAGCCCAAACTCTGCCGACTGTCCACCCCCTACATATATGCGAAAAAAACATAATAGAAATGACCCGAGTAAACATTCTATTGTTTGAAACGAGGACACTTTTTCCTAACTAAAGAAATAATTGAAAACAAAGACTCTTCTTCCTAAAACATTGATGTGCTTGAAAATGGGGCATGGTAGAAGTGACTCGGTTGTGGCCCCGGAACTCGGTTGTAACACCATGTGAGGGGATGACCACAACACTATGCATCATGATGTCATTTGTGGCATTTATGTTTTTTTTTCAATTCGTTAGTAAAATTATTTATTGAATATATTTTGTTTTGAAATTTAAAGTAAGATAGAAAATGGAAGTTGCAGGAAAAGGAAAGCAACCAAAACAACCAATTGCTAACTGAATTTAATAATGGAATAAATTAATTGAAAAAAATCATTAAATAATAAACCTCTACTATATCCGTTGTGAGTTAATTAACCAATAAGTTAAATACCGATCTCGAGTTTCGAAAATGTTAAAAAGCTACGAGAAAAGCAAGAAAGCTTAGAAATAGCACTTGGTTTCAATTGCAAGGAGATAAACATAGAGTTAAAAACTTTTAAATTTGAGACTCTAAAACTCCTATAGCAGCTTAAAACTGTGTCGTATAGCACTCCATCGAGCTAAACCGAGAAATACATCGAACTCTAGAGCGTAGTCTTGGCTATCAATCAACTCAAAAAGTTCCAATCAAACTGCCATACTCCAGCCCAAAGAGGGCATATTAAGCACATCAACAAGACATATTCTTCCTTTCTCAGTAGTACCTGCTTCGATCTCGGTCTCGGTTTTTATCCCGTCCATAATCTCTATCTCGGTCATAATCATAATCACGGCTTCGATCCTTTCCTCTATCTCTCTCTCTGCTTCGTCTACGGCGTCTTTCCCTATCTTCACGGTCTCTATTCTTGCTACTTTCCCTATCATCCCTTTCGCTTCCTCTATCTCTGCTTCTTTCTCTTCCATCCCTGTCAATGACACCTGCGGGATACCCACTTTTATTAGAACATTATGATACTCCGAAACATCAATACAGTGCAGAATATACAAGGAAATACCTTGTGTTATATATAAATATATCTTTACATAGGTATAGAATACTTGTTTATAAACTTTTATTCAACCTAAATATAACTCCTTTGTAGTCTTTTTTTTAATAATCAATGGTATCCGACCTATTCGCCGACTGATCCGGATAGGGTATTGCAGGGGGCATTATGGAATGACCCTCCGAATCTAGTTTGTTCCGTTCATAAGTTAGTATTCGAACCCAGGATGTTGTTTAAGGGACCTATCGCCTCGTCCCACTAAACCGACTAGTAGCTGGTACTCATTTTTAATCTTTACCCCAGTGAAAAACCAGTACCATTTTTCAGTTTGTTCAGTTAATTAAATAACCTTAATAATTATGACAATCAGCATCTAAAAACAACGCATCCCCATATGAAATAGTTGTTAACATAATGAACCCAATACCTAGTTCCTCAACTTCCCAACCGGCACGGCCTGAACCTGGTAGCACTCGAGCAGCTTCAGCTTGTTGTGTTTTTGCTCGGAACTTTTTCTTGAGATTGCCAAATTCATCATACATCTCACCATCATCCTGAGATTAAAACGTAATTTCCATTAAATTAAGATATGTAACGAACTAAGCTTCAAGTAATGATGGTGGAGAGAAATTTTACTTCTGCCTCACGTCGACGTCGCCTTGTTTCCTCTATCTCTTCTTCATCAAGTTCTTTGTAACCACCAGCTCGTCCTCCTCTGTTAAGAACAGGTTTAAAGCAAATGTAAGAAGCTTGCTCATAGCAGTAAAAATTGAAGGACAAAAGGTGTGAAGGCACAGTAAAACTGCATGAAATGACATGACATAAACAACTTATTAGCATTTCACGCCACCTATGAAAAGTGTATTAAGTAAGTCAAATCAACTGGATGGAGTGATTCAAACGAATAGAAAAGAACGCAGAAGAGGAAATGAAACCAATGCTGTAATAATAGTTAGTTAACAAGAAGAAGAATACTGTGAAAGGACATAACAAGAATGTCTATGCAGGAAAGGCAATTACACCAGAACATCAGTAAAGAATCAGGTAAAACTGTTTACAAGGAGCACTGTGTTGAGGAATGGATGCAGTTCAGATAATAAGAGGAAACTATTTTCCTTTTCAGTTTGCCCTCCAATGGAGTGAATGTTTAAGTAACTAAATTTAGGAATCTTCTTGTTCCACGTCATGATCATAGCCTCTTGCACTACAGATTCTAACAAGTTCAAATAACAGAAATGGGTAGCTAAGGGGAAGATGATGGAACAAACTTTAGAAAGTTGGATACCAGTTGTATTACAAATTCTAACAAGTACAGGCAGTTGTGTGTCCTCTAATCATGAATAAAATCTGTTAACCATGAAAGAGATGAAGTATAAGAAAATACAAGAATTATCTTCTGTAATGGAATTTTCTTTTACTTTGCACCTCCTTCCAATAAAGGGAAGGTGGTACAAGTTTCTTTTGATAAAAGGGTCTTGTAAGCAAAGGTAAATGCATCTGAAAGAAAGCATGTTTTCTTCATGCATGAATTGTTTATGTCACTACCGTCAATGAAACACGCTCCTCCGCTTTCTCCCCCAAACTCAGAAAAAGACAGAAGATACCAAAGTGAAATCTTATTTGGAAATAAAGACATAGAGGAAAACTGTAGCAATGCCCATCCAAAACAAAAAGGTAAATCAGAGAAAAAAAAGAGAAACGCGTGTAATCTTAAAGGAAAATGATTTCTTCATGCACGAATTAAAGGACAAAATCACCTCAAGCATGCTCTTATAATAAGAATGAAATGAAGCAAATAATCGAGCTACACAAAAACAACATAGAGAAGTAAATCGACAATACAAAGACAAAAGGTCAAATTTTCAATGAAAATATCTACAAGACTTTAATTTGTATCTAAGATTAGAATATAGCAAATACTTATCATATACCTCACATCGCTCTCACTTTGACCGGGTTTATTAGTGTTGCAGATATTGCATTTCATACGCTTAGCCCAGTTGATGTTACCACACCTGTCAAACAGAAGTTCAAAGAACTGATATAAATAACACTGCACAAAAGGTGGCATTGCATTTAAATATATAAACATATCCACAGTCCACTTATCTTAATATTGGAAGTGTTGAAGTGTTAAAATGTTTTAAGCACCACAAAAACCACCACTAGTGGTTAGCGGTTCCTAACCAATTTGCATAGTCCACCAAAATATTAAAGACATCAATTTGGCTTAGCTCCAGTGTCAGGAGAGTAGGCATGTTAGGGTAGAGATCTTAAGCTTGAGCACTAGTGCTCTCCTTTGTACCAAATAAACAGAAACACAAAAACAAAAAAATCTTGACTTCACTATGATCACACAAGGACCGGAAAAAAGAAACTATTTCACTCAAGCATTAAAATCATACATAGGGCAGGGCCAATCATTTGGACCAAAAAGTCCACCAGTAGCAGCTACTGCTCGGCCACGGCCTCCAGAGTCAGGGGCACCACGACCCCTCCCACGACCACCAGCCCCTCCACCACTACCAGATACACCTGTAGGTCGAGCAGTTCCGCATCGGTTGCACACACCACGGAATGAAAAATTGACATTGGAACAACTGCAGCCAGAAAAATCATATTGAAGTATGAACATAACAATCAGAGTTCAAGACAAATGGGAAAAAAGTTATAAAAGAGCAAGAAGAAGCTGCTCACCAATATCACATCACAGACCTTGTATTCGGACAGAGCCAGTCTCCCTCCTGTTGCCACATCTTTCCTGAAGCATCAACCCGGCCTCTACCTCTTCCACCACCCCCATCCATGTCCTTAGCTGCATTGTCTTCCACCCCACCACCATCAGCAGCCACAGTTGGAAGATCTACACCAGCATAACTACTCTTACTCTCCGCCATAAAAACACCAATTGTGCTCCCATGGAAATCCTTGTCGTTGAACCATTCAACAGCAGCCAATGCAGCATGTGGATCCTCATAAGTAACCGTGGCATCACCTTTTGGCTCATTTGTCACCTTATCTCGGTAAAACCATACCTTAGGTCGACCAGTTCGCTTATCTTTCTATAAAATCACCAAAAACAGAACAATAAGCGACAGATAACACACACATAGTTGCGTAATTTGTGTTTCCATCAAAATTTTATATATACCTTTAGCAAGCCAATCGTTCCAAAATATTCAGCTATCATAGTTTCATCGGTTCCCTCAGGTAAATTACAAACATAGATGGAACCATTTGTAGGGGCTCCTCTTCCTAAATTGCTTGCCATAGTTTCTTCACAATCATCAAAATCCTTCTACAAAGTTATAAACAAAATTAAAATGCTTAGCTAAATTTGTAATTAGCAATAAATTAAAATAAAAAGGGAAAGGAAAGGGGAAATGCTTAATTGATGCTGCATCGTAGCATTAACAGAAATATTATAGATTGCGCCTTAAATTCTTTTTTCTCAGGAAAAAAAACGTCAACCTAAATTGAAATTTAGAGAAAAATAAATCAATTAAAATCGCTAAAAGTTAGGATAATCAGGAAAATAAGATAAAGATCTGAAGCCTAAAAGATTAAGGGAAAGGGAATTTGGTATTCTCACTGGTTGTAGTGGCGCAGGCAGAGACGGAAGATCAAATATGTAAACGGGATGGCGACGGTGATTTTGACGGCAGCTACACCGGTGGTTGCTTTTCTCTTCGTCGTTACGATACGACTTGTAAATAGATAGGGCTTCCTTTTGTTTTTACGAGTCCTGTTAAGGGGCGTCTCCCGCTCCGGTGTTGTTAATAAACTAGGGTAAATTACATAGAACATCACTCAACTATTTTTTCACTCTTATTTTACTCACTGTACTTTTAAAATTTTTAATCTAATAATTAAACGTTATACATTAAACTTTTTTGGTCACTCTGAATTATTTAGTATTTTATAATTTATTTTGTTTAAAGATTTTATAAAAGAATGAAAAAAGATAAGGGCATTGGTGTAATAATATTCTTATTAATATATATTCTAATAAGAACAATAAATTGAATTTTATAAAAATTAAAACATATAACTCAAATAGCCTCAGATTATTACAAAGAATGACAAAAGTTGTGCCGCATAGGCAGACAAATAAACACAACAAAATGTACAAAAGCAATAAATTAAAACAAAGTGAATTATTATTTAAGTCTAAAAATAAAAAAATAATAATAAATTAGACAATAACACTAAGACTTTCGTCGGATCGACATTCTTAAAGAAACAAATAGAAAATATTGTGAAATAAAACTAATTAACTAAACTAAACGCTTTAATATTTAACAAGGATTTTTGAATCTTTCACCAATTGATTCAATTTCCGATAATCAGTGTTAACAATTTAATTAAAAATTTTAAAGAACAATATAAATAGATAATTGAATCAAACCAAAGAAATGGATTCTTATTTGAGATTAAAAATAAAGAAAAAATAAGTAAAAAAATAAAATAAGTCAACACTAAAATTACCGCCGGAGGCAATAATTTTGACAAAAAAAATAGATTAAAAAAAACTAATAAGTAAGGTAAACGCTTCCATGTTTAAAATGAATTTTAAATCTTTCACCAATTGATTTAGTATCCGATATTCAGCTATAACAATTTAATTATATTTTGAAATAATAATATAAATAGATAATTGATTAAACCGATAAATTAATTAAATAAAATTAATTAAATTTTTTCGGTTTAAATTGATTAAAATTTTAATAAATAATTTGATTTGATTTGATTTGATTTGATTTGAATAGAAGAGAATAGACTAAAGAGTAATTGAGAAGGCAGAAAAGGGTCAAGGGAGTCGGGACCATAGAATTGAGCGATCAGCTGATGGATTCGTTTCCAATCCAGGCCACGGCCGCATCCTGACGCTACAATAAATATCTTCTCCACATTAATGACGTGGCAGCTCTACGGTGCCAGATTTAGTTCAGATTTTTTTCATTATTCTTTGATTTTTGACACGTGCTTGTCACCACTCTTCAACTTTTGCCGCCCCACTCTCCTTTTTGGTAGATATTTAAGAGAATGAAAAAAAAATCGAGATCGGTGGAGGGAACGCATGATATTAAGTGCGATCGTATTTTTGAAAATTTTAATTATCTTATAATATAAATATTTTTTATATTTTTATTGATGATTTATTTTTATATTTTTAATTTGTATTTTTTAAATTTTAATATAATTTTTAAAGGATAAAATATAAAAATCATTACTCAATTTTTCTCTCTCTCCTATTTTAGTCATTCAACTTTGAATTTTTTTAATTTAATAACCAAACTTTTGAATTATTTCTGGTCATTTTGGATAATTTTATTATTATTTTGATATGACATGTCATTTTTTAATATTATTAAATATAAAAATAATTTAAAATAAATAATAAAAATGATATTTTTTATTATTAAGTTTTAAAATATTTACAATAATCGCCGTCGTCTGTCGTCACCGCAGACCACCGTCGATATTCAGAATCGGCACGTTTAATCTTAAATTGTACCGGGACTCGCTTTGACACGCTGAGTCCGAATTCGATGGTTGTTTTACTGAAAAATATCCTGAAACTTGCGAATCTCGACGAAAACATTTCGGTTCCCTCACTTTCAATCTCCTTTTCGTGAACTTCAGAGCAGTTTTCGGTAAAATAGAAGTTAGATTCAGACTCGAGGGTTGAGACAAAGTGATCGGTGAAATCTGGGACCGAATGACAACTATTTATGGCCGTCGGCGGTGGCATCTTACACCAGGAACAGTGGCTGACGAACGGTTGGGTTTATTTTTTATTATAAATTTTTTTCATATTAAATAATAATAAAAAATATCATATTATACCAAAATAATAATAAAATAATTCAAAATGACTAAAACATAAATAACCCGAAAATTCAATTATTAAATTAAAAAAATTGAAAGTTGAGCGGTGATTTTTGTATTTTGCTATTTTTTTTTTAATTTTACATATTTGACATAAAAATTTGTGCCATCCTTAAGTTTGTCTCCAAACGTTATAGATCGAGTTTTAGATTGTAAAGCACAAATTTCGGCAACATAAAAAATACTTCCAATTTATTCATGTGCATTTGGCTTAAGTTGTAAAGAGAACATGAGAATAAAGGAAATGTTTAATTCACGTCTTATCGTCTTGAGTTCTCTTTAAATTTACTATAATTCAAGTTTAACATTAAAAACTTCTCTTTATAATTTATGTTCATTTTATGGTCTTATTCTCAATATTCGCGACTCTTGTTCCCAACAAAATCATCTTCAAGATTTAAATTTGAATTGAATGCAATGTGCCTCGTTAAAGAAATCTTTTTTGTTAATAAGATAACAATTCATAATTTGAGAAAAAATAATAAAAGACTTTTTATTAATAAAATGACAATTGGAAAAAATATAAAACTATATTTTTAAAAAGGCTTATGTATTAAATTGATCCTCTAACAAAATATAAGATGTTATAACATTAATCATGGATCAAATAAGTTATTGTATGAAAAATCGTAATCAAATAAGTCTTTATTTAGAAGATTGCGATCAAATTTATAGTAATTTTTTTCACATTTATAAGCTCATTTTTTCTATAATTTAAACCAAATGTTCTAATTAAATTAGAGAAATCTATTTGATACATAATAAGCCTTCAACGAAAACATCTAAAAATTTGTCAACTACAAGGTTGAAATGAGAATATGCAATGGTGGCAAATTCGCAAATACGGTACGCAAAGAATGGCATTTTGGGGAAAAATTCAACGCATAAATATCTCCCTTCAACAAAACAAAAATGTTGAAGAAGGGAAAGCCCATACCTCCCATAGAAACGAGAAAAAAAGGAAGGAAAAAATGTCTAAAGGAGAACAACTGATGCATAGCAGTGGAAAACGGCAACGATTTGCAAAACACGAAGAAGTAAAACGACAAGAAATGGAAGATGATGATGATGTTGAAGAAGAAGAAGAAGAGAGCCAGCTTCCTATGAAACCAGGTCTATTATATTACCCTACAACTCCGACTTCTTTCGTTGTTTCCGATGCTCTGGAGCCCGATTTCCCTATTATCTATGTCAACAAAGTCTTTGAGGTTTTCACCGGTTACCGAGCTGACGAAGTCCTTGGTCGGAACTGGTAAGATTTCTTTTAGTTCATTTCCCGTTTTCTTTTTTAATATTTGATGCTGATTTTAGGAGTAAATAAAGGGGTAATTTGACGATTTATATTAATTTGAAATAACTTTCAATAATTGATCAAAAACAAGTTACAAGTGCTTGTTTATTGGAGTCATGCTGCTCATTTGATGGCGTGAAGGTGATAAATAGGAAATTCAGACATTTACTTCTCTTATAAGTAGTCAAATGTGGAAGTGTAGGAGCTCAAAACTTTTTACAAAACAAACTAACAGAACAAAGTTAGGGGTTAATCTTAAGAAAAAACAAATAAGTATTATAAATACTGATATTTTCTTTTGCAGAGTATTAAGGTTGAAACTTGAATATGTAAATCTCGGCTCTAATTTGAAGTCATAAATATGAATTATCTAGCCTAACAACATGATTTATGGCGGGGGCAGAAAATGTTTAAGCTACATGGAGGCTGGAGCCAACTGCTTAAGCGTAAGAAAACTGAGATAAAACAAAGCCAACATTCTGTGAATTCAAGTCAAAATAGAAGTATTCTTAATGAAATTATATAAGCCTATATAGTAGTATATTCTTTATAATGACTGTTTTGGGTAATTTGTATGGACTGTATCTTTAGGATGTCACCTTTGCCAGGAGGGATTGGCAATTTGAACATATACAGAGCCACGCCACTTGTTCTCGAATTTAATTAATAGAAAGAATAAAGGTAGCTGGGAGTTGCAGTTTGGATCTTTTGGATGACTACATCAGAAATGATTTGATATCATGTCAAAGAACCTGTAAATTTAATCTTAGCTTATCAAGTCAGGGTTGATTACAATTATTTTGGGACTGAGGAAGTAGAAACTGTTTGTTCTTGTATAGAAGAGGCAATTAGAAGAGTGTGCACTGAATTGCTTAGATTCAATCATTAGAGTCAATTTAGTAATCTACTTTTTCAACATAGTTTAAGGTATTCTATGAAGTATTTTCTCCAAGAGAACATTCATCATGATGAATTTTGCATAAATGGGAGAAGATTCATGATCTATGGATCATTGACAGCAATCAGTTTCCGTTTCATGATCTTGTTCGTAAGTTAGTTCCACTTGCAATCAAGTCTATAAAAAGAAAGGAAATAAATGCTTGACAATCTTATTGATGTTATGAAAAATTTTCAACATATTCTTAAGTACTATCTTATTTCAGATGTAGATCAGTATGGGATGAATTAAGAAGAGCCAAGTGTGGAATGAGCTTTGGTTGTCCCAGTTCTTTGACAATAATTAAGGGTTGCAAGGAGAAGCAGAGAAGTATCTATCTAATTGAACTTATCCTTTTGAAAGATGACTTTAGTTTGTTTAAAGTTAGTCTTCTTTCCAGCTTGAAGTAAAAAAAAAAAATCTGCCAGGCCCTAAAAATACTCGTGAATAGCAGTTGGCTAATATGAATATTTAGCAAAAAGTTTGTCATTAGTAAATGATGACAAAACCTTTTTTTTCTGGTTAAAATGAGCATGCAGAAAGTTAAAATGTGCTGCAATTCTTTTCCCTCTGCTGTGTTGAAAAGGATTTGAGATTTTTATTGTAAGTGAGAGACATCTAGCTTTTGATTGTTTTAATTTTTAACGTGTTAAAAGAATTTGAGATATTCATGCACTCCAGCTTGCAAGGAGCAACATGGAGTGGATAAAAATTGCTCCAGAGGTTAATTTGTTTCCATGTTATCTTGTTATGGGCATGCTTTTGGCTGGTATTCACAATTTTGGTAATGGAAGTTTTCATTTTCCTATAATGCTTACGCTACCCTATCTAGTTGTGATGTTTCTTTATCTTTTAACAATCACTTGATTTAAAGGATCTAGATTGACCCTCTTATGGGATTTTTTCTTTCAGTCGGTTCTTACAATATAGAGATCAATGTGCTCAAAGACGGCACCCATTGGTAGATCCTTTTGTTGTTTCTGAGATCCGAAGATGTCTAAGAGAAGGTATTGAATTCCAAGGTGAGCTTCTGAATTTCAGGAAGGATGGCACTCCATTGGTGAACATATTGAAACTTGCACCTATACGTGATGATGATGGAATAGTCACACACATTATTGGTATTCAAGTGTTTACCGAAGCAAAACTTGATCTGAATCGTGTATCATATCCGGTTTTCAAAGAGACTTGCAATCAGCAGTTGGATGAGTCAACTAAGTACTCTCATTTCAATGATCCACCGTTCAGTCAGCAACGAGAAATATGTGGGATACTCCAACTCTCTGATGAAGTTTTGGCTCATAACATTTTATCTCGGTTGACACCAAGAGATGTCGCTTCTATTGGGTCTGTCTGCCGAAGGATACGGCAACTGACAAAAAATGAGCATGTGCGAAAGATGGTATGTCAAAATGCCTGGGGAAGAGAGGTCACTGGTACATTGGAAATGATGACCAAAAAGTTGGGGTGGGGACGTCTTGCCAGAGAACTTACCACTCTTGAGGCAGTCTGTTGGAGGAAACTGACCGTTGGAGGAGCGGTGGAACCTTCACGATGCAACTTTAGTGCATGTGCAGCAGGGAACCGTCTAGTGCTTTTCGGAGGCGAGGGAGTCAATATGCAGCCAATGGATGACACCTTTGTTCTCAATCTTGATGCTGTAAATCCAGCGTGGCAGCGGGTAAGTGTTGAATCCTCCCCTCCAGGGCGTTGGGGCCATACTCTCTCATGCCTAAATGGTTCATGGTTGGTAGTATTTGGAGGATGCGGAAGGCAAGGATTACTCAATGATGTCTTTGTTCTCGACTTGGATGCCAAACAACCTACATGGAAAGAAGTTTCTGGTGGTGCTCCCCCTCTCCCTAGATCTTGGCATAGCTCTTGCACGATAGACGGTTCTAAGTTGGTTGTGTCCGGTGGGTGCACAGATGCTGGGGTGCTTCTCAGCGACACTTATCTTTTGGATCTTACTACAGACAAGCCAACATGGAAAGAGATTCCAACATCATGGGCACCCCCTTCTAGGCTGGGCCATTCGCTTTCTGTTTATGGTCGTACTAAAATCCTTATGTTTGGGGGGCTTGCAAAGAGTGGGAACCTGCGGTTGCGATCAGGTGAAGCCTACACCATTGATTTGGAGGGTGAAGAACCACAGTGGCAGCAACTGGAGGACTCTCAATGTGCCTGGGCAACCACCAAAATTTGCTTGGGGTCATAGTACCTGTGTCGTCGGAGGGACCAGGGTCCTGGTATTGGGCGGACACACAGGTGAGGAGTGGATACTCAACGAGTTGCACGAGTTGTGTTTAGCAAGCAGGCAGGACTCAGACTCGTGATTCACAACCTTACTCATCGCCATTATCTAATAAAACCGTGGAAGAAATTTTTTTGTTATACTCGCCAGCTGAGGTAGTTTCTTCCATAATGTTAAATCTTATTTTGACTTGTATTGTCTGATGCATTGTGTTTTAGTTCGGATTCCATCATTGTATATAAATTCCATTTCATGGAGTCAGCTCGGATTGTACAGTGTCAAACATTAATCAGTACTTGTTCACTGTTTGTGGCCGCGCTGCATGTTTTATCGACTCATTTTGAGCTCTGATATCTTTTACATATCAAAATGCCTAGGACTTGGTTGTGAAAATGGTGTATTTATTTCTGCACTACTTTTTTTTTTTTGAAAAAGCAGAGGGATTTTTCTACCCATTTTTATTAATTATTAATATTAAAGTAATGATAATTATTTGGATTAGGTAGAAATATTTAATCGACTTATGAATCAATGTATAAAACATCTTTAGATAGATCATATATGAAAAAAGAAAAACATAAGCTGGAAAGCTAATATCATTTGCATTAGTGCTCGATTAATGCATATGCAGTTCTAATACTGTCCAGTTTTTCGACTCTTACACTAAAGTAATATCATGATTCTATACTAAGCCACTGAAACTCATTTTTCATTAAAAATATATATAACCAACAAACAATCGATCTATTAAAAATGAAACACTAATAAAACGAACACTAATGTTTATAAAGAAATTTTAATTTGTAAACCCATGATAACAATTTATAAAATAGACTTTAGTAGGGAAGGAGCAAGAAATAAATTTATCGAGTCAAGCATCATGTTACTTCACAATTCATATGAAGTCTACCTAGACAATTTTTTAAAAAACGAATACATTGTAATAGTTTCATGATTTTAAATATATTCTTAATTTTTTTAAAAAAAAGGAACCATCTGCATAATATTAGCCATGAATAGCATCTTGAAGTACAATATCAGCAATACAATTAGGGCAATTAAAGTAGAAATAGGTTCGCAATTGGTTGTATGCCAATCCGCAAGTGTATGAGCAGCGACATTAGCTAGTCTCGGAATGAAATCGATGGTGATATGAGAATGTTGCATGAGAATAGAGCGAGCTTCAACCAAGTAATGAGACAGTACCGAAATACATCGCCTTCGATGGCAACCCGCTGCCAACCCCGATCAAGAGCAAGTAAAATGGCTTCATAACATGCATGAGCTTCGACCAATGATGCATCCGAGGCCGTAAAAATATATTTGGCACAACCAGCCAATACAAGTCCATTCTTGTCTCGAGCCACAATTCCAATAGCTGCAGCAGCATTATTGGGATGAAAAGAAGCATCAAAATTAATTTTAACAGTGGTACCTGATGGCTTCCTCCATCTTTGAATATGAGTTGCCGCAACATTCCTTGTATCAGCAGTCCCTTGTACTTCAATGAAATGTCGTTGCAAGCTGCTAGCATTGATGACAATCAACCATGGTGGTGGAACTTGTTCGTTGTGAACTTTAAGGTTACGTCGATTCCATAAGCTCCATAATAATACCATTAATCCTGTAAAATCTTCAGGATCCAGTATGCTATGGGAATGTTAAAGCCACTCTCGACAGCAATACTCGGCCATGAATTCCATATTGTTGCAGCCGAGGGCATGTACCATTGATTCCTCTTGTTGTGAACACATAGGACATAAACCGTCCGATATTCCTGCAGTGAGTAACCTGCTTCCAACAGGAAGTGATTCGTGCGCTTAGATCTTGATTTTTGGAAGTCTTTAACTTGGATAGATTGTGCCATAGTTTAGAAGGAGGTGACTCAGAGTGGTGCCTGTGAATAAGCCATAAGTATGCTGATCGGACAAAATATAAACCACTTGTTTGATTAGGCCAAAGAAGGGTATCCTCCGTGATTGGTGCAATCGGACATTCTAAAATCTTTGAACGCCTACATGCCAGTAAAAACTTTGTTGAAGCTCTTGCATAGCATTAAAAACTGATCGCATGCATAGGATGCCTCACAAAACTAAGGCAGCCGGCTTTAGCTTGGGGGTTCTGCAGATCCACGACGGAGTGAGAGAGACAGAGAGGGCTCGGGTGTACAAAGGGATTGAAAGAATGGAACCAGTACATCAAAGAGGAAGTTTCGACTAAGATGTGCGGTGGCTCGGACTGGCAGCGGTGATGTGCGGCACAGCAAGGTGAAGAGCGGGTTGATGGTGGCGGTAGCGTTAGGAAGGAAAATAGTTGGGTTCTAGGGTTGTTTGCTTCTCCAGCCAAGAAGAAAAGTTGGTTTAGGTAAATTTAAAATAGTTTATATATAATAATAAGAATTTAAATTTGATACACAGGCTTGTGTATTTTACACAAGTTTACCTATTTCTACTATAAATTAAAATTAAATCTAAACCTTAAAAATTAAACACCAAACTCTAAATTTTAAACACTAACCTTACATTCTAAACCCTATAACCCAAACCCTAAACTCTAAACCTACTAAATCCTTAACCCCTAAAATTAAAAGGTCTGTGTAAACTAAAGTTTGTGCAGACTGTGTATTAAAGTTTTTCTCTAATAATAATAGTAGCGAGTTTATAAAATAATCGGAAAGATAAATAAAAATAAAATAAACAAATATAAAAGGATTAATTTCGACAGTGGAAAAAAAGAATTGGAATTCAATTAGAATTAAAAAGGTCAATCCCACAACAACTCTTGAAAGTTTTTAGAAAATTATCAAATAGTTTGCGTTTTCAAAAATTATGAATTAGTCCTCAAAAGTGATTAGTTTTACAAACTGATCTCAATTTCTGATTTTTCAGAACAAAACATTTTGAATTAAAAGAATAGCCAAATGTTGGAGTTTCATAAATAGAGAGCTTAAAATTAAAAATTTTAATTGGGACTAAAATTCGGGGTGTTACAAGAAAGATGAAAAACAACCGAGACAAAGGTTTTGCAAGATACTCTGATCCCATCCTACTTGCCAAGTGTCCGTAATCAGGGCTTGTTTCAAAATATTCACATTCTTTTCGACGAGCAACAATCATGTCAACATTCTTATAGATGTCAGCTTGAGAGCGATTCACAATTCCAGCCCAAGGATGTTGTAGCCTATATGCCCTTTCTTCGAGAACCTTATGGATTTATATTGGATAACTATAATGTTTATGTATAGTTTTAACATCTACATGGTAATTGTTCTAACTGATCTGACATTATACATAATGATAATGCCACACAAGAAAGGAAGTATAATAATTTCAAATAGAGCCCTTAGGCAATAAATCAAATTTAAAATAAACCATGGACTGTGACATTATCATGTAGGGTTCCATGTCAATGATGATGATTTTGTATGAACTGTTATCTACATATAAAACTTTCAGCATAATATTATGCAAGCATTCCATGACCGAGTAGCAATGCAGTAAATATGATTAAATACATACTTCTGTAGCATTTGTTCCCTTATCCATCAGATCAAGTTTTGTTAGCACCCCAAAAGTTCTTTCACCTGAACACACAAAATATCATGGAAACGTAAATCTCCTTGCTCTTCAGCAAAGTTCCTATCACATAACAATGCATCAGAATAACTGAATAAGGCAAAAGAATGCAGCATAAAGCAGATGTTCAGAATACCTGATGGATCCAGTTCTCTTGCAATTTTAATGGCATCTGAAGTGGCAATGTTTTGGTTGTCAGGAGTAATAGCCAATATGATGCAGTTAGGCTACATAATTGAAAACACTCTCTTAGGCTACATAATCGAAAACAAGCTCAGTAAGAAACATAACAAAAATACAAGAGATGCAACATTAGGCCAAAAGCAAATCCAGAACTTGCTTGTTGAAGACAATGAAAACAAAGCTAAAATCAATCGGTCTCAGTTGAAGGCATCATATGTTGTCAAAGCACATTGTTGCCTGGTTAGTTTATTTTATTTATTCTTTGTTGTTTGTGTTCTAGCATCTCTTACCCAAGTGCTAAGCCCATTTATTTTAGTTGTTTGTATCACACCTAAATGTAGCAAAAGTGTTAATAGTATCACATTCATTATGTTTGAGATTTACTGCAACCTTATATCCAGGTTGTGCCTCCCAAGTCCCTACTCCCTACCCATTGCTAATCGGTTTTGCCATGGGTGTTTAACATGGTAGCAAAGCCCAAGTTTTTTTTAATGTTATTTCTCATTTGTCGCACAAATTTTTTGTTCATATGATGCCATTTTGTTTTAATTGTTAGTATTGGTCCTATACAGGGGTGGAAGGAAGTGTTAACTGGTATTATCCTCCACCCTTGAACTATATTCTCAATTGTTTTAGGTAGGATAACTAACAAGGTTGTCAGCACCTTGATATCAATTTTGAAGAACTAGCTTTGGTGCCACTAACCAAGAAATCGAAGACACTTAAAACAAAACTGGATTTTTTTAAACTGTAACATGTTTTAAAGATTACCTCTATATCAAACTTTGAGTACAATGAACCAAGCTTAGTTAGAAAACAGCTCCTCTTATTTAAGATAGAGGTAAATGGAGAAAATTTGTGGCGCAAAAGCATTGTAAATTTGTAATCCAAGAATATTGGGCATAATACCAGCCATAATCGCCATAAGGAGTTATTAGCAAAGTGGCACCCTATGATGCATGAAACGAAGATTGAAGATATTGAATAGATAGTTGTAGTGTAAATGCCTGGTCCAGTCTAATAATCATATATTGCACCATTGTGGACCAGTTCCTAATTAACACATCAGTTCAATGCTTATTTGGTTCCCAATGCACATACCGAATCATGCTGTTATCTCGTGGCTAGCCATTCTGGGGAGATTTTTTTTTGAAAGATAAAATTGTATGATTTTATTAAGGAGCATCGTACAACATATGACATAGATACGCGCCTCATTAAAAAATCTCCCTAAACATAAATGGAGAAAAAAGAGTACATCGTATCTATGCCGAAACTGCAACCATTACATATCATAGTCCAACCAACACACCAAAACAAACCGTTCGAAAGTAAATTATCAATGCCGAAACAGATACTCTGGCTATCTCAATAACATCCATTTCCCTGTGTCTCCCATCCATTCAAAAAACCAACCAGTAACCACCAACCCACACTAGCGTGGCCCCACCAATGTATTTGCAAGCTTGAATGCAGTCGTTTCATTACATGGACAAACCAATATAAATCACTATCAACAGGACAAATTTGCCACACAGATATGTAATATCACGACACTGAGCAGATCTTAATTCAGATGCTGTTTTTCCACTCTCTCTCAGCTGATTTGGTCTACGCGGAACAACACCAAAGGGACATAAGTAATGCCTTCCCCCTTCTCAACAACCGGTGTAGCAGATTTCTCTCAGCTGATTCTGGGGAGATTTTTGAATTAATATCCTGTGTATATGTTGCTAGCTAGATTATCAAAATGTGTATTGCATATGCATTCTTGGTTGTATCTATATGGCATTGAGCAGACTAAACATAATGAAATTACAATAAAGAAAAAAATAATAAATATTTAAGGAATAGACCGTGATCATGACTCAAGGGAGGAGGTTAAGTGGCAGCTTAATAGTTTGCGGGAGGATGTTTCTTTGTTTGATGGTAAGATCTGTTGTGTAGATTGTTGTAGGGAGGACGTGGATGTAAGGGGATCGAGATTGCTTTCTGGAATGGGTTTGATAACCATGGTTAATATCGGACTATGTTTTGTACTGATATATGAATATTAATGAACAGTCAAACATCATTTATATATTGTTAGTTATCTTAATATGATATTCTCTCAGCGCCGACCATTGTTTGGTGTCACATTCGTTGTAGCGAGTTTTTTCTGAAATTCAAAATTTAAAAAAAGTTCGAACGAGATGGGATCGCTAAAAAGGAGTCATAGGGTTCCTTTCGGCTTTTTTGTAAAATATTTTAAAAAATGGAAAATTCTTTAAAAATTCGTGTTTTTGAAAATAGTAAAACTTGGAGTCGCCACCGGCCACTAAGGTAGGCCGGACACCATAAAAACCAGAGATTCGCTCGAAAAGGGGTTCGGGAGTTGGTTACGGGTGGGGAAGGATTAGCACTCCCATCACGCCCGTAAATCGGTACCAAAATATGTGTTGCTTTTAATTTGATGGAAAATATCGCTTAAATTGAATTTAATTAAATGGTTCGTAATTGAATTTAGACTTTAATTGTACGGGCTTGGTCAAATTGGTGAATTCGAATCAATTAAACATTCAATTAATAAGGGTGATAAAACCTCAGACCATAGATTAAATCGACATCGAATAAACCTGATTGTCGTGTTAATTTATGGTTCGAACTCCGTTCATCACCTTTATGCATGATGCAAATAGTTAAACATGATGAAATGACTTATCAAAATTTTAATTTGTTTCAAATTTCCTTTAGACGATAAGAATTAATTTGAATATTCGGTCAACATTCAGTGAGCCAAGACTGTTACGACATGAATATCAGAATTAATAAAATCTCCGTTTTATAATTAAAGTTGATTAATTAAACGCAACGTCCAATTAAAATATTAAAGGTCTCATGAATGACAATTAAAAATGCATGGCATAGAAAGACATAATATTAAAGCCTAAGGCCCACTAAGGTCCTAACCTAAAAAGGCCCAAATTATTGGAATCCAATTAGTGTTCTAATTATTAAACTAGGTTAATCTAATATTGGCCATAAATTAATTTAATCCCTAAAATTTAGAAAATCTTAATATTTTATTGGTTATCTTGAACCATAATAATTAATTTGATTAATTTTAAACTAGAATCCCAATAAGCCAAGGAAACTATCTAAACTTGATCGAATTAATTAGTTATGATTTTAAATTAAGCGATCTATGTGGAATTCCAATTTTACCCCTAAAAAAATAATTAAGAAATGTTCAATCAATTTAATGCATTTAACATTTACCTCAATGAGCCAAGGGCAAATTTAAATGGATTAAGTTGATTCGAACCTATAATCTAACTAAGGCTCTAAACTTAACCTAAATTTAATTTAATTAATTTAAAGCCCATGCCCCAATTAAACGAGCACATAGTTTAAATTAATTAAATTAAATTTTAAACTCTAAACTAACTAAGGCCTCAACCAACCTAAAAACCTAAACTAAATTCATTTTAATTAATTTAAACACATACCCCAATAAGCCAAGGGCATGTTTTAAATTAATTAAAACAAATTCTAAAAAGCTAAACTATCTAAAATACATACAAGCAACCACTAAAATTAAACCACATCTAACAAACAAACAAAAAAACACATACTAATAAATTAAACAAAACATATAAGAAAGGAACTTAAATAAATAAAGAGGATCATCAACAAGTCTCATCCATATTTTCATTAAATTATAAGAACGATTACAAATAAGTAAACAAGGGAAGAAAATACCAAAAAAACCCAAGTATATGCTAGATCGATCAATCCAGTGATCGTTGTTGTTGGGGTTGAAAATGCATTTAAGGGTTGTTGGTTCGAACGAGGATTAAGGCTTTAGAGGTGCGGCAGTGTAGGCTTTGGAAGAAATGAACATGGCCGAGTGTTGGTGGGGGGAAATCCTAATGGCTATGGTTTTTGGGAATTGGCGTGGGAGGCTGGGAAATGAATTTGGTGATTGATAATGAGAGTGAAAAATGAATTGGGAGGCTGCCGTGAATTAAGGGGAATGGGGGGAAATCAAAGTGAGATTTTGGGCAGTGTAGTATGCGGCTCCAGGGAGAAAAAAAATGAATGGCCTCTCCTTTGCTTTAGAATAGTTAGTATATATATAATTATTATATTTTTACCCCATAAAATATAATTAATAAAGTTCAAGACCTTACCCATTAAGTAGTTGTTCATCCAATAGGATTCAAGCATCCATCCAACCGATGGGAGTAAAGCCTTAATAAAGAAGGAGTTGTGATTTTTATTTTCTTTTTTGTATTTTTTTATTATGTAAAATCATATGGAATGAGCCATGTAATTTTGGGCTTAGGGTATAAGGTTTTGGGTATTAAGAAGGGTGATGTGGATTGATCTTATTTCGAGCATTTTAATTTAGACTCTGACAAAATTTAGTGTCTACAGCTGCCCCTTTTTGCTCATTGCTATGGAACGGGAATAGAGCAAAGACGAAAAGACACAAATTTTGTCACGGTTCCCTATTTGTAGTTCGAATCACCATGCACTGAAAGGTCTTGTTGATGGTTTGAGAGATAAACGGATAAGCACTGAAGGCTTTGCGGATATAGTAGCTCACAAAGCACATGAGAGGTCTTACTGATGGCTAGAAAATGATGTCGAGCACATGAAGGCTGCTGATATCTCGCTCACCAAGCACATGAGAGGTCTTACTGATGGCCAAAAATAGAGGTCCAACACTGGAGGATTTACGAACAAGCTAGCTCACCACGCACATGAGATGTCTTACTGATGGTTAGAAAATGATGTCAAACACTGGAGGATTTACTGACGGTCTGGCTCACAAAGCACATGAGAGGTCTTACTGATGGCCAAAAATGAAGGTCCAACACTGGAGGATTTACAGACAAGCTAGCTCACCACGCACATGAGAGGTCTTACTAATGGCTAGAAAATGATGTCAAACACTGGAGGATTTACGGACAGTATGGCTCACCAAGCACATGAGAGGTCTTATTGATGGCCAAAAATGAAGGTTCAACATTGGAGGATTTACGGACAAGCTAGCTCACCACGCACATGAGAGGTCTTACTGATGGCTAGAAAATGATGTCAAACACTGGAGGATTTACGGACAAGCTGGCTCACCGTACACTGGAGGATTTATTGGTGGTCAAAAAATAAAAGTCGAGCACTTGAGGCTACCGATGGTTTGGATCACCATGCATTGAAGGCCTTATTGATTCCCAAACAATAAAGAGTCGAGCACTAGAGGCTACTGATATATTAAACTCCCAACACTGAAGGTTGTCAGTTCAAAAATGAAACGATGCACTGAGGGCTTTGGTAGAAGTATGGAGTGACATCTGAAATTTGTTGGATGGGCTCTTCTCGGAGGGAACCCTTGATTCTTGCTAGATGAGTTCTTCTTGTCGGAAACTCTCGATTTTTGTCGTGATCCACTTTTCAAGAAGTCGTGGATTGAAAGTGTGAATTGAAATCTTGTTGGGATCTACTTCTTTCATCGCAAAGTTGTAGATTGAGGCCTTTGTGAATCTGTCAAAAGATAGAAATGATTGATGCACAAGTTAGCATGCCCCATAACCTAGGGATGTCTAGCTATGTATAATGAATGAATGAATGAATGTATGGATGGATGGATGAATGAATGAAGACCATTTGAGGGAGCGTGGTTCTTCAAGGAAGCTAATTGAAAAATCTGTGTTTTGCTTCCTCACTGGGGCTCCACGCTCGGGGTTCAAGGTGTATCTTCGAGATTGTTTTTGATCTTTGGTCAATTTCTCAATTTGATCTTGGGAATATCCCCGTCATGGGTTACATTTATGCCCCAAAAAATTTGTTGCTTACTCTTGTTTACCTTGTTGTTAGCAAAATTTTAAGATCTTTATAAAAAAACACAGTTTAGATTTCAATGTGAGATGCTTATTGAGAAAATTGAGTTCTCCCTTCAAATTGTAAATATATTAGGCTATGTTGAATGCCCCGAATGTCAAGTGCACGAACAACGTTGAAAATGGCTTACCAAGGATTTCCCCAAGCAAATCCTGTGTCTAGGAGACCTCAAAAACTGAATTGATGTTTGAAGATGTAAAGTGCATTTTAAGTCTATTTCGATATTTGACCGATTTACCTTTAGGCAGGTTCATTTTTGTTTGGGGAATTCAATTCATCACATTCATTTGGCTCGAAAAAATGATGGAGCAAACAACAAATCCCCGAGCTACTCGGCATTGTCATGATTTTGAAAATATTACTATCACTCATAAAGTGAAGAGTTTCGGTTGGATCGGGCTTCAGCAAGCCCCAAAAATTCCACACTCTTATCCGAAAAATGCCTATTACCAAGTTTTGAACATTGAAGTGCTTTTTGATTAAAATTTGAAGAGGATGCCTATTACCAGGCTTTGAATATTTGAAAAATGCCTATTACCAGGCTTTGAATGTCAAGTCAATTTGAAAATGCCTATTACCAGGCTTTAAACATTGAAATTTCTTTCGGAGATTTAGCATCAAACTGTACCAATTTGTTATTAGGTGGTTATTAAGGTGGAATACAAGTCGCACCTTCGTAATCTCCGCATTTTAGGATTTCAACTAGACACATGCTACTCGAAATCAACCTTCGAGTCAAAGTTAATATTCCTTGAGCAATTGATATACGGGGACCCAACAAGCAAATATATTTACGATTTAAAGATATTTGAAAAAAGATTGCATCTTTTATTGAAACTTTGAATATGTAGCCTTAGACCATATCAAAAAATTGACACCACATTTGGGCTCTCTTTCTTGAATGTGAACTTACCGAGGGGGTACTCGGATGCCCCCCAATGCGAGATCACTTACACTGTCTGAACTGTAAATGTGGGTCACGAAGCTCTTCCCTTTTCACCAATCAAGGCATCATCCTCATCGAACATGACAAATTCTTTATTTTGAACCGATGTGCTGATGAATGAGGAAATGCATGCCTCTAAATGTAATGTTAGTATGGAGATGTTGATGCAAGTACGATGCAAGTGAATGGATGAGATCAATGTACGATGCAAATGTTGTGCAAACAAAATCATTGTGTGATGCAACTGTAGTGCAAATGAATTAATGTATGATGCAATTGCCATGCGAATGGCCAAAATTAATGATGAATGGTCATGTGATACAACTATCGTGCAAATGAACAAAATTAATATGTGATGCAACTGTTGTGCAAATGAACGAAATTAATGTGTGATGCAACTGTGGTGCAAATAAATAAAATTAATGATGAGTGCAGTTATCATAGAATTTATGCTCATGTGATGCAACGTAATTCAAAGTGTGATGAATGCAAAGAAGAACACTGATTTGGCAAATATCCTCGTTAAACAACTTGTATTAATGGAGATATCGTTCCATTACAATAATGAAAGAAAATCGCTAGTCATACGACCCACACCAAGATGGCCTTTATTCTTTTTCTAACTCTTCTTTGGCGTATTCCTGAAGTTCGATAGCATCATGTGCTAGGAACTGGAGCCATTGGGCAATTTCTCGTATTTGAACCATCAAATTTGTCGTCTCTTGTCCTGGCCCCTGAATATTCTAAGCGGCATCTCGGGGTCGTTCCATCATCGGTATTTGATATTCTTGGGTTGCCCCTTTATAGCTTGCAACTTGGTCCTTGAGCTTCTGAACTCCGGTTTCTCTTTCCTCAGATCTACCCTTCGACCAATCTCTTTTGTAAGGATTCCTCAAAATTCTTCTCATCGTTGTTATGTACCCAATATCCTATTAATCAAGCCTTTAATTTCAGACTATTTCCAAATCAGTGTTTTCTTAATGATATGACAAGGTATAAATAAGAAAACAAAAGGATAAAACAAATAAATCAATCAAGTGAAAAATATAGCAAGGCAAAGTAATCAACGAAGAAATGCGAAAACCTAACCACATGAAGTCTAGCTCACTATGGCTGTCCGCATGGCTCTAATCGGGGTGGGCTCTTAGGTTCTCACACATGGGTTCGATTCTAGAAAGGGTACTCGAACCTATCTTGCCGCCTACTAAGACAACAAGAGCCCCAATTCTGGCCCATTATAGGCTTGCGAACTGGATTCGGTTCAAGGGAATGCACGACCTAGTGACGTGGAGGGCTGCTCACTTGTCAAAAGGCGTAGACTCTAAAAGTGATTTACCGACCCGTAGAGGGCTACTCACTTGGGTATGTGGCGTTTCACTCCCACTCAAGGGATAAAGCTCGGGTATAGAGCTTGATGATCATGATGCAACACATGTCGGTGATTCCTTAGAAATTAAATGAACAATTAATTCAAAACCACCAATTATCAAAGCACATACAATCAAAGTCGCATTTTCAAGAACGAGCAAATTAACTGAAGTCGATTTAAATTTCAAAACTTCCATAATTAAAAGCAACATTGATTTTCTTGGCTTAACTCTCTTTTTGTTTTGTAAAAATAAAAATCTGTCCCCAGTGGAATCGTCAGCTGTAGCGACCTTTTTTTTTCTAAAATTTAAAATTTAAAAAAAATTGAACGAGATGGGATCACTAAAAATGAATAATATGGTTCCTTTCGGTTTTTTGTAAAATATTTTGAAAAAGGGCAAATTCTTTGAAAATTCGTCTTTTTGAAAACAGTAAAACTTGGAGTGGCCACCAGACACTAAGGTAGGCCGAACACCATAAAAACCAGAGATACGCTCGAAAAGGGGTTCGGGAGTTGGTTACGCGTGGGGAAGGACTAGCACTCCCATCACGCCCGAAAATCGGTACCAAAATATGTGTTGCTTTTAATTTAATGGAAATTATCGAAACTTAAATTGAATTTAATTAAATGGTTCGTAATTGAATTTATACTTTAATTATACGGGCTTGGTCAAATTGGTGAATTCGAATCAATTAAACATTCAATTAATAAGGGTGACAAAACTTCGGACCATAAATTAAACCGACATCGAATAAACCTGACTGCCATGTTAATTTATGGTTCGAACTCTTTTCATCACCTTTATGCATGATGCAAACATTTAAACATAATGAAATGACTTATCAAAACTTTTAATTCGTTTTAAATTTCCTTTAGACGATAAGAATTAATTCGAATATTCGATCAACATCCAGTGAGCTATGACTGTTACGACATGAATATCAGAATTAATAAATATCCCGTTTTATAATTAAAGTTGATTAATTAAACGCAACGTCCAATTAAAATATTAGAGGTCTCATGAATGGCAATTAAAAATGCATGGCATAGAAAGACATAATATTAAAGCCTAAGGCCCACTAAGGTCCTAACCTAAAAAGATCCAAATTATTGGAATCCAATTAGTGTTCTAATTATTAACTAGGTTAATCTAATATTGGCCATAAATTAATTTAATCTCTAAAATCTAGAAAATCCTAATATTTTATTAGTTATCTTGAACCATAATAATTAATTTGATTAATTTTAAACTAGAATCCCAATAAGCCAAGAAAACTATCTAAAATTGATCGAATTAATTAGTCATGATTTTAAATTAGGCGATCTACGTGGAATTCCAATTTTACCCCTAAAAAATAATTAAGAAATATTCAATCAATTTAATGTATTTAACATTTACCCTAATGAGCCAATGGTAAATCTATATGGATTAAGTTGATTCGAACGTATAATCTAACTAAGACTCTATACTTAACCTAAATTTAATTTAATTAATTTAAAGCTTATGCCCCAATTAAACGAGCGCATAGTTTAAATTAATTTAATTAAATTTTAAACCCTAAACTAACTAAGGCCTCAACCAACCTAAAAACCTAAATTAAATTTATTTTAATTAATTTAAACACATACCCCAATAAGCCAATGAAAATTTTAAATTAATTAAAACAAATTCTAAAAAGCTAAACTATCCTAAAACACATACAAGCAACCACTAAAATTAAACCACATCTAACAAACAAAAAAAACACATAACACAAACTAATAAATTAAACAAAACATATAAGAAAGAAACTTAAATAAATAAAGAGGATCATCAACAAGTCTCATCCATATTTTCATTAAATCATAAGAACGATTACACATAAGTAAACAAGAGAAGAAAATACCAAAAAACCCAAGTATATGCTCAATCGATCAATACACGGATCATTGTGTTGAAAATGCATTTAAGGGTTGGTGGTTATTAAGGCTTTAGAGGCGCGGCAGTGTAGGCTTTGGAAGAAATGAACATGGCCGAGTGTTGGTGGGGGGAAATCCTAATGGCTATGGTTTTTGGGAATTGGCGTGGGAGGCTGGGAAATGAATTTGGGGATTGAAAATGAGAGTGAAAAATGAATTGGGAGGCTGCCGTGAATTAAGGGGAATGGGGGGAAATCAAAGTGAAATTTTGGGCAGTGTAGTATGCGGCTCCAGGGAGAGAAAAAAATGAATGGCCTCTCCTTTGCTTTAGAATAGTTAGTATATATATAATTATTATATTTTTTACCCCATAAAATAGAACCAATAAAGTTCAAGAACTTACCCGCTAAATAATTGTTCATCCAATATGATTCAAGCATCCATCTAACCAATGGGAGTAAAGTCTTAATGAGGAAGGGGTTGAGATTTTATTTTTTTTTTTATTTTTTGTTATGTAAAATCATAGCAATGTAATTTTGGGCTTAGGATATAAAGTTTTGGGTATTGAAAAGAGGATGTGGATTGATTTTATTTCGAGCATTTTAATTTATACTGACAAAATTTAGTGTCTATAGTTTTGTATTGATATATGAATATTAATGAACAGTCAAACATCAATTATATATTGCTAGTTATCTTAATATATATTCTCTCAGCGTCGACCATTGTTTGGTGTCACATTCAATGTATGAGCGTTGACCTTGATTCCTCTTCGATTGTATTACAAAACCAGCCCCTGCCTCTCCTGCTACACTTGTAATCTTCTTCCCTTCAAAATTTGATCTCTCAGGCTCTTCCTTCTTCTCCATATTTCCAATATCATATTTAACAGAGAACATGGAGTCCCAGCGTTTTGAACATGAGCATCCGTTGCTGTTCAATGAACATGCGAGCAGCAATCAGCAGAGTGAAGCCGCTCACTGCTCCAGGTGCGGTGAAGTCATGTCTGCCCCAAGTTTTAGGTGTGCTGAGCCTGAGTGTGAACTTTACCTGCATCAAGAATGCGCTGAGCACCCTTGCAGATTAGTCACCATTTTCACCCTCATCACCCTCTTCTTCTTTTGCCAAAACCACCTGCAGAGCCAGAATACAAGGGAAGATTTATGTGCACTTTTTGCGGTGAAACAGGTGAGATGTTCGTTTATCATTGCTCTTGCAACATAGATCTACACATCAAATGTGCTTTGTTCATTTACAACTTTGCTCAAAAGAATTTCGGACATCTTCAACTTCAAGGTGTTGCCTACAACGATCCATCCATTTCCACCCAAAATAGTAGTATTAGTAACAAGGAACTTGAAAGTTGTAAGTGCTTCGCATGTCGGGAACCATTGTTTGATTCTGCTTATTACTCTCTGGATCCTGGATTTAATCTTCATAAGAAATGTGTTGAACTACCTTCTGAAATCAAATATCCACATCACAAGGAACACCTTCTTATTCTACAATTCAGTGTTGAAAAGTTCCCTTGCACTATATGCTATGGCATCAATTGCCTTGGACTTAATTATCGTTGTTCGCTTTGCGATATTGTCATTCATAAAATAAAGATGGATGAGATAATTTCTTGCTCAATTATCATCTTTAGTTGGAACATGGAACCCACCTAGAAAAATGTGGCTTTATTTTCCTTTATTGAGTGATTGGTGGGGGGAAAGCTCCAAAAAAACACCACCACTTTTTACAAGTTTTATTGGTTGCAACTTGCAGCATGCTGTTATAATAAACAAATGATTCGATCAAATTTGGAAGACTCGTTTTAAGTTTTGCACCCACTAATGGATGCTAACCCAAGTATTTAGTTAAGGCAGATTTCACAGCATTAATGAACGGGTTTGATTGTAACTATGGTTAAAATCGGCCTTCCTCGAAAATATGATATTCTCTCTAAGTTCAATAAATCATCTATTAAAACAATGTGTCAGTGTTAGACCACTCTTTTGTCTGCTGCAACCTTTATTTCTTTGAGATCTGAACTCCAAAACCTGGCTCTCCTCCTCCACTTTTAGGTTTAGTACACCAATGTCCAATGCTCCTTCATCAACGTAACACTGTACGCTGAATAAGGAGTTGCAGACACAAAAAAGCTCTGGAGGACCAAGAGGAGAAAAAGGAGTCTCAGCGTTTTGAACATGAGCATCCGTTGCTGTTCAATGAAGATTCGAGCAGCAATCGGCAGAGTGAAGCCGCTCACTGCTCGAGGTGCGGTGAAATGATGTGTGGCCCAAGTTTTAGGTGTGCTGAGCCCGAGTGCGAGCTTTACCTGCATAAAGAATGCGCTGAGGCACCCTTGCAGATTAGTCACCCTTTTCACCTTGGTCACCCTCTTCTTCTTTTGCCAAACCCACCTGCAGAGCCAGAATACAAGGGAATATTTGTGTGCACTTTTTGCGGTGAAACAGGTGAGATGTTCGTTTATCATTGCTCTTGCAACATAGATCTACACATCAAATGTGCTTTGTTTACTTACAACTTTGCTCAAAAGAATTTCGGACATCTTCAACTTCAAGGTGTTGCCTACAACGATCCATCCATTTCCACCCAAAATAGTAGTATTAGTAACAAGGAACTTGAAAGTTGTAAGTGCTTCGCATGTCGGGAACCGTTATCTGATTCTGTTTATTACTCTCTGGATCGTGGATTTAATCTTCATAAGAAATGTGTTGAACTACCTTCTAAAATCAAATATCCTCATCACAAGGAACACATTCTTATTCTACAATTCAGTGTTGAAAAGCTCCCTTGCACCATATGCTATGGCATCAATTGCCTTGGACTTAATTATCGTTGTTCGCTTTGTGATTTCGCCATTCACATAGCATGTCTGTCACCGCCGCCATCTACTGTACAAGGTGAAGGTCATCAACACCCATTCACCCTCTTTTTTAGACAAATGCCTTTCACTTGTGATGCATGTGGTGTCGAGGGGAACTCTGTTCCTTACTTGTGCTTGAGTTGCAACCTGTTGGTCCATAAGAAATGCATTTCATTGCCACCCATCATCAAATTCTTCATGCATGAACACCCTCTTTTTCACTGCTATTCCTTTGGAAGAGATGACTCTGAGTCTAAGAATTGGGATTGCGCGCTTTGCGTTGATGAGGTGAATACAAAGTACGGTGGTTATTACTGTTCAGAGTGTCATTTTGTTATTCATGCTAGTTGTGCTACAATAGATGAAGGATCATACTCAAAAATAGATTCGATTGATAAGTTCAATGAGGACCGGGTATTACCTGAGGATTCTTATATTGTCATTGAAAGAAACGAATGTGAAGAAGCCACTAAGATCAAACATTTCAGTCATAAACATAACTTAGTGTTAAGTGACAAGATCCCAGAGGATGATGAATTTTGTGATGGGTGCACATTAATCATTTCGAATTCATTTTACCATTGTTCAGAATGTAGCTTTTTTCTTGACAAGAAATGTGTTGACTTTCCTAAGAATAAATATCTTTGGTTCGATGGCTGTGGAGAACCACTCATCCTTATTACAGGCTGTGTTTTCAAATGTCACTATTGCTCCCGCACTTGCAATGGCTTTGGCTATAAATGCCATGGATGTGGGGAGCATTGTTGCCTCGGATGTACAACTCCTTATACTCTCACATGTGAAGGACATGAACATCCTGTGTCTTACAAATACAACCACACAGGGTCATGCATTGGTTGTGGTGTGCAAGGAGGAGGACTGATGTGTAAGATTTGCAAAATTACTTTATGTTTTTGGTGTTGTAGACTACCGAGCAAAGTTCGAGACAAATGTGATGAGCATCTTTTGGCTCTTGCATGTGAAGATGATCATGCTTATTCAGAATATAATTTTTGTGATACTTGTGAAGAATCTCGAAACCCAAACCATTGGTTCTATCAATGTGCAATTTGTGACACTTCTAGTCATACCGGATGTGTTGTTGGATGGGGAAACTATCTACAGATTAAGTCTGGAAAAATCTACAACGAAGGGAAGCATTCACATCCTCTCAGGTTTGTGAAGAAAAAGTATGATTATCCGGAATGCTTTGAATGTGGTGTTCCTTGTCTACGTTTAGCTCTCGAGTGTACGGAGCCAGGGTGCGAATACATTGTCCACTGGGAATGCGTTTGCCCCTCTGATTTGAGGGAAGTATAACTGTCATTTCTCTGCAGAAAATCCCGACAGATCTTTGTATTACTATCTTTTGTGATGCTTTTTATTTGCTACTCGTTTGTATAACTCATGAAAATGTAAAATTAAGAATGACTTTGGTTTTCAGTTCCATGTTTAAATCACTATGTATAGGCATTTGCCGTCCTTATTATATAACTGAATTAACCTTCTCAGATTCATATTTTCCATTGAAGTTAAATTAAGTTGATTTCCATGGATGATATATTATTAAGAACACCGAGCAAGACAAGCCTCCAAAATGGTTGTACCCTCGCATTCAAATTTCTTTACAAGGCATGTTTGTTTGCTCCAATGATGAGTATCCTTTCTGGTGAGGGATCCGTTTGGGTGGCCTGGATCAGATCGAATTTTATGTCCTCGAAGACACTAATTTTTGGCAATTCGAGTGTAAAAGCACTATGAGTCGGAGTCCAAGAAAGATATCCAAACTGAGAGGAAGTCACTTGTTCTATGAGTCTGCTGATCAGTTCAAACAAGCTACAAGTGAGTAAGATACGGAATGATATCAACCCAAAAGGTTTCACAAAAGTTTTCCCATAAATCCCCAATCTCAACGAACCCTATGCCCCCCACCCTTTTGTTTTCCCATTTCGGCCCTGATTTGTTGCTCGTGTCCTACTTCAGAGTATTGGATTTCCCCTCCATTCAGGTCCGCCGGTCATCGGTCTCAGAGTGGGTCCTACGCGGTGTATGGTTTGGTTCCTAAGGTCGTGGTTGCTGAGGGATTTAGGTTCGAAGATCTCTGTTCTGGGATTGCAATTTCTCTGGTTGAATCCTTGATTTTCTGTTTCTCTCCTGTTTGTCTTGAAGCCCCGATGGGTGTCTGAATATGTGACCACTCCTTCTTGTCGCCTGTCAAAGTGCCTGGGTAGGCGACCTTCTGATGTCTAAGCTCTCCCCCTGCTCTTTCACTTTTTTTAGATTTTCTCTGCCTCGAATTCACTCGGTGATTTCTCTGGCCCTGGCGCGTCAGCTTGTGTTGCTCGGCTTCAAGCGACGGTGCCTCTTCTATGCTCCGTCTTGCGGGAAATTACAGGTCTGATTTCTATTTTCTTTTGTTGTGATTGTCTTTACCTGTGAATCATCGCGACATTGATGGTCGGTAGGCGTTTTCATTCCGACATTGGTGGTCGGTATTGATTTTTCGAGTTCTTGTTTCCCCCTCGTTGATTCTGTCCTTTGTCTGATTTACTCATCCATTGCATTGTGATTGGTTTAACCGTATGCCAAGCCGTCTGTTGTCTGGACCCAAGCATTCTTAGGGTTTATGGCTTTGTTAGCATGGAATGTTCCTGGTCTCGGTAATAAAGAAACAGTTAGATCCTTGAAGAATGCCAATGCTAAGTATAATCCTTGCATTATTTTCCTGAGTGAAACAAAGCAAAAAAAAAAGTATCTGGAAAAAATTAGAATGGAAATGAAATTCGACAAGGCGTTCTTTGTAAACCCTGAAGGTACGATGGGTGGGCTTGCTCCCTGGTGGTTGAATGATTGTAATGTAACAATTCTTAACTCGGATAGGCACTTCATTGACACAAAAATCTCTATGAGTGGGGATGAGGACTGGTTTGGCACATTCATATACTCCCCTCCTTACCAAGAAAAAAAAAGGCATTCCGGGAGATGTTAGCGGAAGTCAGATGTGGAATGAGTGAGAGATGGTGCATCATTGGAGACTCAAATATAGTGGCTAGACCTGAAGAAAAAGAAGGGGGCACCCTTTGATCTTTCCCTTGCTAGAATGTACCTTGATTTCCTTGAGAAATCGCGCCTCTTTGAAATCCCTACCAAAGGAGGAATGTTCACTTGGTCTAATCGTAGAAGTGACAATGATACAATCCTTGAAATGCTTGATAGGACTTTAACCTCAATTGAATGGAGTTTGCATTTCTCTAAAGCGATATCCCTTCTTGATGCTGCCATTGCCTCGGATCATGCTCCCTAGTTTTTCTCCTTAATGGTATGTCAAAGAAATGTAAAAAAGCTTTCAAATTTGAATACAAATGGCTCCTTGAAGAGGAATGCCACAATAGTGTAAAAGAAGAATGGGAGAAAAGAAGCCCTCCCAACAACCATAGAGCGTTTGGAGTCAAGCTTGGAAGGACGAGGGCAAAACTGAACAGATGGAATAGAGAAAAGTATGGGAAAAGTAGGAGAACGGCAGAAGATCTCCTTACTGAGATTAAGAAGATGCAAGGGAAGCTGCTTACGGGAAATGATTTGGTGAAGCTTAAAGAGCTTGAAAATGAGTTGTACAGGGTGTGGGAAAGTAAGAGAGACATTGGCACCAAAGAGCCCATATCGACTGGATCAAACTTGGTGACCGCAATACTAAATTCTTCCACGCAACCATTATCCAGAGAAGAAGAATGAATACCATTTGTCAGCTCAAAAATAAGTCCATAGAATGGATTAAGGAAGATGCGGCAGTTGCACTACTTTTTCAAGATCACTTCCAGGGGATCTATTCTAAAGAATCCTCAATTGATATTGAAAGTATCTCTGGCTTCACTCTAAATGTTGTATCAGAAGAAATGAATAGAAGCCTGAGTAGTAATGTCCCCGAAGAAGAGATAAAGAAACCGGTCTTTAGTATGGGGGCCCTGAAGGCTCCAGGCCCGGATGGTTTTTCTGGCTCCTTCTTTCACTCTTTCTGGAACACTATCAAAGGAGATCTCATTCTTATGGTGGAACATTTCTTTCGAACATGTGTTTTGGATTCAAAGATTAACAAAACTAATATTGTGTTGATTCTTAAAAGGAAAAACCTTGTTAAGGTCAATCACTTTTAGGCCAATAAGCCTCTGCAACTTTTCTATGAAGGTTATCACTAAGATTCTTGCATCGAGACTTAAGGTGTTTTTACCAGAGCTCATTCCGCCCTCTCAGCCGGCATTCGTTAATGGAAGGTTGATCTAGGACAATGTTATTGTTGCTCATGAAGCATTTCAAGCTATCAAACAAAAAAAAGAAAGGTTCAGAAGGTGTTATGGCCTTGAAGATTGATATGGAGAAAGCGTATAACAAAGTCGATTGGCAAGTGCTTCAGAAGTTATGCAGGGTATGGGCTTTTGTGAGCGGTGGATTAATAGAGTTATGCAATGTGTAACCACCATTTCTTTTTCTCTTGTCCTCAATGAGGAAAGGCGTGGAGAATTCTTTCCATCAAGAGGTTTGCGTCAGGGAGATCCATTGTCCCCTTTTTTATGCATTCTCATCTCCAACATTTTTACTTGGATTCTGGATAGGGAGACAAACAATTTGTACTTCAAGGGGTTCAAGATTAAGAATCGATGTCCAAATCTCACGCATCTTATGTTTGCGGATGATTGCATCTTGTTCACAAAAACCGATGGGATGAACTGTAATTCTGTCTTAAAGCTATTGCATTACTTTCAGATGATTATAGGTCAATCTGTCAATATTGGGAAATCCTCGGTGTTCTTTTCCCTAAACTTGAGTCCCGATCAGAAATCTCATCTCTCTAATTTGTTGGGCTTTTGCCTTATGGATAAAGAAAGCACCTATTTAGGCCTCCTCTCTATTTGGGGTTGTAGCAAGAAAGAAGCCCTTGTGTTCATTAAAGATCGAGTTCTTCATAAATTGCAAGGATGGAAAGCAAAATTCTTATCCCAAGCGAGAAAGGAATTACCCATTAAGTCTGTGGTGCAAGCTATCCCTTCTTATGTTATGCAATTTTCTTACTTTCGATCATGTTTTACGACAAACTCTATGATTAGTCAATTCTGGTGGAATAATTTTAACGAAAAAGAAAAGGGAATCCATTGGGTTAATTGAAAGAAATTGTGCCTTCCCAAAGATAAATGAGGTTTGGGGTTCAGGGATCTAAGAACTTTCAATCAAGCTCTCATTGCGAAAGTCACGTGAAGAATCCTTAAAAATTCAGAGTCCTTTTTGGCTCGCACCCTCCGCGGTATTTACTTCCCCAACGGCAACATTCTCTCTACTCCAGCTTTTCATAATCCTTCTTTGGTATGGATCAAAATACGTGATGGTATTAAAATGATTTCCCAAGGCTCTCTTTGGAGAATTGGAAATGGAATGAGTGTCTCTATTTGGGGGGACAATTAGATTCCTTGTTTACCTTCTTTCACTATTTCTTCCCCGAAACCATCTTGGAGCTAGGATTTGACTGTGTCTAGACTCTTATTGGAGGATTTGAGAGAGTAGGATTGTGTCAAGCTCAATCGTCTGTTCGCTCTCCATGAGAGAGATGCGATACTTCAGATTCTAATAGGCAGTCCATCAGTCAGAGACTCTCTGGTCTGGGCAGGTAACAAGCATAACGATTATACGGTCAAATCAGATTACTTCTTTCTTTCCAAGTACCTGGTTAAAGATAAGGTACCTAGAAATAGTGATGACATCTCTCATAATCACCCTTTGTGTCGTGCTTGCTGGAGGCTTTCTATTCTTCCAAAGATTAAAACCTTTTTATGGAAACTATGCCTCAGCATCCTTCCAACTAAAGGTGATCTTCAGGAACTATTCCATGGTTCTATGCCCTTCTCCACGAACTATCCCAGATACAACTGTGAGATTAAAAGTGTGGAACACCTGCTCTTTTTTGTCCCTCTACACAAGCTGTTTGGAGAGTTTCTGGCTTTAGTTACTCCCCCTCTCTTTCCGATTTTCCTGGTTTTGGAAAGTGGTGGGAAAAAATCCTTAAGCTTAGGTTCTCTGAAAAGGGTTATAAAGGTTGTGAGTTGATTTTCCTTCTTGTGTTGGTCTATTTGGAAGTCAAGAAATTGCTTTGTTTTCTCAGGTGTTGTTGACTCGCCAGTGGAAGTTTGGCAAAATACCGAACATTCTTTCTGGGAATTCAAATAGGCTAACCGTGTGACTAAGATAGACCCTTCTTCTTCCTTTGGAGAAAACACGAAGCAGTGAGCCCCCCCAGAATAGGGTGTATTCAAAGTGAATTGCGATGCTTTCTTTCCGAGGGATAGGGAATCTGCAAGGACAGCAGCTGTGGCAAGGGACCTGTAACACCCTCAACCCAGTCTGGAAGAAGACCGGAATTAAGGATGTTAGCAAGACACAAAACAGAAATCGAACACAAAAGTCTTATTAATTTAAACGAGTTTACAATTTTTTTTCAACTCATCAATCATTCATGTCATAACAAATTATAGACTAAGATTCTATCTCATATTTAACATTACTCATAACATTTAATACCCAAATACATGCTTAATAAGCCATAAAGATTTAACAAACTTTAGTTATAGATTATATAGCAAGGATATTCAGTTTCAATTATGCATTACCAAACCACTAGACACTATGTCTAAAACCCACAACAGTTCTCACCCTTAATTTTACTTTCAATACACCCCGAAATCATGAGAGGGATCATACAATTAGTCTTGATATTAGAATTAGGACTTTCAATATCCAGATCATATCTTTTGGACAACGTACAAATTAATCCTTAAGACTTATAGCATTTACACTTACATGATTTAACCAGTTTAAGAGAGGGATATGCATCCCAATTTCGAATTCCATGCCATGCTTCAAGAATCAAAGTATAACATCTAAGTCTTTTTCAAATCATGATCACACAAGCATGAAATATTCAAATCATGCATTAGAAGCAATTCTAACCGTTCAAGTAATTATTTTCATTAATAATATCCCCATTTATTTTACAATATAACATAACTCATTTTTGCTTTTTGAAAAGTCCACAAAATAGTAGCCAATCTAACAAATTTCACTAACATGAATTTTCATTCAAAACAACAAAGCAATCTCTTAATCAAGCCACTAACTTAGATCTATTCTACTCGATCAACTAGCAAAATAATCAAATGTTCCTCTAGGTCCTCATACTTATTTCATAACAAAAGATCCAGTTTTACCTTCACACATTAATCATAGGTTCATTGCTTGTCATGCAACTTATTACGTTAATTCTATAATTTATCGTAGAACAGTTTGTCATTATACATATAAACACTATATCATGCTAAAATCTTCATACACTCATTCAAGTTTTGTTACTCGAACAATAAGTATACATGTATACATAATTCTCATATTCTTAGCATTTTTACGAACGAATAACCATTCTAAAAGAGCCATATCATACAAGACATAACATAGAATTAATCACACAATCTTTGTTAGGCTAGATAGTTTTAAACAATACTTCTCACCATTTAACGTATACCATCCGATACATGTTCAGCTAAAATGCAAGATGCACCAACCATTCTAGTAGACATTACAATACATACATATAAGCAAAGTTATTCTATACCTTGTAACAAATCAGCTTACTCAATTATTCTTACAAACCAACCATGTTATCTAACAATACAACCAGATCACCATACTAACTTATACAAATTGTAGCTACATGCTGATATGCCACCATTCTAGGAGATTCAAGGGAAAAGCATAAGTAATGCTCGAAGATTAAAGGATTAACTTGTAACTTCCAACCATGTTTTATCCTTGAAAGCTTCTATACCCTGAAAATGCATGACAATGAATGCATTAGGCTTATATAGCCTAAGTGAGATAGTAATGTCAAAATAATAAACATCCATGACATTCATGATTCTTTGTATGGAAACCAAGCACATCATGTGTATAAATACACAAGAAATGTTGCACATCTTTAGTTAGCTCAAACAATTTGTTAGTTAGAAACTACTTAAAACTTTATGATCTTTATGATTAATTTGATGCTTTCTTTCAATAATTAAACTTAGTTCATATCTTTGCTCTCAATGAGCCTTATTTAAAATCTTGCTCAACAAGAGCCTTTTTGAAGGTTATGCTCACCATGAGCTCATTATTCCATATGCTCACCAAGAGCTCAATATACCATAATTTATTCATAATTCTCTTGCCTTCTTATTTGATTCCATACATTTCATGTCTTTTAACAATTTGCCTTGGATCACAATTGGTTATGAATAACATTGGTTCGTGTTTGACCACAAAGGTCCAAGAGATACTTAGCTCAAAACACATAGCAATGGCTAATATCGGAAACATGTCAATCCTATACTTCTCACTATCCAACCAAACTGTCGCCACTCCGTACAACTCCCCCGTTACCTCCAACTGTCGCCAATAACATATTACATGTAATGGGGCGTTCCCCTGAGCCGTGGCTCATGGACCGTAGTCCCAATATACCATACATCATACCAATGTATCCAAGGACTTCCATTGTAGGCAACTTAAGTATTTTATCTTATACTTGGTATTGGGGAAGTATCTTATTGCACAAGTAATTTTTTTGCTTGTAATTCAATTAATGCCTCTTTAGCTTGCATTAAGCTTTTAGTTCCTTTAACTTGTAAGTTTATAAATTGTAATATTAAGCTTCATAGAACCTTTCGATCAATGGTTAGCTTTAAAGTTTCAGTGTCAGCACACAATTGTCACATAACAAGTATAACATAGCAAGCATGAATACTTAGATAATGTATATCCATAAATATATCAAAGATGCCATGCTATGAATGAATGCTTTTCCCCAAATTGCTCTATTTGAGCCTTATGCACCATGTATGATTAATGCAATCCATCCATGAACTTACAATAATTTAATCTTAATGAAATGATAAAATCGGGATGACACCGTGCCACCCGAGACTCAAGCAACTACACCCACCTTATATTCCAAAGTTATGGAATACCTGAATCCACCACTCTCATAATTTTCCAACTAATCCTTAGCTTCTACTCTTCCCTTCCATGATATACCTCACACAAAATAATCAAGCCATTAAAAACCAACTCATTTAAATCAACTCATAACAGCCCCTATGTAATTTATACACATTTCTATGTGTCACAATAGTTCCCAACAACTTGGTGTACACATTGCAATTCAAAACAGTTTTGTTTTCATACTACCCAAAAGCACTTTAAAACAGTCTCTTTCACTTATAATTATACTCGATTTCATACATACACAATTCAACCTTTAACATACATGTTTCTACATACAAACTCACAAAACAGTTCCCTAAATACATGTAATTACAATTTCTTACTCAAAACAGTCCACATGTTTTGGTGTACACAAAACAGTCCAACAATTCTTTCAATTACACAAAACAGTCCAGAATTTCTTTAAATTGCACAGAACAGTCCAGAATTTCTTAAAATTATACAAACAGTCTAGAATTTCTTTAAATTGCACAGAACAGTCCAGAATTTCTTTAAATTGCACAGAACAGTCCAGAATTTCTTAAAATTATACAAACAGTCCAGAATTTCTTTTACATGTACTCATATATATAAATGTATCAAAACAGCCCCTAATTATTCATATATGTTCAGTATAGTCCATTTTACTTGCTTATACATGTATATAAAACACAACAGTCCCTATGTTAATACAAATTAGTCCTTTAATTTTTGCAAGCTACACATTATTAACTCATTAAAACTGCATATGCAGAACTACATTACTGCACTTGTTCAAAACTGTTTTACTGCACTTGTTCAAAACTATTTTTACTGCACTCATACAAACTGCATACATACATACTTCAAACAGCATACAAATTGCATTCTGCATTTTTATTCTAAACTCCATACATATATACTGCAAACAGCATAAAAACTGCATTCTGCATGTTTCAAGTAAACTGCATTGTATTTATCAAGAGATGAAGACTACTTCGATCAAAATCTATAAATTTATCATTCACCGCTTTAAACATAAACTTATGCCATGTATAACTTATATCATACTTATCCACTTAATGTCTTAAAAACAGATTAATGACCACGTGTGTACATTAAAGCAGCCCCAATTTGATTTAATAGCAAGCAAAGGTATCAAATTCCATTTCAAACACCAAATGCATTTAACAATGAAGTGATTCAAGCATTTCATTCTCTATGATCCTAAAATTTGGCCCTAAAGCAAGAAGAAATTAAGATCACTTACCCCCTCTTTTAAGAAGATCGAACATACCCAAAATTTGGACTTAAATCCTCCAAAATTCCATGATATTCACTTAACTCTTTCTCACTCCTTTATGGCTAGCTTCGGTGATGTAGGGAGAAGAAGGATATGGCTGATGAGTTTGTTTTATTTAACTTTTTCTCTCCCCATTCAAACCGTGAGTCATCCCTCCACTAACAATTTGCCTTGCCCTTAGCTAGACAAGTGTTTAGGTCCTTGGAAACATTAGAAATTTAACATGCAAACTTCTAATTCATAACCACCTTCGGATTAGTCCTTTCTAAAATAGCCACCCACTTCATTATTATTCCAATTTGGTCATAAATTTCTAATTATTCATTCCAATAGCATTGCAAACAAATTTAAATTACGTTTGAACTAGTGTCAAAGTTCTAGTCTACAATTGGGGTATTACAGGACCATTCTGGTTCTATGTGTGTAGGTGAGTCCACTCTTGTTCTTTCATCGTCCGTTGATGCTGCTGAAGCCTAAGCCCTACGAATTGGAATTCAGCTTGCGACAAAGGAATAATTTTCCAAGATTATCTTTGAATCGAATAATCTCGGCCTCATTAACAGATTAAAGGCTAAATCCTCTTCTTTTTGGGAGACGGCGACCATCGAGAAAGATATTCTTCTCTTGACTACTTCCTTTTCTTTTTGTTCTTTCTCTTTTGTCCCACGACACTGTAATAAAGTTGCAGATTGGGTTGCTAGGCAAACTCGTTCTTTTTCTTGCCCGAGTGTTTAGCCTTCAAATGTTCCTCTTGGCCTAAGGACTCTTTTGTAACTCTCCTCTGATTAATGAAGTTCTTTTCATAAAAAACATACGGAATAATATCAGAGAGCAAAGACACAAAGTGCAATGCCATTGGCTTATTGTGTTCCCAATGCACATACCGAAGCATGTTGTTTTCTCAGAATAAAAATCTCTCGTCCTTTGTCGGTGATCCTTCTTATGCCTCACACTAAAACATTAGATTTAGGGTTTATTGTTGAGGTTAAAGGTTAGAATTTAGGGTTAGTGTTTAGGGAATCATAGGTATGATGTATATTTTTAAGGTTTATAGTTTATGATTTAAAATTTAGGCTATGACTTAGAATTTTATTTTTTAATGTTGGGCATAGAGAGGGACACTGAAAGGGGACATAGAATTTTTGTTCATTATCTCATGGCATAACTTGAATAGAAATCCTAAATCCTTTTTTGGTGCCCCTATTTATACCTCATACTAAAAATTAGGCTTAGGGTTTAGTGGTTAGGGTTTAAGGAATTATGGGTATGATATATTTTTTAGGGTTTTTGGTTTATGATTTAAAATTTAAGGCTATGACTTAGTATATATTTTTTTAGTGTTGGATATAGAAAGGGGCACCGAAAAGGGACAAAAAAATTTTGTTCGTTATCTCATGTCATAACTTGAATAGAAATCCTCTACCCTTTTGGTGCCCCTATTTATGCCATACACTAAAAGTTAAGTTTAGGGTTTAAGGTTTATAGTTAGGGTTTAGGGAATTTAAGGTAGTGTGTATTTTTATGATGTAGGGTTTAGGATTTAGAATTTAGGGTTAGGGCTTAAAATTATTTTTTAGTGTTTTTTAGTGTTGGGCATATAAAGGGCACCGAAAAGGTATAGAAGATTTTTGTCCCCATAACTTGTGACGCATGTGGGGCCAAGGGAAACTTTGTTCCCTACATGTGCTTAAATTGCAATAAAGAACAATAAATATTCAAGGAATAGATGATGGCCAAATTGAAGTTGTCATTTTACTAAATTTTGTGTTTTGCATGCTAACATTTTTTTTGAACAATTTCTACTTAAGGGGAGGGAAAGGGAGAATTGCTCCTACTGGGACTGAAACCCATGACGTAGGGGAATAAATTAGATATCAATAAGAGTCTTTAACCATCTTCTCCAAGTTGTGTTGACTGCATGCCAACATTTTTTTTGAATTAAAAGATGCCCAAAAAGGACTACAAAGATAAAGAAATCATAGCATCCTCAGTAAGGATAGACTCGATTGCAGTTGGTGGGTTCTCAAAAATTGCCGTGTCAAAGCAGGTTGGATCAGCGAGCTTGGCGAGCTTATCTGCTGCTGCGTTATCATTCCTTGATATCCATATGAAGTCAGTCACCCATCCCCTAGTGCTGAGATCAAAGATTGCTAGAACGAGAGGGGGGCTAGAGCCAGCAGAAGGGTCACAGATCAGTTAGATTGCTTGTTTGCTATCAGATTGAACTTGAAGAATCTCAATCCCATGGGACCATGCTACTTAAATGCCAGTAAAGATGACCCAAAGTTCTGATTGTAAAACATTAGAAATGCCAATAGATTTGGTGAAACTAGAAATTTAGTTGCCCAAGTGGTCACGTATCAGGCCTTCAACCGACGCAACTTTAGAGTTAGGTAAGACTGAGTTGTCGACATTCAAGCAAGCTCAACCAGGCTCAAGACAATGCCACTGGTGTTGGTGCGCGGGATTTAGTGGTGCAACACAATTAGAAAGCCATCCCTCACTATAATATTTAGCCAATGTAATACTCTTAGAAATAACCGAGTCAAGAGTATTGTTGGATTTAGAAAAAATAGCCTCATTTTGATTCTTTCAGATATGCCAGAGAAAGGAGATAAATACCAGATTCCATGGAATATTTCATTTGTGCATCAAAAACTAGAACCAAAGTTTATGTCGCAGCCAATCATAAAGAGATTGAGTGAAAAAAAAACCACCTAATAAGCATTGTGGTAATAGCTTTTCCACACCAATTTTGTTGCTGCACAATCTCAAAGAATATGTAAGACCAATTTATCAAACGTGTGACAAATGGGACAGCTGGGGTTCAAGGTTAGACAACGCTTACATCGTTCTATGTTTATCATGAGCTTATGGTGACAAAGCGAGCCAAAGGAATAGGCGAAGTCGTTGTGGTAACTTGAAACTCTAAAGTTGCAGCCAAATTGGATCAATCTGATTCCAAGTTTCAAACACTTGCTTGCAATAAACCGATTGTAAATCAAACTTATGATCGACAGTCCATCTCCAAAAGCAAGAGTCAAAAAGAACAAGAGGATGGATTTAAAACTGAGAATATGTTATCGCACCTAATGTGAAAGTCTCACCAAGCTTAGCAATGTCCCAGTCCCTTTGATAATTTGGAAGATTTCTAAACGAATAGGGCGTAGTATCATTTGTTGAAACAGTCTGGTGAGCATGCAAAGGGCCAAGCAATGGAACCCAGACATCATTCATAATGTCAATTGATTCCCCATTGCCTAGGGACCAAGTTATATTATAGCAGAAGGCTTCCCAATGGTTAGATAAAGCTCACCAAAGGGGGCTACAAGGTGATCGTGCGATGGAGGTAAGCAAGGGCTCGTAGAGTTTGTATTTTTTGCAAAAGATTCGAATCCAAAAGGCATAAGGTTGTGTAACAAGATAGTGTAACACCCCAAAATTTTGTTAAACTGTATTAAGGTCATTTGTTACTAAGTTAGTAGCTTAAAAGCTAACTTAGTGACCAAAATGACAAAAAATGCAAACGTTAGGATTTCTTCGATTATGGGTTATGAAAAGGAATTTATGAGATTTAAAAGCATCGGATAATAGAGGGCAAGCTAATTAGGGTACTTGCAAAGTTTAGTTGAATTTCGAGGAAAATTGGAATGAGAATTAAAGTTTAAAATTTAGTGACCAAAATGATAGCTTTTCAAAAGTTGGTGTCTAGAGTATAAAGATGGGAAAAGTATGAGCCCCTAATGAAGAATTTTACCATTAAGAATTTTTATTCCATGGATGGATAGACCGGGTTAGACTGCGTATTTTGGCACCACCCGGTTTCTGTTACGAGAATTATGTAAAAAGTTATTCTTAGTTGAATAATTAGGTGATGCCCGGATATATGACTTGAATAAAGAAAATTATTCGATCATTATTTTTATTCTGTATATGGATAAGACAAGATATGATACAAAAGTTGATAAAAGTTTCAGGAAGAAAAATGCAGTTCAAGATACCGAATTTTGATCAAACTTCGTAGTTAAGAGTGCTCAAGCCTTATGATGGATGACTATCTGCGAAGGTCCCATATCTGTATGGATGAGTGGAAATACATGAAATTTTATTAGATGATGGAATAATATATTAATATCGGATCCTACAATTTATAAATATGAAGTCACGGATTCAATTCGATAATTCAATTATCGAGAAATCGTAGTAAAAGTCCCTAAAGTAATTATCGGCAAATCGGATCGAGCTAAAATTTCAGAGATAGTTCCATGAACCTTAGAAGAGTCATAAAATATCATTTTATAGATATTTGGATGTTAAAAAGGCCGAGGAAAAATTAAATCGATTGAAATGACATGGAATTGCAAATTTGTGAATAAGTTGATCGGTAAAGGGCATTTTGGTCATTTCACCCAAAAAGGACATGAAAGGAATTTTGAGATTTCTTTTATTGATGAATAGTGACTGATTAGAATCCAACTAAGTCTAGTTGGAATGTTACAAAATGGCAAATTAGAAATATATATATAGTTTGAGGGTATTTTTGGAAAGTGGAATTTATTGAATTAAAAATTCATTTTTTCATAATACAAGTGTTTTAAATACATGAAATATGAAGAAATTAGCAGCCAAATACTCTCCAAAACCGTGGTGAGGAAAGATTTTTTTTTTCAAGCTCAATTTAAACCCCGAATCTCAATTTTTAGGTAATCTTTCGAACTACAAAGTTGTTCTACTCTTCGAGCTCTATATTTTGATGTAAATAATTCATAGAATACTTTCTTGGTTGATGAGATTTGATTTGAGGAAGAAATTAGGGTTTATGAACAAATTGGGGCTTTTATGATTTTATGAATCCATGGTTGATTTTAAGTTAGAATCATGCTTGTATGATGTTAGAATCATGTTATTGAGTTGGGATTTAAACCCTACATATTTCGGTTTGTATAGAGAAGATTATGGCTTATCGATTCAAGTCTAACTTAGGGCTTGTGATGTTGGATTAATGATCTAGTAAGCTTGATTTGTTGTTTGGAAGCAAAACCCTAAGTTAAATACATAGGGACCATTTCGGCAAGCTTCAAATTAAGGGACCAGATCTTATTTTTATGAATTTGATGTGTATTTATGTTATTAATGATGTTAGAGACATGAAAATGAAGTTAGAATGCTAAACCGACGATTAATCGCATTAGTGACCATTTTGATAATTGGTCAAACTTGAATGGTCTATTTGGCAAAGAGGATATGTAGAAGGAGTAAATCTAATTGTTTTAGTTAAAATGATGGAATTAAGGTAGTAATGTTGATTTGAGGACTAATTTGCAAAATTAAGAAGCTTGAATTCTTATACTTGAAATTTGGTGACCATCTTGACAAATCAAGAAAAAATTAGAGAAGTAAAGGTTTAAGCCTATTTTGATGAAGCATGTAAAGAGAACATATGAATACAAGCTTTATTCTAGTCATTTTAAGTAAAGAGATGGAACTAAATTGACAAGTAGAGAAATAAGGAGAAGTTAGTGTAAATTAGAAGTTATTTACGGAAAGTTATGTTGGAATTTAAATTATGGCAGTAAGTTCAAAAATTCGCCATAAATTCTAAAAAATGATTAGATGATGAATTTTATATTGTTGTAAAGATTTGTTAGTCTAGTGTCGTTTCCAACAAACGGAAACTAGTTTCGAGTTCCGAGTTAAAAGATATGAATTTTTAATCGAATGAAGGTCAAAAAATTACAGAGCAGTTTCTGCCAGGACAGCTCTGTGACGTGAATGTAAGGAATTTTCATAATTTTTTTAGATTTTATTAATTTATGTGGCTTATGCCGTTAGAACCGTTATCGAATCTAGTTTCTACAGTATAAAGGAAATTAAGATCCAATATGCATTATGCTCTGTATAAGTAAATCTTTGAAGGTAGCGTAAGCTGTCAAAAAATGGAATTTGAAACATTTTGTATTTAAATGTTAGTTAGCAAGCTCTGAAGAATTATTGGAAGTTCAAATTGGTCACTAAGGACCATAATGAGTTTTTGAACTGTATAAGGAAGAAAGGAAAATGATTGGAAAATTTATATTTGAATGATTACATTAAACAACATGTTTAAGGTATTGTTAGATTTGAATCTAACAAATATTTTATTGTATTCATGTGATTAATGAAGTCAAGTCCGAATCAAAGAAGGTTCGAGGTGCTATGAAAGAAAGGATCGAACTAGGACTTAGTGAGGCATTGTGTTAAGTGGCCAAGGTAAGTGCCTTAATTGTTACTTAATTAAGGAATGTGGTATTTGATTAAGCTTATTTTTGGTGGTCACATCAGGAGATCGAACTTCCAGAATCTCATGACCTATAAGAACTTTCATAAGATAATAAAGAAAGTGAAGAACAAGCATCAAATCCAAGTGAAGAAAGAGAAAGCTCACCCTCGAAAGATAAAAGTCTATGGAAGATGGTTGTATATCAACCTATATCAGAAGAGCTTCGTCCAAGCCAAATGGAAGTCGACGAGCTTCGCAAAGAAATATTAGGAGTCCTAAATGAGGCTACTGAGAACAAAACTCTAAGGGAAGAGCTTAAGTTGGTACACGAGGGATTGAGAAATATAAGGGAGGAGATGGCGCTTCTTAGGAAGACGCCAGCTTATGATGGGGGAGCTACCTCATCCTCCCTAATTCTAACTCTTTTCAAGGTGAATGTTTCTAAACTCGATTCGTATAAAAGAGTTAGGAACGTGAGGGATGAAGATAACTTATGGTGGAGCTTGAAACAATACATCCAAGCCACAAATGCTGTGGAGGATGCTAGGACGATCGACTATGCCTTACTTTATTGGGAAGATACCATGTTGCTATGGTTGTGGCGCATGCATGGTAAAATAAAGAAGGGATTGATGTTCGAGTGAATAAAGACTGCAGGGCAACTAGTATGTGCCGTAGACAACACCAGAGCAACAAATAACTCTATAAAAAAGTCCTTGAAGGGGAGATTAAGATGGTGCCAATAAAGTCAGATGAAAAAGTTGCAGACATATTCATGAAGAATCTGAGTAGTTCAAAGTTTAAGAAATTCAATAAGCACTCAGAATGATCTGCAAACCACCTGAAGAGAGAAGTCGTTGAAGGGGAGTGTTAAGAAGTCACCGACTTCTCTAGAGAATTCCAGGAAGTATAAAGAATAATAATATATTATAATAATTAAATAAAAAGCATAAACCGCCTTAGAAAGAACTATAAATAGGAATGTGAGGTGTGTGTAGATGTGGCGTGAAAAGTGAGTGGGTGCAAGTGTGTAGTGTGAAGAGTGCAGGTGTGAGTGACATGAGTTGAGAGGGTAAGTTGAGTGAGTGGTGCAAGTGAGCTGTGAGGGACGTGTAGGATAAGTTGACAGTAAACAAGAGTGAGGTGGTGTGTAAGTAAAGTTGTGTGCAAGTGAGTGTCGTGAGAAATATTGTAGTAAGGTATGTTTGTAATATTTTTGAATATCAATAAAAGTATTATTTATTCTTGTAATTAGAAGTTTCCCGGTTGAGCCTTAATTTATGTGTTTCTTAGTGCTCTTGAATTGGTTACTATATGGTCGGCTATGCCGCCTGAATGATATATGGTCGGCACTGCCGCCTGAATAGTATATGGTTAGTTCTACTGCCTAAATGGTGTATGGTCGGCACTGCCACCTAAGTTGTGCATTAAGAAATTAAAAGATAGAAAGGCTAACCGACTCAGGGAGTTGGTGTAGTACTAGTGGTCAGTATTAGGTCTTCTATAGTGGGTGTATTGGGTCCGTCGGGTTTCCAACAAGATCCATCTATTCCCACCGGAAATAGAAACAACGAACTCGAAAGTAGTAAGTGTTTCGCTTGCTGGAAACCATTGTTTGATTCTGCTTATTACACTTTGGATCGTGGATTTAATCTTCATAAGAAATGTGTTGAACTATCTCCTGAAATCAATTATCCACATCACTATCAACACCATTTTCGTCTGCAGTTCAGTCTTAAAAATTTCCCTTGTATCATATGTTATGACACCAAACATGATGGACTTTCTTATAGTTGTCTACGTTGTGATTTGGCCATTCACGTCGCATGTTTGTCATCGCCGCCGTCGATAATAGAAGGTAAAGGTCACTAATACCCATTCACCCACTTCTATAGATTAATGGCGTTAACTTGTGATGTCTGTGGTGTCGAGGGGAACTTTGTTCCCTACATGTGCTCAAGTTGCAACCTCTTGGTCCATAAGAAATGCATTTCATTGCCACCCATCAGCAAATACTGTTTGCATGAACACCCTATTTTTCATTGTTATTCCATTACAAGAGATGACTCTAAGTCTAAGAATTGGGATTGCTAGTTTGCCTTGATGAGGTGAATACAATGCATGAGAGTTATTACTGTTCGGAGTGTAAGTTTATAGTTCATGTGAATTGTGCTACAATATACGAAGGAGATTACTCCGTAATAGAGTCGGTTGAAAAGTTTAATGAGAATTGAATATTACCCAAGGATTCTTATATTGTCAATGGAAGAAACGAAGATGGGGAGGTCGCTATGATCAAACATTTCGCTCATGAACATAACTTGGTACTATGTAACATGATCCTAGAGGACTATGAGTGTTGTGATGGGTGCGCATTACCGATATTAGATTCGTTTTATCATCATCATTGTTCAGAATGCAATTTTTTTCTTCACCAGAAGTGTTCTGAATTCCCTAAGAAGAAATATAATTGGTTTCATAGATGCGATGTACCATTCATCCTTGTTACAAATAATAGTTTCAAGTGCACCTTTTGTCGTCGCGTTTGCAATGGTTTTTCCTATGAATGTCATAACGGATGTGCGATCCATATGTGCAACTCCTTTTACTGTCAAATGTGAAGGACATGAACATCCCCTCTCTATGTTACTCAAGTATGCAAGGTCATGCACTGGTTGTGGTGTGGAAACAAGTGGAGCATTCATATGTAAGACTTGCCGATTATTTGGTTTGTGTTTAAACTGTGTCAAAATACCTTGCAAAGTTAAATACAAATGTGATGAATACCTTTTGGCTCTTACATACCACGATGATAATACTCTTATTAAGAAAGTCATTTTTGCTTGCGATGCTTGTGAAGAAGAACGAAACCAAAGCTATTGTTCTATCACTGTGCAATCTGTGACACTTCTGCTCGTCCTCGTACCCAAAATGCAGGTCCTCATAGTGCCCAACTATAACAAACATTCACGTCACCCATGTCATGCAAGTGCACCCTAACTCAAATGCTTCAATCTGCACCCCTACACTTGTGCGCAAGACACAATTTGTTGGGGAAGAAACCGAACAACTAAAATTAAGCGGAAGCACAACCGGTGTTCTTTCTCTCCCTATAACTCAAGTCAATAATTATGGCAAGCACAATATTACAAATATGTTCTCTAGCAGCACTAATCAACCACAAATCATCAATGCAACCACAACACAAGTAAATCGAGACACCGATATTTTTACGTGGAAAATCCCTCTAAATCAAGGGTAAAAATCACGGGACTTTAGAGTCCGATCAAAAGCTCCACTATAATCAAATGTTCAACTACAAGACTATAATATCCAACATACAACAAGCATTCAACTCCAACAAGGCTAATAACAAGTAGTCTTTAACAAAAGAGAGTAAAATGAGAGAATATCACCAAAAATGCAGCTATTGTAAAATGGGGATTTCAGAAGCTACGAGTCTCGGATGAAAAATCTAACCATTCAAAGTTAAGATCACCAAGTCGCCTAGCTGATGTCCAAAAATCAGCTCAATCGAACCACGGATGGACCTCCGATTCAAGAGTTGATTAAAACTGCTCAAAGCTAGAAATAGTTTTTCTCTCCTATTTTTCTCTCGAACGTTTCTGAGCTTTCTTCAATCTCTTTCAAATCTGCCCAAGCCTATAATATACTAATAAAAGTCATAGTTAAAGGCTTATAAAAAGTCAAGCAAAATAAATATGGCAGCAACCACCCCTTTGAATTTGGGGTTCAACCGGTGATGGGTTACCCACATAGTGGGACCCTCACCCAACAAATATCCCCCTCCCACAATGTGGGGAATATCTTCATGCCGGCCATCAAGCAGCATGCTTCAAACTTCCCTCTTGGTAAGGCTTTAGTCAACATATCAGCACCATTATCATCAGTATGAATCTTCTCAAGCTCTAACAATTTAGCTTCAAGAACATCTCGTATCCAATGGTACCTCACATCAATATGCTTAGATCTAGCATGAAAATTTGAGTTCTTACCAAGATGAATCGCGCTCTGGCTATCACAATACAAGGCATACCTCTCCTGAGTAAAGCCAAGTTCATGCACAAGTTTCTTCATCCAAAGCATCTCCTTACACGCTTCGGTCGCTGCAATGAACTCTGATTCGGTGGTGGATAAGGCAACGCACTTTTGCAATCTCGATTGCCATGCCACAGCTCCCCCTGCATAAGTGATCAAGTAACCTTAAGTAGATCTCCTCGAGTCAATGTCCCCGGCCATGTCTGAATCTGTATATCCAACAAGAACAGGTTTTTCATTGCCAAAACAAAGTTTCAAGTTGGAACTGCCACGAAGATATCTCATGATCCATTTCACTGCATTCCAATGCTCTATGCCTGGATTAGAAAGAAACCGACTAACTGTACCAACAACATAAGCCAAGTCTGGTCTCGTGCAAACCATTGCATACATCAAATTGCCCACGGCTGAAGAGTAAGGAACTTTCTGCATCTCTTCCTTCTCCTTTTCTGTGGAAGGACTATGCTTGACACTCAATCTGAAGTGAGTAGCAGATGGAGTATTCACCGCTTTAGCTCTGTCCATACTAAACCTTTGAAGTACTTTCTCAATGTACCTCTCTTGTGATAACCACAATTTCTTAGCATTTCTATCACGTTTCAACCTTATGCCAAGAATTTGCTTTGCTGGCCCCAAATCCTTCATCGCAAAGGATTTACTCAACTCTTGCTTCAACTTGTCAATTCTGGAAGCATTACGACCAACAATAAGCATATCATCAACATAGAGTAAAAGGATAATAAAATCATCACCAGAGAATCTCTTAACAAAAACACAATGATCAGAAGTAGTCTTCTTGTAGCCTTGCTCCCCCATAACAGACTCAAACTTCTTGTACCATTGCCTAGGAGCTTGCTTCAAACCCTACAAGCTCTTCTTCAACCTGCACACGTAGTCATCTTTTCCCTGTGCAACTAATCCCTCTGGTTGCTCCATGTAAAGCTCTTCTTCCAAATCACCATGAAGAAAAGCAGTTTTCACATCCATTTGTTCAACCTCTAAGTTATAACAGGCTGCCAAACCCAATATAGTTCTAATAGAGGACATCTTCACAACTGGAAAAAAAATATTTCTTCAAAATCAATCCCCTTTTTCTTAGTATAACCCTTGACGACCAATCTAGCTTTGTATCATGGAGATGAAGACTTTTGTTCTTGCTTCAACATGTAAACCCACCGATTCTTCAAAGCTCTCTTGCCCTTAGGTAGTTTCACCAACTCAAAGGTATGGTTATCATTCAAGGATTGAAGTTCATCTTTCATTGCTTCAACCCACTGATCTTTGCATTCACTCTCCATAGCCTCTTCATAACATTCAGGTTCTCCCCTTCAGTCAAAAGAACATATTCATCAGAAGAATACCTGACAGAAGATCGTCGTTGTCTAGAAGATCTTCGAAGTGAAACTGATGGTGGAGCTATAGGTGCTTGTTGTTGATCATTCACAACATCATCTATGGGAGCATCAAAGTCACCTATGTCTTGCTGGTCATTATTAACATCACCTTGTACATCATCCTGAATAGGATTCGGCGAAGGGTCTAGGGGAACTGGATTCACATTGGTCAAGTCACCACTGTCTTGTGAATCCTCTTTCTCTGTCTTGTCAATTTCATCAATGGTCTGATCCTCAATGAAGACAACATCTCGGCTTCTCACGAGCTTCTTCTGAACTGGATCGTAGAGTCTATAACCAAACTCACCATCTAGACCATAACCAATAAAGATGCATTGACGAGTCTTGACATCCAACTTCGATCTTTCATCCTTTGGAACATGAACAAATGCTTTACAACCGAATACACGCAGGTGATTATATGACACGTCTTTACCAAACCAAACTCTGTCTGGTATATCACCTCGCAAAGGAACACTAGGAGACAGATTAATTACATGTGCCACTGTATTCAAGGCTTCAGCCCAAAACGATCTTGGCAACTTTGCATCTGACAGCAAACATCTGACTCTCTCAATCAATGTTCGGTTCATTCTTTCAGCTAACCCATTTAACTGTGGAGTCTTTGGTGGTACTCTCTGATGTCTGATTCCCTTTCGCAGACAATACTCATGAAATGGCCCTGTGTACTCGCCACCATTATCAGTACGAATGCACTTTACCTTCTTCCCTATTTCTCTTTCAACTGACGCTTGAAACTGTTTAAATGCCTTAAAAACTTGGTCTTTCGACTTCAAAGTGTAGACCCACAGCTTTCTTAAACAATCATCAATGAAAGTCACAAAATAAAGTGCACCACCATGTGACCTTACCTTTATCGGACCGCAAACATCCGAATAGACCAACTCTAGCAACTCTGATCTTCTATGAGGAGGATGACTTCTAAAAGAAACTCTTCTCTACTTCCCCGCTAGACAATGAGCACAATTCTTCAATGTGGCATTCTTCAACCCAGAAAGTTTATTCTTCTTGGCTAAACAATTAAGCCACTTCTCACTCATGTGACTAAGCCGTTGATGCCACAACTCAGTTAAGTCATTTACTGTCACATTCACAGTGTCTCTGGAAGTCAAAGCCTACATCAAGTACAAATTTGAGCTCTTCTTTCCTCGAGCCACAACCAAGGAGCCTTTAGTCAGCTTCCACTGCCCCTCATTGAAGGTGTTACAAAATCCCTCATCATCAAGCTTTCATGCAGAAATCAAATTCAAACGGATATCCGGTGCATGTTTGACATCCTTGAGAATTAACTTTGTTCCATTATTGCTCACCATGCTAACATCTCTCATGCCAATAACTGGAATCAAACCGTCATTACCCATCTTCAATACTCCAAAATCACCATGAGTATAAGATGTGAAGAAATCCCTCCTCGACGTGACATGAATTGAAGCAACAGTATCAATCACCCAACTAGTCTCATCGCATGCTAGGTTGACCAAATTCTCAGAACAAATGGCCAATAGATCTTCACGAGTAGCAGTAGCAATACGCTCAGATTTTTCATCATCATTTCGATCGTTTTTATCACCACCGCTTTTGTTCTCTTTCTTCCACTTGTAGCAATATTTCTTGATATGGCCTTTCTTACCACAATGATGACACTCAAGATTCTTATATCTCGATCTTGACTTGCTTCGACTTTTATCTCTACCCTTGCCATCTTTTTCTCTATTTCTCCCCCTGTTCTCGGTAACCAACACCTCGGACTGTGATATAGAACCCTGAGATCTTCTTCTAACATCTTCATTCAACACACCACTCTTAGCCAAATCCAAAGTAATAATACCATTTGGAGCAGAATTAATGAGTGAAACCCAAAAAGTCTCCCAAGTGTCAGGTAGAGTAGCAAGCAACCAAAGCCCTAAAATCTCATCATCAAATTTGACACCAATACCAAGCAACTGATTCATCACACTTTGAAACTCACTAACATGGTCAGCTGTAGACGTTCCTTCTCTGTATTTCAACGCCATCATTTTCTTTAGCAAAAACAATTTGTTGTTACCCGACCTCGAAGCATACAAGCTTTCAAGCTTCTCCCACAATGTGCGAGCATGTGTCTCCTGATCAATGTGGTTGTAAACATTTTCTTCAACAAATTGTCGAATATAGCCACATACTTGTTGATGCTCAAATTCCCATTCCTCATCACTTTTTGAATCGGGTTTTTGAGTAGCAAAGACCGGAAGATGCAAAGCCTTTACAAACAACAAGTCTTTCATTTTATTCCGCCAAAGTTGATAATTCGTGCCATTCAACATAATCATCTTGCTTGTATTAATCTCCATAATTATGTGACACAATAACCAAGCTCTGATGCCAGTTTGTTGGGGAAGAAACCGAACAACCGAAATTAAGTGGAAGCACAACCGGTGTTCTTTCTCTCCCTATAACTCGAGTCAATAATTATGGCAAGCACAATATTACAAATATGTTCTCTAGCAGCACTAATCAACCACAAATCATCAATGCAACCACAACACAAGTAAATCGAGACACCGATATTTTTACGTGGAAAACCCATCTAAATCAAGGGTAAAAACCACAGGACTTTAGAGTCCGATCAAAAGCTCCACTATAATCAAATGTTCAACTACAAGACTATAATATCCAACATACAACAAGCATTCAACTCCAACAAGGCTAATAACAAGTAGTCTTTAACAAAAGAGAGTAAAATGAGAGAATATCACCAAAAACGTAGCTGTTGTAAAATGGGGATTTCGGAAGCTACGAGTCTCGGATGAAAAATCCGACCGTACAAAGTTAAGATCACCAAGTCGTCTAGCTGCTGTCCAAAAATCAGCTCAATCGAACCACGGATGGACCTCCGATCGAAGAGTTGATTAAAACTGCTCAAAGCTGGAAATAGTTTTTCTCTCCTATTTTTCTCTCAAATTCTGAGCTTTCTTCAATCTCTTTCAAATCTGCCCAAGCCTATAATATACTAATAAAAGTCATAGTTAAAGGCTTATAAAAGGTCAAGCAAAATAAATATGGCAAAGCAACCACCCCTTTGAATTTGGGGTTCAACCAGTGATAGGTTACCACATAATGGGACTCTCACCCAACACAATTTTCATTCAAGTCATTCAATAATCACCAAGTGGGTAAGTGTATATTAACACTTCTTATTCAATTTATCCCATTAATGTGGGATAGAGGATTTTCACTTCCTTATTCAATTCACAACTACTCTACTTTGAGCATCAATTTCTCATTCATCACTCAACCGTTTTGAACATATGAGATACCGTTGTAAAATTCTCATGGAATAGAATTAGATCTAATAAAACTATAATTCGAATCTCTACTTTTACTCATTCAAAACATGGCTCAAAGTTACCATTTCCCTCACATTTTTCCAATAATGATTGCCGTATGAAAAACCCGACAACGGCTGTTGCGTACTGATAGGTTTTTGTACTAGTATTACTTGTGATGCTTTTCTTGCTACTTGTTTGTATGGTTAACTAAAATGTAAGATCATGAATGACTCTGGTTTTCAGTTTCTTCTTCTTTCTGTAGGATAAGCAGAATTGTATTCCAACTAATCAGCAAACATTTGCTACAGTGTCAACTATTATCTACACAAGCAGATAACAATTACAATAAATCTCAAGCACTTTGATAGTTTGTGTCCTTGGCTTGGGCACAATCGAGAGATAAACCCCATAACCACTTTACTATTATCTGTGTTGTTTTGATTCTATTTTAACTGCTGAACAAAAAAATTGTCAATTAGGTCATTAAACTATCACATATGTTTCAATCCATTGACTGTTAACTACGAAATTATTGACATGAAAAATAAGCAAATTTTTATAATAACACATTTGTCCCTCATTACTAACATATGTCGTCATTTTATTAGAGGATTAAATTTATTAATTATTTTTAATTAAAATTAGGACTAAATTGATAGAATTGTAAGAAATGAAGGCTAAATGTGTTATTATACAAATTTGCTTAATTGTTACGTCACCAATTCCATTACCAATTAACGATAAGTGGCTTGATTAAACCAATTTGATAGTTTAATGATCTAATTAACAAAACTTTTTATCTTGTGGTCAAACTAGAATCAGACTCATAGTTTAATGACCTTAGATAGTTTACCCTTGAATTAAAACCAAACAGACTCATAGTAAGCAGCTTGATATCGCTTAAGTAGGTCTAGAGTTCAAGGCATCTTGTATGCAGAAAATCTTCGTTGGGTGACTCACCCATCAAAGGTCGAGACAAATGTGATGAGCATCCTTTGGCTCTTACATATAGAGATGATAATGCTTATTCAGAAAGTCATTTTTGTGATATTTGTGAAAAAACTTGAAACCCAAGTGATTGATTCTATTCCTGTGCAACTTGTGAAACTTTTACTCATCCCAATTGTGTTCTTGGAAGGGGAATATATTCACTTATCAAATCTGGAAAAATCTACAAAGAAGGGAAGCATTCACACCCTCTGAGGTTCGTGAAGAAAAAGTATGATTATCCGGAATGTTTTGAATGTAGTGTTCCTTGTCAACGTTTAGCTCTCGAGTGTACGGAGCCACGATGCGAATACATTGTCCACTGGGAATGTGTTTGCCCTTCTCATTTGAGGGAATGATTGTTGTCCTTTCACTGCAGAAAATCCCGGCAATTGTGGTTGCGTACCGACAGATGTTTGTATTACTATCACTTGTAATATTGTGCTTGCTAATTGTTTGTTTAATTAAGAGTTAATGCATACTTCTAACTTAAATCATACCTGAACTTGGTATTTTTTCCTAATTTGGTCCTCCAATTTGCGGTCTTAATCTCATGATATCACTACTTGATATGAAGAATTTTTTACCTTTATCTCTTAACCATGTCAGCTTTTTTATAAATTCCAAGTGTTTTGTTTATTAAGTTTGGTACCATTTGAAACGATCAAACATCGAATCATGATAATTAAAACTAAAAGTTCAGCATTTTATAACGACACACAATCGTTGGAAGAATATGTTGTCCATATGTAAATGAATATATCTCTGGAATGGAAGTGACAAAGATGAACAAAAAATACAAGAAAATGAAGAGTGAAGATGTATATCTCTCTCTATAAATGTATGCAGATATCTTTTCCAAGCGACTGCATCAATATTATTGATATGCATACAACATAAACAGACCGAGTTGAGGCAGAATAATGTTGAGGTTCCTCGAGTTACAACAATGAATATAATGAATATTTGGAAAGCAATGTTGATTCTTTAATGGAGACATTTCTAGAGAAAAATACTCTCATTTTAATAGTAGTATTTGCTGATCGTTCTACGTAGGGAGGAAAATATTTATTAATTAAATAGCTTTCTAATAACGATTTGTCTTTTTTTTTTGATCCAACAAATTTGTATGGTGATAAAGCTCTGGTGGAATATTTCAAGAGGAAATGTATTTTCATGTAGGTCATCATCAGATTGGTCAGTTGAAGTTTCGTGGTCATTTTACCAAGGGATAGTCGAGCTTAAAGACATTTGTAGGACCTTTAGGTCCTATTTTGACAAAAGTAAGCCCCAAATCCTATATTTTTCAGAACAGCACCATTACATTGAACTCATCGCACAGTCACGTCGAGTTTCAAAAAAATATTACTTTTTTATTTAAACTCGCCGTAGATGCACGGCGAGTTCTAATTATTTTTTTTAAATATCTGGTTAAACCTTAATCATGGGATTAACCTAATCCTGAACTGAACTCGACGTAGGGGCACGACGAGTTTCAAGTGGGTTAACGGTCGTAATGTCTCAACATAACACTGTTTGGGCAAATACCGAGCTCGTCGTGGCTGGACGGCGAGTTTGGTATAAAAATAATATAATTCGAAATAAATAAATTAAAAAAAGGTAAGTTTGTATCATTTATGAAACAAAAACTTTTAATAAATAGTTGACGTATAGATGGACAATTTGGAATTTTGTTCGATTTAGGTCAGTAAAAACCTTAAACCATAACAACACAATCGAATAACAAATATTTTTACCAAAAAAGACTCACAAACACCATAATCTAACAATTCAAAAAATCGTTACCTTGAATCTTCCGAAAATTTTTTGACTGCTTGCTTTTTTCGGGGCTCTACGAAAATCACACGGCTTAACAATCTTACTTACTTTGCTCAAACTAAAGAGGTTGAAAAATATTTAGGTGCTCAACACTCTACAACAAACTTTCTATTTATACTAAACAACAAAATCCTTAACTTGAAAAATATGACCGTTGGTCAAAATAGAAAATGAAACTCGCTGTGCATATTTTGAGCTCGTTAAGGTCATATTTTTCAAGTTACAATGTTATGTTGAGACTTTTCGACTGTTAACCCACTTGAAACTCGTCGTGCCCCTACGGCGAGTTCAGTTTAGAATTAGGTTAATCTCGTAATTAAGGTTTAAACCGGATATTTAAAAAAATTAACTTGAACTCGTCGTGCGTCTACGGCGAATTTAAATAAAATATAATATTTTATTAGAACTCGTCGTGCATGTGCGGCAAATTCATTGTAATAATGCTAGTCCGAGAAATATAGAATTTAGAGCCCTACTTTGGTCAAAATAGTACCTAATGATCCTACAAATGTATTTTAAGCCGAGATAGTCGTCCCCTATATCTTAGATAGAGTTAATAACCTGCTTACCTAAGTATTTAGGTTTAAGAAGTCTTTGAATTTTTTTAAAAAAATTATTTAAATCCTTAAATTGTTTGTACTCAATTAAGCCCTTCAATTAATAAATTGAATCAATTAAGCTTATTGATCAACATTGTCTGTTGAATCTATTTTTTGGATCAATTGGTAGCAGTAATATCTAAAGGCAAAATATGTCAAGATTTAATGGTCAAAATTGGTCAAAGGGCTTAATTGATTCAATTTATTGGTTCAAGTATTGATTCAATTTATTAGTTGTAGAACTTAATTGGGTGCAAAAAACTTTTAGGGGATTAATTGATTTTTTCTTCAAAAGTTCAACGCCTTCTTATACCCTTAGCCATAATATTACAATTTATCTGAATTTGGATATTTGAATCTATTATTTTTTAAAGGCGTAGGAGCAAAAAAAACCCTAACGTTTAACTGAATAGACACTTTGATCTCTATTCTTTTTTTAAGCAATTTAATTCTCAACGTTTTATTTTGGGTTAAAACGACCTCTCTACGGCTGAAAACTATTAGTCAACTAACGATGAATGACTTGAAATAACGTGGCAAACCTACATGTCAGTGCATGTTGACATGACAGTGTCATATAAGCAAATGTGTTAACTTAAAAGAATGTCACGTCAGTTAATTTTTTTTATAAAAATATATAAAATATCAAATTATTCTTTTTGTTAATGTGTCATTCTGTTAAGTTATTTTAAGTTGTTTACCGTCAGTTGACTAATAATATTTATCCGTAAAGGGACTATTTTGACACAAAATAAAATGTTAAGAGTTAAATTACTTAAAAATAATATGACTAAAAATAACTATTCAGTCAAACGTTTGAGATTTTTTTAACCTTGGGTCTCTTTTAAAATGGTATTCCTACCGGATGTTGATATTATCCTTTGGTCATTCATTGTCCAAATTCACTTTACTTGCGCGGATCATGAATTTTATTTTTGTTTTTGAAAATGAACCATATATATATATATATTAACCAATGGCATCTTCAAGCACAATATTGTTTATACAGTCCGGACTATCAAAATAGAAAAAAGAACATGTTTTGGAGATGACTGTCCAGTCCGCAAGAGTGTGTGCTGCATTATTTGCCAATCCAAGGCAGAAGGATATGGTTATGTGGGGGTTGTCATTTAGCAGTCGCCTAGCTTCTGAAAGATGAAGTGCCAACATTGAATTACCTCCCTGTGGTCCTTTAAGAAGGTTAATTAACGTTCGCTGCGTCACCTTCAATGTTGACCATCGTCCAACCTCGATCGAGGGCTAGAAGTAGGGCTTCATAACATGCATGTGCTACCACAACAGTAGCATTGATAGCAGATGGGAAGTATTTTGTACAGCCTGCAAGCACTAGTCCATGAGAGTCTCGAGCCAAAATTCCAAAAGCAGACTCACCGTTTGTGGGATGAAAAGTTCCATCAAAGTTTATTTTATTGTATCGGCTGCCGGTTTCCGCCATTTGCATGTTGTCGAATATGGTCGGTGCAGTGTAGGAAGTGAGGAATTTGCTGCGTTGAATTCCAACTGGAGTTGTTGAGCATTCATTATCGTCAGCCACGGTGGTGGAACTTGATCATTATGAACCCTTAGATTCCGGCGATTCCATATATTCCACAAAAGAACTATGAGTCTCGTGAACTCTGTGGATTCAAGTATTAGATTAGCATGCTCCAGCCATTCTTTGCAAGTGGATGCTTGATCTAGTCGGACTCTTCCATGCAGGCCATATTGCTCAAGAATGTCACGTGTGAATGAGCAGTCGCGCAAGGCATGAATTGCAGATTCCTCAGCTTGCATACACATTGGACATATACCGTCCGATAATCCCACTGCTAGTAACCAAGATCCAACTGGAAGAGCTTCATGAGCTGCCCCCCATATAAAGATTTCAATCTCTGGTAAGTTTTTTTTTTTTTTTTTGCTCGGCAAGAAGAAATTTTATTTATTAATATACCACTAAAAGTGGCTACAAAGTTTATAAGGGGCATCCTCCCTACACCAAGTTGAGTGTCTTATCAAAAACCTCCCTAAACTTAAATAAATAAAAAAAGTATACTCAGCCTGGTAAAACACAAGATAATATGACGGATCTCACCCTTCAAAATAACAAAGACCAAAAATGCACAAAGAAAGCTAACCACCTACGCCAAGATCGTTGTAACTATGGAAACCAATTAACTCCATTGGAAATCAACTCCAAAACAACAAAACTTTTCTTAACCAAAACAGCCTCGATGAACCTTGCAATTAGTACAACCAAAACTGCCCCAACACCTTCTACTGGTCCTGTTATAATAAACAAAACTGCCCCAAACTTTTCTTAACCAAAACAGCCTCGATGAACCTTTATTGAGTGATTGGTGGGGGGAAAGCTCCAAAAAAAACACCAGCACTTCTTACAAGTTTTATTGGTTGCAACATGCTGTTATAATAAACAAATGATCCAATCAAATTTGGCAGACTTGTTTTAAGTTTTGCACCCTCTAATGGATGCTAACCCAAGCATTTAGTTAAGGCAGATTTCACAGCATTATTGAATGGGTTTGATTGTAACTATGGTTAAAATCGGCCTTCCTCGAAAACATGATATTCTCTCTAAGTTTAATAAATCATCTATTAAAAGAATGTGGCAGTGTTAGACCACTCTTTTTTCTGCTGCAACCTTTATTTCTTTGAGATCTGAACTCCAAAACCTGGCTCTCCTCCTCCGCTTTTAGGTTTAGTACACCAATGTCCAATGCTCCTTCATCAACGTAACTGCACGCTGAATAAGGAGTTGCATACACAAAAAAGCTCTGGAGGACCAAGAGAGGAGAAAATGGAGTCTCAGCGTTTTGAACATGAGCATCCGTTGCTGTTCAATGAAGATGCGAGCAGCAATCAGCAGAGTGAAGCCGCTCACTGCTCGAGGTGCGGTGAAATGATGTGTGGCCCAAGTTTTAGGTGTGCTGAGTCTGAGTGTGAGCTTTACCTGCATAAAGAATGCGCTGAGGCACCCTTGCAGATTAGTCACCCTTTTCACCCTGATCACCCTCTTCTTCTTTTGCCAAACCCACCTGCAGAGCCAGAATACAAGGGAAGATTTATGTGCACTTTTTGCGGTGAAACAGGTGAGATGTTCGTTTATCATTGCTCTTGCAACATAGATCTACACATCAAATGTGCTTTGTTCACTTACAACTTTGCTCAAAAGATTTTCGGACATCTTCAACTTCAAGGTGTTGCCTACAACGATCCATCCATTTCCACCCAAAATAGTAGTCTTAATAACAAGGAACTTGAAAGTTGTAAGTGCTTCGCATGTCGGGAACCATTGTTTGATTCTGCTTATTACTCTCTGGATCCTGGATTTAATCTTCATAAGAAATGTGTTGAACTACCTTCTGCAATCAAATATCCACATCACAAGGAACACCTTATTCTACAATTCAATGTTGAAAAGCTCCCTTGCACCATATGCTTTGACACCAGACGCCTTGGACTTAGTTATTGTTGCTCGCTTTGCAATTTCGCCATTCACATAGCATGTCTGTCACCGCCGCCATCTATAATAGAAGGTAAAGGTCATCAACACCCATTCACCCTCTTTTTTAGACCAATTCCTTTCACTTGCGATACATGTGGTGTCGAGGGGAACTCTGTTCCTTACTTGTGCATGAGTTGCAACCTTCTAGTCCATAAAAAAAGCATTTCATTGCCACCCATCATCAAATTCTTTAAGCATAAGCACCCTCTTTTTCACTGCTATTCCTTTGGAAGAGATGACTCCGAATCTAAGAATTGGGATTGCGCGCTTTGCGTTGATGAGGTGAATACAAAGTACGGTGCTTATTACTGTTCAGAGTGTCATTTTGTTATTCATGCTAGTTGTGCTACATTAGATGAAGGGTCATACTCAAAAATAGAGTCGATTGATAAGTTCAATGAGGACCGGGTATTACCTGAGGATTCTTATATTGTCATTGAAAGAAACGAATGTGAAGAAGCCACTAAGATCAAACATTTCACTCATGAACACAACTTAATGTTAAGTGACAAGATCCTAGAGGATGATGAGTTTTGTGATGGGTGCACATTAATAATTTCGAATTCATTTTACCATTGTTCAGAATGTAGTTTTTTTCTTCACAAGAAATGTGTTGAATTTCCTAAGAATAAGTATCTTTGGTTCGATGGCTGTGGAGAACCACTCATCCTTATTGCAGGCTGTGTTTTCAAATGTGACTATTGCTTCCGCACTTGCAATGGTTTTGGCTATAAATGCCATGGATGTGGGGAGTATTGTTGCCTCGGATGTACAACTCCTTACACTCTCACATGTGAAGACATTAACATCCTGTGTCTTACAAACACAACCACACAGGGTCATGCATTGGTTGTGGTAAGGAAAGCAGGGGACTGATGTGTAAGATTTGCAAAATTACTTTATGCTTTGCGTGTTGTAGACTACCAAGTAAAGTTCGAGACAAATGTGATGAGCATCTTTTGGCTCTTGCATGTGAAGATGATCATGCTTATTCAGAATATAATTTTTGTGATACTTGTGAACAAGCTCGAAACCCAAACCATTGGTTCTATCAATGTGCAATTTGTGACACTTCTAGTCATACCGGATGTGTTCTTGGATGGGGACTATATTCGCTTATCAAATCTGGAAAAATCTACAACGAAGGGAAGCATTCACATCCTCTCAGATTTGTGAAGAAAAAGTATGATTATCCGGAATGCTTTGAATGTGGTGTTCCTTGTCTACGTTTAGCTCTCGAGTGTACGGAGCCAGGGTGCGAATACATTGTCCACTGGGTATGTGTTTGCCCTTCTCATTTGAGGGAATGATTGTTGTCCTTTCACTGCAGAAAACCCCAGCAATTGTGGCTGTGTACCGACAGATCTTTGTATTACTATCTTTTGTGATGCTTTTTATTTGCTACTCGTTTGTATAACTCAAGAAAATGTAAAATTAAGAATGACTTTGGTTTTCAGTTCATGTTTAAATCACAATGTATAGGCATTCACCTGTCGCGACCATTTGTTTGAAAATCGGGACGTATAAAAATAGCCTGACGATTCATCTTTTAGAAAATTAGGGTTTTCTGGCTATTTTTAATTTAATCTTGAAAATTAGGTTTTTTCGTATTAAATCGAATTTTTCTTTACTTATCTTTAAAAACACTTTAGAGTCGCCACCGATCACTTCAAGGTAGATCGGACACTAGAAAACAAACCAGAAATTATGTCTTAAAAATTGGGTTCGGGAGTCGGTTACGTGTAGGGAAGGATTAACACCCCTACAAACGCCCGTTATCGGTACCTTTAATTTTACGTGACATTTTGGCATTTTGAATAATTATTTGAATTTAATTTGTCCATAATTATTAATTGAATTTAAATTCCGAATGCATATATCATTTTATAAGGAAAATCATTTTGATCGAATACGAGATTAAAAGCACCCCATTAGGTGGCACCCCTATTCGTATTTAAAAATAAATTTCTAACATAAAAGGTTTTTAATGAATGATATTTTATTGTCTTGTTAATTTTAAGAACTATTCCTAAAAATGCTCTGTTTAATTAATTATTTAAGCTACGAATATTAATTAATTTAATGACTTTTATGTGAAAATGTCAATTGCTTGAACACCTTCCATATATTTAAAGCCTTTAAATTAATCATATTCCTAATTAATTAATTCTTCTAATTAATTGAAGTTCTAGTCCAAATTAAGGCTCTAACAAATTATTATTTAATTATAAGTGAAAATATATATCGAATATACATCATTATGACCAAGGCTGAGATAACACCCTATTGTGAACAATGGACCACAATCCAGATTTGAACCTCAAAGATTCTATTCGATATACACTTAATTAACTACAATGTATTAATTATTAATGTCAATTAATGAATTACATTTAATATCCAATTATAAGTGCAAATATATTAAATATATTCATTAAAATTCATGTTGAGATAACACCATATTGTAAACAATGGAACACCATCCAAATTAAGATTTAAAAGTTTGTATTTAATATATTTTAATTACTATAATTATCTTACCTAATTCAATTATTAAAATCATAATTAGAAAAATCTAGCTAAGGCTCTAATAATTAATTAAACTAAGTGATTTAATTATCTACATACAAAACTATATGCTCAATTTAAAAATGTATCACACATATAAGTCATTTGCATTTAATTAAATTAAACAATTAAAATAAATGACTAAATTGAAAGAAATTGAAAAAAAAATAATTCTGATTTTATTAATAGGGGACCTAATTGGAACTATTACAAAACTTAATGCCCAAATTACAAAATCTAGTGACCTAATTGGAAGATATACAAACTAGGGGAACAATTACAAGGTTCTGGTGACCAAATTGAAGAAATTACAAAGTTCCAAGGCCAAATTAGGAGAATTAAGGACCAAATTGAGAGAAATCAAAATTGAGGGCAAAAACCAAATGATATCCATTTGGAAACTCGCAGGTTAAACCTGACCCGACAGAATTATGCGGGTTACTTTGACCCAGTGCCAAAACGGCACCGTATCAACTCAGGCATAAAATGACCCAAGCCCGAGTCAAAACAGCCATATTTCCCATTTCACTCTCTCTCTCTTCACTTCTGTTCTCTCTCTCTAAAACCTCTCAACCAAACTTCCAAAACCCAAAAAATCTCACCATTTTCGATCAAAACCCCCTTGTTCAGCCCTGCTCTTCCCCTTGTTCATCCGAAATCCACCATTCAATCTATTGTAAACATCAAAACCCTCCTCTATTATGTTTCCTAAAGATCAAACCTAATTTTTACTTCGAATTCTTCCTTGGTTCTTCAGGATTCCTCCATTTGATTCCCAAAAACACAAAAAAACATCCACAACCTGTTTCTCAAGATCTAAACACCCCAAAACCCTCTCATGTTCTTAGTCATTCTTCCTAAACCGAACCAAACCCTAAACCACCTTGTCAACCACCCTTAGATCTAAGACCACCACCACTCAAACACTCCAACCTGTTCGTCGGCCGCCGGAGGCGATGCTGACCACCGGCGGTCATCTCCGGTCATCCCTTCCGACCAAACCTAAGACCTCGGCCACCGTCTGGTTCTTCTTCGGCGACCGGTCACCGCCGTGAGGCGATTTCCGACCGTCGTCCTCCGCCGCCTAAAAACTCAGAAAAACCTTTTTTCCCTCCTAAACCTAGATCTAGGCCCAGATTCAACAGAATCCGCCCATCTTCTTCCGATCCTAAGCCTAAACTACCTGTACCGAACCTACTTACCCTCTTCCACTCCGTCTTTACTGCTAAAATGGTCATCAACCAAAAAAAACTCCTCAGATCAACTCGAGATAAGTCTAAAAACCTTATCGATTTGTATTTATTTTTTAGATCTAGGTTTGATTTCAGTTACTGTTTTTTATTCTAAAACTTAGATCTAACTTATTTATGTGTCTTTGCAGGTAAACGAAGAGTAGAGGAGAAAATATACCTCCAGTGTGTTTCTGACGACGGATTCACTGTTCCAGTGTCTGACTCCGGCGACCTTCAGTGTTCCAGTGACTATTCTTCTTCTCAAGTAACCTCTCGAATTCCCCCTCTCCTCAATTATTACTGTAATAATTGTACCTAATGATTACCCTCATTAATTAACTATTTTTTCTCTTTCTGCAAGTATTTATAGCTGGGATAATGGCTGACGTCAGGGCCATTGAACTGTGGACAGCTGGCTTGGACTGGGGCTCAATCCGGGTGAAACTCAAGAGGGCCAATGGTAGTATGTCACGTGGCTAATTTGGGCGGTAAAAAGAAACACAATTGTGTTTCTTTGGGCTTCTTTTGTCTGAGATGTAATTGGGTAGGATTTAATTGTAAATTGGGTTTAAAACGGGCCTTGTACGCTTGTAATTTGAGTTTGAAAGCTCTTTAGAGTGTAATGGATATGTAAAAAAAACTATAGACTTTATTTATTTTGGACGTTGTATTTGTTTATTATTTATTTGTATTTATTTATTTATTTCGACCCGGTCAAAATCCGGGTATGACGTCACCCTCCTTAGTTATATAACTGAATTAACCTTCTCAGATTCATATTTTCCATTGAAGTTAAATTAAGTTGATTTTCATGGATGCTTATTAAGAACACCGAGCAAGACAAGCCTCCAAAATGGTTGTACCCTTGCATTCAAATTTCTTTACAAGGCATGTTTGTTTGCTCTAATGATGAGTATCCTTTCTGGTGAGGGATCCGTATGGGTGGCCTGGATCGGATCGAATTTTATGACCTCGAAGACACTGATTTTTGGCAATTCGAGTGTAAGAGCACTATGAGTCGGAGTCTAAGAAAGAAATCCAAACTGAGAGAAGAAGTAGCTTCTTTTACGAGTCTGCTGATCAGTTCAAACAAGCTACAAGCGAGTAAGATGCGGAATGATATCAACTCAAAAGGTTTCACGAAAGTTTCCCATAAATCCCCAATCTCCACGAACCCTAGCCCCCAACCCTTTGGTTTTCCCATTTCGGCCCGATTTGTTGCTCGTGTCCTGCTTCAGAGTGTTGGATTTCCCCTCCGTTCAGGTCCATCAGTCATCGGTCTCAGAGCATGTTTGTCACCGCCGCCATCTATAATAGAAGGTGAAGGTAGTCACCACCCATTCACCCTCTTTTTTAGACCAATGCCATTCACTTGTGATGCATGCGGTGTCGAAGGGAACTCTGTTCCTTACTTGTGCTTGAATTGCAACCTGTTGGTCCATAAGAAATGCATTTCATTGCCACCCATCATCATCAAGTTCATGTGGCATGAACACCCTCTTTTTCACTACTATTCCATTAGAAGAGATGAGTCTAAGGATTGGAATTGCGTAGTTTGTCTTGACGAGGTGAATACAAAGCATGGGAGTTACTACTGTTCAAGGTATCATTTTATTGTTCATGTGAATTGTGCTACAATGGATGAAAAAGTGTACCCGGAAATAGATTCTATTGAAAAGTTAAATGAGAATCGAATGTTATATTTGTCTATAAATTGCATAGATGTGAGGAGCATTGTTGCGTCGGATGTACAACTCCATACACTCAAATGTGCAGGACATGAACATTATGCGTCTTTTTCATACAACCACCAAGGATCATGCATCGGTTGTGGTGTGGAAAGAATTGGAGCATTCATGTGTAAGATTTGCAGATTAGCTGTGTGTGCTGAGTGTATTAGATTACCAAACAAAGTTCGACAAAAATGTGTTGAGCATCTTTTGACTCTTATATATGAAGATGATAATGCATATTTAGAAAATCAGTTTTGTGATATTTGTCGTTGGAAGAATATGTAAATGAATATATCTCTGAAATGGACGTGACAAAGATGAAGCAAAAAAATACAAGAAAATGAAGAGTGAAGATGTATATCTCTCTCTATAAATGTATGCAGATATCATTTCCAAGCGACTGCATCAATCTCATCTCTGGCTGATTTGTAAAGCTCAAGTCTTTTGGCAATATGGGTTCTCCTCTCCATCAGTTGGGGGTCTCGTCTAACATCGCACTAAGTCGTTCCTTCTGCATAACCATCACAAAGATTTAGTCGTAATCTAGAAAAGTTTCTAGCAGGGCTCGTGACACAGTAACAAGACATGATTCAGTTTCCTTCACACAACAGCAACATAATTCAGTCTCTATATCCATTTCACGGCTGCTGATTGTATCTGAGAAAAGTGCAGATTGAGTAATGCATGCATGTCATGCCTACTTTCCCATATTGGAAGAATGGTATATCTTGAAAAGGAAGACCTTTTATGTAAGTGAAATAAGATTAACTAGAGACTAGAGGGTATAAACAACTCTTCAAGGGGAACTTAAAAAATCCTATCCTACCAATAACAGGAGAAATTGTCTAAAATGTTCACTGTTGATGCTGATCAAATTGTGTGTAGTTGTTTCTTTTCATTATTGATATGCACAGAACATAAACATATTTGACATGGAGTCTTTCCCTTCTGATAAACTTCTACAGTCCCAGGGGCAGAGGAAGTTGAGCGTGAAGGGGTTACTAAGAACAATGAGTAAGACTAGCGTCTAAAATGGGTGTACTCTTCACATTCATTTCTTTATAACTCAAACAAATTTCTTTAAATTTGTGCATATAAGAAATAAAAATATAAACAATTTAATTTACCTCTCCTCCCTATTTGGGCATAAAAGTTGGTCAGCAGTGACCTCTTCGCCTCTCTGACTTGGCAATAAACCACCGCTTTAGGAATGGTATTCTTCAATGTATCAGAAACCAAGGCTATATAAGCACTAACATTTGATCCTGAACCAACAAACACATATTTGTCACTACTTGTTAATCAATATAATATATAAATATATATACATATTATCCTTCAAGACTGATGTTTGAACATTGTATATATTCTTTTCATACCAATATACACTCCTACCAAACAAAGCAAAAGTGTATTAACAATCGAAAATAGAACTTGACATACCAATCCTTCTGAGAGAATGATCCTGGTAAAGGTCATTATTTGGGCCAGGTGGAGTTGCATTCTTCTCTGGTTTCCTCTCTGGTTCTGCATGAAGCTTCCGGAAAAAATCAACAGTCAAGTAACTGGACTCCATCTCCACTAACCGTATCACTGTTTTACGACCTTCACAAAATCTTTCCAAAGCTTCATTTGTAGCAGTAGCTATGTCATTTTGAAGTGTTGGGAACCGCTTCAATTCCTGTAGTTGCATCCAATTAGCATATTATCTATAGGGGCTATTAGTAGTTCGAATGATCTCATAAAGAAAATGTTGTAATATTGGGTCAACTTCTAGGAACCCACAAAAGTAGCATGCAAAAAAAAATCCACTCGCACAAATACAATTTTTCTTTTGTCCATTTCATATTTCTAAGAAAATTTTCAATTACAAGTGACAAGTCATGAAAAAGATCCGTTGAAGCCATATTCCTCCCCAAAGATTCATGAAAATGAATGTTTCCAGCTAATATCAACTTACCTCGGTTTCAGCTATTGACTTCCTCACAAGTTCTTTCAAAACAAAATGTACCTGAAGATCAGAGCATACAAGATAAAAGTTTCACTTTTTTGCAAAATTATATAGGAAGGAATAAATAGAAATTGCAATAAAAAAGCTACTAAAAGAAACAGACGCTCAAATTCATATTATAGTTAGACTCATGAGAACCAAACATATAAATCTTCCACAAATAGCCTGAAAAACTTCTTGTCAAAATCTTCCTGTTGGAACCAGCACCGTATAATGCATACATGATAGCCCAAAAAGTCCAGCATATCAAGTTTGATAACTCTTTTCAAGGAGCTAGACAACTCCAAACATAAAAGAGCAGCATAAAAGTGTATGAAACAAAAACCTGAAATATTTGAAAACCATTATCAATAATCCACCTTCATGGAAAGGATGCTAAAGCAGAAGCCTTCTCCAGTCTAACAGATTATTTTCCACTCTTCGTGAAGTTTTCTGCCAGTTATAGCTTTTCTTTTTCTAATTTCTAATAGTAGAAAAAAGTCCAAGCTATAGTTTTTCACCAACTCCTTGCCTAGAAGAAAACAAGAATAACTAGATTTACCATTGCAGTGTCTCTTAGTAATTACATACATCTTTCAAGTGTCTCCCACACCTTTCATGCATCTAGAAAGTAGAAACACATATTATAACTGAGCTTCTAGAGAGTCCCATCAATATTGGAAGTTAACCAAGCAACAGCAACATTAGTAAAAACATTATAGGATCTACAGTTTGTGTTTGTGTGTGTCTGTACTCAAATTAAAAGTAACAGCACGGGTAAGAACATTACAGCATCTACAGAGGCTTCAGCTGGCCCCTTGAAATAGGTAATAGAACCATCAATGAGCCTTCTGTATCCTTGTTCTGGAGCAATCAAATGTGGCTGATAGCCATCGGCTTCAGTGACAACTTTCTGAACATTTTTTAATGAAAGGTGACGATCAAAGGGGAGCTTCTTCAAAGCAGCTGGCAATTGGTGGTCAAGAACTCCATAAATCCGATCACCGCCAGGTCGCCTGAAGCAGCAACTTACTGTTTAATTATATAAAAAATTAAGGGACAAGTCTAAAATTATACTGCAGGAAATGGCACAGCTGACCACATTCATAGAAAACATACTTTACAACAAAAAGAAAATAATGTCATAAGACTTAATAGAACTTTCTAGGGCGCAACCTCATTTTTATAGTTGACTATAGCTAGCACCATATACAAGCCAACCAGACAATACTGACTGACTAGTATGTTTCCTAATTCCTATGAAAGTATAGCTTAAATACTGAATAGTAAGAGGTCGGAACAGGAGCTTTAACGGTTGAATAATATGATTCCTTAATTGCAAGTTTACAATCACTAGACGCATATCAATATGTGAACATACTTTAAGGAATCAAACCTAACATAAGAAATTGAACTCAGAAAGTAGAAATACTCTAATAAGAATTAAGTGTGTAAGCTGACCAAAAAATTAAATCAAACTGGCCTAGAAGTGTCAATGCTGAAAAAAATATATACTTATCCAGGTGCTCCTTGAAAACACGATCAAACGCACGGCAAAGTTCTAAAATCATGTACAACTGAGCCTGTACATGCATAACATTGTTCACATACAGTTGAGGAAGTATCCCATTCACAAGTAAAGCAAACTGATTCTGAAAGGTCTAAATTTTTACCCCTCCATCTGCTGCAACAGGCCTGCCAATGCGATCCAACTCTGCATTGAGCTCATCAATTGTCTTATTTAGCATAGCAATGATGCTTGGTATGCACTGCCTGATAACATGCTCTAAATGCTGAAATAGGGAAAAATTAAAAAATAGTTGAAATAATATATACATATAAGGACTCGTAGACATACAGTGATACCAAAGTTTCTGTGAGTTAGAAATATTAAAATTAATTGAAGCAAACAAAATACAAAGATGAAAAACACCTGAGACAAAAGTTTTGCAAGATACTCTGATCCCATCCTACTTGCCAAGTGTCCGTAATCAGGGCTTGTTTCAAAATATTCACGTTCTTTTCGACGAGCAACAATCATATCAACATTCTTATTGATGTCAGCTTGAGAGCGATTCACAATTCCAACCCAAGGATGTTGTAGCCTATATGCCCTTGGTTCGATAACCTGAAAGATTTATAATGGATAACTATAATGTTTATGTATAGTTTTAACATCTACATGGTAATTGTTCTAACTGATCTGACATTATACATAATGATAATGCCACACAAGAAAGGAAGTATAATAATTTCAAATGGAGCCCTTAGGCAATAAATCAAATTTAAAATAAACCATGGACTGTGACATTATCAAGTAGGGTTCCATGTCAATGATGATGATTTTGTATGAACTGTTATCTACATATAAAACTTTCAGCATAACTTTCTACATATAAAACATTATGCAATGCAGTAAGTATGATTAAATACATACTTCTGTAGCATTTGTTCCCTTATCCATCAGATCAAGCTTTGTTAGCACCCCAAAAGTTCTTTCACCTGAACACACAAAATATCATGGAAACGTAAATCTCCTTGCTCTTCAGCAAAGTTCCTATCACATAACAATGCATCCAAATAACTGAATAAGGCAAAAGAATGCAGCATAAAGCAGATGTTCAGAATACCTGATGGATCCACTTCTCTTGCAATTTTAATGGCATCTGAAGTGGCAATGTCTTGGTTGGCAGGAGTAATAGCCAATATGATGCAGTTAGGCTACATAATTGAAAACAATCTCTTAGGCTACATAATCAAAAACAAGCTTAGTAAGAAACATAACAAAAATACAAGAGCTGCAACATTAGGCCAAAAGCAAATCCAGAACTTGCTAGTTGAAGACAATGCAAACAAAGCTAAAATCAATCGGTCTCAGTTGAAGGCATCATATGTTGTCAAAGCACAATGTTTTTGTTGCATGGTTAGTTTATTTTATTTATTCTTTGTTGTTTGTGCTCTAGCATCTCTTACCCAAGTGCTAAGCCCATTTATTTTAGTTGTTTGTATCACTTCTAAATGTAGAAAAAGTGTTAATTGTATCACATTCATTATGTTTGAGATTTACTGCAACCTTATATCCAGGTTGTGCCTCCCAAGTCCCTACCCATTGCTAATCGGTTTCGGCATGGGTGTTTAACATGGTAGCAAAGCCCAAGTTTGTTTTTTTAATGTTATTTCTCATTTGTCGCACAAATTTCTTGTTCATATGATGCCAATTTGTTTTAATTGTTAGTATTGGTCCTATACAGGGGTGGAAGGAAGTGTTAACTGGTATTATCCTGCACCCTTGAACTATATTCTCAATTGTTTTAGGTAGGATAACTAACAAGGTTGTCAGCACCTTGATATCAATTTTGAAGAACTAGCTTTGGTGCCACTAACCAAGAAATCTAAGACACTTTAAACAAAACTGGATTTTTTTAAACTGTAACCTGCTTTAAAGATTATCTCTATATCAACCTTTGAGTACAATGAACCAAGCTTAGTTAGAAAACAGCTCCTCTTGTTTAAGATAGAGGTAAATGGAGAAAATTTGTAGTGCAAAAGCATTGTAAATTTGTAATCCAAGAATATTGGGCATAATACCAGCCATAATCTCCATAAGGAGTTCTTAGCAAAGTGCCACCCTATGATGCATGAAACGAAGATTGAAGATATTGAATAGATAGTTGTAGTGTAAATGCCTGGTCCAGTTTAATAATCATCTATTGCACTGTGGACCAGTTCCTAATTAACACATCAGTTTAATCTATCCTCGATTAATTAGTTACAAATTAATTCCATTCCCATCTATCTTTTTATTGTGTTAGACACAACCAGTTTTTCATCTCCAGTTGGGATATATATGAAGTATGACTACCATGATTACCGGTTTCCTGGATTTATATGCTCTTACTTGATTGAGTTCCATTTTTCCTTTTTATTGCAAGAATAGCTTTGTCTGAGTCATATATTTTAGCATTAAAAACTGTTTTCCAGTCAGCAAGTGTCAAGTAACTCACCTTTTCAACATAAGAACGGACCATATTCTCAATATCTTCGACAATACTATCCGATTGTCCTTCTGCAAAAGCCACAGTTTAAAATCTTCATGGTTAAGGATTCTGTATCATAAACTTACAAAGGGGATCAAATCCAAATCACTTTAGCTTTTCAAAGTAAAATAAAATATTTATTTTTACCTACAGCAACCTTTGTCAGCCCAGGAAGATCTATAAGTGTCAAGTTGACAACTGCCAAATAAAAGCAAACATATTACAGTCGTATATCAAGAGCATAATTTAATTTGCTCAGTAGAATAATCTGCTTCAAGTACAATGGACTACATGGTAAGAGTGTACAAATGAAGCACATATGAGAGATACTAATCCTTCATTCTTACCATTAGTCAACATTGTCACTAAATAATTAAGGTGAGAATACACACAACACATATATATCAAAAGAAAGTTCATAAACTTAATATTAGCAAAAGCATCAGAACAGCATGTATCTTTAAGTCTTTGTCTTTATTTTTGTCCAATGAATAACTTGCATACAGTATTTAATCAAGATAGAGGAGGTATAAGGGCAGACCATTTGGGGAATATATGCTCAAGTGAATTGGAATATTAGATATTTGCTTTGTTTTCCCAGTTATTCGATCTGTTTCATCTGAAATCTCCTTACGAACAGCAGCTGCATAAATAGTATTCATATCACTTGTTAATAATATAATCATCTGAATTTTGAAACAGAAGAACATGAAAAGGAAACAGTTACAGGGAAAACTGGCTAATGGTGGACCAGCAATCCATATTTAAAGTAAAAAATCATTACAAGAAGAAAAATAACTGGAATGTGGAAAGCGCAATGTTAGCGAGGAGATGAATAAAACCAATTTAATCTCAAAAGGAAATTTTTCTAGCTTATCCAATGCAAGTTGAATTTACCGTTAGACAGCTACTTGCATAGTTGTTAAGAATGCTTGTTGAGTGCATTTGTGCAAGGGGTGATAATCAATCTGAGAGTTTTTTCCCAAAATAAAGTATTATAAGTAAAAGCATCCTTTTTTTTTTGTTCCTTCATTGCACTGAATGTAGCTACCAATACCATGAGTACGGTACTTTGTGTATCCCATAAGTTAAAGTTATCAAACCAACACTTATTACGGTTTAAAACAACCTAATCTAGACGTCATAGATATGCCAACCACAAAGCTTCTTACCTTAATGGCATAGCTATTTTTTTACAAGTTATAGCTCAAACATGGAAGTCAAGGGTTTTTGTTTTCTTTTCCCTTTTTAAAATATCTAGATGTAAACTAGAATGTCTATTTCATATGCAAGCATTTCTCTTACTTTAAAAAGGATGGGAAAAGGGTGCTATCAATTTGTATCTATAACCTCTCCCATTCCTAAAGGATGAAGAAACTGAATTCCATGCACGTATTACCAAAGAAAAAAAAAAGGAAACATAAACAGATAAACACCAGAAAATAAGCCAGAAATTTTGAGAACAAGAGTAGGTAACAAATTCAAATTCTTAGATAATCAAGCATGCTATTTAGCGGCAGTACCAAAATCAGTGAATCTCCTCTTGGGTGCATGAAGAAACTCAGCATATTCACCCCCTGATTCTGTCTTATGAAGCTGCAACACCAATGGCCTCCGCGTAACAATCCCTTAAAACTCAAGAAAAAACAAAATTAGATTCTGAAAGGAACATGTTCTTCATCATAACTAAACTAACTTCACATATCATATAGGAATATGTCTTTTTCCTATTTTTTTTAGTTCGGGAACATGTCATTCTAAATCATAATTACAAGCGAAAACTTCGATTTTAATTTTGGAACAGAGATCGCGACAAATCACGTTCACTATAGTCATGATCTAAAACTATGCTCAAATGATTTATTTGGCTAAAATTAGACATTGAATTAATATGTTTATTGCTAACTATATCACCTTTCAATCAGCAAGATCCGACATTTAAGTTCTTAGTTTTACTATTATTAATTATTTTATTAAGATTCCAATAAATGGTCGAAACTTTACCAGATCCACGAGGTAAGAAATCCCTCCCTACAATGCTCTCCAAAACTGAAGATTTCCCTGAACTCTATTTCCCAGTGAAAAAAAGTATAAATAAAAATGAAAAAAAAAAACAACAATGAAAAAAGATGAGTAGCAAAGGGATGTGTTTAATACGAATTTGACCTGGCCACCGACAACAGCAACAGAAGGAAGAGCTTCCCAGAGTGACATTCCTTGGCCGCCATGATCGCCGAGGACAGTGCAGGCTCTTTGGATTTTGTTTACGAGACCGATCAAGCTCTCCATTGTCGCCATTTCTCAGCGTGAAAATGGAGGGGATTTGGATCTGACACGAGAAAGCCGGATCGGAAATGGGTCGCTCGGATCAGAAAAATCTGGGAATGGAAGTTCGATGCAGAGAGAGGAGTATTTTACTAATGTACCAGTTTTTAAGCTAAAAACTATGTTTTTCCTCTTTGAAATTTAATATTTTCATAAATAAAAGTGAAAACCAAATTATGGTAATGTAATTCTAAGTTTTTTTCAAATTCTTTTATTAATCCTTATGTTATATATAAATTACATATTCTTTATTTTTGTCTTTTTTATTTTGTCCATTTGTGTAAAAAACTTAATATTTTATTTCATTAGTACAACTAATTATTGATAATTTAGTAAAAGTTAAAAATAAACCTGATAATTTATACATAAGCGTGTTACGTGTAGTGTCTTCTATTCCTTTACCGTATGTAAAGTAATTTTTAGTCTTGATAATTTCGTTTCGATTTCGTTCTTAAATTAGTCTGGAATTTAATTTTGGACCATTTCGATGATATAATACTTTAAAATTGTATCAAAATGATAACAAAATTTTGTTAGGTTTAGAGATTGATATATACAAAAAAAATTCAGAGATCAAGTTGAAAAAAAAAATCTAGAAACTAAAAGTTGTTTTATATTTTTTTTAGAATTAATTGTACCATATGTACCTAAATTATAATTCTTATTCTAAATTGATTTAAACTTTTAAATATTTCAATTTTATCCTCAAATTATCGTTTATGTGATATTATAAAATTAGTTACAATACTCAAATCCATCCTCATCATAAATCAAAAGATATTGGACGCTTAAACATGCTTAATCTCATCTTTCTATGTATTATACTATTGAAATGACAATCAAATTAAATTCAATCGACATTTCTTTCTATTAATGATACAAAACATAAATACAACATATATCATACACAAACAGAATGGCATGTATTAAACATATTCAACTGTATTCAGGATCAACTCAAGTCAAACCCTAAACTCAGACAAATTAGATGTCAAACCAATTCAAGCTCGAAATAGAAAAACAAAACTCTTCCAATATCATTTTTTTATTCATAAAATTTAATTTCAATTTTTTTAATAAACATCAAATTCCGTGTCCTACTAAATGGCACTTTTATATGAAAAAATCAAATTAAATATTTATTCAGAAAAATGACCCCTCTCAGTTTTATTTGAAAAAATGACCCCTAAATCGGTCACGTAAAAAAACCTCGCGATCCACAAAACGCGATTACTGAACTCGTTCTCTGCAGGCTGCGTGGTTCATTCTACGTGAAAGGACTTTTCAGATAACTCAATTTTAAATTAGAGATAAAGACCTCTCGTTCTGCATATAGCGAGGTCCTTGAAAAAATGAAGAGGCGGATGAATTTATCGCGGGATTTATTACAGGGAACTCGCTTTCTACATAAAGCGAGGTCCATGCAACAGGCTAAAATACAAGGGTCTATAGGCATGTTCGAGGTGTTTTTGCGAGTTATTAATCGGAATTTTTTCATAATTGTTAAGGTTAGAGGCGTAGTATTGGAACTTGTCTTTCATTTGAGACCGATATTGGCACGTACGAGACATTGTAAACGATATAAAAATTGCATTGAAAATGGTTCCAAAGCTTGGTTTTATGCATGAATAACAAGCTGAAATAGCTTCATATGCATGTTCGGGCTGCTTTTTCAGAATATTAATAAAAAAAATTCATAATTTTTAAGCTTAGAAGCGTAGTTTTGAAACTTATCTTTCATTTGAGACTGATATTGGTGCATAGGAGTCAATGTAAATGGTATAAAAATTAAGTTGAAAATGGTTTCAAAGCTTAGTTTTGTGCATGAATAACAAGCTAAAATGGCTTCATAGGCATGTTCATATGTTTATTCGGGAAGTTATTTGCAAAATTTGCTTAATCTTTAAGCATGGAGGCGTAGTATTGTAACTTATCTTAAATTTCATATCCTGTGATACTTTTCGTTAATCTAATTTCAGTTCATTGTTTCATATTTCAACTACTTAAAAGAAAGAGAAGCGCATCGAAACATAAGTTCATATGTCAACGCGTTTATAAAATTATTATGTTTCAAAAAAAATACATAAAATGAAGACAATAAATTATGGAGTCAGGCTAGGATGATCTGGACTCAGGCTTCCCACAAAGCATGTATGAGGTCCGTTGTATTTCGTTATTGTCCAGAGGTTGTTCAGCCTCTTCAATCGTGATACACGGATCCTTCAGTTTCATCTGTGGTCATTCTTGACACATTCTGCAATATATTTGTCCACATTCGTTTTCTTCACTATTGACACAACTGAGCGGCGTATGTTGTAGTTCTTAATTGCATCCTCCGCGAATCTTTTTGTCGTGAATATCATTCCAACTTGTGGTTCACCATCACTATCGACAGCAGCATCGCATGACTGTCTCCCCATAGATGAGAAACCATCTAAGCTTCCAACCATTATAGAATGAATTACTATGAAATTGACTAAGAGAAATATATAGTGAATTAGTATGAAAATTGAAGGTGTGAGTTTTTGAGGTTGCGGGACTCAATTTATAGCTAATTATGAGATTCCTGACATGGCAGGGACCTCGCTTTCTGCAAAAAAATGAGTTCTGCAGAGATTTCTAACATGGCAGCACCAGAGTACCTCATTGATGTGACATGTCAAAGGAAATCGATTTTTGCAAAAAGCGAGGTCCAGTTTTTTAAAACACAATTTAAATTCTCCCGTCTATAAAAATGTCCATCCATCGTAGTTGAAGTTAAATGATTTGATTTGTACACGTCCATCGACTGTCAAAATTTAAATTCCTGACGTGGCTTCGTAGGTATGTTCTATAGGTTTATCCGGGAAATTATTTGCAAAATTTGCGTAATCTTTAAACTTGAAGGCGTATTATTGTAACTTAAATTTCTTATCGTGTGATACTATTCATTAATCTAATTCTAGTTCATTGTTTCATATTTCAATGACTTAAAAGATAGAGAAGCTAGTTGAAACATAAGTTCACATGTCAACGTGTTTATAAAATTATTACATTTTAAACTAATACATAAAATGAAGACAATAAATTATGGAGACAATAAAATTGTTATGTTTATAAAATTATTATGAAATTGACTAAGAGAAATATACATCGAATTAGCATGAAATTGACTAATAGAATATAGAGAGAATTAGTATGAAATTGACTAAGAGAAATATATACTTGTAATTTTTGATAATATTTTAATTTTTTGTAAGTATCGAAACTTGTTTACAAATATCGATACTTGTAGTAAAATCAACAACCTACAATGTTACTGTATCAACAAAGTGTACCAACAACCTAAAAAATTAAAACAAATATTATACCTAGGATGAGGAGAACCTAAAAAATTAAGCTCAGAGGCGTAGTATTGGCACATAGGAGACAATGTAAATGGTGTAAAAATCGCGTTGAAAATGGTTTCAAACCAAACGAAGAGATTTTATTACTTACAAAAATAGTAGAACAATAAAAAAAGTACAATTAATTGATACAATGGCCTGAGCGATTAAGACATTTGTTCCTCATGAATCCGAAATTCCTACATATATTGCATAATTTTGGCTATCTGGTTTTTCTTGAAATTCGTAGGCCAAATCCTCAGCACAATTCCCTGTAATAAATCCCGTGATAAATTTATTCACCTCTTCAATTTCTCGACATACCTCACTATGGACAGAACACAAGGTTTTTATCTTTAATTTTAAATTAGGTTATCTAAAAAGTTCTTCCACGTAAGACGAACCTCGCATCCTGCAGAAAATGAGTTCAGTAATCGCGTTTTGTGGAACACAAAGTTTTCTTACGTGGCCGATTTAGAGGTCATTTTTTCAAATAAAGTTGGGAAAGGATCATTTTTTTAAATAAATATTTAATTTGGGTTTTTCATATAAAAATACCCTACTAAATTGATATTCATTTAACACAAAGATGAGAAAATGGTCCCACCCTCATATTTGACAAGCACTTTTTAACCTTTGCCTACCTTCCATGACAGAGAATCTATCGGTCCCGTGTACATCAGTTTTCCCCGAGGAAAACAAACAACGAAGTTCTCAAAGGGAAAACTAATCACATCTTTCTTCAAGATTAAATTTGAGGGCAGTGTTAAGCTTTGATTTAACCTATTTGCAATGCATATTCCTATAATGGACTTGGGATAAGCATTCTGTTTTTCCCGGCTTTTGATGTTTCATCACTAAAACTAAGAGTTCATAACGGCCTATTATCGTTCGGCCAAACATAAACAAGAAAACAAACTCATCATTCTCAGATTTACAGGCAAAATATAGCTATTAATGAGTATAAAACACAACCCAACAGGAGAATAGGATTGATTTGATTACAGGAATATTAACAAACTTCATATTTGTTTAAGACAAATCAGACACTGCCTGCACTGCAGATTACAAGCCTCAACTGCAAAACACAACAATGAAAGAAAACCAAACTACCTATACAACCAACATAACCACTGCCCACTCCGAAGAAAAACCTGACAAAAGGTTAGCCCACAGTCAATAGTTCCTTTTTTATCCCCTTTTTTAGCTCATCCCTAAGCAGAGGAAAATGACAGCACTCTATGTCAGACAGTCGCATACCGGCAATTTCTTCCTCTGATTTACTTTTTTTTTCAGATTTCTTCTCAAATTGATATCAATGAACATAGGTTTATCGGCATGCAAGTTATATAATCTTATAATCAATCACCAAAGTAGAGGTAAAAATATATATAAAGAAAAATAAAACAAAGGACCCAGGAGACCTATGCAAATTTTGCTCCTTGCCGCTGCTGCAAATAAAATTTGTTGTCATTGGGTGCTGCGTGTTAACCCACTTCGAGATACATTTCTGCATAAATTTTGGAACTTGTCAGTTACGTTGAACTTGAACAACTAGATAGAATTGTACTCTTTTTAAGTTTTAATTAAGACAGTTTTCTTTAAAATGATTATGTAACGCTACAGAGACAAATCAACTATCAATCAAATTATACTTTCAACTAGGTAATTCACTTTAGAACAATTAGTGTGTTTCTATTTACTTTCCATGTACAAGAGTAGAATTTTATAGCTCAGATCAATTTGCACTCCCCCTCTCCAATTATATTTGCTCAGATATTTTTCTTCTTCCTATGGGTACACCTATAGGTTCTCAAAGCTGCAGATAAAACAATGGAGAAAAAGACAATTTCATCAGCTGACTCCCATGTGAATAAATTCCAGACTTGATAAAGTAATGAGGATGCTCCATTTTTCAGAAGGCGTTAATTTGATCAGAAAAACGACAGTCTATGCTACTACTTAAATGCAGTCCTAACTCCTCAGCAAACAACGGAACGAGCATCTCGCATAAGATTAACTCCACTATCTTTAACTAACACGGGGATCCAGACATGGATGATAATTTTGTTTATTAGAAACCTAAGTCATTTAATCCCATATAAAGTTAAGAGTTAGCATGACAGTATAAATAAAAACATCAAAAAGAACGAACTTTCAAAATTCAAAGCAAAAAGAAAAATGCAAACACCATGGCTGCTTAACCCACAAAATAATGGGAAATGCTACAAAAACTATATAAAATGAAGAAAGTTTTGAAATCTAAACAAGTAAACTAAAAAAGCACCTTCCAGTAAGCAGCTGAGCAGCAGATCCCTTAGAGTTACTAAATCGCTTGGCCCTATTCTCGTGTTCTTTCTCCACACGCATGGCAGCAACTTCTTTCTCCATTGCAGCTACTTCTCTTCTCATCTTTTTAGCCTCAACTTCCATTGCCTTTGTCAATGTTTCCACCTTCTTGGCAAGCATCTGGAAATACAAGAATTACTTCAGCAATATATCCAGAAGTATAATTTTAAATGGTATTGAACTTAAGGAATAAAGCATCAACCTCGATCACATCATCCTTATCCTTGAGGCTTTGATCTTTCTCTTGACCAGCTTTCCTCAAAACTATGACCTCTTTCTGCAGCAAATCGTACAATACTCCTGGAACATTATCCTCTGCGTCCACAGGTTGGAAATCAGTGGTTTTTTCATCATTTGGTGCCTCAACCCCCTTGGTTATGTCGGAAGGCTGGTTGAATGAACTATTTGAGCTTGTTCCATTTAAAAGTGATTTAGCCCTTTCTAATGATCTTGTGCCTCCATCAAATGACTTGGATGTTCCTTTAGCATGTTTCAGAACTGTACTAGAACACAAAGAGGATCTCAATTGAGAGCTTGGTGATCTCTTGGATAAAAATCCATTGGATGTAAGTTTTGAGAAGTTATCAACTCCACCCAGGGATTGACGCCTAGAAGGCCCGTTGCTCATGCTTCTAACAACGGATGTACAGCGACTAAGACTGATAGGAGTTCCTCTCAAGTTCTCTTCAAGAACTTTAAGCCGCAATTGATATTTCTCCTGGAAAATCAAAATAAAAACCCTTATTTCAAAAGCAGCAGCATCAACGTAGAATACAAAACGGTAAGTGTCACAATCAGATTATTACTTTCAATTGTGCTTCAGATTTTGCAGTTCGTTCAGTTATAGCAAGCTTGTCGCGAAGTTGCTGCATTTCTCCCTGTAAGAAATAAAATCCACAATGAATAGAGTTGAAGTTAAGGGCCTATATTTGTATTGAATGGGAGAAACCATCCACAAAAACCTGCAAGCATCTCCGCTCTTCTAGCCATTGTTTTACAGGCATCACTTTATCATTAGCATCTTTCCACTCATTTGCTACAACAGTGGCCACTCTATTTGCTGTTATTTTTGCCCGTGCCAACTCCCGGTCAAGAGTTTTTCTCTCCTCCTAAGGAACAAAAACAATCACTTATTAAAGAAGAGTTCTAAGAGTATTTTAACATATAAGAATATGGAAAACTTGGACACTTAAATGCCAGGCAGATTACATTCATCTCCTGAACTTTCCGCTGGTAATCCCTAACTGCATTTGCAGCAGTAGCACCGGCAAGAACAGCCTCCTCCAGCTCTCTTATTGTTTGGGTAAGCTTCTCAACCTCTGCAACTTTTTGGCGATGCATTTTGTCCAAAATTTTGTTTTCTTCCTACATAGACAAGTCATAAACATGTGACTTTCTTCATTATATAAAATATAGACTAAGCACAAAATATTTGGCACGACTCCTAAATTTGATGCGCCTGACAAAAGGAAACACCAAGAACAACTACCATACCTGACAAATTTCTATCTGCTTCATCAACTCCTGGTTTTTATTTTGGAGATCCTCCACCATGGACGCTTTGGCCAATGCAACCTGCACAGTCCTTTCAGCTTCAAGTAAAGCTGCTTCTTTTGATTTAGTTAGACGATCAAGGGCTTTATTGTCATCTTGAAGCTTTGCAATCTGCAAGGAACAAACAAAACTAATCAGTGAGAGGATAATCAAACATATAATTTATAAAACATTATCAATTATTTTAGTGAGACAGTAGCAATAGTTCAAAAGCCACAACAAAACCTCTTGCCGAGCAAGCTTCAGTTCAGCCTCCAAGGGTGCAAGAATTGCTTCAATAGGAGGCATGTCATCGTCCTTTTGTGCAGCATGAACCCTCCTCAGAGTGGCCTCAGCTGCAAACTGAGCAGCCATCGATGCCTTCTTCTCATCATTTATTTTCTTGATTTCAAGGTTCTGCAGAAAATGTTCGTTAACTAATTACAGCCACACAACAACATGAGGCAATAAGCTTGAAAAAAATTCCCAAATCAATACCTTGCTTTCCAGAAGAGATTCAGTCAATTTAAGCTTCTCTTCCATTCTCGAGAGCTCATCAGTGAGCTATTGTTCAAAAGAAAAACAAAGTCGGTATCCATCTCAATCACAAAATATTATAAGAATGCCAAGTCAGACAATGTTAACCCACATTTCAGATGTGTCCAACATTGCAAACAGTCATACTTATATGGTAAGTTAAATTACTACAAAAATGTTGATAAACAAGTCTTTGATGCAAGAGCATTGCAAGTATGTAGAAGAGCAACAAATTACATAAAGATGATGAATTCTCCTGAACAAGACAAGGGATCGTACCTACTCCAGAAATAGTAAGAAGATAAAGAGGGCAATTACTCCATTCAATCATGAGATTCGGATAACTAAACCCCATTACAGAATTAAATATAGTAAGTAGAAAACATAAATGGAAGAATAACATTTCATCTAACAGGAAACTACGACACAAGTTCCAGACTACAGGTAGAAGAGAAATCCTATGACAACATTGACAGTGCCAAACGACATTAATGGACGGGGCCAAAGCAACTTAAGTGATGAAAAACATGGAAATTATCTACAACTTTAAAATCAGATTATACAGGTACTACAAGGCAACCTGAAAATGAAGTTGGATAAAGCATCAGAGGATTCATGTTGTTAGATGAGACAGCCCATCAATGGCTTTCTAAAACTACTGAGCAACAAATCTTAATGATGAAGCTTCCAACCAACATGACTTTGACAGAGAACAGTTATGTATCATGTATTTCACAGCAAAACACATCCCCAGAGACCAAGAAACTAACTTTCCAACCATCAGGAGCTTAACAAACATTTGCCATCAGCAATGGAGACACGAGCAGGCACAAAAAGTTTACTCATAAAATTTGCAGGAACTACTTTCTTGAGTAAATAACAATATGAACTGAAATACAAAAAGCCTCATCTTCTATCATTTTTTTATCAGTTATTATCATCTCTAAACCGTAATCTTTCCCCCCCAAAAAATAAAATATCCATTTATGAGGGAGGGAAAACAATAGACTTCCATACTAAGATCACAAAAATAAAAAATAATAATAAGCAATTTACCAAATATTTCAAAATAAATCACTTCGTAAATTACCATTATTACTAAAGTGCTGCCACCAATCAGTTAAAACTAATTTCTTGAATAAAGACAAATACCAATAATTTTAATTTTTCAAAAAAAATAATCAACCTCTTCGACAGCCTTTTCTCTAAGCCTTTCAGACATCCTTAATGCCTTAATTTCCGCTTGTGCATCTCCCAATTCTCTATCTTTATCTGTAACTCAAACATAAAATAATAATCAAAAGTCTATAATAAATAAATAAATAAATAAAACGGTTAATGTTAAGTAAAAAGCAGCTAATTGAGCCGAATCCAGGAGAAAAACAACTCCGAGACGAGAATTGGAACACAGAGATAAGTTGGACTCCACGAGAGTTCAACATGGTGGCGGATTCACTCGCTAAACTTTCGGATACATCTCATTTCTGCATTTCCACTTTTAATTCTATGCCTCTTGATGTTATTTCTCTTGTTAATAGGGACATTTCTGGTCTCCGTATTGCAGACTTACTACATAAATATTCAAGGCTTTTGCCGCTCTCTTATTCAAAAAAAAAAAGGAGAAAAACAACTAGATCGAGCTACATTCCTCACCTCTAACTTCATTCTCCAACCGATTCAGCTCTACTTTCACCGGATCCGAGCCGTGGAGCAACGTAATAAGATCATTATCCGCATCGAAGCTAGGTCTAACAGGTCTCCTCCTCGATGAACCTTTCCCTCCGCTCTCCTTAAACGACGCCAACGCCGTCAACGACAGAGGAACTCCCGTCGAGGTCGACGTCACCCTCACCGGCGACTCACTCCTCGCATTGCTCCCTACCTCCACCGCTTCGTCGGAAATATCCGACATCTCCGATTCAAACACTCCCTCTGACCACTCCCACTCCCAAAATGCAACAAAAAATGTATTTCCAAACAGAGAAGCTTGCTTCACGTCTAAAACTTCAAGTGGATCCAAATGCTAGGGTTTCAAATCAGTTGAAATACAGCTGTTATACAGATTCTCAGATATGGAGAAGAGAGAGAGAGGGGGGGGGGAAGATTAGAGAAAATAATGTTTTGCTCCTTTTTTTATTTCTCTCTCTAGATTGTGGATTTAAATCTGGTAACAGTGACTGACAGAATGAAGAGAGAGAGAGTAACTAGCAATGGAGATTTAATTAATTGGATTAAAGTTAATTAATCATGGATTAATTTAATAAGTGTGTTTGAGTTAGCACGAAAGGCTTTGGCTGTTTTCAGAAGACAAAAAAGCGTGTAAACTGGGAGGCTGTGTTTTATCGGACAGTAACTTCAACTTCGAGTCCTTTTTTATATTTGATTAAATACTAACTTTTGTTCTTATTTTATTTTTTAAAAATATTTTAATGTTCAATGTTTTATTTTAAATTAAAATATTTTTTTATAAATAAAAATATTAGTCAATTAGTAGTAGATAGTTTAAAATAATTTGATAAAGGATACGTCAGCAATGAATAATTTTATATAATTTGATAAAATTATTTTTGATTGATGTGATATAATGTTATTTTAATATCTTTGTCTGTATAACATTATTATATTCACATGCATTGTTATATATGTTCGTCACATTATTTTAATGATAGTTAATTAATTAACAGTTTTTTATCTGTAAATTAATTATTTTTATCTAAAATAAAATATTAATAATTGAAATGCTTAAAAAAATAAGTGACTAATTAATTAAATATTAGAGATTTTTTTTGGTAGTATGCTTTTTTTAGAACCAGGGTTCGGTTTAGGATAAACCGGTGGTGCAATGGGCACAGGGGTTGCTAAAACGGTAAGGGTGCGTAAAGCGGAGCATGTTTAGTTGAATCCAAACGACAATATCAGATGGATGCAAAAATTTGTGAACGTATTAATATTACTAGAATTGTTGATTGTCCATTAATCACTTGAATACAATTGAAAATATTATTTTAAAAACCAATAAATCAATTAAAATTTGTATACCTAATATAGTATATCCTGTCATGTCAATAACTTTTATTATAAAAAAATTAAAAAAACCTCGATCATAATACTATGTTATTTAATACATAATTTGTCTAAAAAGGACGTAATTCAATTTTATCGCTTATATGAATCTCTAAACACTCGAAATCATTTTAAAATAAGATGAATCTACTACGTGCGTCGAACATCGCTAAACACCATTAACGTTGAACACCGTTGAACACTATTAAATTAATTAATCAAAATTAAAAATTTTAATGACTCAATATTACAATTAATAACTATTTAAAATAAAATTTTAATTAAATTATTTTTCATATATATTTATTTTTTAATATTTATTTTTAAATAATTATATTAAATATCAACCCTAAATTAAAAACCCTAAATCCTCCCTGCTGCAACTTCGACAAAGTGATTGAGCATGTTTTCCTACTAGCTCGGTTGATGAATCTAAGAGCTGAGTAAATCCAAATATTGGGACAAAAAAATGGTGAGGATGGAAGATAAAGACATCGTAAGACATGAGAACAAGCAGGGATAGAGGTGCAGCGGCGAAAATTTCATCGGTGGAGGATGATTAACGGTGGTAGAGGTTGGAATGACAAAAAGAAGAAAAAAATCTAGAGTTTTTAATTTAGGGTTGATATTTGATCTAATTATTTAAAAATTTTAAAATTAAAAAATATAATATATATATATATGAAAAATAATTTAATTAAATTTTATTTTAAATAATTATTTATTGTATGCTGAGTCCTTGATATTTTTAATCTTTATTAATTAATTTAATAGTGTTCAGCGGTATTCAGCGTTTGTAGTATTTACGGTGTTCGACGCGCGTTGTAGAATTTTTCTTTAAAATATCACTTTATTTATTATTGATATTTTATCAAATAACTCATAATATTTTAAATCTATCAGAATCACGACTAATAATTTTCAACACAGTGGTATGAACCACCTTCAACTTTTAATATATCTTATTTTATATGAATAAAAAATATCAAGAAAACAATTAAACTTATATCAATATACAATTGTTGTCACCTTTGTATTGGACAAACAAAAAGAAAATCGACCCTATGATTTTAGTCCAAATCGAAGTTCCAACTTTTTTCCATTACAAATTGTGGGACAAGTAAAGCAAATGTCAATGTATCCCTAATTTGTGTGTGTATATATATATATATATATATATATATATATATATATATATATATATATATATATAATGATTTTATCTTCTTATATGTGGCCTTAAAAAAAATGGAGTCATAGCTTAATAAGGTGGATGGATGTTTAAGACACGAAGTTCATTGCAGTTGAAACTAACACAAAACCACAGTTCAATTCATGGAACATTTTTTTTCCAAATTTTACATGCAAATATTACTATCAATTGGTTTTACGAGATAATTTCTTAAATAAAATTAGATGTTCAAATATTGGCATTATAAATAGAAACAAATCATAATTCTTTGAACAATCTTAGTGGGAAAAATGTGTTATCAAATGAGACTCAAATACGAGCAGTTTATCTGCAAGGTGTGCATTATCAAACGGTTAAAAAATAATAGATATTACCATCATATCACACCAGATGTTCAAAAAATACAACAGATTGAGTTTTGAATGTTGTTTTTATAATATGTCTATAATATATGATTCAGATGCCGAACAATCAATCAGATATGGATAATTATAAAAATATTTTTAAAAAATACTAAATATTCAGTTTCAGTGTCACATGGTACATTTAATTAATTAATAATGAATTAAACCACGACTCAATAACAACCATGAAAAAATGGAAATGCTTTAGTTGAAGTTGTATGTTGTCGTCTCAACTAAAATCATGATTTTTATGGGCTTTAAGCTTCCACTACTTTCATGGGGCCCTTCTTAGATCCAAACCTCTAGATTCGTTCCCCATTCAAATAGTAATCTAACAATATCTTTTTGGTGTCCTGATTTTTTTATACAAAAAATAATAATAATATTGTAAAATCGGATCGATAATCGAATCAGTTCGATCATCAGATTCTTAATTTAGTAATAATTAAATAAAATAAAACGTAGAAAAATTAAGATTTTTTTTATCCAACTCAGTTGTTTTTCTTTACGGTTTAACGTCATCAATTGGACCATTACATCCTGATTCATTAGGATACATGTATAAAATAATATTAATTAAAAAATTTAAGTTGTGAATTTAATTATAAAATATGTTGGTATTTTACTTAAAATTAAGTATATAATTATATTATTTGGTAAATGTAACCTTTAAAAGGATAATATATTTAAAATAAATAAAATAAAATAAAAAGTATTAAATCTTTATAAACATATATTATCTTGTAATCACTTTTAGACTATTCAAAAAACTATTAAGTCATTGTTGTTTTCTCTACAAATTATTCCATCTCCTTTATCCAAATTCCAAAACTTCATAATTATATTATATTATGTATTGATATATTAATATTTTAATTATTATCTTAACTTTGTGAACTTTTTAAAGGATAAAAAGAGAACAATTTAAAGGGAAAAAAATAGTGGAAATAAAAGCTGCAGTCTTAGCTTTATCGAAAACTTTGCTCTCCCTTAAAGAATCAACCTGGATGTGGATATATAGAGCCCTATATTTCATGATGCTAGAAAAAAAAGGAGGGAACTCATATAATAATTTGTATATTTGTTTCGTGTTTGTATATTATTATATTATAATTATAATTAAATATAAATTTATACTAATGGGATTGATCAAGTGGTAAGCAGCTTGATATCTTTTAAAAATAATTTTATATAATTTTTTATATTTATATATTCATATGATGTTCATATTTCTTAGCTCATAATATATTATACGGAAAATATAAAATAATTTATTTTTTAAATAAAATCCATTCATAATTTGAATCACAAACTGTTTATGAATTTTTTTTTATTATCAGAAACTGTTTATGAATCTAAGATACTTACAAAAGCATGGAGACATGTGTACAAATTGCTGCTTGGTATTCGAACAACATATTGATATTGACACCATACCAACTCATTCCTTGATATTGTGCTTTTTCCTATTTCAAATTCAAGTTTTGGGTAAATAGTTTGTGCAATTAATTATAAAAATATATACTTAACATGGTATTTAAATGTTATTTTTTTTACATTTGTTGTCTCTTATATCAGATTTATTCAAAAATCGAACTACCTGTTTAATTTGGTATGCTTTATTTATGTAAATTAAGATGTGAACAAATAGTTTTCAAATCCAACATACTTAAATTATTATTGTTAGAATTGTGTGATACAAATTCTATTTCGGTCTAGCCCAAGATGTTTATAAAGAAACATTGAATAAAGTGGGGTATGCAGTTCGGCTATCGCAACGAAACAGTTTAAATCTGCGTTGAACTCAACTTTTTCCTTTGTGTGTTCGATGAAGATCAAATAACTTACCTTTTATAAATATATACTTGAAATTATGGTTTAGTTACAAGTTGAACAAACTATTCATTGCGTCTAGAGGCAAGCATTCTTGTAATCTTTTTTTTTTTTTGAAATAACAAAAGTTCTTATCCTCCTTACTCAATACTCATGATTTTATCCATTTTAAACTTTTCACGTAAATTTTAATATCTTACTTTTTTTTTTATTTTTACCTTTGTGATTCTTTTTATTTTTCGTTATCGTTCGCTTAATTGTTACAACTACTTAATAAAAAAAAATGGAGAAACGAATCGAATCGAATGTCTCGTTAGAGACATTTGGGGGTCTTATATTTATTTACAGAGGATTCCCCCGTGATAAAGCTTTGGTTTATGATAGGTTGATCAAATGGGCATATTTGAAAGCTTAGCTTAGTTTGAAGAGCAGCGGATATATATTTTCACCTTCTAAGCCATTTTATAATATGAACCTACTAAGGAAGGTATTCGATTGGTCCGAAAGTATGGGCTTTTTTGAGAGTTTGAGCGAACGAAGATGGTGGCAGTTATTGAATGAGAGATCTAAGCTAATCATTAGACCTTATTAAGAAAATAATAAACATGCTCAACTAGTTTAAGCAATCATTAAGTTTTATTAATTGAAGAAGATACACGAGATGTCAAACCCTACCTTGGCCTCACGTGTTTCTAAGTTATATATACTAATTCATTGAATGGTACAATAAAAAAAAGTATTGTTAAGTTTGTACGGTGTGTATTTTTAGGGACAACAATGAGATTTTACGAGTTTTTTATCGTTATGATCTTAACTTAAAATTTGAACATTTTAATCTAACTCTGATTTATCATAATTTGAGGGTACACTTAAAATCTGAATTGTAGTTTGAGGATATATGTTAGAATTAAATCTTTTGTCGTGACTTAGAAACATAAAATTAGTAAACATAAGCAAATATGTCTTCTAAACTTTCTTATTTCATTTTCGGTTGTCGGTAAAAGTATATGATGATATTTTTTTGGCTTACATTAAATTTTAGGTTTAATCTCATATAACTTTTTAAGATGTTTTATTATTAAAAATATATTTTTATTTGAAACCAACAAGTGATTTAGTGAAATAATAATCATAACCTAAACGACATCGTTTGCTTCTTCTCCCTCGTCCCTCTAGGGTTCAAGATTTATGGTCTCATTTTCCAGGGTTTAAGAGCCAACTAAAAAAGAAAGAACACATTCAATCCCCTATTCCCCATGGATGATATAAAACAGCTTCAATTACTTCTCTCACCTGAAGAAAGCCTCGAAATATTTCCCAAACCCCATTTCTTTCAAAACATTTCCAGACTCCGACTTCGATTTTCCTCTCAAATTCTTCTCTCATTTGAAGAAAACTTCAACTTATCCGGACCCGTTATCCTTCAATAAGCTTCTCCACAAGCTGACCGCTTCCGAATGTGGCGCACTCTCTCTAAAGTTACTGTCTTTCTTCCTCTCCAAAGGGTATACTCCTCACCCTTCATCCTTCAATTCAAGCATCTCCTTTTTGTGTAAGTTAGGACATTCTGGCTATGCTCAGAGGGTTGTAAATTCGATGCCTTTGTATGGGTGTGAGCCCGATATTGCAACTTATAATTCTTTGATTGATGGATATTTTAAATGTGGTGATGTTGTTGAGGCTTGTTTGGTCGTGAATGAAATTCGGGTAGGTAGTTTTAAGCCTGATTTGGTTACATCCAATGTGTTGTTCAATGGGTTACATCCAATGTGTTGTTCAATGGGTGTTGTTCAATGGTTACATCCAATGTGTTGTTCAATGGATATTTTAAATGTGGTGATGTTGTTGAGGCTTGTTTGGTCGTGAATGAAATTCGGCTGTGATGTGGAAATGCTGTTCGCCGAATGTGGTTACCTATAGTACTTGGATTGATATGTTTTGTAAAGCGGGGGATTTGAATATGGGGTTTAAGGTGTTTAGGGATATGAAGAAAGATAAGGTGGTGCTGAATTCGATCGTGTTTACATGTTTGATCGATGACTGTTGTAAGGTTGGTGAGTTCGAAGCTGCTTTTGAATTGTGTAAGGAAATGAAACGGGACAAGCTTGCGGTAAATGCGGTTACTTATACTGCACTCATTGATGGTCTTTGCAAGAAGGGGATGCTGGAAAGGGTGGAGTGTTTGTTTTTTAGAATGTTGAAAGATAAGGTTAAGCTCAATTCCGTTGTTTATACTTCGATAATTGACGGGCATTTAAAAAAGAGTAATGTGACTGATGCCTTGAAATATTTAGGTAAGATGTATGTTCACAGAGTTGAGTTTGATATGGCAGCATATGGTGTACTAATAGCTGGCCTTTGTAATAGTAGTAGGTTTGACAAAGCATCAATATTTATCGAAAATACGGTCGAGAGCGGATTGAAGCTTGATAAGTTGTTGTTAACGACAATAATGGATGCCCATTTCAAGGCTGGGAACGTAAAAGCAGCATTGGATGTCTATGGTGAAATCTTGGCCCGTGGTTTTAACCCTGATATTGTAGTTCTTACAAGCTTAATGGATGTCCTCTGCAAGCATGGTCATCTGCACGAAGCTGAAAGTTATTTTTTGCAGGGAAAAGGCTAATGAAATATCTTATACCATGCTTATCGATGGGTTGGCCAAGAAAGGGGATTTTACTGAACTGAATAGGCTTTTTAGGGAGATGTTGGAGGCAGGGTTCACGCCAGAGTCGAGACAAATATGTATATACTTCTTGGATTGCCGGGCTTTATGAGCTCGGAAATTTGGAAGAGGCCTTTAGACTAAAGAATAAAATGGTTCGAGAGGGTTTTCAGCCTGATCTTTTGACGTATAGCTCCCTTATTTTTGGTTTAGCAAAGAAGGGTTTAATGATTGAAGCAAAGCAAATATTTGAGGACATGTTGAAAAGGCAAATTACTCCTGATGCTGCAGTTTATGAAATTATGATCCGAGGGTATCTACAGCAGAATAATGAAGCTGCTGTTGCTGTTTTGCTCGACGAAATGAGAAAGAGAGGCTTCTCAACAGTGTCACGCAAAATAGGTGGAGAAAATGAATTTGATAACACAACCTCCGATTTACAACTTTGATCAAGCTTGTCTAACCATTATCTGAAATTGGAAAAGAACCCCCTTCAACTTGGATTGTTTACTAGATAATGGAACACGAGATGTCTTCATAGTAGGACTCGATACCCCAGTTTCATTGATTCTGCCTAGTGGAGACTTTATAATCCATTTGGAATTGCAACAGAAGGGGAAGATCATTGACTGGCTTGCTGTTTTATGTGATACTGATGGACAAAAAAGGTGATCAATCTTGATGTTGTGTCACTGAGTAGTACAACCTTAATAGCCACCTGATGGTCTAATTTGGGTATTTGCAGACAATCTAAGCTTGCAGAATACATCCCACCGTCCTGTCTTGATGTTTCGGTATTGAAACCCAACTGTAGAAGGAACCTAGATGCATGCTATTGGGAATCATCACATGTAAGGGGGAAAATAATGGTAACAGAATTTTTTATGTAATTTAAGTTACTGATTTTTTGATGTCTCACTAATTATCAACATACATATTTCCATCTGATGAGCAAATGTATGCGGCTTCCTTGAACTTTCTTGTGGGTCTGCTTGCTGGAAGTTTTATGATTACACAATAGGTCCCTTCACAGTATGTATTCACTGTGCACATTTTCTTTTTCTTTAAGAATTATGGGTGGGGGTGGGACTATATTATTTGCCGACTATGTTAGTTTGTACAGCCCATTTTCGTGTCTTGACACCTTCAGATAATTCCATTTATGTTATATTCTGATGGACATGTTTACCAGTTAGTTTCCCTGAACATCTATTCTGAATTGCAGATTCATCGGCAATCTCTCAGTCTTCAACAGATGCGAAAGGAATTTTGGATCTTTTCAAATTCCTCTCCCCTGAGCATGCAGTATTTGTACACGGCGACTCGATAGGAAGCATACAATGGCTATTTTGAACGAAAAGATCCTGTTCTGAACTTGGAATCGGGTGTTACTCTCCTGCAAACAATGAAACAATGGCCATTCTTACAACAAGCTATGTGAAAACAGCTTGAATCTAAATTTCAAGTTCTCAACATATATAGTTCAGTTGGATTCGAACAACTCGAAGATGGTAATTCTCTCCGCATTCCCGACAAACGCACTTCGATTGGTCGATTATAAATCTTTGATAATCTCTGGAGAAAACAATAGCCGTCCTAGAATATTTGATAACATTTCAGAATGATCATGAATAATAGTATGCCACATGTCCCGTTGTTATTGGCCATTTTTCTATTTTGAGATAAATTGAGATGAGGATGATAGTTTAGGGATAAATTGAAAAACAAAATAGTTTAGGATGTAAAGTGAGAAAAATGTATACTTTTATGTGAAAAATGTGAATTAAGCATTTATTTTATTTTATTTACATCTAAACATAAAATCCATTGTACGGAAAATAAATGAAAATAAAGTCCAACCATTTCATATAAATAAATGAAACCTTTTTTCAATTTCAAATAGAGAAATGTGAGTTAATTGCACTACATGTTTTTAAACTATGAAACTTATTTTAAATTGGACCTTAAATTTTAAAACATTTTAATTTTATCCTCAAACTATGACCTTCATTCTAATATGGTCTATAAATTTTTGAGCATTCTAATTTTATGACTCTCATTCTAAATTGAACTTCAAATTTTTTGAATGTTCTAATTTCATTCTCTAATTATATTTTATACCACATCTTATTATTACCTAATAGATATAGATGTTTAATGACAACCAATGTTTCATTCTCTCTCCGCCGCCTTTAACTCCTTCAAGTCCTCCAATCTCATCTCATGGAAAGCGGTAATTTCCGTCACTCTCCAATCTTCCCTAACATAATCTCTATTGCCATTAACTCCTACTGTGATCACAGACGGGCAAGCTTCAACAAACCCTAGCGGGATGCATCGAACTGGCGGGGAAAACACTTCACACGGGGAAGGTTTCGAAGGTAAAGGTATGGCCGGGATTCGCCGGCGAAGGAAGGTACTTCAAGTTTCATTCGAAATTGATTCCCGCGTCAATCGATTTTGCTCGAGAATCGCCGTTGTGTACCACTCTTTGTAAAGATGGATACAAGATTCGCACCGTCGAGCATTTGCTTTCGGCTTTGGAATCTAAAGGCATCGACAATTGTATTATTCAAATTCAAAGTCTCGATTCTGAGGATTCTGAGGTTGAGGTTAGTGCCATAAGTTTCGTTTGGCTATCAAAACTGATTACTTTTGCTTGAATTTGCAGCTTTATTATTCATTTGCGTTTTTTTTACAAGAATAGTGAGTTTGCCTATACTAAAAATTGAAAATTGCATTTTAAAAAAAATAGTAATTAAATGCATGATTTTTACTTTTACATGGAACACATATATTCAAATTGCTGTTACAATTTTTTTTTCCATTTGTTCCTTCAGTTCAAAACAACTTTTTAGCAAGCTAAAAGCTCGAAGCAACAAACGACCAGCTGAAAAGAACCTTTGGAGGCCATATTGTTGGCCATACTGTTTAATGTAACATATGTAATAGAAGCACTATAATGATTATCATAATTTTTTTAGATGGTGATGACGGGGATTTTAACTAACACAGGTTCCTATTTTTGATGGGTCAGCAAGTGCATGGATCGAGGCAATTGAACAAGTTGGTCGAAAAGAGGCCTTGGATCGATGTGGCAACAATGCGGAGAAATTAGCACCGTATTTGAATGAACCATTGCATGTTTTGAGGAATGATTCTTTTATAGTTGGACTTCCTTCTTCCGAAATTCGCATAACTTGTGGAATCGATTTCCCGAAGGTAAATTCTTTTGTTATCTACTGGGCTGATTGTTAACAAGATGTAGTTCTTGTTCTTTCTTGCTTCTTTTTCTCTTTTTTCAGGGAAAAGAAAACAATTTATTTCCTTTTTTCCGCTTTATTTTTGAAGTTTATTGTCTAAGATAAAGCAGCAATGCCTTTGTGCTTGCTCCTTTCTAATGAACAAAGCAAAGTTACTATCATTGGGATTTTTTCAAGTTCATCAAGTCGTTAAAATGATTAAGTACTATTGTGAAGATTATCAAGTAACCGAGTGTCAAAATTGCCGGCTACAGTTAGAGTCTTAGAGAAACAATATTGCATTCAAGCATATATCTCCTTGCTCTAATGTGGGATGGTGAAAAAGAAATATTCATCAGCCAGCTGGACCCATCGGTGGTTTGACATATCTCTGGACAAAACAAAGGCTCTTATGAGATTTTTTCATCTGCTAAGCAAGTCAAACCCATCTTTGCACAAATTTGGCTCATTTATTGAAGGAGCTTAGAATAAATGAGCCCAAAAGTCTTGTTCAAGAGTCATCCGTTAAGCTTAATATATAAACATAAATGAGTTTTCTTGGTGCTTATATATGAGCTCTTACACAAGCACACTGGTTCATTTACTGCCCTAGACGGATAGACCCATCTAGCAGTTTGGATCAACAGGTTTGCTTGATTGAATTGTTTTTACCTTGATTCTCTGTTTTACCTGTTTTTGTTGGGCATCAACTTTACACATAATTTACTTGAATTGCTTTTGATTTATGTGTAAAAATAGAATTTACATGTGATTTGTTATTGGTGTATGCTCAAATACCTTTTTAACTTTTTATGGCTGCAGGTGCCTGCAATTGGATGCCAATGGTTTTCTTCATCTTTTTTGGATAACTCGTATGAGAAGCACATAGCTTCTTCTAGAACTTTCTGCATCTATGAGGAGGTTGATTCAAACTTCTTCTAATGTGAATTCTTATTGTCATTTCGGTTTTATGTTTTGTTATATAATCTAATTCACCAGAAATGTTTACCCATATTACTTACATGTTGCATATTTTTCTCAAATTTCCTTGTTTTTATCTCTAACATATTTCTCTATTATATTTACTTTTATTCCTCAAGCATAAAAAATAGTGTTCGAATTGATGCATTTTAAAATGTCAAAATTCCTCAAAAGAATCCCCAAAGGTATCCACAGAGGGCCATTTTTTTTAAAAAAATGGCACATAATGATGTTACATCAATGTTATGCTGCTGCTTTCACTGAACTTAAGAAATCTATCTATATTTCTATTGGGTTATGGTTTTATGTAACTCATGTTGGGCATTTGATTTCTCATCTAGATAGTTCTTTCCTTCACTTAGAAATAGTTGCCATTGTGTCTATGCAGCTGTAGCTAAATCTATGTAAAATCCATTCAGGTGGAACATATGCGTGGTGCCGGACTCATTAAAGGGGGATCACTAGACAATGCAATTGTATGTAGGTGAGATGCTAATACTAAACTTAAGTCAAGTTGGCTGATCACTCGATTCATATATGCAGTCATTTATCCAAACATAACCGCACATGTATGTAGACAATTTTTACTACATTTACAATAAACTGTGTTTCTTACTAAACAATAGATAAGAAGTATGGGTTAGGTTGTAATTTTCATGCTGAACCTCCTAGAGTCCTTTGGTTAAACAAAGACTGCTTCAACCTGGTAATTTTTTTATTGAGCTTTATATTTTGTAGTAGTTACACCTTGTAATTGTGAAAAGCTAGTAGTTTTTTGTAGGTGGCCAATTAATTGTATTATTAGCCTATGAAAGAATAGAATGGAATGCAGCATGCTGTTAGTTCTAGGTTGAGTAAATTGGATTTACGATAAGGAACATGGATGGAATTTGTTTCTTGACAAACATTCTGGTGTCTTAGATATTTTATGAGGTTTGCATTTGAAGTTCAAACATAAGCAGGTCTTGTAATTTGTTCGAACATAAGCAGGTCTTGACAAACATAAGCAAGTGGTTTTTTGTAGGTGTCCAACTTGCATGCAGTGGGTGGGATATTAGTAACCCAGGACCAGTTGGTTTTCTTTCTGTTGAATGTAATATTTTTTCCTTCTGTAGTGTTACTAAAGGATGGCTGAATCCACCACTGCGTTTCCGTGATGAACCTTGTCGCCATAAGGTCTTAGATCTTATTGGTGACCTTTCCCTTTTTGCACGATATGGTAGTCAAGGATTTCCCGTGGCACATGTAGTATCTTTCAAGGTAAGATTTCCACTTTCTTTTCTCTTCTGTTCTGTTTTTGATCCGTTTATTATTGATAAATATTCTTCCAAGTAAAATGTGGTTAAAGATGATCTTTTCCATGCACCAAGCCGATATGTGTTCTATGGTCTAATCTTGTAAACTTAATACAATATCAAGCATTAAGTAAAATTTTGGGGTAAGACAGGTTGGGGGGCTAAAGTCTTAAATAATATTGGGTTCAGGTTAGTTCACACATGGAAGTTGGTCAAATTCAGGGCGAGCAAAAGAAAAAAAAACCCTGCCCTGTTTCGAATCCTACCATCATTTCATTTTAATGAAGATTGACCATAATCTCCTATATATGTGAAGACATTTAGCTCGAATTCCTTCATGTCTGAACTAAATGTTGAGTTATGTAGAGTGAGATTCAGGGAAATGTCTTTTATAGTATTCATCTTGTGTTCACATCCTCATTAGTTCTTAACCAAAACTGAATTCTATTCAAAATCTTTGGAAGCCAGTGAAACCTTCATTTATAGATGGTATCGGTAAAACAATTCTGTTTTAAGTTATCATTCCGAATCTGAACTCATCATTAAAAGTTCCTTTCTTACGCCGGTTTTAAACTCTGAACATGCTACAGGGTGGCCATTCACTTAATGCTGATTTCGTACGCCGACTATCGGGAATCAACGTCTAAGGAACTCAATCCTCTCTCTCTTCAGAATCCCTCGTTGCATGTCAAAGATTAGAGATGTCTGGATCAGAGGTCTGCAACATTCGGTGTTGATGCCGGAGATTGTCTTAATTACGAAAACATAACAAGGTAAGGTTAAGAAATGCTCTGCAGTTTCTTTCAATTTCGACGAGTCCTTGCTTTGAAAATGTTAGTCTGAACTAAGCTCCCCTAACCCGAGTTTTGATTCCTTCATGTGCCGCTACCAACCGCTCTTTTCATCTATTTTCAAGCTTGTTATTTTATTCTATGATTTAACAATGTAAAAGTTAATTTTCTTATTATTTTTACTTTTCTTAAGAAACTCGAAACATCTCAAGTTCTGATTAATGATACACTGACAGGGATGCTCACAATTTCATATCATTGCTTGGTGTTCAGTTTCTCGAGTCTACGAATGTGATAAAAGCGAATTAAATACTATGACATGGATATAAATACATTTTTTTGACATAAACATGGATATAAATACATGATACATTATGCTTTAACTCATTTAATTGTGATAGTAATAAATATATCACTTTTATTTTTAAAAAATTAAATACATTATTCAATTAAAATATTTTTATTATCAAGTGAGTTGATCGCGAGTCGAATAGTACTCGATTCGATTTGAAAATTGTTCGACTCTACACTTGATAAGCTTGATAAATTTTTGCTCGACTTGACTCATTGTCAGCTAAGCTCGTTAGAACTTTTACTTTATTTTTTCAATATATGTAAAATATAATAATACTATATAAAGGTTAATACAAACACAAATTAACGAGTTTAGCTAAAAAATTTAAATAGTGTGTGGAACAATTTCAAATTTTAAACCCTAAAATAACATTCTATAAATGCACTAAACTTAATTCGTTAAGGACTTGAGTCAAGTTCAGGTTCAAGTTGAGTAAACTCAAGTCAAGCGTTTACTGATTTGAGCTCGAGCTGCTCAGGAGTTATTTAACTCATTTAGCACCCTTAGTTATAAATAGATTATTGATCGTTAATGACCTAGTAAAATAATAATTTTACCTTTAAAATTATACATTTTATTGATATAGTCTTAATTTAAAATAATTTAATAAATTAATTTTTAATAAATATAAATGTTTTTAAATAATAAAGAAATGGATTTATTTAATGTTTAGCTCTCGAAGTATATATTTTATTTTATTTTTCTTTTAACTCACACTGTAAATTTATGTTTTTAGTAATTAAAAAAATAAATATTGAAATAAAAGAAAGAAAGAATACAATACAAACAGTATACGGGAAGAACCTGCTTCACGTTTCAACGAACAAAAACGAAAGATGAATCCTTTTACCATCTAACAGTCAACAGCTCTAAAGTCCAAAATCCAAAGACTAAACTCGAAGCTCTCTCTTCACCCAAAAACATTCCTCTCTACAGTTTTCCACTACTTTCGATTCCCAATTTCCTCTCCTTTCAACAAAAAGAGGAAAAATAGTCTCTCTTTTTTTCTGCTGTTCAATTTCTCTTTCTAAAGTCCCTAGAGATTTTCAGCAAACAGAGAAACTAAAATCCATATCGAAATTCCCACATGGCTTCCCCATCTTTATCCGAAACGGCGACTGACCCTCACGCGCCTCTCCTCCGCTCCCGCCAACCCGATGTTTCCTCGGCTCGTCCCACCACTCTGGCGCATATGTTGGGGCGGGTCACGGGACGTCATGGCGCGTCCATGCTGGTGAGGGAGACGGCGGCACGTGAGCTGGAGGAGAGGCGGGCGGACTGGGGGTACTCGAAGCCGGTGGTGGCTCTGGATATGTTGTGGAACTCGGCGTTCGTGGTGGTGTCGGTTGTGATGTTGATCTGTACGGTGGATGAGAATCCTAGTACGCCTATTAGGCTGTGGATATGCTTTGCAGTGCTTGGTGCATGTTGTTTTGGTTTGGTTGGAGTACAGGAGAAGGAACACTAGAAGAACAACTGCTAGCGATGAGGAGAGAGGAAATACCGCTGCTGCTGCTGGAGATGCTAATGAGAGTGAAGATGAATCAGATGGGATTGGAAGGAGTACTTTTGATTCAAATCAATCAAGGTCGGTTGTTTTTTGGGTTTTTAGTTTAATTTGATGCTTTTGAGTGGTTAATTATTGGTTTAGTTAAATTTGGATATGTATGCAGGCCTTTCTTTTTAACCAAATTTGTATTGGAGAATGATTTTTATGCTTTTTAAGGTATAAAATATTGGTGAAAGCATTGTTTTTTTTTTGGGGTGCTAAATTGGACGAGGGTTCATTCTCAGGGGATTTGAAGGGTTTTTTTTTGGTGATATCATTTGTTCCAGTTATGGCACTTTTTGAGTGTTCGCGGGAAAATAGCTGGTTGAATTATCATTATCTTTTTAGTGTTGCTTTCAAGGTCAGCTGAATTTCTGAAACTTATGGAATATATCTGAGTGGGGCAAAATGGGTCCACTTTAGGTACTCGAATACTTCCATGATTCAAATACAAGAACTAGAGCCATGACATCTGAGAAGTTAGTGCTAATAGCTATTGAAAAGACTAAGCATTGAGCTTTAGATGATGATAAAATAACTTGAATTGAAATATGGAACATCTTCCCTCTTACGCAAGATGCAGAACGTCCAGGAAATGATTTTCGGCATTCGTCTGGGTCAAGGATCGAATGGTTGAACAAGAATTTTGAAGCAGGTAATAGATTGATGGAAATTGATGACCTAAATGTGGAATTCCCTTTCAAGATGTGAGTGCCAAGTCCAGATTGTACAAATCCAGTTGATGTGTAACTAGTCATACCAACTGATTTACTGACACTATATAGTAGTATTTCATGGTTATTTTATTTTGATTATCGTATAATCCAATTGACCGAGATGTAAAAATTGTTACCATGCTATCATTTGAGTGAAACTTTTCTTGTATTTCCATCTTGATTTTGCATTTCTTTTCTGTTCTAGAGACCATGATGTAAAATATTACAATTATTATTCTTGTACTGAATTGATGGTTAATGGGCAGTGTAACTAAACGATGTGAATCAGTAAATACCATGGCATCATTTATTTGGTGGATAGTGGGCTTCTATTGGGTAGTTTCTGGTGGTGACATCCTTCTGCAAAGTGCTCCACGTTTATACTGGTATGGCTTTAACCAATCTTGTTATTTGACGAGCAACTTAGTTGTCAGCTTTGACATATTCATAATCATTAGTAGCATATATCGACTTCGACGTGATGGAGACCCGAAATTTATATGGGAGTTTTCTGCCTTCGTTTGCGAATTTACTGAAATATTGCAACTATACCAGATTTTCAAATATAGTTTCTATGTTTTGGCTTTTCTAGTCTTCTATTGTTTGTGACATTTATTGTACTATGGTGTAACCGAGAACAACTTAAGGATCTCTATCTATGATATCTGCAGGTTGGCTGTGGTTTTTCTGGCATTTGAGTATTTGACGTGCTCTTTGCGATCTTTTGTGTTGTTTTGGCATGTTTGATTGGGATTGCTTTATGTTGCTGCTTGCCATGCATCATTGCAATTCTTTATGCTGTTGCAGGGCAGGTATAAAAACAACACTTAATAGTTATAGCGACTCAGAAATTTTAAACAAATTGGTCATGGCATGACGGCATCTTCATTTCTTTTTCTATTGATTAGGAAGGCGCATCAGATGCAGATCTTAGTATCATTCCTAAATATAAATATCAGATTATAAACAATGGTGGGAAGCCTTGCGTAGGGGCAGGAAAAATGATTCCCATAGAAACAAGCAGTGAATATTTGGCAAACGAGCGCATACTCTTACCCGAGGATGCAGTAAGTTGCAACTTCATCATGAAATTACTGTATTTTTTGCAGTTATGTTGATCCATTACAATATTGTTGCCTCATTCCCTTCCTGTCTTGCACATTCATTCTTTTAAGGCTATTCCACAGCAAACAATCATGCCTCGTAATAATTTGACTAGTGATCAGATTGACTTAATATATTCTTGTTTCTTTGACCAAAAAACCCCCTTTACGTCTGAGTTCATTGGATATTTATAGCCTACATATTTTTGAGGTCAGATTAAGGTGGTCCTTATTTGGGTGGTCTGAGAGCTCCTGCAAAATAAAGAGAGGAGGTCAAGGGTGCTGGAGTTTGGTCTTTGGAAAGAGGATAAAATAGCAGAGTAGGGGTAAGAAGTAGAGAAAAGAGCCTATCTGGATACCCTTTGAGGGCTATTTATACTAGTCAGACGAGCTTCTCAGTTCTCTATGTGTCAAGCATTGATTCGTGGATGACCTTGTTTTGGTGGGGGTTGGAGCTCCACTTGGTTGCTGGTGGTGCCATTTGGGTTGATTAGGAGCTTCCAGGGTGAGTCATGACTTGAAGGTGAAGGGTAGCGTTTTGGTAGGTAGCTACCCATGTGTCCCTCTAGTTGATAGGTCTAGCCATTGAGTCTAATGTCATTGGTCGAGTTTTGGATTTCCTTGCGAGAGATTCCATTAGGTCAATACATGTTAGAAAGAACGTGCAATTTCTTTGGTTGATTACTGAACTATCATTGTCCATGTTCTGTCTTTGTTGTAGGAATGCTGTATATGTCTAAGCTCATACGACGATGGGGCGGACCTCCATGCTCTCCCAAGCGACCACCATTTCCATTCAACGTGCATTGTGAAATGGCTGAAGATGAATGCAACCTGCCCTCTCTGCAAGTACAATATTTTGAAGGGAACCAAACAAGTATGAAATAACGAAACAAAGAGTCGAGCCCCATGTGTCGGAATCCAATTTGGTTGTTTAGACTTTCTGCATATGTACAGTAGAAAACCAAATCATGAAGAGCAGCACCCCTGGTTAATATCTTGGCCTTTCTTTTCATTTTTCTTTTTAAGTGGCCTTTTGGAGTTTAGACTTTGATGTTTTCTTTCCCTTCCGAATTTGTTCATCATTCTCTTGATCAAAGAATGGATTGATTTTCATGCTTCAAATGTTGTCTGTTGTAATTCGCTTCATTATTGGTAGAATGAAAATTTGATGAATGAGATCCTATGTTTACACTGTATATTATATATATATATATGATGAGATCTTGTGTGTGTATATACTATATATATGGATGAGATCTTATGTGATATATATATATATATATATAGAGGGGGGGAGGAAAATGATTTATTTACACAATATAAGAGTTTCTAAGTTGTACACGTTCTTTGGATTGTTGGACGGGTGAAATGAATAACACAAATTAAGATAGGATATGCGATATGTGAGGATTATTATTTGAAAAAAATTAATTAATTTGAGCTATCCATTTCACTCCTCCAACAATTTAAAAAACACGTAAAATTTTAGAACTCATGTATTGTGTAATTGGATCTCAATATATATATATATATATATATGAGATGAGATACAATTATTTAGTGTAAAAATTTTCAAACAATTATATATATATGTGAGATGAGATACAATTATTCAATTAAAAAAATTTCAAATAATAACTGTAAAAAATTTAGTTTCACATTGATTTAGTATCATTGGATAAATTGATGATTGAGATTAAAATTTGAAAAAAATAAATTTTTATGTAAAAGAGATGGGTAATTTCGTTCGTCAATTAACTTATGATTAAGTGTAAGATTTTTCGGTTGTGAATTAAGCAATCTGGATCGTCTCATAGTAGATCTTTATAATATTTGTTTTGAACCAATTGAATATTGTGAATAAGAAAATTAGGTCGTCCTATAATAAACAATTACCGTGTTTGAAATAAATTAATCAATTAATAAATTAAATATAAAAAAATATTATTATACAAAATATATATTTTATATTATAAAACTTAAAAATCATCACACATTTATTACTTCCACTTCGTTTTTTTTTTTGGCCAGATATTAATTCCACTTGAATTCATCATTGAAAACGTTAAAGCGGATTAATCCACCAATTAAGACAAAGCGGATTTGATCTATTCTAAAAGATAACTTATTGTAGGTAAGAATCGGATGAAATTTCAGTTTTACCTTTTTGCCCACACATATAAACAGTAACAGTGTAATACCAAAGACTGAAAGAGTAATTTGGTAATTTCATTTTAATCACCTTTATCCGTTTATCTAAACTAAAAACGACAGAATCCTAAATCCCAAAAATTGGTTAAATTAAATTAATTATTATTTTTTTAAATCAGATAATAAAAGACTATATTCGTTGATGCAAAATTTCACCAGATCTGAAATTTCCCCTCGATTTCCATTTATCGATCCGAGAAAACAAACAGAAAACCCTATAAGAACCAAAAGAAGTGAAAAAGGAAATTAAAAGCTATGTTCAGATTCGAATTTGAAAAGATTAGGAAACGGATTTGATTTTATCGAAATATTTTCTTTCTTTTTTTCTTCTTTAATTTTCTGCTATGGCCGACTCACTCTCCGTGATTCCCGCGTCAGTTCTCCGTAATCTTTCCGACAAGCTGTACGAGAAGCGCAAGAATGCTGCTCTTGAGGTTTTCTTTCCTTTTTCTTGTTGCATTTCAGTGGAATTTAATTTCTAGGTCTTTGTTTCTTTTTGTTTCCTTGCCATGATTGAGTTTCTTAAACTCTTTGTTATGATAACTGTGTAGATTGAAGGAATCTTGAAACAGCTGGCGTCGGCGGGAGATCACGATAAGATATCGGCGGTTATCAATTTGTTAGCCAAGGAATTTACGTACTCTGCACTATCCAATCACCGTAAGGTTGGTGGATGATGAGTAATCTTTTGGTTTTCTAAAATTCTTTACGACTTTTTCTATCCATTTAATTTGAATTTTGGCTTAGTTTTGTAAAATTCCGGTGTTTTGTTTATGTAGGGAGGACTGATTGGTTTAGCTGCTGCCACTGTTGCCTTGAGTTCCGAAGCCGCCCAACATCTTGAGGTAAGCTCTAGTTTGCCTGTAGTAGCTTTCTGTTAACATGTTTAAATCTTTTAGAAACATGTAGAAGAATGTTTACCATGATATTGCTATTCAGGAGCCAAGAATTACTTCCCAAGGTTTAAAGACTTATGCTCTATGATCGTAATGCTTTAGGGTTGTAATGCAGGTTCTGTATTCATTTGCTAATAAGAAAGCAATTATTAGTTGTAACCTGAGATGAGCTATGCGTTTTTTCATTATCGCTTGATAAATTTAGTGATTAATTTGCTCTTGATGCAATCTGCCAGCAAATTGTGCCGCCGGTGCTTAATTCTTTATCTGACCAAGATAGCAGAGTGAGATATTATGCCTGTGAAGCTCTATATAACATTGCAAAGGTGAAAGAAGATTGGTTTAGCTATGTTTTTCTCGTAATTTCATGTTTTCTTTACTAATTGTAGACTGGTTATGCCGTCTTCTGTACAGATTGTCCGAGGTGATTTTATCATATTCTTTAATCAGATATTTGATGCATTATGCAAGTTATCTGCTGATTCTGATCCCAATGTACAGAGTGCTGTTCACCTTTTAGATAGGCTTGTGAAGGTTCATAATTGCTCTCTCATCTAAATTTTGGCATCTAATTATGTGAAATATGGTAATTCATTGCCCTTCTGTTTTTACTATGTGAAACAGGACATTGTTACTGAAAGCGACCAGTTTAGGTATGCTTTTTTCCCTTCCAATTTTACCTCACGAACCTTGTTTTATTTAGAGGTCTCATTTGAACTTTCTGGGTTCTATCTTTGTAATATTATTTGTATGATTACTTTGCTTTCAGTATTGAAGAATTTATACCTTTACTAAGAGAGCGTATGAATGTCCTGAATCCCTATGTCCGCCAGTTTTTGGTTGGATGGATAACTGTACTGGATAGTGTCCCAGATATTGACATGTTGGGTTTCCTCCCTGATTTTCTTGATGGTAATAAAATCTTGTGTCGTTTAAACCAATGTACTACTTCCCTAGGAGAAGTTATTCTGAGTAATTAGTTCTTGACAACTTTCAGGATTGTTTAATATGTTAAGTGATTCTAGTCATGAAATACGGCAACAAGCTGATTCAGCACTTTCAGAGTTCCTCCAAGAGATTAAAAACTCCCCAGTAAGATTTCTACTAACATGTTCTTTGACTGTTGGATTAACTCCATGGCCACTTGTCTTGAAGTTTCTTATGCTAAGATTTTCTGTTTTACATTTCTTATGGGAATAACATGATTGATTACATCAACATTTTTACTGAAAAGGACTGTGGATTTGTTATATATCATTCCAAATATTTATCATAAAAAGAAATGTTTGGTTCATTTGTAATCTTCTGATTCGAACAGTTCTACTCTTGAAGTCTGTAGATTATGGTCGCATGACTGAAATACTGGTGCAAAGAGCAGCTTCTCCTGATGAATTCACTCGGTTAACAGCTATCACTTGGGTTAGTAGCGTTTGAATGTATGTTGCCATTGATGGAGAATATTTTTAGAGCAGAAAAAAGGAAAATAATCTTGATAATTGATTCTTTCTTCAGCTTGTCAACTTATTTGTTAAGGCTATAATTTTTTTTGCCTTGCTGTTCTAAGTTCAATTTTTTCATTACCTTCACATCACATCATAGACATTTAATTTAATTTTCTCTTTGGACAGATAAACGAGTTTGTAAAACTAGGTGGAGACCAGCTTGTTCCTTACTATGCTGACATACTGGGAGCCATTCTCCCCTGCATATCTGATAAAGAAGAGAAAATTAGAGTAGTAAGTTTATTTCTTTTATAGTATCCTTAATGAATTATAAATAATTTTTTCAATGTCGTTTAGAAACTCAAATAATTCGACTTCTTTCCTTTACGTGTTTTATTTTATTATTTTTATATTAGGTTGCTCGTGAAACTAATGAGGAACTTCGTTCAATCAAGGCTGATCCAGCAGAGGGTTTTTATATTGGGGCCATTCTCTCCATTGCAAGGAGGTGTATTTTTTTTTTTTACTTGGGAAAATGTTAGTTTTGAAATGTTATTAGTAGTCTGCATTTCCATCAGCATATATGTATTTTGAAGAGCTGCTGAAAAGTGCTTAAATGGTGTCTTTGTTTTATTTTACTTCTGAAACAACTTCACTGCACAGTGATTTTGTATTAATTACTATTTTCTTGGACTGATCAGGCAACTGGATAGTGCATGGGAAGCCACTAGAATTGAAGCATTGCATTGGATATCAACCCTTTTAGACAGACATCGTGCTGAGGTGAGGAAGCAGTTATTTGTGATTTTCCGTTTACATCTGGCTGTTTGTGTGTGTTTTCTCATACTATGTTTTTTCAGTTATCTTTCCAGAAACTTCTTTGAATTCCAAGTCTGTATTACTTTCTAAGCATTTAAATTCTTTGCAATAAATCTCAGATCTCTTAAAATTACACATCGAAGTTGTCTGTTTTTCATGTTCTTACTCCCTATTTTTATCGTCCTTTTGAACAAGGAGTGTATATTGTAGATAATTATCATGTAAATAGAGATAATTCTTTTGTAAATATCTAAGTAATTTAGATATCTTATAACTCTAATCTCTTAAAGTAGTTTAGATAGCATATAACTCTTATCTACTAAGTAGTTTAGATAACCTTTATCTCTTATCTTATAAGATTATATTTTATCTAGACTAGTTTGAATTTTATTAGAACTCCCTGTACTAAATCTATAAATAGTTGGCTTGTATGTACTCTTCAAATCAATTCAAGGAAAAACAGTGAATCAGATTGATCACTGACCAAAATACTTTTCCCTATTTTCTACATGGTATCAGTCTAGGTTTTTTAGATCCTATCCAAAAAAATCCTTGGTTAATGGCTGGCAAAAAAACATTCGAGATTAGCTCAAAAGCTAGTCCATCCCCACGGCCACAGAGGGACAATCAATCACATTTGGTCACCTATGTAAGAAATATTAGCGGCCAATTTAGCAAGCAACATAGAGGTAATATTTCTTTTGCAAATACTGTTGACAACACAAACTTCACTACTTGGATTGTCGATAGTGGAGCCTCTGACCACATGACAGGAGATCTGAGCTTATTTACAGAATTCAGCCAGCTTGGGGCCCAATCCAATGTAAAGACGGCAGATGGTTCCTTAGCAGCCATTGAAGGAAGTGGAACAATTCGAGTAAATCAGGATATCGAATTGAACTCCGTGCTTTATGTTCCAAAATTAGCTTGCAACTTGTTATCTGTTAGTAAATTGTCTCGTGACTTGGGATGTTATACTAAATTTGATCTACATGGCTGTGAATTTCAGGTACTAGATTCAGGGAAGATAATTGGCAATGCTAGGTTGCACTGTGGACTCTACATTCTTCAAGGTTCTTTGCCTTCACCAAAACAAGCCTATTCCAGCTGTATCTCCGAATCTATTTCTACATCAAACCCTATTTCCAATCAGACTATGTTATTACACTTTAGACTAGGTCATCCCAATTTCTTTTATTTGGCCATGTACCTAGATTTGTTCACCAATAAAAAGATCAAATCCTTTCATTGTGACATCTGTCAATTTGCCAAACATCAAAGAACTACATACCATCCATCCACTTATAAACCTTCTCATCCTTTTTCCATCATCCATAGTGATATTTGACGCCCTTCACAAGTTAAAAATGTTAGTGGATCTAGATGGTTTGTAACCTTTATAGATGACCATAGTAGGACTATTTGGACCTTTCTTATGAGGGAAAAATCTGAAGTTAGTGAAATTTTTAAAACCTTTCACAATATGGTCGAAAATCAGTTTCAAAGTAAAGTCCACATTTTTAAAACTGATAATGGGAGTGAATATTTCTCCAAGAGTCTAGGATCCTATTTTAAAGAAAAAAGCATTGTTCATTTTAGCTCTTGTGTTGATAGTCCTCAACAGAATGTGGTTGCCGAGAGAAAAAATAGACATCTTTTGGAAGTAGCTAGGTCTCTTTTATTCTCTTCCAATGTTCCTAAATATTTTTTGGGGGAAGTTGTCCTAACTGCCGCTCACCTTATTAATAGGATGCCTAGTCGAACACTAAAGTTCCAGTCTCCTAAAGATGATCTTAAAAAATTTCCTTCGTTCAAACCTATGTCATGTGATCTTCCGCTAAAGATTTTCGGGTGTTTCACTTTTGTTCATGCTTATCAACAATATAGGTCTAAGTTGGATCCAAGGTCACTCAAGTGTGTTTTCTTAGGTTACTCATCCACTAAGAAGGGTTACAAGTGTTATTCCCAATTACAAAAAAGACTTACATTACTATGGATGTTACCTTCCTTGAAAATAAACTTTATTTCTCTAAAACCGAAATTCAGGGGGAGATTCAAGATGAATTTCAATTTTAGTTTTTTGATAACTTTCAGAACTCGTCAAGTTTATCATCACAACTGACTTCTAATTCACAATCCATTTTTATCCCACAACCTGTGCTTTAATCTCCTTTACAACCATCTCTACATTCTTCTCTTACTAGACAAAATTTCAGCCCTGTTAAAACTCCACAAAGAACCTATCCATCATCTTCCAAAACTCCTCAAAAGACCCAACCAGAAGGGAGAGAACTTGGCGTCTACAAAAGGAGAGAGAAGTCCACCTTGCAACCTAGACGCTGCCAAGAATTGGAACTGAGTCCAATTACCATGGAAAACTTGGAAGGTATGGATTCTCCTCTTAATGAAAATCCTATTCCTTTTGTTAATACTGATGATTTGCCGATTGCTCAAAGGAAAGGTGTGAGGAAGTGTACTGCTCATCCGATAGAAAAGTATGTTGCTTATAGCCGTTTAATGCCATCATTCAAGACGTTCACGACTAAGATTGATGACATTCAGATTCCAAGAACAATAGAGGAGGCTTTAGATGATCCTAGGTGGAAGAAGGCGGTCGAGGAAGAAATAAATGCCCTTGAGAAAAATGAGACCTGGACTCTGACAGATCTACCTCAAGGAAAGAAGCCAGCGGGATGCAAATGGGTTTTCACAGTAAAGTACAATTCGGATGGCAGCATTGAAAGATTCAAGGCCAGGTTAGTGGCTAAGGGATTCACACAGTCTTATGGTATAGATTACCAAGAAACCTTCGCTCCAGTTGCAAAACTAAACACAGTAAGAGTTTTACTGTCTCTTGCCGTGAACCAGGATTGGCCACTTCATCAATTACACATCAAAAATGCCTTCTTGAATGGCAATTTGACAGAGGAAGTGTACATGGAAATTCCAGAGGGCATCAAGAGAGATTCGACAGCTCACAAAGTATGCAAATTGAGAAAATCCTTGTATGGCCTAAAGCAGTCCCCAAGGGCTTGGTTCGATAGATTTGCCAAGGTAATTATTGGGAGTGGTTATAAACAATATCAAACAGACCATACCTTATTTATTAAGGTAAATCAAAATGGTAAAAGAACAATTTTAATTGTTTATGTGGATGATATAATAATCATTGGGGATGATGTTGAAGAATTAAAGAGGCTAAAAGATTCACTAGCCAAGGAATTTGAAACCAAAGACCTCGTGAGGAAATACATCCTTGATCTTTTGACAGAAACTGGCATGCTTGGTTGTAAACCAGTCGAAACCCCAAAGGAGCCCAACTTAAAGTTCAGAAAAGATGATGGAGGTGTTCCAGTAAGCAAAGAGCAGAGTATCAACGATTGGTTGGTAAGCTAATTTATTTGTCCCTTACGAGGCCTGACATTGCTTTTTCTGTTAGTGTTGTTAGCCAGTACATGAATGATCCAAGAGAGGAGCATCTTGATGCCGTATATAGAATTTTACGGTACCTTAAAATGACTCTGGGACATGGCTTATTATTTTAAAAAAGTGAAGAAAGGTCAGTAAGAATTTTTACTAATTCAAGTTGGCCTGGTGAGTTAACTGATAGAAGATCAACTAGTGGGTATTGTGCTTTCGTGTGGGGAAACTTGGTCACTTGGAGGAGTAACAAGCAAGACGTGGTGTCTAGGAGCAGTGCAGAAGCCGAGTATCGAGCACCAGCACTTGGGATTTGTGAAGGCATGTGGTTACAGAGAATGTTGACCGAAATGGGATTAGATCACTACAAGCAGTTTGAGTTGCAAACTGATAGTCAATCTGCTATTAGTATTGCGAAAAATCCTGTTCAACACGACCGTACCAAACATGTGGAGATAGATAGACACTTTATCGCTGAAAAAATCAGCAATGGAATTATCAAACTCGGCTATGTTCCTACAAAGCAACAGTTAGCCGATATTCTTACCAAGGCTCTTCCAAGAGTGGTTCTTGACGATCTTAAATCCAAGCTGGGAATCTACAATATGTATTCACCAGCTTGAGGGGGAGTGTAGATAATTGTCATGTAAATAGAGATAATTCTTTTGTAAATATCTAAGTAATTTAGATATCCTATAACTCTATTCTCTTAAAGTAGTTTAGATAGCATATAACTCTTATCTACTAAGTAGTTTAGATAACCTTTATCTCTTATCTTATAAGATCATATTTTATCTAGACTAGTTTGAATTTTATTAGAACTCCATGTACTAAATCTATAAATAGTTGGCTTGTATGTACTCTTCAAATCAATTGAAGGAAAAATAGTGAATCAGATTGATCGCTGACCAAAATACTTTTCCCTATTTTCTACATATATCAATTTATGCACTGGTGCTTAAGATGTTTTTAGTCCTAGTAAAATTCACTGAACACAGTGGCTGTTAAATTACAGGTTGATGCTAAGTACAAAAGGTTTGAATTAAAGTTCCAGTAGCCTGTTTTTTCATTAATACAACTTGACTATATCATGGTACACAATGAGATATTGATAGCTGCCAAAGTCAAAGCTTGTTGACTTCTTTTGGTACATGGATGTGCGTAGCATCTTCGTCTCAATAGAATTCCTAATTGACCTTTCTTTGGACTATTGTTAGCACTTACTGTATATGCACATCAGATGTTGCAACCTGAAATCTTTTCATGTATCAAACATACAACATTGCCTGTTTAAATGCATGCAAATTTGAACATAAATTGAAATAAAAGGTGTATGACCTCATGTAAAATTTGTATTATGCATGTTATATTTGTCTGCAGTTTATGATTCTAGCGTTCCTCAAATATGCATGATTTTAATTTTTTACCTGAATCAGGTCTTGTGTTTTCTAAATGACATATTTGACACCCTTTTGGAAGCTCTATCTGACTCTTCTGATGAGGTATATTTCTGCTTCTGCTTGTGTTTCATATTTAACTGTTACATTAAAGTTTTTATTTATTTTTCTTCTTTTGCATATTTGTATTTCTATAATTACAACAGGATGTGCCCTATATGTGTAATGTTGTTTCTTAGATGGAACTGCTATTGAAACTTTCTAGGCCCTAGCTAACTCAGTTGGCCATATCCTTATAGTATCTTCAAGAACCTAAAAAGAGTCTTTCCTTTGCTAGAGATTCTCCTACTCCCCATTATGTCTCTGTAAATGATAGTATTTTGAGTATCAAACCCATAGGAAGATTTACAGATTTCTACAATTTGGTCAAACGCATAGGAAGAGTTACAGATTTTTACAATTTAAACTTCCTAAAAACGGATACTAATTGATTAATTAAAGCTTCAGTTGCCAAGTTGTTAGTTGATCTCCTTATAAGCTCACACGAAAGCAGATTACAAAAACATGAATGAATCTAATTTCTACAATTATCTAAACAATTAACAAAAGATGAACTAAATTGAATTGTAGAATTAACTCTGAAACTAGAATGGAAGTATGGTTGATTAGTGACTTGGATTTATATCAAAATTGATTAACTTGGATAATGACAAACAAATTGATGGCTCTCAATTATAAGGTACCTAGGCTTTGCTAGAGGATACAGATAGTCTCACATCCTAATCTGACCCTCCTAGGATAACTGAACCTAAATTCTCACTGAACTCCCTTCCTAGGACTCACTTCCCCATGCATCTTAGTGAATCTTAGTTCTCAGTACTAAAATTGGAGACAATTTGAGAGCCTACTCCCTAATTTTGTGAAAAAAGTTGCCTTGCTTAAAAACTGCAAAATTAATTGTTCTCCTGCTTAAATCCTGCCTGGTGCCAGTGTGCCTTTTGCTCTTCAATTTAATTCATTCCATGTCCCTTTTTCCTACAACGTAGGTTTGGATTAAATTTTTATATATACAAATATGACCTTAATTCAAAATCTAACAAAATAATATGAACGATGAGTTTAAAAATGAAATCTAAAGTCCAAACACTATCACAAAAAATGAGCAAAATCAACTAAAATAATCTGGATTTACCTAAGAACAAGCTAATATGTGAAAAATAACTTGCTTTTGGAGAGTTATCATATATGCTAATTTATTATGCAATCTTGATCCTGCCATCAGGTTGTGCTCCTGGTTCTTGATATTCATGCATGCATAGCACAAGATCCCCCACATTTCCGCCAGCTTGTTGTTTTTCTGGTGCATAATTTCCGAGTTGATCATTCGCTGCTGGAGAGGTATTCTAGGTCTCTCAAGCACTTTGTTTATTTCTAAATGAAATTTGTTATAAATTTTGATTTTGTTTTTTATATTGAGTTGAGCCCTCAGCCCTCATGCAGGCCATGTGGCCAACTTGTTTTCTAATTTTGTACACGTCTCATCGCTTTCTTTTGTAATCATTCTCCATTTTCTTAGGCGTGGTGCTTTGATAATCCGTAGACTTTGTGTTCTGTTGGATGCTGATCTATCGTGAGCTATCCACCATACTAGAGGGAGAAGCGGACCTGGATTTTGCCTGCATTATGGTTCAGGTTCTGTCTTGTATTTAAGGATTCAACTAATGCAATGATGCTCTTCCGTTGAAATAATAGATGAAGCAGCTATATAACATTAGAATGTGATAGTCATGACATTATTAGAGTTTATATGTTTTTTTATAATCCTTATCTTTAGTAGATTGGTATTTCCATTGTGTCTGATTTTGAAGTTTTTTCCTTTGTGTTTCAGGCTTTGAATTTGATTCTACTCACTTCTTCTGAGCTATCTGAGCTACGGGAGCTTTTAAAACAGTCACTTGGTAATGCTGCCGGAAAAGATTTATTTGTTTCTTTGTATGCTTCATGGTGCCATTCACCCATGGCAATCATAAGTCTTTGTTTGCTGGCGCAGGTAAGAAACTATAACTCCTTTAATGGCTAGCCGATTACTCTATTTTCATGTAGCCGGCTGCGGTTGGACCATCTGTTTTCGTTGTGGTTAATCTTGTTTATTTTCTTGATAGGCATACCAGCATGCAAGTTCCGTGATTCAGTCCTTGGTTGAGGAAGATATTAATGTCAAGTTCTTGGTTCAGCTTGATAAAATGATTCGCTTGCTGGAAACTCCTGTCTTCACTTATCTTAGATTGCAGGTTCCTTAATAAATGCTAACTGGGGCCTCACTTGTCCTTTTAATATCTTGAGTTATAGGAATTGTAATATTGCATGTGTTCTCTTTATTTGTGATTATTTTTCTACTTAGAACCCCCTCCTCCATCGGCACATATCTTATGCACCGAAAGATTGTTTTCAGCTTGCCGCTCATTTTGCCATGCCAAAATATATTGGATTTCCTGAACTCATTAGATGTAATTGCATTTGCACTTTTATTATAAGTAACCCCCAATTTTGGGTGTTCATCTTTTAAATTTAGCTGATCCTTTTTCTGATTTCCAGCTTCTTGAACCAGGAAGACATTTATGGTTGCTGAAAGTGTTGTATGGCCTTTTGATGTTGCTTCCACAGGTATGTCTGCTACTTTCTTTTCTTGGCACCCCTGCCCCAAGCCTAAAAAAGGGATGTCATTGCAAACAACTTGACTCCTCAAACAGGTCAAACATTTTCTATACTCCAGCGTCGATACGGGGATATGGTTGATTGGTTTTAAGAAGACATCTGTAGAGAGTTTCTTAGCGACTGTCATGAACTGATGCTCACACACATTCAGACACTGCATTATATTTTCATTGTTAAATTATACTGACCCTTTGATTTTACTACAGCAAAGTGCTGCATTCAAGATCTTGTTGACTCGTTTGAAAGCCGTGCCTTTATACTCTTTCAATGGTGATCAACTCAAACGAGCATCATCAGGCAACTCATACAACCAAATTTTACAATATAGTGGATCCCAAATCACAGAGGATGGCGGTATAAGCCAAGATAATGGGAATTTGCATAATGGAATTAACTTTGCTTCAAGGCTGCAACAGTTTCAGAAAATGCAGCAACAACACCGCATGCTTGAAAAATCACATGCACAAGCACGAAAATGCACGAAAAAGGTGTGTGAGCTGCTCGTAAGTTGGTACATATGATTGTATGTTAAGTAGAGGTTTTTGGTAACAAGAGTTGGCTTCAAACGCTATGATTCTGTTTGCCCCTTCTTTTATGGTTTTCCTATACGAGAATCAATTTGTCATCTCTCCCCTTCTCTATACAGGAAGGGCCAGAGGCAGAAGAATCTCAGCGACCTTCAACATCATCTAGACGTGGTCTGGGGTAGTCGCCAATTTATTCGTCGGTGCTTTTGTGGCCTATTAATAGTTCAGGGTCATTTTGTACTATGATCTCAAGATGGTAGAGCCAGAAGTGATACCAAGTATAGCATGTAAAATTGTATATCATGGTAGTTTGTTTCTATTAAACTCATGGAGGTCGGGATGGTGCGAAATTGGGTTCTGGATGTAAGCTCGGAGAGGCTTTCCGGGCTATTCTTTTTTCCCTTTGTGAACAGGATATACTCATGTGGTTCTGTTATTTTTTATATTGAAATCCACATGGGATTAGAGGGAGAAATGCAGTTTTTTTCTTATTCCCCTCCTGTCTCGTAGCCATCTTTATAGAATAATGGAATCTCTAATTCTTGTGCCAATTGATTTTGTTACGGTGTTGGACTGGTAGACACGGGTCGGTACATGCCGGTATCTGTCGATAATTCGGAAGCATGACATTATCAATGCTTTGTGATTGTGAACCAGTAAACATGACATTACACCACAAAGACTTTGCAATTGTAACCACCCGCCCTCTTTAATGTTCTCTGCAAGTGGCTGCAGAAAACACTGGAAATGTTGTCGGAAAATGAAGTTCACATGCACGCAAGGGTGCCGACAAGAATCGGTGCCCCGGCAAGGTGGCAATGGTTATAGTTCCAGACATCCATGAACTCCCGTTTCGCACAACCACAAAAACTATTGATAAAAATGCTCCACGAGCAGCCCACATCGACCTGTTTTATGCATGTGTCCCATGCTACCAACGTGATCTGAACAACGACAACAGCGAGCGATATAAGAGGGATTTAGAATTCAGGATGCAGAAAATGCGAAGACCGACATGAGTGGTGTTCTGAAAGGTTTTCGATGGAGTCTTTGAAGTTCCTTTGCAATTGGCTCGATTTTTTAGTACGCTATTCCTTTAGTCTGGCGGATGTTCTAGGGTTTTGCTATACGCATCATATCAGTAAGAACTATTAAAATTCTTATATTAATGTTTATTTTAATTTTCAATAGAATTTATTATAACATAATTAATTACATTTTTAAAAGTTATATTCTATTAACTTTTCACGTAATTAATATTTAATTAGAAGAGTTTAAAATTTAAATTTCAATTATATTAAATATTTTAAATTAATAAAATATAAGTTTTTAAAATATAATTAATTATATTATTATAAATTTAATTAAAAATTAGCAATAATCATTAATGATAAAAATCTTACTAGTTCTTGTCGATGGCTATAAGGGCTGCCACTTATCAGACGTTTACTCTAAAATTAGCAAAACCAATTTAAATATGGGTAGAACTTTGATACACAGTCCGTGTAAAATTAATTTTATACAAGCATGTGTATTTACACTATAAAAATTCAAATCTTAAATTTTTAATACTAACCCTAAAAACTAAACCCTAAACCTTAAACCCTATACATTAAATTCTAAACATTACCCTTAAATTTTAAACCATACAACCTAAACCTTTGAACTTTAAACCCTAAACTAAAATCTTAACCCCTAAAATTAAAAGGTACGTGTAAACTAAAATTTACTAGGCTTGTGTATCAAAGTTTTTTCTTTAAATATAGCTTTTAAAAAGGAAAGAAAAATTAATTAAAAAAAAAAGCAGGAAATTCAAATATTCAACTGTCAACTGCCCAACAACATGCTTCCAAGTTCTTATTTCTCCACAAATTTTGTAGTGTAATCACCGCCTAAACTCCCTCTGTAACTCTCCTTTCCTCTATTTATAGCAATCAATTATTGATTCTTTGCAAAAAATAAAACAAAAATCCGAATTTTCCTTTCATCTCCCGATTCCATTTACGATTCAATTACCCTTTTTTAATTACAATTTTCCATTGATCTCGAGTGTTTTTGATTACAAGGAGATCACATTTTTTGTTGTTGAAAGATACAAGGAGATTACAATCTGATGGGATTTGGTTCTATTTTCAATCGAAAAAAGAAGCGACGTTCTACGAATTCAACTGATTCTTCACCCGATGGTCCATCAAAGGAATCGTTGTTCGTCCAATCCCCGATGCGATCTTCCTTTGGAAATTCTACCCAGACCCAACTCCAAGAAATCGAACAAGTGTTCAAAAAGTTCGACGCCAACGGCGACGGCAAGATCTCTGCGTCAGAGCTCGGTTCCATCTTGAAATCACTCGGGCAGCGGCCCTCCGACGAGGAACTCGAGAACATGATCAAGGAATTCGACGGCGACGGCGACGGGTTCATCGATTTCCACGAGTTCATCGAGCTGAACACCAAAGGGGTCGACTACGAAGAGGTTTTGGAGAACCTGAAGGACGCTTTCTCGGTGTACGATATCGACGGGGACGGTTCCATCTCGGCGGAGGAACTTCACGAGGTGCTCCAAAGCCTCGGGGACGAATGCTCGATCGCCGAGTGTAGGAAGATGATAAGCGGAGTCGACAATGACGGGAATGGGATGATTGATTTCGAGGAGTTTAAGGAAATGATGATGTCCGGGGCCACTTTTGGTTCCATTCAATCTAATTAGAGAGATAGATGTTGCTGTATAAATCAATTCATGATTTGTATTTCCCTCCGCTGTTTTTTTCCTGGATTTCTCTGGTTAATTGATTAGCAGCCGCAGCTTGTTTCTTTCTTCTTAATTACTTATTGATAATCTTATGGAAATTGTGTATATTTTTGAACTCTTTCTATGGAATTTAATGGTTATTTTAGCAGTATATTTCCCTTTTAGATTTTGATAAATTTGATAAACAAAATGCAAATTGCTGGATTTAAACGTGAAAGCAATGTGTTATTTTGCATTAGTGAAAGAACTTGCATGGATCCAATCTGATGCAAGTCGGTATCTTTGCTGCATTATTGGTTTGGTAGATCCAAATTGAGATTTGAGAACATGGTCACTTTCATTTTCCCCAGAAATTCTGGGTGTTTGTAAATTGAATTCAATTTTAATGTCCGGTGCATTTATGCTTTGCATATGGACCGACACAAGATTTTATGTCGGTATGTGAAAGCTTTTATATTTAGCAAATTTTTTTTGGGATTTTAAAATTTTCAGATGAAAAATTAGATTATCAATATAAAATATAAAGAAAAACTTAAGAAATTGCAAAGGATGCTGCAAGTGTAACAGTCTATTTATTTGGTGCCCATTTTTTGTACCTTCCGAACAGGCAGAAGTCGAATCATTCTGATTCTTCGTCTTAAAGTATTCGTATTCAACATTTATATCCTAAACATAGTGCAGAAGGATGGTTATTGATTCTACAATCGAAAGACAATAGAATCAGTGCCGTGACCACCACTAATTACAGATGTCAGGAAACATCTCACCAAGAGGCTGAAGTTTCTGGTATCCAAAGGAGACCAGAACTGGTTTAAGGCTAGGTTCATGTCATATGGAAACATCAACTGCAGCTAATTTGCTGTTTCTTTGCCACTTTTTCTGCTTCTTTTCTCATCTATGTCGGTATCACCCATATATGATTTCGTGCTGGTTCAGGTCATTTTAACTTCTTTACGTCTACGCAAAAATTTTACCTGGTGCCGGTGGTTATATTTGGTACATCCGTTTTGCATTTGATATCATTATATTACATTTGTGGTTTCATCATGGTTTTACTTTTGGGTAAAATACAAACATATGATCACTAAATTAAAAAAATGTTGCTTTTGGTCATTGAAGTTTTGAAAGTTACCAATTGGTCATTGAACTTGCCGAATCATTACAAAATGGTCATCGAAGTTTTTAAAGTTTTGTAATAATTTGATAAAATCCAGTAACATTTTAATAAATTTAATGGTCTTTTTGTAACGATTCGAGTGACAAATTTAGGTGATATGCACAATTATCAAAATCGTTCTATCCCAATAATTTATATATATATATATATATATATATATATATATATGATTGTTGTAGGTGTCAAAAACAGAGGTGAATTGCTATAAACCAAACTGTGATCCATAAACAGAGGTTGAAGCTCAGCTGGTTTAAATGTTTAATCCACACAAGAACAAGTTATTAACAGGGGGAAACAGAAGCAAAGAAGAAACAGAAAGTGCTTTCTCCATGATCATACTTCAGGATATCTACAACAGATAGACCAAAGTTCCAAAACAAAACAAAACAAAATACACTAATCCTAGAAACCTATCTGTCGCCATGAAACCAAACCAACCATTTGTCTTTCTGTTTCTTCTTCAAGCTTCGTCCCATGTGGTTAATTCCCAACAGAAATGGGTCTCTCGGCGGCTAACCCCAAAGGCGAACGAGACCTTTGCCTTGTGATCTCCCGAAGCACTCGTCTCATGTCCGCTTGCTGCAACGATGGGTGCTTGATTTTCTCGAACTCTCTCTTTATCTTCATCACTTGGCTGTGAATCGGGACGCCTTTTTCATACCCATCTTCGTCTCTTTTAGCTGCTGCTCGGTTGTTGAAGATGGTGTTTTCATGGCTGCTGATCTTGTTTTGCTCCATGTGTTTCTGTGTCGATCGTGTTGTGAACGCAATTCGCAACCTCTTTGGGTTTCTTTGGCGGATTGCGAATGGCTTCACACCTAAGGCCTTGTGTACCTGTTTTTTTTTTGTTGTTGTTGCGGAGTTTGGAGGGTTTATGTATATGGGGGATGATATATAATACTTGAAAATGACATGATTTCTTCATGAATAGCGAGGAAAAGGAAGCTTGTTGGGCAAAGGCTATGTAATTGTCTACATTTTTGTTATTATTTAAAATGAGTTTAGTTTTTAGGGAAAATTATTCGATACATGTGTTAGTCTATAGATTACACAATCCTTTTTGTTTTAGGAGTTAGAAATTTAGTTTAGGGTTTGATTTGTATGGTTTAGATTTTAAGGTTTATTGATAGAATTTATGAGTTTGGATTTATAATTAAAAATTTAAATTTAATTTTTTAAGGCCTGAATATATTTTGTACACAAGCCTATGTATCAAAGAAATACCTATTGTTTTAGTGATTACATGACATTGACATTTCCTTGTTTAGGAGTTTAATTCTATTTAAATATTTAGACTACCAAAACTTCTTCCTACCCTTAAATCGAGATATATTGGGTGATTATGCCCGCTCAAACCTACATCTTTATCAATATTACACCGATAATTATACTAACCGAGCTAAACTCAATCAACATAAAAATTAAAAAATATTAATTCCATTGAGTAACACCGCTAAACATCATCATTAAATCATTGATGTAGATATCAACATCTAAATAATATGTACACAAAAATTTAACAACTCAACAATTTATGTATAATAAGTTAGTGAAAAACAAATCACTCAATTCCATATACAAACTAAAATAAATACAATAATTTCTCAATTCACATAAAATATAGAGATAAAATTTACAATTAGACCAATACCATTTCAAAGACTTGCAAATAGATAAGAGCTTATTAATATTGTTAGTGTGGTGGTTGAGAGAGTGAGCAATAGTGTAAAAATAAGGCAAGGAGCAAACATGGCCTATTGGCCAACATACCATATAGTTAGGTTAATGTATTTTATAAAAACCTTAAGGTAACTTACTTGCAAGGGTACTTATATGTACCAAAAGATTAGGCAAACCATAATTGGCAATTTTCAAGCTACACCACGTCATTTTACCTACATAATCAAAATTAAGCTAATGTCCCATCACTCGCTTGTTCACGAGCCTTAGTTCCCAATCCATGGACAACACAATTGTTATGTTTAATTTCATTTTCTAATTGTTAATTACAAGACGTTTTGTTAATTGGGTCCACAATTCCCATCTTAACCATTAAATTAAAATTGGACAGCGCCCGAATTTTCCCCCACATTCAAAGTCACGACAGTGCTGTCCCGTCCTAGGAAGGTACCTATTCCAAATGATCTTCCACGTGGTGTTCATTCATATTTGATGAAATGACTCCATGAGATAGTTTTCGAATTCATCTTTGTCATGTTTTATTTCAAAATTTAATTTCATATAAATATCGTTTTAAGTTAGTTATTAAGATTGTGGTGTTTTGAGAATTTCTCCACGGGTAAAAGATTATATTTTTTAATGGGTAAAACTTTGATACACAAGCTGTGTAAAATTAATTTTACATAAGCTTGTGTATTTACACTATAAAAACTGAAATCCTAAATTCCTAACCCTAACCCTAACCCTAAAAGACTAAACCCCACACTCTAAACCCTAAACCCTAAATTCTAAACACTAACTTTAAATTCTAAACTCTATGTCCTAAACCCCTAAACCTTAAACCCTAAACTAAAACCCTAATCCCTAAAACTAAAAGATACGTGTAAACTAAAGTTTACACGGCCTGTGTATCAAAGTTTTTCCCTTTTTTTAATATATTTCGAGTTTGAACAATATAATTTATATAATGTATGTACCTTTTCAAAAGGTTAATATATATATATATATATATATATATATATATATATATATATATATATACTATCATGTAATCATGTTAGAACATTAAAAAATTATAATTAAAATTAGGAAGAATATTTCTTAACCCTTCAATTTTATTTTAATCTTTAAATTTTTATTATATTTTTCTCTTAAATTTTTATTTTTTGTCAAATTAAATCAAATATGACAAAGACATTTTTAAATTGACATTAATTATTTCATCATTTTCTATCAGGTCATCCGAAAAAGATAAAAATAATTACTTCATATTTATTACGATGTTGATATTAACTTTTTATTATGATTTTTAATATTTATTAAATATTTTGATGATGTGATAAAAAAAAGCTTATGTTAATATTTTAATAAGAATAAAATAGGGTTAATCTGTTGTCATGTTTATGCCAAATCTAAAAAGAATGTAATAAAAGCTTAAAGGTTAAAAATCTAAATTGGTAAAACCAAGGGGGCAAAAAACTATTTTGCCTTAAATTTATGAAATTATATAATAACCTTTTGAAAATACGATCGACATCAAACATTCAAACTTAAATTTGAATTTTAACGACAGCAGCAGCAACCACTTGCTTGAAGCATGAGGATGCAACGTGGCGCATCAGGATTTGATCTTCCTTAACCAAAAAGAAACAAAAAACAATTTTCTTTTGGTTGGTACAACTGGAGCCTTATTGGCTGACATTTGTCACTCATTAAGCTTCCAGTTATTTATTTCTTTATTTAGTGAATTTGCTCGAGAAATTAGGTAAAAATGGTGATTTAGAAAAAAAAATAGAAAAATAAGGTGTGTTGGAAAAAATTTAGGAATTTCTGGTATTTTCTGCAGTGCCAAGAAGAACGCCTCCCGCATGAGACGTTTTTCATTTTTTAATATTTTTTTGAATCAAAAAATATTAAAAAAATAGAAAACGCTTCTTGCAAGAGACGTTCGGCGGTATTTTTTATTTAAAAAACATTAAAAAATGGAGAACGTCTCTTACAGGATGCATTCTCAGCCGACAATGTAAAAAATGTCATAGATTCCAAAATATATTTTAACATACCCTATATACCAAATATTCATCCTTAAACACCTCATCTATCCAAAGAAACCGAATTAGCTGCAATATTTCAGCTGGGGAAAAATATCTCAAATAGCACTTGTCATAATTTGTATTAAAATAATAGTGAAATCTTTAAGATCATAAGCCGATTTTATTGTTTATTAATTTTTTATAAAAAAAAATGGTGAGGCCCGTAGTTGCTCTGTTTTTCTTAAATTTTTTTAATAAAAAAGATTTTTGAACTTTGAAATTAACATGCATTTAATCCGACTTCTAATGGAAATATTCAAAGCAGGAGCGGATCTAAAGTCTCAAAACTCAGTTCCAAAACTTTAAAACACATTTTTTTATAAATAAGTACGCAAAATAAAATTTTATCCACAAATTAAACTATATTTTTTAAATTTATCTCAAAAAAGGGATGTATATGCTCCCTGATTCAAAGTGTAATAGATCTAAAAATAAAAAGGCATGCGCAATAGATCTGAAAATAATTTTTCTGATGCAATATTTTAAAAAATTAGCCCCCTTATCTAACTTTGTATAATATTTTATAGATTTATTTATAAGTAAAATAATATTCTTAATGTTTGATTTAATTTAATGGTTGTTGGTAAATAAAATACTGGTTCAAAAGTACACTTCGGTGATCTAATATAAAAGAGAATGTTGTTTTTTAGGAGATTTATATTTGAATAGTTTGTTTGTAAGGTGTGTGTTCGTTATCAAAGTGTTAAAAAAATAAATATTAGCTTAAATTATTCCAAATGCTCAAAAAATGGTCCGGAGATATTCGGCACATTTGACAAGTTAACAAAGGATGGATGGTGTAGATTTGGAGTAAACGTGAGTTTTAAGAAATGTTAAGAGGTTTGGATCCTCGCCTTGTGAATAAAACAAATTGGTTAGAAATAACGTTCTTATAATATATCTTTACAGTATCTGATCTGTGTTAATCAATCAATAAATTAAATACATGTGGTTATACTAAAATATATATAAATGTCAATTATTTGAATCTACTTAATTTTTATGTATAATATATTTATATTCAATTCACTATTATTTAAATTTATTATTGGGCTTATTTAAAACTAACATCTCTAAAGAAAATAGGCCGAATCCAATTTAGCTGTTCAACCTGGGCTTGCCTTCACAAGCCACAACTAGAACAGATGAAAACAACCAAAATTTCGCCCACTTATCATTTTGGGTTTTCATAATTTCGGCCTCAAGTATTGCTTTGAATCATTATTTTGACTTTGAATTTTATAATTTAAAACTAATTGCACTACGTTTTTAAATTATAATTTTTATTTTAAATTAGTCTTTAAAATTTTGAACATCCTAAAATTATGGTTCTTATTCTAAATTGGTCCCTACATTTTTGAATATTCTAATTTTATCCTCAAATTATGACCTCATTTTAAATTGGTGCTCAAACTTTTGAGTGTTCTAATTTCATCATCAAATTATCAGTATATGCTAATCATATCACATGTTAACAAAACCGTGATAAAAATTATTAATTGTAATGTAAACGTTAGTGTGCATTATGTAATAATATGATGCGACCTAAACGATAATTTAAGTATTAAATTAGAATGTTTAAAAATTTAAAGGCCAAATTAGAATGATGGTTATAATATGATTGCGTATTCATGAATATGTTCATTAATGTCTATGAACATGTTCATTTAACTTTATTCTCCAAAATATGGGTTTCGAACAGAGATGAATTTACATGTGTATTTCGTCTGATTTGATATCGGTTTTAATTAATGGGGTGCCTTCTTGTATGTTCTCAATTAGGAGAGGGTTGAGGCACTATCTCCCCTTCTATTTAATATTATTGTTGAGGCCTTAAGTGCACTAATTCATAAGGCTGTTAATCTAGAGCTAATCAAGGGTGTTGAAGTGGGCGAGAATGGTTTTACTATCTCACATCTGCAATTTGCAGATGATCTCATTATTTTTGCCAAGGCAAAAGAAGAGAATGTCATGAATATAAAGAGAGCTCTTCGTATATTTGAAGTGGCTTCGGGGATAAGCTTAAACATGAAGAAAACTACTTGGTATGTTTGAATGTAGAGGAATCATGCATCAGTAAGTGGGCCAATTTGATTCGGTGTAGTTTTGGCTCTTTTTCGGCTTCTTGTTTAGGTTTACCTTTGGGAGCCAATCGAAATTTTGTGTCCCTTTGAAAACCTATTATCGACAAATTCTTATCGAGACTTGAGGGTTGGAAAGGGAAGTTTTACCGGACGGATTTGTATGGTAAAGTCAGTTTTATGTAGCCTTCCTATTTATTTTATTGGTTTATTTCAGATGCCAGCGACTGTTGCTGAATAGTTAAACAAACGCATACCAATTTTTGATAGGCCAATTCATTGGATTAAATGGTCTAATTTAGTTAAACCCGAAGATTGTGGAGGCTTGGGTTTTTTTTATCTGAAGCTGCAAAATCGTTCATTGCCAAATAAGTAGGTGTGGAGGTTTAGAAATGAGCCTGATAGGCTTTAGCGCCAAGTCATTTCTGAAAAATATGGTTATTCACATAACAGTTTGATTCCTTCCAGCCTTCCTAACAGAAAACTATCGTGAGTTTGAAAAAATATTACGAGGTCTCTGTCATTTTTAAATGATTATTTTTCTACTAATTTTCGTTTTGTTCTTGAAGATGGCACTTGGCAGATCAATCAGGTTCTGGGAGGACTTTTGGACCGAGGTTCCTTCTCTAAGAGCTGCGTTGCTAAGGATATTTGGAATTGCAGTAAAAAAAACAGGTTTGATTTGCAAATTCGGCTCCAACGAATCTGGTTCATGGATATGGAATATTGAATTAAGAAGGGTCTTGTTTGATTGGGAAACTGAGTTGTGGGAAGAGTTTTTTAGCATTTTGGGTCATGCTTCAAAGGGTAAAAATAGTAGAGATTGGTTAAAATGGTGTGGAGCATCTAGTGGTTTATATAAGGCTAAGGATTATTGTGCTAATGTAGCTACTACTGGATCCATCGTTGACAGCTTTTGGAGACTGGTTTGGCAGAACATCGCTCCTCCAAAGGTGGAAGCGTTCTTGTGGAAAACCGTTCAGAACAGAATTCTCACACTTGTGGAACTTGCTAAGCGGGGTATTTCGAGTCTAGTATCATGCTTATGTGTTTTCTGTGGTAAGGAAGCTGAAACAGCATAACACTTATTTTGCCAGTGCGAGATTAGTCGGAGATTATGGCAAAAATGGTGCTTTGTTTGGAATATCCAGTTTATAATGCCTGAAAACGTTAAGACTTTCCTTTATGTGTGGGTTAATCAACCTATCAAACCTTCGTCAAAGCCCGTATAGAGTCTCGCCTTCTATGGAATTGTATGGTCGATTTAGTTGTGTAGAAATGAGATTATGTTTAATAGGAAAATTTTAAACGAAAATCAGCTCTTTGATTCAGCTACTACAAGGATTGGTCCATGGCGTAAAAGTAAGTGGCCTGCTTCATTTTCGTCGATTTTAGATTTTGTTCGTCATCCTAACCTATGAGGGGTGGCTACTGTGAAGCAGATCATACGTCCCTCAGGATCCTAGGTGGCTCCCCCTATGAATTCATTTAAATTCAATGTAGATGCATCAGTAAAAGGTAACTATAGTGTTGGTGGTATACTTCGTGATCATATGGGTACTCATTTAGTCAAATTCTCTAAATGTATCGGGTTGGCAGATCCGACCGGAGCGGAACTCGTTGCTATTCTTGAAGCTTGTCAAAATTTTGCCGCATCTCAATGGAATAAGCCAGGGATCCTGATTATTGAGTCGGATAGTTTGATGGCGGTTAATTGGATTGATCAAGGAGGATCTTTCCCAACCGTGTTTGCAGTCATATCTTAAGTGTAGGACCTATTGTGCTAAACATCTGTGGCGCGTTTTTCTTTTGCATTTAGAGAGGAAAACTGTACTGCCCATAATCTTGTCAAACAAGGGGTGGATACTGGATAGGGCTGTTGAAATATTATGGTCAGTGGAGCGCATTCATTCAATAGAGCCTAGCTGTGTTGCTTAGAATTGGTTTGGGCTTGTAATTTGGCGCGGAAAGTATTTGTGTGTAGTTTATTTTCGTGTTGTTGTGGTCGTTTTATAATTCTTGATAGATTAATAAAAGTGGGCACTCTTTTTTTCATATTTATGTTTTAAGGAGGTTTTTAATAAGGCTTTTTATTTAAAAAAAAAAGAATTATTAACAAACATGAACTAACTAAGTACGAACCCACTTAAAAATAAACAAATGATTATAAAATATATTTATTTATTCAAGCTCGATTCATTTATAGTTACGGCATTATATACACAATGATAATGAATATAAAGTACATTGAAATTAGTTGATCTTCCTATGATTTGCCAAATAGCTGAAAATTAAATATATTTTAAATTTTCATAACTAATGTGAAATATGGTTTATTTCTCGTTTGACATTAACATTATCCATATCTAGAAAGTCAACCTGCCTCAATTAACCACTAAATTAATTGTCCCACAGATTTATTACCTAAATTGACAAAAATGTTTGAATTTCGAGCCCGGTTATCTGGATGACAATGAAAGATTTGGTAAAGAAAGAATTGGAAGAAATATATGCATGCAAAATTCCAGAAAACTTTAAATTTCCTTTGTCCAGATTTCAGAACATATATATGGTGGGCAGAAAAGTTGGACAATTTCACATTTTCTTTCTTTCTTATGTGAATGATTGCTTAATTTCTAGAAATTTAGAAGATTCTTGTCCTCTAATTAAATTCAGTTTGTCAACTTTTTCCCCCTTCAATTTTACACCAAAGCAATGTGAAACGAAATGAATGTTTGATATTTTAATTGATTTTTTTAACATTGTATATTATTCATATCCTTTTTCATCTCCCTAAATAATACTGTTCAAATTTGGATTATTAAAAATATTATTGAGACTATTCCATAAATTCTCTTAATTGAATTTTTTTAATAGAAATAAAAGAGTAATTATAGCTATAATTAAATTTATTAGATTCATAAAATTATTTTAATTAAATCTTGGTACAAGTTATGAAAATATAAGTTATAATTGCAACTAAATATTATATTCATATAACTTTGAAATTTGATAAGAGATTGGTGTAGTATTATAATAATGTTTATCGAGAATAGATGAAGTATCATTGACTCACCTATGTTTTTTAATATTTAAAATTAGTTTTTTTTAATATTCTAAAGATGATTATAAGGTAGTATCTATTTATACATATTCTTAACCTTGACAATGCACACACCTTGTAGACAGAGTGATTGAACCCGTGTCACATAAGATGAAAATCATCAGCTTTTACTATGATCACTAGTTGGGTTCAATATTTAAAAGGATAACTACATAAATAGTATATCACATACTCTCGCGTTGTTGTTTTAGTACCCTACATTTTTTTGGCAAAATAATACTTAATATTACCTTTTCAAAGATGATACCTCTGCCGTTTAAAATTAACGGAAAAAATAATGTAGATTATTTTATTACTTTTTTCAATTTCTAAGTCATTTTCTCTCTCTCAATTAGCATACCACATACTGCTAGTAGGATTCCAACCATGGACATCATAAATAAAAGGTTAGGTGCTCAACCATTGGGCCAAGCAACTAGTAGTGATTAGAACCAAACAAACAAATATTTAACTTAACCAAAGTTACCATATCAAAATAAAACAAAATTGCTACTATAAAGAATCAAATTTGAGATCCTTGTAAAATTGATATTGTGCAAAGCCATTAAACTAAGTTAATAATACATTTAGAATTCATAAGAACTAATATTTAAGTTAAATTACACTACCACTAAACTAAATAAATATTTGTTTTTTTTGTTATAAAACTAATATTAAAACATTCCTAAAAATTAAATTTATAACCTATATTTGGCATAAAATATAAATTTTAAATTATTTGTAAAATTATTTATTTTATAATATTATATTGGATAATATAAAAAATAAATTAATTAATTATTTTTTCATTTTGTTTGAAAATTAAGAAAAACTAATAAAATAACTATGTATTTATTTTAATAATATTATACTAGATAATGTAAAAATTAAAATAATAAATTATTTGCCATTGTTATACTACTAGGACGATAATGACGAGATAAGTGAATAAACGCAAACATAGAAAAGAAAAATAACACTAAGAATTTACGTGAAAAACCCAAAAGGGAAAAACCACGGGCAGAGAATGAGAACTTTCACTATGATGGAGAAAGAGATTACAACTGATTTCAGATGCTTTGTATAAACCCTGAATCCCTAGTATCTATTTATAGGGATATATTTCTTGTTTACAAAGGAAACTTGCAAAGAAATAAATTCTACTCAAACTGAGTTTCATACCTTTAATTAATGTAAAGTAAACAAGATCTACTAAAAGTAGGATTCTAACTTTAAATCAAATCCTAAAAAAAATTGGATCACAACTCTATCTAATATCCACCTTGAGACAAATTCTTGTCGAACAATATCTCCACCTCTTCCACGAAATCCCTTCAAGGGGTAGTCTTTAGCAATCATCGACCAAATCCAAGCCTTGTCCAAGCTTGGATGTACAAGGTAATTTAGTCTTCACATTGGTAAGATCAACATTAGTGCCAACTTTGCTCACAACTATATCACCATAAGCAATAACACGACCCCGATCATCAATGGCAAAACTATCTTTCTCATTATTTATCTTTGTTGTAAATAGAACTCTCTTAAGCTTCTCAAATCTGTTATGCCCACGGAATTAAACTTTTCCTGCCTACCAAAATCGTTATGCTCTCGCCTGTCATGTTTAACACAAAATCCTCGTTTACTTGATTCAGTCAAGACGCCTTCACTAGTAACATCGTCATTTGACAAGCAAGAGGAAACAATGGATGCATCAGCTGAAATAGTTGAACCTTGCAGAACATAAAAATTGGATGCACTTTTATACCCTTTCATCACAACGAGGGAGCCCTTGCAAATTTTCATAGCTCTACATTCATTGGAGTATATGTACCATTTTGAATCCAGAGTACCTAATGAAATCAGATTTCTTCTCAAATCTAGAACATGTCTCACATTACCAAGTGTTCGAACAATCCTATCAAACACCTTAATCTTGACTGTACCAATACCTGCAACTTTACAAGAAACATTATTTCTCGAAAAAAATAGCACTCACAGACACATCATCGTACTCCTCTACAATATCAGCAACTAAAAGATCACCATCATCATACTCCTCTGCAATATCAGCTTCATCTTCACTGGAATTTTGATTTTCAGATCCCTCTTTATCTTATTTAATGTGACCTTTCTTTTTGCATAAATAACATGTTTTACCTCGATTTGATGACTTGAATCTACCCCTATTTTGACTGTCAGAATTACGATAATCTTTTCTTCGCGGTCTAAACCAGTCGATCCACGCACCATGAGACCCTTTGCTTGGAACTCAGAGCCGGTAAGATGTTGCATATTGTTGTGCGAATTCAGATTACTATATACCTCTTCAAGAGTAAGGGTATCACGGCTGTGTAGGAGGGTGCTTCTAATAGACGAATATAAAGTGGACAATGAGCAAAATAAAATCAAACATAAGTCTTCCTCATTGTACTTTTCCTCCATCATTTCCAAATCTGAGACGATTTCTTTAAAATCGGTTAGGTGATCATCAAGACGCGAATCTTCTGCTAACTTGTGGGAGTATAGGCGTTGCTTCAGGAGCAACTTGCTGGTCAAGGTTTTCTTCATGCAAATTTGTTCTAATTTTGCCCATAATTCGACAGTTATCTTCTTTTTGTGAACATCTTACAAAATATTGTTTGATAAGTGCAAACCGATATGAGAAACAATTTTTCTATCCCTGCAACGCTTCTCTATATCTTTTGTCATATTATCAAAACCATCAAACGCACCATCTAAATTCATCTGAACAAGAACATCTCGAACCTTCACCTGCCATACAGAGAACCTGACGTTGTGATCTAGCAGCGAAATTTCATACTTCATTGTCGTCATTATCCTAAGTAACCTGAAAAGATCTAATGTCAATTTGTTATACTATCAGTATGATAATGACGAGATAAGTGAATAAACGCAAACGCAGATAAGAAAAATAACACCAAGAATTTACGTGGAAAACCCAAAAGGGAAAACCCACGGGCAGATGATGAGAACTTTCACTATGATGGAGAAAGAGATTACAACTGATTTCAGATGTTTTGTATAAACCCCGAATCCCTAGTATATATTTATAGAGATAGGTTTATTGTTTACAAAGGAAACTTGCATAGAAACAAATTTTACTGAAATTAAGTTTCCTACCTTTAATTAATGTGAAGTAAACAAGATCTGCTAAAAGTATAATTCTAACTTTAAATCAAATCCTAAAAGAATTTGGATCACTACTCTAACAATCATAAAATACGATTTGACATAAAATGTAAATTTTAAATTATTTTTAAAATTATTTATTTTCATAATTTTTAGGAATGTTTTAATATTAGTTTTATAACAATAAATAAATATTTATTTAGTTTAGTGGTAGAGTAATTTAACTTTAATATTAGATCCGATGAATTCTAAATGTATCATTAATTCAGTTTAATGGCTTTGCACAATATCTATTTTACAAGGGGTCCCAAGTTTGATTCTTTATAGTAGCAATTTTATTTTATTTTGAGACGGTAACATTAGTCAAGTTAAATATTTGTTTGTTTGGTTTTAACCACTACTAATTGCTTGGTTCAATAGTTAAGTGCCCAACTTTTTATCCATGATGTCCTTGGTTCGAATCCTGCCAACAACAAATGGTATATTTTATTTCTTTTGATTTTATTCAACCAATCAGAAGGTGACACATGTCCCCTTCTGGTTGGACAAATACATTAAAAAATAACATGTGGTATGCTGACTAGGAGAGAGAGTGACGTGAAAACTGAACAAAATAATAAAAAATTCACATCAACTTTTTTTTTAATTTTAGACGGCAGATGTACTATTTTGAAAACGAAACGTAACGTTATGTACCATCTTGCCAAAAAAATAGGTGAGGAACTAAAACAGTAATGCGAGAATAGGTGGGGTACTATTTATGTAGTTATCCCTATTTAAAATTTGTGTTTTTATCACTACCAATGAATTAGTTTATAATTGAGCTAAAGGAGTGGTCCCAATAGTATAAGATATTTATTTCCCTCAATCATTTGAGTTTAAATATCATTGTCTTCATAAAATAAAAAGATAAAAAAAAAACTTATAATGGTGAGACTAACTAATTTATATTAGTTCGAACTCATCCTTTACAAGATCACACAATATGTTAAAAAAGTCCATAATTAAAAATATCAGGCATAACTTATGTAATATAAAATCCAAACCCAAAATTTCAAAAATCTGGAGCTTAAGTATATTCTAATAATTTAAGAAAGTTGTTTTGAAAACACACATTGTCATGACATGGGATTGAACATATAAATTGTCATGATCTGAGAGGAAAGTTTAATTTATAAATTGGAAATGTTGGATTATTTCCAAACAAATGTATGATCCATGCAATGAATGCCCATGTGGTTCACATTGACCAAGCAGGCAAAGGATTCTAAGTTATTCGAATAAAAGGATTTATTAATCTCCCAACTCCCAACCGTTTTAATATTTTTTTATCGGTAAAGTAGAATGATTTTATTGATAATACATCATATATATTATATCATGATCATGTGTTTTATTAAATAAATATTTTTTATATTTTTTATTAATAAAAATAAAAATAAAATATAAGTTAATTAAATTTTGTTCCTTATGGTTCTTTGAAATATTAGCCTAATAAACCTCCCAAGTCGAGGAGACAAAGAAGGTGACAATCACATGGAGTAGGATACATGGAAAATAAAAACAAAAATCTAAATTATTAATTAATTAAATTAATTCTTGAGGTTAGGGAACTTGGTGGAACCCTCGATAAACAAAGGAAATGAGACAAAAGATAAAAGGGAATAATTTCCCTGTATAAATGATTTGTTTTTTTATTTAGAGTAGATTTGGGGGGGAAATTTAAATACAGATATTGTAATCATTATTTACGACATATTCAAAATAAATGTGAATGTTAATTGTCATGAAAGATATTCATAATCTAAACATATTTTACTTTTGTAGATAATAGATTCAGATGTAGATTATACAAATTCTATTTGTTTTTTAGAAATTTGTTAGTACATATAAATACTTTTTGTCACTTGTCAAAGTCATACAGCTCAGAACAAACAAACGAAGTCGCGAACAGTATCACACAGAGGATACCTAGCGATCACTTGACAACGCATGTAATCGCTGCGAACGTCAGCGCATACCCTCCAGCGAATACATAACAACGCATGCGACCATCCACGATCTATCTAACATCCTTCGTAGCACATGGCGAACAAGTAAGACCACAAACAACACCGCGCCCAGCGATCACGTGACAATGCACGAGATCGCTACATATAACAATGTAAACCTAGGACGTCACATCATAACTAGTCTAAGTAACACGTCACGACTACCTGGTCGTGACACACGTCCTAGCAGTATAAAAAAAAACATGCAATAAAACGGTACCAATACACAAACTCCGACTCAGAACGACCGTCCAGATCACTGCCGAGCCACTGTCTCCGACTCATGTTCACTTTGGCAATTAACAATATTAAATTCAAATTTACTAAATTCATTATATGTTTTTCTTAAATTATGTGTTTTAGATTAATAAGTGTGATTTTTTTAGCATATTTGGATAGTAGGCAGGACCTAATTAATTAAAACTTAAATGATACCATTTAAATTCATTGTCGATTATAAATAAATTCATATTTTTAAATGGAATAATTATTGTTTAATCAGTAGCATGAAATAATTTTAAAATTTGTAATTATTGTTTATCCTTTATATAGGTCAACAGGACACGGAAAAATTATCTGTTAGGCTCGTTCCACAACTGAATACTTTAAAAAAACCCAAAATAATGAAACTCTGAATTTTGTGAAATTAAATGTGCATTCATCATCAAAATTTATTAACGAATGTTGAAAATATTTTAAAAGTTAATCAGCATTGCATTTAGTTGATGCACGGTGTGAAGTCAACATTTTTTTATATTAAGATTAAAGTTGAATTATAAATTTTTGGAGTTAGAACGTAATTCTACCATCATAATAATTTTATAATTTTTAAAAGTATCAAAATATAACTTTTTTTTATAATTTTTAGTATATATGTGTTTCACGTCGGTCATGCTTATTATTCTAGATTTAATAAATATTGACGTTGAAATTATAGTAATGTCATGACTATTGTCATCTCTGTAGAATTTACTTTATCGTATTTGTCATATTTTTAGTTGACATTATGAAAAATAGTTGAAATAATATAATATATTTATTTGTTCATTTATGGAAGTATTTTCCACGAAGTCGATCACCAAATAAGGTCAAATATGGGCTACGGATATTATGGTATGTACGTATTGAATTATTGCTCAATATTTATTATGGCAGGTGAAATTAAATTCGAAATAAATGAATAAATAAATTAGAAGGCAGCAGATAATGTTGATTTTTTCTTAAACGAGTTGTGAAAACAAATTATTTTAAAAATTTACAAATCATAATTTATATTCTATCATGATTGTGCAATATTATTTTTATGTTCCATTTTGAATATAATTTAAATATGTAAATATTAGTACATATAATTTTCATACTTTATGTTCGTTTTATTATCCATATAATTGTAAGGTTTGTAATTGTTACTTACAATAACCTCGTTTTTAATATTTGAACTTATATTCTATCATTGATTGTGCATTATGCCTTTTCATTGTTATTAAACACCTATTGATATTAATAAATATTTTTTAATAATATGATACAACAGTACAACACGTTTAAATATAATTAATGAAATAGATTTAATCCATGGATCATATTTATATTTAAAAGTAATATTAATTGGTGGTTTCTTTTTTGGATTCGATGAAAGTAATACTAGAAATATTTATATTTAAATATTTATATTTAAAAGTAAATTGCATGGAATTATGAAGTTTTTGGATTCGGGTTTGAAGAGAGAGAAATTAGGGTTTTATGGAAAATTTATGGAATTCAAATAGTAGATGTTGAATTAAGCTTAGTTGTGATGAAAACAAGCTTGAAATGAAGTTAATTTCATGTTGGAAGTTATAAACTCTAATTTAGAATTTAGGGGTTTGTTAGGGTTTTGAGAATTAAGGATGAAAATGGTTAGATTATGATGTTTGAAGCATTATATTGATGATGGAAGTTCAATTTTGATGTTTAAAGGTCAAATTCCCTTTAGAAACTAATTCGAAAATTTGAAGAAAATTTGGGACTAAATTTTCAAAATTTAATTGATGATGGAAATGGATAGAAAATGATGTTTCAAGCTTGAATTGACAATTTGGGACCAAATTATATATTTTAGAAAGGTTGAGGACCATTTCGGCATTTCCAAGAAATTAAGGACTAATTTGTTAAAAATTATTCTGGTGATGAAAATAGTGGAATTGTGATATTAGAAGCTTATTTTAGCATTTTGGGACCAAAATGAATATTTGAAAAGGTTTAGGGACATATTCGGCTATTTGAAGAAATAAGGGTATGGTTTTGGAAATTTTATTTTGAAGGGAGACTGATCTGTAAACTGTTGAAATTATGATCAAATTAGTTTGAATTGATGAAAAAGTACCATTTTGGCAAGAATGAGAAAGTAAGGGATTAAAATGGAAGAATTGAAAATTAAGGCATGAATAATTGCCAAATGTTCAAAATGGTCATTAAAGACCCAAAATAAGATATATGACAAACATTAATATTTTATTGGCAATGTTAGACTCAAATTTAGTAAGTGTATAGTAATAAGTATATTCGATTGATTTATATAGTTTCAAGAAATACTGGGGAAGATACAAGTATTCAAGGGAACGAAAAGATCAATGAGTAAGTTTAGTGAGGCAAGATAACAAATGGCCCAGGTGAATGCAATCTTACTTATTTTTATTATGATATGAGGGAGACTTGCGATAAGTCAACCTCGAATGTTAAAAAGCAAAAGGATTTGATTCATAAATTATATATGTATTAAATGGTTTCGAATGATTTATAAATGATTTTGGGTATGAACTGCCCAAAGTATTTTTCATATGTATGTTATAGTGATATGCCTTTATTTATGGATATTATTGAATAAATGAAGAGATCATAACAGTGAATTGAATTAAAAGCCCATTGTATGATTATTGAGATTTTTTGTATAATTGGCATGCCAATGAGGTGGAGTATAGTGATACAGTGACGTTGTGTTCTACAGCTATAACCTAGTGATACATTGATGTTGTATAAGTGTACAACAGTTATAAAGTGATACAGTGACGCTGTGTTCTACAGCTATGACCTAGTGATGCTGTTAAATTACAGCAGTGATATAGTGATACAGTGATTTATTATGGCACAACATATTTGTTGATGCCGTACATGTGCATACTCAACAGTGACTCGCATACCATGCATTCTCATTTACTTTACATTGGGCTATAATTAAATTAAGAGTGAAAGTGTAAAGAATGATCCAAGTGAAATGAATTTTTAACTAAAGAAATTGCTTTGGGATAACATGTCTCATATATATAAATTTGAGATTTTTACAGATTACATAATAGTGGAACGACTTTGACAAGTCAGTTTTTACGATTTCATAATCCTATATGTTATATATATATATATATTATAATTTGTTTGGTTTATGTTATTTCTTTATAGTGAAATGTTTGAATTATTTTAAATTGTCTCACTAAGTTATACTTAGCGTATGATTGTTTCACGCGTAGGAAAAGAGAAGCGTTGGGAATAAGGAGCATTAGCGAACATCATCTATCGAAAACAGGTACATCAGTATCAGTAATATAATTTTTATGTTGTTTGATATTTACTAGTCTGCATGTATAGTAAAATGTGAAGCCTGCGCTGATATGAATTATATTTTATTTAGAATTTGAATGATTTTAAATCAGGCAGTTTCATTATTTATATGCTAATGGATCAAACTGTTAAGTTGCTACCTGAATCTAGGTTCAAAATTGAATGTGAAATTATTAAGTTTAAATTTTACGCGATTAACTATTTTTACAATAAAAATAAGATTTTCTTAATATTAAAGAATTATTTTACAAGTATCATGTGACGCCCCTAACTTTTATTCAACGATGAATACGGGAAAGGGGTGTTACACTAACACTTAAAACTAAAAGACACGTATAAATTAAAGTTTACACGGTTTGTGTATTAAAGTTTTTTCCTTTTATTATTATACGTATATAACTATTAAAAGGTTTGCTAAAAAACTATTAAATTTAAAAACACATTACTAAAAAACCTTAAATTATTCTAAAAGATAAAATTTTGTACCAATCAATACCGCAAGTATGCATTGGTTCAGTTTGTATGCATTGGTTCAGTTGATATTGACCGAAATAGGTCGAAATATTTCAAAACAGACAAACATATTAAAATTTTAATCGAAACGAAGCTCAAATTATTTGGTATTATTTTCTTTTTATTAAATAATATTATAATAATATTTTTAAGACAAATGTTAGGGTTTAAACCCATACAAGAAATAATGCTGATAAGCATTTATGATCATTACACCAATTAGCGAATGTCATTTGATATCAACTTTAAGATGGGTAACGAATTCAATATTAAGTGCTATGATTAAGAAACCAACGTGCATCTCATTTAATTATTATTTTTTAAATATCAATTAGGTACACCTAATTTCATATCCCACTTGTGAAATGTAATGAACTCATTACCATTATACAAAATAATTATCCTTCGCAAAATTTTATTTTAAATTTCTACTCAAAATTAAAAATGTTTTGGTATTTTAGGGCTAGGAAAAACGAGAAAATTGAAAACCGATTTAAACTATAATCTTAAGTTCGATTTTTTAAAATTATATTCAAATTCAACTCAATTCGATTGTATATTCACAGATTTAAAATCATAATTATTTAAACCGAATTAAACTCTATTTTTAATTTAATTTATAATTATTTTTTAAATATTCTGATGTGATTATATGGTAATATATGTTATTTACTCTTAGCCCTTTGAAAACGTATACACAATGTGCAGACGAGCTGCTCAAACACGGGTCTACTAGGGATAACAACTCTCCCTTTTCCATGGGAACCACTCAATGAGTTCAATTTATAATTATCATTAAAGAGATAAGATTCAGTTATACAATATATATATATATATAGTTTTATACTAATTTTAAATCATTGTGTGAGTCTAAATTGATGACTGCGATTAAAAAAATTTAAAATGTATATTCCAAGATATAAACTTACACTCCTCCAATGGTAAAAATCTAATGTAACATTGTGTAAGCAGATCTTACCTTTAATAAATATAATAACACATATTTTATAGGTAAAAATAACTTTAAAAATGCTTATGAAATAACTGAAATTTTTTCCAGATTCAATCCGAACTAAATCGTTATCATCTCTAGGGGAGGGAGTGGTGGTGGTTCAGCGTCCAAAATTGAAGTGTTCATGAAACTAAACCACACTCCCAACTAGGTTAGACTTGGACAAGAGAAACGAGACCAGACGGCAGACCTGGTATACTTGTTTCTCTTTTATTTTTATTACTATTTTGCCTGCAAAGAAATACAGCCGACAAGGGAAAGAAGTTGAGAAGTTAGGCATGCTCCAACACGCGCCCCTGTTTTTGTTTTTATTTTTCTTTAGTTTTTTAAGCCAAGTCAACGGGTTTTATACATCAGATCCCATTATTAACGCATACCAACCGTGTCCGTGTTGGCTGAAAGGCCTTAGAAAATCAAAATCTTTCAACTTTTTTGGGTAAAAGTTTCGTATCAGTCCCTATACTACGAATAAGTTATGGATTTAGTCTATGCGTTCTAATTTGATTATGTTTAGCCATTATATTGTATTTTTTGAAATTTTAAAAATTTGGTAGTAACTCAAAACACATTGTCTCTTCTATTAGTCCCAATATTATGCTTAAGGTGTGTAAATTCATTTATCATTCTTCAATTTGATCATTTTAAATCTCTATAATTTAGACATATTGCCTCTTTGTTATTTAAGTCATGACTGAAGTTTTAAAAATTTAAAATTACAGGAATAAAATTTGAGAAAAATTAAAGTACAATGACTATATCCACAATTTATGTATAATTAAATCATTAATGACAAAATTCAAACCTTTTTCCTTCTCAATGAAATTTTATGAAAGAATGACTTAATACTTAATTCAACTCTCAAACTATACTCATTTTCACACTTTAAAATTATTTTTTGTCCACTTTGACACTAGACTAATATTTTTTTTTTCAATTTACCTAGTGGCGGATGCACGTTATCTTCAGGTAGACACGTGCCTATCTTGAAATTTGAATTTTTTCGTATTAGTTAATTGTTTTATTGATTATGCCTATCTGGAATTTTATTTGTGTTCATCCTAAAATTTTATGAATTTTTTTAATTAAATAAAAAGCTTTTACATTCCAAATGGTAAATGCCAATATCAAAACCCACATAAAATGGGACAACATGAACACCATTGACTACCAGCCAGTTAACATATCTCAAATTTTATTTTATTTGTGTCATCTTGAAATTTTATTTGTCACAACCCGCATATAAATGATAATAAAAAACTAACTAAAGATATCCATAAGTAGTAACTTATTATTTTTTAGGGGTCCACAAACAATTTATTTGAGCGTGATTCATTTACATCCTACATAAAAGCTCAAAAAATAATAACCAATTACAAAAGAACATGAAAGTTAATTGAAAAAGTATATTTCAATTATTATTCTCAGTTTTGACTCTTTTCATTCTCAAACACAAAATTCTCGATTTTCAAAATTCAAGACCTTTTGTTCAAGGTATGTGATTTTTATTTTTTAAACTATTCATTTATTCAATATATAGAAGTGTATTTTAATTATTATTTAAATTTTGTTCTACATGATTTCAAGAGTCTGAGACCTTTTGTTCATTCTTTTAGACATTTAGCAATACAAATAAGGATAGAATAATTAAATATTTAGTGAATTTATGTTTACGGTTTCTTTTTTAAACTAATTAATTGAGAGTAGAGGTGCTTTATGAATTAATTAATCTTTATACTAATTTTGTTGAATCAATTCAACAAATGTATTAACTTTTCCCTTACTTTTTATTAATTGAATATAAATTGGTAATAGGTAAATTGAGTTGTTTCGTATTTGTGTTAACCTTGTAGGTATTATACATCATATTGCTTTGTAAATTGTAAGTTGAAGATTTTTGATTCACTAATGTTTTTTTATGGCTGGCATGAATAGTATGTTTTCCTCCCCTTGTTACGAGGGATTGTACATTTGTACTAAGTCCTCACAACATGGGGAAGCAAATGTTTGCATAAATTATCTCTGTCATGAAGATGTAATTTAGGTTGTCTTTGTAAGTTGTATCATAAGACTTGTTTTTGCTTTTTAAATAAACTCTAAATTATATACGTATTAATCACAGTGGTGGATCCACCATATAGTCAGGGTATGCAAGTTATTTACATCGTTATTTTCTGATTCACTAATGTTAGCATTGATAACTTATTTATACCATTGTGAATAGGCATTATTAACTTATTTACACCTAGTTGCTTATCATGTTCGTGAACGTTAAACGAGCATGTTCGCAAAACGCTAAGCGAACTGAGCTCGAATACACTAAATAATAAGCAAGTCGAATTTAAACATGATGTTAATATATATGTGTCCATCCTCAAAAATATTTCTGAATCCGTAACTGAATTTACCCCAAAGTTAAAAATAATAGTTGGCATAGCTATTCATAGATATCCTAGATATTATCATTTGCTACTTGTTACATTTTTATCAACCATCACTGTTGATTAAAATAACAGCTCAAGTACCAAAATGAGAAAACGAGAATAATACAGGACTTATTTGAATATTAAGCCTAAATAAATAAACTAAAAACCAGTTTGTGGAAACGGGACGGCACCGAAGCTAATAAAAAGAGGCGCGTCTCAGTTCAGCACCTGCCGTATCGATTTTCTTTTTCCTCGACCTGCCGTTTTCTAATTTAAAAACATAATTTTCACAATTATTACTCACTAATTGATCAATATTAATTAAATAATTAAATATTTTGTCTTCTTCGTTTTCTTCTATAAATACCCGTGCTTTATCTGCCCCAACATCTTCCATTTCCATTTCAAGTTTCAGTTTTAAACCTCTTTGGTCGTCTTCTGCCTGTCTGTATTTATCAGATTCCGATACTTCAAAAGGAACCACTGTTGTTATTTGGATCGTTGGCTACAATAAATCCAAAAAAAAAATCTTGTTAAATTTCATTTGCAGCTAAATTCGTTCGAATCCTTTCCGGTTTTCTTTAATTTTTTTTTTTTACAATTGTCCCTTTCGATATCATCGATTATGGTTTGCTTAGTTTCTCGCACCGGAAGGCACTTGCAGCGTTACGACAACCTCGGCCGCCGCCAAGTCGTCGGGTGAGTTCTTTTGTTACCTTTTCCGGTCAGATCTTTCATGCTACGAGAGGAAGAAAACAAAGTAAATTTACCCTTAACAATGAATAATGGGAAAATCTCATAACATTTCTTCAAACTTTTGATGATTTGCAGGTGCATTCCCTATAGATTCAAACGCAGCAATGATGGAACCGTTACTGAAGAGCTGGAGGTTCTTTTAATCTCTTCACAGAAAGGTCAAAAAATGATGTTTCCCAAGGTGATTACTACAAACAAATAATGGATTTTCATTTTAAATTTCAAGATAAAGTATCCATTAAATCATGAATTATTTATTAATTGTTTTTTTTTCTTTCAATTATCAGGGTGGTTGGGAGCTTGATGAATCTAGAGAAGAAGCTGCTGTAAGAGAATCCATTGAAGAAGCTGGTGTTATTGGCAATGTTGAGGTTAGTCTACTTGTTAATACTGTACTAGGACAGATGCAAGATTTTATGTCAAAAGTGCGAATTGTCTTCTAACATCCCTCGGTCCATCCATGACTGTAATCCAGTTGCATGTATAAATTAAAGTACTGATTTTAGTTTTCTATTTGATGAACACAGTGTGAATTGGGGAAATGGTACTTCATAAGCAAAAGCCATGGCACATTTTATGAAGGTCACATGTTCCCTTTGCTTGTGAAGGAGGTGCTCGACTTCTGGCCAGAGCACAACGTTCGCCGACGGACTTGGGTAAGCTATTTACCGCGCGAATTAAGTAACATACAAATCGACGAATCGCGGGTTTTAATTCTTTGAATCATGCTGCAGATGAATGTGGAAGAAGCAAGGGATGTATGCCAGCATTGGTGGATGAAGGAAGCCTTGGACATATTTGTTGAAAGGCTGAGTTCCTTGCAGCAATAGAAAGGAAAAAGACACCCTTGAACTCATTGTCTGTATATAGGGCTTTTCTCTTGTTTGAAAAGCAGAGGATTGAAGGGCCAAGGAGCCAGTGGCGGCATGGGTAGATTGTTTTAGGAAATAATTGCGAATTCAGGGATTTGCATGGTTGGTGCTGCTGGTTGCACCTTCTTATGGGGGATCGGTCCATAACGGAGAAGGTTAAGGGATCATAATTCATACACCAGGTTGTAATTGTATGCCATTGCTTAATTACAAAACCAAGCCATAATAGACCAAAATGATTCCTTTGATGGCTGATGAGAGTTTTAAGTTTTTGCATGAGCCATGTCCTCTATGCCTTCTTTCACGTCTTTTAATGCTATATACTTTAAAAATCTATTCTATTTTGGTATATTCACCGACATTCAGATGATCGACGAATTAATTCGAATCGCGTATTATAAAAGTAATCATGTCAATCTGGTTTACTTCGTTTACAATGTCACAATTTAAAACAATCCTTTTTATAAAGAAAAACTTACAACACATATCAACAGATTTAGTCCAAATATAATTTTTTTACTTATCCTTCTTATCAAAATCCACTTTGAACACTATAAAAATATTAATTAATAATATTTTTTAAAAAATAATTTTACATTTTCAGAGTTAAATTTAATTTAATCTAAAATTATTCAAATTAGTGAAATTAATACATATTTTCGTTAAAAATGATTTAAACTCTAATCTCAAAGATATGAAGAAAGAGTTAATCTGAATTTAACATATCAACAATTTAATCTGATATAATCATCCATATTCAACCTATCAACGAACTAAACTGATTTCAATACATATCTTTTAAGAAAATATTTTTGAAGTGAAAGTCTCATTTATCTTTTCTGGATCCAATACATCTTGAGAACAATTCAACAACATTTTATTAATATTATTTGAATAATTATATATTTTAGCTTTACCTACTAAGACAATATTTTGCAACATTTCCTTCTCTCTTAGCATGAAAAAAAATGTTGGGGAAAAGCCAAAAAGATTCCTTCATTCAATTATTTGATTCTTAATTTGTATTATTTCAATAGAACTTTCACCAAATTATGGTCAAATAAATGTTTATTAAAAATAATAAAAAATTACTATTTGTTGTTTATCAATGAATATTTTTATGTAAATTTAATTATAAACATATAAATTATTATTTAAAATTTAAGAGTATTGCTCAAACGACCGTTATTTAAACCTATATTTTTTCCGCCAAACAAAATCGAGCTTGGATGATGAAGCTTTTTAGAACTAGCTACAAATTTCTCTATACTGCTCCCGAAGTTCATTTCCGGAAATCAGATTTCCGTTTGATTCCCATTTCATATATCCACAGCTCTACCAAAATCCAATATCCGAATTCAAAATTTGATGTCGTTCTTAATGAGCTTGATGAGCTCAATTCTTCAAAACCCAGTCCCCACGGTGGCCAATCAACGCCGGCAATCGACGTACCGTTTGATAATGAGAGACCCGCGACGCTGAATGAATCAACGGTCCAGATTTCTCATCCGTGGCAGGAGTGGGTGGATTTGATGGAATGCTTATTGAGGAGAGGCTATTTCGATGCAGATGGCAACCCTTTTGAAAATGGTGAATTGGGTTCGAAAGAAGCCAATAGTATCCGCACTGCTTGCCTTAATTTCGCTAGAGATCGCTTTAGTCTTATAAGGTAATGGAGAAATTCAAGTTATCATAGTGTTGATGGCATCTATCTATATCTGAGTTTGGATGCAGATAACCTGTTTGATAATATTTTCCATTGATAATATATATAGCTGTCTTGTGTTCTTTTCGTGTTTCTGAAGGGCCTTTTTCTTCCAGGTACTTCTCAAGGAAAGATATTCAGATCATTGTAGGATGTGGATGCCCGAGCCTTGATCGAAAAGTTGTCAATTCTGGGAAGCGCTTAAGAGCTCATGTGGGCATTGATGAAGGAAATGTATGTACTATGCGTCTTCAATTTATTGTTTTGTATAGTTGATGTGTAAGTGGAATATATATTCTCTGTTTTTCTTTTTCCTGATTATCGTTTGTCTATTTTTTCTTTGTAGGTATGCAGCTCCTGCAATTTGAGAGGAAACTGTGATAGGGCGTATGTAAAGGCACGTGAAGATGAAGGTGGGAGGACCGTGGATGTGATGCGCATTTTGTTGACATACGGTCTCGACTCTGTCACCGGTTCTGTCGAGAACAAACCATGTCAAAACAAAATAGTTAAAGAATCTGTAAGGGAACTGCTGAAAGAAATGGTTGATTATGGCAGCGAGGATCAACAAGCTGACATACCAAATTCTGCACCCTCAAGAGGGGATGCTTCATGACAAGATCATTCAAGTACACAAGGACACATAAAAGTTCCGATGAAGCCAGGCGATTGGTTTTGTCCCAAGTAATTTGATAGCCTAATGTTATAGCAATTTGGAAATTTGGTTATCCAAATGTTCGTGCATTGTGACTCCAATTTGTCTTTGCTCTCCATTTGTTAGATGCGACTTCCTGAATTTTGCAAGAAACATTAAGTGCTTGCGCTGTGATGGTTTATTCGAAGAAAGACTGAGGCAACTACGGGAGGATCAGGATCATCTGCCATTAAAGAAGGGAGATTGGATATGTAACAGGTACTGATTCTTAAAGGTCTTTTGAGTTCCTAATGGTGCATTCCTCATGGGGACTTTCAATTCATACAGATGCAACTTCCTGAATTTTGCAAAGAATACAAGATGTCTGCAATGCAAAGAGAAGCCTCCAAAGCGACATCTCAATCCCGGGGAATGGGAATGTGAATCGTGAGTTTACTATTGCATTAAACTTTCCTTTGAATTCACTAAAGCTTGAATATAATAGCCTCGTTTGATATTATGTCATGGATTTGAATTTCTGGAATTATACAGGTGCAACTATATTAACTTTAGACGAAATATGATATGCTTGAAATGTGACCACAAACGGCCAAAGGTCTCAAATGCTTCAATTACATCCACTGGTGGATTTGAAGGCAACATCGGTAAATTCGAAGGGAAAGACAGAAAGCGATATGAAGGTTCAGATAGATGGAGGTTTGTACATGAAGAGGATGAAGAATGCTTAGATTCAGGGGCTGAGAATTCAAAGTTCTTTGATTTTCCCATTACTAGAAGTAAGCCTACTGTGTCGCTTGACACAGACGGGAAATGCAAGTCAACGTTGGAGATGTCGGAGAAGAACAAAAATCCCACAAGGATAACGCAAAATGATGAATCTAAATGCAGTGACAGTCGGAGGAAGTTGGAATTGCTCGAATCTTCGGACGATGAAGAGATGGCTGGGTGGTTTCGGCGTCGATAGAAGGGCTAGATGAATGTTTTGTTTTCCAAAAACATAGTGGCGAGATTGGTTTATTATAATATTCTATTCTAAGTTGAGAATCATATTTTTAACTATTCCTTTTGCTTCTTGTGGAACTTTATAATATGCTATTTCTTGATAAAAAAAAAATCTAAAGCCCAGTTTTGAGCAAGATAAATTACTGGCAGAAACACAATTGGCCATCACTATATTATGAGATCTTACAGGTTATCTTGCTTGAAATGTTCTTATCACAAAGGTTGGTCGATGTCTACTTCAGCATCAATTTTTTTATTAAATAAAAAATCAACGGTAACAAGTCTTTTTGTTACCCAAAAAATCATGTATAAATCCCAAATAAAATGACACTATATAAATGCCGTCCGTCGTTTTCATGAAAAAATCATGTATAATGAATTATACGACAGCAACGACAATAAGTTTATAAAGTTTTAATTTATAACCAACGGGTTGGTCCAAGATGTAAACAGCTTGGTATCGTTGAAAGACTCATCCACTAAAATTAAGAATGCGACATGGGTTGGTCCAGATTAATTAGAGCAAAGCTCTGCGAACCGGAGGATGATTATAAGGTAATATTTGTTCATATTATTGACATTTTAACAATGCACATACCTTGCAACAAAGCGATTGAACCCGAGTCTCCTGGGATATACAACATTCATTTTCCCACTAGAATCACTTGTTGAGTTTATTTATCGAATTAAATTATATATATATTATTTATGATTAATAATATGTATACTCTAAACATATTCACCCAAATAATGTGTATACTCTATGATAGAACATTCTAATGCATATTATTATATTATGCAATATATACATTATATTTAATAATTTAACGATATAAATTATTTTGTATCAATCGAATCTTATTATAATACGCGAGTAATGGAAATTATGTATATGTATATGTATTTTATTTAAATTAAATTATATTGATGTATAAACATTGATATATTGATAATTAATTTTTTTTAAATAATGTATTTGTGTGAGGTTAATATATATTTTTCATATCATTATCACTTTAATTATTTTTTATACAATCATATATTATCATGTGTTATTTATTGGAATAGAAATCATCTGCTCATTTTTGGTGTAAAACTATGTTTAGGGTTTTAGGGTAAGATTTAGGGTTAGAGTTTAGGGAATTATGGATAGAATGTATTTTTAAGGTTTAAGATTTAGAATCTAGGGTTAATGCTTAAAATTTAATTTTTTAGTGTTGAAGCATAGAAATAGATACCGAAAAAAGGTAGAGTAATTTTGTCATGTTTATTAAATATAATAGTTACTAAACCATTTTTTTAATAGAATTAATTTTGCGTGAAGAAAAACCCAGTTTTCCTAACTATATAGGATAATATATTAAGATAATTGAGAAGTGAAATTAGGGTTAAACTAGGATTAGGAAGTGATGAAATATCCCTCAACCAACTTAGAACTGGACTTAAGAAGGATATATATATATATATATATAGAGAGAGAGAGAGAGAGAGAGAGAGAGAAAGAGAGAGAGCACAACAATGGAGTTGAGGCCAATGGAACCGTTCTGTATTGGTAAGAATATGAAATTTGTCAGGGTAAAGAATCTTGGCCGTGGAAGCTATGGGGTTGTCGAGTTGGTGAAAATGACAAAACCTTCACCCTCCCCGAGTTAATTTAATTTGTAGGAGTGAAGAATCTTGGCCGTGAAACCGTTTCCATGTTATTTGCTGTTAAATCTTCACTCTCCCCGAGTTAATCTCTTCAAAAGGAATTCAGGATCCTTTCACAATTTCTTGGTCTCCCGAATATCGTTCAATGCCACGGTGCATTGTTTAGCTCTAAATATGATAACTTGTTTCTTGAATGTGCCTCTGATGGAAATCTCGAGGATTTGATCAAGAAATATAGTGGTAAAATACCAGAATCTGATGTACGACATTATACGATGATGATACTCAAAGGGTTTTTCTATATTCATAGGAAAGGCTATGTACATTGTGATATCAAACAACACAATATTCTTGTTTATCCATCGGATAAATCTTGCTCTCGTTTTACTCTCAAGTTAGTTGATTTCGGCTAGGCCAAGGAGCCCGGTGAACAAGAGACTAAATTAACTCGAGGTTGTTTTCGAGGTACTGTTCGTTATATGTTGTCAAAATCTGTGAAGCTTGGGAAAATCACTACTGCTTTGAACATATAGTCGTTAGGGTGTGTTGTCATGATGATGACCGGAGAATCAACATGGGGATCATCTGTCACCGATTTGTATGACCTTGAAGAGAGGATTGGTTGGTCGAGTAATACATATGCCGGCGGCAGGGAAAAATTTCTTGGGCAAGTGCTTTGATAGAGATCCTCGTCAACGTTAGACTGTGGAGAAGCTGATATGGCATCCTTTTGTTTTTTTGTCTCCATTGCGGACATTGAATCAACTTGCTTATTGAAGCTGATAGACACTGATGTTTCATGTTTTGTGCTCTCTTTGGGGTGGAATACGGCAGTTGACTGAAGGTTTTTGAGATGAATTAGTATCCAAAGTTAATTGATAGCCCCAATAGCGGAGTCAAAATTTTTGGTCAAAATAGAGTATGAGGTACGAGAATTCTCATACTATTATGATCAGTATTTTTGACCCCATATCCTAACAAATTAAATAGGTCAATTCTATTATATCCTATGAAAATTCTATTTTAACCCATTGAAAAACTCATTTAACTCTTTGAAAATCTCATACCTAACAAATTAAGTAGGTTCAATTGATCTCCAATTTTATATTTGACTCTGCCGCTTGATAGCCAAGACTTAGCTTGATGGGTTGCTATAGCATATGTTTGCTGCTGTATGTGTTTAGATTTTAAAGTGTAACAGCTTTTCAATTTGATTTTTTTAAGAAGCTTTTCAATTTGATTTCTAATTCCTTTCTATTCAGGCCAATTATATTTCTTGTTCTTCAAGGAACATTTATAACATCTTCGTCATCGTGTTTATAATATATTTTTTTAGTTTTTTCATGTATATAATAGATTTGTTTATTATAACCTCTAAATCGTGATGTTGCGAATGAAACAAATTAAATTAAAATGACCGTCATTATAATTAATTTTTATAATATTTGATTCAGATTAATCAGTTAATAAATTAGATAATGGTGTTCATACACAAAATATTTTTTAAAATAAAAAAGTAAAAATTCAATTTTTTAAATAAAAAAACATTAATCAGTTAAAAAATTAGGTATCCATAGACAAAAATACCATTGTGAATGGAGAAAAAGACTTTTACTTTTTTTTATTTTAAGAGTAAACTACATTACATACCAATATATTTTAAGTGTAGTATCCATTATACCACTAAACTAAAAATTAATATTGACATTGAACATTAATTTAGGCTTCAATTATATTATTAAACTATTAAAATTGATGAAGTTGAAGAATGTGTGCAATGAGGTAAAGATATTTTAACTGTTTAATTATATAATTAAAGTCTAAACTAAAATTTAATGCTACACCAATATCGATTTTTAATTTAATTTTAACCTATAGTAAATTTGAAATCTCAATAATATCTGATATAGTTTTCCATTATTTTACTTGCATTCTCCTAACAACCTTACCTGACCTGACCACGATATACTACAAAGTGGCAGCGGACCATTCAGAAGTCAGTTTTGAACAGTGGTTGTTGATTTTTCGATTGTAGATTCCAAGCTTTCTCTTTTAACATTTCCCGTTTCTCCCTCTACATCTTTCTTTTCATTCTTCATTTTATTTTACCATAATTCTTGTTGGGTGTTTTTTTCCATCTCTTTTGAATCAAGGAAAACTATAACTGCTTGTTATTCCCCCACCCCCGTGTGTTGAGAAGATCGAGAGAATAAATGAGTACAGAAGGATCAAGTGTTGTTGGTAAGTTTTCGATTTGCAAAGCCCTAGATTTCTCTTTTTTTTGTTACTCAAATTTCCTTTTTTTCTGTTATCCCTGAATTTTTGTTATTAATCCGTTGTTGATGTTGCTTTGAAAGTATATGGATCTAGTGGTAATAAGGTTTCGATTTTGATATTGGTGTTCTTTTGTTTAGTTCAAAGTTATTGCTTTTTAGATGCTCGAGAATGGAGTTTTTGTGCTTGGTTTGATATTCAAGGTGAGAATTTTATAGGCTTTGATGGTGAAATTTTTACTAGATTTTTTTTATAATTTTAATGGGTTTTATTCCCAGTGTGATGGGGGATCAAGTAATAGAAATATTTATGATTTGTTTGTTTGTAGCCTTGTATTTGGAAACTACTTGAAATTGTAGGAATAAAATGAAAGAAGCAGGTTCTTAAATTATTTATGCTTATAATTGTGACAGAGCCATTGCAAGTAACTAACTAGATGTAGCAACATTTGCTTATGTACCTTGTCTCAAGTAACGAATATCGATGCCAATCGAGTATATTCAAAAAGAAGAAGAAATAAAGGTTCAAATGCTTGAAACTTTGCTAAAATAGCCATTTGACTATGATGCATGGACTGTACTAGCTTTGAAGTAGCTTTTTATTTTACTCGTTTCATTCATCAAAACAATCGATCCACTTCTGAAGGAATTTGATGAGACTAGTCAATAATACTTGTGTTTTGGGATGCATATGCAGCTGTCTATTTAGTGTTGGTCGTCTTAACTGAACATTGAAAACAGATGTTTGTGGTTTAGCTTGTACGTTATCGGGATTACTTCAGTTATTTCTCGTATCATGTTGACTGTTTTGCATTATTTGACTCACCATGCGAGCATTTCTTTTTAGTCTTAGATTTTACTTTTTTCTATTGAAGAAACTTTTTTTTAATATTTTTGGGAACTGCATTTTTTAAAGATGGACTTTGTAAAAACTTCGTATGTGGCTTTGTTACAATCCTGACCCAGGGACTAAAATGTCTGGCCTTTTACAGTTCCCAGGAGTTTCAGATTGCTAGAAGAGCTTGAGAGGGGTGAAAAGGGAATTGGGGACGGAACTGTTAGCTATGGGATGGATGATGCTGATGATATATACATGCAGTCATGGACTGGGACTATTATTGGCCCCCCTAATGTGAGTCTCTCTCTCTCTCTCTCATTATTTTCGGTAGTTGGTGCGTGTCTCTGAATTTTGGTGGAAAGGTGCAATGACAACGAGTCTAAGCTAATCTCGAAGTTGACGACTGCTTGTAGCTAAGCTCATTTTCACAAGTTAATGTCATCCTTGATGATATATTTGACATTATGAGTAATTAATAAGAACTTGATAATGCTTTTCTTTAATAAAAAAATGCCCTTGTGTTTGATGCCAATGACATGAAAAGAAGTTATGCTCGAGGAATTTCAGTCTGTTGCTCGAATTGGAAGCCTGCTTTATTCTTTCTGCACCACAGGGTAGAATACAGTTCACTGGCCTAATTTCACCTATAAGATGGCAATTATAGCTTGTTGAAACATATGAGAAGAGAGTTGTGCTTTTCATATTTATGATCTTTTAAAAGACATTTCTCGGTACTTTTCTATAGGAGTTGCTTATGAGTTTCAACCATCCAACCCTGACGATTTTTAATCCCTATTTTATCACATAATTCACCTGCATTTTTGAAAAAGCACCTTGTCTGAAAAGTCAAGCTATTACCTGCAAAACCCATTGAGCCTCATTAAAACTGTGTCACCTAGAAGTATATTATACAAGCTCTATGATCTAGATCCTTCTTGCAACTCAGTTTAGCTGTAGCTTTGAACATTTAAAATATACTTCAATTATTCTCACACCTTATGACAGAGTATACAATGTTTGTATTTAATAATTTTATTGCTTTTGACTAAAATTAGGAATCTTCCCAACTTATTTATTTTAAGAAACTATGTTAGGGAACCACATGCCGATACAGATATGTTTTTGTTCATGAATAGAAAGTGCCGAAACATCATCAACATTTCACATTTATCCCCCAAAATTGTCATTTTTATTTTCTCTCGTTATGAAATACCTGCTCACTCATAAAACAGTCTCAATTCTTGGTAATTTCAATTTGTTTAGATCGAACGACTTTTTGTTCAATGCTGTAGGTCATTAGGTCTTTATAGAATAATGAGATGGTTTGATGAATTATCCTATTCCTACCTGGGTAGTATTAGACAATCTTATGGAGAGGAAAAGGATTATCATATATGGATAAGATTTTGTATAACGTGATGAGAGCCTTTTAGTTCTGTACACACCAGAAGAAAAGTGATGGAATAAAGAAAATTGACTCGTTAACCTTGTTACTTTGTCCCGTGCATGTCAGACTGTTCACGAAGGACGCATATACCAATTGAAACTGTTCTGTGGCAAGGATTATCCGGCTAATCCACCAAGTGTGAGGTTTCAAACACCGATCAATATGACCTGCATAAATCAGGAAACTGGAGTGGTACGTGATGTTTTTCTCACAACCATTTATGCTATGAGGTGATATTTATAGCTCCACTAAATTCCCAGGTTGAGCCTAGCCTTTTCCCCATGCTTACTAATTGGCAAAGGGAGTATACAATGGAAGACATATTGACTCAGCTGAAGAAAGAAATGATGTCTCCACAGAACAGGAAGCTAGCTCAGCCTCCTGAAGGTGTGTAGATCTTATAATCTCTTTGTATTTTGTCGTTTTCTTAAGCCTGTCTCTTTTCTTAAGTGAGTTCAGTTATCGAGGATAGTCGAATCGTGCTATAGAAAGTATTGGTTGTTGCATAAAATGGTAGTTTACGGTTATTTGCGTATAGATCAACTGGATATTATTTGCGACATATTGATTCTTTGGTGCCTAAATGTTCTCGCTTTGATGCATGTTATGTAAAAATTAAACCGTGAAAATATTTTCCTAGGCAATGACGAGGCACGGCCTGACCAAAAGGGTTTAACGCTGAAATGTTGCATCGTTTGAAATCACCGGAGTTGTATGCGAACATTATGTATATAAAAATATATGCATTAGGTTATACAAGTTATGCTAATATCGTATCTAAGTCGGTGAGCGCGTTTTACTTTTCTCTCTCTTTCATTTCCTCGTTTATTTTACATTTCCATGTCATGTAATTTAGATCGAATCCGAGGACGAGATGAGGTTCGAATCTTTACCTGTTTGAGATCATTGTCATATTCCTTCTATGTCTGTGCTTTTTCTGTTGGATGATGAGAAAACTGTACCATCAGAAGTTTATTATTTCCAGCAATGCTTAAATTACAGTTCCATTTTCATTCAGAAGCTTCCCTTTTTGGACAGCTTATGTTTGTGCAGGTTTATGCGTAGTTTCTTCCATGATTTCTGATCTTCCCAAGTATTTTTTGGCTTCTCTTTAGAATCTCTATAATATAATGTTTGTGGTAATAAATTTTTAATTCTTAAATTATTTGTATAATTTTATGATTAAATTTGAATAAAAATATTTTATTGTGTAAACAACGATTTGGATTTATTCAAACTCACAAAAAAGTTTAATTATTATGTATTTTTTTGGGTACGCATGATAAGTATTTTTTTTACATGAACTTGCGTATTTATACTTTAAAAAATAAAATTTAAACCTCTATCTTTATACTCTAAATTTTAAATTCTAATTATAAATTGTAAATTCTACAAACTAAATCTTAAACTCTAAACTTTAAATTAAATTCTTCACCCCTAAACAAATGTAGTCTTTACATTTCCACCACATTGCTGGAACTTGAAGAAAGGGAATTCAAGTTTGAGTTCTATGAATGTCGATTTCCCTTCTACGTTTGACATTTACAGATGAGAAAAACTTCAATACATAAAATAAAGTTTACACAAACCTTTTAGTTTTAGGGGTTAGGGTTGTAGGGTTTGGAATTTAATGTTAGTGTTTAGAATTTAGGGTTTAGTTTTTTAAGGTTTAAGTTTAATTTTGATTTATAGTAGAAATAGACATGCTTGTGTACACAACCTGTGTTTCAAATTTAAACACTTTACAGATGTCATGCCATATATTATTGGAACGAATTTATTAACTTCAAATTCTGGATTCGACCGTGTTTAAACATATAATATCATTCATTTAATTAATCGGGAGTTGGAAAGAATTTTTGAATAATTTAATAAATCTTATAAAAAATGTTGAATTTTTTAAGGTTAAAATTAATTAATTATGGATAACAAAAAATGATAGGAGAAGATGGGAAGGCGAAGGACAAGGATACGTGTACGTGTAGTGCTTTTGTTTTTGTGGCTGTAAAGCAAAGGCAAATAACCAAGGCCTTACATTTTATTTCTTTCTTTCTTGTTTTCACATCTGATAGCAGCTTCCTTAGTTGTCGTTTCATGTTTTGTCAATAGAAATAACTATGTCGTTTTATCTCTTTTTTGTTCTTTTTCATTCCATGCTATTGTATCCATTCGTTCCTCTTACTATTTATTTGTCGAATTTTTTATACGGTATTTAATTTATCAATAATCTTATTAAATTTTATATAGACAATTATATTATAACATACTCAAATTAATGGTTTTTAAAAAGTGTCTATCAAAATAAACTCAATCTACGTTTGATTACAAATAAATTAAATAAATGTCATGCAGGAACTTTTGTTTAAGACGTTATAAATACAATCGATATATATATATATATATATATATATGATAGGATTGATAATTGAAATGTATCCAAATTCAGAAAAAAATAGACAAACGAATTTTATTATTAATTTCTTAAACACACTATCACAGTCGTTAATTTTGCAATAAACCCGACACAAATATGACAATTTTTTAAAAATATAATGTAATAAGAGTTATTATTTGATGCTTTAAACTTTAAATTTTAAAACTTAAATCTTTAACTCTAAAACTTAAAATTTATACTCTAAACCTTAAATTCTAACATCTAAACTCTAAATCTTAAAATAGATCTATTTGTGGGGAAAAAATTCATCGCCAGTATATCATATATTTTCTCATATAATATTTACATATTTAAATACAGTTAATACAAAAGATATAGTTTATATCATAAATATATCTAAAATTTCGATACTTCAATAATTTTAACCGTGTTTTGTATCAAAAAAAATTCCAACCGTATTTATACTTATACACCTAAAACTAAAAGCACACAAAAAATACCACACAAAATGTACCAGAATTCTAAAGAAAATGAAGCTTGTTTCTGCACTCAAGAAGCAGTCTTGATCAGCCTCCTATTCCAGTATAAATAGCTGTAATAATATTTGGCCATAGAATCAACAACAAATAGCAAAGCAGAGCAAAACTATTCTGCACTTATTAGGGTTTCCATTATTTCTTTGTCAAAGTTTTTGTTATCAGTTCTCTTTGTATCTGCCAAATATCTCAGTTTCATAAACACCCCAGCCATGGCTTCTTCTCTGTCATCAAAAAATCTTGCACAGGGTAATATAATATATATATATATATATATATATTTATCTTCTTTAAATTTGAAGGGTTTTTTTTTCTTTCAGAAATGGTTTAATTGTGTGGATCCTTGCAGGAGTTTATGATTTAGGGCGTAATGATTCAGACCTGACCGTTCTGGAGAAACATGTTTCATTCTTTGACAGAAACCGTGATGGTCTCGTTTATCCATGGGAGACCTTCGAAGGTATTTATTGTTATTTTTTATTTTAAGGTAAATATCACAAATGGTCACTAAACTACCCTAAAATGTTCATTTTGGTCACTAAACTTTCATTTGAAACAGGTCTTCGAGCAATAGGGGCTGGTTATTTCTTCTCCATGGCTGGTGCTTTCCTCATTCACTTTGCTCTCAGTGGCAAAACTCGTCCAGTAAGATATAATATATTATCATAAATAATACCATAATTAAACTTAAAAAATGCTGGTCATAAATTATTAGCAATATATATATATATGCAGGGAAAATTTCCTTCCCCGGTCTTTCCTATTGAGGTCAAGAACATCCACTTGGCAAAGCATAGCAGTGACGCTGGTGTATACGACAGTGATGGAAGGTAAATCAATGTAATAATCATGATAATTTGCACGAAACTCGATAATCTCTGCTGCTTTTTGTTTATTAATTAAGGTTTGTGATCTATTCCTATAATTTTATGTAATGTCAGCGAATAGTTTACGATGTAATCGTATCTAATTTCGGGTTACTATACAATAGATTCGAAGAATTGAAATTTGAAGAAATCTTCAGTAGATTCGCCCGTACGCATGGCAGTGCATTAACATCCGGTGAACTCATGGCAATGCTCAGGTCCAACAGGGAACCAGGGGATTACAAAGGATGGTATATAGAATTAGTTACTCAACTTCGTAATATATTGACAAAAGGTCAGAGTTTGAATTTTGACGATAAAATTCGGATCCTGGAATAACCTTTTTCGAATCGCAGGATCGGTAGCTGGACAGAATGGATGGCACTGTACAATCTGTGCAAGGATGATCGTGGATTGTTGAAGAAAGAAGTAATTAAAGGCGTTTATGATGGAAGCTTGTTTGAACGTATGGAGAGGGACAGGAAACCACACAGAAATAGATGGTAATACCTCAATAATATTATTTAATTATTTTATTGTTTTTTTAGAATTAAAATTTGACAAATTAATAGCTTGATGAATAAGTTATTGTTTTTATTATTGGTTTTGTCTGTGATGCAGTTGTATATAAAGAAATGCTTTGTTCGAATGCTAGATTTGGTTCGGTTCGGTTCGGTTTGATTTGATCAGCCTTATCGAAAAGATTTGGTTGGGAATATCTAGTTTGATTTTAATTTTCATTTAGAGTGTATAATGGCAGAAAGAATTAATGTATCTGCCTGTTGATGGATTCAAAGATGTAGCTTATTTCATATTAAATAAGCATGAATTCCCATGGTCAAACATACATTTTATATTATATTTAATTTACTTTTTTATATTAAGAAATATATTTGAATTCAATATTTATTACATTGAATATTAAACTCGGGATACGGAAAGAGGAAGGCAAACCCTATCGTAATATTTTATGTTTTATTCATATAGATAATGCTCGTTGGTAAATTAAAAACGTTTAACTACTTTTTTAATGTAAGAACTTTTAAACTATTAAATAAATATCGTTAAGCATAACATCCTCAATCGAAAAGATAGAAATATCGTATTGATCGAAAATTATGCATACATGACAAGTTCAATTATTTAAAAAAATTAATAGTTAGATCGTTAAACTAACAATCGTACAAGAATTCTCATAAATATATGAAACTAATCTCTTCTAATAGTTTTATTTTTGTTATCGTAAGAATCAATCATAATAGAATTGCATTAACCATATGGAAAAGACTACAATGATAATAAAAAATAATAAATTTTTTTTATAAAAAATATCATGAATTGACTGTCTATGCCTCTTCACTAGGCCCAACCCAAACATTATCTTTGAAAAGCCCATTATCGTTAATCTTGATATGACCGAATTCATAATTTTAGTTTTATATAAAAATTATGTAATATTTGACATGATGATAAATTTAGTCCTCTATATTTATATTTTTTATCAAAAAAATCTTTATTCCTTTTAACTAAATTTGTTCTTCAATCTAAAAGATTCAAATTATTTTTAATAGAAACTCGTATAATAGTCTATTTATTTTTATTTATTTTAAAGGTTTATTATATCTTTTTTAAATTACTTATTGACATAACATATAAGATAAATAATGTTATGTCAGCTTAAAGTACATATAGATCCACGCCAACACCATTAAAATTTAATATTTTACTCAACATTTTCATAAAAAAGAATTTAACTAAAAAATTAAAGGTCAAACTAATTAAAAATTAAATACTAAGTGCTTAAATTTTCATTATTTCTAAATATTTTGACTTGATAAATTTAATCAAATATTTTTATTCCTCCAATAGCAAGCTTAATCTCGATTAAATACGATTGAAGGATCTAAAAACATAAATTAGGTGAAGTTTTGAAATTTCAATCTAATTAAAACCCTGTTTATTATTCCGTTTGTTGTGCTTTTACGAAATGAATGGGCCTCCCCCTCCCACAGCTGTTAGACCAACCTTTAAAATATATGAAATAATAGAAAAGTCTTTTCATGTATTTTTTGTCTTTGAAATTACTATTCAAAATTCAATCAATTCTTTAATAAAGTTTACTTTTGCTTAACCCTTCACATGCACTTCTTGTCTCATCAATTGAAATGAAATCAACAACCATTCGAACAACATAATTTTCGGACAATTAAAATTTGATTATATTAATAATGGTATTAAGTATATTATATTTTATGTCTGAAACCTCCCACGGTGAGGGAGTGACTGATCCAGAATTTTTTGAGGGTAGTCATAAGTCAAAACATTTTTTAGGGTTGGTGCAAATCATAAAATTTTTAAAATTTCAGAGAGGGCACAAATCGTAAAATTTAATGACTAATTCATAAAAAAAAATTAAAACAAAATGTATGAACTTTGAAATGTTCAGGGTGAACACAAACTCACCTAACCATATATGTGGATCTGCCATTACGATGAGGTGGAAGGGCTTGGGCAGATATATTAGGTTTAAAGATGAATTTAAGCAAAATAAATAAATAAAACTCCAACTTTCCATATCTGGTTAACCTTAACTATTTTTCACATTAAGTCATAAGCTTAAGGACTGTTCAATGATCAAACTTATGACTAATATCAACTAATGACTTGTTAAAAATTCTTTTTATACAATGCCTAAATTATTTATAACATTTTCGCTCTTTAAATCGGAGACAATTATATTTAAATATACTTTTGCCCACGATTTTTAAAATGTCATTTCTTCAAAAATTCTTTCAAATATCTTTTAGATAGTATTAAACTTATTCCCATGTGTAAAATCCAAAAAACACAAATATAATTACAATTTTAATGAATACATTTATATAACTATAACATGAATTAATCACTACACAAATGAATGAACCGATAATCGAAATATATCTGGATCTAAATTATAATGAACATAGTCCACACATAGCGAGAATCGTGATAATTCTAAACTAAGAATTCACACAATATTACATATGAACAGGGTCCATATATAGTAAAACTTATAATAGAAGAATTACAAATTTTGTATTGTAAGATATCAGAGAGGGGCTCCAATCATAATAAAAGTTTATCCTCAACTCATCAAACCCTAATAATTTGGTTGCAAGAGCCATGATTGGCAACAACAATGCTGTGTGGCAAGAGACACGACAACCGTGGCACAATTCCATATATGTATAATGTAAACATATATACATGCATACACAGTGGCGGATCTATATGTAATCTAGGATAGTCACGTGTCAACTCTAAACTTTCTAAACGGCACACATTTGACTTCAATTTTTTTTATTTTTATGAATTAGTCCTTAAATTTCGCTAATCATTTATGAACTATTTCCACCCCGAAATTTTGATATTTTATGTGCGCCCACATCCTAAAAAATATTTCTAGATCCGTTACTGGGTGTGCATTGCTTTATCATTATGATTATTTGCCAGCTCCAAAGTCGAGAGACATGGCATGATCCAACCCTAAATCAAAGGGGGTGATGAAAAGGGCTGGGGGGCATTTGTTGTGATTCAGCTTGGCCTTAAATCTTATCTAATCTAGCAAAATGACAATAGTTTGGTCGGATGTTAAACCCATAGACCTAAAAGTGTTGTGGGCACATGATAAAAGCAAATGACAAAACATTCATCGCCTTTGATAAATATACTTATATAATATGGACATTTTATTTAATTATTGAACGTGACACCCACATTCATTATTTCTCTTTGATGGAACACCCCGTTCTTGCTCCTCCACACCTCTTTGTCCAATTGAAGTCCCCATTGGTAATATTTCGGTCGGTCTAGACCGAAAAATCTACAGAAACAAAAAATTGTTAGAGAGCGTACGAGTTTATCTTCGAAGAATATTTCAATGTTTAAATCGGTAAACTTTAATTAATGCTTCGATGTTTAAGTAAGTAAATTTTAATTAATGCATGCATCATTAATAATTACCTCACTAGGTCAATTTTTCCACAATGGAAAGCGTGAGAAATTAGTCGATTCTAAGCATTTAATTTCTCGTAGCAATGAGCCAAAGACTTTGAACAAATACCCGTCTTTTTGAAGCAACTACTTTTAACATGATAAAAAAGGAAGCTTCATACATACATACATACATATAGGGGTGGGCAAGACCGAGTACCCGATCAGTTCACCCAGAATTGGTTTCGATCTCGGTAGCCACCAGTTTTTGGAAACTGGAATCAGTCCCAATCAGACCGGGTCTCAGATTTCAGGAATTAATTCGGTACTAGTGGAAACCTGTACTAGTATCGAGTACCCGTTAATTGGTCTACTATTAAGAAAATTTGAGCACCAGGGCAAAATTCCAACCACCAATAATAATATTAAATAACAAAGTCATAATATTGTAGGCTTGAAGGTTGAAGTCTTAAAATGAGTCATACTCATAATATTCATAGATAAATTAGAATAGAAAAAAATGAAACTGTGAGAAAATCAGAAGATTAAGTGTCGACACTCGGTTTTGATGAGAGAATTTATTTAGAGTTTCAATATTGGGCCTTTAGGTGTGAACAAAGAATTAGTAAAACGAGTTTTTAGCTTTAATTTTGGGCTAAAGTGGTCCTAACAGATCAGTACAGGGGTACCTAGTACTGGTCTCAGTTCCATTGGGTACCCACCGGGTATCATGTCCAGGAAATCAGGATCCAGTCCCGGTCGCAACCAAAACCTAAATTTTGGATATGGTCAAGTCTCACCGAAACCAGTTCCGGGTAAAGATCCACCGGGTCCAAGATCGGGACTGGGTAACTGAGTGTTTTGCCCACCCCTATATATATTTATGGGTAAAACTTTGATACAGAGGCTGTGTAAAATTAATTTTACACAAGCATGTGTATTTACACTATAAAAACTCTAATCTTAAATTCATAACCCTAATCCTAAAAAACTAAATCCTAAACCTTAAATCCTATACACTAAATTCTAAACATTAACCTTAAATTCTAAACCATACAATCTAAACCCCTAAAATTTAAACCCTAAAACTAAAATACACAGTTTACACGGCTTATGTATCAAAAAAAATTTCATATATATATATATATATATATATAATTGTCATGAACATGATTAATCTTTGTTAAAACTACAGAGGTCTACTTAAATTCTATATAATTCCAGAGCAAAAAGTTCAGAATTATTGGAAAAGAAACTTCCCTTTTTAAAAAGTAGAAGTTACAAATAAAAAAACAAAGTCGTATCACTTTACCAAACATTTCCTTTGAATTATCTAAATCTAAATTAAATAGTGATCATTCACAAAAAAAATGATATTGGGGGCGTCCAAATGAAATTATAAAATTATAGAAGGCCAAATTTAAAAATATATAAATTAAAAAGAACTTAAATTGAATTATTGATAATTTAGAGGATCTAAACTGAAAATTTTCCGTTCAACAAAAGTGACCTGCTTCCACCGGCGTAGCCCCGCCCCTGCCTTCTAGTTAAACTTTTGGACTTAAAAAAAGAGGGGGTGGGGGGAGACAATAAGGGTCATCTAATGTTGCATTTTTTTAATCAATCTCCTTTAAAGGATATATATGTCAATTATTGTGAATTTTTTAAAAAATCACTCTAACAATACCCAAAATAATTTATATATCATAGTTTTTATTTTGTGATTCAAATTTACTTAACTTTGAAAATAATAATTTTAATACACTAAAAATAAATACCAAAAAATGATAAATTAAGGGTTTATAAAACTATGTAATTGTGAAAAATAAAATTGGTTGGTGCATTAATTTTTGTGACCCCAATCTAGAAAGCATATGCCCTATCTATATAAGTATTGTACAATCAAAGTCTTTGTCAAAGAAAGAGTTTAGATGATTTTCCAAGCACTTTCATAAATATGGGAGCATTAGTGTACCAAACATAGAGGTTCTATTCTTCAATATCAAAGGAAAAGGACCCTTCATCAATACATCTTTACACTTGTTTAAGGATCATATTGTCTACCTGATTCGTTATGTTCGATCGTATACAGATCAGATTTAAAAAAAAAATTATAATTTCTATTCGAATATATATTTATATGGTGTAGAAATTATTTTTTTAGATTCACACATGTTATACTTGTAAAAGGTATGGAAGTCAATAGTCCACCATTTTGTTATGAACAATTATTTCATATTTTCATTAGTCCTAGGTCAATAAAGTTAGGTGAGTTGTGAAAGTAAAACACATTGTTCCTTGACAAGATTTGTTCATAAAGGAGTTTAGGTTCAATTTAATTCAACAATTGTAAGTATTAAATCCATTTATTAATTTACAGTTTTAATGAGTAAATCCCATGTTACTTTTGGTTTGTTTCAAAACGTTATTGCTTTATAGAAATCCCCCCAAAGATGATATATATGATGGCCATAATGTTTCAATTGCATTCTCAATCTATAATAAACAATGATGTGTATTATGTAATGATATGATGTGGCAGAAACGATAATTTAAAGATGAAATTGGAGTGTTTAAAAATTTGGTAACCAATTTAGAATGAGCATATAGTTTAAGGAACTACTTTAGAATGAAGGTCATGGTTAGGGACATGTAATGCAATTAACTCTTTTATTATTAATTTAATATTAAACTAAAATTCAAATCGATTGAACCGAGAATTGAAGGTCTGATCGGTTCAATTTCTGATCCGGTTTTTACAACATTGAATAAACTAAATTGATGTAAATGATTTTTTTTTTTGAAAATGGAGTTGATTATGATGGATGAATTATAATGTAGGGGGGCTAGGCAAGTCCCGGACCATCTTTGATGTAATACGGGTCAACCGTTACCGGTCCCCTCAACCACATATGACTTGAACCTCACCAGCACTTTGCCTATTATTTGTTCATTTGTCAATCCCTACCCTTCACTATGTCATTTTCCAACTAAAACCAACAAATTTCCATACATAGATATCTTACTTATCAATTCTTAAAGCATTACTACAAATATTAATAAATTATTATTAATAATAATAATTCGTCACATTTTCCAAATTTTAAATTATATGGACTCATGCAAGCATGATTGTATGCCAATAATATTTTCGACAATTTTTTTATAGAAAAAACACTCATACTAGTACTAGAGAGGTTTAATTATGCCCTCAGTCCCTTTTCTTTCAAGATTTTGAGATTTAATCCATTTACTTATAATTCTAAGACTTTAATCCCTCTACGGGTTCGATAAAAGATTAATTGATAACACTATTAACCGACTTTTGTTAAATTCAAATGTGTATTATTAGGACGGAACCACATTGATGGTGGAAGGGGACCTACCTTAACTTTTTCGGTATAATTATTTTTAAGGTCTCTATTAGTTTTAAGATTATTCAAATTAAGCTCCGGTCTCCAACTTTTTTGGTTTAATTATTTTTAGGTACCTAACAGTTTTGAGACTGGTCAAATTAAATCTTATCTCCAACTTTTATGGTTTAAAAGTTTTTAGGTCCCTATTTAGCTTTTAGATTAATAAAATTAAGTCATGACCCCATTTTTAATTTAAATACTTCTTAGGTCCCTAACAATTTTGATGTTAAGCAATTTGTCCCATGGTTTTATCCTTGTTATGTCCTTTTGTACTATAACATACATGAAGATAAAAACAGAGGGACTAAATTTCAAAAGTGGTTAAAATTTGTTTGTCTAAATTCTTAGATTAGTTAAAGCAGTTGGTAACATATGAAGCTAGTGTCCTCCTTACGTAAATTCCCCTCAAAGCAACAATCCTCACACAAAACAGTGTCTTCCATTTGTTTTTAGTACTCTAAAGCCTCTCCTTTAAGCCATCCCTCCTTCACTCTCCTTTCTATATTCTTTTTCCTACAATAATTTTAACCTCCCCATGGCTTTAGCAACGAAAGAACCGTCGTTAACTCCTTTTCTTCTTCTGGTTTTAACGTTTTTCTTCACCACGCCGTCGGATTCAGCCACCGATTCCTTCGTTTTCGGTGGCTGCACGCAGCTTAAATACACGTCGGGCTCACCTTACGAGTCCAACGTGAACTCCATACTCACTTCACTGGTTAACTCCGCCATGTACACCTCTTACAGTAATTTTACAGTCCCTGCTGCAGTCACGGCCTCTCAGGACACCATCTACGGCCTGTTCCAGTGCCGTGGAAACCTCAACGGTGGTGACTGTAGCCGGTGCGTGGCGAGGGCCGTGAGCCAACTGGGTACTCTTTGCCTTGACTCGACGGGTGGGGCGTTGCAACTCGAAGGGTGCTTCGTTAAGTATGATAATACGAGTTTCCTGGGCGTGGAGGACAAGACCGTGGTGGCAAAAAAATGTGGGCCGGTAATGAGTTCGTCTTACTCGGACGAATTGACTCGTCGTGATGCAGTGTTGGGTTACTTGGGTTCGAGTGATGGGACGTACAAGCCGTTCCGAGTTGGCGGGTCAGGGGATTTACAGGGTGTGGCTCAGTGTGTGGGGGATTTGAGTCCGAGCGAGTGCCAAGATTGCTTATCGGAGGCGATCGGGCAGCTCAAAACCGAGTGTGCGGGGGCCAAATGGGGTGACATGTACTTGGCCAAGTGCTACGTGCGGTACTCGGAAGGTGGAAGCCACTTCCACTCCCAAAACGGTAACTTGCTCGAATCTCGATCTCTAAAATATTACGACAACAATAATATTAAAATAAATTTTTATTTTAAAATTTTAAATATAATTTTGCATGAAACTTACAATATAAAATTTCTGATGATTATTTATTTGGTAAGTCCAAATTATTCAAAATATTGTAAATTCTTAACGTCTTGCTTGTCCTTTTCTATTATTTTACATTTTAAGTGTGAGATTGTGATTATATGTTTTTTGTGTGTGGTACCAAATTTTTAAAGTGATTTTTATCATATTGCTTCATATTTTGTGGATTGATTAATTTGATGGAGATGTGGTCAATGATATAACTTTATATTTTCCTCTTACTTTGATAAATATATATATATATATATATATAACTCACATATACATATCATGATAAATCACTTTTATAATTTGAATCTATTATTTATTTAATAGTCTCAACGTGATTACAAGGTAATATTTATTCATATTTTTTTAATCTTTTGATAAAACACGTGCCTTACAAACAAAGCAGATTAAACCCGAGTCTCTTAAGATAACATTATCCTCTCTCTTTTTTCACTGAACCATTCATTGAGTTTAAATTCTAATTATTGAAATATTCTTCAAATACATTTAAAGAAGATGTTGTTTTTTAATTTATATATATAAATTTCTTCCAATTTTTGTGTATATGGTGTAGATACAAATGATGATGACGATGAGATTGAAAAGACACTGGCAATTCTAATAGGACTCATTGCTGGAGTTGCTTTGCTCATACTCTTTGTATCATTTCTATCAAAACTTTGTGAGAAGGGCAAAGGTAAATTAAATTCCAATTTCACTTTTCACTCTTAATTTCTCCCTTTTTGCTTCTCAAATTTTCTCACCCTTCTTTTCATTTTCTATGTAAAAATTTGCAGGTGGTAAATGAATGCATGGATATCAGTAAAAAAAAAAAAACTTTTCAACTTGTAATTTCTTTTGCTTCTTTAATAGCCCCCTTTGAACATAGTGAGAAGAAAGTTGCAGTTTAAGATGAGAAAAAGCCTAATAACTGCGCCCACTTGAGCTTTTCAACCATGGCTACAACCCTGTTTATGAGTGTATAATTAGTGGAAAGAAGAAGAAGAAGAAGAAGAAGTGTTCTTTGTAGTGATGTAATTGCAACTTTTGCCAACTTTATGGTTAGTAAAAGCTTGAATTCATCATCTATACTTTTGAATTAAGACTACATATAAGTTGTTTACTTTATGTAGTTTTCTTTATTTTATATTAAAAATCAATCATTATAAGACACAATCATGCGATCTAAACTAGAATAGATTTTTATATGATTCACACATGATAAGATTTAAACTCCAATAATTTTAGAGATAATTAAAAAATAAAATATATATGATGAGACTTGAATCTGAAATATCTAAGTTTTTAATACCTCAACCTTTCATAAAGCTAATTTGCACCCATTTAATGTTAAATTAGCTTTGATATTTTCAACTCTCAATGTATTCACCCATATTATAATTTTATTTTTTTATGGTTTTGATATAAAAAAAAAGTTTATAATTTGAGTATAAAAATATAATTATTATTCTTAAAGACAACTATTAGTACTAGTAACAGTTAATTATGATTCTAGTATGTTTGGGATCCTATAATCCAATTGAAATGAGCTTTTAAATACATAAATAAGGGTTATATTTTGATACACGGATTATGTAATAAAATTTACACAACCTTTCATTAATATCTAAAATTTAAAACCTTTAACTCTTAAATTCAAAACCTTCCAACATAAACTTTTAAACTCTAAATTAAACTCTTAATCTCTAAATTTGACAAACATGTGTAAACTTTAGTTTATAATGACTGTGTATCAAAGTTCTTATCCATAAATAATCCTCAATCAGCAATAATTAAGACAATATTCCGTGTTTGAAAGCTAACAATTTAATGGTTTAAAGTTCATGAATCAACTAAGAATCTTTAATCTCTCTCATCAATTATCAAAACTAATATCGGCTTTGCTTTTTATCACAAGAGCTTTAATCTCTGTCCCATTCTAAAAGGGAAAATCCCATTGTCACCTTGTAATTTCTTTTCTGGTTTTCTTGTATCCCACAATTCACTCTTTTTGGCACCTTTTCTTTATATTTGTTTTTCCAATGGAAAAAAAGAGTGGGCTCAAAGGGATTTGATGGGTATTGGATTGTAATTGATGTCGTTAATGCAAATTCTAAAGCCCTTCTTGTGTAATTATTCCGAGACAAATGGATGGAGAAGAAATTAGATAAAGACTAACTTTAAATAAAGGCAAAAACAAAGGCAAAAAGATATGACAAATTTTGAGGATTGTGAAAAATGAAAATTATTATATATATAAGTTGTCTAAAATATGGATTGCATAATTTTATTTATTAAAGTTCCTACTTATGAGAGGAAAAAAGAAAATTTTGTTCCTAATAGGTATTGAATCCACAACCTGAGAGAGCTGAGAGTGTCAATTGAGAGATTTTAACCATCTGCTCTAAAGATTGTTAACTATATTGTAAAATTTTAAATTTTAAGTCTAAAACTTACGATTAAAATAAATGATATTATATAATTTAAATTTTAAATAGTATGTGTACTAAATAATTTCCCTTACAAAAATTAGGATTTGAAAAAAAGAAAAGTAATGTTGAAGAATCTCTTCAACATCATTTTCATCTCTTGCTTTTGGCTACATGTATAATCCATCAAATGTTTTACATTAACTTATTGGTATAATCATATCACCACTTTACACATGGCAAGTTGTTGTCTTGGAATTTATTATTTTTCTTCAGTCCCCCACTTCAATTTTATTTCTTCTTTTTTGTGAATAGGAATTGATTTTGGGTTTTATTTCTTTCTTTTTTAGAGAAAAATCATTTTGAATTGTGGTGCGAAAAAAAAAACTAAATTAGTAGCTGCATTCAACTTTTTTAAGATGGAACAATTGCATAGGTTGTCCCTGCAGTTTTAAAGAAAGGATAAATTTCATCAATGTGCAAAATTTTAGATATGCAATCAACTTCTATCATTAACCGAAAAGACGATGATAAATTTAATATTAAAAAAATATATAAAAATTAAATTAAAACATACTATAAGAGCAAGCAAAAACATCCATCGTTTTATAAGAAACTAAGAATACTTATTAAAAATGAAAACACAAGTACTGAATTCAAAAACAAAACATAAGAAAGAAAAAAAAAAGGAGGTTCTCAAAAGATTGACAATAACTTACTAAAATTATTTAAAAAATTAGGACAAGAAAAAAATTAGGGTAAAGTACACAAATGGTCACTAAATTATACCTAAAATTACAAAATGGTCATCAAACTTTCAAAAATTACATAATAGTCATTAAACTTTAGTTTTTATTACAAAATGGTCATTGGGCCATTAACTGTCGTTAGCTGAGAGACGTGGTAGTCATGAAAATTTGTATAACAACATATTTAATCTTCAATATTTACACATTCAATCAATTTAGGCATCAATAATGAGGGTTAAATTAGAAATAAATTGATTAAATGTGTCAATATAGAAAATTAAATGTTATATTTTTCAAATTTTTATAACTATCACATCAGCCAATTAACTACACTTATCGGCCCAGTGACTATTTTGTAACAAAAACTAAAGTTTAATACCTTTTATATAGCATTTGAAAGTTTGATAACTATTTTGTATTTTTAGAGATAATTTAGTGACCATTTGTGTACTTTACCCCCAAAAAAATTAATACAAGGGGAAAGCTCCACTCTTGATTTTTTGTTTTATGATGTCATTTTTTGGGTTGAATAAAGTTTTTTATGAAAAAAATCAAATTAACATATATCAAAAGGGTCAACATTGCCTTTGAGCATGGAGTTTTAGGATATGGATTAGAGCCGAAAGGTAGCAATAATGACAGTGAAAAAGAAGCTCTAGAATTCCCTTTTTTCATTATCTTTTGGGGGTAAGTATGAAATTAAATATAAATAATATTTGAATCGGATAATTGGAAATAAGTGCTAAACCTAGACAAAGGAATGAGTTGGAAGTCGTTGTGTTTGTGAAAATGCCGCAAAGAATCTGCTTTACATAATTATATGAACGTGGCACCTATGACAACTCAGATGAACCTTCTAGTAAATGTAACAAATCTTATGTAATAATGAGGGTGGGAGAGATAGGGACGTTGACCAACGTATATGGTTAGGCTTTCTGATAAGCCAGTTTAGTCCTCACACGTGGTTCGGGTTAGTTGGGTTTTGTGTACTTAATTTACTACAAGTTTGACTTTAATTTGCTTGTACTACTTTTTTTTTTCTTTGGGTAAAGTTCATCCATATTACTAAATTATCCTAAAAATATTTATTTGATAATTTAAAATATAACTCACATTATTTATATATTTTATTAATTTAGTTTTATTTTTAATTAAAAATAATTTAATATTTTTTCTCAAATCATATAGTAACACGTGTCAATATATGATTGAAGAAAATAATTGAAGGAAAATGGGATTAGGGAAACTCAAACTTGAGTGGGTGAGGGGTAAAGGGTAAGCAAAAACTCGAATTGAAAAAATTCGTTTTTTTACTCTTCGCAAAAAAAATTAATTCGACTAAAAAATTTTCAAATAAAATTTGAGTTATAAAATAAAACTCGAATAACTCAAAATTTTAGTAATTTGTGGATCGTGTCTAGTCTCTCAACTCTGTTTGATATATGTATATTGTATATGAATGCGTGTGTAAATATGGTTATAGGAAGTCATTTAAACTAGATCAATTGATACTATAGTATTATAAATATTTATAATTAGATTTGAACAAAAACTCGAACAATTCAACTTGACTCTACTCGAATTTCATAAACATGACTCGACTCCAATAAATTTCAAATAAATTTTAAGTTATAAAATATGACTTGTCAATTCGACTAACTTAAATTTTTTTGACTCCACTTGACTAAATATTCACCCCTAACCCTCAACCACTAGGAAACTAAATGAACGAAAGTAGGGAAAACATATTATGAATCAAAATTAAAAATCCAACAATTCAATCAATTGAGCCAAATATTAACAGTACGACCCCTTCGATCACTAATCTAGTTCTTATAAGTTATAACATTGCTAGTAAAACGCCATGGCAACAAGTTTATATGAAGAAGAGAACATCTCGTTCATTTGGACGTCGAGAAAATTTCAGCCCAACCTTCGGGGGAATGTTTTTGTAAACTACATGAGCTCAAAGCCCATGATCTTAAGACTTGATAATTAATATGCGGACGGATCGTTGGTATATAGTATTTTAGTTTGATTTTAAATTTAAATATTTGTAAATTATTTTATTCGAATTTGAATCATTTAAGAGAAACAGCATCATCATTTGTCACCAGACCACTCATCCATGAGTTCTATTTTATATTACTTTTTAAAAAATGTTTTGAGTTAAAAATATTTTTGGGACTAAAGTAATATAAATATGTAAAATTTTAAGTTAAAAGTACTTTTTTTAAAAGTAAAAATATTTATTTACTCGTATTTATATTAAAGTTATTTTATATTTTCAAAAAAATATTTAAAATTATTTTATTTATTTAAAAATATATTTTAATAGCAATATCAATATTATCAAACACTTCAATTTTAGAGCAAACAATTCCAAAAAATCTTTGAAAAATACTTTTTCATATTGGTTTTTAAAATTAATGCGAAATTTATCCTAAATATTAACTTGACTTCCAAAAATACAAGAAATTGTGATATTGTGAGACTCTATTAAAATATTTTGATATTTAAGGACCAATTAAAATATAGCTCGGGAATGTTTGATAATTAATCCCAGAAACAATGTTGGGATAAAATTGGGCCAAAATCCAAATGAATAAAAGCCTAATTCCTTCTTAGCCGGCAATGTGTACCATCAATGCCACGTGTGCCTCTTTACCTTTGAAAAATAAATCCGTTCTTCATTTTATTTCCTTCTTCCTCGCTAAGAAAACCCATTCAAAGTTCAGAAAAATCAAAACCTGAATCAGATCCAACAGTTTTTTGTTCCGATTTCCCGCAAAAATGGCTCTAGAATGGATAGTGCTAGGCTACACCGCCGGCGCCGAAGCCATCATGTTGCTGCTCCTCACAGTTCCAGGCCTCGACGGACTCCGCAAGGGCTTAATCACCGTCATACGTAACCTCCTGAAGCCGTTCATGTCTGTTGTTCCTTTCTGTCTCTTCCTCCTCATGGATATATACTGGAAATACGAGACTCGACCTACCTGTGACGACGAGTCTTGTACCCCTTCCGAATATCTCCGTCACCAGAAATCCATCATGAAGAGCCAACGCAACGCGCTTCTCATCGCTGCCGCTCTTATTTTGTATTGGCTCCTTTACTCTGTTACTAGCCTTGTTGTTAAGATCGAGCAATTGAACCAGCGACTCGAGAGGCTTAAGAATAGCGATTGAGATAAGTGATGCGAATTTTAGATCTGTTGTATTTGGACTACTACTACTTTCTTTTCCTTTTCCTTTTTTTAATAATCTTTTGTTTGAATTTCCTCACGGATGTGCTTGGATGATTTGGAATGTTTATCTTACGAGAATTATATGATGTTATTATTGCTTCTATGTTTTTCGATTTATGATTTGATTATGAAAGAAAGTTATTGTTTGGCTCAAATTACTGATATTGCTTCAATATTGAGAACTGCTTCTGGAGTTGAAATTTAGGCTTTTTACTAATTTCCTTCTGCTTGGCCCTGCAATATCAATTAGAACAAGTTGATTATCATTTGGGATTTAGCTATGAAAGGCTAGATGATGATCGAATGGACATAATTGAAGGTTGAAACTGCAATATCCAATGCCTCAATTTGTATACTCTTCTATAGCTCTCTACATCAGTCGCTCTAAGAAATTTCTGAAATATGCATTTGAAACTAGGCAATGGCTTTGTTTAGCTTTTTTATTCTATATGGTGTTCATGTAGGACAATTGCCTTACCTGTAGTTATTCATTCTTGAATGAAGATGGTGCCTTTCGGCCTTCACCGAGTTAGCTTTAATCTTTACTGGTAAGCTCATTGTCTTCCCACTTTAGTCTATGGGTGAACTTTTCTGTTTGCCCGAGTTCTGAGTTACTCTGCTAATTGTAATAGTTATATCAACTTGGATCTTATGATCATCCATTCATGAATAATGATGACTTTTGAAGCTACTGACTCTGGTTGAACTCGGTACTTTGAGGAAGGAACGAAAATCCCATCCTAATGCTTGCATTATTCTTTTAAACTATACTTAATCCCTTTATGTATATGTGGGTGATATTTGCTCGACTCCCCATCAATGTGAGGAAATGTTTGAATCCCAAACCACGACTCACCGATGAAGGAATGAAAATGATGTTTCTGGTTAGCGCATCTGCTGGAAAACAAGGGCGAAAACGATCTTTATTCGGTCACTACATCTAGTGTCGCTGGTTTGTTAAAGGGTGGATGTCGATTGTCGAAAGAAGTTCAATTGATCCTGCAAGTTGTGCTAGAACCGTGTGGACTGTGGAGTGCTGCAAATTTTGTCTAGTTTGCTTTGCTTGTTATTTTGAGTTCGTTTCCTCACTATGTAACTTTTACTGAGATGGGTGACGCTTTATGTTATATAGTATTCAGAAACTTTTAAGAATTTTTTTTCCCTTTTTCAATGTGAATTGATCATTCTACTTAGCTATGGCGAATGCAAATATACGAATATAATTAGAGCAAAAACTAGTTCATTGGATTATTTTTTAATTTCAAGATTATTTTATTTATATTATGCACATAACATAAATAATTATAATATAAACATTAAAATATTTTCCTATATTTTTAACGAAAAGTTATAATAAAAAATGGAGTGGACCAATCTCCAATGCCTTTAAGGTGGGCAACTATAAAATGTAGGGACAGTATACGTGGTGGAATGTTATTGGTTTAAATTAGCTGTTGAACAGCGTGTATATCGTTGGAATCTTTTAACAATTCCAAACTTCCAACTGCTAATAAACATCTCTCAGTTCTTAACGGTTAAGAATTTTAAGATCGATTATCGGAAAAACAAACAAACAAAGTATTCTCCGAACTCTCTTCTGATCTTCCGAGGTAAAGGTAAAATCCCATTGCTACAAACACAATTATTTATTAATTTATTTTCACTGCATTAATTTTATAATTTCTAATTCTCCCCTATTCATTTCTTGGAGATTAGTTTGCTTCCTTTTATTTCCCTTATTTTTCTGTTTTTCGTGATGTATCTTCTTTGTTATTTTTAGTAGTACCAATTCATTATTGTTATTGACATTGTCATCATTTATTATTCAGTTTTGGAGCTTCAAACCAAAAGAACAATACCCAGGAAACACAAACAATGTCTATGAAAGAGAATTGGAGTGGATTCATGAACAAAGTCAACAAGGTGGATTCATGAACAAAGTCAACAAGCAATTTTCATCATCGGGTAATTTCAAAGGCCAAGGTCGAGTCTTGGGTTCTTCATCTGGACCTGTTAACCCGACCCCTACCTGTCCCTCCCAAGCTCAGACCGCTTCTCCAAAGCCTATTCCTCCTCCATCGTCTTCCTCTTCGAATTCCAAGCCTTCTTTGCCCTCAAAACCGACAAGTTCAGATCAAAACAAGCCCCTTTCCACCAATAACACCGAATCGACTCAGAAACCGGAAAATGGGTTCGATCCTTATGGTTCATTGATCACTTGTAGCAAGGTATCCAAAAATGGGTTCACCTTGAATATGTTGGAGTGTCAGATTTGTGGTGCTCCTTATAGGACCGAGGAAGAGGTATCTGAACATGTAGGAATTTGTGTTAATACTAATCTGTCCTATAGAAAAGGCGGCGATACCGATACAGAATCGAATGGGAATGAGTACAGAGAGTCGTCGAGGGTTGAATTGGAGGTTTGTGTTGGTTCATATCTTTTAGGGAATCCCCCAGAAGGGTCGGTTCAGGTGGTTCTTAGGTTGTTGAGGAACATAGTCAAGGAACCTGGGAATGACAAGTTCAGGAAGATTCGAATGAGTAATCCAAAGATAAGGGAAGCTGTCGGTGATGTGTCCGGAGGAGTTGAGCTGTTGGAACATGTTGGGTTTGTGTTGAAGGAACAAGGAGGAGAAATGTTTGCAGCCATGGATGTTCCCGAAAGGGAGGGGATTAGTTCGATTAATAGGGTGATAATGTTGTTGGAACCGGCAAAGACGGACAATGTTAAGACCAGTGATAGTGAGAAAGAAGAAAAGGTTGAACCAAAGAAGATTGACAGACAGGTAAATGATGTTTTTTCCCCATTCCATTTAGCCTATCGATTGCCATATAATCCTTTGCCTATGCATTTGGAAATCTTGTTCTAAGTAGTGCATTGTTTGCTGCCGTTTTCATCTATTTGTCAGAAAAGCAATGAATTGTGTGCATTCTTTTATGATTGTCAATAATGATGCTTTGTAAATTATAGGAAACTCGATCGTATTGCTTTCGGTTCGATTGTTTCGTTTCTGTGTTTTTGGCTTTTCTCTGTAAACTTGCTTGTCATTTCAATAGTCCATCCTAGTTTATCTTGTTGCATGTTGATATTCATTAAGAATGCTCAAGTTTGACACTATTTCATTTGTAAAATATGTGATTAATCAAGATTATCAGGTGTCCATTACCACCCCTCATTGCCTATCTTCCGTTGTACCATATATCCGAGCTCGTAACATGAATTTTTTCATTATAGATCCGGGTCTTCTTCTCTGTACCTGAGAGTGTAGCAGTGAAAATCGAACTACCGGATTCTTTCTATAACCTATCAGCTGATGAGTTGAAAAGAGAAGCAGAATTGAGAAAGAAGAAGATGGCAGAATCTCAGCTGTTAATCCCAAAATCTTACAAGGAAAAGCAAGCAAAAGCAGCCCGGAGGAAGTACAGAAGGACAATGATTCGCATCCAGTTCCCCGACGGAGTCGTTCTTCAAGCCGTTTTCGCTCCTTGGGAGCCAACTAGCAATCTCTACAAGGTTAGTCCTCTTTTGTAATTGTATGTATCACTTCCTATTAGTTTCTTCATTTCAATTATCTAAAAATGAAAGTTGAGACCATCTTAAAACATCAAATTAGTTAGTTGTTTCCGGACATTAGCAGTACCGGTTTCATTTATGTCCTGTAGGCTGTATCGCATTAGTAAGTTCGGTTTGCATCGAGCTAAAATCGTTTTAAGTTTTAACCTTTCATCAAATTTCCAGGTTCGCTATTTTTGTTTGTGCAACTTTTGTTTTCAATGTGATTTGGAAGCCTGCATGCTTAGTTTATCCATCCTGTTATAATATGTGAAATGATTTTGTGTTCTTTATGATCTCTAGTTTGTCAGCTCATCACTCAAAGAACCCTCCTTGGAGTTCGAGTTATTAGACCCGGTTCTGGTCAAACGGCGAGTGATCCTTTCTTTTCCGGCAGCCGGCCAGAAACCGCAAACACTAGACGAGGAGAATTTGGTCCCGTCAGCACTCATCAAGTTCAAGCCTATCGAAACCGATTCCATCGTCTTCACAGGGCTTACGAATGAACTCTTGGAAATGAGTGAACCCCTTGGAACCAATTGAAACCAATGGCTCAAACCATTAACCTTTTGATCCACCTTTCTCCATTGATTGAGGACAAAACATAGCATTACTTCAAATTCTTTCATTGTTTTTTTAAATGCCAATTCCACATGTAATTTTTCACTAATCCCCCATTTGTGTCCACTACTCGAGTTGTAATCAGTTAGACGACTTGTCATAGAACAGTTAATGTCCCTTGGGGTAGGAGAGCAATCGGTTTGTTGTCTATTCGGCTGGTTTTTTCGAACAAACGGATATAATCGAATCGATTTAAAGTTTGTCAGTTCGGTTGGTTAATTGATTTACTTTAATACTTCTCACTAAAGTTCATGAGATAAAACTCTAACCTAATTATAATCGTTCTGAAAAATTCGTAATTATAATTTTGCCACAGATTCCACAAGAATCCCATCTGCCAAACAAACCAAGGTGGGTGGAATGCAATAAAACCAAAACAAATATATGGAAATCTGAAATGTTATATGGGAGCATATCACATGGGAAATATTATCCAACAGGATCCGATGGACCCTATCAAAAAGACACATCTAAAATGGGTAGCTAACTCAAACATGTGCTCCAAAGAAGGGTGAAGACACTAGCATGTGACTGGTCTAGTTTATAAGACTCTCATTTCTTTTAAGCAGGGATGGACTGATGGGTTGAGAGCGGTCATCCCAAAAAAAGTTAAAATTCGTATATGATTTAAAAGTTTTTTATCTATTTTTTTTATTAAAATGATATTAATAGTTGAATTAATTTGAATATCAAAAATAGTGTCGTTTATGTACAATAACAATATTAAATACTTCTTGACGAATCTTAACAACATATGTTATGTTATGGTTTCATGCAGAAAGTTAATGGTCGTGTATGGGTCATTTAATCATTTCGTGTATTGGGGGTTTATAAACAAAGGGACTCGAAAAAACTGAACAATTGTTTCCCACTTTTTTCTTTTCTAAACAAGCCAATTGATGTAACGTAAAGAAATAAAAAGACTGATACAGGCTCGGCGGACATGTTCTTTTTCGCTTGTCTTGTTCAGTGGTATGTTATTAACCATTTATATTGCCGATGGAATTCTTTTTCTTTTTATAGACAAGCAGTATGATTTTATTATAGATGAATCATACGTATTATATCATGATTAAAAATTTCGTTAATTTTTTTTTAATTTAAACAGAGGAAATGAGTATCACTAATAAAACTCTTCGTTTTAAAATTTATTACTTTTACTTTTGTTTTTAAGAGTTTCTTTTATTTATTTTTTAAATATCATAAAGTTTGATTATAAAAAATCAAGTTTTATTAAAATAAAAAGTACAACAAATACCGTTATACAATCCATTCAAAACATAAAAAGAACTTTAGAAATCAATCCCGCCAAGAAAACTATGAAGAAATAAAATTATGATACACAAGAATATAAAAAAAAAAAATTCTATTGGACCTAACAACCATCATCAAAAATTTTATATCTCTATCCAACTAGATATTAAATAGATATATTAATGAAGATTGAAATAATAATTATAGTAAATTGTTAATTTTCCCTGATCAAAGGGCGAGCCATATAAAAGTAGTAGCAACAATAACAGTAATAATAGCAGTAACAATAACAATAGTAATAACAACAATAATAATAGTATTAGTAGTAGTAACAGAAATAGTAGTAGCAGCGGCACGACTTAAAGTGGATAACAAAAATCAAGAAAGAGGAATTAATTTATTAAAACAAATTGTTTTAAAATAAAAAATATTTTAAGATTTATTGGGAGAGCACATTGGATTGTTTATCTCGGCAATAATTTATACATCCACATTACATTATAATAAATGAGCATGTTTTCTTAGAATAAAGAACTCTTAATGGTGCTTTCGATTTGCGTATAATTATTTTTTAAGTACACAATTATAAAAATTAATTAAAGAAACAGCAATGATTGCTTTGTATTAATATTATTTCAAATTTTAGCTTTTGGGTTATGTCTAAAACTGGAAGGTTCTAATTTTATATTTTGTTGAATATAAGTATGTGATTGGGTTTTTTAATATATATATATATATATATATATATATAATTTTATATTTTATTTATTAATAAAACCCAAAAGTGTAGTTCAAACTTGTTCTAATTTTAAATGTATTTCATCTCATTCAAACATCTTTCTCTTGACCATATTTTTATAGATATAATTAATTGGTAAGATAAGATATTAGGTCGTTAAGTATTTGAAATTTAATGTTGTAAATTATGTAAATTGGATCGAGAGAGTTATCTCATAATAAGTTATTATAATATTTAATTTAAATTAATTCATTAATATATTAAATATTATAGTTATAATTTTGTATCAACAAAATATGAAATTTTAAATTATGGAAAAATGTATTGATTTTGATAAAAAAAATTGAGGTATCTTTTGAGATATCCTATACTATTCATATACCTCATCATTTTTTATAAATAATATTATTAATCATAACAAATAAATCACTGTGAATGATTAGAATCGCACTTTATATTAAAGAAACAGAAGGTTTTAGACATGCTTTTCCCGTGTTGACTCTGTGGTTGGCATTGAAATATGAACTTGATGGGACAATAATTGCGGTCCAAGGGATGACCACACGAATGTTAATATTTATCCATTAATTATTTAGTCACGTTTTTTTTAAGAAACTACTAGTTTTATTAACGAAAAAATATTTAAAATTATAATAAGGGTTTATAAACTATTATTGTAAATTAAATACATAATTTAAACATTCTCCTAAAACTAGCTATTTTAGATCCTACATAAACCATACATAAAAGCTTATAAACCCATACAAATTCTCGATCGAAAAATAGATACGAAACCTGACTGCATCAGTAAAGCGAACCACATAAGGGGTTTAAGCTATTGATAGACCATCGAAAAAATGCAAACCAGAGTCAAGCACCGTGAGAAACTCTTCACAAGCACAAACCGTGTATCCAAATTTAAACCGAAGTCCAGAGCAGAAAAATATCAGTAGGATTACAAATAAGCAACATCTTGATCAGTCGTGGCGTCGTCAAATCCAACATTGATAAAAATATAAAATAAAGAACAACCAAAACGATCGAAGGAGTAGAAAAAACATGTCAAAAGACAGAGATAAACATGCCAATAGACAGAGTTAAACATGTCAATAGACAGAGATAAACGTGTCATAAAGGCAAAAAAATCGTGTCATAAAGACATAATTATTTTATTAAAAAACTAAAAAAAATAAAAATAGAACTGATGGTCGACAACCGACAGTAAAATTAGTATCGTCACCGACTATAAAACAAAACTTCAGGCGCTAAAAAAAGAATTGTTGAGGGGCTAAGAAAAAGAATAAAAAAAAAGATAGAGTGGTTTTAGAAGATTGTCACGGCTCTTTTATTTAGTCACGTTTTACTTCATGCAAAATAAAAATAACTTTATGTTATAAGTTTTTTAAACTTAAAAAAATATATTAAAAAAATGAAAGAATTCATATCAAAGTTATTAGATTAAACCCCGGAATTGAAACAACCTAAAATCTTCTTTATTTAATTTGATTAAGAAAATGATAAGCTTTATTTATTAAATCTCACTTTAGCTTATTTAGATTACTTTTTTCTTATGATTTGTCAGCTTAAGTTTAGTTAACAGTTTTGCATTTGTAATAATATTTATTATATAGAATTGTTGTCACAAGATGATCAAATATTAACTTAATATTTAAAAAATAAAATTTTAAATAAAAATAGATGTTATTATAAAATATTTTTCACTTACAGCATGCATATTATATATATAATCTAGTTGATTTTTATATATTTGGTTGTGACTTTTTTTAAGAGTCTAAATGTGATTACAAGGTAGTATTTGTTCATATATATATATATTTAATCATTTGATAATGTGCATACACCTTATAGGCAAAACTATTTGAACCCATGTCCCTAGAATGAACATTATCCGTTTTTTCACTGTGACATTTGCTAGGTTTTATATTTTTGTTGTAACTTAGCTTTAGAAGAGAGAAAAACAAAATATATTTTGTATCTAAACTAATAAATAACTATTAATTTTTTATATTTTTAATAAATACTACCTAGTACCTACCATGAGCAGATCTACTTTTTTACCCTAAGTCAAGTAATTTATTATTTTTTTTAAGGTTGAGACGTTTAACAGTGCAACTCCAAACGACTTCTAAAGTTACTGTTTTACCTTGAAACTCAATGGGTAAATTGCAAAGTGAGTCACTAAATTTATTAGGATTTTTCAGAAATGTACTAGACTTCTAAAGTTACTGTTTTACCTTGAAACTCTGAAATATTATAAAATGACTTCCAAATCTTTGCAAACAATTAAATTTAGTCCTAATTTTACAATTCATCCTTTTAAGCTCGAAACTTCCGATCCCGAATTTGGGGTGTGAAAATTATTCTATTTTTGTTTATTTTTTAAATTAAGTTTATTTGCAATCTTTTTTATGTACTAATACTTTATAATTTAAATTTTCTTTGTCTTTTAAATGTAACTTTTGATGGTTTATTCAATTTACTCTTGACTTACATTGATTGTATTTATTGTTGATCAATGAACTACCAAATCAAAAATTCTGGATCCACCCCTAGTACCTACTAAAAATGATCATCCACTTAAATTCTTCTAAAAAAATTATCTAACATCAAAATTTAATAAACAGTATTATTTAAAAAAATTAACGTCGTAATAAATATTGGTACAATTATTGTATTAAAGGTAAATAAAAATAAAAGCACGAATTTCAGGAAAAAAAATTTTAATGTAATTTTTTGGTAAAAAGTACATTATTAATATAGAAAATATTTTTAATATAAAATTTTATTGGGCCAGCCTCCAGTCTACACTTGGGAAAAAAAAGGAAAACCATAAGGGTAAACCATTCTACTGGTCACTGATTTATCTGCTAGATTATATTCTGATCCACGAGCAAAATATTTTATTAATTAGATCACTAAATAACCTGCATTGACCATGGTCTTCTTCTTCTTCATCTTCAACCATATCTTTAAACTCAAACACCACCATTTATCAAACCAACCTAACCATTTGCAATTTATATTTTCCTCAAATATTTTACCAATAAGTGACAATATGTATTGTTAGTTTATTACAAAAAGTTAAGATCTACTTATACCATGTAAAATTCATTTAATTCTACATACTTTTATACATTAAATTATGATAAATGGATGACTGAAATTTTATTATTTCTTCCGTAAAAAATATATTAATTTACCGTTATTAATTAAATCATTCATTTACTCTTATCAAACTGTTCAACTTCGTTCAAAATATTAATTTATTAATGACATGTAAACTTTAATTTATCATTTCATGACCATTAATGTAGTTTACTATTTTTCTAATGAGTAGGGTGGGATGAAAAGTATTTTTCATAAATATGGGTTATTTTTAATTTTATGTCTTAAAAAAACTGCGAGTACTGCGCAGTTATTTCCCGATTAGTCGGCCACCTAAATTAAAATCGGGAATTCAATGCAATCAAGTAGACGAGTGAGGAGGAGGAGCAAACTCCATCACGTGTTTGCACACGTGTCAATCTCTCACCCCAAATACAATACACAAGTGCAGTCACCTCCACCAACAATTGGTGTCTGTCCGGAAGTTAAAGCCGCAAAGCACGTGTTGAGTTACGGGCTTATCCGGTTAACTTACTGTTTTTCACCGGTAATCTTCACACCTATCTAAAGGAATTCGAATCATATTATTAGTCTCACGAGTTTCTTTAAAAATGTTAGAGATTCAAATATTAATATTATAAATAGAGTAAATTAAATTGAAAGAGTCGTCTCATAACAAATCTCTCTAATATTTGATTTAAACTATTAATAATAAGTTAAATACAGATGATTATATTAAAAAATAATCTTAATATATTTAAATAAATTAATTTTGAAAACTAAAAACTAGACAGTTATAAAAAAAAATACACAAGATAGAACTTACACTTAAAATTTCTAAAACCTTTGTTCCTTCATTTCTCTTATGTTATAGTTTTAGACCCACTAAAAATACTTCTTTCTTTTTTTAATTCTTTTCTCCTCTCCTTTAATTAAAATTATAATTAGATACGATTTATAAAAAAAATTCTAAAACCTTGCTAATAAAGTCAACATTTACAAACAGTTTTAATTAATATATTTATTAATCGAGTTTATTATTAATAATTAATTTAAATATGAAATCAATAAATTTATATACAATGATTGTGTAAAAAAACTTTTACTACACAGTCACAGCCTAACAAAATATATACAGATCGAAATGATATTTTCAAATAATTAATACTCTATATTTTTTCACTTCAACGAAAATGACACCTTAAAAATCAAAATGTAAATTTTCAAAAAATGATAAATAAATGGTTCTTTAAAGGACGTGATGGTTAGGCGGATTTATGCTATAAAACAACCGTCATTCTTTGCCTTAACTATTTTTTCCCAGCAGTAAGAAAGCACTTCGGTTTTGGTTTTTCTTTTTCATGCTTGGTGGAGAAATACCAAAAGATAAAAAGGGATTTGTAGAATCGTAGGAATTGAAATATTTTTGCATATGTAGGTTTTGGGTTGATTTTTAGGTGGGTTTTGCTTGAATTTTGAAATAAGAGAGTTGAAAAACAATGGAGAGAGATTTTCTGGGTTTGAATTCAAAGGAAGAGGTTAACACTGATTGGTACAAACAAATAGGTACGTATGCTCTTCTTTTCTCTTTTATTTTCCTGGTAATTCTTTAAAGTTTGGTTCTTTTATTTTCTGCTGGATTTCTAAAATCTGGGTTATTGTTGAATTTCGAGTTGAATTATGATATCTTAGTGGAAAAATAGAAGGGATTAAGTGAATTGTTTTTTTTTTCTTTTATGTTTTAGTTAAATGAATGGTATTTGTTAGTAGAAGTGTTTGTTTAATTCAATTTATTTATTTCTTAGTTTGAATCATGTTAGCAATTACATGGAAAAAAGAAGAAAGGTTTTGTTACTGGTGATTGTTCGTACATGATTATGTCAGTTTATTTAGTTATGAGGATTGTGCCTTTTTATAGCTATGTATTTATCTAATTTTTGTGGTGTTTTATTCATTTTTATTTGGGATTTTTTAGGTTTTGCTAAAAGCTCAGGAATACAATGGCCCTTTTCAAACGAGGTTTCTCCTATTCCACAGCTGATGAATTTTAATTTTGTTCAAGGGGATAAAACTAAACATGTTGGATATGATCCAAAAGTACCGCCTATGTTCATGCCTACCTCAACAGTGGATGCTACTGAACTTCAGGTTCGGCACTAACCCCTTGATTTCACTGTTTTGGATTAGGCTGCTTGGTTACTGTTTCGATCGAGTCTTTAGACATCTTTTCATTATGCAGATAGAGATGCACCTTGATTTACATGATTTTTGTGGAAAGCTTTTTTATTTTATCGGTTTGCGATGTCTCGAACTGATATTGTTTTCGCTTTCTGCTTTGGCCTTTTGCCATCTAGAAATCATTCAACCACGGTAGGATAGGTGGGAGTCATTTTTCGTTGACACCTTCCTACGTTCAACACGATGGTAAGATGTTTCTGGCCGCAAACCATGGGCCGTTTACAAGGAATCATTATGCTACCACCGCTCAAAATTTGTCCGTTAATAGCATGAGACCACAATTGCTTGGAGGGATTCCGGTGACGACTCCACACACGATTCTTCCCACGCTTGGTTCTGCAGGTGTTGAACCATGGTGAAGTCGAAAATCCTATGCTTTAGTTCAGTTACTGCAGCAATATTGTTGACAGTAAGATATTGGGACTTGGTTCTAAGTTTTTTTTTTTTGTAAATAGGAAAAGCGTCAAGGCCTCTGGATCACCTGCTCAATTGACGATCTTTTATGCCGGCGAAGTGAACGTCTTTGATGATATTACCCCTGAGAAGGTGCCCCTCTTTCTTTCCATTTTCGTAAAAATGCTTTGTTTTTAACTACCTCTAAGTCGGTGGAAAACTTAGAAAGTTAACCCTTTTTTCGTATCTAATACTACAGGCTCAGGCTATAATGTTCTTGGCAGGGAATGGGTCTTCTAGTTCGGCTTATCCAAAATCCCAAGTCCAGACTCCTGTTTTGAAGCCAGTTCAAGTTGAAAGTGTTCCGGCAAACCAGATCATAAATACACAACTAAACTCTGATATGTCAAGCCCTCAAGCTGTTGCTGCTCAGTCCGGGAGTGGTTCCACTAGTACCGAAGATCAGATGATATGCAAGACCTCAGGAACTCCTACTCCATCTACCCCTATTAGCAAATTGGAGGCTCCGAAATTGGTGAATACCATGGGATCTGTTGCTGCCACTGGCATGATGCCTTCCAGTATACACACCCGTATGCTCTTACAATATTTTCGGTTCTTGCTAATTTTGTAGCTTGGAACGTGACATCAATGAATTTCTTTTATAACTGACTTTGAATTGTTTGCCTCCACCAGTTCCACAGGCTCGCAAAGCTTCCTTGGCTCTGTTTTTGGAGAAGCGCAAGGAAAGGTTAGTTCTCTATTTCAAGCTACTAGTTGCTAGATATATCGGATCCGATATAACAATCCTTGATAAACCTCAATGTCTGATTTTGTGCTTGATAAATCTCCGCGATTTGCTGTTGTAGGGTAATGAATGCAGCATCGCCATACAATTTCAGCAGGAAGTCTATAGATTACGCAACTACCTTGGAATCGAACGCGTGAACTTGGCCGCAATCCTCCGGAGCAACAACCGTGAGGAGGGTAAAACTTCGTGGTTTATGATTTGGAATTAAAAGGAAACTAATGGAAAGTTTATATTATGTCTGGAACTGCCATCAACTAAAGTCTATCCAGTAGTTGTTGTTAAGGTTATTATAGCCTTTTTGTTTTTCTTTATAATGTGTGGATGTTTTAGCTACTTTGTAACACCATTCAATTGTTGTTACGTGGTGGAAATAATGCATTACTAATATTTTATATTTTCTTCCACCCTTTTCTGAATATTGAACACTTGAACATATTCGATTTTTCGTTTTCTATATTACACCGAAGATATCAACCAAGAGAAATCCAATTGGCACTTTTATATTTATATTCGAATATGTATTAGAGTCTGAGTATAATATGAAGGTGTCTTTGAAATAAAACCATATTATTATTTATTTAATTTTACACATTAATGAAATTAATAATGAATATATTCGTATTATATTTTTATTTTTGAAAATATTTTAAAGAAATATATAGCCTATAAAAGGTAACATGTGTTGGATATCGGACATGTTATGAAATGTGTGGTTTGAAATCCTTGTGGTCATCTCTAATAAGGACCAACCATAACACCTCTGATATATCTAATGATTTTTTAGTACTATAATATTTTATTGGTCACTTTAATACTGTGATTTTGATATTAACTTATCCTTCTTGTAATTATTAAATAAATTATCTCTAAAAAACTTTAAAATATTGGCAAAAGGACAATGGAGGAATTTTCCTTTTTAAAAATATGAAAAACTTCACAATCTAAAAATAAAATATCATCTATTCAAAAATAAAAATGAAATATCCTTAAAATAACTTGAGAATATAATTAGGCTTAACGGTTAGAAAAATGCCTAAAATATAATTTTTTTAGTTAAATGTTTAAATTATTTTTTGGATCAAAACGATGCCTAATATTTTATTATGTACCTCAAATAAAGTTTTTTCGTCACGGTCGTAAAAAAATATCATTATCCAATCAGAACATGACATGTTATCTATTTCTGTATTTTTTTTTAAATTTAAAAAAAATCTTTAATTCTATTAAAAAATCAAGAATCTTTAATTTCTCTAAAAACCCCTAACCCTAAATTCATCCCTCACACCTCCAATTCAACCATCAGTAGCCACTATTGTCTTCGTCAGGCCACCACGACTGAAAATTTCATCTTCCCGTTGTCAAAAATCGAAGAATAAAATGTTGATTGCATCGTTGAACATCTAAAAATAAAGAAAAAAAATTCAATTGTGTAACAACCCGGGTTTTGGGTACCCGAATGTCGGGCTAACCCGAGGCATGGGCCTCGCGTTTAGGTCATGTTGTTGGGCCTAAAACCTTGGTGGGCTGGTTTTGGGCTTAAGTTGTGGGGTTTTTGAGAGGGGCTTTGTGGTAATTTCATAATTGAAGAAGATGATAAGAAGAGGGAGTTATGGGGCTGCAGATTTTTGTGGGTTGATGAGGTCATTTTGTCCCCAAAAGTTCTTCCCACCACTCCATCCTCTCTTCATTTGAGTTTGAAAGAAAAGACATCATCTTTGCTAGTTTTGAGTTGAAATCCCGGATTGGTGTAGAAGGGGGAGTTATTAAGCAATCAAGGATCTACAATCCAAGGTAAGTTTTGTGGGAAATGGTGGAGGTGGAGGTTGAGGTTTAGTGGGGGTTTTAGGCTGAGAACGTGAATGGTGTTTTTAATCCCATTTCTAGTTGTTGAATCGTCCTTTGAACTTCTTTTAACCTCTCATCAACGTTGTAACTTGTTTACGACACTTCATTGTAGTTAAGAGGTTGGAGATTGTTCAAAGGCTCAAGGGAATATGAAAGCTTGAAGTGAAAAGGTTGAGGGCTTTTCTCAGTTGTAAGTCGAGGTTAGTACACTTCTAACTTCTATGTGTTCATGTGCATCATCATTTTGGTATGTGTTGCTTGATATATGGTGTTTTGATACTTTAGAGCTTGAATGATCATCAATGGTGAATCTTGTAATGGTTGATGTTTAAGGGTAAAAATGGCTAGAAACTCACTTAATGACTTCAAATAACGTGTAGGGACGTTTTGGGACTTAACCATGGAGGTTGAGGGAGGGTTTGATACAATCTGAGCTCCATGTTTCGAAATCGGGGCTCGCGTACTGGTACGGGGTGGCTGCGTACCGATACTCATTCATATTTCAGGGGTCGAATTGTGAGAGGCATACCAGTACGCCTCTCCTCGTATCGATACCCCTCGTTAGAGCAGAATTCCAGTGAGGCTTTGGTGTACCGGTACACTCGGGGCGTATCGGTGCCCACTGTTGTATTGCTTAGAAAGGCTTTGCGTACCGGTACGCTAGAGTAGGCGTATCGGTACGGGGCGATCCCAGTACCGCTATAAGGTACCGGTACGGAACGTAGCGTATCGGCACGGGGCAAGGGCCAATTTCTTCAAAGCTAAATGGCGTATCGATACTCAGAATGGAGTATCGATACCTAGACGGGAGTACCGATACTCACCTTAGAGTATCGATACTCGCTGGGCAATCTGCCCAAGTTTTTACGTTTTGAGTTCGGGGGTTTCATAAATTGTGATAATGGTTCTAATGGGTCCCTTATGATATAAAATGACTGGTAAAATCGAGAATGTATGTTCATCTTTGCTTATATGGATTAAATGGTTAGTTGAGTATTGAAATGAAAGTAAATTGCTTGGTAAACGAGTTTTAGGGATCCTTGGTGGATCATTTGTGGTCGTGTCAGGTAAGGGCACTTGTTTGGTTATGAGTCATTGTTTGATGGGATCCGAATACTCAGTGAGTGAGTGTTGCAACACATGAAGACCATCCGATGTGAGATTCCAGGTGATGAATGAAGGCCATCCGATGTGAGATTCCGGGTGATGATATTTGCTCGATGCGAGATTCTGAGCCCCTCTCGATGTGAGATTCCAAGCGAAGACTCGATGTGAGATTTCGAGTATATCGCTCGATGCGAGATTCCGAGCAACTCGATGTGAGATTCTGAGCATGGGTGGGTCTCCAGTGTCGGGTGACATTAGGCATCACTCCTGGTTTGTTTACTTTTATGTTGTTATTGAGATGCTATTTGTTATAGCATGTGTTTAGGCGGTTATGGTAGCGCCAATGCTTTATCCTATCTTGACATCACATTCATAACATGCTCTTAAATATGATTCACCTGAAGCATGGTCGAGTGGTCGTGTATCCACTGAGCTTTGTTAGCTCAGCGTTCGGAATCGTTGTTTCCGTTCGCAAGTTGATAGATAGTTCGAGTGTAGCGGAGGACCATCGAAGCAAGGATCCAGCATGGGCCTCTAGGTAGAGTACAAATACTTAGGTGTAGTGGGCTATGTATTCGTAGGACCCTATGTATTTGTAACTCTATTTGATTTAACTTGTATGGGTCAAATGTTTTATTACTGTAATTGGAGCTCCATTAACTATTTTGAATGCTTTAAGTAAAGATGGATTTAAATGCTTGAGATGTCGCGTTCGGATTCATAAAGCTTAATTTCTTTACTTACTTTTAAAAGCGAAAAATTTTATGGGAATGGTTCGGGCTTGTGGCCCAATTGCAGTATCCCGGTAGAGGGTGTTACAAATTGGGTTCAAACCAACGGCTAAATAGTAGAGCATGCTGAATGGTGAGGTACGCAGCGCTTGGGCGGTGAACGATGAACCACCAACGTTTGAGTGATGCCGGAATGTAAGTGAGATTCGATTTGAGGGCTTGATTGAAATAAATTAAAATTTTAAAATTTTTAAAAAATAGAAATAAAAAAAATAGGTCACGTCTCATATTCTAATTGGATTGCCATTTTTTAACGATCATTGACAAAAAATATTATTTGAGTAACATAACAAAATACTAAACACCTATTTATCTCAAAAAATAATTTAAACATTTAACTGGAGAAAAAATGTAATTTAAATATTTATTTTACGATTAAACCATATATTTAAAGTGAAAACATATAAATATGAAACATTGAAATTGGGTGGCACTGGCAGGCAAGTTGTTAACGTCAGTCACGTTTTTTCCACAATGTATGCGTTTCTTTCAATAATTTAATCTTTTATTTGGTTGACCGTACAGGCCCTCGAGTCCATGGGCCCCACAGCAAGTTGTGTGGACGTGAATAACCTAATCTCTCTCTACCATGGGACATTAGAATTATTTATTTATTTACTTTTTATATATTTTGGAATTGTTTTTCTCCAGCTGTTATGTCATTTTCTAGTTCTTAATGTATAGTACTACTATATAGGCTTATATGAAAAATAGATGTATAAAGTATATTTCTTTTAAATTTTAGGTGCTTGAATATTTTTTATAAAAATATATGTTTAAAGTTTTAATCGTTATAATTTTAGGTGTTTAAAGTTTATAATGTTACAAGTTTAGGCGTCTGACTATTAAAAGGTGTTAAAAAATTTCTTAACCAATCGATTTCACTTTCGACGTTCAACGTTCGGTTGGCACAGCGTTCGCCGTTTTCAGCGACGCCGTATTGGGAGAAATGACCGCCTAGATTCGGCGACCAACAAATATGCTCAGGGGCGACGATCGGCGGCGAAAGCGGCGGTGATTTGAGGGTTTGGGTTTGAGTATTTTTAGGGATTTAGAGACTGTTTTGTAAAAATTGCAAAATTTTTGGATTTTATGAAAAATTGAAAATTTTAGATTTTTTTATTAATTTTTTTAAACAAAACAGTGCCACATGTTTTTTATAATTATCACGTCAAAAGTTTTATAATCATTTTTTAAGTAGTTTAGTAAACATTTTGTATACTTTAACCTTAATAAATATATTTAAGAAAACAGCAAAAATAATAAAAGAGAAATCAGTTGAATATGACCGTTGAATTCAACTTGACACGCCACGTCACCAACAGGACAGTATTTCTCCTCGTAGACCGTGGCTCATCTGCATTCGGAGAAAACACAGCACGAACGAACACACAATCTAAAAATAAAAGAACATGAAATGGCAGATACATGTACTCTCCTGTGGTAGGCCTTAATTGGTTACAGTGCACTAAGTTTGAATCTTGACCGTCGGATTTCTGACACAACCTCCAATCGACATACATCAAGGATTCTAGCTAGGCTAGTAAAAATACTAAAAGCCCCATTCTCTCCTTACAACCCCAATTCACCACTTGTTTTATGTCTCTGCTTCCAAACCCGGTGGTTGTTTTGGTTTTTGGTGGGTGTCTGGGTCCTTTTGAAGGTTAAAGTTCAGAGCTTTGTTTTGGTTTTCAAATATTGAAGCTTTCACTCAAAAATGGCCATTTTCTTGCTGCTTTTGCTTGTCTCGGCTGCTTCCGGTGGTGAAAGTAAGTCTCTTTGAAGCTGTTGTTTATTTTACTTACCCTTGAGCTTTCGCTGTATTTGTTTCCATATATTTGTATGTGACCATGTTTGTCTGTGCGGGTACTGCTCTTCTCTGTTTTCTTTCTAGTTGCTGTTTCAGTTTTCATGTTTGGTTTTTTTGCGGTCCATTAATATGGTTGTGTTCTCAGTTATGTGCTTTGGTATTATTATGATGGATGGTGCAATGTCATGTCTGGTGTCTTGTTGAATGGTTCCTTTACTGGCTTGGAGAACTGTAATGGAAAAGAAATTAGGGTAAAGTACACAAATGGTCACTAAGCTATTCATCAAACTTTCAAATGTTACATAATGGGCAAAAATTTTTAGTTTTTGTTACAAAATTGTCACTTGAGCCGTTAGCTGTCGTTAATTAGGCGGCGTAATAGTTACATATATTTGAATAATATAACATTTAATCCTCCCTATTAATACATTTAATTAATTTATTTCTAATTTAACCCTCATTATTGATGTCTAAATTGATTGAATGTGTAAATATTGAGTATTAAATATGATATTATACAAATTTTAATAACTGTCATGTCTCCTAGTTAATGGCCCGGTGACAATTTTGCAACAAAAACTGAAGTTTAATGACCATTATGTAATTTTTGAAAGTTTGATGGCCATTTTGTACTTATTGGGATAGTTTAGTGACCATTTGTGTACTTTACCCAAAAAATTATCATATATGTCATATGAAAGCTTTGCAGTTTAAACTGATGTTTGGTTTTGAATGTTTGCTTGTCTGGTGTGATATGTTACCCTCCTTTGAGCTATTTTTATTTAATATTCAAAATTTTGCTTCAAATTCAACATTTTTGCTTCTGTTTATAAAGAGGAAAGAAAGGGCCGACCCGAAAATGACTCGGCAACCTTCAAGTCAAAACTTACTGCTGAAGGAAAATATGGGATTGTCTGAGAGATTATATTGGTCCAATGTCGATTTGAAGTTTAGAATTTATCTTGAACTTAACGTGGAAGCCTTTAACATACTGCTGTAAATTTAGATGAAAGTTAATCACTATGAAATTTAGCATCTATGTATGAATATAATCAATCATGTTAATGATATTATGAACTTTATTTCTTTCGTCAATGTTCTAAAATTGCTATGATATTGACATTGTTATTCAGTTATCGAGATGGAAGATCTTTCATTTTTTGTGGATAACTTGTCTTAATGTCGGTCTATGGATTTTCCTGTGCAGAAGCCTTTATCGGTGTGAACATTGGTACGGACCTTTTTGACATGCCCGGTCCTACTCAAGTGGTGTCCCTTCTCAAATCGCAGAATGTCCGACATGTGAGGCTTTATGATGCTGATCGAGCTATGCTTCTCGCACTTGCCAACACAGGCATCGAAGTGGTTTGTCTCTGTCCCCAACGAGCTGCTCCTGGGTATTGGTCAATCGAATGCCACTGCAGCCAACTGGATGGCTCTCAGTGTTATAGCCCATGTCCCTGCCACCAACATCACAGCAATAGCTGTTGGATCTGAAGTTCTAACTACACTCCCAAATGCCTCTCCGGTTCTAGTTTCTGCCTTGAAGTTCATCCACTCTGCCCTTGCTTCTAATCTCGACAGTCAAATCAAAGTCTCTATTCATTCGTCTTCGATTATCCTGGACTCTTTTCCACCTTCTCAAGCCTTTTTTAACCGATCATTTGATCCTATCATGGTTCCATTGCTAAAGTTTTTGCAGTCTACCGGGTCGTATCTTATGCTCAATGTATATCCATATTATGATTACATGCAATCGGATGGCGTGATCCCGTTAGATTATGCACTTTTCCGTTCTCTCCCTCCAAACAAAGAAGCTGTGGATGCTAACACACTTCTGCATTACACTAACGTCTTTGATGCTATTGTTGATGCAGCATATTTTTCGATGTCTTATTTAAACATCACCAACGTTCCGATTGTAGTAACCAAGTCCGGTTGGCCTTCTAAGGGTGATTCGTCTGAGCCAGATGTTACAGTTGAAAATGCTAATACATACAACAGTAACTTGATCAAACATGTAATTAACAACACTGGAACACCTAAACACCCTGGGATCGCGGTTAGTACTTACATTTATGAACTTTACAATGAGGATTCGAGACCTGGGCCCGCCTCATAACAGAACTGGGGGCTATTTGATGCCAATGGCGTACCGGTTTATATTTTACACTTGACTGGTGCTGGTACTGTTTTTGCAAATGACACTACAAACCAAACTTTTTGTGTCGCAAAGGGGGGTGCTGAACTGAAGATGTTGCAAGCAGCTCTTGATTGGGCTTGTGGACCAGGGAAAGTTGATTGCTCACCTTTGTTGCAGGGGCAACCGTGTTATGAGCCCGATAATGTGGTTTCCCATTCAACTTATGCTTTCAATGCATATTTCCAGCAGATGGGGAAGTCTGTCGGAACTTGTGACTTCAAGGGGGTGGCTACCATCACTACAACTGATCCAAGTATGTTACTATAGTATTTGTTCTTGTTGAATAAGTCTACCGGATCCTATTCACTTACTAATGTTGTATTGGTGCAGGTCACGGTTCATGCGTATTTCCCGGAAGGTATACATCAATTCTCCTAATCAGTTCTTCAACCCAGATTATGAATTCATAGATGATGGCTTTGATGAAATCTGATGACAATATGACTTTGATTATGTCTGTAGTTTCAGGAAAAACGGCACTGTAACTAACGACACATCACTGGCTCCTTCAACGAATGACACAAGTTCAGGCTGCCCACCGCAATATTTTTATGGGAATGATTCACTTACAACCTCTGTGATTGTAGGCGCTTGTGTCTTCCTTATGACCGCTGTTTTCTTGTAGTACTTGATTGTAATTTTTTGTTAGGTTTTAGAAGCATTCAAAAGTTTGGAGAAGTTTAAGGATTCCGTCTCTGTGGAATACTTGCAGCAAACCCGATTTTGTTTCTCCTATCGGAGTTGAGCTGAAGGGTGGCAAATTTAACTGAACATATTGATAGCAAGTAGTTGTTCAGACCGAGTTAGTTCATTGTCATTGGATTATTGTACAAAAAACCAAGAGATTGTTTCAAGGTAATTGATTTGAAAGTGTTCATTGATGTTATTTCATTGTAATTAGCTAAATGCATATATTCTCATTTTTGGGTTGGTGGCAACTCGAATATTGGATAGATTTAGTCAAAACCATCGTATTTATAATGACAAGCACTACAAATCCACCCGAACGAACTGGTCGAAATTATTTGCATGTTGCTATGTTGACTACAACATGGTTTATTACAGAAATCACATTTGGGAAGCTGAATCCAACAATCTGAGCAAAGAGTATCAGCACAAACAGTCTCTTCCATGTCTTCATTTTCGACACACTTCCCGCATTCTTCGCACCTCGGAACGCAAAACACGCACATCCGACAACCGGTCATCGAATCGTCTCTCTTCCTTTTGCAATCCTCTCTAGGACAATCGAAAACAACCTGTACTTCATTGCACTTGAGACATACTTCCACATCAATAACCCTGTCATGTTCTTCCCATCTGTATGCTTGAAATCTTCTGTCATTATGATATAGCAAAGGCTGTCTCTTTGGCTGAATCCGCTGAAGTTTTGGGTTTGTTTGAAGGTAATATCGAATCCTTTCGAGATGCTCTTTCTTCATGTTGGCGATGCCGTTTAGCCGAAGGCTTTTTAGGCCACCGGATAGCTTCTGCACTGCTGTTATTACTCCATTAGGGGTCAAACCAGTGCAACCTGGTGTATGCAGCTGAAGCAACACGGAAAAACAACAAAACATATTTTAATCATCATTTAGAGCTGAGTTTGGTCTTTTTGATCCACACATATATAAGATAAAAGGGAAACTAATCCCAGCCATTGAAATCCTATCCATTCAATGGATCAAATTCCATACCTTACTGATAAGAGGGTTTTGGTCGATGACCCTTTGAAGACCATCATCTGTAATTTTGGCACAGCACATGAGAGCCAATGTTCTTAGCCTACCATTTGCCTTGGAAGAAATTTTCATCAGAATCTCATCCGACAACCGAAAGTTCAACGGCTTTTCGACGATTATATTTAGCCATGGCAGTACATCTTCTTCCACTGCATCTCGCAGTGACCTGCAAACTCCACTCATGGAAAGAAGTTCAAATAATGGAAGGTAGGCCAAGACAATAAACAAAGCATCATGGGGTAATCCTGAAGAAATGGATTCCTCATGTGAAAGGGGTGCAAGTTCCATGGTTTCTGCAATCTCCATATTAGCTTGGTGAAAGATCTGTTTAGATTTATATAGGAACTGTTATCCTTAACAAAGAAGTAATTAAAATGAAGATGTTGACAGGAAGGTCGGCACGAGTTTGTCAACATGTGTTATCCATTTATCTTTCTTGCCCTCTAAGGAATTGCTTGCTCCATAGTTTTCTAGTTGAGTGGCTTTAAATTGAACCAGAGATTTTTAGTTTTAAGAAAACACCTTAGCATTGGCTAAGTTTGCCGTTTTAAATTACACCATTATGATACATTTGAATAATTTACACCTAGAAATTTACAAGATTCAAAGCCAATTTACTTGCATGTACTTGATTGAAACGAGTATCTGATGAGCAGTTATAGGTTGTAAAGGAATTCAGCACTGCTCTCTCCATATCCTTAGCTAATCCTCGCTTCACGAGGGAGACGATGTAACTCATGACGACTGAATCACACGGCAGTGTTAGAGGCCCGTCACTTGGTAGTCCGAACTCCTCTTCTGACATCTTGAAGAGTTCACGAAAAATGCAGTTGCCGAGAAGCGCTATGGGGATCACGAAACGTATCTTATCCGTTGTGTATATAACAAAGCAGCCTTTATCAACTACTGGTAACTTATTATAATGATATGCAACAGCTATATTTTTATTAGTCCTAGCTGAAGCAATTCTTTTCCTTACTATGGCTGCTATCTTCTGCCACTTTCTTGTGATTCTGGGAAGCTTCATTGAAGTAATCACGCTTGCTTCCATTCGTGTTGCGGATGAAAATCTTAAGATAAATAAAACAAAATCGGAGTCGATTCGTATGTAGCTTCTGGAACTAATGAGGGGAAGGACTTTAGTCTGCAATTTATAGAGGAGGAACAATAACACCTTGTTATGTTGGCCTTGTGATGGTAATTTCAAAGCTGAAGCATAGTAATTTCTAGTATTGGTATCTATGTTTACAACTTTTCTAGAGATTCTTTCGATGTTAGTTAACTTCAATTAGGGAATTCCAAGAGTAGAATTTGCAAGATAATGAAAATTTCCTTCATTGATGCTGTAAATTGACAAGAAACTTTCAGATGACAACAAGAAGTTGTAATTGTAAGACTGTAACTAGTTAGTTATTAGTTACATTAAGATACCGAACAACGAAACGACACGTGGATCCAACAGAAAAAGAGAAAAAATGCAGTGAAAGGTTATCTGCTTCTACCTATTAGATAATTATTTATATACATAGCTAATGGAAGTTAGGCCAAAACAGTAAACAAATCAATGGCTTGGGGATGCCTTTTTCAGACTAATGGCTATAATCACACTATGGTAGTTCCAATAATTTACATTTTTTTCTACTGTAAGTTGTTCATTATCCATAAACAAGGGAGTAGTGACTACAAGAAATGGAACTAAGCAGAGCTTTCTCTTGGTGCCTATCCGACCCTTGTTGAATAATGAAGACTATGTATTCGAACAAGGCTGAATCGCACGGAAACACTATAGGAACATGACTTGATAGACCAAACTCTTCCTCAGAAAGCTTTAAGAGTTTAACTAATATGTTGTGGCTGAGACATGACAAGGGCACGAGATGGCGCTTCTGATCTGTGGTGTATAGGGTTTGGTCTTTCAAATATATATAAAAGCAAACCCGGAAAATTTTAATATACTCGTATAAGAGAAATACTTGTATCCAACACTCTTATTTTCCATAAAGTATAGTCATAATTTGTTAATACATTATGATACATTTGAATAATGTACACCAGAAACATTTACAAGATTCATAGCCAATTTACTTTGAATAATCCACAAACAAGTGATTGTTGATCTTCATGTACTTGATTGAAACAAGTATCTGAACAGCTATAGGTTGTAATGGAATCGAGCACTGCTTTCTCCGTATCCTCAGCTAATCCTCGTTTTAAAAGGGAGAGAACGTAATGCAAGATTACCGAATCGCATGTCAATGTTATAGGCCCGTCACTCGGTAGTCCAAACTCCTCTTCAGACATCTTGAGGAGTTCACGAAAAATGCAGTTGCTGAGAAATTCCAAGGGGATCACAAAACATCTTTTATCCGTCGTGTGGATAACAAAGCAGCCTTTATTCACTACTGATGATTTATTAGAATGATTTGCAGCAGCTATACTTTTCCTTCCAAAGACTGCTATCTTCTGCCACTTTCTTATCACTCTGATAAGCTTCTTTGAGCTCATCATGCTTGCTTCCATACGTTTTGCGGACGAAAATCTTAAGAGAGATGAAATAAAATCGGAGTTGATTCGTATATAATTGCTAGTACTAATGAGGGGAGGGACTTCAGTCTGCAATTTATACAGGAAGAACAATAACACTCCTTCGTATGCTGGTCTTGTGATGGTAATCTCAAAGCTAAAGCATTGTAATTTTTAGTATTGGAATCGATATATGCAACTTTGCTAGAGATTCTTTCGATGTTAGTTAACTCCGATTAGGGAATTCCAAGAGTGAAGTTTGGAAGATAATGAAAATTTTTCATGTCCCTTGATGCTGTAAACTGACAAGAAACAAAACAGAATCAAACGGAGTAAACTTCGTCTTGTGTCATGGATCCAAAGCCTGCGGATAAAACAATGTAAACAAGAAACTTGCAGATGACTGCAACATGAAGTTGTTAATGTAAGATTGTTATTAGTTAGTTTTAGTTACAGTAAGATACCGAACAACGAAAGGACATGTGGAACCAACAGAAAAAGAAAAGAAAAACAAATGCATTGAAAGGTTTATGCTTCTACATATTGGATATTGTTTATATACATAGATAATGGAAGGTAGGCCTAAACGATAAATAAATCCTCTTGGGGTGACCCTGCAGAAATGAATTCCTTATGTGAAAAGGGGTGCAAGTTCTATGCTCTCGGCAATATCCATGTTATTTTAGTGAAAATGGTGAAAGAACTGTTATCGTTTTCACCAAAACGATATTGTTTAAAGGATTGCCGACCGCTATTCAAATCCTTGATCCTTAGCTAATCGTATTCATGACAGCTGAATCACATGAAAAAGTAATAATCCCATCACTCGGCGGTCCAAACTCCTCTTCAGACATCTTGAAAAGTTCGCTAAAAATGCAGATGCCAAGAAACGCCAAGGGGATCACAGAACGTCTCTTATCCGTTGTGTAGATAGCAAAGCAGCCTTTATCAACCACTGATGATTTATTAGAATATTTGCAGCAGCTATGTTTTTATTAGTTAGTCCTTGCAGAAGCAATTCTTTTCCTTCCAATTTGGGTGCTATCTTCTGCCACTTTCTCGTCATTCCGATAAGCTTCTTCGAGGTAATCTTGCTTGCCTCCATTCGTGCCGCGGATGAAAGTCTTAGGAGAAATAAAACTAAAACAGAGTTGATCCGTATGTAGCTGCTAGTATTAATGAGGGGAAGGACTTCAGTCTGCAATTTGTACAGGAGGACCAATAACTCCTTCGCTATGCTGGCCTTGTGATGGTGATTTCAAAGCTGAAGCACCGTAATTTCTAGTATTGGAATCCATGTCTACAACTTTGCTAGATATTTTCGCCATGTTAGTTAACATCAATTAGGGAATTCCAAGAGCGAAATTTGGTAAATAATAGACTTAAGACTGTTATTTGTTAGTTATTAGTTACATTAAGATACCGAACAACGAAAGGCAAAACGGATACCGATGGAACCTATCATTCATTTATACTTAGCAAATACAACACGAATGTTGAAGAATCAACAATAGACATGTTTATCAGTTCTGCACTCTGTAGCTGTACATGTAACTTCAAAATGGAGATTTGTAAATTTGTTACCAACACAAGAAATGTGTAGAACACACAAATCTGTTGAAATCATCGATGGTTTAAGGGCTCGACAGCGGTCTTAAAGAGAAGGATGTAAACCTTGTCGATTGAAAAATACAAGAAACCTCCTAGCGAATGTGTCACGTATGAGCCGAAACTAGTTCCCACGATGCAGTGCCAAGCAGGACCGTATGTTGAGTCGAATTCCTGGAAAAGCCATTGATCATTGTCATGGTCTATTTAATATCATAGTAAAAGTAAAAAAAAATCCATAACATTAAACTCCAAAAGATTTTATGCTAGAGCAAACTTTTAACTAGAACACTGAATCATAAACTGGTAAGAATAAAAAATCACACAAACTCAACTTTATGTTACACTAGTTTGAACACCCTCACACTATCCGTCTTCTACATCTAACAAAATTCAGTACTCTCTGTCCCGTTTTTAGTTTTGGTTAATATTTTCTGCACAAGAACATACATAAACTAGAATTTCCAATTGGTAGCTAACAAGCTAGAACCAAAACTATGTACAAGCAGATTCACTATAATCTCCACTGAAAAGGACCGGAAGACGGAACTAAATACCCTATCTCTTCGAGACACAAGTAGTTACCGTCGAGTCAAATGCGAGGCTACTCTCAAGGCAAGCGTATCATAATATTTGCAAACATTGCATAAACAGTAGGTGATCAAATTCTATGAATGACATAAAGCTTGACAATAAAGAATCAAAGCTAATATAATCTGCATCTTCTTGCAGTTGGAATAAATGCTTAAGCAATGGGGTTTAAAGCAACATAAAACAATGGAATTCATATGAACATTTACAAGCAGGATAACAAATTCAATCTGGTACAAAAAGAAAAGGAGTAAACCAAAAAGGGATAAATCATAAATGTCTTCACTTAAACTGGAACTAAAAAAGGCAAAATTTGGCTTGGATAAGTAGAAATAGAAAACTTCTCAGCCAGTTCTCATCAGGATCATTAATATCTGTAACTACTAATAACCAAAGTAGCCTTATAAATCCAACCATAACATTCAACCTTACCCAATATTCTTTACCAAAACACCATGCTAAAAATTAATTACACCCAAAAGGAACTAATTTTATACAACATACTAAAGTTAAAACAATGGAACGAGAAATCTGAACAAACCCAAAACAAGAATCTAACGAAGGATCACTGTAACATGAAAATGGGCAACAAAGTTTGATTTTTTAACCTTCTTAAGGGCAAGAGCTAGGCGTTTACTATCAATCTTTCCAGGCATATAGTCAAGCTGGTCTCGGGCACATTTAAAAGCCTTGTTTTGAAGAGCTAAAGGCATGTCAGAAGCTCGGACTTTAACATTAAGGCGTTCAGATTGCTCTTGTTGTTCTATAGCTTTCTTCTTTTGAATCAAACTGCTCAAGAACTTGCTTCTCCTCTCTAACTCCAACTCCGCCCCATCCATTTTCCTCTTCTTCTTCCTTTTTATCTTTCTTCAATTTCCCGACAATATAAGAAATACCCAGAAAAAGTAAAGAGCAACGAAGCTAAACAGCAAACCAAAAGCAAAAAAGTTTCTTGATTTGCCAATTGGCACTGCTATGCGTGCCGCTCGTTTGATAAAAAGCCTTAAAGGTGAAAAAGGAGAGGTAAATGCATGGAAAGAACAAAGCTATAAACGTTTTAAAAAATAGGTGAAGAAAAATAATAATATTGTTTGGAAAGTGGGAAATGAAGTAATGAGAAACGATGCCCTACTTCTGCTCATGCATTTTCCATCATTGTACTTTGCTAAGATTTGCTTGATCCGTGAAGATTAATACAAAACGTGGGTTTTTTTTTGGCATTTCTTGAGTTATTATTAGAATTGAAAAAACAAAAGCAAGATGCCGAATCAATGGCACTTCTTAAGGTCGAAGGGGACCCCCTGAATTCATTTAGTTGGGGGCAGACAAGCGGCAATCACGGTGTCAAAAGAAGAGTCTGATCTGATGGATTGTCCTCCCCAAACCGGCACTCGAGACTCGACACTAGCTAAAGTTAGCTTCTTCTTCTTTCCCAATAAATAGAGCACCGACGGTTCTTTTTGCTGCTCGTGTCGTTGCCCTGCCTCTATGCTGTTGTGTAGAGAGAGTTTCAGTGCTCAAATGACTTGACATGACCATCCACTTGCTTTTACTGTATTAGCCATCGATCAATCCAAGTTCATGGAGGAAAGGCAACACAACACATTAGCAGATTGGTCGCTCTATTAGTCTGGAAAGTCTAACGCACAGCATGGTACATCAACAACTTAAAATGTTATAAAATACGAAACTTAAAATATTATTTATTAATTTAAAATATTATATTTTTTGTTAATATTTTAGACGGTAATCTCACAATAAGTATCGATAATTAAAGACAAATTTCAATATTTAACATTAATAAAAAATGTTATCAGAAGTGACAAATATCGATATTTCGGAGCTAGGGGTAGATGCACCATGGTGATGACCCACCATTAAAAAAATAAGATAAACCACTTTGATAATTAATAAAATTGTAGAATGCCACTGAAATAATTTTTTTTTCATTATAGTCACTAAACTTTTAATTTAAATTTATTAAGGTCACTGTTATAGTGCTGTTAACACTGTTAAGAAATGTTGACATGGCATGTTAAAGTCTTCTTCCCAAAATTTCAATTAACGAAATGGTTGTTCACCAATCCCAACGGTTGAAAATATTTGTTTTGTCAGACTTTTAACATAGTTTAGTTTCAAGTTGATCTGATGATTAACATTGGTGAATCAAAACTAAAAATCTCAATTTAAATTAAAAATTAACTTTTTAATATGTCATTGTTAACCGTCATAACAGCTTCAAATCAAATTGTATTAACCTTTTGGCCAAACAAATGATTCCCATTGTTGGAAGTGATCAGCGATGTCTCCGATCATTAGAATTTTGGCCTTGGTGGCGGTTATAAACTTAAAAAATTAGGGGGAAGAAGACTTTAACGTGCTACATCAACATTTTTTAACAACAATGGCTGTAATGAAATTGAATTAAAAATTTACAACAAAAAATTTATCGATTTCAATGACCAACGTGAAAGCACCCTAAAAGTTCAATAGCTACATGTGTAGTTTATCCTAGAAATATTAAGTATTTTTTGTTAAATTGAAAAATCAATCCTTATTTATTTTTGCTTTGAGCTCCTAAGCTATTTCTGGTCAAAACAAATATTCAATCTATCATTCTATAACTATTTTAAGTATATTTTTTAGTCCCATTAAAAATCTTGATTAAATCCACTGACACTTATGTTAAATAATTTATCTAAAATTTTGTTTTAAAATTTTAAAAATAATTACAAGTTAATTTAAATAAAATTTAAAACTAGTAAAATATTTATTAGTTCTCAAATAAACATGTTTACCTCCAAAAATATTTTTCTAATCTTGTAATCATCTTCATTTGAAAAACTCTTTAGTTCAAACCATTTTAAAACCTAAATTCTTCTCCGATATTTTGTTTATGGGTAGATTGTAATCGATTTGAGTATTTGAAACCTAAAACGATTTTGATTTCGTACCTTTCTGACAAATCTAAAACTCTAAATCGGGTTTGAATATAAAACATATTCTTGCTTGCACAACAATTGTCACTATCAATACATAATTTCTTATGTTTTTCTGCTTCCTAAAATACAATTACATTACAACGGTGTAAGATAGTTCTAATTTCTCAAACATATTTACACGAATCGGTTCTTCAATGTCAATATGTTTCTAACTATAAACCACATTTGTTTGCACAACAATTATCACTTATTAATACATTATTACAAAGGTGTAAATTGATTCTAAATTATTACACTGATCGATGAACTGCCAAATTTAAATTTTTAGATCCATCCATGTTCGGAGCCAAATTTCGATACTTGTCACAAATCTAAAATGTTACCTAAAAGTGTAACATTTTAAGTTCTCTATTTTGTAATATTTCAGTTATGTCGCACCGTAACCGTATCGTAACCCTGTTGCACCTAGAATCACCCATTAGTGGACGAGCAAGTTTGTCTGCAACCGCAGTTGCATCCTTCTGCAGCTGATGACATGATAGAAGTAGAAGTAGAACGATCTCCCTTAAACGTAGATGGGCAATAGCAGGAGTTTAAAACCAGTGAAAATTCTGTTTCGATCGAATTAACCAATAAAACTGAATTAGTTCGATTAACTGGCTGATCATTGATGTTGGTTCATTAGTAACCGATAATCAGATTCAAATATAATTAATTAACTAAATTAAGCATTTAAATCTTTATGTCTACACCATGACTGGTGCTTTGAACTAACACGAATTCATTTAATTAATTGAGTACTTATTAATACCTTGAATAGAAAACAAGATTCCAGTCCGATTTAACAATGCTAAGTATATAACATTTTTCTTACTGTAATTTCAATGTTTTTAAGTATCAAATGGGCTTACATTTACTTTAACAAATGACCAAATGGGATTTTTTTGACTTTATAAATAAAGTAATTTTTTAAAACAATTTCTACTTAGAGGAAAGAGAAGGAGAATTTTGTTCTTACCGAGTATTGAACCCACAACTTAAAAAAATGAAAAGATACAAATTGAGAATTTTAACCACTTGTTCTAAACTTTATAATATTTTAATAGATTGAATATCGATAATTATTATAAAAGGCAACACAACCTTCTATTAACCTCATATTTTTATACATCATATCTCATGATATATGCACTACCAACACTAACAAATCTTTCAAAGCAAAACAGTACTGGTACAAATCCAATATAAATTACACTTGCATCACAATTAGCAATAATCAAGCTTATATTATAATTTTTATATAAATGGTGGGCACTGAGATAAATATAAATTACTACCAGTGCTACTTTAACAAGATGTTCACTTGACGTCTTCCTCATCGGCTCATGCCATCTTCCACCACCGGTGGCATCGGAGTCATTGCCACTTCACGACTCTGCTTTTCCATATTCCCATGCCAACCTACACAAATCGAATAACCGATTTGCGAGTTCGATCAATTTATACGATTACATCAAAATAAACTTTAAACATATATATTTGATGCATTAACAATATTTATGACAAATGACATTGGATTACCTATCGATAGATCGTAACCGCGGGTTCTAAGCTCGCGGTACTCTTGGCACAAGGCGCAGTATGGACGAGGCAATCCCCGCAGGGATGTTTCTTCAGCATGTACTGTTGCCACATCTTAGCTCGGTAGAAGCACGAGTAGCAACACGCATGCTATCAAGGTGTAAAGTGCTCCATTCACACCACATGCTGTTCATATGAAAAAAAACATTAAAGTTCTTCAGATTCCGACAGGATATTTGGTATCATGCGAGCTTAATTATGTTTTAAACCCATTGATTCAACTTACATGACGATCCTTTATCTACTATCTCTGCAATCTGACCAAAAGTTACGCAAGGGCACCAACATGTGATGCAGCCTGTAAGAGCAAGAACACATACGAATTAGTTCGGTCGCAGCGCGTTAATGCAAGCGCCTCCGTAGAAAAGATGAGTTGACTTACAGTTTCTCCAGTCAGAGAAGCAGTCGCAGAGCCCTGAAGACCAAGGGACTCGAGTTTTGGTCTTGAGACGGGTGTTGGTCTGATAACTGTCGGCGTAGTATTGGTTTGAGGAGCTGAACGGAACCCCAGTTGTGGCAGCTTCTTGGCCGAGCTTCGGTGGTGCTGACGGCGGATCTGAAAACTTTTCATACCCACTTGGGTTGAAGGACGCCATTGCTAAAGCTCTGTACAGTAGACTACGAAACAAAAGCTGTAGTAATTTGATATTTACTTGATTAATTGGTGCAAATTCAGGGAAATGAAATGGGATTTTTCTTGGAAACCAAACAAGAATTTGGATGAATATATACTGATGAATGATGAAAGGAGTAATGGCTAAGGCTAAGACAAGTCAACAAGGCATGGAAGTGGAACAGGTCAAGTCTTGTTATTCTTTACTTTTGTAATACCCCAAAATTTTGAGAATATATTCATTGAACAAGGCATGGAAGTGGAACAGAGTTGAGAAATCATTGAACACAACCCTACATTGAAAATATAATACAAGTTTCGCTCTTTCTCTCATCTTTGTTCTTGTTCATCTCTCTTGTTATTCTTTACTTTTGTAATACCCTAAAATTTTTTATGTTGACTAAGGGTCATTTAGTATTAAGATAAGGGCTTAAAAGCTTACTTAGTGACTAAAATGACAAAAATATAAAAGTTAGGATTTTCTCAATTATGGAATGTATAAAAGAAATTTCTGAGGTTTTAAGGTGTCATGTGATAGAGAACGAGTAAAATAGTATACTCGCAAAATTTATTTAAAATTCAAGGAAAATTGGAATGGGAATTTAAGGTTAAAGTTTAGTGACCAAAACGATAAGTTTTTAAAACTTGGTGGTACAAGTTGAAATATGAAAAGTTGAAGGACCAAAGTTGTAATTTCCCAAAAGTTAGGTATTTTATTTCATAAATAGATAGAGCCCCTATATGTGTGGATCGAATGAGGAATTACTAATTTAATCCGATATTTCGATAATTGGGAAATTGCAGTCAAAGTTTAAGTGGAATTCAGGTACCCGGATTGAACTGAAAATTTTTAAAATTTTACCATATGTTAGAGAAAGGTTATAAAAGTCATTTCCAAGTGTTGGAAATATTTTAGTTCGATTCAAGATGAATCCTGTGATTTATTTTGATTAAAGAATTTATTTAGTAATCGATAAAAAATTCTCGGTATTTATCGATAAATTGAATCAAGCTACAATTTCGGAGGTGATTCCATAGACTTTAGAAGAGTTATAATATATTATTTTATGGATATTTGAAGAATTTATCAGTAAATGTTTTATCTTGTACATGGATTAAACAGATCATGGAGAAAAATCTAATATAGATTACAAAGAATAAAAATGTAGTATAAGATATCGAATTTCGATTGAACTGCAAAGTTAAGCGTGCTCAAGGCATGGGATGGGTGACCTTTTTGGGAAGGTCTCATGTCAGTAATTGAGACTGATAAAAAGGAATCAGTTCGAGTTAATATTATTCGTATGGATATCAGATAAATGATTAGTAAGAGAAATTTATCCGATAAAGATTTCAGATAAACTATCAGTATATTGGACCGAGTCAAAATTTTAAGATTTTTATTTTTTTTACAAAACTATGGAATATTTTATTAGTCAACAATATTTATTTATGGAGATCAGAATTTTGAGAATTTTAGATTTTACTCGATAGTTTGGAAAATGAAAAATCGCAGTAAGTTATTATCAGGTAATCGGATCGAATTAAAATTTTAAAAGCAGTTCCATAAGCCATGGAAAATTCATAAAGTATTATTTTTCTGAATATTTTAATGTTTCTAGTTGGAATCTAACTAGACTTGGTTCCATTTTTACAAAATGGCAAAAATTTGTGATTTAAGTGACTAGTTTTGGTAATTTGGTCACAATGGCGATTTCAAAATATTTTGAAAGTACCATGGGTAATGTGGTAATTTCCTATGTGAAAGCATTACTCTAGTTTGGTTAGAGTTGAATGGGATTTGGTTGGAATTGAACTAGAATGACAATATGTAAATTATGATTTAGTTGGGGGTTAATTTTGGAATAAGCATTAAATTAAATAAAAAATTCAAGTTAATATATACATGTGGCATAAATCAAATAAAGATGAACAAATTGTTCATCTTTCTCCAATATATTTCGAAAACCATGGAAATGGAGAGAGAGAAAAATATACAAAAATTTTCCAAGGCAATTTTGAAGGCTTTAAAGCAAGATTCAAGTCAAATCTGAATCAAAAGAAGATTTGAGGTACTATGAAGGAGATGATCAAGTAGAATTTAGTGAGGCATGCTAATAAATGGCCCAGGTGAGTGCATTCTTACTTATTTATAATATATGTGAAATGAATGAATGCATTCTTATCTGTTATATATATATATATATGATATGAGAAAACTTGCAAAAAGTCAACCTTGATATTAATGAAAATATATGTTGACCAAAGTTATGTAAATGGCATATGTGATACATGGATATGGCATAATGATTTATCTAGGATAAATCAAATTTCATACTTTGGGTATGAAATGCTCATTATCGAATTATGGTTGATAATATTGATGAATTGGTTATTGAAGGTGAAAATAATACATTATTATGCCCATGTACTAGCGTGAGAATCTTTGGTATAATTGGATATCTAAAAAGAGTTAAAGCAGCTACGAACTAGCACTAGGGAGCTGAGATAAAGTAGGCACTACGGTGCTGAAGGTATTAATATAGGCACTACGGTGCTGAGATAAAATAGGCACTACGGTGCTAAAGGTATTAATGTAGGCACTACGGCGCTGAGATAAAGTAGGCACTACAGTGCTGAATGTATGAGGAGCAAAGAGCGTCATCGAGTACGTACTCACATCAGACGCTACGATGTTGTAGACACTACGGTGTTAGACTCGTATGCCATAGGTTCACATGAGAATCTTTGGTATAGTTTGATATCCATAGGGTCTTAACAGCTGAGTCAAAGCACTACAGTACAGGAAATACTCTATGGAGTCAGGAAAGACTCTACAGAGTCAGTTCAAACACTACGGTGTTAAAAGGCACAAAATGTGATAGGATGAGGAGCAAAGGGCGTCCTCGATTACGTACTCATATCAGTCTCTTCGGCGATGCAGACGCTAAAGCGTCGTAGACACTACGGTGTCATGATGACTCGCGTACTATGACATCACATGATTTTGTACTTCGGGCAATATTAAAAGATATGATATGCAGATGAATGCATAATGAAAGTATGATATGATATGCAAATGATTGCATAATGAAAGTATGATTATGATAAATGAAATGATATGCAAATGATTGCGTGATGAAAGTACGACTATGATAAAGGAAATGATATGCAAATTATTGCATGAGGAAAGTATAACCATGTTACATAATATAATATGCAATTGATTACGTGATGAAAGTACGACTACTTGATGATTATGAACCATAGATATCATGATTTTATGAAAGAATTGATAGATGATATGAAACATATTGTAAGCATGTTTATGTCAAAGAAACTATTATGCATGTGAATACCAGATGAACATAGAATAATGATGATATGAATCATATTGAAAACATGTTTATGTTGAAGAAATTTTTATACATGTGAATACCTAATGAACAATGATGATATGACTCTTAAGATAGTCATGATACATGATTAATTCTGCATTACAGATGGCTTGATTTTATACTTTGGCTATAATACTTGAAATGCAATTATGCAAGTAGTTAAGCTAAAAAGCCTAATGCACACAAGACTAGTAAGACAAATCAAATATTGTGATTTAGATATTATATTAGACAAATGAACTACACAAGTAAGGCAGTTCTATATATGATAAAATGTTATCAACTGCAATTGAAAATTATTTGCCATATTACAGAGCTGTGTTATTATAATTATTGTTTATATTATTATGATTATGTTTCACTAAGTTGTACTTAACTTGTGTTGTGTATCACACGTAGGTACTTCAAACGAGATAACAAAGGAGGAGCTACACATCATTGAATCAAGTTAATCTACACTATCAGTAAGTATCACCACATCCTAGTCTAGTGGGGGCATGAATTGAATTTAAGTAAGTAGCTATTTTGTATGAACTAGAAACATGACTAAGTTTTGAGAAATTAAGAATATTAGAAAAGATGCTTTAAACGGTTTTAAACTTAGTTGGTTGTTTATTGTGTAGTGATTATGAAAACTAAGAAATGGTCAACCACTAAACTACTTTGTTGAGAAAAAAATATTACAAGTCTGAAAATCAGGGTAAATCAGTTAGTAATATCTTTAATGTGTATTCGAATATAGTCAAGTGAACCTGAATCAAACGCCCGACGGAACTTATCGCCGCATGATTAATGGGTTCTTATAATAAAAGACACGTGTCTAATTATAATAATTTAGTTATTAAAATTTACACAGCCTGTGTATTAAAGTTTTTTCCAAATAATATATCCATATATGTATATATCAAAGTGTCAGACACCTTAAGACTCGTTTAAGGATCCTTACCCTGTTATTTATGAATAGAAATTATTTGCCCTTTTCGGTGTCACTATTTATACCTCCACACTAAAAAACTAGTTTTAGGGTTTAAGGTTAATGTTTAAAGTTGAGGCTTATGGATAGGATTTAAGGAATTATGAGTATGGTGTATTTTTTAGGGTTTAGGGTTTATGATTTATAATTTAGAACTTAGGGTTAGGGCTTAGAATTTAAATTTTTAGTGCTGGGTATAGAAGGAGGCACCGAAAAGGGACATATAATTTTTATTCGTTACTTATTAATTCATTGGCTATTAACAATAAATATACTACTACATCATTATCAACATATTTAATAATTAAATTGAAATTTATTAAAAAATAATTAAATTAAAAACAAAATATTAAAATAATATTTTTTTGAACAAATTCTACCTAAAGAAGGAGAGGGAAATTTGCTCTTAATGAGTTTCAAAAATATTAAAATAAAAATTTGAACCCTAAAATCGAATTATAAAATATTTAATCATATTAGAATCTGCTGAGAAACTCGAGTGACATAAGAATTTTGCTATACGGAGCCCTCAAGGCTATTATGTATAACAACTATCAAGATTCTGCTCATTAAACTTTATTTTACTTGTTTTTATTTGCTTAGCATAAATAAAATTTTATTAGTAAAGGAACTAAGTTTCCGAAAAAGAAGGACAAAACGTCCCTCAACAGATAACCACACTCGAATATTCATATGACTACAAACCATCAATTTAAACCTTAAACATTAGAAACCATAAACTATAAACTCTAGACTCTAAAATCTTACCCTAGAACAATAAACTCTAAATCTTAAAACTATAAACCCTAAATCTTAAATCATAGACCTTAAATCCTAAAGCCCTAAAAAGTAAACTCTTACCCTTTAGATAAGTATTAATTACATTAAAAACATTAAACCATAAAACCTAAACTCTAAAGTCTAAACTCTAAAACCCTAAACTCTAAAAACTAAACACTAATCCATAAAAATCTTAGATACTAAAGTATTAAACCTTAAATCCATAAACCCTAAACCTCTAAACATCTAAAACATTAAAACTCTAAAACCATAAAACCATAAAACATAAACTCTAAATTCTAAACTCTAAAACCCTAAACTCTAAAAACTAAACACTAATCCATAAAAATCTTAGATACTAAAATATTAAACCTTAAACCCATAAACCCTAAACCCCTAAAAATCTAAAACATTAAAACTCTAAAACCTGAGGCCTTGTTTGGTAAATAGCGGTTTGAACCAAAATTAGAGGTTCTAGCTAATATTCGAGGTTTGACCGATCAAATTCACTAATTTGGATGTTCGGTGAATAGCAGATTGTGATGAAATCTCTAATTTTGAAAAAAAAACTGCTAATAAGAGCTTTTTGAAATTAGCGATTTTGACATAAGAGTTATAAAGACTATTTTACCCTTAAGAATTATAAAAAATCTCCAAATAACCTAAATTTAACATTTTCTATTTTAATCTTTCATCCTCACGTATTTATATTGTGCATATTTGTAAAGTAATGCCTTTTGTTTTTTTCTTTTTATTCTCACACATTTATATTTATATTTAAATTTAATAATTAATTTAATTATATTAAAATTAATTATATAAATAATAAATTAATATGTAGATCCTTCAAAATTCAAATATGCTTAGAATTGTTTTATTAAAAAATTATTTTTCATAATCTAATTAATATTAATAGATACAAAATATTGATAACTAATAAACTATTCAAATAAGCATCGAATATAATCATGTCCTTGTATGCCATTTTGCTTGTTTAAATAATCAAACAACTATCAACTATCAGTTAATTTTACCAAACACTTTTATACAATCAGCTAATATAATCCTCTAGTCAAATCAGCTAATGCAATCAGTTATCAGCTAATGTAATCAGTTATCCGCTAGTTGTCAAACATGGGCTAAACCTTTTTTAAGTGAGTATTAATTACATTAAACATCCTAAATAAATGAAATACAACTTTTTTAAAATGTAATTAATTATATTATAGTATATTTCATTAAAAAATAAAATAATCATTAATGATAAGATTTAAAGAGTGTTATTTACATATTTGTTTAAAGTCAAACAGAGAAAAATTTTATGAAGTCAAACTGAACTCTAAAGATGGTAAAACTATTCCATCAAATATTGAATGCTACTATACTTTAAAGATTCGAACAGAAAATCTTAGTTAAACTAGAATAATTGGTATTTGGTACCAATTTTGATCCAAGGGCGTTTTTTCTCTCATGCAACTAGTAATTATAACTCATTAAAGTTAATGAACTAGTTGCAAGCAGCCGGTCCCCAGGACGTACGAGTGGGAACAACAAGGCTTTATATTCGACTCGAAAACAGACCGCCAATCAAGTCTGGAGGCTATTGATTTTGTATTCTCTCTTTATATCTTCAAATTTTAATATATATATTTTGGATTTATCAACTTTTTCCTATTAATTTCCAGCCTTGCAATATCCCATCCATGTCTATAAATAAAGGCTTCCTCAGTTTGCAAAAATATCCACATTCATCCTTTTAATACATTGCTCTCTCGTTTAACCTAATTCCTCAACCATGTCAAAGTCTGAAGATGAAGCTCATGGTCCGTCGGATTCTGCGATTGTTTATCCGACATGAAAACTTGTACGTCTATGCTTTTTTTTCTTTCATCAAAATCAGTTCTGTCATTTCAAATGTAAGTTTATGTATGTTTTCAACTTTCAGGTTGTACTGCATGCTGGTGTCCATGCATCACCTTTGGCCGGATAGCTGAGATTGCTGACAAAGGGTCGACTTGTAAGTAATCCATTTCCGAATTCGAAATGTTTTCGAATTGAGTTTGCAGATAGTTGAAGAGGAATCAATGTTGAAAATCACTGTTTTTGATGGTGCAGCATGAGGGGCAAGTGGGGCATTATACACATTAATAAGGTTCATAACGGGGTGTCCATGCTTGTATTCCTGCTTTTACCGATCCAAGCTCAGGAATCAGTATAATTTGGAGGGAAGCGGTTGTGGCGATTGCATGCGCCATTTCTGTTGCGAGATTTGTGCCTTGACTCAAGAGTATCGCGAGCTCAAGAACCGTGGATTCAACATGTCCATCGGTAACTACATATACCGATATATTAAATCCTTTCGTTTTCAGTATTTTTCATGTCTGTTTTAGGGTTTATATGTTAGGTTTGGGACCGTCTCTCATGATATAAACCCCTTTAATTAATCTTAGCTTAATTTTTTTGGGTGTGATGTCATTAATTTTGTGGAGTTTACGTGCAGGTTGGCAAGCAAATGTGGAGAAGAACCCAGGGCCGGCAATGGCTCCACCAGTTGAAAAAGGGATGAACAGATAGATAATGATGGGATTTCTACATCAATGCTATATGTTTATTCAGTGTCTTCTTCAATGTCATCAATACCATGCTTCTTTTGTAAACTTAATTTCGTTTGCTTTCCATTATAGAATGGTTGTACGCTCGCAGTCTGAATTTGAATTCGAATGTATGCATGTATGTATGTCCGTTTGGGAATTGTGATTGTGGTTAAAACAGGTTGATGTAAGTTGTTTCTATTGATAATTTTATTCCATCTCTGGTACGAATCTAACATTGTGAATGAAGTAAATTGAATTGGGATGGCATCTATAGTACTTGATCTGGAATAGTATATCAATAAATCGAATATTAGTTGTTACTCCTATAAAACAAACAATCAAAGTCGGCGAATCATCAGCCATAACCAAAAAGGATGAGTATACCAATATCCACTGTAAGATGAACCAGTCGACTCACTTCTAGCTCTAACTACAAGTTTTTTTATTTGTTCTGATTATTGGAAAAGGGACAGGGTCTGAATCTTAACAACAGGCAACGCAATTGTCGGTTAATTTCATGAAAGCCAAAGAAACAGCCATTAAAATTTGGACACACAAACACGTTTATGGATATTAAGTTTAACTAGAGAATGTGAAAGCTTTGGTTTTAGTTTCAGGGTTCAGTTTTTGTGTTGGTACTGATTGTCATGCCGAATCCCTGGTTTCTGTGTGAGAAAGGCGGCATGGTGTCGGAGATGAGAAACACGGGTGAACGGAGAAGAGCGATGGCAGATAGTTTTAGAGAACAAGATGAAAATAAAGAGAAAACGGATCTGGTTTTATTCAAATGAATGAACTGATATGAAAAACGGTGGGTTACAATTATTGGGTACCTTATCCCATTACGTCAATGGGTTTTCGACGACAATAGCATGCATGCATGAAAGAAACAAGAAAAAGCAAGCTAAATGATGAACTACTACGGAGATTTATTAATTGGTCTGGTGTAAGAATACTCATGTCTATTTAATATATAGGCTACCTAAAATGGAGGCCCATCAGTACCAAAGGTTGTTCTTTCGGCTTACACAGGCCTTGCTAACAGTGGGAAATGGATGATTGGATATTTGGGCAAAGATAAAACACCTTGTTTATATTATTTTTGCAATCCACACTTGGAATCTAAACATACTTTGAAATTTGACAATGATATTTGAGCTTTGCCCTCAAAGAAAAAAAAAAGGTGCAATCTTTAGTGTACAACTTCAACTTTCTTCGTTAATTGGGAACAATTGGAATCTTTTCATTTCACAATAATAGGGCAGGGTGACCATTTTCGCACACCACTTCCAGGTTCATCATCATTCTTTTACATCGTTGCTTGGGGGGAAACAATTCAAGGGTGCGCTGAAAAGAATGCCAACAGCCCCACCAGCGGTGCATTGATGTACGTTGTGGGCTCGGACTCTTGAAAATAAGGTCTTGAATCCGGAAAAGCATCCGACACATTAGGTCCACCCACCACTGCTCCCACCAATAAATTTGGGTTCGAATTCGGAGTAGAGTAATATTGAGATCCCGCTTTACAGCCGATGCGAGCGGGGTGGGATGCCACCGACGGCAATGAACTGCCCCTGTGATGAATCCTTCGAGGGAAGCGTGAACCGTACCCAACCATGTAGGACATCCTTAGTGGATTATCTCCCAGAATGTAGTTCACCTAAAATTCCCACAATTATCATCAATTATTAACTCTATGGGGTCCCTTTTTTTTCTATTTGTACAAACATTCCTATATCAGAGATGGTTACGTAGTGATATATACCATGAAGACAAAACCTAGCCGTTGATTTTGTCTGATTAGGATATGGTCCCCTTGATTAATATAAGAAAACAAAACAAGAATGTGGTAACCGATAATTTTACCTGGCGTTTAGCCAACTGTTTGAGGAAGGCAGGGGAGGCTGATCTTTCACCACATGGCACCACCTTGTTAGCGTGGCTTAGGTAATTAGAATAGGCTAGCAGTAGGAAAGACAGTGACGTTACATGCTGCATGTTACTCCCCCCCGCTTTGAAGATCAACCCACCTTTTTCATTTTTCCATCACAAGAACAAAAAGGGTTAGTTTCTTTAATTCTTAATTAGCACAAAACCACCTGGATTAAGAAATTGCTTAGCAGTTAATTACAAACTGATTATCGAGCCTTATTACCACATGTGACAAACCTAATCATTAGCTTCCCTTTTCCTAATTGCTATCCAGTGCTTAATGTGCAAAGAAAGAAACAATTCTTTACCAGGAGAGTATTGGACTTGAGGACGAGAAATTCCAGGCAATAAAGAACAGATAAAACCATCAGCATTTTGCTTGAAAGACTCGAAATATTCAGCTTTTCCCATCAGCACTTCCTGCAACATAGGTAATAGCAATATATTAACAACTTGAACCCACAAATTCTAAGTTCATGCACATAATAGGAAGTAAATTAAATGCATGAATACGACGAAACTGCATAAGCTATGTATAAAGGGAAAGGAAAAAAGATAATGGGATAGTATGGTAGGGAACCGTTGCCCCAGACTTTAGGCACATGCATGTAGCAGTAATTTACTGATTGGGGGACCCCCTAAGAAAAACCGGATCTCTAAAACTTTGATGCCACCTCCAGTTCAGCACAACACTTTGGTTTATGATTGAAGAAACAAAGTACCTTGAATCCACTCCATAAAAACACAGATTTATGTTTATTTAATTTTTTTAGTTGTTAAAGGAATGTCCAGATTGGGTTTGTCAAAGCATAAATTATAATTCACATGAAAGCCAAATTCTATGCTTACTTACACCATCATGTGCAATGATCATACTCCCATCTACCTGTACGGCCATTACCCTTTATCTTCTACAATTTTTATGTTAGAAAAGTGTGGAAATCTACTAGTAACTTGTCCTTGGTTTTAAAAATCTGGGAAAATAAAATCTAATCTTTTTCTTCTCTTGACCATGATAATAAGTCCAAGATTTCCCAGCTTGCAAACTGTTTTCAGTTATTCTAAAAGTCTTTAAAAAGGGACCTCACTAATAGAGTTGGAAAATCAGGAAGAAGATGAGGGTCCACCAAGAAAAATGATCAAAGTTATTCCACAGCCACGTGACAGTGAGCCAGATTTTCTATATACTTTTCTTAGAAGAAAATAATATTAATATTCCTACATTCCCCAACAAATAACTCAGGACAAGAAGAATAAGAACACTGCACCAGAGAAAACATTATATTACTAAACAAATCAAATAAGAAAATGATAAGCACAGAAGCATATGTACATTATGCAAACAAAATTAAACCAACCTAATTTCCAAATAAAAAAACATCCGTATCATTAGAATAATTAAAACATAAACAGATATATAATCCAGGGATTAATTAGACTATAGTTTACCTTGGAAATGAGGACGTTTATCCCGGCATGCTTGTTATCCCAACCAAACTCATTAATGGTATCTCCGGCTCTCAAGATGACCTCGTTTTTCACTATGTATTCTCGGTATCCTCGCCTCCTTGAGGCCTTGTGCAACCAAGCAGCTGCCCAAAGCAATTCGTCCTAAAAATATACATATTTTTTAGTATATTACCATATATCATAATCACACGGTTCATATCAAGTGTGAAAAGAAGATCAATACCTGATAGCCGTTCACGTCGCAGTAAAAAGGGCAAACTGCAGCGTGCAGGCTGCTGCTATATGCACCCCGGTGCTTGTCAGCAAAGTTGAAAACCTACAGTAATATTCCATTTTCACCCGTCTAACGGTTATTTCGTTTCTCCACCATTAGAATTGCACCGTTAGAAAACGTTAACGACACTTGACTCCAGGGTACATTACCAACTTACAATGCGGAAAGTAAAAAAAAAAATGCTCGTTTTGACGTAAAAAAAAAACCTTTGTTGTTAATCTTCTAAAGTTAACAGTTATGGTAAAAGTAATAAAATGTATAATCGTTAAGGGGAGTGACAGTGACGTACCCTACCGGCTCGATTGAGGAGCAACCTCGAGTAAGCGGGGTCACGTGACCTGAACACAATGGAAGCGGCGGCCAATGCAGCGGCGGTTTCGCCGGCTACATCCGAACCTGGATGCGCATTGTCGATTTTGTACACCGTGCGTAGCGTGTCCATATCCTCCGGTCTCTCCCAGCAGCTATGATCCGAGTACGCATCTCCGACTTGTACGTACACCACTCCAGGCTTCGACGTTGCTTTCAGCAGATAATTCGTCGACCATTTCATGGCTTTAACGGCGTTCTTTAACTCCGGCCCCATGTTCCTCCCGAAATCTATGATACTCCAAGCTAACAGTGTCGTCGTAAACGCCATTGGGAAACCGAACTTCACGTTATCTCCGGCGTCGTAGTAACCTCCCGTTAAATCCACCTGAAAAAAGAAAACACAAATCAAATATCATTAACAATTTAACTAGACATTGTCAAAAAGGTGAATGTACAATGCGGGAAGTGAATACGTACGCCGGCAGTAGAGCCGTCGCACAATGCAGAGTCGCGGCGCCATTTGACGCGTTGGTCCGGAGGAAGTCTGCCGGATCGTTGGCCTTCGAAAAAGAGAATGCTCTTTCGGAGGGCATCACGGTAGTCGTGGCCGGCTACGATTGGAGTAGCAGAGAGGAGCAAAGCAAACGAAACGGCGAGAACTGCCGGGAAAATCACCGGAATCGATAACGATTTTCGCGCCATTAGATACTTGTTCACACTTTAACTAATACCGCTAAGGAAAGAGCCTGGCCAACGTGGTTTTTTATACTAAAAAAGTGTCATTGGATACCAGAGAGTAGACCATTGGGGATGAGCCACGTGTAGAGACATGACTGGCAGGAGTTGGGATTCCAATGCCTTGACCGGGTTCAGATTATCCGGGTCTGGGTTTGCCCGTCCGTTCGGCGGTGTAGGGGAATAAAGGAGGGCACATGTGGAAACCGCCTTATTAATGGTTGATACGTGGAAAGAGGTAACATATGTGGGCCTACTGATGTTAAGATCAACGAGATGAAAATGGTGCATTGTGGAACGTCCGATGTATTAACAAATATGGGGAGATTGTTTTGATGACGATTTGGGCATGTGAGTTTCGGTTGGCCACGGCAGCGGCAGGCAGTTAGGAAAGGTAGGATAAAATAACATAAAGAAGAAAGTTTGATTGGGTTGATAAGAATAAAGGTAGGATTCGAATTAGATTTGAATTTAAATTTATTGGTGTTTTGGAGGTTTATTGTTTTCTGTTTAGATGAAGATGAAAAATATTTTTAGAGAGAGTATGACAAATCTTAGTAGAGCGGTGTGTTTTATGTTTTAAGGTGATATTAATTTTTTTAATATGCTAGGTGATTACAATATAATATCTGTTCAATATTTTTAGTTTTTTAATAACGAACACACCGTGCTCGAACCCATGCCATATGGATGAAATACATCATTCTTTATCACTGAAACCACTCCACGGGTTCAAGTGATATTAATTTTTAGTTTTATGAATCTGGACAATACTTTATAGTTTTCTTTTAATAAAGATTGATTGGAACTTTTATTAAAATTGGTGTTAATAGAGATTCATTAATTAATCTAGTGGTCAAAGATGTTTATATTATTCTACTTTTTGTGGCTTCGAATTTCAGCATTTGCTTTGAGAATATAACATCTCTCTACTTAATAAAAAAATTATGTGTGAATATTTATAAGAGTGGGTGTATCATACATCCTTAAACTATAATCTTTATTGTAAATTGATCCTTAAACTTTTAAATATTTCAGTTTAATCTTCAAACTAAGGCTCTCATTTTAAATTGGTTCTCAAACTTTTGAGCATTCTAAATTTATCATCAAATCATCGTTTATGCCACATCATATTATTACTTAATACACATCAATGTTTACATGACAATTAATATTTTTTTAACTATTTTATTAACTGGGACACGATTAGCATAAACTGATGGTTTGGGGATGAAATGAACTTAGAACGTTCAAAAATTTGATGACCAATTTAGAATAAGGGTTACAGTTTGAGAATGGAATTAGAATTTTCAAAAATCTAAGAACCAATTTAAAATGAAAATCATAAATTGAAGATGTGTTTTTCACGTATCTTGCATTTTTAGGCTCTCTTTAGAAGCAACGAATTTGATTATTGGACGAGATTAAAAATTCTCAACCTCTTTTGCTGTCTATTTCTTTTCCTCAACATTAAAAAAATTAAATTCTAAATTATAATCATAAACCCTAAAAAATATAACATAGCCCATAATTCTCTAATCTTAAACTCTAAACTTGATTTTTTAATACATAGCCATAAATAAAAAACCAAAAAGGGACAAAAATTACTATTCATCAGTTGAAATGGCAGTCATGAACAGTTAACATCTCCCTCTCTGGTCTGTCTTTCTTTCCTTTTCCTCCCCTATTTTCTTACATTGAATCCATAAAAAGCAAAATAAAAAGTTGTGGACAAGGAACCTGAAAAACACATACTGTCTGTGATTGAAAATGTTCATCCATCCCCACCCAGACAGAGTAAAATCCTATTTAACAAAAAAACAAAATAGAAACGAATAGAACTTTGTTTCATTTTCATATTAGATTTTCACACATGAAAACAGAGTTTTGATTTGGCTTAATACACAGTTTTCCCATGAAGTGTACCATTTTGTCATAATTGTGACAAAACTAGTCCTCGATTCAATCAAAAGCAAAAAACATGGAAACCAAGGACGTCGTGCTGAAATTATGTCGTAATCTTTTTTACCATTAGCTCTTAATCACCCCGCTAATTCAGAACCAATCTTGTCACTAACAGCAAAAGATTAGTTTTGGGCTTTGGGGTATGAAAATTGGACTAAATGCCGTGAGAAAGCTTGTCAAACAACCAATAATGCAACACTTTAGAGACCTAAAGAAGAAAAAAGCCAATAATGAAGGACACTTGAGCTCGGAAAAGAAAATCAAGGGGCAATGGGGCAAGAAAATTTGGTAATCAGTGAGGCCATGTGCCCCTCATCTGTGGAATTTCAATCCAAAATAACATGGTGTGGGGGACCTATTTTGTTTTCCGATAAGGTTTTCCATCTTTTAACCAATTTCCTTTTTTTTTTTTTGCATTTTTATGTAAAAAATGCTACTACCATAAGCCTCGTTAAAAACTTCCTTAATTTTAGATAGAAGAAAAAAAGTACTCATGGTAATAGATACAAATACTCAAGAATTATAAGAAATACAACACAGAGCAACACAGACAAAAATTAAAACAAACGTTTTGACACATCCTGATCAGAGATACATAACGGAAGCACCGTCTGAGGTAGGTTAAATTTCACCCACATCATGTCCTCTGACCATACCGGGCAAACCATCTGTAATCAGATTCGTCGTGCGACCCACATGCGCAATTCGAGCCTCCCAATCCCTCTAAAAAAAACTCCAAAGTTCTTGCCACTAGAGCGCTATCAGTTAAGGCTAAAGACTCACCTGCAGGATTTGCGCCACCGTCATATTACCCATCTCTATCTCTACACGAAGAAAACCCAACCTCAAAGCATGTTCAAGACCAACATTAGCCTTCCATAACTTCGCTAAGAGGACAGAGCATGATCCGAAGCTTCGAGCAAAGCAAAATAACCAATTACTCCCACTATCACGAATTACACCTCCCAGTGTTGCCATCTTACGACTTTCCCCAACAGCACCATCAACATTCACCTTAACCCAATCTTATGGCGGTCTTTGCCAACGCACACCCTGCATTGCGACCAACCCCTCCCTCTCGGTGGCTCAGCTAGCAGCAACTAATTCTCCCTACAGCCGACGACAATAGCTCACCAAATCTCTATATAGCTACGGCCATTATTGAAGATGAAATGGCACATTTGCTTCCACAAAGTCCAACATGTTACTGCATATAGAATATTCCACTCACTGCCCATATTATGTCCATTCACCACGCCATTTAAATTACCATTGAACCAGCCCTCAAAAACTTCCACAAAAATCATGCAAAAAGTTCGGTTGAACAAGTGGCTACCAGGCCTGAGTCGCTCGCGGACAAAGGCGTAGCACGTGATTCAAATTTTCCTCTCCTTGATTGCATACTGGATAAGTGCTAGAAGTCAAAATATGCTTACGACATCTTTCAACATTCGTTAATAACCGATTATGGTGGCCAACCAAAAAAAATTCGAATACGTTACGGTACATTCAAGGTCCAAATGAGACGCCAACTACCATTCCCTGAACTTATGGTAGGTGATCCAAGAGCTTTATACGCTGAAGAGGTCAAAAACATATGGTGAGATTCCCATCTCCAACCCGATCACGCCCAAAAGATGCATGGGGTGGTACAATTACAGCAATTTTATGAACAATATCATGCGGCAGAACTTGGGAAAGGCGCTGCTAATCCTATTGTCCCGAAGCGGATAACATAGCAGCCACCGACAATGACAGAGGAGGCAAACCTAGCGTGCAATACGCTGCCAAAGGTTCTATCTCATCAAACCAAATATCCCACCAAAAATCAGTATGTCAACTATCTCCTGCCAACAACGCACCTCGTCCCATATGTTACTAACTTTTTTCCACAACTGCGAACACCGAGGTCGAGTAATGGACACGGGCAAAATCCCCTCCCATCTATATTTCGCCTTGAGGACTTTCCCCCAAAGCTTGTCATCCCTGTGCGCCAATAGAAAACCAAGTTTCATTAGGAGAGCATTATTGTGTCTACTGAGCTCTCTAAATCCCAAACTAGGGCTGTAAATGAGATGAGACAGATCGTGAGCTATTCGAGTTCGACTCGAGCTCGAACTCGGCTCGAGATTTTTAACGAGCCGAGCTACTTGATACCCGACTCGAAAAGCTCGCGAACAACTCGAAAATATAATATACTAATTTTTTTTATTTTTCATAATTTAAAATCTAAATTCCTAAACTTAAAACCCTAAACACAAGTCTTAAACCCTAAAATCTAAATCCTAAATTCTAAACCCAACAACATAACCTCTAAACCCTAAACTAACACCCTAAACCCTAAGATTAACAAGCTTTAGTTTACACAACTTGTGTATCAATTTTTTTTTTCTTGATAGGGCTTTAAATGAGACGTGACAAATGGTTTGCTGCTCAAGTCCGACACAGTCAAAAATTGGTCAACACTTGACTCGATTGGGCTTGAATCAAGCTCGAACTCGACTCGAGTTCTTAACGAGCTAAGTCGAGCTCAAATTTCTCAGGCTCGTTAAAAATTACTCAAGCTCAAACTCGACTCAAAATCTTGCCGAGTCGAGCTCAGCACAACTCGAGCTCGACTCGGCTCGTTTACATCCCTATCTCAAACCACCTTCGTCCCTAGACAAAAACACAGTGTCCTACTTCACAAGAGCTATTGTCGAAGATCTAGTAGTAGACCTCTACACAAATCTTCTTATCATATTTTCCATTACATCATAGATACCCTTCGGGAGCAAAGTAGTCTGGATGACATAAGTGAAAATAGCCTTTGCCAACGTGATTCAGCCTGCTAGAGAGTGTTTTGGCTGCCCACCCTAATAACCTTCGCTCAATTTGATCTAATAAGTAACGATAAGTATCATTCTTGACCCTTTTATGTAGCAAAGGAACCCCAGGTACCTTTCAAGATCTTCAACAACCTCAAAACCAAAGCTGCTAGAAATGAAAAGCTTCATATCTGACGGACAGTTGTTCGAGAAAAAATTTTGGGTTTTTGCCACACTTACTCTATATCCCGAGCAATCGCAAAAATTAAGTAAAAAATTACTGATTATCTCAATTTGATCAACAGATGCTTTCGCAACTAAGACGAGATCTTTTGCAAAATATAAGTGAGAGAGGCCGATTCCATTCTGAGATAGATGGATACGTTTCCAGGTTCCATCACCGACTCTCCTCTCAATTGCATGTGAGAGTCCTTCTATTATATATGGGATGAAAGAAACAGTTTTATGAATAGTAGTCAATCGACTGATGAAATTATTCACTTAGTGAAAGATATTGTACAGATAAAGCTTATTAATAGCTATATACATAGATACAAAAACATTCATTCCTCTCTTTATATAGCTTGGAACTTTCATAGGGCATGTTCTATGAGTGTCCTGTTTTTATTTTTTTGTAGCAATTCCGCTGCTTCTTGGATAATATACTACACATTTATCCAAAAAATAAAATTTTAAAAATTCAATTTAATAAAATTAAAGGTTTTTGCTCTAAATAAAAGTTGAGTTAAATTTAAAGACACACGTTTAAATTACCCATGTTTAGGAAAAATTATTAGATCGTACTGGTTCACCACTTCATCCATAGTCCTATCCAATAATATTTTTTCATGTCAGTGCAACTTTCAAACTACCCACTCTTTAGTTACATGTCGGAAAGAGGCGAAGGTTCACCTTGAAAAAAAACATGGAAAAGTGTTATTGGATAAAACTATGAATGACGAATTGAGCCAGACCCATCTAATAATTTTTTCATATTCAGCTAAGGTAAATTTCCAATAGCTGCCCTTCAGAAAAAATAAACTTCCAATAGCTGAAATGGAGAGCTATGCGTTGGAAATGGTCTCTATTGATGTGCAGTAAATCAAGCCCATTAGAGAAATTTTATTTATAGTCTTACGGGCTAAGCTTTAATATCTTTGGGCTTTAAATTCAGAATTTCCAGCAATTCAATTCTTTTTTGTTCAAAACCAGCAATTCCATCAGTTTGGATAATTATACAAGTAATATAAAGGTAAAGTTACAATTAAAGAAGTTATAATGATAACACTAAGAAGAATTGAAATATAAATATTACAAGTAATATAAAGGTTAAAGTTACCATTAAAGGAGTATTAAAAAAACTATTCAAAAAAATGTTACAATTAAAAGAGAAATTATAATGATAATACCGATTAAATTAAAACCCATAAATTATAATATATTTAAGACAACCCTTTAAAATAAAATTTATAATCAAATCTATAGAATTTAAAGTTTAGAACATTTTTTACCATTAAACTAAAATCTCATCCGTAGGGATGGGATCAAGTTGAGTTTTGGTTTGTTTCAAACAAAAAATTGAAAACTTCCGCGTCATCTAAATTTAACTCGATATTTGTTATGTTTTACCTGACTCGAATTTTAGAACAAAATCTTTGTCTTCGACATAATCCAGCATAACACATGTTTTTGTTTTCATTTTTATTATGCAAAATAAGGTGTTAATGGAAAACAAACATATAAAGAGGGACATTATAGTAATTATATTTAAATATAAAGAGGGAAGTGTACTATTATCTTTTGTCAGAGATTTTTTATCATGTATTTAAACTTGAACTCGACTTGACTTTATCATTCAAAAAATCTGAATCTATTTAAACCTAAATTTTAGAAAATCTAGTCTATAAAACCGAATCACGTCAAAGCTCATCGTATTCAAATGATTTTGACCATCCCTACTCATCAATGTAATAGCTATTGAATGATTCGAACGTCGATAGAGCCACCTTCCTTTTTTCCGAGCTATCTCTCAGCTTCGTAATCGTAGGTGGTATACCGAGTTCATATGGGTTTCACATAGGGGTGTAAACGAGTCGAGTAGTTCTGAGCTCGACTTGGCTCGTTAAGATTTCGAGTCGAGTTCGAGCTCGAGCAATTTTTAACGAGCCTAAGAAATCTGAGCTCGACTCGGCTCGTTAAAAACTCGAATCGAGTTCGAGCTTGATTCGAGTCCAATTGAGTTAAGTGTTGACCGATCTTTGACCGTGTCGGATTCGAGTAGCACATCATTTGTCACGTCTCATTTAAAGCCCTTTCGAGAAAAAACTTTGATACACAAGTTGTGTAAACTCAAACTTGTTATTTTTAGGGTTTAAGGTGTTAGTTTAGGGTTTATAGGTTTAGGTTGTTGGGTTTAGAATTTAGGATTTAGATTTTAAGGTTTAAGACTTATGTTTAGGGTTTATATTTTAGGGTTTTAAGTTTAGAAATTTAGATTTTAAATTATAAAAAATAAAAAATTTAGCATATTATATTTTTGAGTAGCTCATGAGCTTTTCAAGTCGGGTATCAAGTAGCTCAGCTCGGCTCGTTAAGAAATCGAGCCGAGTTAGAGTTCGAGTCGAGTCCAATCGAGTCGAACTTTGATCAATTGGACTCAAGTAGCTCGCGATCTGTCTCATCTCATTTACAGACCTAATTTCACGTGAAGGTAAATGGCAGCTAATGCCATCGTTAAGATGGGCGCGACTCAGAATATTCAAATATCAACTTTCACCGATGCCCTTGCCTCAATTATTCATCTGCTTAAGCTTAACCGAGATGTCTCGGGTCCTCCCTATTCGAAATATATACTTAGTTAATGGCTCTTATCTCACTCTTTCGTTAAAAAAAATTGGGGAAGTTGAATCTTTGATTTAAACCTTCAGAATCAGCAAGGGCTTTTGCCCCTCATTCACGGAGTCAAATTCTATTCGGTTCGAAAAATTATATTACGAGTCATTCCCGCCACGTCATCCATAGGACCAACCAATTAAATATATTTATTTCATTAATTTTTTTATCTCATCTTTTTTACCAAGTGAATCTTCACTAATATTTACTGTAAATTAAATTTAAAAACAATTTTTATTCACTTGGTAAAAAAATAAAATAAAAAATTAATAAAATATATACATTTGATTGGCTGGTCTCATAGAAGATGTGGCGGGAATGACCATGATATAATTTCTCCTCGGTTCCTTTTGAAGACAATGATAGGGTTGGCCACAATTTTGTAATAGCATCATCCAACATTGATAAAAAAAAAAACATGATCAACACTAATAATAACATGAAATTAGTGTGACCAAAGGCTTTCTACCTCTTTAGCTTTAAACCAACAATATTTATGTTCCCCCAAAAGAAATGGCTTTAAAAATTAGTAGCTTAATAGATTCAATCACGCCGATCGGTCCGTGAAATTACATCAATTGCCTTTTCTGAAAATGATTCGAAAAAGTTTCCCTTTTACATCAACTTCTTTCTAAAAAAGAAATTTATATTAGATTGAATGATTGGGATGAAACTAGATTTAGAGTGAGAGTGTCAGGTTTTTTTGGTTAATTTTTTCTTAAGTCCCTATTAGTTATGAAATTAAGTAATTTACGTCTTGGCCTTTCATTTTTATCGTTTATATACCCTTTTGTGTTTGACAATTTTAAAATTAGCAGAATTAAAATTTACCCTTATTTTTTATTGTTTAAATGTTTTAGGCCTTTTAAGTTTTGAAATTAAACAAATTAAGTTCAGTATTTTATTTTAAAATGTTTCATAAGTTCCGATCAATTTTTAAAGTATACGAATTTGGTCATAACTCCAAATTTTAAATTGATGACTTAACAATTAGACTTGATTTCATTTTATTACTATTTATATTTGATCATTTTATTATATGTCTCATATGGACTTATTCCTGTTAGTGATGAAACTAGGGGGCTGGAAGTAGCCTTGTCCCCCTCCCCACAAAATGGTAAAATTACAATTTTAGTACCTTTATGTTTTAAAGTTTTAAATTTAGACAATAGAACAATTTGCAGTGTCCCTAATAAATGATAAAAAAATATCTTACCCTTTTAAATTTTGGCTTATATAACTAATAATTACCTACCTTCCGTTGTCGGAGGATGTACCCTTGGTACGTTGGATGATATGAAGGGGTTTTTTAACGAAGCTTTTATTTTTATAAAAAATAAATAATTACTTAAAGTATATCAACTTTTTCATATAGATATTTAAAATATTTTTTATCAAAATACGTACCGAAAAAATTTCCTACTTCGTACTTGATCATTGTGTATAATCAAACTTTTTTTTCTCTTTCGGATGTACTGGGGAGCTAGGTATATGAAAATGCTTAAACATTTCACATGTTTGCTCTAGCTCTAGCTCCGTCGTCTCTTCGAGGAATTACAGGGTCTTACAAAAGAATAAAAATCTTTCGTTCGTTTTTTATGTCTCTATTCTCCAACACTAAAAAACTAAGCCTTAATTTATAAATTTTAAACTTTATACATTAAAAAATTGTTCGTTTTTTGTGCTTCTATTCTCCAATGCTAAAAAATTAAACCTTAATTTATAAATTTTAAACCTTACACCCTAAAAAAAATTAAACTCTAAATCATATTTATAAACCTTAATCATAAACTTTAATCATAATTTGTTTAGTGTGAAGGTATGAATATAAACACTAAAAATGGACAAATTTTTTTTTTCTTACAGAACTGATTTGACATCACATTTCTTCACCTTAAATTAAGCCCTAGTCACATGAGGAGATTCTGATTCTCAATGCTATATTAAACCTAAAACCCAATTTATAAAAGTTCCCTCTCCACTCTCGAAAGCAAGAGAATCAAGCAGGACGAAAATGGTTGTGTTGGGGCCCTACAGTCGGTTAAAGCAACAGCAAATAGTGCACGCGTCGCTGTAGTGGGGATGGAATAATAATCGGCGATAGCCATTGTGTGTTAAAATTCCTTTAACTTACTACCAAATCAATTAACTGACCCTCACAAACATAACAAAAAAATAATGTATAAGGTAGCATCTGTTCATATATATTTTTAATCTTTTGACAATACACATAAAATCTTATAAACAAATCGATTGAATCCGAAAATATTATTCATTTTTTTTACTAAGACCACTTGTTGAGTTCATAAAACATTATTTTTAAACAATATTATAAATTTAAATGACAATATTATAAACGAAAAGAATAAAACTAAAAAAATCGAGTGGTCGGCAAAAAAAAAAAACCACTTCGCCCGCCCCACGTACCGAACAAGTACGGGTAACTCACACAATATCTCCAAATTTCTAATTTTAAAATTCCCACGTTGGCGTCACTTTGATTTGCTTAAGCTAAAATAATTAAGTTAATGGGTGGTGAGATTAATATAATTAATTAAAGTTCGAATCTGAATCTCCTGTTAGGAGAGCAATATATCTTATTATTGCATCCAACCCTTGTTAGTAATATAATTAATTAATTTAATTATTTGAAAAACAATATTTAAAAGTTTTGGATTGGAATATTAAATTTTATAGTATGGTCTTTATCTTTAGCTTCAAGTTGAAGGCTTCTTTTATTATATATATATATATATATAGATTCAAATTGCATGCATTATATATTTGAAGCACTTTAAAGGCTTAAATAATCTACAATTCGGCTTGACGATTAGGTTGCGAGGCACAATATTTTTGTTATGGTCCATCAACAGTGAACGTGCTTTGTGAGTCACTTGCGTGCTCTATATAGATATAAATGAAGGGACATGGATAATTCTAAACATACTTAATAGAAGTTATCGCTCAAGATTTCAGAAATATAAGATTCAAAATAAGTTAAATTCTTACCAATAAAAACTAAAAGTTTAATTCTGGACTAGCAACAAAGTATATAGAAATAAAAAAATAAAATGTTATACTTAATAAATTTTAAATTATATTAGACTCGCCTTTTATTCAAAAAATAATTTATAATATACATAATATATTAATAACTATTTTCTAAAATTAAAATTTTATTTTAATAAATTATATAAAACCCTTAAATCTTATAGTTGATTGCTTGGTGGATGCACCGCCTCCAACCAGCTGCTATTCTAAAAGCCAATTTTCTTTATTATTTCTCTTCAAATGCCTGCGGTTTCACACTAGCACGCGCCACTTCTCCTTGTCGCTGGTAGTCAAATTTTTTCAATTCACGGGCAGTTTAAAAAAATTGTTTAAATAAAAAATATGTGCTTAAAGTATGTCTTTTTTAATATTAAGTATTTAAAGTATTTTTTTATTAAATTAGGTGTTTAAAATTTTAAAAATTATAATTTTAGGTACTCTAAATATGTTACGTGTCAAGCATTGATTGGTTAAAATTTTTTAACATCTATTAACGGTTAGACATCTAAAATTATAATTTTTAAAACTTTGAACACCTATTTTTATAAAAAAAATACTTTAGGCACCTAAAGTTTAAAAAAAACATACTTTAGGCACCTATTTTTCATTTAAGCCTAAATAAATTAAAAAATTAAATGTTAAAAAGATAATATTCAATTTAAATTATTAATTTTTTAGTATTTTTCTTAAAATTATATATTAAATGTTATTAGAGTGTTTGAAAATGCAAATTCTAGCCGGTTTTAAAAGAAATAAAAAAAAACATGATAAAATATACTAAAAATATTCTTCATTATAGTGAACTTTTAGACGTAAGAAGTAATTTTATCCTTTTAGTAATCCTAAATCGGTAATATTGTCCATTCTTTTTAATTGTATCAATTTAACCCCTGAACTCTTGAATTTTATTAATCTCGTCCTTTAATTTTTGTTAACTAATAGAACTGTTAAATTCTGTGTATGTGGTCTCTATCTGCTTCCACATCAATAATTATAACCAACTGTCTTGCCATGTCGATGATGATGATGAGTCAATTTTGATTACGTGATAGTATGAATGAAGAGTTTTAGAATTGATTAGTTATTTTAAAATTATAATTTTTTTAAAAAATTTATGTCAACTATACTACTACGTCATCAAAATTGACCCGTCATCATTTTATTGCAGGACATTGACTTATTAAATAAAATGACATATAAACATGTTAACTCAGATGCTGTTAATTATTTAATGACGAAGACTTTGACATGACAAAAGACGACTGAAAATAAAAAATTATGTTAATTAACAACAATCAAACGATGGAATTGAAGCAATTAAGAGTTTTTAAGGCTAAATTGATAAAATTAGAAATGAGGAATAACATTGCTCATTTGATATTACTCCATGGATAAAATTAACCCTTAAGCCAATTTTTTATATACCAAACAAAAGAAACAACAATGGCGTTCTTGCAAATCAACTAAACAAACAGGGCTAAGAATGTAAATGAAGATCCGCTCCCGAGTCTACAAAAACCAGTACCAGTGTCCTCGCTCACTCATCCCTGAGAAACCAAAGCAACACCTTCCGAAGTCCGAACAGCAACACGAATCCCAAAATAACTTCTTCTTCTTCATAAAAAAAAAACGTTAAAATAACCATAGCCATGAAATCTCTCCTTCTAGCATTCCTCTTCTTCTATCTTCACTCAATCCCAGCTCTCAGCTCCGCCGACTACGATGCCAGCACCACCTCATCAAACGCCGCAGACTTCATCCGTACTAGCTGCTCCGCCACCTTATACCCCGACCTCTGTTTCTCTTCCCTCTCCGGCTACGCCAACGCCATCAAGCAAGACTCAGCTCGTCTAGCACGTACCGCCATTGGCGTCAGCCTCTCCAGGGCCCGTCACATGGCGGCTTTCGTCTCCAACCTCTCCCGCGAATCCGACTACGGTGCAGACCCACAAGCCAGCGCCGCCTTGCACGACTGCTTCTCCAACATGGGTGACGCCGTGGACGAAATCCGGGGCTCCTTGGACCAAATGCGGAAGCTGGTTGCTCCCGGTTCGGAGTCTTTCAGGTTCCAAATGGGGAATGTCCAGACGTGGATGAGCGCCGCCTTGACGGACGAGGAGACGTGTACGGACGGGTTCGGGGATGTGGGCGACGGGCCGATGAAGGAGGCGGTGTGCGAGAGGGCGGCGAACGTGAAGAAGTTTACGAGCAATGCGTTGGCACTGGTTAATAGTTATGCAGAAAAGGGTACGAATTAGTAGTTGTTTAATAATAAGGAAATCTGTATAATTTCAAATCACAAAGCTTTGGTTAATTTCAATTTCTCTTTTGTATAGTGATTTTAAAGTTTTTTTTTTTTATTTCGGATTTTACGATTTTCCTTTCGATCGTTGCTGAGAATAGGAAAGCTGCATGTTTTTTTTGTTTTTGTTTTTGTTGTTGCAGGAAACTGAGTTTGTGTTTGTCGAGTTAAACTCTGAGTTGAGTGGATTTTTACAGTTTCATATAGCAATTTCCCCTCCTTTCTAAAATTATTAGAAAGTAAATTGAAAAAATGGTATTTTTTGTGTACAATTCTATTCTATATTTCAAAATTATCATCACAAAAAAAAATTTAGCTAACAATTCTTTTATATATTGTTAAAATTATTTTTAATTTCTTTAAATCTATAGTTTAAGAAAATTGTACACTTAAATATGTTCGGATATAAAATCTATAAATCATTACAATAATAATAATATAAATCAAACTAAAATCCGACTATTTAATAAAAAATATTATAAAATACTTCATTGAATATATAGTAAATTAAAAAAAATAAAGGTTCCATTTAACTACTCTATTTGATTTTCAATTTTGAAATGTTAATCTCATTAATCTTAAAACATAAAACAAACTACCAACAAGTATCACCTTTAAATAGAGAATCTGAATTTGAATTCGAAGGCAATTGTTGGAAGAAAAAGCCTTGTACCTTAAACATAAACTACGAAACGAATAGAAAAAGTAAATATAGTAATTAGTTTTGCATCAATTAAAATCACGTAGAAAACTCAATTAACATTGTTATTATTTCAACTGAGTTCGAATACGTTTAACCTCGCATTATCTTTCGATGAATGAGTTGAGAGGCGTTTTAGTAGTTTAAGTAGGCATTGTCTTAAAAATCGTATAGAATTTATATTAAAAAGAATTATAATTAATTAAACTAAGTATAATTAGCGTCATTCATTTCTTCCCGGCACCTTAATTGCTATATATCTTAGTAATGATTAAAAACTAAAAAGAAGTGCATTTAATCATTTATGCTAGATTTTAAGGACCCACGTCAGTACTTTATTATTCCTAAATCGCTTTCAGGCAAAGTGTTCATTTTGAGCAGATGCTGTATCACATAATTCAAATCACATGCAATTACAGTGTTCTTCCTTTAACCCTTTTTAATTTTGAAAATGTTACCCAATCTCGTGATCTTGCTTAGGATAATCATGCACATCACATGCATCAATATAATCTAATTATAAATAGAAATTCAGTCTGTAATTTTTAAAATGAACCATAAATAAATAAATTATCACTATTAATTTTTAAAATGTATAATGTTAAAAAATATCTCTAATGTTTTACTGAATAGTCACTTGGACTCTTATTTTTTCTAAAGCACTTTAGTTTTTAATGTTTATTTTGGGTTAAAATGATCCTTCATGAATGAAAATTTTTAGTCAACTAACAATAAACAAATAAAATCATTTTTTGATTGATGTGTTATTCTGTCAAGTCAGCACCTTTATCTATATGACATTTACAGGGACAAAGCCAAGATGGAATATTGGTAGGGGCCTAAATATTGAATTTAAAAACTACAAGGGCTTATTAAATATTTAAACTTATAAAGATTAAACTGTTACTGGACCAAAAAATTTGAAGATTCGAGCTCATTGTTCTTTAATTCAACCCACACTTAATTATATATTTAATAAACTTTTTAAATTTGAATATTTATTTTTTACAAAAAAAATTATTATTTAAAATTTATAACAGGGCTTGGGGCCTCTTGTGCCCCAAGAGAGATCCGTCCATGGACATTGATATGTCACGTGCACTACCATATACGTTTTATAACATAACCTATGGTTACAATTATGACAATGGGTAAGATAAAGCAGTTCCACGACATAAATGACTAAACAGTTACAAAAGCGCAAATGAGGAGAGCATGATAATGTCGGCTTGGTCAGGTTAGGATTCGGTGTCTGAAACTCGAGAGGATTTGGATTTTTGTAAAGAGACAGCGAGACGAGGGAGTCCCGTGACATAGGAATAGTCTGGAAAGAGATTAAATCGAGAGGAAAAGGAAAAGCAGACAAAAAAAGACAGAGACTTGGCTGTTGTTCGTTGCTGCTGTTCATGTCTTGGCTATATCGCTTCGTTAGGACCAGCAGCTTTGTCTTTGGGTTCACGAGACGCACTGATTAACCTTATTATTTTCACTCGTTTGAGTAAATCCAGCATTGGTTTTGGCCTTTGCGTTCCAAATAAACTTCATACTTTCCACAAACGTACATATTTCAACTTTCGAGAACTCTTTTGTTTTTTGTATTTTAATAGGCTATGTATGAACTCATTACTAATGTGTTGAGTTTGATTTGCTTCCATACAATACGTATGTATCAGGAGCGGAGCCAAAAATTTATATAAGAAGTGTTATTTTTTTAAACGATAATAAAATGAGTCAATTATATATATATATATATTTAATTTTTATATATATATTATATAAAAAATATAAATTTTCAAAAATTTTGGGGTGGCATGTGACTCCGCCCATATATGTATGTATGAAATAAAGTTATACTACCTATGCATGTGGCTCCGCCCATGTATGTATGTATGAAATAAAGTTACACTATCTTATATTTTAATAATCTTACATTCATATTTTATTTTGATTCTCACATATAAGGCGTGCTGAATTTTGAATAGGATGAATATATATTTTAGTATATGAATTTGATTTGCTGATTAGTTTAGTACTTGATTTTTTCTTGGGAATGGTGTCCTTAAGTGTCTGAGTTATTTTTTTTCAGTCAATTATGTCATTGTACTACGAGACTTCATCAATTATTTCATTTGACCAAAGTTACGAGTAAATCTAATAATTTTTTTTATCAATTGGTATTGTGTATCGTGTCATACTGTTTTTAGTTGGTATATCTAGATAATTTATTTTATTTATAAAATATTTAAAAAATAAAAAATTTTAAAAATGTTTTTTAATATGTAAATGTTGCGTGATAAATTATAGTGTTTCATGTGACATTAAATATCAAAAAGGAAAATATTATTATTTAAAAGTCAGAATTGATCAAATAGATTATTTGATTTAATCTATTAGTTCGAAAGCTCAATTAATTTAATTTCTCAAGTACAATGACTTATTTGGGTGTAAAACAAATTTGAGTCTTAATTGATTTTTTTTAAAGGTACAAGGACATAAGACACCATTAAGCCTATTCTTTTATCCAATTAAATACTTGAACTTCACTTCTTGATTCAATTGGTATATGGAGTTCCTTGTATCATTAACCAAATCTACTTTGAATAGCTACAACCCAGGACTATAATTTCATTTTATACAAAAGGGACCAAACCATGCAATTTACCCTAAATATTAAGAAATAAAGAAGATGGATTAGACCATAGGCTCCTAGTGGATTTTACCCATAGAAGTGTGCGCCCGTATTTGAAGGAAATTGGTCTGGGCTTGTAGTTTAGTGCCCGCAAATTTAACCTTTTGTCCAATAATAGCACAAATATGATGAAATTTTAGCCAAAAAATTGTGGCCTAACCTTTCAGAAAATATATTTATTGATATATCTTTTATGGACTCCTCAGTTTGCTCTTTGTGTGGTTTTATGTTTTTTCTGTTCTTTATTCCTTTGCATTCAGATTAACTCACGTCATATGTCTGGTTTTGGTGGGTAAGTCTCCCAACAAAAATATTTTGCATACAAAATGTCTCAAACTTAAGACTTACTTCAGAAATACCAAATTATTTACCACTTAAACTAATCTCGTAAGTGGTATTGTGTTCTCTTCTTTGAACAAAAGTTTAGTGTTCTCGTTGAATGAATACAACTTTTATTTGATGAACCATACATATAAGGTGTCAGTCTAATTTGTACCAGAAATAAATAACTTTTTTAATTACAGATGGATTTAATTAATCTATAACAAATCTACTCATAACATCAGTTTAATCATATATTTCATAATTAATGAAGATTTTAATTCAAAACTATTTATATTTTCGTTAAAGAAAATAGTTACATTTCTTTTTTAAAAAAATAACATTCAGCTAAAAAATCCCTAAAATTGATATGTAAGTGCGACAATTAAAGATTTGAAAATTCACCAGAAAATGGGAAACATTTAAGTATCACAGTTGCTATCTTAAATTACAACCATTAACAGACAAATTATCCATCAACATCGATAACTATACGGACTTGACCTCTATTATGCCTCTTCTTTAAAAGTGCAATTGTGATTAGCCTTACAAATTACAATTATTATAAAGTAAATTACATCACATATCACTCCATTATTAATAAATTACTAAAATTTAAAAGTTACAAAAATTCACTATTGTCAATTACAATAAATATGTCACTATGTTGTTGAACGTGTAACAAACGATCAAAGTTTTAGTTATAATCAGTTTATTTATTGAATTGCGACAATCATGTTAATTATAATTAAAAAGGTTAATAGTTATTATAAACTTAATGATAAAAAGACATGTTTATTCGGTAAATAAAATTATACTTTTATATATATTAAATTTAATAAATTGTTTATAATATTACTCGTAATTGAGTGATTTGTGATGTTATTTTTCGCTTAAGGATGAAGGGCAATAGATACACATTTTTTATTTAGGGTAAACTACTCAGGTGACCACCGAACTATTTGGGCGTACCTATTTTGACCACCGAACTAGGCAATTTGTCAACCAGATCATCAAAATTTTAAATTGGACCTATTTTGACCACCACCGTTAAAAAACTAACAAATGAGTGACGAAGGGGTGACGTGGCAGTTAATAGAAATTTATAAAATTACACATTGGTCCCTGTTATTTACCTATTTTATCAATTTGATCCTAATTTTAATTTAATTAAATAAAATTAATCAACCAATTATATGACGAAACGTGTCACCACCCAATTGGACGAATTTACTCTAGTTTTTAATTCAACTTATTTAATAATTTTTCACTCAATTAGATGGCAACACATGTTGCCTAATTGGGTAAAAATTTAAGCAAATGAAAAGGCTGAGAATCAAACCTGCAACCATCAAGAATAAACTGCACTCACTCTACCGCTATGCCAAGCATTTCAATTGTTTCAAATATGATAAATTTATTATTTAATGGCATATTGTTCGATTATCAATCGGGTGGTGACACATGTCATCATATGATTGGTTAATTAATTTTATTTAATTAAATTAAAATTAGGACCAAATTGATATAATAGGTAAATAACACGACAAAATGTGTGATTTTACAAATTTACGTTAACTGCCACGTCACCCCTTCGTCACTCATCTATTAATTTTTTAACGGTGGTGGTGAAAATAAAACCAATTTAAAATTTTGATGGTCTGATTGACGAGTGGCCTAGTTCAGTGATCAAAATAGGCATGCCTAAATAGTTCGGTGGTCACCTAAGTAGTTTATCCTTTTGTTTATTTTTTGAGCTATAGAAATATTAGAGTTAATGCTATAAAATCTCAGCCTCTAATTTCTTTTTCCAATATTTTACAAGACTTTGTTTTAATTAATTGGTCCCCTCCCAGTCTCCCACGTCAAGATTACCATTTTCTTTTCCGATTGGGTCAAATTAATCTATATTATTCATATTTTTATGTGTTTAAAAAATATATAAATTAAGAATATAATATGTTTGATTATTTTATAGAAAATTTAGTATATTTAAAAGATTATAATATCTTGTTTATATTTGAAGAATATATATCATGAATATTTCATAAAAAAACGAATAACATAAATATAAACTTGTTTATGTTTCATAAACTTATTAGTATATATGAAGCTAAAATCAATTCTTTTAAACATTTTTTAAAGTAACTATCAAATTAAATTAGAGGAGAAATTTGTAAAAACTAATTGCCAAAGGGTGTTTTCATAATCAAATTTAGGCAGACTGTGGCAAAGCATCACAGCCAAGAAAAATGGCGGCTTAATTTCTTCGATGGAATTGCAGATATAGACTTCGATTTTGACTACGGAAATAAAATTTTATGTTAAGAAGAATAGATCTATAAAATTTTAAGGGTGTGAATTTATAAAAAATTTAGAGGTGACAAAATTAGATTTTTAATAAATACATATATATATATAATTTCTAAAATAAATAAAAATAATATACGAATTCAAATTTTTACAGAGCGACTGTCTCCTCCAGCTCTCTCGGTCCATACCTAATTGAGATTGAGTTAATCAAGTCGTGTCATTAAAAGCATATTAAGCAATGAGACTAACTAAATCATTAAGTACACATAGATTCATTAATTACTCAAACCGTTAAAAATATTTATATTATCACATTTTGTATAAATTCAAATCTCAATATTTAACTTAGGGTGAGTCTACCACGCTTGACGAGCACCGCTGAACATCATTAACGATGAACAACGCTGAACACTATTAAATTTTTTAATAAAGATTAAAAATCTAAAAGACTTAACATATAATTATAAATTATTTAAATATAATTATAAATTATTTAAAATAAAATATTAATTAAATTATTTTCCATTTATGTATAAAAATTTTAATCTTATTTTAATTAAATATCAACATTAGTCAATTTAAAAAATAAAAATCCTAAACCCTAAACTCTAAATTATAAACCCAAAACTCTAAACCCAAAACCATAGAACATAAACCCAAAACTATAAACCCTAAATTCAAATATTAGATTAAGGGTTTAGGGTTTATTGTTTAGGGTTTTGGGTTTAGTGGTTAGTATTTGATCCAATTATTTTAAAAATAATAAAAATTATATATATGAAAATAATTTAATTAATATTTTATTTTAAATAATTTATAACTATATATTTAGTCATTGAGATTTTTAATCTTTATTAATTAATTTAATAGTATTCAACGATGTTCATCATTAGTGGTGTTCAGCGGTGTTCGTTGAGCGTTGTAGAATTTTTCTTTAACTTAATAATATAATTATCTCTCAAGTGTAAATAATTTTTTCCCTGTCAAAGATTCATGTATTTTAATTTAGGTATGGTCACGTTAGAGATTATCAACTTGTAAGGATACGGACTTATTTTATAGGATAATGATAAATATAATGATTGCAAATCAAAATGTATATTATGATTTTACGTGAAAAAATTTTAACTAAAAAAATTACATAAAATTTACTGTACTGTCGAAAGTTTACAAAAGAAAGTAATTGCGGTTAAACAAACTTACGATGACTTACTAAACCCTAAATTGAGTTGTGTGGATAATTTGATTAAAAATATATAGTAATTTTTATTTAATATATATAAATACAGTAATTTCTTTTCACACTTCTAATCGGCGTCTAACAAATGCGACAAACAATAAAAGTTATAAATAATGAAAGCATCCTATTTGGTCCGTATATAAAGTGTCCAAATCTCCATAGTCGTGCCTGAAGTAGACATAATCTTAAGCTTTTTTTTAACACTTTTCTTTCCACTTTTTTGAAAAAAGGTTATGGATTCTTTGGTGGTTGGGAAGATGCTTAGTCTCGTCATCAAGAATTAGAAATTATATGTCGTTTCAAGAATGATACTAATAAAGCCTTTTAACGCTTAATAAACAGAATGCTTGGCTGCCTATGCTTCTCTCATCCCTTTCATTTAATCATTTAATTTAAAACTAAGTTTTATCAATTTTTTAATATGGTTTAGGGATAATTCTACAGTAAATTATATGTAACGCAATGTAATACTATTCATACGTATCATTAACTGTTTTAATTGAAATTGAAATATGAAGGACCTAAATTGTTATTATTCCCTTCTAGAATAAAATCATAAAAATATATTTTTATATTACTTTTTCAGATTTTGTTTTATTTTTAATTCAAAAATAATTAAACTTTTATTACTACAATAATTCCTTCATTTACTTTAATTCCTCCATATTTGCATATTTCAACAATTTAATCCTAATTCAAAAATAAAATAAAATTAACCCTCATTATTTACATATTAATACAATTTAGCCCTACTTTAATTTAAAATAATTTAACCCTAAACCCTAAACATGAAACCTTAAACCCTAAATCCATAAACCGTATAATTGAAACCCTAAACTCTAAAATTGAAACTATAAACTCAAAAACCCTAAACCCAAACCTTAAACTTGAAACCCTAAACTCCAAAATCGATTCACTAAATCATAAACCCCTAAACTATAAAATTGAAACTAGAAACTCAAAAAAAACTAAACCCCAAACCTTAAACTTGAAACCCAAAACACTAAAGATTAAGCCCTAAATATGAAACCCCAAACCCTAAAATGGAAACTCAACCCCCAAAACCATAAAATATAAACCCTAACCCTAAACTTGAAACCATAAGCACTTAACCCCTAAACCCAAAATTTGAAACTCAAAACCATAAACCTAAATTTAAATCTATAAACCATAAACTCCAAAACATTAAACTTGAAATCATAAACCCTAAATCCCTAAACTTGGAGCCATAAACTACTAAACCCTAAACTTGAAACTTGAACTTGAATCTATAAACCCATAAACTCCTAAACCTTAATTTGAAGCTATAAACTCAAGTTTAGGGTTTGTGGTTTCAAGTTTAGGATTTAGGTTTCCAAGTTTCAAAATTAGGGTTTAAGGCTTTAAGTTTAGGGTTTCAAGTTTATGTTTTAGGGTTTAGGGGGTTTGTTTATGGATTTAAGTTTAGGGTTTAAGGTTCCAAGTTTAAGGTTTAGGAATCCAAGATTAAGCTTTAGTGGTTTATTGTTTAGGTAATTAAGTTTAGGGTTTAGGGTTTTGAGTTTCAAGTTTAAGGTTTATGGGTTTATGGTTTAGGTATTCAAGTTTAGGGTTTTGGTGTTTATATATTCAAATTTAAGTTTCAAATTTAGGGTTTACGGGTTTATTGTTTCAAGTTTAGGTGTTTAGGGTTTCAAGTTTAAGGTTTTGGAGTTGATGGTTTATAGATTCAAACTTGGGGTTTATGGTTATGGATTTGAATATCAAATTTTGGTTTTAGGGGTTAAATATTTAAGGTTTTAGGTTTACGGTTAGGGTTATGTATTAAAGATTAGGGTTTATAATTTAGGGTTTAGTATTTTAGGTTTCAATTTTTGGGTTTGAGGTTTATGGTTTCATATTTAGGGTTTAATTTTTAGTGTTTTTGGGTTTCATGTTTAAGGTTTGGGGTTTTATATTTTCTATTTTCAATTTTAGGGTTTATGGGTTAGTGACTCAATTTTGGAGTTTAGGGTTTTAAGCTTAAGGTTTGGGGTTTAGGTTTTTTGAGTTTCTAATTTCAATTTTTGGGTTTAAAGTTTTATGGTTTAGTGTTTCAATTTTAGGGTTTAAAGGTTTTATAGTTTAATGTTTCATTTTATGGTTTAGGGTTTCATGTTTAGGGTTTAGGATTTTTGGTTAAATTATTTTAAATTAAAAATAGGGATAAATTAGATAATGTGTAGATAGTGAGGGTTAATTTTATTTTCGAATTAAGATTAAATTGTTGAAATGTGCAAATATGGAGGAATTAAAGTAAATGTAAGAATTATTATAGTAATAAAAGTTTAATTATTTTTTGAATTAAAAAATATCTGAAAAATTAATGTAAAAATATTTTTTAAAATTTTATTCTAAAAGAGAATAAAAACAATTTAACTCTTTTAAATTTTTATTTTAATTAAAACAGTTAATGGCACCGTTTACTGTAAAATTATTCATCTGGTTAGTATTTCTTGTCTCGTGACTACATTTTTCAATGGGATAAACAAATGAAATGATGATGAGAGAATCTCAGCCTCTAATTTTTCAATATTTTCAAACACATGTTTTAATCAATCCCACTGGCACGTCAATAGTCTCATCTTCCTTACCTTTTGGACATTTTATTAATCAACTGTCATCTTTACTAGCATTATAAGGTGCTAATCTTTTTTTTTGTATGTAATTGGAGTACGTATTTGATAAGATCAAGTTAAGTCGAATAAAAAATTTATGAGTTAATTAAATTGATGAGTTTTATTTTATAATTTAAACTTTATTTAATTTTTTTTAAGTTGATTTGTTCGAGTTTCTCTTCAAATCCAATTATAATTATTTATAATATTATGATACATATTTGTTACAATTTAAATAGATTTCTTTAATCATATAAGATATACATATGTATTTCTTTATATTCTTTTTCACATGTATTCGTAAGTGTAATGTTATTTAATAGATCAAACATCTTAAAATTTATTAAATATATTTTAATGTTATTTTTAAAGAATGGGGTTTTGAGGACAAAATATTGATGAGAGTATATACATGTCATGGAATTGATAGGAAGAAATAATTTTCAAAAAGATATAATTAAATGACCAATTTGAATAAATAAAAACTTTATGGACTAAATTAAAAAATAAAATAAAATGCTTTTTTAATTAAAATATGAATTGAAGTTACATAGATAATCTATAGTGGTAGTAGAGTACGTAGTTCAAATTTGGTTAAAAATGAACTTAAAATAGAGGAATCAAAAAATGCAAAAATCATACAATGTTGAGGGACTAAATTGCAATATTTTCAGAAAGTATAATTTGAAGCTACACAGGTATTCTAAAGTGGTTAAAGAGATTGTGGTTCAATTTTTTTAAATAGACTTGAAATAAAAGATGAATTCAAGAAATAAAGACTAAATCGCAAAATAGTTAAATTCAAATTTTTTGAGTTGGCAAAATTAGAACTTGAATCGAACTTAAGAATTGACTTGTTAATTCAAATTAACTCGAATAATTTAAAATTAAAATATAATATTTTTTTCGAATCAAGTTTTACTAATCATACATTTTTTCTATCAATTCCTTGACTTAGTATACTCTCATCTATACCACGTTATAACTTGCGAGTTTATAAATTAATTCAAGGATTATTATCCTATAACTAGTGGTGGAAAATAAAATTTCTACAAGCGGAATTATTTAGGAGTTTAGTTTGTGGTTTAGATGTAGGATTTAGGTGGTAATGTTTAGAATTTATGGTTCATATTTAGAATTTAAAGTTTAGGGTTTGGGTTAGATTTAATGAAGATGTTTTGAAAAGTAAGCTTCAATAGTGGAAATCATGGGGGGGCTTGATATGTATTTAAACCAAAAGTTGACTTATATCTTAGTGGTAGAGCGTTAGTTTTGTAAACTTAAGGTCCGTAGTTCGATACTGCGTGAGGGTATAATTGAAATTATATTTTATTTATTTATTTTGACAAATTTTAATCTTACATAGAAGAAATGAAAAAGGAAGATTCTAGAAGAAGGAAGATAGTATTATTACCGGGTCTCGAACCCATGATCTAAAAAAATAAAGAATCTAAGATGAGCAGCTTGATCAACCGTCCAAATATACGTGCTCAAAATTATATTTTATTAATGTGGTTCTTTGAATTCGAATATATCATTTATCTAAAAATAATTGTACTCCAACTATCCCATAAATTATGTTTGATTTTTCAAGTAATTTTATAAAATATATGATGTAAAGAAATAGAAATGATACTTCTGTCATTGAAAATTAAATTTTAGGAAGAAAGTAATACTCCATTTTTTTATCCGTTAAAACGTCCTAAGAAAATAAACTCGAATGGAATTGATATAGACTTGAATTGATTTTTAACTAAACCGAATGCAACCCGGATTTTTTTATTTAAACTCGATCTTAACTGAACAATGATTTAATTTTAACTCTATAATTGAGTCGAAATGAACAAATATTTTTTATTAATATATATTTTTAGTGATATTATAAATAGTAAAATGATGATTGTTTTAAAAATTAAATCTAAACATTAAAACTTGAGAAATTAAATTTAAACGTTAAAACGGCATCATTTTAAAAAAATGTTTTTCGGTTTGGTAAAACTTAAACTTGAATTAAAAAAATTGATCAAATAATTCAAGTTGACTCAAATAATCAAATAACTCAAAATTAAAAAAAAATGTTTTTTTGCGTTGAAGCGTTTTGCTTACCCCTACCAGCAGTGTATCATTTATATTTATGAATCGAATTCTTATTTTTTAAACAAAAAATGAATCTAAATGATAAGGTTGACAAACACAAAGAAGTGTTTTTTTACAAGAATATATTAATTTTCTATATATATTTCGATTGGACTCATACTCAACTCAACTTAAAGATCCAAATGTCGACTTGAATAAAAAAACAACAACGATATCTATTGACCCAACCCGAAAATCATCCAACCAAAAAGTGATCGACTCGAAAATCAAATGACCTACTATTGAACCGAACGACCCCAACTAAAATTTATCCAGATCTGACCCGAACCAGACCTAAACTTAAACTGAATTTAAGCAGACCCCAAATAACCCGACCCGAATCATAAGTTTGCCACCTCTAGTTAAAAAAGTCTTGAGAAAATAAGCTCCAAATGGTGTTCACATCATCAAATATAGCCAGGCTCCGGCAGTGCATCACAGCCAAATAAAACGGTGGCCCAATTCCTTGAAGTTGAACGCATCGCTTTGGAAATTGCTTGAAGGCATCGTATAGAAAGTGTCCAAGTCTCCACAGTCAAGCATGAAGCAGACATGATCTTAACCCTTTTTTTTTTACACTTCTCCTTCCACTTTTTGAGAAAAGGGTACCCATTCTTTGGTGGTTGTTGACAAATTCATGTTTGGAAGATATTTAGTCTCCTCATCAAGAGTTGAAATATGTCGTTTCGAAACTATAAGATATAGTGTGATAGTTATTCACCTCATCCTTTAATTAAGAGGTTAAAAATTTAATTCTTACTCATAAAAATAAAAAAATGTTTTCTGAAAATAAAATATATTTAATAGAATTAATTACTGTTATCGACATTAAATACATTCAAAGGGTCAATGATTGGATCGCTTTTATTTTTCTCTTTTTGAAGCAAAAATAGTAAATATTAATGTCATAAAATATCAGCCTCTAATTTTTCAATATTTTCCGACACTTGTTTTAATTAATCTCAATCCCACGTCAATACTCGCATCTTCCTTACCTTTTTGATCATTCTCGTAATCAAGTGTCACTTTTAATAGCAATATAAGGTGTTGATTTTTTTCCTACATGTAATTGGAAGTGATTATTTATCGACTTAAGCTGATTCAGTTTATTTTAAATTAGTCGAATTGATAAATTTTATTAAGCTTAAAAAAAGTAGGTGCTTAAAGTATGTTTTTTTTTTTTAGGTGCTTAAAGTTTCAAAATTTATAATTTTAGGTGCTTAACCGTTAATGTGTGTTACTTTTTTTGACCAATAAATGCTTGACACGTGGTATATTTAATTTTTTTAATTTTTTAAAGAAAATACCCAAAATTTTATGTTTTTCAAAAACTCCCAAAATTTTGAAATTTTTACGAAATAGTCCCCAAATCCCTAATATTACCCAAACTCTCAAATCACCACCGATCGCTTCCTCTGAGCACACCAGTTTGGTCGCCGGACCAAGGCGGTCATTTTCCCCAACGCAGTGTCACCAGAAACGGTGAACGACGTGCAGCTGAACGCCAATTTTGCTCAGGGGCAGTGATCGGCGGCGATCTGGGGGTTTCGGTTTGGGTAATTTTAGGGATTTGAGACTATTTCGTAAAAATTGTAAAATTTTGGGATTTTTTGGAAAATTAAAAGTTTTTTTTTTGAAAAAAAATAAATTAAATATGTCACATGTCAAGTATTGATTGGTTAAATTTTTTTAACACCCATTAACGGCCAGACACCTAAAATTCTAACTTTTAAAATTTAGACACCTATTTTTACAAAAAAATACTTTAGGCACCTAAAGTTCAAAAAATTTTTTTAACACCCATTAACTTTGGGCACCTATTTTTCATTTAAGCTATTTTATTATACGGTTAAAATTTATTTAAATTTTTTTCGAGTTGATTATATTAAATTTGAGTCGAGTTGTTTGAGTTCTCTTTGAATTGAATTGGAATTAGTTATAATATTATGCTACATATTGGATTCAATTTAAACAAAATTCTCTAATAATTTAAGATATATTATGTATTTCTTCATACTCTTTGTCACATATGTAAGTAAGTGTAATGTTATTTAATACATCAAATATCTTTTAAAATTATAAAATATATTTTTAATGTTGTTTTTAAAGTATAAGTTTATCTTAACAATGTATTGATGAGAGTATAAATGAGTCAAAAAATTAATGATATTAAAGAATTTTCAAACGATAAATTGTTGTTAAAAATTTGAATCGAAATTATATTGATATTGGAACATGTGATTCAAATTTGATAACAATAAAGAAATATGAAAATCATACAAAATTCGAACATTAACTTGCAATCGGACTGAGGAGTATATTATTGTTCAAGTAACTTGGGTGTGTGAGAAGGTATTTTGACTGGTTCAACAGTTGGACGTTATCTTGGTTGGCCTTGAATCAATAGGTATTTGGATCATTGAAGGTGGTTTGCGATTGTTTCGAAGGGGCAAGATATCTCTAGTCTGTTGAATTATTGTTAAAAGTGAAATTGAAGTTACATAGATATTCTATTATGATTTAAGAATATATGGTTTAAATTTGATTAAATATTTTGGGCTTAAAATAAAGAAATGAGGAAATAAAAAAATGATGGGAAAGTGTTAATTTATGTTAAAACGTCTTGAGAAAATAAGCGCCAAAAGGGTGTTTACATCACCAAATTTAGCCCGACTCTAGCAACGCATCACAGCCAAGAAAAACGGTGGCCTAGTTTCTTCAACGCAACGCTTTGGAAATTGTAGTGATGTATACTTCGATTCTGACTACCGATGAAGATTGTATTGAGTTACACAAATTGATTCCAAAAATAGGATGGTGTTTATTTTTAAAAAAAATTAGATTTACGTATTTACGTGTAAGAGTTGTGTGCGTTGACGAATGTTTAAGAAAAAAATATAAACAAATAATATTATGTAATCTTATTACTATATTAAAAAAATTTGCAACATTAAGTAAAAAACTTGTATATAAACGAATAGAGAGTTTCAAATTATAGAGGAAAATAGCGTCAAGTGTGTGCATATATTATAAAAGAGACTATAGTTTCTGATTAAATATTGCATAACATAACTCATCACTGCAAACGTCATGCAGTTGTAAATCTTCGAAGATGGAGGTTGTTGTCATGCAAAAAATATATTGGCTAATGCTGATTAACTTGTCAATTAAAGAAAAAGGACCACCCAAGGTTTAAAGCTTATTGAAATGTTCGGGTTAAGTCAAAATTTTGAGAAAATTTGATTTTTGATGTTTTGGACACGACTCATGTACTACGGAATACTTTATTCGCCTCACTTATTTTGTCACATATTGACTTTTTACGGAATTTTTTAAAAGAAAAGGTTGTGTGGTGTAAAATAATTTAAATGACAAGTTTGTCCTTAAAAAATTAGCTTTTATTTTTTGAGAAACTAAAAAATAAAAAATAAAATTGTCTTATAAAAGTTGGTTGAGTTATTTAAAATAACAATTTAAATGGGACGATTGTAAAATAGAAAAATGGCAATTTTATTGAGACAGAGAGAGTATAAAATATATTAAATTGGCAAGGAGTTCGCATATTATTATAAAATATAAGACTTAAAACCTGAATGCTTAACGTTAATTTAAACTTTATCTTGTAATGTGTAATTGTTTTTAGTTATTAATTGTTTGATATGGCTTTAGATATTTTCCTGTAATAATTTACTTATCAAGTTATTTTGGGCTAATTTAATTACACTTCAAATTAATCATTAGTTGATTATTCGTTTCAGAAATCATTGTAAAAAAATGTAGCACCAAAATATTTTAAAACAATTGCTTAACAAAATGCATAAAAACTATTACAAATTTACAATATTTTTTTTTATAGTAACGTTTCTTGAAGCTTGGGAGTAGGAAGTACTGAAAAATAAAGCCAAAGTGGAATTTAGATTAAATTGATAGAGTGATGTAAACTAATTAGATTGATTGAACAATAATAACGCAAATTAATCTTATAGTTTTGGTGGACAATGTGTTAGTGGTGGTCTAATGGTAGGTGGGGTGCTTTAAATTTGTGGATTATATTGCTGCCCATGTCTAATATAGCCTTATCAACCCGTTGATAATCCATATTTATTCTATTTTCTATTGGAATAAATAAATAAAATCCAACTCGGATATATCTTGCTCACTTTTGTGCATATAATACACAAGGAACAATATTCCAGCGAGGCCACGTGGCAAAAAAGTTTCAAAAAAGGGCAAAAGACCCCCAACAACCACTTTTAAACCATATATATATATATTCATCTTCATATCTCAATCAATCAACAAATGAAAATAAAAATCATATCTCGAGCGAGCACTTTTTGCCGGTTGGTCGGGCTGCTCATCTTTGTTACCTCATATTTCCTTAAGTTATGGGTGTAAGCACCCAAATCCGTTCGGCGCTCTCTTTTATTCGGTTTTAAATTTTTTTCCGTGTTTGAAAAACCCTGCTCGATTTTAAAAATATATGGAGTCGCCACCGATTATTTTAAAAATAGTAGACTGGACACTAAAATAAAACCAGAGATAAAAAGTTTTCGGGTCCGGGAGTCGGTTACGGATGAGGAAGGATTAACACCCCCACACCGCCCAAAATTGGTACCTAGTCGATTATTTAATGTCTTAGCGTTGGAAATTCCGAATTCGAATAAAATTTAAAATACGATTCTTAAATGCATGAAAATGTTCTAAATATTAAAAAAAACGTTCCGCTGTTTAGAATAACCGAGAAATTCACTTCTCTTTACGCCCATGAAATGGTTTCTCGATTTTCTAAATAAAAGAAAATTTCCTTAAATATCGTATCCTAAAATAATAAGGATATCCTTTTATGTAGGGATATCGAGATGGTCGCATCCCTTTACACCTGAGACACTAATTCTCGAACTCCCTAAATAAGAGAGTATTACCTTAATCTTTGACTTATCTATTATTATGATGCAATTTATAATATATCATATCCGTATATATTTAAAATGTAATACTTATGGTAAAATATATTTTATATTTATCAAAAAATATTTGTATATATATCTAAAGTTAGTAATTTTTATATACTATTTTTTTTACAAAAATAGGTATTTATTATTATTTTATATATACTTAAAATATAATTTTTAAAGTAAATCATATTTGTATTTGTATTACAAATATGCCTGTACATATATATTAAGTTAGTAGTTTTTTTATATACATATATATATTTACAAAAATTAGTACTTATTATTTTTATATGTATAATAATTAAACACAATACTATATATTATTTTACAAACATTTATAAAAAGAACTCATATATAATACATATTATGTATACAATGGGTTATAGACCTACTACGAGTACACTCCCCTTCCTTCTCCTAGAGTCTCCCATTCCACTCCCTTCTAGGTAAGATTAGGATTAGAATTAAGATTTGGCAAAAAAAATCATATCCCAAATATATAATAAACTCCTTAATTGATGGTCGATTATACTTTTTTCTTATATTCATTTTTTTATTGTCCTTTCGGTCCTCCATGGTTTTGCTTTGATTAATGAGGACCGATCCGAGTCACAAACTTGATTTTCGTGGGTGAATCTTCTAACGGAGATTTTTTACATACATAAAGTCTCAAAATTGAATTGGCAAGAAAAATAAATGCAGAACTGAAAATACTTGGGTGTGGTTGCAGTGAATGAAAAGCAAACCCTGTGAATCCCTCAACCACAAAACAATCCCCAAAGATTCTGTTTTAACGTAAACATCACGTGCATTGCCATGGCCCCCAAAACCTACTCTCTATTAAATGTTTTTGAACAAATCCCTAAAACCCCATTCACAATTCCATGCTTACTTTGTCCCACCAGATTATGCCCCCTTTCGTTACCCTATATAAACCCCTCCTCCCTCCCTCTCTTTTCATCACTTCAAACTTTGAAAACCTTTAGAGAATATAACAGTCTTCATGGATAAGCTTGCTGCCCTTGCATTCTTTTTCTTCTCTGTTTGTTTCTTCGCTTCTTTCCCACTTGGGAACTTTGTGCATGGTGCTACAATATCATCATGCACCCAAACACCCTACCCTGATGTGTGCAACCATTTCATGGGAAATGGTGTTAATGTTGCATCTACCCTTTCCCTTGATCAAACCCAATTCTCGTTCCGTGACCTTGCGATACAAGTCACCTTAGATCAAGCAGTTCAAGCACACCGGCTCGTCTCAACGATGGACTTGAGTTCGTTCGACGAGCGAGCCAAATTGGCTTGGAATGATTGCTTGGACCTTTATGAGGATACCATTGTCCATCTTAAACGATCAAAGAGCACTAACAATCCATTAGATGCTCAAACTTGGTTAAGTGCTGCAACAGCCAACCAACAAACTTGCCAAAATGGCTTCATTGACTTCAACTTGGCCTCTCATTTGCAAACCTTACCATCCATGTTAGGCAACTTCTCCAAGTTGATTAGCAATTCCCTGGCCATAAATAAGCCCACTCCCACTGTTACCACCAAACAAGTTGGTAACAGACGTCTGCTTGCCCATGAATTCCCTACTTGGCTCTCGGGTGCCGACCGGAAGCTCTTGCAGAAAACCGGTGCACCTTTAAATGCTGACATCGTGGTGGCTCAAGACGGTTCAGGTAACTTCAAGACCATATCAGAGGCAGTGGCAGCAGCTGGCAGTGGACGACGAACCGTCATACACATAAAAGCTGGTGTATACAATGAAAATGTGGATATTCCAAGGTCAGCTAAGAACATAATGCTGATCGGAGATGGAATGGGTGCCACAGTTGTTACTGGTAGCAAAAACGCTGGAACTGTCACAACTTTTCGTACAGCAACTGTTGGTAAGACATCAAACTATGCATCATAAATGGTTTGGTCGTTAGCTATTAAGTTCCCACAGCAGGTGATTTATGACTGAAAATTCTCTTCGAACTGCTCCACTTGAGTTTCATCTTTGAACTCAAGAAACTTTATTCAACATTATTTCCCCTATATATATATATATTAATATTTAGCATTCTTATTATTATCCTCAATTAAAATAGAAAACTGACACTCATACAAATATCCAAAAGTTCCTTTCTTCTTCTTCAATAGTAAAAAGTAACTCAACTTTTACAATTAATTGGATATTTTTATGTCTCCTATTTCACCAACAATCCCAAAACACTACTTTATACAATATGAAGTAATAGTAAAAATTAATTGGATATTCTTTTTCCTTTTCAACATAATACAGAAAAATCAATTATTCATAATAACTTTAGATTACTCACCGAGTTCATTTGTTTCTTATTGTAGGTGTTTCCGGTGATGGCTTCATAGCTCGTGACATAACTTTTGAGAACACCGCTGGACCCCAAAAACACCAGGCAGTGGCCCTCCGGTCCGGCTCCGATTTCTCAGTCTTTTACCGTTGCAGCTTCAAAGGTTACCAGGACACCTTATACGTCTATTCTCAACGTCAATTCTACCGTGACTGTGACATTTACGGAACCGTGGACTTCATATTTGGCGACGCCGTCGCTGTTTTCCAAAACTGCAACATTTACATCCGAAGACCGATGAGTGGCCAAAAGAACACCGTCACAGCACAAGCGAGAACAGACCCGAATGAGAATACGGGCATAATCATCCACAACTCACGGGTGACAGCATCATCTGACCTGAGAGCAGTTCAGGGTTCATTCAAGAGCTACTTGGGGCGGCCATGGCAGAAATATTCAAGAACTGTATTTATGAAGACTGGTTTGGATGGACTGATTGATTCAGAAGGTTGGTTGCCGTGGAGTGGAAGTTTCGCCTTAAGTAGTCTTTACTATGCTGAGCATATGAACACCGGCTCCGGTGCAGGCACCGGTGGAAGAGTGAAATGGGGTGGATATCATGTTATAACCGCGGCCGATGCTGGAAAATTCACCGTCGGTAATTTTCTGGCCGGAAATGCTTGGATTCCGGGGACTGGAGTGCCATTTGATGCAGGACTGTAATTTGTTGATGGGGTTAACTTGAGGGGTGATTTCGCCATTTAGAGAATATGTAAATATGACAGTGACCTATATGTTGAAAGTGTGTGTGTATGTATGTATGTATATATATATAAATTTATCAAAGTATAGAAATATAAAACTTGTATAAATTGTCTGTATTTCTGAAGAAATGAAATAATAAATACACTGGTTTCTTTTTTTTAGCTACTTGTACTTTTACTTAGTTCATTTTTAAAAGAGTTAGAAATATAATTATAAATGTAAATAATACATTTGATAATTAAATATTTTAACATATGGGCAAATTAAAGTTTAAAAAATATTATCTCGAAAAAAAGTTTTAAGAATATATTTTAAAATTCTACCCATGATTTTAACTTACAATCCAACTAAACTTCGACATATAATTTCACGTGTGATCGGATTATAAAATAGAATACATTAACAATATTTATTTATTATGTATTTTTAAGTAATGGAATATTGGAATTAATGCGTAGAAAATAGAAATACACTAGATGATAGTGAAGGAAGCAGCAGCCGCCGGCAGCTGTTTTCACATAAGCGTGAGTCCTTTTTGTCTTTCCTTTTATAAGAAGGATGCTGCTTAGAAACGGTAGGGTTCTGCACAAGCGCGATATTAACGATCGTACATGGCCCTCCTTACTCTTCAGAATATTATATTGGCTAATCTGGATTGCACACATATATATGGTAGGTGAATTTTTTAAAGAATTTTTTTTGTATATACAAAATTTCGAACTAGAGACTTGCTTAAGCTATATCAAGTTACTTTCACTTGAACAAACCCGTAAGTTTCTCAATATCATACTTTATAATAATATTACTCTAAACTTTTAGGATTTCATGCAAGATATTTTAACACGAATTTGAGATTTTTGATCAAATTAAATAACAAAAGAATTAAAATTGTAATTGGAAATATATATGTATAAGTTAGTCCCTCTTGAAGGAGAAATTATACTATAGGTCTGGCTTATCGCATCAGTTATGGACACATCTAATGAAAGCTACTCATTTCACCATTATTTTTCATGTCATTAATCCAAAAATATAAAAACTTTTAAAAAATTGTTTTTAAATGTCATAAAAAATTAGTGAAGATTTATTAGTTGAAAAAAATGATGAGAAAAAATAATGGTAAAGTGGGTGATTTCTTTTAAATGAGACCATAGTTGGTGTGGCAAATCAGTCCCATAATATAACTTTTGCTCTTAGGAGAGTCTAAATTGTTCACTGCAAACGTCATTTAGTCATAATTATTCAAAGATGGAGAGAACAAAATATATTGGCTTTGGTTGATTAAGTTGTCAATTAGGAATAGGACCACAAAGGTTTAAATTTTTAGTTTACCATCTATAAATAAATAAAAGACCACAATTTATCCAAGTCAAGATGAATCATATTTTTAGCTAATTGATTTAAATTGCAGGTTGATTTTTCTGTTTTATTTTCGTTTAATTTAGACATTAAATATATTCATTTAATTTGCTATAAACTTTTATGAAATTGATTCCAAATTCACTTTAATTTCAAATTGGTCTAATTATACATCCCTTTACTCGGAGAAATTATATTATGTGTCATTCCCGCCACGTCATTAATGGTATTAAGAATAGAAATGACAAATTACAGATTGAGAAGAGAAATGAACTATAATATCAAATTTTACAAGAAAATATGTTTGCGGTTAAACGATTTTATGGTGACTTATATACTACAAAGAAAATTTACGTATCAATTTTTTTTCAAATTAAATTTTATACTTTTAATTCAATAAATTCAACGAATAATAAAAGTTGATAAACAATGAAAACATCCTAATTGGTCCGTATAGAAAGTGTCCAAGTCTCCACAGTGGTGCATGAAGTAGACATGATCTTAAGCTCTTTTACACTTTTTTGAAAAAATTGTACCGATGCCTTGGTGGTTGTTGACAAGTTCGTGTATGGAAGATGCTTAGTCTCGTCATCAAGAATTGAAATTATATGTCGTTTCCAGAATGATGCTAATAAAGCCAATTTGAGTTAATTAATTAGTTTTAGCACTTTATTAAACAAAATGCTTGGCTGCCTAAGCTTCTCTCATCCCTTTCACGTAATCATTTTATATTACTATCTTATACTAAAGCTCAAACAAAGGACGGAAGGCATGCAATAGAAATATGTAACGATTCGGATTTCGAGATCTAGGTGTTGCAGCAGCGGCATCAGCTGGAAGCTTCTTCTTATATGTGTTTCAAGACTTCCATTGCTGTCTTAAGAGCCGGCAACACGGTGGACATATATACAAATACAAAAACAAGTAACAAAACAATGATCTCAATACCCTTTAGATTGCATTCAAGCAATACTCAAATTCATCCGTAGTTGGAAATATCTCAAAAATTATTAGATAATCTCGATTTGTCAGTTTATCTTTAGTTAAGTGATTTCGGCAGATAAAGTCTATTTATCTTTTTTTCAAAGAGAATCACAGCCAAGAAAAATGGCGGCCTAATTTCTTCAACGCAACGCTTTGGAAATTGCAGTGATGTGTACTCCGATTCTGACTACTGATGGAGATTGAATCGCTAAACAGCAAATTAAGCACAGGGAATAGTTAAATTATTAATAAATTAATGTATATATGATTATTCTCAAAATTTCAAAAGAAAAATTGTAACATTAAGTAAAAAACTTGTGTAAACGAATAGAAAGTTTCAAATTATAGAGGAATATATTATTATGGACACTATAGTTTATGATTAAATATTGCATAAATCTTCAAAGATGGAGGTTGTTGTCATGCAAGAAATATATTGGTTAATGTTGATTAACTTGTCAATTAGAGAAAAGGGGTTTAAAAGCTTATTGGAAAGTTAGGGTTTTAATTAAAAAAATGATTTTTAATATCTTCAACGCGATTCACATATAACATGATATGCAATTAGAATAAATACCGAAAGAGTTTATATAATATTCTAAAAATATACATAACATAAAATAATTTAGAATAATACTTAACTAAATGCATAAAAACGATTACAAATTTACAATATTTTTTTTTATAATTATGTTTCTTGAAGCTAGGGAGTAGGAAGTATTGATCAATAAAGGCAAAGTGGGAATTAAATTAAATGGATAGAGTGATGTAAACTAATTAAATTAGATTGATTGAACAATAATAACGCAAATTAATCTTATAATTTTGGTGGACAATGTGTTAGTGGTGGTCTAATGGTAGATAGGGTGCTTTAAATTTGTGGATTATATTGCTGCCCATGTCTAATATAGCCTTATCAACCCTTTGATAATCCATATTTATTCTATTTTCTATTGGAATAAATAAATAAAATCCAACTCGGACAAAACTTGCTCACATTTGTGCAGCATATAATACACATGGAACAATATCCCAGTGAGGCCACGTGGCATCGAGAGTGGTTCTAAAAAGTGCAAAAGACCCCAACAACCACTTCTAAACCATAGATATTCCCCCAAATATCTCAATCGATCACTAAAAATAAGGGTTAACTACCTAAATGGTCATTTATGTTTTCTCCCAGTACAATTTTAGTCACCGGTTTTTAAATCTGACCTATAAGGTCACTTATGTTTTCGATAGGTATACTTTTGGTCAATAGAAATTAAGTGCCTTTAAATGAGTGATGTAGATGTTAATTTTTTTTATATAATTACACATTTGGTCCCTGTTAGTTACCTATTATATTATTTTGATCATAATTTTAATTTAATTAAATAAATTAATCACTCAATTTGCTATATTTATCATCTTTCCTACTGTTTTATATAATGACAATTGTGGCTTTGGGAAATCAGACTTGATTATTGTGCTTCAAGAAAGTGTCTACCATTACTTTTGGCCCTCCAACGTTTTAAAAATTTACTGATTGTATTGATCAATGCTTGAGATTAAGTTAGACTAATACCCAAAGGATCATTGATTATAGAACCATCTATTACTTTTGTATTCAAGAAAATATTACCGTATATTAAAGACAGTAGACATAATAATGTCCAGTTTGATATAATGTTTCGGTTCTAGGGTTTTGAATCATCGTCAAATTTTTAAGTAATATGGATTTATGCGATTCAATACATATTTGATTGGAATATATATCTTTGGATTACGATATATATGTTCTTTAAAGTTACGCATATTTGATTTTGATTTACTTTTGAAAAGTATATGCAATTAATGTTATTTATGGAATATATATTTTTATTTCATTATTAAATATATTTGATTCAATTTAATCAAAATTTTTATTTTTGATATTTTGTTTATTATGGATATTAAAGTTTCATTTGATCATTATATGAACTATATTGATTATTTTGAATTTAATATTTTGGTGTTTTATGAAGTTAAAAATTGAATGCATCTAGTTTAATGATTTATGAATCTTGCCTTTAAGTTTATAGCTAAAATTTTGGTAAATGTACGTTTAGGAAATTTTTTGAGAAACAGTCAAAGATTTAGGTTTTCAATTTCTGATAGTCCAGTTCAGACAACCTTATTTTAGGTTATTTCGGAAACTTAGTGTTATAAAAAAATTTAATTTTGACTGTTACAAAATTTTAAATTTGAATACCAGTATATTTATATTATATATTTTGATTTAGTCATGATTATTCAAAGATGGAGAGAACAAAATTTATTGGTTATGGTTGATTAAGTAGTCAATTAGGAATAGGACCACAAAGGTTTAAATTTTTTGTTTACCATCTAAAATATAAATAAAAGACCACGAGTTGTTGAAGTCAAGATGGATCATACTTTTAGTTAATTGATTTAAATTGCTTGTTGAATTTTTTGGGGTTTGTTTTGTATAATTTAGTCTCTAAAAATATTCATTTAATTAGAAATAAACCTTTATGAAATTGATTTCAAATTCACTTTAATTTAAAGTTGGACTAAGTATATATCCCATTGCTTGGTCATAACTAGGAGATGCATGATAATTGACAATGAAAATGATATATGCGGAGAAAGATTTCCACGCGTGTTGGGAGGTGGTACGGACATGTGGTAAGCAACTTAAGTCATTTTTTCTATCAATGGTTCTAATAGTTTAATCCAGATATGATCATGTTCGAGTTTTATTAATAATCTTATTTAGTTTTTCAAAAAATTAAAAAAAAAACAGTTGATTAGTATAAAAAACAATTTTACCGTGACTCATTAAACCCTAAATAAAATTTATATAAATTAAAATAGATAATTTGATTACAAAGAAAATTTACGTAGCAAATTATTTTTTAGAACTAAATTTTATACTTTTAACCAACATCCGATAAAAGTAATAAGATTACGTATAGATTCAATAAGTGCAACAATGAAATAGTAGAAAGTTGATAAACAATGAAAGCATCGTAGAGAAAGTGTCCAAGTCTCCACAGTCGTGCAAGAAGTAGACATGATCTTAAGCTCTTTTACGCTTTTTTGAAAAAGGGGACCAATGCTTTGGTGGTTGTTGACAAGTTCGCGTATGGAAGATGCTTAGTCTCCTCATCAAGAATTGAAATTATATGTTGTTTTGAGATTGATGCTAATAAATCAAAGTTGAGTTAATTAATTAGTTTTAGCACTTTATTAAACAAAATGCTTGGCTGCCTAAGCTTCTCTCATCCCTTTCACTTATTCATTTAATTTAACACCAAGTTTTATAAACATTCTAATCTTTTTAGTATTGCTTTTCTTGTGTAGTGGTGGATTCATAATTTTTTAAAAGTGAACACGATCATAAAAATCTCAAAATTTCAGGGTAGACACAAATTATAAAATTTAAAGACTAATTTTAAAAATTTTAAAATTAAAGTAAAATATGATAACTTTAAAAAATTCAGGTACACGACCTTAAACATGGATCCGCCGCTGGTCTTGTGACTAAATTTTTCAAAGGGTTTAGCACTTAATAAACAAATGATGATGGCAAGTGCATTTGATATCTATGGGATATAATAAAAAAAGTGCAATAGATATTCTCTTCCCTTTTCCTTTTATCTTTTTATCGCAAAATAAATATTAATGTCATAAAATCTCAGCCTCTAATTTCTCAATATTTTCTGACACTTGTTTTAATCAATCCCACTCCCACGTCAATAGTCTCATCTTCCTTACCCTTTCGATCATTTTCCTAATCACGGGTCATCTTTACGTGCATTATAAGGTGCTAATCTTTTCATTCATTTAATTAGGGTGAATAGTCAATAAAGTATCTTAAAATTTAATAAATTAGTCAAATTAATAGGTTTTATTTTTTTTGAGTCGAATCGATCAAGTAATCTATAAATATAACTATAATTTAATATTTTTTAAAGAACGAATTTCTTTTGTAAGAAATATGAGTCTGAAGTTAATTTCCGTTAAAACGTCTGGAGAAAATAAGTGCCGATGGGTATTTACATCACCAAAATTTGGCAGACTATTGCAACGCATCACAGCCAAGAAAAATGGCGGCCTAATTTCTTCAAAACCAACGCTTTGGAAATTGCAGTGATGTATACACCGATTCTGACTACCGATGGAGATTGTGTAGCTAAAAATCAAATTAAGCACAGGAATATTTTAATTATTATTGGATTAAATAGATAGAGCGATGTAAACTAATCAAATCTGATTGTTTGAATAATAATAATAATGCAATTTAATTTTGTAATTTTGGTGGACGATGTATTAGTGGTGGTCTAATTGTAGGTGTGGTGCCTCAAATAAGCTATAAACTCGTGGATTATATTGCTGCCCATGTCTAGTATTGCCTTATCAACACTTTGATAATACATATTTATTCTATTTTCTATTGGACTAAAATAAATAAAATCCAGCTCGGACAACTTTTGCTCACTTTTCTGCGTGTACACATGGAACAATATCCGAATGAACCCACGTGGCATCGAGAGCGGTTCTGAAAAGTGCAAAAGAACCCAACCACCACTTCTAAACCATATATATTCCTCCTAATATCTCAATCAATCAAAATAAAAACCAAATCACCAATATATCATAATAATCAATAGCTCAAAATTTTGAGAAGGTTTTTGCTTGAAATTATGAATAGAATGGTTTGAATACTTTTTTAATGTACAAACATCTATATAATTAATGCTTGATACAATTATAAGTGATTTTAGAGTAATATTATGGTCCAATTAGAAAATTGTTTTGAAAATTAGCTAGTTGTCTCTTGATCCTTCACTCAATTTCCCAAAATTATAATGGCAAAGACTGATTGAGTCAATTTTCATCATTATGATTTCCTTCCTATCAATAAAGTAAAATAAACAAGGATTTAAAATATTCTTCCTAAAAAACCTGCATTCGAACAATTTTATTTATAAGATGTATGCGAGTTTTATTAAGGACTAAAAATTAAATAGATATTACCGTAAGATTATACTAAAAATGTTAAAGAATAAACAAAAAGAAAAAAACGTGTTGTGCGGTGAATTAGCCGCACGCACATATAGAAATGAAAATACTTAGGTGGTGGTGGCCATGAAAAGAAACCCTATGAATTCCTCAACCACAAAGCAAGCCCCCGAAGATTCTGTTTTAACGTAAACATCATGTGCATCCCCCCAAAAAAAATTATGTATTTGATGTTTTGAACAAAACCCTAAAACAATTACATGCTTACATTGTCCCACTGGATTATGCCCACTTTTCTAGACCTATATAAACCCATCTTCCCTCCCTCTCTTTTCATCAATTCAAACTTTGAAAACCTTTAGAGAATATAATGGATACGCTTGCTGCCCTTGCATTCTTCTTTGCTTGTTTCCCACTAGGCAACTTTGTGCTTGGTGCTACAACAATATCATCATGCAGCCAAACACCTTACCCTGATGTCTGCAACCATTTCATGGGAATTGGTGTTAATGTTGCATCAACCCTTGCCCTTGATCAAACCCGATTCTCGTTCCGTGACCTTGCCATTCAGGTCACCCTCGACCAAGCTGTTCAAGCTCACCGGCTCGTCTCAACGATGGACTTGAGTTCTTTCAATGAGCAAGCCAAATTGGCTTGGAATGACTGCTTGGAGCTTTACGAAGATACCATTGTCCATCTTAAACGATCAAAGAGCACTAACAATCCATTAGATGCTCAAACCTGGTTAAGTGCTGCAACAGCCAACCAACAAACCTGCGAAAATGGCTTCATTGACTTCAACTTGGCCTCTCATTTGCAAACCTTACCATCCATGTTAGGCAACTTCTCCAAGTTGATTAGCAATTCCCTGGCCATAAATAAGCCCACGCCCACTGTTACCATCAAACAAGTTGGTAACAGACGCCTGCTTGCTCATGAATTCCCTGCTTGGATTTCGGGTGCCGACCGGAAGCTCTTGCAGAAAACGGATGCAACGTTAAATGCCGATATCGTGGTGGCTAAAGACGGTTCCGGTAATTTCAAGACCATATCCGAGGCGGTGGCGGCAGCCGGCGGTGGAAGAAGAACCGTCATACACGTAAAAGCAGGAGTCTACAATGAAAATGTGGATGTTCCAAGGTCAGCTAAGAACATAATGTTGATCGGAGATGGGATGGGTGCCACAGTTGTTACTGGTAGCAAAAACGCTGGAACTGTCACAACTTTTCGTACAGCAACCGTTGGTAAGCCATCACACTATACATCATAAATGGTTTGGTCATTAATTTACTAATTAATTTTCCATAACACTTAATTTATGGCTGAAAATTCTCTTGGAACTAATCCATTTGATTTTCATCTTTGAACTCAAGACACTTTATTAAACATTATTTTCCATATATATATATTAATAATTAGAATTATTATTATTATTATATCCTAAATTAAAATACAAAAAACTACGGCTTTCATGCAAAATATCCGGAAGTCTATTTTTTCTTTTTCTTCTTCAATAGTAAAAAGTAACTCAACTTTTACAATTAATTGTATATTCTTATGTCTCCTGTTTCACCAACAATTCCAAAACACTCTACTTTTTTCAAATATAATTTTTTTTCCTTCTTTTCAACATAATTCTGAAAAAAAAATCAATAATCCATAATATTGTTAGATTACTCACTGAGTTCATTCGTTTCTTCTTCTAGGTGTCTCTGGTGATGGCTTCATAGCTCGTGACATAACTTTTGAGAACACCGCTGGACCCCAAAAACACCAGGCAGTGGCCCTCCGTTCCGGCTCCGATTTCTCGGTCTTTTACCGTTGCAGCTTCAAAGGTTACCAGGACACCTTATACGTCTATTCTCAACGTCAATTCTACCGTGACTGTGACATTTACGGAACCGTGGACTTCATATTTGGCGACGCCGTCGCTGTTTTCCAAAACTGTAACATTTACATTCGAAGACCGATGAGCGGCCAAAAGAACACCGTCACAGCACAAGCGAGAACTGACCCGAATGAGAACACGGGCATAATCATCCACAACTCACGCGTGACGGCATCATCTGACCTGAGAGCAGTTCAGGGTTCATTCAAGAGCTACTTGGGACGACCATGGCAGAAATATTCAAGAACTGTGTTTATGAAGACTGGTTTGGATGGAATGATTGATGCAGAAGGTTGGTTGCCGTGGAGTGGAAATTTTGCGTTGAGTAGTCTTTACTACGCTGAGCATATGAACACCGGAACTGGTGCCGGCACCGGTGGAAGAGTGAAATGGGGTGGATATCATGTTATAACTGCCGCAGATGCCGGGAAATTCACTGTTGGTAATTTTCTCGCCGGGAATGCTTGGATTCCGGGGACTGGAGTGCCATTTGATGCTGCACTGTGAATTTGTTTGATGGAGTTGAGGGGTGATTTCGTCATTTGGAAAATATGTAAATATGACAGTGACCCATATGTTGAATGTGTGTATATATACTTGAAGTTGTCAATGTGGAGAAATATAAAACTTGTATAATAGGTGAATAAATGCTGAAGGTGTTTGTATTTTTAAATAAATGAATTATTAAATTCAATGGTTTTTTTGTTTAGCTATTTGGAATTTTATTTATTTTATTTAAATGAGTTAGAAATACAATTATAAATGTAAATAATTTATTTGATTGTTAAATATTTTAACAAAAATTGAAAATTAAAATATTATTTTTTATAAAAAATTAACACGTGATTTTAACTTGAACTTAAACTAAACTTGGTAATGTAATTTCAGGAGGTCTGCGTATCGCTTGGAGAAAGGATTTGGGTTAAGATATTTGAATTTAATATAACTTAAATAAGAAATATTTTTAAATTTAAATTAATTTATAAAAATATTTTAAAAGTCTATAAACTTAAAAATTATGTTTGAAACATTTTAAAAGGGTTTTTAGCTTGTTCAAAAAGATTTTAAATAGTCAAAATGTCAAAAATAAATATGAGTACCGGTACAGTTTGACCCGTACCGGTATCTAGAGATCCCATACCGGTACATATTTTTGAGTACTAGTACGGATTTCTGAGTACTGATACACCCCTTTGTCCCTGAGTTTTAAAAAATTTCAGTAGCCAATTTGAGTACCGGTACAGGCTTGGTCGTACTGATACCTAGGGTGCGTACCGATATCCCTGTATTGAGTAGCGATACCCTTTGTATTAAATGCTCAAACGACTATTTTTTCATAAGGCAAGCACCGATACCAGACCTCGAGTACTGATACGCCCTGCTTCAGAACTGCATTTAAGGCTGGAATTAAAGTCTCCAACGGCTCTAAACAACCCTCAACGACTAGTAACGCTCATGAAGCCATTAGAGAATTTAAAAGACCTCTTCAAGCATCCATGAAAGAACAAGAAAACTACACTACCAACATTTATGTATAGAGAAAGTGTTCTAGTGCTTTAATTGTCAATTTTTTTTGTAGAACAAACTTGTGAGCTTAATTATCATATATGTTCAAGAGTTAGATTTTGGGTGAAAGCTTAAAATTACAAACAATCAGCCTTGTGAGGGTTTCCCTAGTTTGCTAATTTGTTTCTTTTGTAAAAGAGAATTTTACAAAACTTTTGGGTATAAGTCTTGTATTGTAAGGGTTCTTTTTGAGCCCGAAAAAAAAAAATTATTAGTGCATTTGAGAAAATTCTTAGTGGTGTACTAAGGTAGTAGATGTATATTCGGTTAGGTAGTCGAACCACTATAAATTATTGTGTCAAACTTTTAAATTTAATTGGTTCTACGACTATCACTCAAAAAACAATTTATCCTCTCTTGACATATTCGGTTTATCGTTCGAACCTCTTTTTTAACACTTTAAACGCGTTATCTTGCAAACCGATAATGCTGATGTAGCACAGCTTTTGTCTTCGCTGTCTACTACGAGCCCCCATAGTCTTGTCCGCTGCATTTTGACCCTACTCGATAGGGCTTGGATGGTTGATATTACCCACATTTGGCGCGAAGCAAATATGGCCGCCGACTTCATGGCAAAGTTTGACGCCCCACTGATGATTCAATTTTGGTTCTCGAGGCTCCTCCACCTGGGATTCTAGATCTCGTGCACCGGGACAAACACAGGGGGTCGCCGCCCTTATGTTATTTTGAAAGATTCATGATGTATTGGTGTTAGCTCACTTTCATTCCCAAAAAAATACTTATTTATTATTTATTTTAAATTTTAAGGCAAATTACACTAGTAGTCACCGAACTATAGTTTCTTTCTTATTTTAGTCACCGAACTATTCTTTTTGGCAAAAACATCACTAACGTTATGTTTCCTTCTTATTTTGGTCACCGACCGTTAAAAACTTAACGGTTTTGATGACGTGAAATTTTATTTTAAAAAAATTTCATGTCATTTCTTCTCTCTCCTCGTAAGCAATATATGTTATTTTATAATATTTTTATTCAAAATAACAGGATGGTGACACGTATCACTGCCTGTTAGTGGAATAAAAGGAATAAAAAATCAAGCCCCTTGTGCAGCCAGAGAGATGGTGACACGTGTAACTACCTAATAGGATGGTGACACATGTAACTGCCTATTAGTCGAATCTCTCTGGCTGCATAAGGGCTTGATTTTTCATTCCTTTTATTACACTAATAGGCAGTGACACGTGTCATCATCATGTTAGTTTGAATAAAAATATTATAAAATAACATATATTGCTTACGAGGGGAGAGAAAAAATGACATGGAAAATAAAAAAATAAAACAAAATTCCACGTCAGCAAAACCGTTAAGTTTTTAATAGCTGGTGACCAAAATAGGAAGGAAACATAACGCTAGTGATGTTTTTGCCAAAAAAAATAGTTCGGTGACCAAAATAGGAAGGAAAATAATGTTAGTGATGTTTTTGTCAAAAAAATAGTTCAGTGACCAAAATAGGAAAGAAACCATAGTTCGGTGACTATTGGTGTAGTTTACCCTAAATTATATAATCGGGTAATTAGAGGTATTAATTATGCTTAGAAAATATAAATACATTAGATGATAGAGAAGGAAGCCGCTGCCGTCGGGAGCTGTTTTCACATAAAGCGAGTCCTTTTTGTCCTTCCTTTTATACGATATTATTGGAGGCTGCATAGAAACTTCTTAATACCATACTTTATACTAATATTACTCAAAACTTTTGAGATTTTATGCACAAATATTTTAACACTTATTTGAGATTTTTGGATCAAGTAAAATAACAAAAACAGTTAAAACTGTATTGGTGTTTGTTCTGTATTAGAAGCAGAATTGTGGGGTTGTATGTCGGCTTGTTATGTGCTTGGGACTTCGGACTCCGATACCCTGTGGTCGAAATCGATAGCATGGATACTCCTCAACTAATTCGTGAAGACTCCGGTCGGCAAGGGTCTCTTCTTTTACATTTCTGTGAGTTGTGTCAACGGCATTGAATTTTCCGATTTCAACATGTACATCGTGATGGCAATAGGGCAAACGACGGATTCATTAGCTAAGCTTGTAGGATCCAAGATATTGAGGTTCATCTATTTTCTTCTCCACCATTTGCAGTGTCTTCCTTCTTGCGCTCGATTTATTTTCTTCACCAAAAAATGGTTAAAACTGTAATTGAAAATATATATTTGTAAGTTGATTATCATATATAATGCATGATTAAGTTAATCACATGCACCTTCCCACAATAATACTAAACTTAGTTTAGTACTATTACATTTGAAAAAGATTTTTAGAATTAAAATTAATTTCAAAACTATAAACAACATTAAGATAATTCCAAGTTTATATGAATATAATGATATATTTTCACGTACAAAACCAACACTAAACGTACAAAAATAAGATGAGAAAAAATATTAAATACAATAGCCGATACTAATGGGAGTTGGTTCATGTGATAAGCAGCTTGGTATCGTTTAAGCATATCTCGAGTTCGAGGTCTTATGTATGAAGAAAAAAAATGAGATAGGAACTCACGCACTAAAACTAAGCATGCGATACGAGTCGAACTGAATTAGTCAGAGCAAAATTACGAGGTATCATGGGGGCAACAAAAAATACAGTAGCTGATATTGAAGTTAATAAATAATGAAAGCTGCTTAATCCATATAGAATGAGTCCAAATCTCCACAGTCGTGCATGCAGTATTTAGAATCAGCCTCAAAATCTGCAACTTGATAGACGTAACTTTCGGAGATTAATTACTTTTAATATTTTTTTTCTTGGTGGGTTTAATTATAATTCCTCATTGGTCAATAATCTTATTCTCTTTTATACTTTTCTAAAATGGTGGTAGTTCAGAAGTTCATGTTTGGCAGATGCTTAGTCTCGTCATCAATAATTTAAATGTGTCGCTTTAAGAATGATAGTAATGAAGGAAAAAGCCAATTTGAGTTAGGTTAATCAAGTTTAACACTTAATTAAACCGAATTATGCTGATACAGATGGCACAGGCAATGGAAACTGTAGCAGCAGCCAGCTGCTCCAGGCTTCTTCTTCCTTGCTGCGGCCTAAACAAAATAGGATCCTTATTTTAAATTTTAAATTGTATCATGCATCCTTAAACTATGAATATTATTTTATATTGGCTCTCAACTTTTAAATGTTTCAATTTTATCCTTAAACTACAACCACGTTTTAAATTGGTTCTCAAACTTTTAAATATACCAATTTATAATGAGGGTCATAGTTTAGGGATGAGACCGGAGCATTCAAAAGTCTGAGAACTAATTTAAAATAAAATCATAGTTTAGGGATGAAATTGACACGTTTAAAGTTCGATGACTAATTTAAAATGATGATCACAATTTAAAGACGTAAGGTACAAGTAACTCTAATATATTAGAACAATTTTCAAAACATGATGATGATGATAAGTAATAAATAATATCTACCGTATAAACTTCACTTTTCCTTTTCCCTTTTTGAATCAAAATAGATATTAATGTCATAAAATCTCAGCCTCTAATTTGTTTCAATATTTTCCACGACTTGTTATAATCAGTTCCACTCTACGTCAAAATTATCATCATTCTATTAAATTTGGCCAGCGGCGGAACTCAAAGAGAGTGTGTGGGAGCTAATTTATTTTTTTTAAAAAAAATAGAGATTGAAATTGAAGGGTTTTATTTATATATTTTCAAAAATTTTGGGGCATAACTAAAATTTTTAAAATTTCTAGTGGCATAATAAAAACTTTTAAAAATTATGGGAGAAATTTAATTAAAAAATAATATAATTTTCTAAAAATTTTATGAGAGACAAATTAAATATTTAAAAATTTAAGAAACTAAAATCTAGTTTTTTAAAATTTAAGAGGGTCGTGGACTCATAGGTCCTCTTTTAATTCCGCCCCTGCATTTGGCTCATATCGAATCTATATCTTCGTTATATATGGTGAGCCTCAAATATAGATATACATAATTATGATCAAAATATATAGATATAGATATACATAAAAGTATAATATGTTTAATTTTTAAATATATTTTAGAGATGATATTCTTTCCTATAGAGAGGATAAGGAAGATATTGTTACTACGAATTGAGCTCTACATTTAAAATTCTAACAAAAGAGTTTTAAATATTACTACAAAGAAATATCGACAAAAGATAATTATACTTTTATATGTGAAAATATTTTATGTATTATTAGTGAATTTTTTTCACAAGTCTATTTAGGGTTTATGAGTTTATAATTTTTGAGTTTATGGTTTAGGGTTAGAAATTAGGATTTAGTATTGGTGATTTAGATTTTAGTTTTTAAATCTTAATTAAATATAATTTTTTACACTAACAATGCATCAAATAATAATTCTTCTTGAACCCAACAAGTTATCTCAGTAAAAAATCAAATGATATTAATCGTAAGAGATCCGAGTTTAAATCGTTTTATCTACAAAGTGTGTACTTCGTTAAAAAGTTAAGAATATGTATAAACATATATTATGTTGTAATCACCTAATATTATTAAAAAAATAAAAAATCGAATACTATAAATTAGTTTAATAGAATTAGTGGAGAAGTTTCTAAAAGTGACGTTGAAAAGTAGAAAGCGTGAAACAAAGTGTTCATTTTATGTCCGTTAAAACGTCTTAAAGAGGATAAGTCAATAGCCAATGGGTTCTTTTCATCACCAAAACAGCCAAGAAAAATGACACTTTTGCCTTTTGATTTTTTTTAATATTTTAACTTATTTTTGTTATTAAAATTTTAAATAATAGACTTTTTAAAAATAATAATATTTTTTTATTTTTAATATTTTTTTACGTTTTTAAAGCTTTTAAATATTTTAAAATTTTGCCAAAAACAATAATTACTGTTAATATTGACAAAAAATAGTTGATATTAACTGAATGAATTAATCATTATTTTCTATCAGTTTGTTCCATTTGTTAAAAATAAAAAATAAAAAAAGATTAAATTAAGAATTAAAATGACTGCTAAAAATGTTATTAGCACAAGAAAAATGACAGCTTAATTACTACAATGAACGCTTTGGAAATTGTTGTGATATGAAATAGAAATCGTCTGCTCTTTTTAGTGCCGCTATGTATGCCCACACACTAAAAATTAAGTTTAGGATTTAAAGTTTAAAGTTATAGTATAAAAAATTGGAGGTATATTATATTTTTTTATAGGGTTTATGATTTAAAATTTATGGTTAAAGCTTAAAATTTAATTTTTTTTTAAATGATTTTTAGTGTTGAAGTGTAAAAAGAGAAACCGAAATAGGCATAGGATTTGTGTCGTTGTGATATGGACAGTTGGATTATGACTATCGACGGAGATTGAGTTAATAAAATTGTCATATAAAGCAAATTAAACAATGAGATTAATTATCGACCCAAATAAACGAATGGCAAGGTTCAAATAGTAGTTTACTCATAATATTTTTTGGATAAAATATTTGTATAATATTCAAGAAGCAGCAAGCTGCTGCAATAAAACATAATAGTAGTTTCCCATACATCAGAAAGTTGCAAATTGACCGAATCAATCTTATCCATACATCTATTACGTATTTTTATACTAACAATGTGCTTTATACACCCCACTAAATCATCTATTGTACGAGTAAACATAGTAAAGGGAAAAACGAGAAAAGAAGAGATATGAGAATAAAAAGAGAAATACATATATTATTTCTTTCAATATATGGAGTGTATAAATACTATTTTAACTCCATATTTATACACATAAAGAATAGGTGTTAGTACATAAAACCTTAATTCTAGTTTATTTTAAAGTATAAAACTTATAAATATATATTACAAAGGGAGTTTATTATTAAGAGAATTATAACTATTCAAAGATGGAAGTTGTTTTCGTGCACAAAGTGTATGGGCTAATGTTGATTAAGTTGTCAATTGGAGAATAAAAAATGGACCACAAAGGTTTAAAAGCTTATTGGAAGCTGGGATTAAACAAAGTAATTTAGAAAATATTAAATTGATTCAAATTTCGTAACTACTAAAAATCGATTTAAAAAATAATATCCGGTCTAATTTATTAAATTTAATATTGTTTGTACTTAATTTCTCAGTTCTATTAAATTTAATCTTGCTCACTTTTTGTGCTTACACACATGGAACTATATCCCAATGGACCGTCGTGGCATCGAGAGAGGTTCTAAAAAGTGCAAAAGGCCCCAACTACCATTTTTAAACAATATCTATTGAGAAGGTTTTTGTTATATGATTTTGAGAATATGCATATAGAGGATTTGAATTTTTTTTCATTTTCGAAATTTTTTATTAATTGGTGCATCAACACTTATATTCGAAACAGTAAGATTGTTATACGTTTATAGAATATATACATAATTAAATGATAAAAATAAGAGTATTTTTTTATATACCTGTATAGAAAAATTACACAAGCAAGCTTCAATATTTATTCTTTAAAAAAATTATGTCTTTAACCCTAAATTATAAATTCTAACAATAAATTTTAAATTCAAAATTTTAAAATATAATTCTAGCTCTAAAACAGAAAATATGTATATTGAATAATTTTCTCATAACCAATAAAAAAATTGCTTTGAAAATTCGAGGATTGTCACTTTAAACCTCACCCAATTTTCTAAAGTGATAATGGCAAAGACTCATGAGTCAATAAACCTTTGAAAATTGAAATGGCAAGAAAAATAAATGCCATGCCGTGAATTAGCCGCATGCACATATAGAAATGGGAATACTTAGGTGGGGTGGCAATGAAAAATCCACAATCCATAATATCATTAGATTACTCACTGTGTTCATTTGGTTCTTCTTCTAGGTGTCTCCGGTGATGGCTTCATAGCGCGTGACATAACCTTTAAGAACACTGCTGGACCCCAAAAACACCAGGCAGTGGCCCTCCGGTCCGGCTCCGATTTCTCAGTGTTTTACCGTTGTAGCTTCAAAGGTTACCAAGACACCTTATACGTTTATTCTCAACGTCAATTCTACCGTGACTGTGACATTTATGGAACCGTGGACTTCATATTCGGCGACGCCGTTGCCGTTTTCCAAAACTGCAACATTTACATTCGAAGACCGATGAGCGGCCAAATGAACACCGTCACGGCACAAGCAAGAACGGACCCGAATGAGAATACGGGCATAATCATCCACAACTCACGCGTGACAGCATCATCTGATCTGAGAGCAGTTCAGGGTTCATTCAAGAGCTACTTGGGACGACCATGGCAGAAATATTCAAGAACTGTGTTTATGAAGAGCGGTTTGGATGGACTGATTGATGCAGAAGGTTGGTTGCCATTGAGTGGGAATTTCGCCTTGAGTAGTCTTTACTATGCTGAACATATGAATACCGGCTCCTGCGCAGGCACAAGTGGAAGAGTGAAATGGGGTGGATATCATGTTATAACCGCGGCCGAAGCCGGAAAATTCGCCGTCGGTAATTTTCTCGCCGGAAATGCTTGGATTCCGGGAACTGGTGTTCCATTCGATGCAGGACTGTGAATTTGTTGATGGTGTTGAGTTGAAGGATAATATCGCCATTTGGAAAATATGTAAATATGAAAGTGACCCTTTTCTGTTGAAATTGTGGTATAGGTTTTGTTGGGTAATTACTGAACTTTATAGGTGATAAAGGTAGGTTATGCAAACACATATATAAAAATGTTGAATTTGTCGAAGTGGAGGAAAATAAATGTATAGTAGGGGAATAAATGCTGGAATTGGTGTATTTGTGAAGGAAAGAAATAATAAATACGATGGTTTTTTTGCATAGCTACATTATCTTTTTTTTTTTTAAATAATTTTTTAATAAAATATATTACTATAATTATAAATACCAATAAATTTTTAATGTAAGTATTTTAACAATTTAGCCAAATTCATGGATGCTCATGTAGGCATACTTTTACAAATTTTATTTGCGTTCGTTCAGTTCATTTATATACTGATTAAAATTGAGATGGTGCACTTAAAGGGTGAGGGAGCTTTATCAGTAAAAAATTAATAAATGAAGAAAACAAGAACTAAAGTGTTTTCTGCAAGTTGTGACTATTTAATTGATCTCTCTAAATACATTAAAAAAAATGAACTTAACTCGTAAAATTTTCCAAGATTTTTTTTAACATAAAGGCGTTTTCCTTCATACCATTGAGGAAAGCATACAATGGGCAACAAGGCCCACATTCAAAATAAAGGCAACAAAGGCCTGTAGAAGAAACGACCAAAGGAGGCCCAATCCGATATCGGAGAACAAAGTCCTGGAACAGAAAACTCCAACTGGGCAGTAATCTTGGCAGGCAGCGTGAGGTTTCACTCGTAAAGAAACGGTGTCGTCCGTCGTAGACCAACAAAAAATCTATTCGCACAATAATTTTTGCGAACGAGAAAAATCGTCAAAAAAATAAAAGGTCAAAATGACACGAACAGCAAAGAAAGATGTCATTAGAGCCTTTGGACCAAACACATAGCCCTCTAGACGCAGCCGTCACTGGAACCATCAAGGAAGACTTATGAGCACAAATCGGCCGTAGAACTTGGGTAGTTCTAGGGAGATACCTTACGTACGCGGCTAAAATGATGCAACCTTATAAAAAAATTTATTAAGTTTGTGAGAATTTATGTAGTTTTTTATTTAAATTATAAAAATTTAAGTTATAATATAATAATTTATATAATTATACAAATTTTTACTTAAAATAAAATTTACAGAAATTCTAACCCAATTGTTAAAAATCTATATAATTACACAAATTCTCATATAAATATAAGAATTTTGGTTTTACTTTAATTATTATCTAGTCTTACATAAATTTTTATAAAAAATTTATATAAAGCCAATTTTAACCGTACCCTAAAATACCTTACCTTAATAGAACTTCCAATGAACATGCAACAATAAAATCGAGACAACAAACGTGGTCAAAAAAGAATAAAACTCAATGAAAGCGGACCGCGTCACCTGAAGAGGAAAACAGAAAGCAAAAGCCGACAACCAAAGTCGGAGAAGACGATAGCCACTTGATGCTCCTGTCTCCGACTTTTGCTACCCTAAATCCGTAAACTTCCTCGCAAAAGCAGGTCCGAGACTGGAACGTGGTCGTCGGGAGCAGCAAACTCCAACGAATCAAGTATAGTATTATTTTCTATCACCAGTTGGAGAGTATTAAAACAGAAAACTGTAATGGTCATCAATGGATTAAGATTACACAATTTAATGGATTTACATGCAAATTACGAGTCACTCAAACATAAACATTTTCCTAAAAACATTACATTACAACACTCATTTTCCAGTTCCCACATCAAATTCAACCCCCCCCCCGTAATAATTAAAACAACCCTAAAACATCAATTAGCGAACAACTAAACAACACCTAAGAAATTAAAAGTAAAAGAAGAGAAAATTCAAGCTTAGTCTTTTCCTTTAAGCTCCAGTGCTTTACATGAAAAAGCCAACGAAGGCAACACTTTCCGAGGGCGACCACGTCCTCGCTTAACGCCGGGAGCTGGAGGGGCGGGAAAACCAAAACGAAAGATAAGCTTAAATGAAACGACGAACAAGACCCAACAAAATTTCGGGATGAAAACTCAAGTACCTGAGAGTAGTCTGGAATTAAAGGTTGCTGAGCACCATTCACAACTTCAGTCGCCATTGAAATCTGAAGCTTTTTTCTTTTCTTTTTCCCTGAGAGGAGATTGGCTTTTAAAGGAAAAGAAAACGGGCGGAAGAAGGAGGGTAGGACCTGTGATCCAACGGCTGGGGATTGGGTAGCTTTCGGTTTACATCCAACGGTTGTGTTTCATTACATATGATATCACGAGGATCAGTGACGTGGATGGAAGCTGAAGCATGTTTGGAAGGTCTCAGAACTCTGGTTTTATGAATTTATTTCCCTCCTTTTCTTTTCAAATTCATCGAATTAAAATAAATAAAAAAAGCCCATATCATAATTATAACATTTATTCATTAATTTAATCATAATAAATATTGTTAGATTGCTCAGATTCAAAACACTTAAAAATAATATTATTTTATCTTTCAATGAAACCACTTGATATATTCTTTTTTGGATACATGTTTTGTCCAAAGTTGATGTATTCAACAAATCATATATGTTAATTTCACCAAAGTTGTGTTTTTCCTCCCGCCCCATGTGCAAAAGAATGAATACAAATTTCGCCAAAAGAACTAATCTCTTTTCTTCCTTTACTTTTTAACGAATCTCAGGCGTGCTCTCAAAAGGAAAATTTGCTACCCTATTTAATTACAAACTCTTATCTCTACACTTCCCTTTTCTGACTAAAATTATCTGTAAAGTTTCTTCACAATTGATTAATTTTTTTTGAAATTTACAGAGTTCTTCATATAAATTACATTAACTCAAATTATTCACTGTATTATAGGCCAAAATACTACATAATTTAATGGATTTACATGCAAATTACGAGTCACACTAAAACCTAAACCTTACCCGAATACATTACAACGCACCTTTTCCAATTCCCACATTAAACCCCAAAATAATTAAAATTTAAGAAAAGCGAGTCTAAAACATCAATTAGTGGAGAAGAGAACTAAAAAATTACAATAAAAACGAAAACTCTGGCTAACTTCGCCTTCTTTTGCTTGAAAAGCCACCGTGGGTTACACTTTCGGCGGTCGACCACGGCCTCGCTTAACTCCAGGAGGTGAAGGGTCAGCTGTCGATGTTGTTTTCACCATCTTAGGGGGTCGTCCACGTGGCCTACCGGTGCTAACGGTAGTTTTGGGCTTAGGCGGAGCAAGTGGATCTTTGGGCGGACGACCACGAGGTCTAGGCGGAGAGACGACGGTGCCGGGTGGGAGAGGAACCTTGGGCTTAGGTGGACGCCCACGTCCACGCTTGGGTGGAGCATTCGGGCCGGGTCTCATGTAATTGTTCTTTAACATCACGATTTGACAGCTCTGTTTCATCTTGTTGAGGTGGTGGGAAAGTAGGGTGGTGTGAGCTGCTGGGAGATCCGAGTGAGTCGACTCGATGTGCTTGGCTATAGTTGACTTATTCGACCCGGATTTCTCGTTCAATGCGTCAATGGCTTCCAAAATCATCTGCAAAGACAAATCAAAACGATAAATAAGCAAACATAAAACGACCCAGAAAAAACCGTGGGAGATAAAACTCAAGTACCTGAGGGTAATCTGGAAGTAAAGATTGTCGAGCTTGTGGAGGACCTTGAGTATCTTCAGCAGCCGCCATTGAAATTCGAAGCTTTTTTCCCCTTCTTTATCTTGTCCGAAAGAAATCGAGGGAAACGAGAAGGTCTGTTGTTGCGCAGTGGGAGGGAGAGGAGATTGACAGTTTAAAAGGAAAAGAAAATGGGAGGAAAAATGATCCAACGGTTGGGAATTCCTACACTTCGGTTTACATCCAACGGCTTTGGTTTGTTATATACGAGACCACGAGGATCAGTGACGAGGGAGGAATTGGAAGGTTTCAGTTTGAGACGTCTGGATTTATGAACAAGTCTTTTGTTTTCTTGGGTGTCAACATTCTATTGGTTCTTCAAAAGGCTGTTGGATTTGTTAAGACGAATGGAAGAAGGGCACGTGGTATGACACGAATGATTGGAAGTAGTGGAATAGTTGACTTTGAACTTTGAGAGGGGAACATAGACATGGTCGTACACTAACACTAGACACCAACCTCGGTTGCCTCGCACTCTCTCGTCGCTGTCTAGTTTTGGAATTCGAAGGTTATCCAAACCGTACAATTAAAATCAGAGACTTCAGAGTATTTTTGAATATTTTTCTTCATAAAACTTAGTCATAAAGTTAAAAAAAAATACTTCTAACGTTTAATTAAACAATCACTTTAACCCTTGTTTTTTTTAAGATAATTTAATTTTTAATGTTTTATTTTATGTTAAAATAATTTTTTTTTGATAAAATTTTTTAAAAAACTAACAGTAAATAATTTAAAATAACTTGACAGAATAATAAGTCATAAGAATAATATATATTTTATATAGTTTTATAAAATTATTTTTTAACTGATGTAACGTTTTTTTCAAGTCAACACATTTGTCTATATGTAATCACTCATTTTTACCTGTAAATACATATTAGTGTTGCATGTATATTTATTATATTATATGTTTATTGTTTGCATGAGTATTGCTAATATATATGAATAAGGTGTGGTGCATGTATATTATAAGCTATGTATGTATACGTATTAATGGTGTATGTGTGTCGTGTATGTATAAAGTACGAGCGTATTTGTTTAATGTATATAGATGTTATGTTAATTATGTGTATGATTATATGTACGTATGTTAGTATGTTATATTAATTAATGTTTGTATAAGTATACGTTTGTATTATGTATGTGTATTGTTGTTATAATACTACTACTATTATTACTGGGCTAATACATAAAATGAAATCCAAAAAAATTATATATATTAAATCAAATAAATAAATTACAGTCCAAGTCCAGTTATAAATAGTTACAAGGCCCGGTTGGCCCAAACCTTATCTAATTACAACTGTGTGTGCAGGTGACTGTAGGCCGTTGGATCAAGATCTGATCCAACGGCCACGATCTAACCAAGAGCCAAAATATCTGCCAGCCGCGTGCTCCACACGTAAGGACCGTTCGAGTGCCACGCGCGCGTGCGGACGCTTTAATATCCCACGCGTGCGTGAGCCTCACGCGCTCTGACTCCTCGACTGCTGAGCTCCACGTGGCACGATCTGGAGCAGTTTCACCAAATCGAGGCTTCATCCAGGCCGTTCATCCTTCAAGCCATCTCGACCGTTAGATCAGATCTAATCTAACGGCCGAGAACGCGTCTGGCCGCTGGCAGAACCCCCACACCGCCACCATGCCGATCTTCAACCACCCGCGCTCAGAACATGTCAAACACAGCAAGAAAAGTTTGTCAGTCCAGATTTGAAAAAAGGCAAATAACATGCAACTTGCACCAAAACAGAAGACAAGCATATATACGAAACAAGTATTTTGTAACAGGAGAGAGAGTGGTAACAGAGAAGATTGTAACAAAAAAAACCGAAAGTGTATTGTAACAAGTTTTTTCAGAAATACAAAAAAGAGGCAACACAAGTCCAGTGGTACATTTCTTGTTACTTTTATTGCATGCATACAAAAGATACGTAGTAAAAAAAAGAGAGAGAGGGTTAGAGGTCGTTACCGTCACCGTTTGTGGGTCTCTCCTCCTCAGTGATAAGCCTTTCGGCTTTCCCAAGCCGGATATGGTGAACTGGAGGAAGGGGAAGGCCCTCTTTGTAGTTTTGTTTTTGGTTAAAAGTGTTTTTTTTCGTATTTCCTAGATCTAGGGCGAATAGAGGTGTATCCTCTGAATCCAATCTCGGATTCGTGTCGAGGATGGAAAGGGGGTTATTTTGGTGTGTTTTGGAGGCTCGCCGGCGCCGGTTAGCGGCCGGCCGCCGGATTCTGGGTTTCAGGGGATATTTGAGAGAAAATAAAGAACATAAGCAGTATTACAAAAACTGAAAATGAAAGAAATGAGGGGAAATTTGGTTTCGGTCTAAAAATATGGTTTATATAGGTGTTATTATTTTTTGAAATGGGTAAATCACACACTTAATCCCCCCGCGTTTCCAATATTTTCATTTTTGTCTCGCCGCATGGTATAATTACAATCCCAAATCCCGATATTTCAAAATCTTGCAATCCAATCCCTAAATTACACCAATCGGTTTTTAAATGGTAAAATTACGCCTTTAGCCATCCCGCGTTTTTGAACTTTTCATTTTGGTCCGCCCTGGTCTAATTACGCTTTTGATCCTTTTAGGTTCTGTTTGTTTCGCATTTTCGTCCCTAAATTACATATTATTGTTCTTTAATTTCTGCCACTGACTTTTATTTTTCTTTCATTTCAGTCATGTTTCTTTGTAAATACTCATGTTCGTATTATAATCGTATATGTTGATGTATTCTATTGTTTTATTTTATGTCCCTCGTATATGCCTCGTATTTTATGTTTACATGTATATGTGTATTAAGCTTATAATAGTCATGCATCTTTTTATCCGGTTATTCATATTAAGCATGTTATGTTTTAGTTGATTCGTACATGGTATATTTTGTATTTTTGTATGTGTGTATGTTTTTTTTAAGGATTGCATGCTAGTATATTTACCTTTTTTGTATGATATATTGTCCCATATATGTAGAAATATGTCTTTTTGAAATATTCGTTCGTCTTTACGTACCTATTCCTGCCTTGTTATTCTGACATGTTAAAGTTGTTTTTATCTATTATTTAGATTAATATGTATAAATGCATGTTTTAGTCTAGTATATTATTTATGTTAGATTAGTATTCTGTTGTGTCAATATTTATTGCATTTAAATATTTTGCCATGTTTTATATTTTTGCCACTAAGATTGCATATGGTATATAAATTGTTAATGCGGTGCCTTTTTATCCGAGCGTAAACGGGGCCAGTATCAGGCGTAGTGATAGTGGTTGGACGTTTATCCTCGGATAACGGGGCCCTTAAAATTTATTCGCAATTATGACCGAATTTTAAAATAATTGTCACTTTAATCCGGAAAATCCAATATTAATAAAGCGGTAATTATTAAAGTACCAATTTTGGGCGGTGTGGGGGTGCTAATCCTTCCCCATCCGTAACCGACTCCCGAACCCAATCTTTTTGAATCTCTGGTTTTATGGTGTCCAGCCTACCTAAGTGGCCGGTGGACTCCATTTTTTTTAAATGCGTTTTTTTTAAAAAAACCGCACGGAATAAATATTTTATATCCAAAAAATCACGAACACCTTTCAAAAACACTTCGAAAACGCCACGTTTTATTTAGCGATGAGAAAGAAGAGGGACATCGCTACACTATATGACACTGTTATGTCAGGGTGCACTGTCATATGTGTTTGTCACATCATTTTAAACTATTTACCGTTAGTTGACTGCAATTTTCATCCGCAGATGGGCAATTTTAACCCAAAATAAAACGATAAGGGTTGAATTGTTAAAAAAATATGGACCAAAATAACTATCGAGTCAAACGTTGAGAGCATTTGCTAACATTATGCCTAAAAGCTAAACACAACCAGACCTTATTCCCTACAAAACTTAAGACCTGATTTTTTAATAAAAAAATTCGACTCATAGGATCAATTCATGTAAAAATTCCATCGAGCTCGGGTTAAATGACCATCCTAGTCGTAAATGAATCTAATTTGAATAAATGAATTTAAATTTTTTATTTATATTTGTTAATTTTTAAGTTTATTAAAGATTAGTTCGTGTTTGTGTTCGTTTGTTTAAAATTATGTGTTTATATTTATTTAATATTCGTGGGCAAGTTCAAAAAAATATTCGTGGGGATTAAAAGAACATAATATATAAAAGTCGCTCATTTTTTAATAAATTTATGTTTCGACCCCTAATCAATTTATCGCAGTATAATTATTTATCCATCTACCTTCGTTAAATTAATCACATAATAAGTAATAACAAATATGTTAATATCAAATTCAATCCTTAAATTATAGTTAAAATATCAATTTAACAAAGAGATTAACATAGTATATTTTCACAAAATAAATGAATTTAATTATTTTATTTTCTAAAAAGTTACTGATTTAAAAATCAATAATAACCACAATGTTGTAAACTTTAAAGAACCAACATCTATGTTCCCTCTCTCTTTCAGTGGGTAAATTACTTTGATAAATTATATTATTATAGCGCGTTTTTTAGTTGTCTTCAAATTAACGGGATTAAATTGTAATATGGTGTAATATTAAAATATTGAGGGTTAAATTTTTAAAATTCTAACTAAATTATAATATTATGCAAATACATTAATGCTACTTGGAGCTTGAAGAAACTGTTTAAATTGAGAAATGAAGCAGCCCCATTTTTTCAGCTGCTGCAGATATAAGACAGGTCACTACTACTTGGATTTGGGGTGAGATTCGGAACAAATACCCCCATGTCCCCTGGCACAAGTTAATATGGTTTTCGCTACATGTCCCTAACTAAGCACTCGATCATTCTGGGAAGACTCAAGACTAAAGACAGGCTGCTGAAGATGAACATTGCTGTTGATCCTATTTGTTTGAACTGGAATAGAGCAGAAGAATCCAGAAATCATCTGTTTTTTAAATGTCCCACTACATTTGGTTACGATTCTCAGATTATGCAACCTGAGAAGGATTGGTTATGGCTGGGATCAGGAGCTTACTTGGGCTAGCAGTCATCTGAAGGGTAAAACCTTGTTTTTATTTTGAGAATTGCATGGAATGCTCACATATATTGCGTTTGCAGGCAGTTTAGGAGGCGAGGCGATCCAAAACTGCTTCGGAGGCTACAGTTAGCATAAAAGAATTAGTTAGAATTAAATTGAGTAGCAAATGTATAGCTTGTGCAGATCCTGTGAATGTTAATATGTGTACAGCTTGGGGCATTGCCTAGCTTTTGTGGGTGACCCTGTATTTTTGTAGCAGTTCACTGCTTTTCTTGGATAAATATACACACAAATTATCCAAAAAAAATAATATTATGCAAATATTAAAGACTAAATTTGTTATTATACCAATTATTAACTATACACCTACTTTGGCTAACTAATCATCAATCAACAATTACGTACTAAAATAACAAAAAAAAATGTTAACGCATCTATTATAGTACACAAAGAATAACCCAAAATATTCTGCAAAACTTCAGCTCTGGACTGGGCGCTTTCCATGCGGATCTGATCTCAAGGGGCTTGCAAGAGCTGATGTAGAAGCAGAAGCAGTGTTTGTATTAAAGGTTGATCCGCTTGAATGGGAATCCGAAAGATCGGTTCCGGCAGTGGAAGAGAATCCAGGCCTGCGGGATCTTCGGTATCGAGTAACCAGAACTCCGGGTCTTGTTGGCTCTTCAAAACTGCCAGGTCTTCTTGACAGCAAAATAACAACCCGGCGCATGTCAGGCCGTAATTGCGGATCACCTTGCGTGCATAGTAACCCTATTTGGATGCACATAGCTACTTGTTCCGGGATAGCAGAATAAGCGAAGGCAGGGTCCATAAACTCCAAGCTTTTCCCTTTCTTGTAAAGCTTGTAAGCCTGCAACAACAAGACCCCACAAATGCCAGTTACTAAGTCTTCTCTCTTAGAACCTTTGAATTTTCGATAAAGTTATGTTTGAATTCTTTTTGTTTAATGGTGTGAACTAGATGAACAAGGGTCCCTATTTCAAACGTGTGGGTCTGCATATACCTAACTTGTAAAGGTTAAACATGGCACGTTTAGATTAGAAGATCCTTAAAAGTCCACGTGACAGCAGACGTACAAGGTGCACAAGACTCTGGTGCACGTGAGGTCTTACAAGACAAACATTCAAGAACTAAGAATAACAAAAAGTTATCTCGGTTGAAAGAATGATAGGAATTCGGATCGTACTATTTGTTCTTACCCAATCAAGTAGACCTAGACTTTGAGCATCCACATCTAAGTTGAAGGATGAGTTTTTCTGGCCACTTATCAGCTCCAGAACCACAACCCCGAAGCTGAACACATCTGCCTTTGCCGAGAGATGCCCGTTCCTGACGTACTCCGGTGCCATGTATCCACTGTTTTCCAAAGATAAATAGAACTCTGTTAAATAATCACTTTAGGAAGAAGGAATCGGCTATCATGGAATTCCGAAAAGACCTCGTCATGTTATTGTTATAGATTAATGAAGATGCTGGATGACATACTTGGTGCCAGCTACACGGGTGTTGACATGCGTTTGATCCTCGGGGAAGAGGCGAGCCATGCCGAAATCAGCAATTTTGGGGATCCACTTATCATCGAGTAATATATTACCTGCTTTGATATCCCGGTGAATGATGCGATTGTGCGAGTCTTCATGAAGGTAGAGCAAGCCCCGTGCCACACCTGAAATTATTTCGTACCTCCGCTTCCAGTCAAGCTCCGATTTTCTATTTGATTCTGCATGAGAAAAAAACATTACCATCATGATTATTATCACCATAAAAGCCAAACGATAACTTCTATTCCCACCCATGAAAAGCCGGTGCCATATCCATGATGTTATTTGTTCACGCTCTTATTCCACCCTAAGTGCACAAGGTCTGGAGGTTAGAAACCGACACCGTAAAATCAAGATTTGTATTTTGAGGCTAGAGATACAATACAGTGTGGGATAGACATAAATAATATATATATATATATATATATGAAGTAACAAAAACAAGAACAGATCGAGCAAATGTGCGGAAAAACGAGAGGTAGGTAAATTAAAGCAGCATATCAAGGTTCAGTCCATTGATGAAATCCCAGATATGTTTCAAATCACTAAACTGAACTCTAACAAACCAGTCTACCATTCAATCTCATCATCTTTATGGTAACATACGACCGGTGTTTCATGACACAGATCCTTCGACTTGTTAATGATAAATAAATTGACAACAAATTGTCGGGCACTAAACTTTGAGCACACGTTATAGAAACTAAGTTTCAGAAAAGGGAGTCCAGCAGAACTTTGATCTTGACATAGAAGATATGTGTTGACTTCAACTTCGAGGTCTCAAATTCGAGTAGAGAAATGGGAGGATTGATCTTAGTGGCATGGGAGAGGATTTATTCCCATTGTGTAACCTAAGATCACAAGAAATTATATTATGGGTCATTCTCGCCACGTCATCCATAAGACCAACCAATCAAATGTATTCATTTCATTAATTTTTTCATTTTATGTTTTTACCAAATGAATCTTCACTAATATTTACAGCAAATTAAATTTTAAAACAGTTTTTACCAAGTGAAAATTCACTTGGTAAAAAGATGAGATGAAAAAATTAATGAAATGAATGCATTTGATTGGTTGGTCTCATGGATGACGTGGCGAGCATGACCCATAATATAATTTCTCGAAGATCACATTGTTTCTAAACACAGCTAAAATTCTTGAAAAATAACAGCAAAGAAATTATGGCAACTTACTGAAAAGAATCTTGTCTAGACTCTCATTGGTGACGTACTCGTATACCAAAAGCTTTTCTTGGCTATGAACACAGTAACCTAAAAGGTTCACAACATTGCGGTGCTGCACTCGAGCTAGCAACTTAGCCTCATTCTCAAACTCCTTTTTACCCTGATTTGAGCTATGAGATAGCTTCTTCACGGCAACTTCCCTTCCATCATCTAGTTTCCCCTATAATTTAAGGAACAATCGTTACGTTCGAAAAAAATCCCCACAGTGTAGGTTAATTAACAAGAGAAATCAGCACTTTGAAACCAGAAAACAACTTGAGAGCAACATGATTGTAAAGCTTGGTGAAAGTTCTGATAACAGATTACGATAAAAGTAAGGCATTCTCAGTAATTGCTGTTCTTTTTGTTTTTGATATGCAAAAGTTGAAACTTTGAATACCTACAAAAAGTAGAAAAAATTGTCCTTGAAAAATCTAAAACTATTCAGCGAATCAGAGGGCAGACCAAGATCAGCAAAAGTTTTCCCTCTATTTTCTAGGCAACCAAACAAGAGTTTCAGTGGTGGTATCTTACCCTATAAACAGGTCCAAAACCCCCTTCACCGAGCTTCTGATGATGGTTGAAATTGTTGGTGGCAGCAACTAAAATCTCGAAAGGGAAATGCTTTTTCTCTTGTTGAGCTATCTTCTGCAAGTCATCACCATTCCGCCTATCTGAACATAGACCAAAAACAAGAAAAACCCAGAAATCACCAAACTTGTAGAAAAGCATCAGACTTTTCTTCTTAGTGGGTTTTAGAAATTTCCCCATTAAAAACCAAAACAAAAACTGGGTTTTTTCATTTTATCTTTACCTGAGTTGAACTTGAAAGGTTTGATCAGGTTCTGAAAGAACTCCTTGGATTTGCTCATCAGATTTAGAAACTTGGTAGTTCCGGAACCGATGAACTATACACCATGAAATGAAAGAATTTTCCAAACCGAATTATAAGAACTAATAAATTCTCGGGGGGGGGGGGGGAAATCGAAGCTTTAACAGTTGGAAGATAGAGTGAAAGATTGGCGTGGAAGCTTTCATTCATTAAATTTTGCATGTACCTTTGTTCTGGTGTTCGTTTTGTTGGAGGCTCAAAACGGAGAAATGTATGTACATACGAACATAACGTGTTGACTAGCTCCTTGACATTTGACTATTTCATATGTCACATTGTGTTTCCTTCTTCTTTCTATTGTTCCGGCCGGCGACCGATACAGCCGGTGGTTCTTTGACATCGTTAAATAATCTCATTTTTCTAATTTTCTAAAGATATTTGTACCGATAATCGGTTTAAAAAATTCATAGGTGTAGATTGACTGAGGTATTTCTGATATTATGAAAAAAGAAATGAGAAAACCAATGGAGAAAGCGCAGTTACGTTGCTATCACTCGCTGCTTTTATTATATCTTAAATAAAATTCAAAGGATTTGAAGAAATATTGATCTCATTTAATAATTAGGAAAAGGGTAAACTACCATAATGACTACTTTCGTTTTAGTTTTATTCACTTTTGGCCATTAATTTAAAAAAAATAATTTTTCGGTCACTTACGTTTTTGTTTTTTAAATATTTGGTCACTTGGATGTTAATTAACGTTAGACATCTGACGAACGTGCTAACTTGGCATAATAAAAAGAATGATAAATTAATTAGATAATTACTAAGAGTATTACTTTACTATTATTTTATTACTTTACTATTATTTTAACCACTAAACTAAAAATAATTTATATAATTACACATTTAGTCTTTTATATTTATACATATAATCAATTTAGTCCTAATTTTAATATAAAAAACGCATAGTGACATGTGTCACCATCTGATTAAAATAAATAAATAAATAAATAAATTGGTAAAGGTGGGGATCAAAACCTAGATCCTCTCGAAGAAAACACTATTCCTTAAACATGGCACAAACATATGCAATGATGCTGATGCAAACAGAAAGCATTGGACCAGTCACATAATTTGACCTTTACATTTTTATTGCAAAATGCAAAGCAAATGAAGAGAAGCAAATTTGTAGCAAGTAGGAGGAAGCATCTCGTAAGAATTCCAGCACTTTCGGTAAAAACTTGGGCAATTTTTTCCCTTAATCGAATAGTTGTTTTGCTTATGAAAATGAAAGATGATGAGTTCTTAATACATCCAGATATGTCCCGAGAAGATCCAGCCACGATGATTGAAGCAATTCAGGGATCCAGATATATGAACAGAGAGCACTAGGGATATATAACATTTTATATAAAAAAAAGTTGCAGTCCAACTCCAAAGATATTGGATGGTGCAGCGGTTAAGGCGGGGTGATTTTTCATAGAGGACGCGTGTCACCATTTAATTAATGAATTAAAATTATTTTTCATATTAAGATTAGGATTAAATTGATTTTATGTGTAAATATGAAGGATTAAATATATAATTAAATAAATTATTTTTAGTTCGGTAGTCAAAATAAGAGTGAAGTAATAGCTTCATGACTATCTAGATGATTTATTTTTCCTTTCGTTGTGCCAAGTCAGCACGCCGTTAGTTGTTTAATAATAATTAATACTTGAGTGATCAAAAGTTTAAAAAATGAAAATATAAATAACCAAAACGTTATTTTTTTAAAATTAATGACCAAAATGAATAAAACTGAAATGAAAGTGATCGCGGTAGTTTAATCTTAAGAAAAAGGTAGGAAGAAGAGAAAATTGTCAGCAAGAGACGTCATTTGTCCACCAATTTCCCACCTGCTAATTATACAACTAGCTTATTTGTTTGTTTTTTTTTTCTTTTCTTCTTGACTAATTATGCTTGTGTTTAGTCTTAAAATACTTTATGTTATTATAAATGTAATAAATGTATGACTTTTGTTTACGTGAAACTTTGACTTTTGTTTAATTGTATACATGTAATCTTGATTTTTATTCAATTATTTGTGTATATAATATTTAAGTGTAAAATGATATTGTTACAAAGTCATTTTTAATCATTTGTTAAAAAAATGAATTAAAATTAAAATTTCATATATAAAATTGTACAAAATCTAACCTTATCTATAGCATTGCATATTTGACCAAAGCTCATGTGTCATTTTAATAATATCCCTAAAAATAAAATAAAAAAACAGCATTACTTGGGGTGTCCGAAGCCCTCTAAATTTTAGAAAAAAATAATTAAGTCTTAAATTATCTTTGCACCCAATTAACACATTTGAACCGAGTTATTGAATCAATTACATCTTTTGAGTAATTTTAACTGATGAATTTTAACATTATTTATGAGATATTTATGTCAAGTGATATATTACAATTCTACCAAGTGGCATTTGTATGTTTTATATTTTTTATTTTTATAATTTTAACAATTTTTTAATTGATACATAACCATAAATATGTCACATAACAATAATGTCTTAAAAAAGTATCGTTAATATTTAATAATTAAAATTAATTAAATTTTTTAATTCAAAGATTTAACTGATATTTCTCAAAACTTCGATAACAATACCCTGAACCTAAGTCAACTTTTTTTTTTTACATTAAATGTATACATTACACCCTTTTAATTTCAATGTATATAAAAGTCAATTTTTCTATATAAAAATGTCAATTTGGAAAACAAGAGGCTATTTTTGCTTGGCCCATAGATTATGTATTTTCGTCAATAAAATAATATTATATATTGTATTATGTTATTAAGATAGTATTATTTTATTTACGAAAATAATAAATAAAGTTTATTGTATTCAAACAACCTTTAAAATTTGAGAAAAACTTTGATACACATGTCGTGTAAACTTTAATTTACACGTGTTTTTTAGTTTTAGGGGTTAGAGTTTTAGTTTGAGGTTTAAAGTTTAGGGCTTTAGGTTGTATGATTTAGAATTTAAGGTTAATGTTTAGAATTTAGTGTATATGGTTTAAGGTTTAGGGTTTAGGATTTTAAAGTTAGGGTTAGGAATTTATTATTTGAGTTTTTATAGTGTAAATACACAAGCTTGTGTAAAATTAATTTTACACAGCATGTGTATCACAGTTTTACTCTTAAAATTTCGGTATTCAAATTATTACAATTATAATATCAACTGATAATATAATTCAAAAATTAAAATGGAAATAAAGACAAAAAAATTAATTTGATAAAGTTTACACAATTCTTTTAATTTTAGTGTTAAGAGGTATGTGTAGTTTAGGGTTTATGGGTTTTAGGTTAGAATTTAGGGTTTAGGTTTTAGGATGTTAAGGCTGGGGATTTAAGTTTTAGATTTTATATCTTAAATATGAAGGGTTATATAATTTTTTTATACAATTTGTGTATTAAAATATAACCCATAAAGGAAATAAAAAACCATGAAATTTAAGTATTGAATAAGTAATTTCCTAAAATAAAATATTGATTAAGTAATTATCCATTAATCAATCAACTTAAATGGAAAATGCATTTAATTGTTTAATAATTTGGCACGTGATTGGTTGATATAAATAAAGAATTAGGTTCCAACTCGGATTATTCCTTGAATGCCAATCAAAACTATCACCGTCTTCTAGAAAAATAAATAAGTTCTTCATTAGCATATTAAGAAATAGTATAAAAGTTTTGGAATTTTAGCTTTAGAGCATATAAATTAATTTATAATATTGAATACAAATGGGAGGCATTGCAAGCAACGCGGGAATCAAACCCATAACCAAGAGTAAAGAAGACTTAAGCCACAATTATTAGATTAACTCTATTTATATTTATACGATATGAGATGATAACCTATTTTATTAAAGGGTTATCCTTCTTTATCTCTTTCTCACTCACCCCATACACCGTTTTCTCTCTCTACACTTTCACTTTCCCTCTCTAGAACCCCTGATCTTTTTTCTTGCTAACGAACCATTCTCAGGTACATTCCGCGGAATGCCAATACCTGAACTCATTGCAGCACGAGAACCCATATTAACCATAAAACCTCCATGATTGTTGCCTACACCCGTGCCTCCAAATGTAGCAGGACTCGTGAATGAAGTATCTGATGATTCTGGGAAGAAACCAAAGTGCATTTCCAGGGGAACATCAGAGGGAGCAGAACCGATGTGATGATGGTGGTGGTGTTGGGATAAGCCAGAGAAAGACCCTTGCCGACCCGAGAATGGAAAGCCAATGCCCTTTCCGTTGGATGAAAATTGACGTTCCAAAGATGATGTTGGCCAAGCTGAAGAGTTCGTGTGATCTGTAAACGAATTTGTGTTTCCCCAAAGAAACTGCGGCCCAGACATTCTTTCCATCCTAGAACCATTTGACGGACTGAAAGTAGGTATGTTTCCATGGTATTGGCTCAACTTGGGCTCTGGCAAAGAGTGGGAAAGTTTAAACCCAGCTCCATGGGTTGAATTTGTGCTGGTTAATGCATGCTCTACAAGTCTACCCCTTGCTTGGTCCTTGCCAATTGGTGCAACTTTCATTGAGTTCGACCCTTGAGGATGCAGGATAGAAGCTAGACCAGATAATTGGTTAGCAAGAAAAAAGAACAGGAGTTCTAGAGAGGGAAAGTGAAAGTGTCGAGAGAGAAAACGGGTTATGGGGTGAGTGGGAAAGAGATAAAGAATGGTAATACCTTTAATAAAATATGTTATCATTTAATATTATATAAATGAAGTTAGTTAGGCGGTTGTGGCTTAAGCCTTTTTTGTTCTTAGTTGTTGGTTCAATTCTCATTGCTTGCAATGCCTTACATTTTATGTTCTTCATTTGATTACGTCCAATCAGATGGTGATACGCGTGGTCCTCTAGTTAGCTAGTTAATTTTAATTAATTAAATTAAAATTAGGACTGAAAGTATAATTTTACAAATTTCTGTTAACTGCCATATTACCCATCCGTTAGTTTCTTAACGGCGGCGGTCAAAATAAGTCAATTTAATAAGTTTGGTAGTCTGATTGATGAGTTACCTAGTTCGGTGGTCAAAATAAGTATCCGCAAATAGTTCGATGGTCACTGGTGTAGTTTATCCTATTTTTATTTAATAATTATTTTTTAGTTTAAGTTTTGGAATAAGGATTTAGAATTATGATTTATAGTTAGAATTAAGGGTTTATGGTTACAAACTTACAATTTAAACATTGACCCTAAATCCTAAACTATAGACTCTAAAACCTAAACATAAACCCTAAGATCTAAATTCATAAGCTCTAAACCTTAAACAATAAACTAAATCATTAACTCCTGAATTTAATCCGCTTGTGAAATTTTTCCACTATTAATGTATTGAATATTTTTTTTACATTTAAAGAATTAATTACTATGGCTATGTTTGGCAATTAGCGGATAGCTGATAGCTGATTGTATTAGCTTATTTGACTAGCGAATTGTATTAGCTGATTGTATAAAAGTGTGGTAAAATTAACTGATAGCTAATAGCTGTTTGATTATTTAAACAAGCAAAACGACATATAATGACATGATTATATTCGATAATTGTTTGGATAATTTATTAGTTATCAATATTTTATATCTATTGATATTAATTAGATTATAAAAAAAATTAATATAACATCACTAAGCATATTTGAAGGATCTATATATTAATTTATTATTTATATAATTATTTTTAATACTATTTAATTAATTATTAAATTTAAATACAAATATAAATGTGTGATAATAAAAAGAAAAGAAAAACAAAAAATACTAGTTTACAAATGTCACAATGTAAATATGTGAGTGTGAAGAATTAAAATAGAAAACGTTAAATTTAGGTTATTTGGAGATTTTTTATAATTGTTAAGGGTAAAATGATCTTTATAGCTCTTATGCCAAAACCTCTAATTTTGAAAAGGTTTAAATGAAAAATAAGTGCCTAAAGTATACATTTTTTGAACTTTACATGCCTAAAGTTTCAAAAATTATAATTTTAGGTGCCTGGTAGTTAACTACCGTTAAAAAACTGTTAACCAATACAAAATTGACATGTGCCATTTTTAATTTCTTTAAATTATTTTTTTAATAATTTAAAATTTTACAAAAAAATCTTAAAATTCTAAAACTTTCTAAAATAGTCTACAAATATCTAAATTCTAAATCCCCCAATCCTTACCGCTGTCGTCGCCGGCTGCTGTAGTCGGTCCTACCTTTTCGGTCGCCAGACTCAGCCAACTATTTTCCTTTACTCACCGTAACCAAAAATTGGCGAACGGTGTGCCAACCGAACATTGAACGTCGAACGTGAAATAATCGTTCGATTGGCACACCGTTCGCCGATTTTCGGCAACGACAAGTTAGTGAAAATGGCCGTCTGGGTCCAGCGACCGAAGGGTTTGGTCGGAGCCGGCGGCGGCAGCAGTTAGGATTTGAGGATTTAGGATTTAGGAATTTATTTGAACATTTTTGTAAATTTCGAGATTTTTAAAAAAAAAATTAAATTTTAAAGTTTTTTTTTTAAAAAAATAATAAAAAAATCAATATTCATGCCACGTGTTGCCTTTTAAATGGATAACGATTTTTATTAACAATCGGGCACTTAAAATTATAAGTTTTGAAATTTTAGGCACCTATTTTTATAAAAAAAAATACTTTAGGCACCCAAAGTTCAAAAATAGTATACTTTGGACACTTATTTTTTATTTAAGCATTTTGAAAAATATGCTAATAGCAATTTTTTCAAAGTTAGAGGTTTCACCCCAATCCGTTATTTCAATTCGGTATTCATCAAACATCCAAATTAACAGATTTGATTGGTCAAACTTCTAACATTAGTTCAAACATCTAATTTTAGCTCAAACCGCTATCTACCAAACATTACTAATGTTTTTTTCTTTTACAGTTTAGGAATTAATTACTATGTTGTGAATTGAACGGTGTCATCTAATACAACACGTAGAGATTATAAAAACATATCATCCTAATGAACAAGCAAGTGGTATGTACTCCATACAACCCTAAACTAATTCGGACTAACCTATGTTGCACATCTGAATTTAGTGGGTGAGTTTCCTAACCAAAAATTTTTACATACACAAAGCTTCGAATTCAGAATCTGCTTAAGTGATACAAAACTGCATACCACTTAGATCAATCTCGTTTATATAATTAAACTTTTTAATTTGCGCCGAAAGTCATTATGTCATGCAGGCATGCCTCGATAGAATCATTAGAGATCCTAATTGCTTTCTTCTGCTACAAAAGTGGAGGGGGGGGGGGAGAGAGAAAGCATACTTTATACTCCATATCTTCCTTCCATAATCAACACACGAGAAGTGAATAATAAACTAAACTAATCAACAGACCTTGTGTAGGTATAATTTCGACCCACCTGCTTAAATTTCTGTATAATGTGACACTATCATTGCCACACCCTGCAAAATCCCTTCATCAGTACCCAATTCTTCATCTCTTTTTTATCTTTTAAATTTGTATTCGACGTCAGTATTCGAAACATAATTCGATATGCTTTAGTCTATATTTTTTTCGAGTTCGGGTTATATAATAATAATAATAATAAAGTGACAGATATGAGTTTGAGCGTGCTGAGGTGTGTATTATCTAACAATGGAGTTCTGTTTGTTTATCATTAATAATGGCATGGATTATTTTATTGGAAAACCGGTGTCGCCATGTTAGGTGTTGTTTTAAGCTTGAAGCAAAAATCAATTCCGGAAAGCAATCTTTGCTTCTTAATCTGAATATAAAATAAAAATATTTTACTATTCCACTCTTTGTTTTTATTCTTGTTTTGTTCCTTTACAATCTACCTGTCCATGTCCAATGGAAGTTCACAACAAAGATAAAAAAGAGCAGCTCCAAAACAATCTAAATTCTAAACAAACACTCATTTTATATATACTTTACAAATCGATGCATTTAGTTTACAGGATGAAAATGATGCAAATTCATGGTAAGGACAATGGGGTTACTTACCCCTTTGATTTCCCTTCCCTAAGAAGATTATATACTAAACAAAAAAACATGACAAGAAGAGCTTCCTAGTTCTGTCTGTCTGAATAAACTATTGCCATGAAGTTTCTCACAACATGCAAAATGATGGTTTGGTAATCTGGAGGGCCTAATAGTTCACTCAACATCCCTTTTTCGTCCCTCAAAAAGGTGGTGAAGAGTTGAATCCCACAAAAATTTTGGGATTACTTTGGACTGAAACCTGGAAAATGCAATGGGAGAATGACAGACTTTCGGTTTCCGGTCTACTACTTGTTGGCGCCTGTAGTGCAGATCGTTGCCTGAATCGGTGTTTTTTTCCTTTTCCAAGTACTAGATTTGCAGGGGTTAAGCAACTCCAGTTGAGCATATTCTACAATAATCATGGACATGAAATCAAAATTGAATAAGTAACCATTGTTTATGTATTATGCAAGTCTATGATGTGAAATTATGAATACAAAGAAATGAAGATTATGGTTTACCGATTGGTATTTTGAGTGTGTTCTGATGAATGCAGAGTGCAGACTACATGGCAGCATCTTCGATACTCCTTACTCGAAGTTCGACGCTCCTCAAATCTCGAAGATGTTGTAAAATCTCTTGAAGAAGATAGACCCCTTTATCTCCTTTCCTCAATGAGCTGATGCAATGTTTTAGGAACTCTCTATCTGCCTCAAGTGCCTGTAATCTCTCATAAACATGATCCACTTCTTCCTCGATTGCGAGCTTTTTGGTCTCGAGTTCAGGTAAGGAATGTTGAAAGGCTACGGAATGGAAGCCGTTTTCGTGTTCATTCGATATCTTATCTTCGATGTCTGCATCAGTGGCGTCAAATAGTGGGAGAAGTCTCTTTGCCTTTGCAGCCATGGGAATTATTTTGTCTTGGTAACGTTTCCCGTTCACTCCCTTGAAATGACCATTGGCAATCCCGTTCGTTTCGTGGCCGAAAACAGGACTCTCGTGGAAGCCGTTACCATTCTCTTCATACATATACTGGAAATGTTGTTCTGCCTCTTCATCATTCAATGAAACCAATTTCTGTTCCAAAACCTTGAGCTGTTCTAGAATGGATAGCCTCTCTTCCTCGAAGCTAGCCAATGACTCCTCCAAATACAAGACTGCATCAGCAGGGGTATTCGGGTTAACATCCTCTCCGATTTGATGGTTTTCGAAGCTAGCTTCTTCCTTCGATTCATGGTTCAAATCAACCGATACACCATCACTGTCCTCAGCATTGCTGCAAGACGCAGAGCTTGCACTCCGAGTGCTGTCATCTTTCCTTCTTCTCAACATTATCATTCTCTCCTTAGCCTCATAATCCAACAGTTTCCTGCGATATATGTCGAGCTCCTTTTCGAGCTCCGCCTTCTCCTTCTCCCTCTTGACCATAAGCTCATTGAGAAGCTGTAAGGCTTCCTGATCATACTCGGATTGTTCGTCCATCATCCTCTGATACTGCAACGCTTCCATCTGCATTGCTGCTTTCTCTTCTTGAAGCCTATTTATCATGGCCATCGTCTGGCTCGCAGCCACCGCAGAAGCACTCCTCTCTTCCTCGAGCTCCCTATACAAAGCATTTAAGGCCTTCCTTTCGGTTTTTAATGCCGATTTCAACTTCTCAACAGTTAGTAACCCATCAGCACCTTCAATATCACTGAAAACACTTTCATCTAACGAATCTTCGGTTAGAAATTCCTTGTGCAACAGGTGGAAACTGTCAATGGAAGTCGGTGTATCGGGAACCTTATCTTCCTCGATTTCATAAAGCTCAGAAGATAATGAGAAATGGTTTTTCAAAGCTTGGTCACTTGTCTCAACTATTGCAGTTTTTTGCATTTCAATAACATCAATTGGTTCATTTTCTGCAGAAGTTGCACAAAATTGACAAATTCAACAATAGGCATTTGGTAAAAATTTATATTGAATTGGATTAAACAAGTACCTTGATTAACATCTACATGGATTTCCCCTTCTCTTGTGTCTGCATTTTCTTGAACATCATCTTCTTCCTCCTCATTTGACTCCATTGAATCAACTACTGAAAGGTCTGCAACACTGGCTTCATTTTCACTCTCATGGACCGAAACCGGTGTTAGTTTTTCAGCCGAACCGCAACTATTGTCCACCACCAACTCGACCGGCGCCCCACAAAGCAAATCAAAGTCCAAAATAACATCTCCGTTATCAGAAACACCTTGATTTTCCTCTCTGAACTTGTATATTTTTCGGCTTCTCTCAGCATCAGAATCCATTAATTCAACTGGAATCAAATGACAGTCATCCCCCTCTATGTAAAACTCCAGATGCTTGGTACAATCTAGTTGACTCAACTCCTGGTCATCCATTGACAAAATCAAGTCTCCTTCTTCATCTTGATCTTTCTCCAAAACCACATCGCCTCCATTAGCAGCCACTTGATTGCAATCGAAACTCGAAACAAAACATGAAAAGTCATCTTTTTCCAGTTCTATCCCTTCATCACCATCAGAAATTATGCCAACGCCCTTGTTTTCTTCAATTCCTCTGTTCATCTTCTTGTTCATCAGTTACAAAATCTGATCTGATTCCATCCGAAGCATTTAAATTTCCTTTCTGAAGATTTTCCAAAACTTCCCAAGAAGTTTTAATCATGATGCCGCAACAAGAACACTTCAAATTTCCATTACTCATCACCACTGTTTTCCGGCGGCGACGAGGACAAGCAATCCCCACACATATCTCGAGATTCAGACAGTCTCCGATGATTCGAGCAGAAACCCAGTTTAGAAATCTCATTGGCATGCTCATCACACACAAGATCTCTGTAAGAATTCTTGTACTTTGATGGCTCGAAAACATGATCAAGCCTAGAACACCAAAGGCAGGGCCTTTTAAGACCAAAGTAATCAGCAAACTTGATGATCAGATAAGAAAACAGGGAATTCAAAAGGAGAAGAGCGATCAGAATCCATTCAAGTAAAACATAGACAAGAACAAGAGTGATCCTATTAGTGTTTCTATGCAACATGGTTGCGAATTTGTCGGCAGCCATTAATGAAGCTCCACTTTTTTCTGCTATGTACAGAGAGATTTTAAAAGTTATCAAAAAGGGACAAAACAAAACATGAGAAGAATCATAAAGCTTGAAGAAATGGGAATTATATTTAGACTTGGAAAATCATAAAAGGCGGCTTGAACCAGAAATCTGAGGAAAATTAATTCATAAACATTGAAAAAGCTTTGAGCTTGAGCAAAAAAAGGGCTTCGTTTGTTCTTTTTTTTAGAGTTAAGTAACCATTAGAATCTCCTTAGCTGGTGTTATGGTAGGTAAAAGTGGTAAATTTTTCTTTGTATCTTAAGCTGAAGGTACAAGGTGAGCCAGCTATGGAAGCCCCCACCCAAGGAGTCCATACAGTCTGGTATTTTTGTATTGGAACAAACAAAATGGGAACGTCCCACCAACCTTACCAATGAGTTTGGTGGAGACCACTCTTAAGGCTAAAGGTGGGCTCCATTTTAGGACAGGTTGCTGATCCATGTCCCTGCTTCAATAACTCCCTGCTCTTTTTTCATGGAGACTTTTGATCCTTTTAACTGTGACAACTTATGCTTTGTGTAAGAAAAGAGATACACTTTTGAATTCCAGTTTCTAGCTTTGGATTCCTTTTACTTGTTTCGGTAGATTACTCTTTAATTAGTAAGTGGTTGAAGCCTTAAAGAGTTCGATTTTTATTTTGGGCACAAAGTAATTTTAAAATTTGTAGTCAATATTTATTCTTATATAAATAAAAAAACACGAAAAATTACTTATTGAGCATATTCTAGTAGATATCTTGAGAAATCAAAAAAATAAATCTTTATCATTTTATCAAATTTTGTCGATGAAATCGCAGTTATATTATTAATGAAACAAATTAGATTAAGAGAATTATTCTTATAATAGATTTTTACAATATCCGATTTAAAGTAATTGATTAATAAATTAAATATAAATTATTATGAAAACAGCATATATATATATATATATATATATATATATATATTCCAACGGTTCAAGCTTAAGCTCCCCGTTGATTAGTCTAAAATTAAATTATGAACCACTCTACAAATTGTTGATTTTTTAAATCCAGAATATACGGCAAGGAAAAATGGGTGACTATAAAATTTTAAACAAACAATTTAATAATTAAATCGCTATACGCGTCATTTTGGAAGTTGGATGAAAGAGATTTTCATTGTACAGAAAAATGGTTTTGTTATTATTTAAATTCAAGAGGATATTTTCAAAAAAAAAATCAAGAGGATAAATTGGATAAACTATGGCTTTGGTCCTTTTTACTATTCTCAAATTTAGTTATTAGTCTATCTGGGCCCGTTTAGTTTCAGAAAATATTTTTATTTTTTATTTTCAGAAAATGATTTTTTTCAATTTTCCAAAAATTAGTTATTAGTCTATGGCTTTGGTCCTTTTTACTATTCTCAAATTTAGTTATTAGTCTATTGGGCCCGTTTGGTTCTAAGAAATTTATTTTTATTTTCAGATTTCCAAAATTTATAAAAACACATTTGGTTAATAGAAATAAAAACATGTTTTCAAAAATAAAAATAGTGAAAATGTGTTTCATCTCTAATTTTTCAAAATAAAAATAAACAAACAGTTAATTATTCAAGAATTAAATTAAATATAATTACTAGCAAAATATATTATAATAACAAATAAAACATGATTAAATAAACAAAAGTTCTTAAATTGACATTAGAATGATTCGAAGTCGGATTAAATAGAGTTAAAATTTAAAAATTATTGTTTTCATTTGTTCCACTTTTCTAAAATATTTTTAATCGAAATAGTGAAAACATATTTTTATGTTTTTAAAATTTTACTCATTTTTGTTTTCACTTTTTAAAAATCATTTTCAAATTTTGCAACCAAACAAGTTTTTCTCATATTTTCTATTTTTTAATAAAACGAAAATGAAAATAGTATGTATTCTCTAGAACTCAAAGCAATTTTTCTAAGAAATTCGAGTTTAAGTAACTTTATTTACAAGATGTATATGAGTTTTATCGAGAGTTAAAATTGAACAGATACTACTATAATATCACTTTAAGAATGATAAAAAATGACTGATTAAAAAAATAAATTTAGGTTAAATCATTGTATTATATTAGAAATGAGCAATTAATGTATTTCATAAGAATTCAACCCTACAAAGCCATCAAAGCTTAATGAGAGCACAAAAAATGGATGAATAAATTTTCAAGTGGAGGGTCTTCTTTCATATTTAACCTAATCACAATCATTGATTGTAGATTAAGAAAAAAAAAGAGAATAATTCATCTCAGTTTTAGAAAAAAAAATTAGATGCATTTGTTGATTTGGTTTTCCTTTAAATAGGATTAGAATGATGAAATTGTTAATTAATGGGTGGAAATTGAGCAAATTAAATTAAAGGATGCTGTAGGGCTGAAATGCATGGCCTAAAAGCAATGATATTAGTTAAAAGGCATGATGCCAAAAAAATTCGTCTAACGTTTGACTGAATTGTTATTTTAATACATTCTTTTTTAAATCAATTTAGCCTTTAAACGTTTTATTTTAGGTCAAAACAGATATTCTGCGGATAAAAATTGTTAGTCAACCAACGATAAATGGCTTGCAATGACGTGACAAACCTACCTGATAGTGCACGTTGCGATAGCAGTGTTATATAGATAAATATGCTAACTTTACAAAATGACACATCAATCAAAAAATAATTTTAAAGAATTGTATAATGACACATCAGTTGACTAATAGCTTTCATTCACGAATGGTCTATTTTGATCTAAAATGAAACATTGAGGGCTAAATTACTTAAAAAAAATATGGGCAAAAATGACAATTTAGTTAAACATTAGGGGCATTTTTTGGTATTATGCCCAGTTAAAATAGGTTATAGTTTTCAGCCATTGTTGAACTGTCTGAATCAATAGCTATTTCAATGTACAGAAAATAACGCTCCTCTCCACCACCATGTAATTGTTTTGGATTTTTCTGGGTTTTTCCTTTCTTTGTTTTATATGTTAAAAATATCGAATATTGTGAATTTTCGATGCGAATTTAAACCTATAAACTGACCAAAATTGACATATTATAGAAGACAATTATGTTTAAACATATTCGAATTCATATAAAATAGTAACTAAACTTTCAATTAGTGGAATGTCATAACTTTACTAAATTTAACATAAACATATAAGTCTAATTATAGTTTTGGTTCCTCTGATCTGTTGAAATTTGAGATTTAATCCTTTTATTTATATTTTAGCATAACTTGGTCCTTTACCTTTAGTATTATCAGTAAGTTTAAACTGACAACACTATTATTTTTTAACTTAAAGGGGTGATGAGTTTTTTGTTTGTTTGTTAAAACAACAGTAAGTATTTACTTGATATGTAAATTTATTACTATTTGTTGAATATGGTTAATTGAATTTTCAAGTAGCGTCAACAATTAACAAACTAATAGGATTATAAAAATAGATTGATCAAATTTAACAAATTAAAGAGACTAAATGTCAAACTTTAGCATAACAGAAGGATTCAATATGTAATTAGATTATATTATTAAAAATTAGTCCATCAAAATACGACGCTCTTCGGGTCTTCCATTGTTTTTTTTTTCAGTGTTATAATAGGGTAAACTGCATTGATAGTCACTGAACTTTTAGGGTATTTTTATTACAGTCACCAAACTTTTATATAGCTTTCATTATGGTCATTTTCATTAGCTACCGTTAAAAATGATGTTCATTGTCTATTTTTTCAAGTCAAACTCATCACCCAACCTTAGATCCACCATTCACGCCATTGTCTGTAACGACCCAGATTCTCAAGTCAACGATGGGCGTTGACCCGGGTCTTGGACCGACACGTCAGATCGAATGTTTGGGTTATCTTGGGCCTTGTCGTTCAGTTTGTAGGAGCCTTTTTGGGCTTGTTCTTGTTGTTGGGCCCTTTTTGGTTGTCTTGGGTTTAGGTTAGGAAGAGTTTGAAGTAGACATTTTGGTAAATACACAATTGAAGACAAAGAGGCTCTTGAACTCTTTAATTTTCTACAAAAAGCAAGTGATGAACTCAATTGTTGTCTAGATCTCTCTTCATCTTCCCATACCCATCTTCTCACCCTAAACCCCCCATCAAAAGGGTCTAATGGGTCCCTAAAGGTATAAAACAAATTCTAAAAGTAAAAAATTAGGGTTTATAACCCACATGTAGAATTAATGGCTAATGGCTTGGTAATAATTGGGTGAGTTTCTTGTACTAGTAATCTATAGGGATCCGCGGTAGATCGGTTGATGCCATGTGGATATTTGGGGTCCTTGTTGTGTGCTGAAGGGACGCTCATATATGCTAGCTGCAGTGAATATTGAGATGATCTAATGAGAGTATTGTGTATGAGCTAGAAAGATATAGAGTAATTATTGTAACAAATGAAATATGCCTTGGGGCATTGGTAATGGTTGGCTTGATGCCTCCTATCTCTTGGTGAGATGTATAGATGCTCGGGGAGCATATGTTATCTTATGCGTCTTGGTCAGGAATCCGGATGTCCTAGAGTCAGTGCAATGGCACTTATTTAAGGGGATGTGTACTTCGGGCTGTGTGATCGAGTACATCTGACGTATCCACGGGCTATGTGATCTGGATGCGGTTAGAAACCTATCCTTGGGCTATGTGATCAGGATAAGAAAACTAAACTCGGTGGGTTGTGTGAGCTCGAGTAACCTGATTGGCTGAGTGACCTCAGGTAAAGACTGCTTGTGGCTAATGTGATCCAGGTATGTCTAGGACGTATTTGTGGCTACGGTGATCCGGATATGGTTCATTAACCCGACGGCTATGTGATCACGGGTAACCTGACGGCTGTGTGGATACGGGTAATGTGGGGCTTCGTTGGCCATTGTTAGGGAATGCATGTTATTTACGTTGTTGTGTGGATAATTGATGTTGGCTATTTTACCCTTGGGCTATGTGATCAGGGTATGGAATGCATAACTCGGTGACTGTGTAAGCTCGAGTAACTCGATGGGCTGTGTGACCTCGAGTATGGTAAACCTGGGATGACATGTGAATCTTCTTATATTCTAGTGGTATCTCATAATTGTGACCTCTAGCTAGGATAGGCTAGAAGACGATCCTTAGTGTTGAGAAGCCTTTATGTGCACTCTTAAATATATTATCATGCATGCTTGTTTTATGATATCCATGAATTGCGGTAGAGTAAAAATGTACCACTGAGCTTTGTTAGCTCAGCGTGCAGAATTGTGATTTTTTCGTGCGTGGGTTGACATGTTTCCTTTGGAGGAGCACATCGAGGAGGATTTCCCAGCACCGAACCAGCTTTAAAGTACAGTACTTGATGTTTCAGTTTGAACTGATTGTATTCATAGGACCTTACCACAGTCGAGTCTGTAACTTTATTTGATTTACTATTAATTGGTCAAACGATGTATTTGAATTAAAGTTCCTATTTTGTAAACTCTTTTAGTGTTATCTAATAATGTGAATTTATGAAAATGAATGTTTTTGAGAAAAGGTTAATTTGTGGTTTTTAAATGAGAAATTTTTGATGGGCCAATTTTAGGAGACCCGAATGTATCCGGATCGAGATCAGGGTGTTACACTATCTCCACTGCCCCACCACCACCCTCAACTTTGGTGCCACCATCATCGTCAACAAGTGTCCCCTTTCGGGGCTAAAGGCTTCTATCCCATTCATAAGCTCCAAAATGACAACACCCAGACTATAAATATCGTTTTTCTTAGAAACAATACTAATCATATAAAGAGGGCCAGTGTATCCCGACGAGCCTACCATTATCTGCTTCGTCCTCGGCGGCACAACCATCAATGAAAAACCCATCTTTGCCTACCCGAAGCCGAAAAACGAATGAGCGCATTGCTTTAGCACTGCTTAAGCTCAAGGGAAACAAACCCATCACACTGGAAAGCCTACCCTAGTTGTGTTCAGTTCTTTATCATACTCTAGTGTAACGGGCAATACCTTCACATAAACTAATACAAGAAAATTTTAACGTTGTTTATGCATGTTTATGAAGTCATATTTAGAATCTGACCCTGATGATTCACTTAATTATTAGTTTGTCTTCTAACTCTCAAGCCTGACTATTTGGTCACTAGCTGTATTAACCCTTTTTTCAAACAAACTAACTGTATTAACCTTATCAGCAGTCGATTGATCATAAATTTACCTATATATACATATACGCATGAATCAACAAAAACGATGCCATGACTCATGCCTAGATAACTACTAAGAGAGATACGATAGACATGGCTCCACTAGAGGCGGGGGTGTGGTGAGCAGAGAGTTGACTATAAGAGTTGAAAAGTCAAAAGAGCCTATACAATATCCATCATTATGCTATCAACTCTCCCCGTGCCTTTGCCTTGCTGTTTCCTTCCCCAGTTTTGTCCTTAAACCTACTGTTCTACTACTACTAACATTATGCCACCGACATTGTCTCCTATCTAAATTCCGGTGAGGTAAACATTATGACCAACACATTTAGCCACAAGATTTTGTTTGTCAAATGTTTAAACTTCGTTGTATATTCGTTTCATACTTTAATTACTTTGCTTGTATCTTTGGAATCTCTGATTGCCATCTTCGAGACGTTGTGTTCGTGAAAACTCTGTCCCTCTTTATATGAGGACTGGTATTGCTTCTAAGAAGGGCGTTTATAGTCTGAGTGTTATTATTTTTGGAGCTTATGATTAGGATGGAAGCCTTTAGTCCTGAAAGGGTACCATTGTTGACGATGATGGTGGCGCCAAAGTTGAGGGAGGTTGTTAATGGTGGTGGTGGGGCAGCGGAGGCAGTGGCGGGAATGGTGGATCCAAAGTTGGTGATGAGTTTGACTTGAAAAAAAATGAGAAAATGAATAGATAGCGTGCCACGTTAGCGTTTTTTAACTGTAGCTAATGGCAATGACCGTAATAAAAGCGATATAAAAATTGAGTGACCGTAATGAAAGCGATATAAAAGTTGGGTGACCGTAATAAAAGTTTTAAAATTTCAGTGACGTAATAAAAACGCCCTAAAGTTCGGTGACTACCAGTGTAGTTTACCCTATATATTTTTTTAGAAAATGCATTCGGTTGTAGTTAAGAAGCGGGTCAATGGTCATAGAAGTATTATATTTTGACATGAGTTTAGACAAATTTAATACTGCATGTTGAAGATATCAAAACGAAAAAAAAAAACAATGTCATGGGAAATATAGTCTAGAAGAGAAAAAGAAACCGGTAGAAATAATTTTTGCTTATAACATAAGGTGACCCTTGAACTTTTCAAGTTTGGTCAAAATGATCTCTAAACTTCTTTCGAGGTTAAATTGATTCTTAAACTTTTTCAGAATCAAATTACCCCCTAAATTTGTAAGTTGCTATAAAAAATTCAAGGGTTAATTTGACCAAAATTATTAAGTTCAGGGATCAATTTAACCTAAAAAAAAGGTTTAGAAGTCAATTTGATTATTCTTGTCAAATTCAGTGGTCAATCGACTCAAAACAATGCACAGGACCAATTTAACCAAACATACCAAGTTTAAGAGTCGTTTTATGTTTTTTTTAGCATATAGGGAGTTAGCCATGGCCATGGCCATGAGCATTGCAGGAGAAGTACAGAACTCGATTGAGTTTAATTTGATTGAAATTGATACAAGTACAATATAAATGAGGACACGAGATCGAACATGTTTAACAGTTCAATATTCTTTATATTTATGGGTGACGGTGAATATGTACGGTATAGACATGTATAAATGGAATCCCAAAAGAAAAGAAACAAAGACAGAATGGAGGATGAGTGGTTGAAATGATGATGAGTAGAGGACGTTTAGAAGATGTGGGACATAAAGGAACATCTTTATCCAACCAAATTGCGAGCTCTTCGACAAGATTGCTCCCTCTCTTCTCGATCGCCTCGCCCCTTTTTGCTTTAACATCATATCGTTGCTCAATCTTTTACTGCCCTCAAAACCCTTTGCACATGCTGTCCATGATTTCTGCTATATTTTAGTTTTCAAATCTGCGCTTCATTGTAATTATCAAATTTGGTTGAACACCAGATGTTTAAACAGGAGATAAATAGGTTTTATACACTAACATCATGTTAAAAAGAAGGAAACGGAACTAGGTCTTGAAGCTGGTGGTTTTCACATGATGAGGTCGTCGATGAGGGGTGTGCTGAATGGGAGCTTTATGACCCCAGAAGTCACTAGTAGAGAAAAGGTCCAGATTGGTAGGATCCATTGAAGCACAATCAGCAGAATTGTCTTTCCTGCACAGAACAGTTGGCAACAACAAAAACATTCGAAAGAAATGGAATTTACAAGTCCCTAATTTGACTAATTGGGTAGGCAAAGTTCACATCTTTTCTGCATACTAGTGCAGAAATTCAGAGTTTAAGCTGCACGGTTGCTCAACTAAAGTAGAAACAGAAATGAAGTGGAGACGGCAAAGATCACGTACCGGATGAGCGAAACGTTGCTTCGGTTGTGGAACCGATCCACTCGCCTGTCTCGCGGAGCATCTTCTCGATTTCTCCTTCAAATTTACCATCACCGAAAGGCAACAGGCCGTCAAATATCGTCTTCCTCCTGTCCTCCTCCAGTTCACTGACCATGTTTAACCAATAAAAATTCAGGGTTTACTCAAAAACGAGCTAAACTGCAACATTAAAGGAAGAAACTTTGAAGAACATGAAAGAAACAGGGGGTTGAAGAAGATATGCCTGGAGTCAGTGTCACGGAAGGAGCCGGCACCAATGGCGCGTTCAATCTAGACGATAGAAGGAGGATGATTTGGATTCTGTTGACGCAAACGTTGTCTCCTTCTTCTCGGTCGAGTTGCTGTTTTCGGTTTCGAATTTGTCTGAGTTTCTTGAGGAGAGGGTTTATCGGTAAGAGAAGAAAAGGGAAGAGCGACAGCTCTTGCCATGGAAATGGAGCTGCAGGATAAGCCAGCCATTTTCATGCTTCTTTGGATAACTTACAAAACTGCCGAATGGCTGGGCAGTGATCAGTCAGAAATATCTTGACACGATATCAAGGGACAAAATATGAAGAGACGAGGTCTTGTTTAGTTAATGTTCAAATTTATTCACTCCCTGTATTTTGCATAGTTATGAATTTAGTCCAGTATTCTAATTTGGTCAATTTAATACCCATGTTTTTTTAATTTTGAAATTTCAACCCTGGCTCAATAATACAGTAAATTCTTCATAATATATCTATTCTAGTCACCATAAAGATGCCCTTTGCTGAAGATAATGATAATGATAAATGGCTAGGAACTGAGCAAAGAACTTGTCACAAAATCATGGACTTTCCGGTGAAATTATACCAATAAAAATGGCTCCGGAATAGAACAAAAATGATTTTACGGTATCTGTACAACTCCCTGAAAACCTAGTGTTCGTGTTGCCATCAAACAGGTAGAATCCTCAGCAGGCGAAGTGCTCGTGTCCAGTGTGATCTCTGCGATAAAACAATCTTCCTCAATGCGGCACTGCCCCAGCAGCTATGATTGCTGAATGATTCTCACTGTCCATACTCAGATTATACAGTACCGATAAGGCCGCTTCAACTGCCCTGTCACTCCCTTCTTCGATAAGCTTCACCAGTGGAAAAATACCGCCCCCAGATGCGACAGCTCGGGTGGAATCAACGACCCCTTCGGAAATTATTCTGTTAAGTTCAACAGCAGCAGCTTCCTGCGTTTCTGGAGAAAAAGACGATTGTATCTGCTCTATAAGTCTTGGGATTGCCTCGTAAAGGGTAACCTCCATGTTGATTGGATTCTCGTAAAGGGTAACCCAATCTTTGTTTTGCAGAGGAATATCGGACTTTAGGATTTTGCGGAGTAATTTAGTGATATGGGTAGCATCTATTTTTCGGGAGAACTGTTCCGAGTCGAGAAGTTTCGTAAGTAGCCTTGAAGCTGCAGAGACTGCTAGAGCAGCTTCTTCAAGTTCGAGAGCATATTTTTCTGGCTCCTGACCTTCTACATCAGCTTCCATGTCTGCAAAATGGCAAAGGTATTAAGGTACTCATCTAAAGGAGTACAGCTTAAGTGTTTCAACTGAGACTTTTATATCTCCTTGCCTTTTATAGCATTTTGTTGAAAAACAGCTTCCAAACCGGATCACATATCTTCTTTGATTCTTGTTTCCATGCTAGGTTCAATTACTGTCATAAATTCCAAGATAAAAGCTGCTTTTCTTTGCAGGTCTGATGGTGAAGTCTTCAAAATCTCGATAAGGCGGGTAATGACAGCAGAGTCTAGCAATTCTTTCCTACTACCAAGATAAAGAAGTATTATGATGAAGCATCGTTTTAAAAAGAAACAAAGTCACGAAGAATAAGAGGGAAAAAAACCTGGAATCCAATATCGACACAGGCCTATCACCAGACAATTCGCCAGAAGCATCGACGCTGCTTGTAGCATCTATACCCGTTTTTGGACCATTTACTGTTCCATTGTAGAACTAGATACAACAGTACACTAGGGTAAGTCAATAGAAAAATACAGGATCTAAATCACCCTGCGTGCGTGATTGTGTTTTGAAAACTCTGAATAATTGAAGGTGTCCAAGTGTCAGAAACAAACCAACAGGTAAAAATATCATTTATCATTTACGCCATGCTCTAAGAACGGATTAACTAACCTTTGACTTCATTTCTTTACTGGGGTCTAAAATCCTAGCAAGTATATCCCAGGTCTGCAAATGCAGCAAGAATCCATGTCATTAATATCAAACTAGAATTATTACAAATTCCATCTTGAGAAAAGAAACATTTCTATACCTTTTCCATCAAGCCTCCGGAGGTCTCCTAGTGTTTCAGGGTACAAAAACTAATGGGTGTAAAATACCTTCAGCTTCAAGTACCGGGTAAACAAAAGGGCTGCAGCAAACAAGAAACTTGAGAGAACATTTTATCTTATCTAAAATTGAGATATCGAGAACACGTTTTATTAGTTATAACTCTGACACTATCAATAAAATAAAGAAAACGAAATATGGATAATGGATAAGAATAAGAGGAACTATGAAAGGATACCAGCATCGATGCCAATGAATCAAATTGAGAAATCGCGTAGATAACTTATATACTTTGAGAGCAACAACTTCACAACAAAATGTTACAAATTTAAGACTAGACCCAACTCATATAGACTAGTCACTGCTAATCAAGCAAAGAGACAAAATGTAAGCTTCCTCCAATACTGAAATGCTTGGTAAAACTTTCCTCATTTAGAACCAAAGGCAATACCTAGCAAGACTAACAAAGAGAATAACAATACCTGACAGACAACCTCTCCAAAGCGTGGGTCACAGCTGATCTGACAGCATAACTATTGTGGTCTAAAAGCCGAATCAAATGCTTGATGGCTCCAGCTTCTTTGAATGAAATCCGCATATGTTCGTTGATAGATGAGTCAGCAATTGATTCGGCGGCCCTCGATATGGGAACCTCATCATCGAGCTCAAGTATCAAAACTAATCGAGCTACACCATCAATCCATGGGCGAAGAGTAAGTTGATTATCAGTGGGGGTATCAGACAGATTCTATTTTGCCATCCAACTTTATTGCCCCTATACGAGCAAGAAATTGTTGTTGTGTCCGTCCAACTATTGCATTCTGCTTAGCTTCCTCTATCTCGGCATTCTCACCAACATTTAACCCGAGGAGTAACTCAGAGGCACCGAACCTTGAAGGACCTTTTGAAGTCTGCTCGATCTCTGTACCATCTGGCATAGAAGGCCACGAATATAATCCTGGCCTGAAAGACTTGTAAGCGGCTGAACCAACCATGGGCACAGGAACCAGACCTTCCTCTACTACAAGAATTCTATAATACTGATCCTTAACAAGTTCCAACAATGCATTTCTAGCTTCCTTCCGAATCACTTTAAATTCTTCCAAGTCAGTTTGTCAGAGCTTTGCCTGCATATGAAATGAGCATGTTTCATTGGGTCCCTTAGAAAAGTGGTTTCAATCACAATATTTCATGTAACCAGAAAACCATTAAGTTAATTTATTAGAAAACAATCAGCCCCGTTCAGCAAATATCCTCACCAGTTTCGGGATGGCACCAACTTCAACCATTATGCCGTGATTACAATGGCTCAAGGCCAAATTTGCCAAAACCCCACCAGCTGCTTCCTTTACTTTTATGTCGTCATCATCGAGGGAATTGATGAGCAATGGTAAGATATCCGAGTTTGCAATTTTCACTCTAAGTTCCTCATCTACAGTCAAGTTCCACAAAGTACAAATACTTTGCTCTTTAACCTAAAAAAGCAAGTTCATAATGTCTCAAAATTCAGCAAACAAGATAAACAAGGCGAACATTTTCAAAGTTGAAATACCTCCTCTGTACCTCAGAAGTCAAGGAAGTTCGATTCAGCAAACCAGTTATCCCTTCTATTGCTCCGCTTTCTGCTACTAGATCTCTGTACAAATTGAGTGAAGATATGGACCGTAAAAGACCAGCAGCTGCTTCACACGTAGCACTAGACTCAGAGCTGAGAAGGTTAACGGTTAAGTTTACACAGCCCTGAAACTGCATAATGGCATCAATGCACTTCTTTCCACCTAGTGAATATTTCCATAGTGCCACAATTGCCTGCTCTCGGTCAAGAGCATCATGGTCTAGCCCAAGCATCCTTACAAACAAGGCCACATAGTTGTCACCTAAAGTGGAAGGGCTACTGTTTGTCCCTTCACCAACCTGGAATTAGATAACAAGCTACATTATTATGTAGCTTAAACTAACCACCATAGCCTAAAGAATAAAAAGACTTGATTTTTTGTTGTTGTTATGGCTTTGTACTAATTCAGTATGAAAAAAAAGTAAACTTCCCATCTTTTGAACCAGAATCAAAACTTTGTTCCTCTAAATAATGGGTAAAATTCCTCAGCTGATAAACCAGTTAATGGGATAGTATTAACAAGTCTTAAAGGCGCTTCCTTTGACAAATCTTATGAAACCACAAAACAAAGGAAAGAACAACAAACAGAACAAACTCTCGGAGTAAAATTACGAGGACCCAAATAGGAAAGCAAGAAGCTTTAACTTGTAGAACTTACAGAAACAGCAGCAGGCTCCTGTAGGGGGGCACCATCATCGCTCGCTTTCCTGAGGACTGTAGGGAGGGAACACGACTTGGATTTGAAGATGCCGCTCCAAAGATGATTGTAATGGTGGAAGTTTGTGGGAAAGGAAGAGTTTTTTGCCCTGGGTTTTGTGGGTGTGAATACTTGCTGGGGATTGAGCAGCTTAAAGTTGAAGCAAGTCGGGAGAGTCGTTGAGGCAATCATTTTTGGCCCTGAAACAGTGAGATTGGAAGCAGAGTTTTTGGGACTTTGAGGTTTTATATTGTTCTCTCTTTAGAAATGGCAATCCCCTTGTTCCACTGGTCGGATAGAACTTACTAGACTCCTGCCACCGGATATTTAAGTTATTTTATTTGTTATTATTATTTTCTTGATTTTTTAAAAATTAAAATTTCACAAAGACATTAAAAATAAAAAAAAATTAATTCTTTTTATTAAATTCTTGATTTTTAAATTTATTTGCATAATTTTTATGATTTCTAAAATTTTTAATGTTTTTATATATATTTTTACATGTTATGATACTTAATTGACTTATGACATCATTTTTAAACAAAAAATATCAAAGAACCAATGGTGTAGAGTGTATAAGAATAAAAGTTGATGGGGTTAAATTAACTCAAAAAATAATAAAAAATCAAATAGAGAATTTTTCTACTAAAGTAGGGAGGTTAAAGTATATAGTAAGCCTTAATAATGTTATTATAATGCCATTTTTCTCTTTTCACACTTTTATTTAGAACTTTCATCTAGAGCCAAACATAATTCAATACAACTTTTAAACCAATTCTTTACCACTCAATCATTATTTGATAAAATTTAAAAACATTATATATTACATAAAATATACATAAAGATCAATAATTATTTTATATACTCATTCGTATATAACATTCTATATTACATAAAATATACATAAAGAGCAATAACAATGGAGACCAACGCCACACATGGAGAGCAAGATGCAGATGAAACCAATAAACTTAATTTCTCCAAAAGTATTTTTAATGGTTACTAAACTATCCCTAAAAATATAAAATAATCATCAAACTTTCAAAAATTACAAAATGGACATTAAACTTTAGTTTTTATTACAAAATGGTCACTGAGCCGTTAACTGTCGTTAACTGAGAGATTTGGCAGTTACGAAAAAAATTATATAATAACATATTTAATCCTCAATATTTACACATTCAATTGATTTAGAGATCAGTAACAAGGTTTAAATTAGGAACAAATTAACTGAATGTGTCATTATGGAGGATTAAATGTTCTATTATTCAAATTTTTGTAACTGTCACGTCACCCAATTAATGATTCAGTGACCATTTGTAACAAAACTAAAGTTTAATGTCCATTTTGTAACTTTTGAAAGTTTGATGACCATTTTGTATTTTTGAAGATAGTTTAGTGATCATTTATGCACTTTACCCTTAAATTTAACCCTCAAATCATTTCAATCTACAAAGGTAATCAAGAATTACTTATAATAAAATACATGTAATTGCAGTAAACCCGACTCATATCAATGCATGATTTCCCTCATTCTTAGGATCCGGTTCTTTGCTGCTTTAAGAGGAGAGAGCTTGTGCTCTGAATACTATTCCCCTAATTCCATATTATAACACTTTGTTTTTCTTCTTCTCAGTTTAGAAACTTCGGATCAAAAAGCTTGTAACTCAAGAAAGAAAGAATCCAAAACAGTGTCTTTAGGCCGGGATTTGAGAGCTGATAGAAACATACAGTTTATTCCAGTCCCAAGTATCCATGTCGGGAGATACAACAGCAGCACCTGCACCAACTGCGACGACGAGTAAGGCCAATGCTTTTAGACACGCTTGGCCTCGCGATAGTTTTCCCAATACATGCTTACAGTACTTGTCTGCGTCCTGATACAGTGTTTGTGTAGCGGTATCCGACTCACTGGCCAATGCTTTCTCATTCTGAACATCATCAAATGAAAAATGATAATCAAGCCATAACACATTGGTTTATTTGTAGCACAGTAAGTACCTTGTTCCTAAAACTCTTGACGGTTTCCCTCAACTGGTCATGAGTGGTTAATTTTACGGAATGTTCTTTCCATTCATCCGAAAGCCTTCTAAGAACACTAATGCTTGATTGTAGATTGTCGAGATAAACCTTGTCCTGTTCGCACCAAGCAAAAGATGAAGATAAATCAGGAAAACAAAGGCTTGGTAAAAATTAAAATGGCTTATTGCTCACCCACTGCTTGTAGCATTCAGGCTTCTGGTTCAAACACCATATGACTACTCCAGCGGCTTCTTTGGATAACTCGGGAGAGCCTGTTCGGATAGAAGATAAAGCTCAAGCATTCACATCAACAAAGTGGAGGAAGAAGAGGGCTAAAACATACTTTCTCCAGCAGCTTTGAGAACAGTGTTGAACATCTGCAGAGACATTTGTCTCATTGCTTTGCTTCCATGAACACCCGGTGAGAGCCACTTCCTAGACTGTCAGATATATGGCCTCGAACCTTTCCGTCACCTGCAACAATAACATAAAACTTACAAGGAACTATTATGATCTAACATCTGAGGAAATTAATGGAGAAAAACTCTTAACCTACCTTCCCTCTAGACGAAGCAGCCGGGAAGGTAGCTCGCATTAGTATCTCAAACGAAGATGGTGGCACCAAACGTTCACCTTTCCTAATAGCAGCATTTACTAAAATTGACCGAGCCTTTGAGACAGATAAGATCCTTCACCAGGGAAAATAATTCAATAAAGCTTACTAATTCGAAACTCGATAACGATGTTAAAAATGGATCAAAACTTTACCATTCCCCAACTGTAAAATTAGATCTCTGGAATGTGGATTACAGTTTTTGCCGCCAAGTATAGGCAAGAGGAGATGTGCCCACATGTACATCTCCACAGGAAGATCTCCTTTGGATGCCTAAACAGAGAAATGTTGATGTATGAAACAAGATGCATATCGAACACGAAAGAATTAGAGATTGTAAACCGCCTTCAGAACTGGTATTTCAGTCCGAATTACATTGTTTCTCCATCTACTTACCTGAACTATCATCCATACAAAAACAGGGAGCTTATCTTGTCCTTGATATTTGGGATCTTCTTTCAGCTTTGGCAATACACTAATAAAAGCATCAGGTTTACGCCGCAACACCATTGCTAATGCCACAAATATGCCGACCTGCATAACATGTTTCTACATCAAACCCCATCCGATATCCCGAAAGCAAAGAAAATAACCAACTTAACAGAAAAAATGCCATTTAAACTTACCTTGGACTTTCCTGAGGTCTGTTGCACTCCTTTTCTGGAGCCCTTAGCACTTGCTTGTTGAGCCAACAAGTCCTCGAGAATGATGTCTAAAGAGCGTAATACGAAGAAATCAAGTGTCTCGAGGGATTGTTGGCTGATCCAATCAACTGATGTCTTATAAACAGCATCAGAAATATGTGAAAGTGGTATCTGTTAAAGGACAAATTAACTACTTTGCTGAAATATGGGAAAAAAGAGTCTGTTAAAAATCTAGAGTACACAAAAAACTCACATCAGCAAGCTCTCCCGGAACATCTTCAACCAAGGAAACTGCGCCGCTACCACTTGCTGAAATGCCTTACCATAGAAATCCGCAAACTTTTGCATTTGAATTCTTGCTGTTCGCCACTCAATTCCTAATTCCCCAAACAAATAAAAAAAATTCATCATCAATCGATTTATCCAACGAAAAGACGATTAAAATTATCATCTTTCGATACTTACAGCAAGATAAACGGAGAGATCATTGGTATCGATCTTCGCGGCAGCCTCAGCAACGTTAACCTTAGGCTTCTTCGGCTGCTTTTGCTTTGCCTTTTTTACCTTATCAGCTGGTTTCCCGTCGGATTTAACGCCATCCTGATCACTGCCAACGTCATCATCGGTATCGTCAGGTCCCGATTTTTTCAGCTTAACATTCGCATTGTCCTCAACAACGACAACAGAAGCACCGTAAGCTATTTGCGCTTCAAGGATCCGACGGCGACGTTCCTCGGCTTGTTGCTCGCCGGAAAGGAAAACGCCGGGGGTACCACTGGGTAGGGCTCCGTTGCCGGCGTTGGGCTTGTTCTTGGTCTTGCGTTGACGTTTCGGGTACGACACCTTTTTCCAGCCATGGTCAACGTGGTTGGCCTTGACAGTGGTGGCTTCCTGAAGATCGGCGGACTCCATTGTTGGAAAATTTTTGAGAGGAAAATAGTGTAACGGTAAATATATAAATGGGGAAAGAAATGGATCATCAGGAATTAAGCAACGAAAAATACGTAAATCCTTTTGCCGAATTTAACCATGCATTGCAGACGTAGGAGACGGACGATTAGAGATTAATGGACAAAATTATATTCCTCTAAGTAAACAATAATACGGGTGAACTTAAAACAGACCTCCGTTGAAATTTGAATTCAGGTCGAATTAGACAAACATGAAATATATTTACCTTGATTTGACTCATGTTCAAGAATTTTTTTATATTTTTTATTATAAGTATTAATAGGTCAGATCAGATTCTAGTCAGTGTGTGCATGCCATTAACACAAGTTAATCTTGACCAAGCTCACTTCAAAATAGTAAGAAGTTATACTAAAAATGACGATTGTCCTCGTCATCCCTGCGTTCGTCCCTAAATTGAACCTCAAGTAGTAGGAGTGTTCATAAAACGGGTACTAAAGATACTGGCCAATGACCCGGCCCATTAATATCAAGTAGCTGCAATTTTGATTTCATAAGATGTCCGGTTTAAATTTATACAATTTTTTATAAATCATAAAATTTAAAGTAATTTAAAAGGAAAAAAATAAAATTTAGAAGTCTATATTACATAATAATATAATCTAACATAAAATTTAAATTTAAATTATATAATCAAAAGATAAAATTTAAAAGTTAAGAAAATACAACTAAAGAAAGAATAATATTAATACAGAATGCACTGACACAGTAAAAGCTGAAGATGAAGCCCAGCATGAAGCCTGAAACTCTATCAGAATCTGAACCAGAACCCAAATGGCACAGGCTCGGGTCGTGGCTTGAATTGCTTAGTTACGTTTGGAAGCCCATACTCTTGTTTGGGCCATAAATTTTGAATTTATAATGCACAAAGCTACGAATGCTTGGGCCATACTCTTCTACTTTTTGGGTTAAACTGATTTTTAAGCCTTTCTTTGTTTCGAAACTATGCAAATGAATCGTCATCCTACCATGTATTTTTAGTTTAAATATTTTTTTAGATCTTTATCATTTTCAGAATTAAGCAAACTAGTTTCTAACCCCTAATTTTTAAGTTTAACAATTAAATTTTGACCATATTTTATTATTATTTAAGTTTGCACCTTAAGTTTCATCCTGACTTTGTCTTTGTTTTTAAAGGTTATGTTCAAATTGGTATTTGAACATGACTTCTTGGTTCATATTTGTACTTATGATTATTTTAAAACAAATTTAAACCAATAAGCCAAGTTTATGTATAAAAGAAATATAAATTTAAGATTTTTAGTGTTCAATAATCGCATTGTACTTTAATTACGCCTAGAGTCGAATCAAAATAGACTCTTAAATGAGCGTAAAACTCTCCTAGTACAGTTTTTCCCCTGCAAAATTAAACATGACATTTTACTTAAAAGACATCAAATTCTTTATCATTCAATTCGATAGATGTTTTCGTAAGCAAATAAACCATGCATACATATATATATTCATTTCACCAGAGTGAAATTTATACCCCATGAGTTTGAAATTAATAAGTTGAAATCTGTGCAGGGCATTAATGTGTATGCGCTGGCTGGTGTTGATAGTCGAACGAATCGGAGACAGTGGAGGGAAGGGGCTGACGTTTCTACAATATTTCTGGGAACTTCCAATCCGGATCTCTAATCTCTATCTCCCCATGTGATGCCCCCAGCATGTTTCCTGTTCCCTCCCTCTTTAATAATCTCATCACCTTGCAAAGATCTGTATTTAAAATGGATGCCTGGAATTTTAGATTCATCATTTTCAGAGATCAGAGATGCCATTCATGTCAGAAGACTGACTTTGTTTCTCAAGTTAAAACCAGCAGTATTTATATTAGGCAATGAGTGTTATGTGCTAAGGTTTTTTTATGACCAAATATTTAGCTTTATAAATATAAGGTTGGTCTTAACGAATAGAAATCTTATATTATTTTTTCGGTGCTTCTATTTATGGCCCACACTAAAAATTAGGTCTATGATTTAAGATTAATGTTTAAAGTTAGGGTTTAGAGAATTAGAGGTAGGTATATGTTTAGAACTTATGATTTAGAATTTAGGGTTAGAACTTAAAGTTTATTTTTTTAGTATTGAGACATAGAAATGAGCACCGAAAAGAGACATAGAATTTTTATTCGGTCTAAACCTTTAGAATTATGAGGGAAGAATTATATAAGAAAAAATTACTTTAGAAATATGTGACCACTTTTAGAATATATGTAATTATAGCAGTTATATTGTAGAGATGAATATTACAGGGAAGTTGGAAAGATTATTTTGGATATAGTAGATTCTGCGATATATATCTATTATTAGTATCATGTATTCATATTCTTCGTGTTATCTACGTTGATAGTGGATTATTTTTTTCATAATTAAATCTCGTTTTTGTTACCTATTTTGTTTATGTTATTATCGTTTTAATTATTTTTTTCCGCATATAAATTTAGAACAGATAATTATATATTTGTAATGTTATAGGCGTCCTAGGGTAGGTAGTGTTTTCCATTGTCACATGCAAAGACACGTGGGGGATTTTGGGGATAAATAAACAAAAGAGGCGCAAGCAGAAGAAAGAGGCAGCTGCCTGCATCAAAAGCAGTCCATGTCGTACATAAATACGTATTCAACTTGTGTATTTTATTAATATATACGGACGTTTTAAAATTTTAAATGATTTGATTCAAAACTTTGATCCTACGACCAGATTATGTGGTTCAAAAGGATGAACGTGAGCCATGAATTGAAGGCTATGTGAGTGTTTAGATATATGGTGGGAAGCCAAAAATCTCAATTAAACGAAAAAATATCTTGATTATTGTGTCAATATGTTTAAAAATAAAAATTTAAAATTAATTATGGTCACTAATTGTAATTTTAGGAAAAACTAGAGAAGAGTAGTTTTTGTGATCAATCGTAATGTTTACATTGTATTTTTACACAATCGTGATTTTTAAGAAAAAAAACTCTCAAATATAAATTACGTTATTTTAAAATTAATTTTACATAAAATTAATTCTATAAAATTACGATGATACAAAATTAATTCTACCACCGTAAAAATATATATACCTTAAATCTGAAATGGATATATATCTAAGAATCTGGTATGCATGTATGTTGAGTAAGAGTTATGACGGTGGAGGATTGGGCAGGGATACAAGATATGGATATGAATGGCGAGCAGAGAGGATGGACCACCCCTTGTTCAGATCCACAGCTTCCACTCTTCCACCCCACCCCCTCTGCACCTTCGTACAGCCCCGCGCCTGTTCCAACGGGTCCCCAACTTTCAAGGCTCAACTTTGCCATAATTCACACCACCATCAACTTCGATCTCATTTTGAAATCCAAAGATATTGAATTGTTTTATGAATTATTATCTTACATATTGATGGTAAAAAAAATTTTTTAGGGTGGACACAAGTCATAAAAATCTCAAAATTTCAGGATGGATACAAGTTATAAAATTTAAGGACTAATTCATAAAAATTAATAAAATTAAAGATAAATATATGAATTTTAAAAAGTTTAAGGTAAGCACGAGCCTACCCAAACATATACGTGGCTCTGCCACTGGTTTAGTGTTAGGATTTAGATGACATGATTTAAGGTTTAAGAGTTTTAAGATTATTAATTGTCAAATTTAGCTTGAAAATAGGCGTGGGTGTGTAAACTTTTTTATATTGATTGTGTATGAAATATTCACCGTTGTTTAAATTTATTTACTTGATGAAACAAGTTAATATTTGATTTAAAATTTAAATTGATTATGTTCGAATTCGAGTTTAAAAATTAAATTCTTGCTAAATAAAAATGATTTTCTATACATTAATTATTTTTATTAAGTTCATGAAAATTAATTGAATTAATTTTTTATTAAACTAATAAAATATTATGTATAAATTCTTAAATGTCTCACCTTAGTATTATATTATATGAGAATTTTTCGATACACAAATTGTGTAAAATAATTAGTGCCATAAAATCTTAAATTCTAATCTCATAGGCATTTTAGGGCTGTCATTCGGTCTGTAGATGATATTGTTAGATGCATAAAAGATATAGTTTGAATTCGTATACAAATAAAATGTATGGACACTACTGATAGAGTTAGTGTAGAGCTGAGTATAAATTAAAGAATCCAAATTTGAGATTTCCCGCCACATTTATAATGTTCTTTGCAGAGCCTCGCTGCTTTTTGAATAATAGATACACATTTATCCAAAAAAAAAATCATACTTTATAGTACCATTTTCACATAATCTTCCACTATCACTAGTAAACATTCTTTAATGCCAAAAAATAGACATTAATTATGATAGTTCATTCATGAGTTAATTGACAAATCTACGAATTTTGACTGTCAACATTTTATTAAGTAGATGGTTAAAAATTCTCAGTCAACTTTCTTTTCTCTTTTATAAGTTGCGAGTTCAATATTTATTAGCAACATTTTTTCTTTCTCAACCCTAAATAGTAATTGTTCAAAGAAAACAAACCTCGACTCTCAAAATTTCCTTAATAACGTTTTCTCATTTAAAAAATATTTTACAATAATCATTGAGGATTAATATTCAACAAAAGACCTTTTCCCACCATATGCGGTATCCTTTGTTTAACTTCTTCACACTTTGTTCAGCCGCCTCTAACTGCCCCAAGTTTTGGCGACTTAGCTCTTAAGCACTTCATATTAATTATTATTTGTCAAAGTGTGTTCCTTTTACGTGTGAAGTTATACATGAGTCATGCATATTAGAAGGAAGTTACGTTAACCCAACGGGAGATTTCTAAACACATAGTATTCTTCTAAACACAATCTCAGAGTGCTTAAACAAGCAAAACCATGCAAATCGAGGAGTTTGCTCATCGAGACTCAACCCCATGACAAATGAAACATAGATCATTATTGGACTCGACGAACAAACTCTTCGATTTCCACGATTTTCCTTTGTCTTGCGCTCTAAAATGTTTACCATTTTGTGAATCTACCATGAGCATTCAACAGATATTATCAGGGTTAATATCGGAATGACAAACTTGGTGTACTAACTAGACTATGAAATTCCAGGAATAATAATGCTGAAATGGAAATTTCATTGTCAGATTTCTTGCACACACTTGAACTATATTTGACCCAACAAGTTTGAGTGGCCTGACCACCACTCTCCTTTTGCCAAAGCTTTTTAGGTGGAGTGGAAACAACTGTCAAATTGTGCGAAGTGTAGGGTATTTTCCTTTTCAATGTGGGCGCACAATATGGGTTCTTAATTTCCGAGCTTTTTGCCCTTTTCAGGGCTCTCTCTCTCTCTGCAGTCCGAGGAGCCAACGAAATTGCATTTTCTAAACGCCTGCATGACTGTTATTCATTAAGTGGGTTCAATGAAGGAATTCTCAAGTGATTTTTTTTATTAAATAAAGAGACGATAAGATCATATTCCGTCATTCGACTAATTAACGTATCTCTAAAGCTCAATCAGTTATATATTTCTAATGTTTAAATATGAAGTCTCTCTTTAAGAGTATAAAATATTAGCTCAACAATATTGTACAATTTTTTTTTTTCAAACTCCGTCCACCTCTCACTCTATTCATACTTTTGTTTTCCTTTGTCTAATAAATTTTTCCTTAAAAAAAGAATTGATTTTTTTGTATTGTCTCGTAAAACTATGTTTTAATTTAAAGAACTCATAAATAAAAAGATAAATCATTTCATTAAATGTATACCACAATAAAAAGGTCAAACACTTCGTGTACGTTATTCACAATTATGTATTGTACGTTACATATACACCAAACTGCCAGCGCAAGATATTTAAATTATAGGATATTTTTAAAAAATATTATGAAAATGACGTAATTTTAAGAAGTATATATTTAGAAAAATATCTCTCATTCGGGCCACGTAATAAAAACTCGTAGTCTGTTAAATGTGTTTTCAAAACTCGCGCTTAGGCAGATGCTAGTTTCAATCTGATGTGGCGCTACTTATTCGTTGGCCTATTTTTTAAACTGTTAAAAAAAACTTACACTTACCAGGACGCGAGTTTTGCGAGACTTTGAGCGATACGGCGCGAATTTATCGCGTTGTAACAAACGCGAGTTTTATGTATTCCTTTTGTTAAAACAAGGCTCGATAGGCATGTTTTAGGTAAATTTACACGGTGTTGGAGGTAGTTTTTCGTATTTTTGAACTTCGACATCGTATTAGTGAAACATCTCTTGAAAATATGTAAAAATCATCCCGTATAAGGCATCCGAACGGGTGTAAAAATCGTGTTAAAAACGCTATGTTGACATGTTTTTATGCATGAAGAACATGGAAACAATGGTCGATAGGCATGTTTAAGTGGATTTTTGGGCACCTTGGGGGATATTTTTGTTAGTTATTTAACTTTTACGTCGTAGTACGAGAACATATTTTTATAATGGTCAAGAAATCGGCCAGTATAAAGTATACGAAGGGGTGTAAAAATCACGTTAAAAATGCTATGTTGCCATTTTTGTTTGCATGAAAACAAGGGTATATAGACATGTTTAAGTAGATTCTGGGTATTTTGTGGGATCTTTTTTTGTTATTTAACTTTCACGTCGTAGTACGTGAACATATGTTTAAAATGGTCCATAAACCGGCCTCAATAAGGCATCCAAAAGGGTGTAAAAACGCGTTAAAATGCTATAGAAACCATAAAACGCAGCTTGGAAGATTGTTTATGATATTTAGAAATAAAATATTACACTTATAATTACAATTAGTTGATTCGAGAGCATGTCCTAAGAGTATATTTTCTCTTGTCGTGTTCATGATTCCTATATTTAGTATGGACCCTCCAGTTACATCCCTCGCACTTGTGGGGGCATTTAGAAAAATATTTGTTTGCTTCAGTTTTCCTCACGGTGGACGTAACTGAGCAGCGTATGTTGTAATGCTTAATTGCAGCCTCCGCCAATTTTTTAGTCCTGAAGATCATTCCAATATGTAGTTCGCCCTCATTCCGTTTGTTGTACTGCTCTAACTGTGGAAATTTTGAAAATTATATAGCGTTGAACCTTCCATATCCACTGTTGTGAAGTGGGATGGTGGTTCGTAATAAGCTGAGCTACTGTCTGCTGCAGTAAAACTGCGTGGGGCAACAACTTCTGCAGGTTCTTCCTCTGCATCTTCCTCCGTATCTTCTTATGCAGTATCCTCTGCATCATCCTCCGCATTCATGGGCTCGTCAAGGCCTGCTAGTTCTTCAGGAAATAAACCTATCTTGTCATCATCGGGCATGTGCTCCGATCTCGTCAACCGTTCAACTTATCATTCAGGAACTCGCGCCCCACCAAACGTGAGTTCCATTCTTCACCAGATAACGCTATAAATTAGCGTTGTTTCGTATGAAAATCTCGTCAAACTCGCGTCCTATAAGGAGCGAGTTCTGTTTGTTTTTTAAACAAATCGGGATAACGGATAAAATAATCCACATTAGATAAAATTCCCGTTTGAATAACTGCGAGTTCTAAAAACGCGTCGTACAGACCGCAAGTTTTAAATACGTGACTCGAATATAGGGTATTTTTTCAAATGTTGTTCAAAAGGGATAGATTTCTAATTAAATTCCTTAAAGGGAATATTCAACCAATATTACCAATTATCACCCCATTAATTTAATTTCTAATACAACCATCTTCCAATATTTTACTCAAAATACACATCATGCAACGAGATTGACAGCTAAAATATTTTAAGCATTAAATCATGGCACAAAAAAATATACATTATAACAACAATTATCCCAATATATATATTATCGATGTTAACCTAGCTTTAAACAATTAGGTTAACATATATTAATTAATCTTTAATTAAGATTATGCAAAGTTGGCAAGATCTCGGAAGCCTACGCCTATAAGTTGGCTAAAAACCGGAATCCTTATCCCCTTGTTTATTTTATTTCTCAATTATTATTATTATTTTGTTTTAAAATAATAATAATTATTTATTTCGAATAATATAGGAAAGGTCATTCAAAACAAATAAAAGGAGTATTTTCTATTCAATTGCTTTAAGATAACTTTTTAAGGGTAAACTACATTTCAAGTCACTTAATTATGTATTTAGTAATAAACAAATCATTTTTTTAGTTACAAATATTTTTCTCAATTAAAATATTGTTATAAATATATCACTGGTTATTGAACATTAGAAGATAATAATGATGTGTCATGATATAATAATAATTTTAGTCATCAAAATTTATACAGTCTATTAATTTGATCTTAATTCGAAAGGATTCAATCAATCTAACTCTTCATGTTTAAATTTTTCATCATTTTAATCCTTGTTTTTTTTCCTAAATAGCTTGTTCTTCTCCCAAAAAATTTATTTTACTTTCATATTAATTTCTTGTTATAATAACAATTTAACAGTAATTTGTTATAGCATTTGGCATAACACAGTTATGCAACTACTACTTTGATCTGACGAGCTCACTTGCTTTGACAGTATCGTTAAAAAGAATAAAATGATTAATATTTTTAATATGAAAGATTAAATTTATTGAATTCTTTCGAGTTAGTATAAAATTGATAGGCTTTGAAACTAAAATATTATTACAACATATCAAATTAGATGTTCATGTCAAATTTTAAAAAATAAAATAATTTATTTATAACAATAATTTAATTGAGTAATATAATTGTAACTTAAAAAATGACATTTATTAAGAAATTCATGATTAAATGACCTTATATATAATTTATCCTCTTAAAATGAAGCTTTTACAACTAACAATGATTGGTCCAAATAATAAGCAACTTGACGTCGCTTAAGTATATTTTAAGTTTAAAAAGTTGTGTACGAAAATTTTTTTCACAAAAATACTAATCTGTTAAAATTAAATATAGAACGTAAAATAATTCGAATTATTCAAGGTAAAGTTTTGGAGAACTATTGGGTAACAAAAGGAAAAAACTTTTACCAAGTAAAATTTGAAGTTAAAAAGGGAAAAAAGGCCATTTGATTTAAAATGGAAAATGAAAGAGAAATAGGTGTCAGCGAAGTGATGTGTCGGCCCTCCTCCGGCGACAATGAGGTGAACGTGCCTCCCCCACCACCAAACGGGATATCTTAATACGTGTAAGAATAACATGGTGTGTGGCCCACCAATCAGGAACAACATACCAAAATACGGATTCTCTCCATCCAAACACGTTGTTTTCACACGTGTAAGAACCACGTTTTGCCGTGCTATTATCAGCGTTACCTTTCACTGGACCCTTTTTTCTTTTTCCACTAATTTGTTCCTCTGGAAACTACAGTGTCTCAGATTTCAGAGCTGAGAACGAAAATAAATAAATAAATGAATGGGGTACCTATATAACGGCGTTAGACCAGGACGGAGATTGGTAGATCTCTTCGCAATTTAAGTCCACTACGGTTCAAGAATGGGAAATGCGAGGCTGTCTGACGGTGACGGCGGGGCCGTCTCTGTCGATTAGTCTCCCTCATGTAGGGTAGGCATAAAACTTGAATTCATGTCAGACCTATGAGTCGGTTGACGACGTCATTATATTTCTCGCTTTATTTTACTTGTAATCTCTTTTTGGAAGATTTCAGGGGTGAAAAATTACATATCACTATAAAATATAAAAAATAAAAAACAAAGTAAAATATATGAAATTTTAAAATTTTTAACAGAAGGCGATTATTCTCTAATATTCTTTCAGTTTATGCCGGAATTTTAAATCGAACTCCGCTAACGTGATAGTGGTTATAAAATTGCAGTCGTGCTGCCGTCTAAAATCGCAATCGAAAAAAATTGTCGTAGACAACAGAATCATGACGATAATGTGCTGTCGCGGACGCAAAATAACGGATAGCAGTCGATCGCGGTGATAACGAGCTGATATTGTTGAGTTCTGAAAAATCGCAGGGTTGCCGGGAAAGAAAAAAGAATAGTGTGGATGGGTTTAAAATTCTTGGAAAATGGATAAATAACATAGGGTGACATTAAACTTTTTAAAGTTCTTAGTTTGGCCTCAATACTTTAACCCGCATTCAAATTGACCCCTTAAACTTTCAAAACTTCTTGATTAAGCCTTTAAATTTCTATTTTATCTCAATTACGTCCTTAAAGATTTATTTTTTGTTAAATCTCGTCCTTAAACATTATATTAATTTTATTTTCCTTTTACTTAATAATAAAATTAGAGTATATATTGAATATAAGTATTGGAAATAAAATAAAATAAATGAGAATAAAGACTTATATTTAATGTGGTATAATTTTTTTATTAATAATATTTATTTATTTTTTATAATATGTTTATTGTTTATTATTAGATTTTATAATATGTTTATTTAATTTTTATTATTAATTATTTTTTATATCCTGTTTAGGTTTATTCATATGTTTTGTCCTTTTATTAGTGCACATTATTTATTTAGAATATTCATATGATTTTATTATCCAAACTAAACAAAACAAAATCACAATACAATCTAGAATTATTTAAACAAAATCACTTTCACATTCAAATTCATATTAATAAAAGTTCATAAGTGTTAAAAAAATACTCTAAAAATCATTGAAATTGACTTTTTATATTTATAATTATAATTAGTATATTTTACAATAAATTGTGCAAAATTTTAAAAAATTCACGACCGCGCAGTGACCGCAATAGCCTCTGTTATATCCGAAAACGCGATAACCGCGACGCGACCGAAAACGTGACCTCTACCGAGATTTAAATCCCTGGTCTATCCCTATTAAATATTATAATAAAAACAATTCTACAGACTATTTTGGGAATAATATAAACTCAAATAATATTTTAAGTTTTGGGGCACCTTTAAGTATGTTTTGGGATCTACGGTAAATTTTACAGTGCAATGTGGAGTCGCCACCTGCAGATGGCGACTTAGGTGAAGACGACATCTGCAAGTGGCAACTTCCCCTTAATTTGTAATAGTTTAATATTTTTTTATCGATTCAAGATAAAATCAGGGTGAAATCGTCACCTGCAGATGGCGTATTCACCCTGTAAAATTTATCGTAGATTATAAAATATACCTAAATGTGCCATATTTTCTCAAACATTCAATCCATTTGGATTATATATACAATGAAGCCTAATTATACTCTAGTCTCTACCCTCACTTATTGGATAAAAATACACTTTTTAACAATAAATTTAATGTTTTAGGTTAATTTCAAATATACATCACCTTAATTTAACTTAAATTTAAAACAAAATTCTCGAAACCCAATGAGTTTGTAAGATGTGTACACCTTATTAAAAAATTAAAAAATTATGAATAAATGTTATCTTATAATTCCTTAAAATAATATTAAAAAATAAATTCTTAAATTATATGTCGGGTAAGACAAGTTGGCAGCATATCGCCAACGTTGCGGCCATCATGCATGAACCGACCAAAAACGTGTTTTTGCCAAATATATTATTTTAGTGTGCGTAGCCATGTCTTGGCAGCAGCCGCATGAGTACTCCGTGGATCGACTTGGAAACTTGGGTTTCAGATAAATAAGAATTTTGGCGGTCAACGGGATTAAACACCGAACAAAAATATCAACTCTTAAGCCACAAGTTTTGCATGATTTGATCAGATTGCCCGAGGCTGAGCTAATCCTCAATCTTTTGTTGACCAACCAAATCCGCATGATCTTGCTACAGTGTACTACTATCCTCACACAAAGGAGGAGGCACATGTTCCTTTTCTTGTGGCCACTGTTGTTTAAACTCGAATATTTTTATTTAAATTTTAAAAGATATATATATCCGAGTAAACTTAAAATATCTTATCGAGTTGAATATAATCAAGTTTGAGCTAGTTAAAGGCATGTTTTAAAGTTGCTAAATGTGATTTACACCCTTCATTTCGAATCCAATATTAGTACATTGCATGTCTTACAAATTTTACTAAAAAAATGTTTTTTTGACTTTAAACATGCATTATTTTCAACATCATAATCAACAAAAATCTTTTGAAATTATTCCTTTTAATATTAAATTATTGGTTTTGTCCTTTGAATAAAGGGTTTATATTTAAGGTAAGTTTTCATTTAAAATGTAACACTGACGTATTAGATAAGTTATATATATATATCCTTTTTGAGGGTAAATACACAAATATTAATAATACAAAAAATTTTGTATACGAGTGGACAAAATTAAAATCTCAAAGTGAATACGACTTGTGAAATGAATAAATAATATAAGAAAATTTGAATTTTAGGGTGACACGTGCCCACTCTAAATTCTTAGTGGATCTATAAATGGATCTAAATGTAAAATTATATTTAAAATATATTTGAATTTTATTTATTGGCAGTATATAAATTTATGTATATTGGTAAATTAGAAGATAAAATATCATATAAAAAATCAGATTAAGTTACCTTAAATTTATTTCTAATCACGTAATATTTTTTTATTAATTAATAGTATATAAAATCATAATTTGTTAGTATATCAAATATAAATTCATTTAGCATGGTGTTTTTATACAATCATTGGTCAAGTTTTAGCCATAAAACACAATATACCCCTCCCACATGAATAGACTTTTTAAGTCTTTCAACTCTTCACTAATTTCTTAACTTCTATAAGTTTTATTCTACTAGTGGCACTTTAATTAAATTACAAGCTAACTCTACTAAACTGGTCCTAAGCTTTAAATTGTAATTAGCATGTTGACTACCAGAACAACAGTTCTAAATATTAGGGTTTTAAAAAGGAAAATAGATACTTTTTTGTATTTTTATCTAAATATACAAACTTTTAAAATTTATTTATTAATCCAGTTGTTTTGAACATAACATGTCCCAAAATCGACAAAGAAACCGAGACAGAAATAAGCCAGTGATATCAATCTTCAATTGCATGTCAAATTTGGGGTCATTGAAGCATAGATCTTGTGGAATAATGCAAGAGAGATGAGCCATCAGGCTATCATCACATAGCAACATATCGCTGATGATTGATGGTCAGCAAAAGGAGGAGATGATGCCGGAGAGTCCAGTCACCGATCTTCCAACAACGGAAAAGCAAGAGCCCCGACCATCATCGCAATGAATCGAAAACCTTCATAACATAGTCCAAAAACAAAAACTTAGACAAATCGGAGTAAAAATAGATTGGCTCAAAGGTTGACAGATTCGCTTGTCCAAACAAAAAGAAATAAGAAGGAAAAAAAGGATAAAAAATTATAAAGAAGCAAAAAAAAAAATAATAATAAACGATGAAGGCACCACCTCACCCCAAATCATCATCGAGACAACTACCCACCATGTACCGAATAACTAAACTGGAGACGAAATAACGATCTCACCCAAAATAATCGGTACAAAGAGATGTAAAAAAAAACTAAAAGACTAGACCATCAAACGCTATGGGAGTTTTACCGACTCACCACATGGTGAAGATAATTATCATGCTAGAGAAGAGAAGAGAAGAGAAGAGATGAATGAGTCTTTTAGCGAGAATTTTTTACATATACAATTTGTCAAATTTAAAATCTATTTAAACGCTATCGACCTACTTATTATTTGGGCCAATTCCTATTAGTAAAAAAAAAGTTTTCTTTTAGAGAGTGTGGTATCTCCCATCATTTATTAAACCAGTTCTAACTACTAGATATAATTAAAACTAATGTAGACATGGTTTTTTTTAACGTTAGAAGTCTAAAATAATGCTAAAATTAGGTTATACCGAAATTTTTATAAAAATAATAAAAATTTTGGTATCATTTTTTCTGTATATACCAAAATTCTTATAATTTTTGTAAGAGTTTAGGTATATACATAAATATTTGCCGATTTTATAAGTATTTTGATATGTATAAAAAAAGTAGATACTAAAATTCTTTTTTTTTAATATAAAAATTTCGGTATAATCTTATTTTAATTTTATTTTAAGCTGTTTTATCTTAAAATTTTATTGGAATATCGGCATTTTAGGTTAAATAATATAAGAAAACAATGTGGGCACATGAATTATTAGGTATAATGTAGGAAGGATAGGGTAGGGGAGCCCTTAGTAGGGAGGCAGTAACTTTTCCTGATCAACTGACCGGGAGGGAAGGTAAATGGTTAAACCTAGTAACCAAACACAAATTCATCTGTAAAGTAAAAAATAATTAAACCCTGAAAAAGTTTGTCTATAAAAAAGGTAAAAACAATTAATTGAAGTGGGGATGACATTTCAACAGGACCCACATTAGTTGTACTGCATTTTCAATACCCAAAAAGATATATTTTTTAAATTTAAAAAATATTTTTTAAAAAAAATGTGAGGGCAAAACCGTATATTACATCTTATTCGCTTGAGCTGTAGTTGTTGTAATTAGCCTCTGTGGTTCATTGGTTGTCGCGCCCATCACGAGCGTTTTACCCTTTCTTTATTTTTTTCCATTTTTTTTCTTTTTAAAAATTCAATTTTTTATATATTAAAGTTTTAATCTTTTTGCTCTGATGATAATGAAGTGAGAGTAGTAGTGAAAAACCAAGCAAAATCCTCCAATCCCCAACGCTAAGATTCTTCACCCATTCATCTTTTCTCTTTGGTTTTTGAGCAATCGCCACACAAATCCATTGATTCCCTTCAAAATCGCAGAAATTAATCGACCATGAAAAGAGACAACAACCATCTGCAACCCAACCCAGACCCGTCCTCCTCCCTCGGCGGTGGTACTGCGGCCGGAAAGGCGAAGGTTTGGGAGGAAGAAGCCGCCCAACAAGACTGCGGGATGGATGAGCTTTTGGCGGTTCTGGGTTACAAGGTTAAGACTTCGGACATGGCCGAAGTGGCCCAGAAGCTCGAGCAGTTGGAGGAAGTTATGTGTAATGTTCAGGATGATGGGATTTCGCATCTTGCTTCCGAAACTGTTCATTTTAATCCTTCCGATCTGTCGACTTGGGTACAAAGTATGCTTTCTGAATTTAATCCTCCTAGTTTTGACCCTTTTGGTACTGCTGGAACGGCGGCGGCGGCGGCGGCGGCTTTTGATGATTCGATTTTTGGTGGCCCGGTTGAGTCGTTGGATTTCAAGAACAACAATCTGCAACATCAGAAAAGTGGGCAACAAATCTTTGACGAAGCTTCCTGCTCGGATTATGATCTCAAAGCAATTCCTGGTAAGGCTATTTATTCTCAAAACACCCAGATTCACGATTCGTCGTCTTCAACTCACAACAACATTAAATCCGAAAAACGTTTGAAATCCACATCCGGGTCGAACTCCGATATCTTCCCCCCTCCTGCTGCTGCTGCTGCTTCCTATGGAATCCCGACTGAATCAATTCGTCCCGTTGCCCTTGTCGACTCACAAGAGAATGGAATCCGGCTTGTTCATGCTTTGATGGCATGTGCAGAAGCTGTGCAGCAAAACAATCTCAATCTCGCCGAAGCTTTGGTGAAACAAATTGGGTTCTTAGCGGTTTCTCAAGCCGGAGCTATGAGGAAGGTGGCTACGTATTTCGCCGAAGCATTGGCTCGGAGGATTTACAGACTCTATCCTCAAAACCCACTCGACAGCTCTTCATCAGATGTTCTTCACATGCACTTTTACGAGACTTGCCCTTATCTCAAATTTGCTCATTTCACAGCTAACCAAGCGATTCTCGAAGCTTTTGAAGGCAAGAGACGAGTCCATGTTATCGATTTTTCGATGAACCAAGGCATGCAATGGCCCGCTTTGATGCAGGCTTTAGCGTTGAGAGCCGGTGGTCCGCCGGCTTTTAGGTTAACTGGTATCGGACCGCCTAGCCACGACAACTCCGATCATTTGCAGGAAGTTGGTTGGAAGTTGGCTCAGTTAGCTGAATCGATTCACGTTGAGTTCGAGTATCGTGGCTTTGTTGCTAATTCTTTAGCCGATTTGGATGCTTCAATGCTTGATCTCAGGCCGAGTGATGTTGAAGCGGTTGCCGTTAACTCAGTTTTCGAGTTGCATAAATTGTTGGCTCGGCCCGGTGCCATCGACAAGGTCTTCTCCGTGGTGGAACAAACGAACCCTGAAATTGTCACCATCGTCGAGCAAGAAGCGAACCATAACGGTCCGGTTTTTCTAGACCGGTTCACCGAGTCGTTACATTATTACTCGACTCTGTTCGATTCGTTGGAAGGGTCGGTGAGTAGTCAGGACAAGGTCATGTCGGAGGTGTATCTGGGGAAACAGATTTGTAACGTGGTGACCTGCGAAGGGGTGGACAGAGTCGAGAGGCACGAGTCGTTGACTCAGTGGAGAAACCGATTGTCTTCCGCCGGGTTCTCACCGGTGCATCTTGGTTCCAACGCGTTCAAGCAAGCCAGCATGCTTCTCGCCCTGTTCGCCGGCGGGGACGGGTACGGTGTCGAGGAGAACAACGGGTGTTTGATGCTGGGATGGCATAACCGCCCACTCATTACAACTTCAGCTTGGAAACCCGGCAACAGCACCTCCCCGACCTCCACCATTACCGAGTGAGTCGACTCAACGAGTCTCATGACCCGAACTCAAACTCTTGTCCCTAGTACGGAACCCTTATCTTTAATTATCTGTGTCAGAACTGGCTGCCTTTCCCAGTTTCCCACCCCCTTTATTATCAACATCATTTTTCTATTTCTCTGATTAGCTTAGTTTTTCTTCTGAGTTCTTAGTTTTGGAAATCTTTTTGTAATTTTCAGGGTGAAATCGAGAAATGGGTTAATGTATTTTTTATATATATAGCTTTTCTGGTAATAAATGAAGAAAAAATTTTGCAGAAACTTGGTTGAAAACCCAGCAGTTAATACACAGAGATATTTGACTGCAAATATCCCCACCTTGCTGGCTGCAGTAAGGGCACAGTCAGGCACAGCACTGAAAATTTACCAAATCTGTGATAAACTCTACTTTTAGGCATTTAATCAAACATATTGGCTACAACAATGAAAGCATTAGCATTTAGCAGAGAGCTATGTTTGAGGTGTTTTTTGTTTGAAGAAACTATTACATTAACAGGAAACAACTATTTACATAACCCCATCTGTAATTTTCTAGTGTCAGCAAAGGAGCACAATCATGGGAATGTGAAACGAAATGCTCACTTCTCTTAAATGTCGAGTCTTTAATTATGGTTTGAACTTTATTTAAAAACGCTTTCACTTTCTTATCAGTTATCTCCCCCTTTTTAATTTTATCGGGAAAACAGTTTTTTTCACTTCTCCAGTGAGAGTCTTCACTGATTAAAGCTTTTTACCTCTGTCTTCTTTATCTTTCTCCATATGTTTTGTACTTCCCTTTATGCAATGAATTATGTTGCTTTTGCACTGAAGATTGATTGTGATTGCCAGTTCGTAAATCAAACCCCTTTAATCTTTTCATGTCCCAGAAAAATTTTGATGGCTTCCAGCTAATTTATGCATATATATTATATATATTCAGACTGTGTGATTATAATATATTCTATCAGATTTGTTAGTTAATCTTAATAATTAAATAATTGAGTTGCCAACATGAGAAGATATTAGGGTCTTGTCTTAGGGCCCGTTCAACCGAGTTTGAAATCAGTTTTTGGCTATTAATAGAAAAGTTGTGCCGAACGACTTTTACTCTTTTTCAATTAGTTTTTGCATCTAGTTTGATCTTCAAACCAAAATTTTAAAAACGCTGAAATTTTCAGCTTCTTTCTAAACCAGCCTTCTCACTGTTTTTCACCTAAAATTCTCTTCCAAAATCATTTATGAACGAAGCCTTAGACTTCAAATCTTCTTTTTAAACTTTGACATGCTGCAAAGAAACACTTTCAAACATCTCCCAATTATGACTTTGATTTTAAATTGAAAATTTCGTGTTATGAAAGTTTAGTATCATATCGATCAGATTTCAAAAAGATGATGGGGGTTAAACAAGGTCAAATATTCAAATCTCGAGTCCTGACAACATGAATGAAAAAAAATTGGGTCGAGAGGGTCGTCCCATAATAAACATCTGCAAAACTCGATTTGAATTAGTGAGAGAGAGAGAGAGAGAGAGGGGGGAGGGGGATACATCAAACTAGTTGATTAAGTAAGCAAAATTCTCCACAATGGGAGTGGGCAGGCAAATCCCAATGGTGCTTTGAGAGTGTTGCCATGTCATGGTGTCAACATCTAAGTAGGATCTACTGCCCACTACTTTGTTGGATTATGAAAGAAGTCACCATCTTTCTTGGGTTTTAGCCTCTTGTTCTTTTACAAGTTCCCTGTTTGGTTGATGCAAAGCAACTTCATGAGAATGAGATGAATGGAATTAAATTCTCAATACCATCACTTTTTTTTTATCGAAATATACCATCACTTTTGTGTATGATTCTTTATGAATTTTGTACATATTTTTGCCTTTTACACCTATACTTATACCTAATATCCACTCCCATCCCTCATAAAACCTGTCATATGTTTGATTTAGGGTTTATTTGTTATATATATATAATTAGTTATTAGTGGTTCCAGTAGAAAAATAGATGATATTCATTATAGGAGATCAAAGTACAATCGCTCTGTGTATAAAGTATGTGTGCATTATTAAAGAGTTAAGAATATAAATGAATATATACTACGTGTGAGAATGCTCCGACCATGCGGCCATCATCGCAAACTCCATAACTACATATTTTTAAATGATAAAGTAATTGTGCCAACCGAATTATTATAGTTTGAAGACGTATTCTACCTCTATTTGAATAAGCTATTGTATATAAATAAAGATGGATGATTGCAAAAAATCAACGAGAATGAGATTGCTGAGGATTTGACAACCCAGTAGAAGGCATTAAAATATGTTATACATACTAGTAGATGAGAGGATAAATGAAAGAGATGTCACCTCTCGTATTGGGTTTTCTTTTATTAAATAGAGATGAAGATTACAAAGGTAGGCATGCGACCTTCTTTTTCCTTTTTGTTCAAAGAAAAATTGGTTTGAATGTTATATTTTAATTATAGTTGTGGTTCAATGTTCTTGGCATGATTATTCGAATATTACGAAAATTTAGTCCTTTCAATTTTATTTTTATTATTCATGTTTGTTTTGTCGCCTAACGTGAATGGGAATAACTGTGAATACCACTTGTAGGTTGTGTCGACTGGAAGAAGAGCCGAGAGATCACATTTTTTCAAGTGTCCTTTCTCGAGGGACATATGGAGGAAGATTTTGATGCTTTGTCAAATCCGCAGGGAGGAGGAGGAGCTGACTTGGACTGCTACCTGCTTAAAGGGTAATCATTCATTATTTTCATTCTGAAACTCGCATGGAATACATTCGTGTGTATAGCATCTGAGAAGAAAGAAATACTCGCCAATTTAGACCTATAGCTAGTGAGATTGTACAGATAAGGCTAGTTAATCAGAGTATAGATAGATGTGACCAGGTTAATATGCAGCTCTGCTGTGCTTGGGGGATTTTTTAAGTACCCCATAGTCAGATTGTATACATGTAGACCTCTGCTTCTTTGGATATAAAAACACATTTTTATCACAAAAAAATGCTCTTAACGTTTGACTGAATAGTCACTTAGGCCCAATTTTTTTTTAGAAAAATTTAACCCCCAACGTTTTATTTGGGTCAAAATAGCTCATCTGTGAATGAAAACTGTTAGTCAACTGACGCTAAACAACTTGAAATGACTTGACAGAATGACGCGTAAGAAGAAAAAATAAGAAAAAATATTTTATATTTTATACAATTTTATAAAATTATTTTTTGACTGGTGTGTCATTCTTAAAGTCAATGTATTTGCTTATATGACAATGCTATCGCAACGTGGAGTCATATAAGTTTGCCACGTCATTTCAAGTCAACTAGCGTTAGTTGACTAACAGTTTTCATCCGCAAAAGGGTCATTTTGACCAAAATAAAATGTTGAGGGTTAAATTAGTTTAAAAAATAATAGAAACCAAAATAACTATTCAGTCAAACGTTATGGGCATTTTTTGACATTATGCCTTTAATTTTATATCGGGCACCACACCAATCACTATTGTGAAATTTGAATTTCGATATGCTCTTTGCTCTTCTCTCTTTTCCATTTAATTAAGAGTATAAATGAGATGAGTCGAGTAGCTCGTTTCGGTTCGTTAAGAACTTAAACCGCATTTAAGTTCGAGTCGAGTTCAATTAAATCGAGTGTTAGTCGAGCTTTAATCGAGTAGGACTCGAATAGCTCCCGACATGTCTCGTCTCATTTACAGCCCTACCATCAACCAAACACACATACATGAATCATATAACATATAGAGAGTAAAAGTGTATTACCTTAGCATCTAGAGTGTAAACCCATGTTCCCATATGTTTAGTGTTGGACATAAGTATTTCAAGTAAAATAAAAAGAAGAAAATACACATCTCATGACATCCCAAAACAATAAAAACAAAAACAAAAAAGATGTTACAACCTTCTCCTAGTAGACACATTGAAATATGAAACCATGTCAATACATACAATGTACACAATTTAATATATTATTTTTTTGAGTAGCTCACGAGCTTTTCGATCTGATATTGAGTATTTCGTCTCAGCTCGTTAAGAATTCGAGTCGAGTATTAACCGAATCAAACTCGAATAGCTCGTGATCTGTCTCGTATCATTTTCACCGTATCATTTTTCAACACGTTTTATCAGTCAACTTAGATTGCTCAATCTATGCACCAACGTGAATCTGATAATATTTTATTGATACAATCAAAGTATTTTCCACTCCCGTTTACAATGTTTAAACATACGTACAAAAATGGATATAACAATGTTTCATTAGTGTTTTATTTTACGATTAAATATTTTTTATGTTCGTTTTATAATTTACTAAGACTAATCGTTTGAGGTATGTCAATATCATTTCTAACAATATCTTTAAAGATTGAGTATAATTTCTCTCATTAAAAACGTAATATATATTATCATTGCATCTAATACTTACGAGTATTTCATACGTATAAATCAACTCGTGCGATGAATAAATTTTATGTAGAAACATTATCATTTTGCTTAAACATGCTCAGGAATATGATTGAATAAATAAGTATTTACAAGTGTGAGTTTTCTATTAAAAAAAAGGTGTGGGTTTTGAATTTTTGAACACACACGTCTGCCCTTGTGCCCTCTACAGTGTTTGTTTGGTGGGCTTTGGGCCCAAGACAATAGCCTATAATAAGGCTTCCAAGAGAGGGCTGTACCAAAACAATTTCAGTTGGGGGTTAAAATTAAAAATGGGCTTTCAGGTCAGGTCGTAATTAATGTCCAACTCAGGCCCATTTATATCCTATGGATCTGGGATCAAGGCTCGATCAACCGGCACCACCAATTGAAGTTGGGGAACTCTCTCAATTCACAATGATGAAATTTAAATTTTTAACTTTACTTAAAAAATTAATATATATCTCATTGGACTAAATGGTTGTTAATAAATTTATCCGACAATTTAATCATACAAATTGAACCGAAAAAATAGAGGACGGTCAAAATCAATAAAAAATTCATAACTGAAAACCGGAAAAAAATGGTTCATTTCTTCTCTGTTTTATTTTTCCAAATATAATTTCTTTCTAAATTCTTTCGTTCTTCTCTTTTTTATTTTTTCGAAGTGGTCGAATTGAGAATTGGATGTGCAACCGGTTTGCGTTCTTCAATGATATTTTACATAAATGGCGAAAACGAATATATATGTTGAGTACATAGATAATGACTCGAGGAAGGGCTTAAGAAGTTATGTGCAATTTTTTGGTGACTTGTATATGTATTAAATAAACTTTTGATAATAAAAATTAGGCTAATAGAGTTCAAATTCATGAAGTACAATATTATGTTTTAAGTGTGCTTTTTCATCAAAATAAAATTAATCTTTTGTTTTTCTTTTGCAAGTACTTAGCCCAACACATTTTGAACTTTTTTTGGGTCTCTGTATGGTCATCTCTATTGCGCCTATCCAAAATCACCTCTCGGTAAGTCACGTTGTGTAATAAAGGTTTCTTGATTACCCAAAAAAAATTAAAAATATATTACATTTATATTTATATTTATATATTTATGTGTGGAGGAAATGGGAAAATTTTAAAAAATGAAAATTTGACAAAATGGGGTAAAATTAAAAAAAGAAAATTAGATTTTGGAAATTAAAAAAATAAAAATTTAAAAAATGGAGTCGCCACCGGCCACTTCGGTAGGCCGAACACCATAAAACGATCAGAGATTCAAAAAGTTTGGGTTCGAAAGTCGGTTACGCACGGGGAAGGGTTAGCACCCGATACGCCCAAAAATTGATACCGTGCTGATTAACATTTTTATTAATATCAAAATTCGCGAGTTTAAGTACCATTTAAATTAAAATTCAATTATATATGCAGGTTTATTTTAAAAGCTCCGGTGTTTGAGGGATAAACGAAAAGTACCATCTATGTCTTAGACTGGTAGCGAAGTTTACCGTCGAAAAAGGGAGCACCGCATTGACAATTTATCCGAATATGTAAAATGACAAAAATGGTAAATAATACAAAACATGAATAATTAAAAACAATAAATAAATACATTTACATAAATATATAAAATATACATATTAAATACATATATATATATAAACTGTTATATAAAAACTATATAATATAGCAAAATCCGTGACAAATAATACATATATATATATATATTCATACTCTAATAATAATAAACATACATTATAATGAAATATGACATACTATAACAAAATAACACTATATATACATATTAATATATAACATATAGTATAATACACAATAATATATAATATATAATACATATAATAAAACATATACATATATATAATATAGTTATTAATCTTAACATAAAAAGGAACGGAATGCAAAATGTAAGAAATAAATATGCTAAATAAACAATAAAATAATTTAGAGTCTTGAAATTAAATAGAAATAGTGACTAATTTGGCTGAAAATACAAGTTATGTGACTGAAGCATAAAGAAAAAATGAAAAGGAAGAACTGAAAGACGGAAAAGAAAAGGGAGACCAATTGGGTACCCATAATCCTTAAAAACGCACGGATTTTCCTCGAATATGGGTCACCGCGCGAGTCGGGTCACACCAAACGATGTCGTTTTCGGAGGGGCAGTTTAAATAACAAAAAGTGTTATTACTATTTTTTTAAAAAATCAGAAATAATAAAAAATTGAAAACCCTAACTTATTTTATCTTTTCTCCCCTGTTCCAACACTCGACGGCGCGCCTCCTTCGATTTCGAGTCGTTCACTAGCTTTCAAGCCTCGCGGCGGACGGCTCAACACGGCGGGGAGATCGTCGGTGATTCGAAACACCCAAAAATCGAAGGTAAGCTCAAAATCTTCCTATTTTCTTGATTTCAACCTTAGATTCAAAGAGTTTTAAAATGAAAAATAAAAAAAAATTACCTTTGATTCAAAAATAAGAGATATTTGGTTCGAAATTTCTCAAAAAAAAGTTTGTTATTTCATTCTTTTTTTTGTTTTGTTTACAATTTTTTTGTCCTCTTTTTCTTCGGAATTCCCCTCCCATTTACATCAGTTTCGGTTTTATAAACCGATTTTTTTACAACATAAACAACCCTCCCATTTTTTAAATCTTATTGCAGATTTGCATTGATGGGGAAATCCATATTTTTAGGGCTAGGGGTATGGAATGACAGATTTGGTCGAATTTGGTGGAGGTTTGGTTTGATCAGATTGATAGGGATTTAAGGATTATTATAATTATTAGGGTTTGGTACTTTTAGGATTTATCTAGGTTTTAGGGTTTCAAGATTTGAAAATTTGGGGTTGGGTTGTCGGAGAGGTGACGGCAACGACAGCTGATGAAGGCAGCGGTGGCACTGGCGTCGGTTATCATTAGGATTAGGGTTATTGGGGCTTTTTTGTTATTAGGGTTAGGCATTTGAGTTAATGGGTCGGGTTAAAATTCGGGTTTGGGTATTGTAACGGGTTTATGCTAAATGGGTGTGGGTATATGGTCCAGGTAATGACACGTTGCACTCCCAAAGAGAAGATGTGTGTATTCGAACATTGGTAAGTCTCAAATCTGCTATTCACCAAACATCTAAATTAACATATTTGGCTGGTCAAACCTCTAATTTTAGCTCAAACCGTTGTTTACCAAACATGGCCTTTACCTTATTCAAATATATGGTTTGCATGGTATTTATTGAACACTAGTATCTTAAAAATAAGGCTTAAATATCAAATAAGTGCTCAAATTATGCCTTTTGTTCCAGATAGGTGCATAAAGTATTTTTCGGCCAAGTAGGTGCTTAACGTTTTCACCGTTATCGTTTTAGGTGTCTGGCCGTTAGCGGTCGTTTAAAATTTTTTCTTTAACCAATCATGATACGTGGTACTTATTTTAATTTTTTCTTTTAACTTAATTTAAAAAATTTATTATATTTCTCAAAATTCACAAAATAACCCCAAAATTCCTAGATCCCTAAATCCGGCCACTATCGTCGCCGTTCATCAAGTTGCCGGTGACGAAATAAGGCCTGCTTCTTTTGTCGCCGTTTGCCACCGGTCGTTTTTTTTCTTTCGCGAGTTTTCGACGATAGGCACGTCATCTGTCGACTATCAGCGATGAGAAGATGGAAAAAATGACCGTGAGGTCTAGTGACGAAAGTGGTGGGCTAGCCGTCGGCAATTGACTGTGACAACAACTGGAATCGATATTTTAAAAAAATAAAAGAAAATAAAATTAAACATTTTTAACGATTTTTACGGCAAGACACCTAAATGGTAACTTTGAAAACGTTAAACACTTATTTAGTTCGAAAAATATTTTAAACACCTATTTAAAACAAAAAATATAATTTGGACACTTATTTATTATAAAGTCAGAAGAAGACAAGGCCACCGCATTTTAGGTGAGGTACATATACATGAGACCAGCTTTTTAGATAATGTGCATTTGTCATCATAAATGGTACTTTTGGAGGGATACAATTTTTCTCAAAAATTTAAAAATTAAAAAAAGTTTTAAGTTTGAGTAATGATAAATTTATATTTTAGTCTTTTAAAAATATATAATTTATATTGTTAGCCTCTAAATTTAAATATTTTTAAATAATTTTTTAATAAATAACATTGAATTTCGCTATTAATTTATAAATGCGTGTTTTTAAAAGGCTAAAAATAAAAAACAAATAATATTATATAATCGTATCAAAATATAAGAAAAAAGTTGTTTAGGTCGGCAACCGAAGGGCTATGGGTTGGGTGGCTAAGCTTCACTCCCCTATCTCTCTATTCCATATTTTTTCAACATGTATGATGTAACCATTAAACTTGTTTAAAGATAGAATTAGTGTAGATTCAATAATAAACCTTAGTTAGGATTAAATAATAATTTATTTTATAAAATTGTATTTTATTATCGCTTTAATATTTAAATTCGATTTGATTTTTAAAATTTTCTTCTTGAAACATGATACTATCTCTCTCTGTTTTTTGTTACAAAGATAGCACTTTGAATGACGCAAGACACCTAATATACATTAAACTTGAAAATAAAATAAAATCCATAAAGTATCTTTAAAAAAAATTAAAAATAGGAAAACATTCAAAATAGAAAATCTCAATTTTTAAAAGCATCTTTTGGAAATTTAAAAGACTTTTAAGATTTTTTTTTAAAAAATTGAATTTAACATATATTATGTGTCGGTGACATTTCAATGGTATTTACTTAAAATGTCACGCGACTTTTTTTACTAAAAGAAAATAAACAAAGTATATTTGATCTTAACGGCCTATATAAGCCTGGTTAAAACCGGTTCGGCCATGGAAGCCTTTAGCAACCTGAAAAGATAAGGTATTCAAGACAATTTGATGATGATGATGATGATGATGATGAAGAAGAAGGAGAAAATAATGAAATATATAAAAAGCTAATTGGACGGTCAGCATAATTTGCCGAAAAGCTAATTTGATTCTCATAAATATCTTTCTGCATCTTCCACGTTTTCCAAGAAAATATACAACTAGATATTATTGTATGGCAGCAGCATCTTCAACACCACCGATCGGCCATAGTCCCTTCGCTACTGCTAAAAGTTTTGCTGAAAACGACTATTAATGAAAAGAATATAACAACAGGACGCAGCCATTGAAACAAAGGCCGTGCTGGCCGTAACTCATTGTGTACTATATGATCAGCACAAGGGCTCGGTGGGGACACTTATCTCTTCGGTTGTTCTAGTTTTGTGGCTTAAACATAGGAGTCATTCGTGCTCTTGATTATTAATGTCCCTCGCTTCTTTAAAAATGATATACGTTTGAAGTTTCACATCCGTTTAAGATTCCGAGCCCCACTTGTGTGCTCTGCTTAGAGTAAACTTCCAAGTTTGAAACAGGTTTCAGAACAGTGCAAAGACAACCTACACAATTAGTCAAAAATCACAACAGAACATTGCCGGATACATCGATTCACCAACCATCTACATTTGTCAAAAGATTTCAAAAAAAGTGCCTAACAATCGGCTCCTCAGTAATGGGATTTTAATCTAAGACCAGCTGTTGACCACCACCGGTTCCGATCAGGTGATAAAGTCGAAATGAAACTCTTAAATTGTCATGGTTTGAACTTTGAATGTTTCAGTCCAACTACAGTACCTGCATATTTCTAGCGAAATAGCCATATCCAAGAAGCATCCTGGAAAGCAGCTTGCAGAAGCATGCGCAATTCAGAAGAACATTTCAAACAATAGAACAAAGCAATTTAATAGACAAAATTGAGCACACCATAAATGTTAATCCTTTATTGCAGGTCTTTTCTCAGGAAAAATAAGGTGGAAATGGAATACATAAAACCAACAACATTCTACCATGGCCAACATCAATGATAGCCTAGCTTTCAGTACCCAGGAAAACATAATGGATTCGGGTTTGATTTAATGGGAGGAAATCTTCAGACTCAGTGATTTATTAAACCATGCCTTCCAATTCCCAGGTGACTTCCTAGTAGTAATCGATTCAGCTGATTTTCCATCGTTTTCCATTTTCTCAGTCCTCGGCTTTTTGCACAGCATGAAATTGCGTACCCCTTGTGATCCAATTGTTTCCCATGGAGACAGTGCTGCAATGAAAAACAAGCAAACACCAAAATAAATAAATAAAAATCCAATCTTTCCCAAATAAAACACGGTTTGGATTTGAACACACACTTACCGTCTGAGCCAGCACTGGGGCAATAAAGGAGGAAATCATTAAGATTGGAACCGAGAACAGGGAGGCGACCCTCACGAGCATATGATTTCAAAGCAGTATCAATGACAGCAGCGACGAGCTCTTCCTCGTTAACAACAAAACGGATCGGCCCGGCGCTTCCGAGAACGGTGACGCTAATCAAAAGCCGGTTCCCCTTGGGACCCGGGTTCTTCTTCTGCTTGTAAAGCATCATTCTTTCAACTTTTTTAATCAAAAAAAAAAAAGAATCTAAACCAGAAATAGATGAACGAATAATTTCACCAACAACCGAAAAAACAATGGGTTTATTTCGTATTTTTTTTTTCTGGGATGTTAACAAAAACAAAACAAAATTCTGGGTTATTGGTGGAGAAAGTATAGAGATTTTTCAAGGGGGCTTGCTGTTTGTTTATGGGTCAAGGCCGATGCAGCGGTAGTACCAGCCTTCTTTGCAAGAACCGAATGCGAAAGCGGAGGCGGCGGAAACAGGGAGGAGTGAGCTCGCCCTCGATTGGCAAAGGGAGAGCATCAAAATACTACAGCTCCGAATTGTTTCCACCATTCACAAAAATACCAAAAAGAGGGATGCTTTTGATTTCCTTCTGAGAGTTGTAAAGTTTTGATTTTTTTTCCCTCAGCTTTGTTGTGTGTATTTAGTGTTTGATTTGTGTTAGTATATATGGGAGTTGTTTCCGCGTTGAATTCGTATCAAGGCCTGAAAAATTGGTAAATTTGCGCATCCAGTCCCTCACATAATGAATGCCCCTTCACTGCCAAGTTTGGAATTTTCTCTTTCTTGAATAAATAATACTAGTAGTATTAAATTTCTTTTATGACCAAAATATAAATATTAAATATCTTTTGATTTATTTTATTTTTAGGAAAGCATTTTAAAATTATAATATATTTTAACAAAAAAATATTTATTTGTACTTAGATTCGTATTAGAAAACTCCGGATCCAATTCAGTTTGGAGCCTGAAAATTTTAATTTTTTTTATTCAAACTCAAATCTAAAATGTCTTTGATTATTGTGATATCATAATTAACTATTAAAAATAAAATATGTTAACATTTACAGATTTTTAATTATAATTGTAATTTATAAACAATATAACAGTGTGATTACAATAATATATTTTGACCTAAATCGTAAATTTAAACTTAGACTATATTGAATTTATACTGAGAACCGATACACAGTATTTTCGTATAGTTAGACTCGAATTTAGACATTAAGGTCCCAATGTCACAACATTGTTAATACAACCAAAGCCTCATTGACATTGTTAATATAAATTTAAATTTAAATTTTTTAAATAGTTTAAAGGTGATTACAAGGTAGTATCTGTTCATAGATATTCTTAACCCTTTGACAATGTCCATACATTTTTGTAGAGAAAGCGATTTGAACTTACGTAACTGTGTAATTGCAATTTATAGAATCAAACATGGTATAAAAAATTACAATATAATTATAGTCTATCAATTAAACATAGTTAACGAATATAAATTTTTGTAATTACATGTGAGATTACTAAGATAATAATTATATTTTCATGTCGTGGGATTGAATTAACAAGGCTTGGGACAGGTTTATTTCACCCATAGATATTTATACTTTACAATTGAAATCAGTTAAATAAAAGTTTACCTCTTAATTAAGTATATTAAAAAATTTTATTGACTAACCTAATGAATGACTCTAGCAGAAAAGAAAACGATATTTATTTTAAAAGGTGTGGAAGGTGTGTATTTTTAAAGAGTTAAAAAAATGAAAAGATACTACCATATAATCACAACAGTATATAAAAGAATTTTTATTGACAAATTAAAATACCTTACATAAGTACATAAAAAATGAAAAGATACTACCAAAGAGTAAAAAAAACGAAAAGATACTACCCTATCATAGCGTGGAATGAATCAGTGTTCAGAACAATGGGCAGTCGTTGGGGCAATGTCATTAGGATTGATGAGGACATGGCTAAAAGAAACAGGTTTGATGTTGCCAGAATTCTAGTGGGGGTTAGTTGCGTCTCAGACATCCCCTCTAAAGCCACCATAGTGGTGCAGGGTGAAAAATTCCATTTGAGAGTTACGACGTCTGAATTTGATGAGGACCGGTGCTGGATCGACCGAAAAGTCTTCCGGCGGAGTCATCTGAGCCCCATTTTGCCGAGCCTATCTCGCCCTCCATTGGTAAGATCATTGGCTCTGCTCCCAAGATCTTGGAACTGGTGAAGAATTAAGGCAAAGAAAACGGATTGCGGCGGTGCTTTAAAGTCTGATAATCCACGTGACATTATGTTTCCTGTACGTAAAGGGCTTAGGGTGGATGTGAGCCCAAATAAGTTAGATCTGGTGGAGCCCAAATTTTGTGACAAGGCCAATAGTGGGCTGAATCTGGTTGAAATTCCAATCACAGTAGCCTCTGAATCAAATGAGTCGGTCAGCCATAGTATCTCCATTGAGCCCATTTTAGATTCATCAACTGGGATGTTTACAATCAGACCCAAAATCTTGAAACTTCCAAAAAATCAAAACTCCGTTTCTTTCATTTCAAAGTTTGACAAATCGCAGAAACGGATGGCCCTGGGTTGCGCAAAATTGTCTCATCAGACCATTTAAGTCGGGATGAAGGGTGCCAAGCAAGATCCAAAAGTCTCACAAGCAGTTGATCCGACGGATGAAGCTCCTGCCGAGGTTGGGCTTTCGGAGGCCAGGGTTTCCGAAGAAGCATGTGCAAACCTGGGTTTAATTTTTGATGCAGATAAAGAAGTTATCCTGAACCGATTCAAGGAAATCGAAAAGGGCTTCGGCTGTTAATTTCAGTTGCTGCAGGTGTGTTTAATGCACTCTTATGAATTAGTGTCTAATAATTTCATGGAATATCCGTGGTTTAGGAAGCTTCGAGAAGAAGGCGGTTGTGAGAAAACTGTTGCGGAATTCAAAGGCAAAAATCCTGTTCTTACAAGAATCAAAGAGACAAGAGGTGGACGTGAAACTTTCAAGACAGTTATGTGGTAAGGATTCTAGTTACAATCTCTCTTTCTCTCCCTCAGTTGGGGCTGCGGGTGGTATTATCACAATTTGGGATTCTGATTTTTTTTTGAGTGAAAATAGTATGATATCGCACAATTTTGTTGCTATTACTGGGAAGATCATAGTGGCAAATCTCAGCTGCGTTCTAATAAATGTGTACGCACCAAACAATGACTCAGACAGACTGCTTTTGTTTAATGAGTTGAAACGATTCATCTCGGGTATCAACCTCCCTGTGTTGATGGGGGCGACTTTAACATTGTCATTTCTGCAGAAGAAAAAGCAGGAGTAAATCCAAAAAGAAGAGCTATGGAAAGTTTTGCAAATTTTATAGAAGAACTGTATCTTGTGGATCTTCCACTTCTTGGAGGCAAATTCACATGGTCAAACTACAGAGACAATCCTTCCTTCAGTCGTCTAGACAGGTTTCTGCTATCTACTGATCTCTTGAGGGTGTGGCCAAATCTTATACAAAATATTCTCTCAAGCTGGAAGTCTAAGATGTTGTCATTTGGTGGTAGGATTGCATTGGTTAAATCGGTTCTAGCAAACTTACCGATCTACTTTATATCCATTTTTCAGATGCTGGCATCCGTCAAAGAGAACCTCTCGAGACTGATGGCGAGATTCATTTGGGGTTCTATCGACAAAAAATCGATCCACTGGATCAGCTGGGAGAATATATGCTTGCCCAAATCATGTGGAGGGCTAGGGTTGCTAGACTTCAAAACAAAAAATAGAGCTCTCCTAAATAAGTGGATTTGGAGATTCGGCACAGAACCGGGATGCCTTTGGAGAAGAGTGGTTGCTGCCAAGTATAAAGAAAACTCCTCAAGCTTACTGCCGCTAAATCTAAGTCCTGCCAATAAGTCTTGGATTTGGAGAAGTATTATTTCGCCATTGTCAATCTCAGATGACAAATTCAAACAAAATATAAGGTTAACTGTCGGTGATGGTAAACATATAAGCTTTTGGAATGATGTATGGGTCGGTAACATGCCCTGAAAGAAACCTTTCCAAGGATTTTTGCATTAGCCTCCAATAAAAGTGGTGTCATTGCTAATTTTGGGAACTTTATGAACGGTGTGTGGCATTGGAAGGTCGATCTTCACAGAAAGCTATTTGATTGGGAGAAAGATGTTTGGGTGGAATTCTTGACACTAATTCATGATGTTAACCCTGGGAGATTCAAGAGTGATAGCCTGCGCTGGATTGGTAGCTCTAATGGTGTGTATTCCTCCAAATCCTTTGGTGAGCTAGTATTGAGTGATGACAGATTGAAACTTGAAGTATAGAAGCATGTTTGGCCGAATCTCGCTCCACCAAAGGTTGAAGCTTTCTTGTGGAAACTGATGCACGGTAAGATTCCTACGAGGGTTGAGTTAGCTAAAAGAGGCGCGCTTGGTCAACAACCTGTTCAGTGCCCTCTTTGCTCGCTGGAGGTTGAGACCATTTCTCACCTATTCTGCCACTGCAAAATTAGCTGGAACATTTGGCAACGATGGTGTTATAGTTGGGGTTTTCACGGAGCAGTGCCTGGTAATGTTTCTTCTTTTTATACTTCCTGGTGCTCACAGTGTCCTAATATTATTTCAAAAGAGGTATGGCAGCTCTCTTTCTCGTGTATTGCATGGTCTATTTGGCTTTACAGGAATGATGTGGTTTTTAAAGGCTCTTCAGTTGACAAGAACCAATTGTATGACTTATGCCTCACTCGGTTAGGATGGTGGTGCAAGGCGAAGTGGCCATCCTTAATCAATTCTGTAGACGAAGTCCTATGGCACCCTCTAGTTTTGAAATCTAAGATTACCAACCAGAATCACAATTTGATTTGAGCTTGGGAAAGACCTGCGTCGGGTTGTCTAAAATTCAATGTGGATGGAGCTGTGAAGGGGGGGTATGGCAAAGCTGGTATAGGAGGTCTTCCGAGGAATGCAAACAATTTATCGCTGATCATGTTCTCAAAGTCAGCTGGTATTACCGATGCTACATCGGCAGAGCTTCTATCTTTGAAAGAGGCTCGTGTGTTATTCAGAGACTCGAGATGGTCTCGTCGCTTTAACCTTATTCTTGAAACGGATTGTAGCATGATTGTTGACTGGTTTGATAAGCCAAATTTAGCTCCCAACATCTTCAGGTCAATAATTGATGAATGTGTGAGCATTTGTTCAGCGTGTTCATGGTCAATACAAGCTGTGTCTAGGGAAGCCAACACATCTGCGGATAAATTGGCGAAGGCGGGTATCTCTAGATCATCTCCACTCCTCTGGGAATCAAGCCTCCAAGCCAGGTGATAGTAGTCACTGGTTTAGTATTGTTCTGGGTTTTGCATGAATGAGGCTAAGCTGTTTGTGCTGGAGGGAGAAGTCAAGGTCAGGGAATTAAAATGCTCCTGTTATTTGCTCAGGGGGTTGGTCTGGATCACAATTGTATGTATGTCTGTAGTTATGGATCTCATCATATGATCCATGCGTCCTACGATTTGTGTACGGTAAAGCTCAATCATCGACTCGTTATACTCTTTTTCCACCACTTAAGATTAGGGAGATTTTTTAACGAGACACGAGTCGATGTATTAATTTTAATAATAATATAAATTTCAAAAAAAAATTGATGAATAATTTAAATGTGAATTAAATATTAAAAATCTCTATGTAAAAAACTACATGAATAAAATGATAATTTAAAAAAAATCATTTTCAAATAAAATACACGTTTTACTTTCTAAGTGTTCCTCCCCCCTCCCCTACAATTTTAAAATCAACTTGTCTCTTTCAAAAAAAAAAAATAATAATCAACTTGTCCAGCTTTGTTGACTTAAATTTTTTCGCTATTATGATGGAGTAATCAAACCAATCAGTCTAATACATTTCATATTTTATTGATGATTTTTTTTTTGAATTTTTTAATGAAAATTTGAGATCCCTTCATTTCCATTATATTTATCTTAATATCTAATTAAGTTGGTGTCACGAATCAAATTTACAATAATCTAACTGAAAATGATCAGAATAACCTCAATTATTAAGAATAATAAATTTTTATTTTGATGGTGTGATTGTCTTTTTCACATTCATACAAATATTTAAATAAAACAAACTAAATATCATTTAATATTAATACAATTTTATAAACTTTGATGCATTTTTAATGAGTCTAACCCAAAACCTAAGTTAAGCTAAAACAATTCCGAAGTAGTTGATCCAAATACTTGGTGATAAATATATTACAATCGCTTAGTTAGTTAACTATCCTCTAAGATAAATGAAATATTAATTAAAATATAAAAAGTACACTGATGATCATTAAATTAAGTAAAAACGATATTTTTTGTCATTAAAATTTTAAAGTTTATTAAATAATTATAAAATAATACTTAAACTTCTCGAAATTTATCATTATTTTATGTGCAACGACCATTTTATAACAATTCAATAACTTTAATGACTATTTTGTAATTTCCAAAATTTTAATAACTAAAAAAATTAATTCTTTTAATTTAATGACCATTTGTGTATTTTCTTATTTCAATAATATATAATATTTTTTAATAATTATTTAATTATATATATTTTTCAAACTAAAAATTGAAGAGTGCAGAGAACCATGTATTAAAATTAAAATAAAGATAGGATGAGATCATTAATTTTTTTGATTCTATAAATAACCATTGATTTTTTTTATAAATAGAGAAAGGAATTTTATTATCAAGTGCCTAATTAATTATTGATTTTAAGTAGTAGGAGGAAAGATTTTTCGTGTACCACTTGCTTTTATTATAATAATTATTAAATACTTAGTTTCATAGTCATACCTACTTCTCCTCCCTCGACCGTACAAACCTATACCCATCCATCACAATGATGAACAATTATTGTTTTTTTTATTGAATCTAATAATATTAATTAATGTGTTTTATAAGTATATCATATGTTTGGTTGATATTACAATACAAAATCTATATTAATAATCAATAACGCCCGGCAGAATAAATCAAGGAGTATTGGAGGGGGCAATTATACCTTCTAAAAATTTAAATTCTCATATAATTTATGTGTGTTTTTATATTTTCAATAGATAATCCAAGTTCGCACCCCTTGACCTTAAATTTCACGCTCGTCTCTAGCATTTTACAAGGGGAGTAGCATGAGCGACCGCTCAGACCCGTCATCTTCTACCTTCATAACTTCACAAAATTTTTAAGTGTCAATCTAGTTAGTGATTTTCCTTATTTTTGTTGTATTTATAGTGCTTTCTTAACAAAATAATGAAAATAATGTGTTTGATAAATTTTAATCATATTTCTATAATTTATTAATAAATATTAAATTGATTGTTTAAAGTAATTTAATATATTTCGTTATATAGAGGCTTGTTTTTTACTTTTCGTCCGGAGTCTCAAAAATTTCTAAAATTGCTCTGTTAATAATTAAAATCGTGAGTTAAAAGAACTCAACAAGTGATCCAGTGGAAAAGATGATGATGTTCATCGTAGAAGACCCGTGTTCAAATCAGTTTGTCTGCAAGGTATGTGTGCATAGTTAAAGGACTAAAAACATATATAAAAAGATACTACCTTATAATTACCTAAAGACTATTCAATAAATTCATGAGTCCAAAAATATCAACTTTAATTAAAAATTATTAAATCATCTTTATCTTGAATTATAATTAGTAATATTACAATGATATTTTTGTTTGACAATTAAAGTAATGATACGAATTTTGTTGATATCTTGATATTTATGTACGCTATTTCGTATACTAGGTCAGATCTAGGCTATTTTGTATACGGTACTAGCTAATTTCTGATACTAATTGTAGATGCATTTTCTTTATAAAATTAGGTCTAAACAATAAATAAATGTGTCATTTTCTTTTGTTAACCTTCTATTCCTTTTTTACTTTATTATTAATTATCCATATATCTTATAATAGACAACCCTAAACAATCTAATAGACAAATAACAAATAATTTTAAACAAAATTAAGAAAAATAATTAAGTAATAATTTCAAACAATCGTATAAACCTCGTGATTTAAGTTTTTATTTGCTTTTAACTCCCTATCTTGGATTTGTACCATTTACATACATTAAATTCTAAACATTAATTTGCCCATGTGCTGGCCTCCATGAAATAAACAAAGACACCGTCGCACAGAGGCTAAGGGGTAGGGATACTTTAAAAGTAGGAGAGGAGAAGAGAGTGAGAAAAAAATTATATGCGTACAAATAATAAGAAATTTGATATTATTTAAATAAGATATAAGTACAAATTTCGCATAAAAAAGTTTTAAGATTTTTTTATTATTTAAGATTTTAATAAGTTTGATTTTATATATAAGATTCATGTGACAACCAAACATAAAAAAAATCTCTCAATTTCCCCTCACATGGCTTATTTCAGTTTAAATGAAATATTCTAAAACCTATTTTAAGAAGTTGACTTTAAGAGCAAAAAACTTTGGGTTAATTATGATCAACCCATGTGGCTGGACTTGACACGCTTTGAATTAATTTCACATGTTAAACGATAAATCGAAATGGAATCTTGCATACTTCTGAAAATTTTATTTTTTAAAATTAATACCCCATATGGTTTGATCAAGAAAAGGAAACTAAAACAGTATATTTTATTAATATAACGATATTTGTTTACCATTTACAACTTAAAGTTTATTATTTTTAATAAAAAGACAAATGTTGAGGTTTAAATTCATATAAGATAAAATAACACAGTATAATCTTAAACTTGTCTATCAAATGTAACTTACCATTCACACGTTAGAAATTGGATATTTTATTTTTTTAGGTAAAGTAATGACCATGATATTGATAAAATGTCTTTTGTATTTGATGTGATTGAATTGGTAATGATAATATTAGTCGGTCTAAATAATCGAGTTTTATTATTAATTTTGTACATGTTCATGATTTTTATGCTTTAAATTCAAAATAATGTAATTAAACGTACTTAAACTCATAATAGTCAAATTTATACTCCGTCAACATCTCATTAGTAGTTCTATGTAATGAGTAATCTATAATTATTCCTATAGCTTTTAAAATTTTTATGATATCGATGGCATACCTAATTCACATGCATGCACCATGATACCAGATAATAATTAAAACAAAAAAAAGTCGGCCGTTTTGTTTCCTGGTTTGGTATTTTGTTTTATCGGAATATAACTTCCGATTTTGAGCAGAGATTTCACATGCATGCAGCATGATACCAGATTCTGTTGAAATCATAATCTGAGCTAATGTAGATTTGTAATTATGTAAGAAACCATGGGGTTGCCGTCGATCCATGTGCTGTCTTCATGGATTCAAGTCCAATTTCCATGGCTGTCATTTGCGAAGCCTTGAAGTTTGAGAGAGAAACTGTTTAAATGCGGCTTAACTGTCATTGTCTATATTCTCTGTATTAATATTTCGGCTACCTGTTTGTTGTTCAATGTTCTTCCACCATGTGATTCATACTAAAACCAAAAATGTTTCAAAGAATATTCTTATGGTTTTGGAAAAATAAAATGAAATCTATGGTTTAGTAAGGCTCCGTTTGCCATCCATTGAAGGCGCAAACGCCCGTTGGCCGGCAACGCCCGCTTGGGCAAAAGTTAAATTTTCTAACGGTGAGTAAACGTCCGTTTGAGGCGTGAAATTAAGTGGGCAACGTTCGTTCAGCGCCAAGTTTTGGTGTGTTTGCCGTTGCTTCTCCGTTCGGACCGCCAACGGGCGTTGGAGAAGCATCCACAAACGCAGCCTAAGTAAAATGTTAGGTGGTTAAGCATGGGCGGAGGTATGTAGAAGCTTTAGGGTGCAAATCACCCCACTAACCTAACTAAAATGACTTTTAAACTCATTTAAAGTATAAAAAATTAAAAATCTTCATATAAAATATAAGAATTGACTCTACTTAATTTTTTAAGATACGGGATCAACAATACTTGTTGTAGTGCTATGGGAATTCTCTAAATCTCATACCTCACTATATAAAAGTCTTGGCTCCGCCACTGTGGTTTATATAATGTTTGGAGCGGAGTAGGGTAGAAATCGACATAGCATTTTGATGAATTGTTAGTCAACTGTTTATATGATGTTTCTTTATGCTTGTTTTTAAGTTAAATAACAAGTATGAATAAAATTTTTATGTTCATTTAATAAATAAACGGATATGAATACAGGGGTGGAGCCAAGATCACATATTTGCAGGAGTCAAAATATTGAATTTAAAAAAGGCAATTGCTTATTATGTTTTTAAACTCAAAATTCATGGGGCAAGGCCTAATTTGTCTAAAATTTAAATTTATAAGACTTAAATTGTTATTGGACCAAAAAATTTAAGGATACATGCTCATTCTTCTTTAGTTCAACTTAGAGGTGTAAATGAACAGAGCGTCCGACAAATTATTACTTAATCGTTCGTATTAAGCTAAATAAACGAGTATGAACAAATTTTTATGTTCGTTTAATAAACGAACAAACATGAACATATGTGTATTTCGTTCGTTTATGTCCACGAACAAGCTCGTTTATAAGCTCATTTACTTGGCTCTCCTTTTCTTTTCTTTTTTACATTTTAAACAATGGTAAATGTATGGACTAAATGGAACATGCAGTGAACTTTTGAGTTCAAACTGTGAAGCCTAATGTGTAATGCCCCAAAAATTTGCTAAGCTAGTTCAGGGTCACTTAGTATTAAGGTTATAGCATAAGGCTAACTTAGTGATCAAAATGACATCTTTGTAAAAGTTTGAGGACTTAAGTGTAAATTCTCTGAAAGATGATTTTTAGTCAGTATAAGGGTAAATCTGATCAAAATAAGAATTTTGAAATCAGATTTGGGAATTTAGATGCGTAGAAAGTATCAAATTTGGATCGAATAAAATTGTTAAGCGTGCTCAGACCAGAGTAAAACTAGGATGAGTGACCTCTATGAAGGTCCCATATCCGTGTTTTTGATCGATAAGTGATTCTGAAAAATTAGAAAAAATTCGTATGAATACTTGTTAAAGGAATTTTAAGGAAAAAATTTATCCAATAGAGATTTCGGGTAATTATCGGTATTTTAGACTGAGTCAAAGTTTCGGAGTTTAACTCCATAAATATGGGAGATTTATTATGACAATATTATTTATTTATGGAGTTTAGAGATATGAGATTTTTGGATTAGATTCGATAGTTTGATCAATGAAAAATCGTATTAGGTGATTATCGAATAATTGGATCAAATAAAAATCATGGCCGGTTGGATCCCAACTAAATTAGTTGGACTGTTATGGAATGGCATTTTTCAAGAAGCATTGTATAATTAGAGATGTAATGGAAAGGCAAGTTTGGGACAAGGATTAAAATGAATTTAAAATTTATTTTTAATCTAACAAGTGGCAAATTGAGATTAATTAAGCTAATATTAAGTCAAAAAGATGAACAAAAATTTGTTAATTTTCTCTAACACTTCGTGGGATAGAAGAATGAGTGGGAGAAGAAGAAAACAAAATTTCCAAGCTTAGATTGAAGGCTTTCAAGCTTGATTCAAGTAAAACAAATTAAGGTAAATTAATTTATGCTTAATTCTCTTCATTTTGGTGGTAATTATGCATGGAAAAGCTAAATATAGTTTATGTTCATGAAGAAGATGATGATGGAATTTATGAACTCTAGTTATGTTTAAGGCTTGATTTGATTAGAATAGATGTTGTAGACATGTAAACAAGCTTTAGTTTGATTTAAATCCTATGTTGGAATCATAAACCCTAACCCTAGGATTTGGAATTTTGAATTAGAAGTTTGAATTAAGGATTGAATTGATGTGATTGTGATGTTTTAAGTATAAAAATGATGTTAAAATGATCAAAACTCCTTGGTGTACCCAAGTGACCAATTCAGCATATAGGAGAAATATAGGGGAGAAATTTTGAATAATTGTTTTGGTGATGGAAATGGATACAATGTGATGTTACAAGGCTAATTTGAATATTAGAATGGAAAATTCATCACTAGAGATTAATAGTGACCATTTCGGCTAGAATGCCTAATTAAGGGAAATTATTTTGAAATTTTATTCTAGCACTGGATTTGATGAGATTATAATAATGCTAGCTTAATTTGGTAATTTGGACCAAAATAAAAATGTATGTGAAATAGAGGACCATTTCGGTTTGAGGAAAAGATGAAGGAGATGATTATTAATTTTTTTAGTTTAATATTCCATTAATGAATATTAGTTAGAATTATCAAATTAAGTATGTTAGGGAGCTAAATGACAACAATACAAACCTTTGGAAGGTTAGTGGTCAATTCGGCCAAGGAAGAAAAAATAAAGGAAAAATGTTGAAAAATTTTTAGTATACAAGTATTTGATTTGAATATGTACGTAAAAGTTAGAATTAAATTTAGTAAGAAAGAGATTGAAGTGACATGTGAAATAAAGATGAAGGGCCATTTCAACCAATAATTTTTTTAGGGGACCAATTTGGTCAAGGTCCTAAGATAAAGCAAAAAATTTCCTAAAATTTTTAGAAATGCTTAATTGGTTAATTTAAGCATAAAATCAAGTACATTTGTGAAGTTAATGACTTAAATGTCACTTAAGTATAGGTTAATGGTTAAAAATGGTAAAGAAAGAAGGTTAGTGTATACCAAAGAAATTTTTGGAATAATTACTATTTAAGCATGAATAAATAATTTGAGGTTCAAAATGGTCACTAAGGACTATAATGAATTTTTGAAAAGTACCGGGAAGAAAGGAAAATAATTGGAAATTTTATTTTCGAATTATTATGTTAAAAAGCAAGTTTAAGGTATTGTTAGATTTGAGTCTAACAAATATTTTATTGTATTTATGTGATTAATGGGTTCAAGTTCGAATCAGAGAAGGTTCGACTTACTATGAAAGAAAGGATCGAACTAGGACTTAGTGAGGCATCATGTTAAGTGGCTAAGGTGAGTGCATTTTTACCTATTATATATATATGATATGAGGAAGACTTGTGATGAGTCAACCTTGATATTAATGAAAAAGTATGTTGATTAAAGTTATGCAAATGACATAAAATATTAAATGGCATATGTAATACATTGATATGTCATAAAAATTTATCTAAGATAAATCAGATTTAGATATTTGGGTATGAACTGCCTAATATCGACTATATGATTTACATTGATGCATAATACAGTAATGACAAGTACATATGAAAAATTATGATGAAATATGAGATGTGAATTGCCCGTTTACATGAATGATAATGAAATGAAATGCCCAAGTATTATGATATGAGAGTTCATGGTATTGTTGGACATCCATAGAGTCCTTAGCAACAATATCATACAAGTTATGTTATGTTTCATGTTTGTGACTACTACAGTGTCACATCCACCTTGGGGACCCAAGCCCTTGGCGTTGCACCCTAGGGATCCAAGCCCATAGTGCTAATGGCACTAACGAGGTGCTTTAATGAGGAGCAAAGAGCGTCCTCGAATACGTACTCATATGTTATGTTCAAGTTAGGCACTACAGTGTTACTTCCACCTTGGGGACCCAAGCCCTTGGTGTGCACCTTGGGGATCCAAGCCCATAGTGCTACTGGCACTAACGAGGTGCTTTTATGAGGAGCAAAGGGCATCCTCGAGTACGTACTCATGTTCACGTTATGTTAGACACTATGGTGTCTTATCAAGATGACTCACGTACCTTGATCTCATATTATATACTTTGGGCTATTTCTAAAGGAAGGTTATATTGCAAATGATTACATGATGACTGATAAATACTAAGAACATGAAATTTATACTTGTTTTATGATATAAGTTGTACTGGAATTACTTGCCATTTTGCAGGAAATGTATTGCACTGTTATATGACAGAGGAATGACTTGATAAGTCTATTTTATATGATTTATACATTGAAACGCTTTATTTTAAATTATAGTTGCCTCACTAAGTGAATACTTAGCGTGCGCTGTTTCACACGTAGGTTATTGGAAACTTACCGGAAGAGGAGTCAAGCATGTTAATTAAGTTGCAATCTGCCAAACATCGGTAAGACATTCTAATTTATGATATTATTTAATGAGCATGTATTAGTTTATTCGTTAGTTGTTTTAAAAGTTAAAATTTTAAATGTTGTTTACTGCATAACGATTTTAAATTCAAGAAAAGGCCTAGGTAGTATACTTAGTTTTCACCATGAGTTATGTACTTATTTTAATAACTAACTAATATATTTTATAAATCAATTCAGAGTCAAAACTAGCAATCTGCAAATAGGCTATGAATACTTCAATAGTCAAGAAATGATTATTTTATAAACTAGTTTTAAGTCAGAAGTTAAAAAAAAATTTACAAGTCTGGAAATCAGTTAAATAATTTAGTAACATCTTCAATGTGTATTTAATCATTGAATATACGTTGAGGGTGTTACATAATGAGCTTAAAGACTAGTAGTGTAATTCCACCATTTTGACGAACATATAAATGAACATGTTAGCGAACATTACACGGATATGTTTGCGAACGTTAAACGAACATGTTCATGAACGTTAACCAAACAAACACGAACACCATAAAAAATAAATAAACGAACATAAACATGATATTAAAAATTTAAACGAACTGAACATGAACACCTTCAGATATAAATAAATGAACACGAGCAAAGCCTTATTCGTTCAAGCTCGGTTCATTTACACCCCTACTTCAACTCCTACTTGATTATATATTTAATAAACTAGTATGTTTTTTAATTTGAATAATTATGTTTTATAGAGACCAAATTATTATTAAATTAAAATTATGAAATACTTACATTTATAGCAGGGGCCGGGCCCCCTTGGGCCCAAGGGAGCTCTACCCCTGCATGAACAAAGGTGTGTTCGGCCTGTTTATGTTCACAAACAAACTCGTTTATAAGCTCGTTTACCTGGTTCTCATTTTCCTTTTATTTTTTGCATTTTAAATATTGGTAAAGGTAGGGACTAAATTGAACACAGAATGATCTTTGAAGTTCAAACTTTGAAACCTGAGGAGCTTAAAGACTAATGAAGTATTTTCGCTATATTCGCGATCGGTAAACGAATATATGCGAACATATAAACAAACATGTTCGTGAAAACTAAACGAACTGAACACGAATACCTTCAAAAATAAATAAGCGAACACGATAGTAAATATTTAAATTTACACAAACCCAACATGAACACCTTCAAAAATAAACAAACGAACACAAATACAGCCTTGCTGGTTCCCTTTAAACATTTAAAAGAAAACCCTACCTCATCCTTATCTGCTGCATACATGACAATGAGTAATATGAGCACAGCAGTCGGCAGAAGGGCTTACGGAAATTGGTTTGTTGTGCCTTTGGTTTGGATTCTTGTTTACTGTCATGAACATGGGTGAGCGCAGACTCACATGCGGTTTGTAGAAAAGAATGGCTCTTTTGGTTATCACTCGATACCTTATGGGGAATACGACCAAATACAGAGGAAATGTTGTATACACACAGGAAGATATTCTTTTCGTGCATCTAATATATTCTTGTTTACTGTCATGAAATTATTTTTTTCTGGTTAATCCCCCCGGATTTGTTGGTATTTGATGCGTTCTACCATTTTGAGTAATGAAACCTTCTTGCTTCGGGAAAAAGGAAAAGAAGAAATTGGGTCATAGTAAGTGGGCTCGGATTAAGAACCTTACATTTATGAGACTTGAAAACTATGAGATTCTACATCAATATATCGGCCCAATCAAAAGGCTTGAAGATCTAATCCAAAAAAGAAAAAAAAAGATTGGAGATGAAATTCAAGAATAATACTACATTAAAGGCTTAAGGGTGTAAAATGCCCTTAAATTTTTGAAATTTTTTTAATTAAGCTCATGAATTTTTTTGCACTCGTTTAAGCCATTGAACTAAAAAATCTAATCAATTAAACTTTTGAACCAAGAAATTTAATCAATTAAGCCATTTGACCAATTTTGACCATTAAATCTCAACAGGTTTTTTCTTTAGATATTATTGGCACATGATACACTACAGTTCTATTATGTTGTATTTACATATTGTTTTTATAAATTTTATAAGTCTTAGAATGTTTATAACTTTTAAAGAATATTTTAAATAAAATAAAAAAATCTGAAAACGTTAAGTGGAAACACTGTGATACGATGCACTGCACCAATAGGTAAAAAAAACTGTCAAAATTTAATGGTCAAAATTGATGAAAGGGCTTAATTTATTAAATTTCTTGATTAAGAGCTTGATTAATTAAATTTCTTAGTTCAAAAGCTTAATTGGGTGTAAAAAAAATTAGGAGCTTAATTGATTTTTTCTCATAAGTTTAGGAGATTTTTTACACCCTTAAACCTACATTAAACTTATATAGTAGATCTAAGTTGATTTTATCTTTTAGTTGTTGTAGTTAAAGAGATGAGTTAATTTTGTTTAAAAATAACTTTAAGCATTTTATCAACATGTAAAGTTATTATTAGCTAAACTAGGTTGATTAGATTTTCACATGGTTCATGTTCGATACATCGGATATGATATTATTACGAGCGATAAACATGAACCAAAATATATGGACTATGAAATGAACATGAAAGATTAAAAAAAGGCTTAATTGATTTAATTTTTTAATTTGAAGATTCAATTGGATGTAAAATATAAAAAATAATAGATTTTTTTTTCAAAAGTTTGAGGGCTTAATATTGGACATTTTATAAGAATTATTATCCCAGACACAAATGGTGGAAACTTTTTATTTTTACAAGCGCCTTAATTTTAGGGTTTAATATTTTAGTTAGAGTTTAGAGGTTTTAGTGTAGGGGTTTAGAATTTAGGGTTCATGGTTAGGGTTTAAGGTAATATGGTTAGGGATTTAGGTTTTGACCTATAAACCTCAAATTTCAACCCTAAACCTAAAATTCTATCAATAGCCCCTAAATTCAAAACTACTACACTTAAACCCCTAATCCTAAATATAGAGTCTCTAAACCTTAAAATTAAAGCTCTTGCTGTGCAAACAAAGTTTGCACAAACGCTTTTGCATGGAATAATTAATGTTTTTATAATAGTTCGGTACTCATTCCTTCTTTAATGTTTGGTTAATTAACTCTTATTATTTTGCTTTATCTTTTATTTTTAATATTTTGTATTCTAGTAAATAATTAATTTTCATAATATTTTTCAAAAAAAATCGTAATATATTTTTGGTTGCCATTCTGATTTTCAGAGCTTTGCCCTGACTAATTCGAACCGACCTGTATCGTACACTTAGTTTTGGTGGTTGAGTTCAATGGTGGATGTACATGTATTGCGGGGTGGGGTCGTGCACACCCTGAACTTTTCAAAGTTCACGCATTTTCTTTTATTTTTTTAATTTTTATGATTAGTCCTTAATTTTTTGTAATATTTATAATTTGTGTCCACCCTGAAATTTTAAAATTTTATGTGTGCCCACCCTCAAATATATTTCTAAATCCATCACTGGTTGAGTCTTTTAGCTGAGATTTTCTGCATACACAAGAACTTGAGACATACTTAAGCGATAATATCAAGCTGCTTACCACTTGAACAATGTTGTTAATAAAAATCGTAATATTTCATTATACATAGAAATAACATAGCCGACTCGAATGATAGTGAATTCATGTACTTATTAGTATGGTTAATTGTTTAAACTGTATTTGTTGATTTGTCTGGTACACCTGCAATCCTTTTACAACGATATATTTATGCTTTGGCTACTTGGCAGATATTTGAAGTTTTCCTACAATATTGAATCTCAACAGCACCATGAAAAGAATATCCTGTTGTTTTCATTGTTCTAATCTAGAGAAATATCATTCCACGCAAAAACACGAGAAAGAAGCATAGTAATGCAATCAATCAAATACAAACAAGGCTAAATATCAAGCTATTTGGAAGATTGTTCCCAGATATTTTTCGTCTTCCCTGGATATGAACTGCATTCCATCGTAGGGCTATACTTCATTCGTTTAGGGGATAATAATCTTATCTTTCCCCAGATTTATCGTTCCCAAAGATATTTTCCAAACAAACCCAGAGCGAAATCCGTGGCTTCATCTTCAACATCCTTGACCCCCTTACGAGGAAATGGTGGAAGAGCCAGTTTCTCATCGCCACCAGCAAAAACTGCACTCCAAAAAACGCTGAGATTCTCGTTTTCGTCGAGGTCGACCATGGTTATAAGCGTTAAATCTTCCAGCACTGTGAATTATAATGAAGCGGTGGTTGATGAAGAGATGGACAGAATTAGGAGACTCCAAAACGGGTCCGACGTTCGTGGGGTTGCGTTGGAAGGCGAAAAGGGTCGAACCGTGGACCTTACCCCGCCGGCCGTGGAAGCCATTGCCGAGAGCTTCGGTGAGTGGGTTATCAAGGGCTTGGAGAAAGAACGAGGGCGAACGGTGGAAGAAGATGTTACGGTTTCACTCGGCAAAGACCCTCGAGTGACCGGCGCATCGCTCAGTGTAGCGGTGTTTGCAGTCCTTGCTCGTGCCGGTTGCTCGACGTTTGACACGGGGCTCGCTACAACACCGGCTTGTTTTATGAGCACTTTGCTTCCTCCATTTGCTTACGATGCATGATGCATCGATAATGGTAGAGTACTACACTTTCAAAACCGATGCGGCCGTTTACGTCACGACCGCAATTTAATATTATGCTATAAACAGATGCTTGGATATGACAAAAGTTTGAATGTTAATGTATCGCAGATGACTGCTTCTCACTTGCCTTATACTCGCAATGGTCTGAAATTTTTCACTAAGAAAGGCGGTCTAACGTCGCCGGAAGTGGAAGAGATTTGCGACATAGCTGTCCGTAAGTACACCAATAGGCTCACAAGAGTGTCGAAGATGCTCAGCTCTCCTCCGAGGAAGGTTCTTTTCATGAGGGCTTACGCAAAGCATCTTCGGGACATTATCATACAGAGAGTTAACCACCCGATTCACTACGACACTCCACTCGAAGGATTTCAGGTTTTATTTCCCATCTTCACACGTACTTTCCTACTTTAAATATTGCATTCCCAATCGAAATTCTATTGGGTTCTCACTGTTCTTTTGCATCCAATTTGAAATGGGTGAAGGAGATATCATTATATAAAATATATGGTGATTGTTAAGCTTAGGCAGTAGGCTTATCCAAAAGCAGACCAAGTTTTCCTGTGGCCAAGAATTCTTCAAGTTAGGGCCATATTACTAGACACCAGGCCAAGGGCAACATGTTGTACTCAGCCCATTATATATATAATTTGAGTATGTACGAACATTCGGTGTTTAAATTTAGAATTTAGTGTCATTAGTCGTTTGTTACTGTATCAATGATTTAATTGATGTCCGAATAAAGATGGAGTATTTAGGAGTACTTTAAACAATAATTTGAAGGGACTTGGCTTGACATTTGACCTAGTTTGCAGATAATTGTAAATGCCGGAAATGGATCAGGAGGTTTCTTCACATGGGATGTGTTAGACAAGCTTGGCGCTGATACATTTGGTTCTCTACATCTCAACCCTGATGGGATGTTCCCTAATCACATCCCCAATCCTGAAGACAAGACTGCAATGGCATTAACCCGGGCTGCCGTGATAGAACACTCGGCTCATCTCGGGATTGTTTTCGACACCGATGTAGACCACAGCGGTGTGGTCGACAACAAAGGCAACCCCATCAATGATGACAAGCTTATAGCACTCATGTCCGCCATTGTTTTGAAAGAACATCCCGGTACCACCATTGTTACCGATGCCCGTACGAGTATGGCACTCACGAAGTTTATCACAGACAGAGGAGGTCAGCATTGCTTGTACCGCGTCGGTTAATGGAACGTTATCGATAAAGGGGTCCACTTGAACGAGGATGGCATCGAAACACATCTCATGATGGAAACTTCAGAGCATGGTGCACTCAAAGAGAACTATTTCCTCGATGACGGTCCGTCTTTCGTTTCGTAATGATCTTTTAAATTGGTTTCCAGGGTTGAATTAATCTAAGGTTTCTGATTTTCAATCCCTCTAGGGGCTTACATGGTAGTGAAAATCATCATTGAAATGGTACGCATGAAGCTTGAGGGATAAAATGAAGGAATAGGCAGTTTGATAAAAGATCTCGAAGAGCCATCGGAATCCGTCGAGCTTCGGATGAATATCATCTCTGAGGCTAAATATGCAAAGGCAAGAGGTACAGAACTAATCGAAGCATTCCGATCCTACATCGAGGTACCGAAATTATAATCAAATCAATCTGAATCACATAATCAATCAATAAAAGAACATAAACTCAACTTCATCTGATAATATCTGATTGCTTGCAGGAAGGTCAGCTTGAAGGATGGGAATTAGACTCTTGTGGAGATTGCTGGGTAAGTGAAGGCTGCCTGGTCGACTCAAAAGACAGTCCGACTGCCATTGATGCTCACATGTACAGGTACTGCAAAACAAAAAAACATTTAAAACTAGTTTAAACATTCAAGACATTTTGCTTCAACCATAGTTCTGTTTTTGATGTCAGGGCTAAAGTATCAAATGAGAAAGATGAAGAAATCGGGTGGGTACACATAAGGCAGAGTATCCACAACCCAAACATAGCAATAAACATGCAATCCTCGGTTCCCGGAGGCTGTCTACAAATGACAAAAGTTCTCAGAGACAAGTAAGGCAGACATTAACTAACCCAAATGATCTGTTGTGTTGAATTTTTCGGTTTCTGTGATTAATATTGTTGAATCAACTTGATTTGTTGAGCATTTCCAGGCTTCTATTGGCAAGTGGAATGCATGAATTCCTGGACATTTCTCAGGTTGATTAGTATGCCACAAATGGGAAAATGGGTTAAGCTTCAGTTTATACATTATCTATATATTGTGTGACATATACAGGGGGTTGTATTTCAATGTATATATTATAATGTTGTTGTTTCTTCATTTTGGAAATAATAAAATGTTATTTAATTATTATTAACATATCATCTGAGGTTGCAATTTCTTTCTAGTAGAAGAACTATTTACACGTATAGGCAAATGAGTCGATCACGTAAATTTAGTTTCAAGATTCAGTTTTATATTTAAGTATTTTTTTTGTTCAGTTGGGTACTTGAAAGTAGTTTAAGGTTAAAATATTTTTAATTAAAAATATGACCAAATTGAAATAATGTGTAAATAATAAGGGTTAAATTTTTTATTATTATTTGAATTAGAACTAAATTGTTTAAATGTACAAATGTAGGGGATTAAATGTGTTATTATACAAAATTTATTAACTGCCACATCATCTTCTTAACCTCGGTTAAAAGCTTAATGGCCAAATTGAAGCAAATCACAAAATTTAATGATAACATTGAAGCAATTGAAAGTTTGATTACTAAATTGAATAATTAACCAAATCTTAGTGACTATTTGTGAATTTTACCCAATAATAAAAGATTATTTAATTATTAATAATATATAGGCAAATGAGTCAATCACGTAAATTTGGTTTCAAGATTCAAGTTTTGTATTTAAGTATTTTTTTTGTTCAATTGGGTACTTGGACATAGTTTTAAGGTTCAATTTGATACTATTACGTCAACAAAAGATTTCTATTTGAATCTCCCTCCATGTTAGGATGTGTAGGAAAACATAAAGAAATAATAAATGGCACACAAGACATTCTTATAGAAACATAAAACATAGACCATAAACACAGAAAGCTGCTCGCTTCCACTCTTACTAAGGTTCCCACTCCCAGTTTTATTCTTAGATATGTACTTAATACTAGTAATAGAAACAGCATGGGATTTTTCATTTACTAATCGTTAGGTTATTCTTGTTTGACGAGGTGAACACCCATATCGCCGGTAAGCTCGATAAAGAACTGGCGCATACTCTCGGGGTGGCCGATGCCCTCGTGCAGCCTTTCGTATTCCACAGTCAAGTGCACTACGCTACCTTTCCCATCCTTGTTGGGCAGAGTTTGAACTGTAACCACGAAGCTCTTGTATTCCTCCAACAGGTCCCCTTCAAGCAAATTGAATCTACTCAGCTTCTTCTCGTCGTCTACTTCAACCACATGCTTAGCTGTTTTAGCCTTACCATCTAAATATACATACAGAAAACCATGTCGGGTATAATCAGAGAGACGAAAGGGAAAAAAGAAACGAAAGTATATATATACCGTGCACGTATTTCCAGCAAATGATGACACCGGACTTCCCGAACTCGCCTTCGTGTAGATCGCATCCTTGTATTTTCTCGGAGCTGGTGTGGTGCACATGGTGCGGCCTGTGTGCAAGCAGATGGTGGAACTGCTCGGGACTGGCGTCGAGCTCTACATCGAACTCGAGCTTGCCGGTCAGAGGCGGCGATGCCATTGTATTTCAGCCAGATTTTGTTTTCAGTTCAACTGTTTATGTGCATTGGGTGGGTGGTCACCTTTTTATAGGCAGGTGTACATGTACTGTAAGCAATCCTCTGTGCTGAGACTCACCATATTCATAATGCTCTCTAGACTGTTTCGCACTTTCGGTGTACAGTATTTAGAGCTTACCCCTAGAAGTGGGGTAAATTATGACTCTTCAACGCACATATATTTGAAAAAAATTTAAATAAAATTTGAAGTATAAAATATAACTCTTTAATTTGATTAACTCAAAAAAATTACTCGACTTGAGCCGACTTAATAGAATGTCCACCCCAATTTACTAAATAAAATTTCTGATTTTTATACTTGTATGCAAGCATGGTGGAAATAAACCTGAAGATAATTGAGGGACTCAAACCTACACTACAGCAAAACATGCCTTTAGTGGCGTTTTTTAGCCCTTTAGCGGCTTTTTTGCGCCGCTAAAAACTTTCCCGCGCTTAAGAAAGCGCTGCAAGAAATGCTGTTGAAACCAGTGCCGCAACAATTCGCGGCGTTTTTAGGTAAAAATACCGCGAACTGTCAAGATCTATAGTGGCGTTGGTCTTTACAAACGCCGCTAATAAATGTTCTATTGACGTTTGTAAAACAAACACGTGAAAAAACATGTTTTTTAGTGGCGCTTGTCTTTTCAAACGCCGCTAAAAAATGTTCTTTAATGGCGTTTGTCTTTACAAACACCGCGAATAACACCATATTTCCAAAAATATATATATATATATATTCAAAATTCAAAATATTTGTTAAATAAAATATTTATTTCATCCCAAATATATTGTCACAATTAACTTAAAATATTTGTTAAACAAAATATTTATTTTATTACAAAAAGTACATTTTATCGCAATTTAATCCCTTCTACATATTTTGTTCCTAAGTCTTTCTTCCCCGATTCAATCATACCCTGTCTCCTTCAAAGCCTTCTCATACTCTGTCTTGAGCTCAGCAGCTTTATGAATGTAACACTTATTCTCCTGATGAGATCAAAACACATCATAAACTATTACTACACTGATTTCTAATGAATAAACAAATTGTGATTAAAATAATTGAATACCAAAAACTTACCTTAGCAGACATGGATTTCTATTTCTCACCACCTTCCTTTGCAACCTAAATTTCATCAATGGAACAATAGAAACAAGTTATCTTTCTCCGTTATTACACAAAATCTCACCTCAAACAAAAACATATTCTCCTTATAATTTGCAGCATGGCCAGATGTTTCCCGAAGATTCATGTTACACATGTTTGGTGACTTAACCTGCCAAAATTAAGTAACTCCAGTGATTTGTTATTGGAATTTCATAAGTTTTAAATAAATCTCTAGAATATAGAAAGAGAAGACATGTAACCTCTTCATAACCCCTTTTCAAATACTCATTTCGTATAGATGCCATTAATTTGTTGTAAATTTGAGTGCCATGAGGAAGAAAAAACCAACTTCCTGGACTGAAAGTTACCAAAGATGCCAAATATCAACAAAACAAACATTCTTGAACACAATACTATGGGTCATATTAAGTTATACAGTACCTGAGGGGGTGACAAAAGAATAGCTCCTGCTTTGTACCCAACAATCTATGGTCATATTTCTTTGCTTCTTCTATCCGATGGATAAACATTAACTCTCATTAGAAGCAAAAATCTGATGCAAGAACAATTAATGGACTATGAAACAAGAACACTTCTCCTCTTATAGTAATGAATTGCCTAAATTCTCTCCCTTTGTCTATGTATGTACAAAGTAATTATTGAACACTGTAATATCTGCTAAATTCTCTCCCTTTTTCATTGTTACTTGCACAGATACACGTATATTAAAACATTAATATTATAATATTATACACCCGGACAAAAATGAGTGATTACACAGAAAATATATAATTATAACCTATCAGCAATCGTAAAGAACTTTAACAAAGAGTCGTAAAAATAGGTTAAGTTAAATGCTTGTAAAAAAATTAGTTATCAATTAATGGTAAAATATGCAGAAAAATAAAACATTATTGTAACTTATAAATTTGAGACATTATTATTTTTTGTTTATGAGGTAAATTGTTATTGTGCCTAAAATTTTCACTTCCTTTTACTCTAAATGAAGAGTCCCTTAAATTTCTTTCAAACTATAAATAAAAATTTTAGTTTAATAAATTGTACAGTATTCCTTAAATTTTTAGAGCACTCAATTGTATTTTGGTTAGACTCGCACATAGTAAACCGTAAACTAGAACTAAATTAGAATATGAGACACGCATAATATATATATATATATATATATATATATATATATATATGACAAAACATCAAATTCAATAAAAAAATATATGCAGCATAACATTAATTACATACAAAATGAAATTAAATTATTTTAAAAATCTACACTTTGATAATTACATTTTCAAAATGTTGTTAGTATTAATTGAATCTTAATTCAACAACCATCGTGACTATTATCATATAAGAATACAAGTTTAAATATATTTTTATTCGAATAAGTACATTTGGTCGGTTGGCCAAACTACTCATCTTTATTCTCTTAGGTCATGGATTCTAGACCAAGCACCCTTTCCTTCCCAAGAGTCCCCTTCCCCTCCCCTCAAGGTAAAATCATAATTTATCAAATATATATATATATATATATATATATTATCACATAGTTTATTCATTTTAATATTTTTAATGTATTTTTATGGTATTATTTATTTTTTAAGTCGTAAATTTGCATACATCATATAAACAGAACTACTTAAACACAAATCTCAAAAGAATAACATTTTCTTTTCTTGAGACAATTACCTTGGATTCAACACAATTAAAAGGACGGTTACTTTTTCCAAAAAATAATTGGTCTAATTAAATAAGCGCTAAATTCTTTAAATAAAGCTAAATTTTATTTAAATAAGCGCTAAATTCTTTAAATAAAGCAGCAATTAGCTTCAAATTATTGTAAGAACCGATGAATAGGTTAAGAAATACACCTATTAATGCAAAGGACCTACATGGGCCACCTCTCCATCATGTAGTCCATATTCAATGTAAGCCTGTTTGACTTCTTCTTTAATTAAAAAACGAAATTTTGAAATATTATTAGCTCATGCCACGTGGAACCGATCATTTAATAAATATTTAAAACGAAACACAGAAGGTTCTATAGCCTCAGGGATCTAATCACAATAATAAATTTTTAATTTTATGCAATAAAATAGTTTATGGACAATTATTGCATATAAAAATCATCCCCTTTCTAGTGTCTTTTTATGTTTTAATAATAAAAAAATTTAAAATTTTATTTTTAAATCTTACACCCTAAAAAATACATCATACCCACAATTCTTTAAACTCTAACCATAAATTATAAATGTAATATTTAGTGCGGGGCATAATATGAGTATCAAAAGGGGTAGAGGATTTCTATTCATACATGTGGTGTAAAATCTTTTTACACGTGCTTAATTTAAGGTTAAAAACTAAAATTGAAATCTCTAACCTTAAACTCCTAAATATTAAACCATAAACCTTAAACCTTAAATTTAAACCATAATCCCTAAATTTTATTACATACAATCTAAACCCTAAACCACAAACTAACCTACTTATAAAAACTAAAAGTTTTTATCGCCGGTGTATTGGATAATAATCCATAGTTTATTACTTTAGATTTTATAAATATAATTTATTAAATCTTATTTAATAAAAATAAGTTAATAATTAAATATTAAAAAACAAATAAGATAATAAGTTAATAATAACTTACTTTTATGGTTTATGAATTCATTAGGATTTGGATGTTTATGTTTAGGCGTTCAGAATCTCGAATTTGTGGTTAGAATTTAGGGTTTAGATGTTAAGTTTTAAGATAATATGTTAGAGATTTAGGCTTTAACCTATAAACTTTGAATTCAAACCCTAAATCCTAAATTATAACAATCCCTAAATTCTAAACCCATAAACATAAAACTCCTAAACCCTACACTAAAAATCTAAACCTTAAAATTAAGACGTTTGTAAAAACTTTTTATTTACATCGCCAATACATTATATAATTACCTGTAATAATTATAAACATGGATGGACGCAGTAACACAAGATTTTATGTAAGAGGTGTAAGTTATTAAGAAGCTATATTAGAAATGTATGATGTATAAAATTAAAAAAAAATTAAATATGTAAAATTAAATTATCAATAAAAAATAAAAATAAAATACATAAATTATAGAAAAATTTAAAATTTTTAGAGGGTATTCTCAACATCCCTCGATCCATCTCCGAATATAAACAAAATCATAAGGAGGACACACAAGTGGATTTTGTTCAAGCAAGTGCGTGCATTCCTGAATTTTCGAAACCAATATGGATAAGGAAATTGTTGTTTATATAGAAAGTTGCAGACAGAAAATAATTGAGCAGACAGCTATTATATATCTATCTATCTATCTATATATATATATATATATTCTGAAAATATATCAATTTTATGCAACTGAAAGATATAAATATCTTTTCAGAATATTTTCCATTACAAATTTAATTAATTTTGACAAGTTAAACAATTGATTAACATTTTGTTTGCCATTCTAAGTTGGGTTATATTTTTTTATATTTTGTAATTATTCATTTTTATTAAGAATAATGAAAAATATAAAAAACATTATATTATTTATTAGATTTTCGCCCAACCTAACCTAACGACTCACACGACGATTTGTCGGTTGGTCTGATTAGCGATGAAAGGAAGCAGCAACGGAAATGGGGAAAAAACAAAATTTAGTGATTTTAATTTCTTCCACTTTGAAAAGAAAGTTTAATATTTAATCCGATGGATTTGATGCAACATTTTCATGAAAAATAGTAATATATTTGAGATAATTAGAGGTGTTTATATTCGAATAGGAATGAGTTTGAATTAGATTTATGTATTTAATATATTTTATGTTTATTCGTATTATACTCAACCAGAGATATAAGCCTCATTTTGTACAATTATTTTTCTTTCAATTAATTTTAAATTTAATAAATTATATTATTAAAATTGTGAATTTTGTTCGTTTTAATTACTCGACCGTTAAATCTTTAATGTCGTTTGATTTTTTGTTGATAAATTTATGATGAAAAAAACTCTGAACCTTTCCTTTGATTCGTTTCAAAGATTTTGGTAGCCCTAGAGCGTATCAAAAAAATTAATCCCTTAATTAGGGATTTAAAATACGGTTGGAATCACATTTTTAGTCGTATTGTGTTTATCGTGATTATGGTCACTGCGAGTATTACAGTTGTGAATTTTTTAAATAACATATGCTATTATAGACATAATAGTTCCATACATCGTGATTTCTGACGAAATTGCTACCGATATGTAACAGCCGTCGTTGTGGTTGTGGACCGTTATTTAAATCCATGTCCCTAATAATAAGTATTGAAAAAAATAAATTTAAGGGTAGATCTATAATAACAATAACAAGTATTGAAAAAAGCTCCTAATAACAAATATTGAAAAAATGACCTCTAATAACAAGTATTGAAAATATTAGACCCCTAATAAAAAATATTAGAAAAAAAATAAATTTTAAGATTATGCTCCTAATAACAAATATTAAAAAAATTAGGCCTCTAATAACAAGTATTAGAAAAAAAATTAAATTTTAAGAGTATGCTCGTAATAATAAATATTAGAAAAAACAAACCATTTAATAAAAAATATTTAAAAAATAAATAAATTTTAAAACTAGGTTCCTAATAATTAATATTAAAAAAATGTACCACTAATAACAAATAGTAAAAAAATTAAGCCTTAAAATTGATATAAAAATATGTATGACTTATTATAAAAATTCTGGGCGCAAGCCCAAATATGGTCCTATTCATAAATGACAAAGTATTTTCTTTTAAATCTAAACTGTGGGAAGGTCACAAGAAATGGAAGAAAGAAATATATTTCGATTTTTCATTGATCATGTGAGATATATTATAAATTAAACCAATATAAGGCAAAACTTTGATTTAAATTTGCTCGATTCCGAATAAAAGCAAACTGAGGATAAGAAAGAGGGAAGAATGAGAACAATTTAGTATTAGTTACGTCGCAACTAATGCCGCTGGAGGTCAAATGACGATAGAGAATTTAGTTTCCTTAGAAATTAAGCGTATGATATATTTTTAAAAGGGTAAACTACACTAATGACCACCAAACTATCAAATTCATCAATCAGACCACTAAACTTATTAAATTAATCTATTTTGACCACCGCCGTTAAAAAACCAGCTGAAGGGTGACGTGACAGTTAATAAAAATTTGTAAAATTACACATTTAATATACATATTTACTCAAATTTTAATTTATTTTATTTAATATTTAATGTCATCCTTCGGTCACCCATCTGTTAATTTTTTAACGGCGGTGGTCAAAATAGGTTAATTTAATAAGTTTGGTGGTCTGATTGACGAGTTCGATAGTTCGGTGGTCAAAATAGGTACGTTCAAATAGTTCGGTTATCACTGATGTAGTTTACCTTTTTTAAAATTTAAAGTTAAAGTTTAGAGTTTAAAATTTAAAATTAAAACTTAAGATTGAAGTTTTAACATAAAAGTATAAAAAAACATTAAAAAAGATAGTATAAGATTTTTGTCCAGAAGTTAACATAAAAGTAAAGCACGGCTTACAATGCGGACTTAGAACGTCTTTGAACCGTCAGCTCCATGCCTTAATTCATTTATTCGCACGCACGCACATATATCGAAGTTATATGATTTTAATCCGAATCATCCAGCTCGATCCCTTAAACTCACTTAATTTCCCCGGCCGACGTGATAGCCAACGTCTTTAAAGATCTGAGCCGCTAGCTCCATCAATGTCTCCGGATCTACGACCGCCTCGTGCAGCTTCTCGTACTCCACGGACAACCGGACCACACTGCCCGGACCGTGCTTCTTCGGCGACGCTTGTAGTTTGAACACGAAGCTCTTGAAATCTTTCAGAAGCTCCCCTTCAACCACTCTGAAAGTGATCGAGTTGTTCTCCGGACCAACCGATTCAACTCTGTCTTTCACGACTCTAGTCTCCCCGTCTGTAAAGCTTGATTAAACTAATTAATAAAACATCAAACTTTTGATCATTTCCATGGAAATAAAAGAAAAGAAGTTTCTTTTTTTAGAACTTGCCATGAACGTAGGTCCAGGAAATGATGGAACCCTCTTAACCCCATGCAAGTACCTTGTCGGAGGAAGCATTGGATATGTGGTGAGGTCTCCTGCAGAACATGTCATGGAACTGCTGGGGAGAAACATCAAGCTCCGGTTCATTCTCACGGTTACCAAATAAACAGGACATGGTTAAAATCTAGACTCTCAAAGGTATTATTATACATAAGTTGTGTACATTATACACACTTTCAAAGGTCTATACCCTTTTTATAAGCCATGTCGTGTTTAAATCTTTACTCTTCTATTTTTATATATATTCGAAATTTAAAAAATTATCTTCGAAACCAACAAGTGTTACAGTGAAAAAAGCAGATGATGCTCATCCTAGTTGACACGAGTTCAAATCGCTTTGTCTACAAGATGTATGCACATTGTCAGAGGGTTAAGAATATCTATGAATAGATACTACTTTGTAATCACCTTTAGACTATTAAAAAAAATTATCTTCAAATATAAGAGTAATAAAACAACCTGACGTCCCACATAAATGTATATTAAAATCATTAAGAAAAATATTTGATTAAGTCTTAGTTCGATTATTATTATTTAAAATATAATTATTGAATAAATATGGTAAATGATAAGCTTTGTATAGGGTGAGACATTGGATTAAATGAAATCGTCATTTTTTTTAACAATTTCTACCTAAGAAAAAAGAGAAAGGAAAATTTTACTCCTAATGAATATTGAACACATAGCCTACATGAGAAAATATAGTATCAACTGAGAGCTTTTAATCATCTGTTTTAGAGGTTGTTCACAAATAAAATCATTTATTTATAAAAAAGAATTTTTTAAAATTAATATAATAAAACATTTAATATATTATTTATTAAAAACTAATTGTCACGGGCCGCGAGTTGAGGTCTGAGTCATTGGCGCAACAAGCTGCACAAGGGGTTCAAAGGCACACTTTGGGCTTGAGAAGACCACCAGACTAGCCTGATCCGTGGAGATCTAAGAAGACATAGTAATTACCATAGTAAATTATCTTTTATTTAATTAAAGATAATTGAAGATAATTCCCACATTATCACTTATTTGAAATTTGAAATTTAAATGTTGTAGATAAGATAGAGATTATCATCTTGACCGTCGATGTAAATCTATATAGACCGTTGGATTGGAGGGGACTCAACTATAAATAGAGACATTCCCCTCCTCATTTTGTATTCAGTATCCAAGTTTCCAGAATACAAAGACATTTACTCTAAATCCTCTGAGTGTTCTTGTTGTTCTTCTTTTGTTCTTGAGCGTTCTTTCAGTGTTCTTCGTTGCTTATCTTGGTTGATCTGTTTCTGCTTAGAACGCTTCGCGTTTGTTGGTGCTTGGGAAGTTTGATCTTCCGAGAGGGTTGAAAAGGCTTACTTAGGCGTTTGCTTAATGACTCGACTAAGGTCGCACGGTAGGTTGGTTCAGAACTCTAGCCCCGTGACAGTTGGTATCAGAGACCGGTTCGAGCGACGTTTGTCGGTATGAGACATGAAACATTGAACATAGATGGCACCAAAGAAGGAAGAGAATGTTGCTGCGATCCAGAAGGGTGTGGAGACCCAGGCTGACAAAGGAAGTCGAGGAAACTCGAGGGACAAGTTGTCGTCACTCGAGGAGATGGTCACCAGGCTTGAGGGATCTATGAAGGATTCTGTAAAGTGACTCGACGTTGTGGATACATGGCTCGAGGAGCTAGATGACCAGGGTGATCGGTCAGAGGGAAAAAGAGATGCTCTCGAAGCCCAGTTGGAGGCCTTGAGGGTGGAAACGGTGGATCTGAAGGCGGAAGTGAAGGTTTATCAGGCTGCCATGCGGAATTGTGTGTTAACCATGACGACACCTAAACCAATGAGGGACATCCCAAAGCCAAAAGAGTTCAAGGGGAATCGATCGGCTAAAGATGTTGAGAACTTCATTTGGTGCATGGAGCAGTACTTTCGGGGAATGTGCATCACTGACGATGCTGAAAAGGTAAATATTGATGTTGTTTATTTGACTGACGTTGCGTTGTTATGGTGGCGACGTAGGTGCCTTGATGAGAATAGTAAGGGAATGAGCATTGGAACTTGGGAGGAGTTCCAAGCAGCAGTTTTACCCGAGTAATACTATGAGAGAAGCCAGGACCATGTTAAGGAGGCTTCGACACGAGGGATCTATTATGGATTACGTTAGGGAGTTTAGTGAGCTACAACTCCTTATCCTCGGCTTATGTAAGGAGGATGCATTTTTTACATTTATGGATGGACTAAAGCTATGGGCCAGGATCGAGTTAGAGCGAAGGGAGGTGCAAGAACTTTCCAAAGCCCTAGCCATTACGGAGTCCCTGACCGAGTACAGTGACTACGAGTCCATAGAGTCTAAGTCTTCCAAGCTCCGTGGCAAGGGCAATGGTGGGGGAGACGATGATGAGTCCGGAGATAACATCAATGATGGCAAGGAGAAGCCGTCAGCTAAGACTAACCGGTATGCGAAGCTGTATGATCGGAAAGATCAAGGACCCGCAAGGTGCTACCATTATGATGGTCCACACTTAGTGAAAAACTGTCCCAAGAAGAGCTGCCTCGATGCCATTGTCCAGAAGGACGACGAGTCAGATGAAGAACCAAGTAGACTTGGTGCAATCGCCATCGTCAAAGAAGAGAAGCCGAGGGAAGAGAAAGTACATCGGAAGTGTTACCGATGTAAGGGGCCACATTTAGTGCGAGAGTGCCCGAATTGATTCAAGAAGTCCAAGGAGGATGAGCCTGAGAGTTAAGAGGCTGCGAGGCTTGGCTCAATGATTCTGAGTTTTGCCAAGGCGAGGAATGGCTAAAAGCAGAATGGGTTGATGTTTGTCGACATCAACGTGGCAGGACAATCGATGAGTGCTTTGGTGGACACCGGAGCAAGCGATCTATGCATGTCCAAGAAGGTTGCTGAGAAGCTTGGTCTTGAAGTTGTGGATTCAACCGGTAAGATCAAGGCAGTGAATTCCAGGGAAGTTTCAGTTGTGGTGACAGTACGGAAGATTGAGCTGCAAATTGGGGATTGGAAGGCCAATGAAGATTTCAAGGTAATCGAGTTAGATGACTTTGATTTTATTTTGGGACTAAACTTCCTTGGCCGTATTGAAGCGCTCATCATTCCGGATGCCAACATCGTGTGCATCTTGGATCCGAGATAATGGTTCATTGTGCCTGTATGCCGAGACAACGGGCGAGGGACCAAGAAGCTGACAACCATTCAGCTTGTCGAAGATACTCCAAGCCGATGAAACATTGAGTTGGAGGCGACAATTGGTGTTACTACCTTGGATGGGCAAGAGTTGCCCGAGTCAGTTGGTGTGAAAGCCGTCAAAGAGCCGCTCAAGGATAAGGTGGCCGAGGCATCGAACTTCAGTAGAGAAGAAGTGTCAATGGGTGTTGCATTATCGAAGAGCAATAGGGCGTCAGACTTCATGGACGAAGGATTGATGCGTAAAGTAAATTTTGGAAAAATGAGTGAGGTACATCTTGAACACAGTTGTGTTTTACAGTTTGATTTGCCGGATTTGTTAGGTGTAGGGACCAGAAAACCTAACCCATCAGATGGTGGAGTTGCCAAGACTTGGCGCGGGCCAGAACAACCATTCAGAGTTCTAAGGGTTCATTCGGTGTTCAATGTGATGGCATCATAGTTTGTGCACAAAGATCGAGATGATCCAGATCGGGGCAAGTCAGAACTGGTAGGAAAGGGTTCCTACGATCGAGGTGTACCTGGGACGGTTGATGTTACATGGCGGTGCAAACCAATACGAGCAGTCCTTATGGAGGGACAACCAAGTCAGAGTCTGGTGCTCTTTATAGGGAGAGCGGTCCTTATAGGGGGACAACCAAGCTAGATTCCGAGTTGGAAGCAAGTTAAGGTACGCGAGAGGAAGCTCCAGGACCGATCTTAGAGTTATTCGAGGGGAGCGACGAGGGCAACGCCAAGTTTGGTGGGGGATATTGTCACGGGCCGCGAGTTGAGGTCTGAGTCATTGGCGCAACAAGCTGCACATGAGGTTCAATGGCACACTTTTGGCTTGAGAAGACCACCAGACTGGCCCGATCCGTGGAGATCTAAGAAGACATAGTAATTACCATAGTAAATTATCTTTTATTTAATTAAAGATAATTGAAGATAATTCTCACATTATCTCTTATTTGAAATTTGAAATTCAAATGTTGTAGATAAGATATAGACTCTTATCTTGACCGTCAATGTAAATCTATATAGACCGTTGGATTGGAGGGGACTCAACTATAAATAGAGACCTTCCCCTCCTCATTTTGTATTCAATATCCAAGTTTCCAGAGTACAAAGGCATTTACTCTAAATCCTATGAGTGTTCTTGTTGTTCTTCTTTTGTTCTTGAGCGTTCTTTCAGTGTTCTTCGTTGCTCATCTCGTTTGATCCGTTTCCGCTTAGAACGCTTTGCATTTGTCGGTGCTTGGGAAGTTTGATCTTCCATGAGGGTTGAAAAGGCTTACTTAGGCGTTTGTCTTAAGGACTCGACTAAGTCCGCACGGTAGGTTGGTTCAGAAATCTAGCCCCGTGACACTAATCTATGATATGTGCGCTTCCTTGGACTTTTTTAAAAAAAAAAATCCTAACAGTGGTTTAAAACGTGCAAGTTGCATATGGTAAACTATCCCATTAACATAAATTAAAAAGGTTTTAATATTTATTTGGTATTTGAGTTATACATTTTCTTCTAGGTTGCTACTGATATAATTTTTACTGTCAAGTTGGTACCTGAATTAGACACCTTATTTTAAATTGGTACAAAAAATTATGTATTCTATCAATTTGGTTCTAATTCGATCCGATTCAATAAATTTAACTATTCATATTTAAATTTTCATCAATTAGTCTTTTTTTACGATACTATCAAACCAAGCGAGTCTATCAGATCAAAACAAAAATTTATTTATTCATAAAAATAACATTTGAATAGTTGCATTTACCATAAAACAACAACAAATTGCTGTTAAATTATTATTATACCATGAATGTAATTTAACATTTTTAGGAGAAGAACATACAATGCAACTTAGGAGAAGAGTAATAAGCAAATTGATAAAAAAAATTATGTAGAGGATTATATTTATTGAATTGTTTTGAATTATTACCAAATTGATAGTATGTAAAAGTTTTTGTACCAACTTAGGAGAATGTGCCTAGTACAAGTACCAACTTGCACTACAAGAATGCCTAGTTCAAGTACCAATGAGCAAAAAAAAATTTAAGTACCAATTTAAGAGAATGTGTCTAGTTCAAGTACCAACTTTAGAGCAAAAATTATGTATATACCAACCTGGAAAAAAGAAATGTACACTTCAGATACCAATGTATATTTAGGTCAAAAAATTTGAACAAATATTTAGGTCAAATTTAAAATAATAAAAAATATATGATAATAAAGTTTGATTAGTTGTACTAAAACTGTTTATTGAATAATCGATCAAAGTGCTTTGAAAATGTGGAAGCTAGTTAATTATATTTTGGGTAAAGTACACAAATGGTCACTAAACTATTCCAAAAAAATACAAAATGGTCATCAAATTTTTAAAAGTTGCATAATGGGCATTAAACTTTAGTTTTTGTTACAAAATGGTCACTGAGCCGTTAACTGTTATTAACTGGGTGATATGATAGTTACGGAAATTTATATAACAACATATTTAATCCTCAATATTTGCACATTCAACCAATTTAGACATCAATAATGAGGGTTAAATTAGGACTAAATTTATTGAATGTGTAAATAAAGAGGATTAAATGTGTTATTATTTAAATTTTCATAATTGTCAAGTCATTCACTTAACAACATTTAACGGCTCAATGACCATTTTGTAACAAAAACTAAAGTTTAATACCCATTATGTAGTTTTTAAAAGTTTGGTGACCATTTTGTATTTTTTGGGATAGTTTAGTGACCATTTATGTACTTTACATTTATATTTTTATAACTATCCATTTTCAGTTTATTGGATGATTAATTTGGATCAAGTATTATATAAATTTATTATCAGAGTGATCATTTTAACCTAATTTATTTTATTCACAACGTTAAGTTATTTTTTGAATACGAGTACGCCAGTTTTATTAAAAATGAAAGATTCAAGATGAAAGTTTACAATGTAGGTAAACAACCTTGATCCGGACATATTCTTTAAAACACGAGAAACTAACGACTCTATATCATAAACAAGACCAAAGAAAGAAAAGGTAAAAAACCTATTTCAAAGACTCGAAACAAAATAGATACAAAACATCACCAAAGCTTGACGATGAAGGTAAAAACCATCAACATACAACATTAAAAAATGCATATTACAGAACTAGGGCACGTTGACAACACATTTATTACCACAACACAATCACGAACAAGAGTGGTGACTAAACTTGCATATAGATCCAGTTCGAGGGTCCAAAACAGGGAGATCAACGGGATAATCAAAACAGCGCCATCTTGATCAGTCGTGGCGACGTCAAATCCAACCCTGAAAGAAAAAAATAACAGAAAAGAGTGCCAAGAGGCAGAAAAGCATGCCAAAAGGCAGAAAATACGTACCAAAAGATAGAGAAAAACGTGACATAAAGACAGATTAATTGAATTAAAATGACTAAAATCCAAAGCAAATAAATAAAATAGGGTGACTGGCGGTCGACAACCAGCACTAAGGCTGGTGCCGCCGCCGACCATAAAAATTAGACAAGAATAAAAAAAGTGATGGCGACACTAAAGAGAAAAAGACAAAGCAACTAGGATTATATTCGCAACGTTAAAATTTAAATATTTTAACCTTAAAATTAAATAATTATTAATCAGCATGTTAGAATAATTTATTAATAATAGACTCATAGTCAAGTGTCTTAAATATTGAAAAGATTGGTAAAGGTAGGTCATTAAACACAATTAGATAAAACTGCCCCAACTAATTCAACCCATCACCACAAATGATTGAGAAAATATTAAATGTACACGGTTCACCACATTATTCGTGGTTTCAGCCAATAAGGTTCATCTATCTCATTTTAATTTTTAAATAACTATCTACTTTTTATTGACATGTAAGAAAGAGGTGAAGATTCACCTTGAAAAAAAGTGAACTAGATGAACCTTATTGGCTGAGATCACGGAACATAGTAAGTCGAGTCCATCTAATAATTTTTCTCCTGTGAACGTACTAGGTGCTGATGGTGAACAAAAACAGAGAGAAAAAAAAAACATAGAAACAACAACTAGAGGGATGAGAACAAAAACACCATCTTAAGTAGATTTAGAATATTGTCATTGATTAAGAGAAACTCGATATATGAGAATATTATCAATGATATATGTGTCTGAATTCATCGTTGCTTTGATATCTCAACAATAAATTAAATTGTTAACGTGACATTGATCAATCAATTACAATGAGATGAATTATTGGGGTATAACAATGTTATACCTCTTTCTCTTTGCTCTATCAACTCATCCGTAACAGTTTTAAGTGACATTTTCGTACAGTATGTCTTTGCATGCACTCATCCAAACATAGAGTTTAGGAGATTCTCGGAGCACTCACAATCAATCTATCAAGAGGCTACAACACATCAATATAGCTATTAATTTATCTGACTAACCAATTCTACTGATTGACAGTCAAAACTATACTACCGAACTCACTACATCCTACTTAAATTGATATCCTCATCAGAGTTCCACTAATATAATAGCGAGAAGAGATACAAAAGAGTGAACATAACAAGGACCCACTCCTCTTATTTCTCTTTACATCCACTATTAATAATCATTGACAACGAATATCCTGTCCAAATGTCGACAATTACCACTATATCATTTTGTTCGTCAATAATTTAACCAACATCTCATTTTATCCGTCAACACACATCAATTTAATATTTTTTCTTCAAAATTTAATTACTAATTTTAAAAAATATATATCAAATCCAACTGCTAATTTATATAACAAGCCAAGTCTAAACAAAAGCTTATCATGAAGTCTTGTCCATCTTGGGATTTTCACAAGAAACATGAAATGTCGGCATGAAAACCCTGATTGATTACTTAGCCAAGGAACCGCCTTAAATGCAAATCTTTTAGTCACATAAGGTGGAGATCTAACAGCTATACCTAATTTCCAGTTTAATCAAAAACCTTTTCAGCAATGTCCTGAGACAGGCACAGTGACATAGAATCTGTCCTGTCCTGTCTGAGAATTTAACACCTTTCCTAGTTTCCAATCTGTATCACCTGTTCTGTCACTCCATGTTTCTACCTTCTTTTTAAGATTTACTCCATGCATATAGAGAATAAAGATGCCCGATTAAGTCTTCCAATGCTTCAATGTTTATGGTTCCTTTTACTGTTTCAAACCAAATTAAGTGCATAAACCAGTTCCTTTTCTGACATCAAAAAGGCTGCGAGACATGCAGACCGAGACACATTGAATACAATACATATTCTCGGTCTACCAGTTGAACACTCATGCCGCGAATGATGGATGACATTAGTACCAAATAGGTTAATTCAATTAATGATTTATTAGTATTTAAGTATTAAGGTTTTAATATTTCCAGATGATTGTCACGGCCCGCACATTTGGGTCCGAGACAGATGCGCAACAAGCAACCCAAGAGGTTCTAAGCTTGCCAAGAAGACCACCAGACTTGGTCTGATCGTTGGAGACTGAAAGAAAGCCCAAATACATTGAGCCAGGTAAATTAATAGATGACATCTTACCTATTCCAAGGGATAAGAATATCTCTCAATGTAAACACAAACTTAAGGAAAGAATTTCATAGTGATAGAGTTTCCTTAGTTAGTGTAGATTTGGTCGGTGGCTTTCGATCTGAGCCGTTAGTGTGATTCAATCTCGTCCGTTCATTGTATGGGGGTTCAACTATAAATAGAGGCCTCCCCACCTCAATTGTATTCATCCATCATTTGAGTAATACACTTGACATTTACTCTAAAAACACTCTGTAGTGTTCTTCGCGTTCTTGAGCGTTCTTTCTTTTGTTCTTGTTGCCTTTCTCTTTTGTTCCGTTCCTCTTGGAACGATATTGTGTTTGTGTGCATTGGAAGTATTCGATCTTCCGGAGAAGGATTTCAGGCTTACTTAGTCGTTTGTCTAAGAACATCGACTAAGGCCGCACGTTGGGTTGGTTCAGAAGTCTAGCCCCGTGACAGTTGGTATCAGAGCGAGTGTTCGAGCGCAAACACTGATTGGAGATGGCAAAGAAATGAGGGAATGTTGCAGCACAAAAGGGTGCAGAGACCCAGGCTGACGATGGAAAGCGAGACAGTTCGAGCAACACTGTGCCTACGCTGGAAGAAAGAGTGGGAAATGAGCGAAGGACTTCAGGTAAGAAGTGCCAACGCAAGAGGGAAGCACATGATGAAAGATTGCCCCAAGAATGATTATCTTAATGATGTCAAAGGCGATGAGTCCGAGGAGTCGGAAGTGACGAGACTTGGTGCGATTGCGAGTGTCAAAGCAATCAAGCCGAGGGTAGAGAAGCAACTAAAGTGCTACCAATGGAAGGGGCCAGATAAGTTGCGAGCATGCCCACATCGAGTCAAGCCATCCAAGGGGGTGGACGAGCCCGAACAGAGCGAGGCTGCGAGACTTGGTTCGATGATACTAAGTTCTGCTAAGGCGAGAGTACGCAAGCAGAAAGGGTTGATGTTTGTCGACATCAACATTGCGGGACGATCGAGGAGTGCTCTAGTGGACACCGGAGCAACCGATCTATTCATGTCCAAGAAGGCTGCCGACAAACTTGGTCTTAGAGTTGTGGGTTCAACTGGAAAGATCAAGACTGTGAATGCTAAAGAAGTTCCAATTGTTGGAACGGCACGGAAGGTTGAGCTGCAGATTGGTGAATGGAAGGGCAAGAAAGACATTAAGGTAATCAATTTAGATGACTTTGATTTTGTTTTGGGACTAAGCTTCCTTGACCGTATAGATGCTCTTATCGTTCCTTGTGCCGACGTCGTCTGTGTTTTGGATCGCGAACAACGTTGCGTTGTGCCCACGTACCGAGACAAGGGTAAAGGAACCAAGACGCTGACTGCCATTCAGCTTGCCGAGGATGCTCCAAGCCAAGGAGACATCACTTTGGGGGCTACTGTTAGAGGAACTACTTTAGTGGGGCAAGAGTTGCCCGAGTCAGTCAGTGACATGAGGCCCGTGGAAAAAGCACATTTGGGCAAGGTGGAAGAAGCATTGAACTTCAAGTGTGAAGAAGGGTCAATGCGGGAAAAGTTGCCAATGGGCAACGAGGCACCAAACTTTACGAGGGAAGGGTTGATGCCGGTTAGAGTGAATGCCACGAAGGAGGTGCATCTCAAACTTCATCGAGATGTGCGCAATGATGCAGAGCGAGGAGAAGTTACACGGCGGAAGGAACCAAGGTGAGCAGTCTGTATGGGAAGACAACCCAGTCTGAGTCGAGCGCTCCTTATGGGGGGAGCCGTTCTTATAGGGGAACATCGTTGCCCGATTCTGAGTTGGGAGCAAGCCAAGGTACCATGGAAGATCCAAGATCAACCAAGAGAAGTCTTTTCTGAGACAGCGATGAGGGCATCGCCGGATTTGGTAGGGGAGAATGTCACGGCCCGCACATTTGGGTCCGAGACAGATGCGCAACAAGCAACCCAAGAGGTTCTAGGCTTGCCAAGAAGACCACCAGACTTGGTCCGATCGTTGGAGACTGAAAGAAAGCCCAAATACATTGAGCCTGGTAAATTAATTGATGGCATCTTACCAGGGAATATTCCAAGGGATAAGAATATCTCTCAATGTAAACACAAACTTAAGGAAATAATTTCATAGTGATAGAGTTTCCTTAGTTAGTGTAGATTTGGTCGGTGGCTTTCGATCTGAGCCGTTAGTGTGATTCGATCTCGTCCGTTCATTGTATGGGGATTCAACTATAAATAGAGGCCTCCCCACCTCAATTGTATTCATCCATCATTTGAGTAATACACTTGGCATTTACTCTAAAAACACTCTGTAGTGTTCTTCGCGTTCTTGAGCGTTCTTTCTTTTGTTCTTGTTGCCTTTCTTTTTTGTTCCGTTCCTCTTGGAACGATCTTGTGTTTGTGTGCATTGGAAGTATTCGATCTTCCGGAGAAGGATTTCAGGCTTACTTAGTCGTTTGTCTAAGAACATCGACTAAGGCCGCATGTTGGGTTGGTTCAGAATTCTAGCCCCGTGACATGATGTACAAACTTTTTTTTTCTCCATGAGCCCAACATAGCCTTCCCACACAGGGACAGAACAATTAGGGGTGTAAATGAATCGTACTTGAACGAATAAAACTATGTTCGTGTTCGTTTGTTTATTTTTAAAGGTGTTCATGTTCAGTTGTGTTCGTTTAAATTTTTAATATTGTTCGTGTTCGTTTATTTATTTGTGAAGATGTTCATGTTCGTTTGTTAAGTGTTTGCGAACGTGTTCGTTTAAATATTCATAAACGTGTTCATTTAAGTGTCCGCGAACATGTTCGTTTACATATTAAGAAATGTTAACTAAATTAACAATAAATATATAAAACAAAAGCAACAAAATAAAACTTACATTTCAACATGAACTTATATAACATCCTTAGCAACAACAAAAAGCAGTATTTAGATACATCTACAATAAACGAGCTTATAAATGAGCCTATAAACGAGCTTATAAATGAGCTTGTTCGTGAGCATAAATGAATTGAACACACCTATGCTCGTGTTTGTTCGTTTATTAAACGAACATAAAAATTTTATTCATACTCGTTTATTTAGCTTAATAAACGAACATAAATGAACGGTTCGGCGAACGCTCTGTTTTTACACCCCTAAGAACAATTAAAAGTGTGGGAAGGCCCTATCCCAAAATTTCTAGGTTAACCATTTGTTAAGCCCCCGATTTTGAAATTAGTCAAATTAAATCATAATTGGTCGGTTCTTAAATTTTATGGTTAGCTTATTAGGACATTGTTGTTTAGAAGTTAGTCAAATTAAGCTATAGCCCCATTTTTTGTTTAAATGTTTATTAGGTCACTAAATTTTTTTTATACTAAATAAATTAAGCCTCAATCCCTAATTTTTAAAAATACTTATTAGATCCCTATTAATTTTAAAGTTACACAATTTAACCACTAATGTTTATCCTAGTTCTATCCCAGTTTCAAAGTTTAGAGTTTAATCTAAAATGAGGATAATAGTTTAGGATGTGGCCAACGCCAATCAACACCTGGAAGTGGCCCAAAGAAAACGAGGATCCCTATTAATTTTAAAGTTACACAATTTTGTGTTGTTGCTAGAAACGAGATTGAGAGTGGTTTGGTAAGTTTAGAGTTTAATCCCATTTTAACCACAAACGTTATTTTCTCTTAATTCATATATTGAAGACACGAAAGAATAGTTCTAAGGAAATGAAGACATGAAAGAATAGTTTAGACATAAAATATTATCCAATTATATAAATTAATAATGTTTTATATAATTGTACATATTATTCAATTGCACAAAACATTCCACAATTATATAAATTATTATAATTTCTGTAATGTTTTGTGTGATTATATAAACTAGTACAAAATCGTAATGCTTTGCGTAAAGTGAATTCCACAAAACTTTACCTAATTACATGAATATTATTAGTTCATACGTCAAACGATCAATTTCTTAGAAAAACCTGAAGAAAGTGATGGCTCTTGATTGGAATTAGTGGAAATTATTTTGCAATTTGATTATATAGAGAGAGGATTCTGCATATCACTTTACTCGTTTCCAGATTTGTTCGACGTATTGGTTTGTATATATGATTTTTTTAATCACCGGGTATCCGATTCATTGGCTTACTAATTCGGATCGAGTATTGTATAGGTCTATTATGGGAGTGACCATTCCAACCCAGTTTTCTCCGTTCATAATGCCAGGATTCGAACTTCTAACCTTGCTTAACATATCTAGCGCCTCATCCATCTAGGCTAATTGGTTGTTGGTCAGAGACGGTTAAAAGGTTTACGGGGCTCTGTGCTTTAATTTATAATCTCAAAGATATATAAGTTTTTTTTTAAATATTTTTATCTTATTAAAAAATATTTATGGGGCACTCTCTAAAGTTATTTTTTATTTTGTAATTTATTAAACTAAAATCTTTTTGTTTTTCCCTATAAATATTTAATTTAATTCATATGAGACTCTTTTATTGATGGCCCTGTGCGGTAGCTCGTTTCTTACATGTCCAAAACCTCACTGTTATTGTCGGTGTTTGGGTATATGAATTTTTTACAACGACAACCAAATAAACCAATCCGTCTGAAAAAAGAGAGAAAGAAAACCCTAGAAATGTAGAAGAGATAAAGAAATCATATCTGGCACAAAAGACATTCATATAAAAACACACAGAGAAACACAGAAAGCTGCGCGCTCCCACTCTTACAGTCTTACTAAACACAGCACTAGGATCCCAGTTTTATTCTTACATAGGTACTTAAAGACTAATGATAGAAACAGCAAACCATTCAGCATGGGATTTTTCATTTAGTAATCGTTAAGTTATTTTTCTTTGACCAGGTGTGCACCCATATCGCCGGTAAGCTCGATAAAGAACTGGCGCAGACTCTCGGGGTGGCCGATCCCCTCGTGCAGCATTTCGTATTCCAAAGTCCAGTGCGCTATGCAGCCTTTCCCTTCCTTCTTGGGGAGAGTTTGAAGTGTAATCACGAAGCTCTTGTATTCCTCCATCAGGTCCCCTTCAAGCATCTTGAATCTTATCGACTTGTTCTCGTCGTCTATTTCTTCAACCACCTGCTTAGCTGTTTTAGCCTTTCCATCTGAATATCCATACACAAAACCATGTCGGATATCTTGAAAAAGAAACGAAAGATTTGTAGGTTTGGGTTAAAATTATACCGTGCACGTATTTCCAGCAAATGTTGACACCGGGCTTCCCGAACTCGCCTTCGTGTAGATCGCATCCTTGAACTTTCTCGGAGCTGGTGTGGTGCACATGGTGCGGCCTGTGTGCCCACATATGGTGGAACTGTTCGGGAGTGGCGTCGATCTCTACATCGAACTCGAGCTTGCCGGTCAGGGGCGACGATGCCATTGTTTCACGCCTCGGTTTCTCTTTGATTTTGTTTCCAGCTGAATTACGCTTATGTGCATTGGGTGGTGACCTTTTTATAGGCTGGTTTCCATGTACTGTAAGCAATCCTCTCTAAGACTCACCATATTCATAATGCTCGCCTGACTGTTTCGGTGTATTTGTATCTAACCCCACTCGGATTCGGAAGTAGATAACATATTTATTCGATATTAATACTTTTAATAATATTAAGATATGGTGATTGATTTTCGGGACAAAAATCATCTGCCTTTTTTAGAGGACAAAAATCATTTGTCCTTTTCGGTGTCCATTTTTATATCCCAAAATTAAAAAAAAAAATTCTAAGCTTTATCACTAAATTGTAAATCCTGAACTATAAACCCTAAAAAATACACTATACCTATAATTCCCTAATCATAACCCTAAACCTAGTTTTTTGGTGTGGGACATAAATGGACATATGATTTTTATTTCTCTCCGGTGCCCATTTATATGCCCTAATACTAAAAAAATTGAATTCTAAGCTCTAACCCTAAATTCTAAATCTTAAACCCTAAAAATATAGCCTACCCCAAATTTTCTAAACACTAACCTTAAATATTAACCCTAAACCCTAAATTTATTTTTTTAGTGTGAGAACATAAATAGAGACAACGAAAAGAGGTAGAAGATTTCTATTAGATTTCCTGTCTATTTCGAATAATTTTGTCCACATAGACTAAGGAAAGTAGGTTAAAATTTTATAACCTAATAAAAAGTGATATTAATTAAATAAAACCAATAAACTCTAATTATGTGGCATTAGCATTGTCACATAAAATGATTATTTAGGTGGCAAGTTTGGGGTTTTAACGGCATTATTTAATACCAATGTTGATTGAACTATTAAATTTTAGATTATTTAATACCTAAATAAAACACGACACCTTTATTATCGGAACCTAAGTGAAATACAGATCAAGCAAGTGTGCATTCCTGGCTTTCTCAATATATATTGTGAATATAGATCAATTTCATGCAACTGAAAGATATAAATATATTTTCAGAATATTTTCCATTACAATTTTGTTTGATTCTTGACATGTTTAACAATTGATTAATATTTTGTTTAATATCATTCTAAGTTGGGTTATATTCTATTTATATTTTGTAATTATTCACTTTTATTAAGAGTAATGAAAAAGGAAAAAAAAACTTTGATACACAAGCCACGTAAATTTTAGTTTATACCTGTCTTTTAGTTTTAGGGGTTAGAATTTTAGTTTAGAGTTTAAAGTTTAGGGGTTTATGATGTAGGTTTTAGAATTTAAGGTTAGTATTTAGAATTTAGGGTATAGAGTTTAAGGTTTAAAGTTTAGTTTTTTATAGTTAAGGTTAGAAATTTAGGATTTGAATTTTATAATTTAAATATGCAAGCTTGTATAAAATTAATTTTACACAATCCGTGTATCAAATTTTACCCAATGGAAAATATAAAAACCATAGTATTATTTATCATATTTTCACCCAACCTAATCTAACGACTCACACGATGATTTGTCGGTTGATCTAATTAGTGATGGAAGGAAGCAACAACGGAGAAGGGACAAAACAAAAAATCTAATGATTTTAATTTCTCCACTTGAAAAAGAAAATTCTAATATTTAATCCGATGGATTTGATGTAATGTTTTTATGAAAAATAATATATTTGAGATATAATTAGAGGTGTTTAATATAGTCCCATGGGAATGAGTTTGGATTAGATTTATGTATTATATTAATATATTTTATGTTTATTCATTTTATACCCCAATCCCTCATATTTTTTAAAATTATTGCTTGATTATTCAATTTTAAAATTTTTCAATTTCACCATTAAATTTGTGAATTTTGTTCGTTTTGATTACTAGACTGATAAGTCTTTAACCTTGTTTGATTTTTTTTATAGACTTATGCAAAAAAAACCCTGAAACTTTCCTTTGATTTGTAAATGTCAAAGTATTTTCTTTCAAATTCGAACGACGAGGAGATCTTGAGGGAGAGAAGAAAATAATCTCTCTCAATTTCACATTGATCATGCGAGAAAGATTGCAAATCAGACCAATATAAGACGACTTTTATTTGAATTTGCTTGATTTCAAGAAAAAAACAAACAAACTAGGAATAAGAAAGAGGGGAGAATGAGAATATTTTAGTATTCGTTACGTTGCAAATGATGGTTGATGGAGGTCGAATGACAATAGAAAAGAATTTTACAACTAACGATGAGGTAACAATTTTGTAACCAAATAAAAATTTAATGATTATTTTCTAGTTCTCAAACGTCGGTAGTCATAAAAAAGATCATTTTAGCTTAAGGGTCATTAGTGAGCCGATAATTGTATACTTTTATATATTAATAAGGTTTATGCACTTTTTGCCCCCTGATATTTATCTGTTTTCTCAACTTGTTCTCTAGCATATTTTTGGGTTTTTTTGTCCCTTAAAATTTACACCGTTACCCATATTGCCCTAAAAACTTAACACCTTTAAAAAAATTCGTCCTAACCAATCAGAACGTGCCACGTTACCTAATTATTCTATTTCTTAATTTTCTATTTAATATATTAAAATATTTATTAAATTATTTTTATTTTATCAAAACTACCCTCATCCTCCTCCTCAAACCCCATCCCCTCCTCTTCTTCCCCAAACCCCTATATTTTCCCAGATTAAGATGATGAGGGGATGGGGTTTTGAGAGTTCATATTCAGACAGACTTTTCCCATATATATATATATGCACCTTTCGAGTTCTTTAACATCATGTATGCACCTCGTTCTGTCACTTTTTCCAACAGAGTTTTCAAGCTCTGGCTTTTCATTTTTGTGTTCATATCATTTTTTCTAATTTGTTCATATGGAGAATAATGAGAATATTCCTGGTGGGTCTAAAACCCATTATCTAAGCGTACAAAGGACATACTCTAAAATTTTCATTAAAGCAGGAGCACAGCTTACAATGGAATTAAAACGTATTTGAACCGTCAGCTCCATGCCTTAATTCATTTATTCATATACACACACGCACATATGTCAAAGTGATATGATTTTAATTAAATATTTCTAGATCATTGTTAGCATAAACATATTAAACCTTAATCCCTTAATTTTTTAAAGGAAAAAACTTTGATACGCAGGCCGTGTAAACTTTAGTTTACACGTGCCTTTTAGTTTTAGGGGTTAGGGTTTTAGTTTAGGGTTTAAGGTTTAGGGGTTTAGGCTGTAGTGTTTAAAACTTAAGGTTAGTGTTTAGAATTTAGGGTGTATGGTTTAGTTTTTTAGGTTTAGGGTTAAGAATTTAGGATTTGAGTTTTTATAGTATAAATACACAGGTTTGTGTAAAATTAATTTTACACAGCCTGTGTATCAAAGTTTTACCATTTTTTAAATTTTAAATTAATAACTTAACAAGTAAATCGGGACTATCATTTATTCATTTTATTACTATTTTATTACTATCTGTATTTGACCCCTTGAAGTTCCATCTTAACTCTATCCATGAAAATGAAGTACTGTTTTTTTATGAGTATTATGTAAAAATAAAAGATGACATCTCAAGCGTACGTAAACAACATTACATAAACTTGGCAATAATTATGACATTTTATTATAATTCCTTAACTTCTTTTCCCATACAATGGCTGTCTTCGATATTCCCTGTCTGAAATGGAGCATAAAAATCAGACATTAAGAAAATAAGCATCGATATTCTTGGCCAAGGTGACCAAGAAATCGGCATACTCGACGGGATCGGGGATGTCGTCGTTTTGCTTTTCGAATTCCATACTCCATTTCACCAAGCTTCCCTCACCCATTGGCATAATGTTGAAGACGGTCCTCCAACTCTTTAACCATCTCCGTCTTGCCTACAAAGAACATCATCAATAGAAGAAGAGCCAGAAATCAAGATTAGGGGACAAAGCATAATTAATTATTCAAATACATTGAGTATAAATTGATATCGATGGCATTCACCTTGGGAAACATACGACCAGAGCCTGATAGCACCTACAGAATTCCAATCACCCTGAACAAGTTTCCCATCGGTCATTAATCCATTGGACATCTTCGGTATCCAACGGGCTTTGGTTCGGAAGGCATCGTAGAACTTATCGGCAGGGGACTCGATCACTACTTGGCGTTCCTCTTCCTGATTTCAGCCATAGGTTCACTTCCACCGCTAGTTTGGAGACCGAGAAAGTAAGTAATGTGATTTGCAGAATTGTTGTGTATGGTCGAGTGCCTTATATAGAAGGATGATGGACCCTTGAAAGAATATAGTAAAGTCAGCACTTAGATTATCAAACTGATTAAAACTGGGGGTAGCCGATCGATGGTGATGATTCCATGAAGATTGTGGACCAAAGTCGTCAGGTTTTTGGGCAAGTCCAACGAATTTGATTCCCTATGTGGTGTACGAATAGTTTATTAATAAAACATAAATACAACTTTAATTCTAATTAAACTTGCAGAGAAGGAAATAGAGCGGTATAGCTTTCGATATGTTTTGAACGAAAGTCACCTAGCATTAAACAAGCAAAGAAAAACAAACAAAGAACCGAACACAGACGGCCGAAAAAGAACAAAAACACTATCTTAAGTGGATTTAGAATATTATTATTGATTAAGAAAAACTCGATATATGAGAATATTGCTAATGATATATATGTCTGAATTCAATGTTGCTTTGGTATCTCAACAATAAATTATATTGTTAACGTGACATTGATCAAACAATTACAATAAAATTATTTATTGGGGTATAACAATGTTATACCTCTTTCTCTTTGCTCTATCAACTCATCCGTAATATTTTTTTGTACTGTGTATCTTTGCATGCACTCATCCAAACTTAGAGTTCAGGAGATTCTCGGAGCACTCACAATCAATCTATCAAGAGACTACAGCACATCAATATAGCTATTAAGTTAATCTGACCAACTAGCTCTACTGATTGACAGTCAAAACTATACTACCGCACTGCATCCTACTTAAATTGATATCCTTATCAGAGTTCCACTAATACAATAGCCATAAGAGATACAAAAGAGTGGACATAACAAGAACCCATTCCTTCTCTTATCTCTCTTTACATCCACTATTAATAATCATTGACAACGATTCTCCGTCTAAATGTCGACAATCGTCACTATATCATTTTGTCCGTTAATAATTTCACCATCTCATTTTACCCGTCAACACACATCAACATCATATATTAGTTTAATATTTTTTTCTTCAAAATTTAATTACTAATTTTAAAAAATATATATCAAATCCAACTACTAATTTATATAACAAGCCAAATCCAAACAAAAGCTTATGATGAAGTCTTGTCCATCTTGGGATTTTCACAGAAACATGAAATGTCGCCATGAAAACCCTGATTGATTACTTAGCCAAGGAACCACCTTAAATGCAAATCTTTAAGTCACAGAAGGTGGAGATCTAACAGCTATACCTAATTTCCAATTTAACCAAACACCTTTTCAGCAATGTCCTGAGACAGGCACAGTGACATAGAATCTGTCCTGTCCTGTCTGAGAATTTAACACCTTTCCTAGTTTCCAATCTGTATCACCTGTTCTGTCACTCCATGTTTCTACCTTCTTTTTAAGATTTACTCCATGCATATAGAGAATAGAGATGCCCGAATAAGTCTTCCAATGCTTCAATGTTTATGGTTCCTTTTACTGTTTCAGACCAAATTAAGTGCATAAACCAGTTCCTTTTCTGACATCAAAAAGGCTGCGAGACATGCAGACCGAGACACATTGAATACAATACACATTCTCGGTCTACCAGTTGAACACTCATGCCGCGAATGATGGATGACATTAGTCCCAAATAGGTTAATTCAATTAATGATTTATTAGTATTTAAGTATTAAGGTTCGAATCTTATCGAATGTTTTATAAACATTATTTTCTCTCCATGAGCCCAAAATAGCATTTCCTAACCTTGGAATTGGATATCCACCCACACAAGGACAGAACTATTAAAAGTGTGGGAAGGACCTATACCAAAATTTCTATGTTAACCATTTATTGTGGATAATTATTTAATACAATGCGGTCAAAATTTTTAGTACCTTAGTTTTAAGGTTTAGAGACTTGGTTTAGGGTATAGAGTTTAGTAGCTTAGAATTTAGTGACTGTGAATAGAATTTAGTGTTCAGGGTTAGAATTTAGGGTTTATAGGTTAAAACCTAAATCCTCAACGTATTACCCTAAACCATAACATCTAAACCTTAAATTCTAATATTAATCCCTAAATTATAACCATTACCCCTAAAGTTTAAACCCCTACACCCTAAACTAGATTCCCAAACTCTTAAAATTAACGCGCATGTGAAAACTAAAAATTTCTACAGCTAGTGTATTAGACATAAATCTTTTATTAAGTACCATCAATCTTAAAATTAGTCAAATTAAATCTTAATTGTTCGGCTCTTAAATTTTATGGTTTAACTTATTAGGACTCCGTTGTCTTGAAGTTAGTCAAATTAAGTTGTAGCCCCATTTTTTGTTTAAATGTTTATTAGGTCACTGATTTTTTTTGAATTAAATAAGTTAAGCCCTAATTTTTTTCAAATACTTATTAATTCCCTGTTAATTTCAAAGTTACACAATTTAACCACTAATGTTTATCCTAGTTCCATCCCTAATCATACCTAAACATTTTCCTTATTAAAAAAATGTCTGGAGAGATGAGTGAATCTAAATTAAATAAACACATCAAATCTATACCAAACTTTCGAAGTCAATTACAATAATATATACTTCACAATTCACATATAAGAAAATGTGTAACATTCTCCTCAATAACTCAAGACTTCTCATGGATAGACTGGTTAGTTAAACTATCTCTTTTAAAAGGGAAAAACATTTCCCAAAGCATGCAATTCATAGAGGAGCAGCATGAATGTGACCTACATTGATTAACATTAATTTAAGGTGTGTTTGAGAGGTTGGTATTCGGTGATAGATTGCAGCAAGGAGACCAAAGAGGTGGGTGAAAGCAATAAAACAAGGTGTTGGTTCTATGCAAGTTAAAGAAAGAAAGATATGAATATTAGAAATCTAAAGCAAGATCAGGGTTTGAGAGGGTCGCCCTTATAACGAGTCCCTAAATATCATATTTGGATTAGTCAAACAATGAGTTGGATACCGATAATTAAATAAAAAAATATAGGGCTATGATAGGATATGCACTCCTCGTATTGGTAAAATTAGTAAAATAATATTTTTTTGATTTTTATATTAATGTACCAAATAATTATCTTTAATATGATAAAAAATAATCAATTTCTCCCTAAGGGCACCCTATCATGTAACAAGAAAATTGAGGAGGAGCACTCTTATTTGTAATTAGTATTAAATTACACCAAAAAGTTTTTAAGGCCATTAATAACATGTTGGAAGGGTGCAGTGCCCAAGGTGTTTTGAGAAAGCGTGTTGGCCCAGCGAGACAGGCATCCCCTTGGAGAAAAAACATATGGAAGCATTCAAGTCAATCAAACCAGATATGCATGCATGGCTGCCATTTCTAGGAATACTATTAATAATGTTCAAGGTCAATGTGGAATGGTGATGATTTTAGACGGTTTATTCTTTTTAGTTTAGGCGAAAAATCACAGTGAATGGTCATTTGAAGAAAAATGAAGAATCTAAACAATTTAAACCCTCATCAGTTGAGTTCCTCTAAACGAGCTACGTGGCCTCGTACTAGCCGTCCGATCACCTCCCGTCACTCTCGTTCTTCATGGAGGAGAATGTCTTAATTCATGATCACCATCACTCCATATATAGTCCATAATCATGATTTATGTGTAATAATTATATACCCTTAACTTAACGAGCTCGGCATTGAAGGGGGTGATCATTAATTAATAACTAGAATTCATGGAATTTAAGATTATGTATTGTCAAGAACTATAATTTAACCTAACCACCCCATGCTGAAAACCCTAGTTATAGAATAAGTGTCAGACAGAATTCTTTCGGCTTCAACTTTTCTATTTTTTCCTTTTTCGGGCATTAATATTGCTAGCAGAGTCGAAACTTAAACTGGTTTTGGTTTGGCTCATTCCCATAATGTGTATATTGGTCGAATTTTGTTATTAGTCTCTTTACTATGCATAAGTTTTAGATTTAGTCATCATGTTATATTTTGGTCAATTCCAGTCCTTATATTTCTTTGAATTTTGAAATTACAATCTTGACCGAACAATACAAGAATTAATGTAACAAATTGTAGAGATTAGAAGGGATGGAAATGGGAACAATAACCACATTTACAATTTACAAGTACTAATATAAGAAGGGGACAAAATTGAATTATACTTTCTTTAAAGAGTCAAAATGTAATTTTATTTTTTGGATAATTGTTTGTTTTATTTATCCAGAAGTATCAAGATGCTACAAAAATACATTGCATATACACAAAGAATGCAAAACTATTGGAACTCCCAAGCTAAACATAACTGGCATTCACTCTATCAGTAATTTTGATATTACATTAGCTTATAACATTATAATTTCAAATAAATTAGACTAAAATTTTATTATTTTGGGTCGAAAACACAATTTTACCGTTATATTAATTTAAACTCTGTTTGCCCCCTCTAGTTATGCCACTTTAGTACAAGTACTGGAAGTAGATTTTAACTTAACATATTCAACAATTATCGTTTCGGTCATGACGAAAATTTTAAAATTCAAAAGGCATAATAACTAAAAATGATCGAATTAGATTATAATGACTGAATCAGCAACTTAAGCATAGTACAAACACAACAAAAGAGCATATACACTAGCCTTTCCCCTTGTCTTCCATTTTCTCCTCATTTCTAAACCTACACAGTACACTCAACTGCCCACTGCCCTATAAACCCTCATTTAAAACATCACTGAAAAGGCTAAAGTCAATGCTCTCAGTCTCCTTCACCTATACTATTATCAGCAACAAAAAGCTGGTTCTTCTTACTGTCTTTTTTCTTTCTTTCTTTTTTCTCTTGCTTGAATTCCAACATTAATGAACATCTAAAAAAACATGTACTACTACAACTAAGTAACTTACAGTCTTACAAGACCTACCATATGTTTTGTCACTTGTTGTGAAGAGGGTTTGGACCTGTATGAACTATCCTCTTGTCATCTTCGTTTCCAGTAAACTGAGGCGAGCTTGATGATGGAGGGCCATGAAAATAAGCATTGCTGTCGGAATTAAACCGGGCTTTCCTTGGAGGAGACATAAAAGATTGCTGGTTTTCATGAACAGCAGAATGCAAACGTAACTGAGAAAGAATTAAGATAATCCAGAAGAAGAAAACTGCAGCTCTACATCCTCCATTACCGTATCTGCACCCTCCAAAAACCCTCATTTGAGTATGAATCCCTTGAACTGGATGGAAACTGGGTTTTGAGAGGAAGAAAAAGAAAGAAGGTTTTGAAGTTTGGGTGTTGGTTGTGTTAAGGGTGGACCTTGAATCCTGGAACCTTATTTATATACTAAATCTATATTTCCTTTTTCTGAAATCTTTGGACTTTGCACTTCTGTTTCTCTCCCCACAGTCTGCGCTCGAATTTTTCTTTGATGTTAGATTTTAATTGATTTTTGTTTGTTCGTTTTTTCAATTTAAAACTTAATGTTGGGAGATGACAGGGGGTTGTGGGACTGCCCGGTATTAATTGCTGCTATCTGCAGAAAAACTTTGATGTTGGATGTTTTTATATAAGTTTATATATGTTAATCTATGGTTTGACTTAATATAAATATAAGTTTATGGTGGTTTTGTTCGAAATTTTTTTTCTTCCCCTAAGTATGTCCCCTTTTATGCTTTACACTAAAAAATATTAAATAATTAAATTTTAAACTCTACCCCTAAATTGTACATCTTAATTCTTAAACCCTACACTTAAAAAATACACCTTACCCCTAATTCTCTAAATTCTAACTTTAAATCATAAACTATAAACCCAATTTTTTAAAGTGAGGCATCAAAAGAAGCATAATTAAGAGGCAGACGATTTCCATCCGTTTTAGTCAAGGTCTTGTTTAAAAAAGTTCAATTAAAATTTTGTTTTTTTTTCTATTTACTATATAAATTTAAATTTAAATGAAAAAAATAGACTTTACCTAGCTTTGTACATCGGTTAAGTGTTAACCTATGTTTAGATCTCAAGCTCGATTTTAAAACTCAATCTATGTTTTCTTTAATTTTCACCAATAAGATAAAATATGCTGTCATCTTAGCAATTCCGTTAACATCGGCGAAACTTAACATTATTTATTAAAGGATTATTTAAAAATATTTAAATAAAAGGCCAACAATATAAATTATATGCTTTTAGGGGACTAAAATACAATTTTACCACTATCCCAACTTATAATTTTTCTAATTTTTAAAATTATGGGGGGCCGTCGTCCCGTCGATATATATTATATACCGCCCCTATATGTTAATCAATTAACAGTTGGTGGTTTGATTGACACTAAAATAAAATATTAATAACCTAATTGATAAATCTTTTTATACAATTATAAAAAAAATCGACCCCATAATTTAATGACTACTTAGATAATTTACTCTTAAAATATCAACCTAAGCTAGTTAGCTGGCTACCCTCCCTCCTTTTCTGTTTTTTGGATACAAAGGCTCCTTGAATTTTAAAAAATATTTTTAAATTTTTAATAGGATTTATATTCAATTTACTGCTTGTGCTTGTGCTTTAGGTTTAGGATTTAGGGTTTAGTTTAGGGTGTATGATTTAAGGGTTTAGATTTAGTGTTATAATTTAGGGTTTAGATGTTAAGGTTTAGTTTTTAGGGTTAGAAATTTAGGTTTTAACCTATAAACCATAAATTCTAACCGTAAACCTTAAATTTTAACCACCATCTATGAATTCTAAACCCCTACACCTAAACTCTTAAATCATGCACCCTAAACTGAATTCCTAAAACTTAAAACTAAGGTGTTTGTGGAAAATTTTAGTTTTCGCCACCAGTGTATAGAATAATTATCCTTTTTAATATGCATATGAAATATTATTTTTTATAATTATCAATATTCAATTTATTAGTTGATTAATTTAGATCAAATATTGTATATACTTATTATGAGATGATCCTCCCAATCTAATTATGTAATTTGAAACATTAATTTTATTTAAAGATCTAATACATCATCTCGTTAAATCAATTGATTAGTGATACCTATAAAAATATTGTAAATGTTTAGATAGAGTATTGGAAATTAATCAAATTGGTCAAGGAAGTCAGGCCCAACGTTAGTTAAAAGATAGCCCCACTAGTCATATCTACAGCCCAGGCTCTTTCTACCGGAGCATGATGGGTTCAGACTTTGATATACCTCAACATTCTCCCTCTGTACTTAAATTTTAATAAGATTATTTGATATCAAGAGTGATTATTTTTTAAATACAAGTGATATTAGTCTATCATCATATTTTAATTAATATTTACATAGATAAATAAAACACAAAATAATAAATTAAAATCTATTGTAGAGATAAAAAAAAATTCAAAGTATCACACAATTATTCATTTGCTACAACCTAATTTTGATTTTTTTTCACTTTATTGACTCAAATGACATCAAACTCAATCCGAAATTTAATTATAATATAAATACAAATATAACATGTTCACTAATCAAATTGGTGTCATTGAATCAAAAATGAAATAAAACTTTAATAGACTTTTTAAAATTAAATTCTAAACCCTAAATTTTAAATCCCAAAATACAATATACTCCTAATTTCATAAACCTAAATTTGAACGGTTAAGCTGGCATATTATTAAAAATAAAAAGAACACGAATCATACAAATAGAACATGGTATAAAGGGGAAAACATAAACTGAACAACAGAGACCAAGGAGAAAAACAACCAAGCTTAAAGGAAAACAACACTCCAGCAACATGAGTGAAAGAACTCCAGCAAAACGAGAACGCTTCAGCTGCAGATCAAATCTGTTTGCACAGAAGGATAACTGAATGAAGAGATGCAGAGCCAGCAAGAAACCATCAGACAAAAGACTCATCGTGTAGGAGGAATGAAATGCCGATGAGTGATGGCACAAACATCTATCTTTAGATAAAACTTCCTCGAGAACAGTAGGGACTTCTTCAATTCAAATGGTGTCGTCCAAAAGTTGCCTCCCAAACCGAGCAAGACATGAGCAGCTGGAAAGTAATACTTTCAAAGTCAGAACATAACAACTTAATGATCATACTGATGAAAGAACGATCAATAGAAAACGAATTCAGTTTCGTTATCACTGTCAAGGAATCACCCTCAATGGTGATTTTTCGAAAGTAAAGTTGCTTCGCTAAGACCACAAGCTCCTGCTTCCGCAACACATGGATCAACAATAAAATGATTTGGAAAAACTCCTGCTGCCATTAAAAGACCATCAGAGTTCCTCATAATAACCCCTGACGTGGAAGAATTAGCGTTCATACAGAAAGCAGCATCAAAGTTAACTTTAAGGGTATCACCAACAGGAGGTGACCAGTGATCAGTCGAAGCAGAAATCTGGACCTTGGGGGACATATTAAAAGTATCATGCTCCCTAACATACGAATGAATGAAAGCAATGAGGGATGACATAGTATGCGGGGCATTATCATGATGTTCCGATGGCCCCAAATAGCAACAAAAAACAGCTTACGATTGGCAAATGAAAGACTCATGGTTGTTTTAGCTAACCAGATCAGAAAGTCTTTATCACAAGAAAGAACTGGGATAGGCAAATGTAGCAAAGAGAACACCTGAAGAAAGAAAGGACATTGTTGAACCAGGAGACTTGCAGATTCACGTCCAGAACCGCAAAGTGGGCAAGAGTTGTTAATTGCAATACGACGGAACGATAAATTACTGAAGGTAGGAAGCAGATTGAGAGAACATCGCTAGTCAGATATTCTGATCTTAGAAGGAAGGGTTTAACTCCACAACTGTGAAAAGAAAGTAGAAGAGCTTGCTTCGCAACATCGTAATGATTGCCAATATATCTGCCATCACCAATAAGAGGTCGATATCTTGACTTCACAGAATACGAACAGCAACATCTTCGTCAAATACTGAAGCGATGCTTTCTGTTTTCCAAGTATTTGAAGCAGGATCAAAGAGATCAGAGACTTTTGTAAAGTAACGTCATTCCAGACATTAATGGATTGACCACAGCCAACCTGCCAACCGACCCCTTGTTTAAGAAGGCCTCGAGCACTCCAAATGCTACGCCAAGCATAAGAAGGATAAGAACTAACTCTGAGTTCACGAAATCTGTTGTTGGGAAGTAACGTGCCTTGAGAACTCTAGCAAGTAGGCAATTAGGATTAGATTGTATGCGCCAACCTAGCTTTGCTAGAAGGGCGATGTTGAATTTGGCCATGTCACGGAATCCCAGTCCCTCGAAAGCTTTCGGATAACAGAGTGAATGCCAATTGGTCCAATGGACGCCACCAAAATTTGTTAAATATCAGCTCAATCTCTCGATAGAAAGAAGCAGGCAATAAAAAGCATTGCATAGGATAGAGTGGCAAGGCTTGCAATATAGATTTAATGAACACCTCCTTACCTCCCATAGAAAGGAACCGCGTGCTCCAGTGATCAATACTCTGGTTCATTCGGTCCTTAATGCTGCCAAATGCTTCCTTTTTTCGACGTCCCACCATAGTCATTAACCCCAGGTATTTCTCCGAGTTAGAAGAAAGATGAACACCCAACTCAGAGCTAAATTGGATTTTAGAGGAGGTCGGCACATTGGAACTGAAGTAGATGAGAGATTTATCGAAATTAACTTGTTGGCCCGAAGCATTCTCATATTCCGTAATAAGGTGTTTCATAGTTGTCAATCCCTGATCAATGGCTTCGCCAAATAATATACTATCGTCTGCGAACAGTAAGTGTGTAATAAAAAGTCGACTCCTACCTAGACTCGCCCTTTAAGTCTACCTGAGCGTTTGGCCGAGTTGAGTAGCGTAAAAAGGCCCTCGGCACACGGAAGGAAAAGTAAGGACTAAAGAGGTCTCCTTGCCGAATACCACGACTAGGATGAAAAATCTTATCGGACGAACCATTGAAGACAACTGAGTATTATACTGTCTGAACACATCTCATAATCAAAGAGACAAAAGGTGGAGGGAAACCTAATTGGAGTATCATTTTTCCCCAAAACAGCCATTCAATTCGGTCATAAGCTTTACTCATGTCAAGTTTTAGAGTAAAAGAGTCATTCCGTCCGGTTGTCTTTCTTTTCAGTATGCAAGTACTCATATGCTATAAGTACATTATCGGTAATAAGACGGCCCGGAATAAAAGCTCTTTACGCTTCATCAATACATTCCCCAATCGTCAATCTGAGCCGATTAGCCAAAAGTCCATTAATTCTCTAAATTTAACCTTAAATCTTCACTTTAAATTATAAATATAAATTTTTAGTGTGGGGCATAAATAGATGCAACGAAAAAAAGTAGAAAATTTCTATTGAGTAGCACCAAGGGCAAAATAAGGGCCTTAGCTTCAAAAATGATAAAATCATAGTTTGATCTTTTCAAAAAATTTGGAATTTAAAATTAATATAATGATGAAATTGCATTTAGGCCCTTCTTAAAAACTTATAACTAAATTTTAGTCCCTCGATATAAAATTTGAGGATTCACCTTGACCTTATCATGCTTTAATTTGTTTGACTGTGATTTCAACATAGTTTGCTCGTTTTGATTGTACAGAGATGGACAGACAAGCCCTTGAGGGGGGACATGGGGTTCAAGTGGCTCCCCATTCACCATTTACCTGTCAGAAGAAAAACCTACCAAGTCATGATAAACCATTCATCACAGTCGGGCGTATCTACCATAGGTCAAGGTACCTATCATAAAAAATTGGATAAACTACATCATAGGTCACTTAATTATTAATAAAGTTACAATTGGGTCATTCAATTATTAAAAGTTACAATTAGGTCACTCAATTAAAGTTTTAGTTACGCTTGGATCACTCCTCTGTTAAAATACAAACGAACATCTAACGATATTTGGTATAATGACAATTTTAGTCCTCAAAACTTACATATTCTACCAATTTAATCCTAATTCAAAATAAGTCAATAATTAAACCCTTAATACTTAAAAAAGACATCAATTTACTCATTTTCTTCTTCAAATCGCATGTATACTCTCGTTAACACTAGAGTACTTAATTTAAAATCATTAATTAATTTAGTACATAAATTTATAAATGTAAATAGATTCATAATTATTTTTAAAGTTAGATCTATAATTAGTATCTACATTAAAATTAAATTCATTGAAATCTATTTTAAATTATTTATGAAAACCTTCGGTTTTAGTTATTGCTACCCCATAATTTTTTTTTACAAGAATTAAGGTTTTCGTATTATTATATAGTTTTCTTATAATTTCATATATTTTTGAATGAATTCATTAATTTTCTTTTATTTTAAAATAAATTAATAATTAAACTTCTTAAGTTACTAGATTTTTATTATTTAACAAATTTCTTAAATTCTTAGCAAGTCTGTGTATTTTCATTAAAAAGTGAATTTGATAAAGATTTGGTGATAAAAATTAGTAATCATTCATATAAAAGTGTAGGAAGTCATTTTAGATGGTTTCAGTTACTCACAAGTAATATAAAATGTTTTGTGTTCAGAGCATTAGTTGTAAAAATGATGTTTTGGAATGATTTGATTAGGGAGAAAATTTGTATAGACTAATGTGAATTCCTCTATACATGTGTTTTATTTGATTAGGGAGAAAATTTGTATAGACTAATGTGAATTCCTCTATACATGTGTTTTATTAAAGAGAGTTAGTAACTAAATCATAGTGGACCTCTTACATATATACATTTAGGTGTGATTGAATGGTATTTTGTCATGTCAGTTATGAACATCGTAAGTAATTTTGATGACTTATTCAATCTACTCTTATCTTACATACAATTGTATTTATTATCGATTGATGAACTACTAAGTTTAAATTTCTAGATTCGGCCCTGATTACAATTGATGCATTGAGCTAAATAAAAACCAAACTATCTGTCAATTTACATGTAGATATATGGTTGCATGAATACAGTATTCGCTTATGCTTGTTATTCAGAGTGTGGCAGCACAGCACAGCACAGCCCGTCTTGTTTAAAGCCTGTAGGATATTGTTGTATGCACAGCATTGCTTCTGTTTCTGCTTGTTTGTGCACTTTGACTTGGTAATGGAAAACAAACACATTTTGTTCTAAATATCGGACGTAAGGCATCTTCTGGTTTTGATTGGTGATATTTTTGTCGGGTTTTACCCAACACATTAGGCAAACGCCCATTAATTTTCTATATATGTTTTCTAAGGTTATGTCAAGGCTAATTTATTCGGATATATCCATTTAAAAATCAATTAGATAAATACTTTTTTCAGACAGAATCGCGCCACATCGATCGAGCTTTTGAAAATTGTGCCATGTCAGTCACGACTTCAATGTACTGAAGGATGAAAATAAAACATTTAAACTATTAGGAACCAAATCGCGGTTGATTTGGTGCAATTCTCCAAGAAACGTGGTTGATGTGGCGTGATTTTGTCCTATGTGGTCTTAATAGGAAATATTTATCTAAATGACTTTTGATGGAGAATATTTATTTAATTAATTTTTAAATGAATATATTTAAAAACAAGAAGAGGAGAAGGAGGGACTCTAGGGAAGGAAGTGAGTGTTCCTAGTAGATCTAGAACCTATGACCTGAACAGTTTACTCAACCGACCAAATGTGGTAGAGCCAATTTCTTCTATATTTGAAGGATTTATCTATAAATTATGTAAACCATGCTTTATGATTAGTGATGAATAGTGACTAAGTTTGTATAATGGACGAAAAAATAACGGTTGGGAGCTTGACCCCATGTTGGCCTAGGGATGGAATGCTTTCCAAAACCCATATTGTGAACAAATTACGTGAATAAGAAGTTGATTTTAAATTAATTATTCATAACATCATAATTCGATATTTACTATGATATTTATAGGGCTGATTTCAATAAAAAAATCAAAACTAATTTTCTCATAAATTTTGTTCTTTATAGACATAGATTTAACTGGTGTTGGTCAAAAATCGACTCTCATCGTGTCAAAATCTGTGTTTAAGTTGTTTGCCACGATTTCTTTAGTATTAGATGGCACAACTTTAAACACATGAATTAAATCTACAATTTTACATTAAACGATGAAATTTGACCTAATCTAAAAACTAAAATAATTTGAATACAACGTTAGTTTCTAAAAGTAGAAACCATGTTTACTTTTTCCTTTTTGCCATATATATATATAATCATCTTTGATATACCAACTTCACAACAACGATAACAACAAAAACCCAATAATCTGTGCTTTGTTGCTTCAAAAAAATGGGATACCCCCATATTGCAGACCTCAACTTATCTCTTTCATTCAACACTGCAACTGCAAAGCCTTCGCCTTTGATTCCAAACCCTACTAACCCCACCAACCTTCTACCTTTCAATCATGGAGATTTCTGTAAACCCCAACTTTTTCCTTTTCATTCATTTTTTCTTCTTGCTATCACTGAAATATGCGTGTGTGTATGTGTGCGTGATTTCTTGTTGTTGGTACAGCGAGTAATGCAAACGAGGGAAGTCAGCAGCCACCAGGGAGTTCACGTTGGAATCCAACGCCGGAGCAGGTACTGACACTCGAAGAACTCTATCGACGCGGCACACGGACGCCGTCCGCGGCGCAAATCCAACAGATCGCGGCGCGGCTCCAGCGGTTCGGGAAGATCGAAGGGAAGAACGTTTTCTACTGGTTCCAGAACCATAAAGCAAGAGAACGTCAGAAACGCCTCCGACGACAATGTGATGCCGATTGCTTGGAAAAGAAGGAATCTGCAGGTAAGGTAAACCTAGATATACACATATACTTAAACATGTACATGTTTTCATTGTTTTGTTTTGTTTTTACTAGTATATTTTTCGTTGTGCTGCGGCCAAAATGAACCGACAAACAACAAGGCTTCCCCTTCAAACATATGTAAACTTTCAGAGGTTTATGTCTATCCCTTTTTTTGTCTTTGCTTCATGCCATAAGCTGCATTGTTTTATGAATTTGCATTGTCTATTTTTTAGGGTTTCATATCAACACATGGAATTGCAAAAGGTGGAGGAAACAAGTGGATGCAAATTCACGACAATGAACTACGCTTGGAGCTGTCTTGTTCTGCAACAGACACTGGAAATTCATGTCCATTGAAACCCCACCAAGAAAAAACTACCACTCTCGAAGAAGAAAACAGACAAGACCAGACCCTGGAGTTGTTTCCCCTTGGAACCGGCATTAATGTCGGCAACAAAGACACCCACCAACAAGTGTCCATCACAGCCATAACTACAACATCAACAACAACTCCATATTTCGAGTTTCTTCCTCTGAAGAACTGAGCAAGAACACGGGGCGGTGGGTGTAGCTATTAGGTAAGTTTAGCATGTGGGCAACAGATATGCAGCAATTAAATACTGGTTTTAAAAAAGATGGTTAGCAGTTAAGCCTGTTGGACCATGTTGGCTAAACCCAAGGAAAGAGTCTGCTTTCGTATATTTTTATTACCCATTAAACGATGCAAAATTGCAGAGTGTTAAGTTCTTTGTTGACAGCGTTGTCCATTTTATATGAACAATTACAAAAATGAAAATGGGGAGACATAGAACAGCAGAAAGATGTGAAAAGAGTTTTGATGTAAATGTGACCTAAAACTTCAACTGCATATACCTGGTGGGGTTTTCAGGTATATGTCAGTAATTTTTTTTTCTCATGTATGTTCATTTCTCATATATTCCTTGGGACAGTATACTAGCACAATTGTAATAGGAATATAAACACATCAAAGGCTCAAAATGCTACAAGATTAAGTAAACTCCACCTTATTTAAGAGTTCGACCCAACTCGACTCGAGTTTTCGAGATTGCATGGTAAAATCATAGTGAGTAGGCTCCATTAACCCATATATATATTTGGTCTTGTTTTTCTTTGTATTTTGTATCTATCTGACCTGTAAAGTTTGATGATTACTGTTCTTTTTACCAATAAAAGGTGAGAAACAGAAGTAAAGAGTTGAACTTGATGTCACACCTGTTAGATTTTTGTCCTTTCACCACTTAACATATTCATTGAATCACCAGCAAAACAAGCTTTAAATCAGAACATAAAAATGTCAAAAAAATAAAATCTCTTGGTCTTTGCATAAGATAAAAAAAAACAGAAAAAACACATGCAATGATAATTAGGGAGGTAAGTATAGCCTGGGAAAAAGTCTGGAGAGATAAAGAAGAAAGATGCCAATTGAAAGTTTGTCACTGAAACTTTTGCAGCTGAATGTCTGCATGCAGGGCAAGAAACAAGCAGAGAAAAAAGCAAAGAAAAATGTACAGAAAAATATGCAATAAACTTAGAAAGAAAGCGCGTATTGCCGAGAAAATCCAATGAAGGTCTGGGAAAGGCCAGCATTGATTGGAAATGGCCGAAAATGGTGAAGCTAAGGGGATTGTCCTTGTGTTTCTTTTTACTCTGATTTTATTTATTTTGTTTTGCAGTCAATGAGGACAAACACAATCTATCACGCCATGAACCTCAGGGAAAAAAAGATGGGAAAATTTAGCTGAGTGGAACAGTTGGGGGTGATGGTTGTGGGATTCCTTCAAAATCTGTTTGCAGAGGTAGACTACTACTACTAGTAGTAGTAGACCCATACTTCAATAAGAAGAAAGCTCCAATCTTTTTCGGAAAATTATGTTTTTCAGAATTCAGATCAGAATCCATAGCCTTTTTATGTTTTTCTTTCAAGCCCATACCCTCTTTACAATTATCAGTATAGCTTTAAATTTGAAGAAATATGCATGCCTTGCTTTAACCTTCAGTTACTTTTCATCTCCATAGCACTGAAATCAAGTTATTGCACGTTAGACTGATGAAATTTTGAGTTATACAGTAGAGTATATGATGAGCAAACTTTTATTTGTCTTGAAATCGTCATGTCCGATGTCTTTCAAAGATCCTCGAAATACACGGAAAGACTTGAGAAGAAATGAACACGCCCATGCCGGACGCGTACATATATCCGACACTAACGTACACATTACGACAAGAGTATAAATACTTTTTTCGTAGGCATGTGAAAGCTCCACGGTTTTCCTTCACTGCTTCCTCAACCTTCATTCCCATCCTGCCAAGCTGAGGCTGCCAGCGAATTACCAGGGACAAACTCCCGAGTTTGATCAAGAAGTGTAAAGGGGCTCTGGCTCGACTTTTCTTCGAATCCTGAAAAGATAAAAAGATCAAGTGAAAAAATGATCAACCATCACATAAACCGCATCAGTATCTTTTTACATATGGCATCACATTTCTTGTGATAAAGAATAAAACTAAGAGCATCTCTATCTTTTACATCTATGGCATCAAATTTCTTGTCAATTTAATGAATAACTAATGCAAACTTCAATGATTACTACAGATTACAATTTAGTATGATCATAAGTCGAAGGAATATCAGATGAATTAGATCTTCTCTCAATCTCTCCTATGATGGATGGTAATGGGAGGCAACTACATTAACTACCATTTTTTAACCGGAATATTGTTTTCCCTACGAGGATATAAACTTCACACAAATACAAAGTTAAAAGTCTTTACACATTGCCCTAGCATATCAATACGACAAGGAAAATTGTTGCTGGTGCTACGAGACAGTCAAATTGCTTATGGATTACATCATCCAAATAAATAAGATTCATCAGCTAAAAAGAAAAATGTTATTATCAGCACTTTGAGAAAGATACTATGTTTATCCTATAAAGAACGAAGGAAATGAACTGTGGGGCATAAAAAGATACCATCACAAAATTTGGTGAAGATACAGATAAATGATCTAATTACTTACCAATTATCTTCTGCCCACTTGCAGCATTCAGTATCTACAACATGCAAGCTGTACGCATGCCGCGAATTTGAAGATTGATTTTCAAAGCTATAGTACCAGCATAAACAAAAAGACGCAAATGGTTAATCATTAGGCCATTAAGCTGGATGAACTCTGAATATAATTCTTTAAACTAACCTTTGATGAATAAGATCACCATGAATTACGACCAAAGACCCGGCTTTCACTTCAATAGGCACAAAATCTTTCTGGTCATACGATGGCGAGGGGCTATCAAAGAAAACTCCATCTTCACCCCTAATGAACCTTCTTACAAGACCATCTGAAAACAAAAAAATAGAACAGATTCAAATAAGGCAACATTTATATACTTCAAAAGGTCGCAGACAGGGAAAAGTGAAAAACGATACTTTTTTGAGATTCAGAAATGGCCCAAAGGCAGCCATTTACAACTGTTGCATCCTCTAGAGCGAACCACAGACCAGTGCAAGTTTTAGGTTCAGTATAAAGAAATGAATTGTCCTGGTGAGGACATACTTCACCTCCTATACCCGGTTGCTGTCAAAATGGGTCACATATTAGTACAACAACTCGAAGTTCAGTATTCAACAAAATCCATTCAGACTGAATATAAGATTCGAACTTCACTACAAACTATGCGGCATTCAAATCTTCAGCTATTAACAGGATTAGTAGTGTGTGCTTTTCTGTTTGGAGGAGATACAGAAGGTCGCATTTCCAATTGGAGAAAGACGTAAAAGCATCAAATAACTGCCATCAACAAATGTTTACATCTTTTAAATGAAAAACTAAAAAAATATCCGATTAACCACTGCCATAGAAATTCCTAAATTTTAAGAAAAATCCATATCACTAAATTTAACAAAGTAACAGCAAGGTCACTTAGGATCCACAAACAGAACACAGGTTTTATTGACTGGATATTTGAATTATAGTATATAAATAAAAGGATCAACCTATATGAGCCAATACACTATTTCACTCTAAAGTTGAACTATTAAGTTCAAGTAACTGAAATCAGAACCTCTCGATAACTTGGGAGTTGAAATTCTCAGGTCGGCAGCAAAGGGTGTTATCACTAAGTAACCATTGACTTCATGGTTAAGTAAGAAACAAGTTAAATACCTTACAAATATACATTGACTGAACGATCACTGGCCTCTTGTATCCTAAGGAGAAAAGCAAACTTGAAACTTTCTCAGATCGAGAGAATTCTTTGAAAACCGGGTCATTCTCGTGTAATGCTGCACAAACAAATAAAACCATGGTTTAGCTACAATAAACATATCTATAATCTATTTACATGAGCGTGTTGCCAAAATAAGAGCATAACAAAACACATATAAAGTTTTCAAAATCACATACCATGCCCAACTTTATTAATAGAAAGTTCCTTCGATTACCATCAAATGCTTTTTCTGCCAAAACAACAAAAGGAAAGAAAAAAAGTAAGTCATCAAAGTAACCAAAAACAGGTAATTGTTTGCTAAAAGCAAGTTATTCAATTCTCCTACTCACTAATAACCATTTTACCAAAGTGTAGGTGCTTTATACAATAGATGTTAAAGCAATAAGGAATCAAGTTTTACCCTTTAAAGCTTTTGCAAACAATTCATAACATCCATACCTTTCACTTTCAATCTAACAGCAAGTAACTTGATTTTCTCAGAGTAAAATTAAGACCAAAGAAACAAAAGAAAAACTAAAAGAGTGCAGAAAAAGTATGAATGCAATAAAAACAAAAACATACCTTCAAAGAAAAAGGAGATCTTTTTAGCACTTTCATAGAAGTATTCATTGGTCAACTTCAACTACAAAAAAAAAACATATCCAATTGAGAAACTATCAAAATTTAAAGTTACAATTAAAAAAGTTGGATAATATTACAATTGCAAAAACAAAGACCTGATTTTTGGTGAGAAAATAGAAGCGGTGGTGGTGGGGTCAAAATCCCGAAGCAAGCCGTCCATTCTTTTCCTCATGGCATCAATTTCTTCAGGGCTCGCAAATGATTCAATCACAATAAAACCTGCAAAACCAAACACACGCAGAATTTTGAATTGATTGAGTAAACAACAGATTTTTAAGAAACCCAGTGGCAGCATCGGTTTTGAAAAAAGAACATCTTGTTCAAAGAACCGATGGAGTTGACCTTGGGAGTCGAAAGATTGGCGCTGCTGTGGGATGAGATTGCCGACGGTTCCCATGGCGGTTGCTTTTGGTTCAGACAGAGAAGGATTGTAAAATGGTTTAGTATCGTGCGTACGTACCAAATATTTCTATTTTATTTCGATAAGAACGAATTTGAGTTTCCCACCTATGGTAGAATATCCAAAGTGTCATTTGTTTGGAAGCCCCAAGACAAGAAAAACTCCAATAATTATAAAAATTAAAACTTTATATATTAAAACAAAAATAATTTAATTTTAGGTGTTTTAAACTTGATATTCAAACCGTTTATATGCAAGATATGTTCGAATATTAAATCCGAAATTAATACAACAAAAAGTCAAAACTGCAAGAATTAATAACAAATAAAATTTTTGAAATTGGGACAATTAGTAAAGACCCTTTTACAAAATTGAATATGAAAAACCAATAATAATACCCTGATTTCTCATAAAATCTACACCCAAATTCCTTCCAAATCAAACTGCAACCAGCTTACAAAAAGAATCATAACATCAGGGTGTAAAAGAATACAATGTGTTGTTAACAGTTTGTTAGATGCAACAGCTTCTGCTGTGCATCAAAATCACAAAACAATCTCCGGCTGCAACGGTCACCCCTCCGATAGGGGTATCGCCGGCTTTTGTTATCCGAACATTGTATACAATTCAACATCTGTAAAAAAAAAACTCTCATAGCTCCCAAATTTGAGTTGTATGCAACTATGTTTACAGGAACAAGAAACATTTCACCCATCAAAATTCTCCGTGAAGATTATGTAGCAGATGATGATGATATTGCTTTTGCTGATCTGTTTGTACAACACATGCAATCGGGGCACGGGAAGGTATATATCGAATCGTTGGGCCTTTTAAGTTCACACCCCTTAGTATCGCTATGAGACCGCATATTCAGCATTTGTCGCTTGAAAGTTCTCCACCTGAAACCATTATAGAACATAGGAACCCTCCCTGAATTGCCTTTGGGATATTTCCAAAATCATCAAATGTAAACCATCTAATCAAGTTACCTTGGCAAAGAAGAAAACTAATTTATATAAACTCCGAGAGTAAAGTGTACAACATGACTGTTTCAAGATGTATTTCTTCATGTTTATCTAGCTGCTCATGTTTGAATATGACCACTAAACAAAGGTAGAAGCAATCCGATTTTGGCCTAAATCTTAATGGAAATGTTGGTCATTCTTTAACCCTCTAAATCAAATCGGTCTATAAAACAGATAAAGGTAGAAAAGGTAACCACATACCCGATATTTGGGTTATCAAATAGCAGTGCCAACCTTCGCTTGTCTGGTCGGATCGTCTTGGAATGTCCGCTGTACAAGTACCTCCGGTGGCCCATCAGGAAATGAGGAAAATTTCCACCTTGAGTTGTAACAAACACCTCGCTATGAAGGCAAACAGTATAGTCTATGGCAGCCATCCTGGAAGAAAATCCCTGAAAGATGACAGAAAGTCGGATCTCGAAGGCGTTGTTGAAAGGCTTAAAGAAAGAAGCGGTGAAATCTCTGTATTCTTCCAGACCTTATATGAAGCAAGTTCTTCCTCAGATGCCAGCATGTCCTTCGTTTGCAAGTTGGGGAACATTTCCAACAATGGAGCCATTGTTTTTTAAGAATTGTATATCTTTCCAGAAGCCAAAAAGATGTATGTATTTTATCCAATCCCATTCCTCTAAGCATCAATCCAACCTAAAAGGTGCAACAAAACATTAAATGAACTATCATCGATACAAGAGCCGGTATCCGAGTATGTACATACATATGAACAATCTTGGGGACATTTAAATCAACGCAAGAACACTAGTCATAACACAGTTGCAGTGCTCATTGATGACATGTTAACTTCTGTTTCAAAGCTGTCTACTAAATTATGCTAGCTTCTGATCAAGTTGAAGCATCATAACCGGCAGAGATTACTGCAGTTAAATTTTCAATTGAACAACAAAATCAACTGAAAATACCTCTAAAGGAGTGAGTGGGCATTTCCCATTAATCCTGATTGCTCCGGGGCGTATAACTCGACCCGGTTTTGTAAATTTTCCTTTCCAGCCTCTTTCCCTGGCTTTCTGCATGTCTTCTTTTTCTAGCTCCCCACCATCAAATACACAACAAGAGAAAGCAACCATATCCTGCGTAAGGAAGAGTATGAGTTAATAAATTTCTGCATAAGAAAGATCATCAATCTTTATAATACGTTTTTTATATAAATCAATACTAACCACCTCGAAGCGAAGATGAACGGAAAGATATTTGCCACCACTGTTTGCACTGCGCTCTTTCATTCTCGCAACCAAAGTTTCTCCTAGGCTTAGTATCAGACTCGAAAACCGTAAAGCTTCATAATTCGCCAAGCATCTGAGTCTTTGGACAGGAGGAGGAGCATCAAATGATAAGCGGTTTCCAAAAGGAGAAATCCTTATGACCCTGTGTCATTCATACAATGTTGCTTTATAACCACTATTCGGCACTCAATTAAACAAGCTAAACCTTAAGCAAACAAATAGTTATTCTACAATCAATGCTTAAACTCACTTCTCTTCAAGCAGTTTTGGTAGGACGACTTCCTCATAATACCGAACAGATGACCATGCTTTGATTCTGAAGTTGAAAACATTGGTCAAATTGTGATCGAATCGTTCCATCATGTAGTTAGGAATCTTATCAACAACTCATACATCGTTCTTTAAAGTATTGACGAAATACTCTTCATCATAGATGTCTTTGAATTTGCTGGCAAAATAAGATATCATCTTTCATTGATGGTACACAAACAACATGCCAGCTGTAAATAAATGATAACAAACCTGGGATCTCTCCATATGCTATGAAAATGGAAATTGGGGATTAGAAGTGTTGCATTAAGATAACCTGCCACGGCAACTGCATTGCATATCTAGAAAGCAACGTGTAGAGAAGAAAATAAATACACAAGCTTAATAAAATGGAGGTAAAGCACAAATACTTATTACAGATTAATGAGGAATAGAACCGACCGATGTCCTCTGCTGATTTAAGCCTCCATTTGCCTCGACGTATATGTAACCATTTGATTCAGGTAATATAGTAACTAAAAGGAACAACCAAATCTTAATCTGATGAAGATAGCCATTTGATTCAGGTAAATCTGTAGTAATTAAAAGGAACAACCAAATCTTAATCTGATGAAGATAGCCAACAAACGAAAGAATACTCATGCATATAAACATAAAGCAAGCATATCAATATGCACAGAGAAAACAAATACTTCAAACAGACAAGAAATTCATACCTTCATAAGACTTGTTTACACAAGGAGATACGCCCCCTCTATAGGAGTTTTTCCAAACAGTTGAAATCTACAAGAAAATTCAGTAAGTTTAGGGTAGCTATAAGCACAATGAATCAGAATCAGATGTAAATCCCAAAAACCAATCTAAAATATACAGTCTTAATTACATGCAGCTACTTCAGTAAAAAAATAACAGTACACATTGAATGGATAAGCAAATTTCTGATGATATAATCAGATAGCATCATTGCACTATAATTCATATTGCTCTTAGGAACCCTGATGAAATTTATCCAATTCAAATGTTAAAATTGATGCCTTGATTAAACATTATGTTTCTTCTGTTTTCTTCATTTTGGATACAAAGAATCCTATTTATTTCTAAACTTTCAATAATTTGTACAATGATTGAAAATAACACAACCTAATGCATATAACCAATGGGAAAAAGTTCAACTAACTACATTGTCCAAGATCCTCAAAATTCTATGAAGATCAAACCCGGAAGGAAGAAGAAACCATGCAAAAAAGCTCAAAATTTGGAATGATTCTAAAAGAAATAAAACCAACCCAGCATAGAAAACCATATTAAAAAACGGAACCGCAGTAATCAAACCGAAGAATTCATCAAATAGACTACTAGGAAGAAATCAGAAACCAGAGACTCATCGTGTCAGCAGAGGAATTGTCGGCATTCATATAAACTTTGAGTTTCTCGTAAACCTGGGGACTCCGGTAAACGGAGCCGGGTGAGGGTAGGTGTCTAACAACGGGAACGGCATCAAAGGAAGCGGTTCCCGTGCTGTAAAGAAGCATCCCGGAAATATAAATGAGAGGAACAACGAGGAAAATCCGTTGTCGACGAAGAACAACATAGAGGAGTAACCAAGAGAGAAGATGGGGTAAGGTCCGCCCCGGTTTGAACAGGCTGAACCTACCCGACTTCCTACGGTGGCGGTACCTCGGTGACCGTAGTGGTGATGCCGGAGGTTTATGGGGTGCTTTGGCCGTTATTAGGTACTCTATTTTTGGGGTGCATTTGAAGAAGAAGAAGTACCCGAAGAAATGGAAAAACAAAACAAAATTATTTCCTCAGTATTTTTCAAAAAATTCTTACCATACGGCTACATCAAAGAGAAAGATCAAAGCATTGTATGTGTGAGGAAATGTATTTTTGATTACATGCAAGTGAGGTAAAAGCGAAAAAGAGTACGTGGTCTTTTGTGTTTCATTTTAACTTCCGTAACGGGAAGTTACGACGTGAGGCACCCTTAGACTGTTGAAATGAGAATAAAAATTTGTGTAGGACCGCATTTAACACCTTAGTATGTCACTCCGTAACGGCTGATTCGATTTAAAATATGTACGGGTTAATTGCATCGATACATGTTCTAAATTAATCTCAAAGTTTGAAATTAAAACATTAATTATATCTCTACGAAACCAATCATCACCTTAAAGACGACATAGATAACAGTTGGTGGAAACATTGGAATTCTGACATTGAATTTTATTATGTCTGATTCGGTTTAGTTTATCGATAACAGTTGGTGGAACAATGATATTGATGGATTATAACAACGTCATCACCAAGATGATGTGTTCTTAGAATCACTAGATAAAAACCAAAGTTTCCATTAACAAAGATGAATCAGTTCCATCCAATTTAATTAAACCCCAGAAACAACAAACAAAGCTAATGCATCAATCATGGAGAGTGCCCAAAATATCTTCATCTCTATACAAATGAAACCTGCCAAAGGATCCCCCAGAAAACGATCAACTTCTCAAACCAAACAAGTGAATAAATAAAAAGAGAGGTGAATGAACATACTCTTTATCGCCAAGCTTGACCTGGGAACCCCCAAACTCAGGCAAGAGGACGGTGTCACCTTCTTTGAAAGGAACTGGGATTGCTTTCCCTTCCTTGTCTCTCGCTCCTGGACCCACGGCCACCACTTTCCCGGAGTTCAGCTGTTTTTCATTTCCCGATCAGATGAAGCAGAGCCCTTGAATTACTTTAAAATGGGGGAAAGAAGAAGAGGAAGGGAATTACCTTGGTGGATTTCTCGGGCAGGAGAATGCCGACAGTGGTTTTGGAAGGGGGGAGGATTTTCTCAACAAGAACTCTGTTAAGCGTTGGAATCAAACGCTTCGCCATTTTAGAAATTTTCAGAGAATTTTCCAGAAAATGTGAGAAGAACAAGGGTAGATGGTGAATGATATATGGGCTTCGGGGATTCTAGATCTGGAGGATGATAGAACCTTCTAGGCTCTAGGGTTTTAGTAGGGTTTAAGGGAACATACTATTAGTGAGTGTTCTAAACTTCACATCTGAATTAACAAACCAAAAGGCCCAAAATAATGGATTTTCCCATTATCAGGCCCATCTAAAAACGTCCACATTTGTTCAAAATAATAAGAAGAAGAAGAAGGAACTCTACATCTGGCAATTGCAAATGCCTATATCTCCACTTCCATGCCACATAACTTTAACATTCCATCTCTCTTATCATGTAAGGCTAAATCATTAAAATAAATTTGAATGGTCAATAAGACTTTAGCATAATTAACAAAAATTAAAATATCAAATCTTTAAATGTCAAGTTTGGAGTATCATTTTAAGTAATTTATACAAATTTGAGTTAATTTAGTTGTTGAGTTAATCAGACATTTTTTAGACTTGATTCTGATTACAAGTGTTACCCTTGTTATTATTTAAAAATCAAATAATTTCAATACAAAACTTTGATTACTAGGGATGAACAAGGTCAGGTTTTTGACTGACCCACACCAAATTAAAAAATTTAACACAACCACTTGAATCTTACCCGACATTTTATGATTCTCCACTTGATTCGTACTCGACCTGAATTTTAGAGTAAAAATTCGAAGTCGACCCTACTCGGCTTGACATAAATTAAAATTTATTTTTTCATTATATATTCGATAAAATATGAAGTTAATTGAAAAAATACAAATAGATAGGGGGCATTATATAATTATTCTATTTTTTTAGATAAAATAGGAAGATAATTGAAATATATATATATATATATATAAAGAGAAGGTCATTATAGCAATTATAACTAAATATTTAGAATAAAATTAAACTATTATTTCGGGTCGGGTATTTTTCACCTTAAACCAAAATACGACTTCATTCTCAAAAAAATCAGACTCAAACCAGATATGAACCTAATTTTTTTTTTAAAAAAACTCAACCCTATAAGATTAAGTTGAATCGTAACCTGTCAGACTTAGATCATATGACCATCCCTAAATACACTAGATTACTAAAGGAACGTGAGGGGTCTTAACCCTTTAAATTTTGTCTCATAATAATATCAATCCCTATTAATTTGAATATTTATCAAATTAAATCTTATTTATTTTTAAATTTTGAAATTAAATATTTATTAGGCCTCAACTCTGCTATATAACTGTCTAATCCTAGTTATGTCCCTACCCATAGATGTATTTTACAAGGACTTCATGATTTTCTTTTTGCCTAATTTGATAATTTATTGCCAATAAAAGAAAGAAAATGCATTGTTAACATCCCATGCTTGTACATTACAAATATGAAATAGACAGGCACTGAAAGATTCACCTTAGACGTCCAGTTTGACATTATCAACGTAGTTTTCTTTGACAAGCAAACAGAACAGAAAATTTCCAGACCATGCATCATGGCGCCGCCCACCAGTCGTTCGATTTTATGCCACTCTGGGACTCTTACATACAATCAAGCTCTCTCTCCAGTTTTGCTTGTACTCGAGCACGGTCGTTGACGTTTGGACCACATATGCACGTACGTGTCGAGATCGCAACCCCGGCAGAGCAGAATCGGCTTCGCCCTTTGCCATCCAAATTGCGGAGATGGGGCTACGGCCCTTTCTGTGTTTCAAAATGTTTCCAACAAAAAGAAAACAAGTGAACGCATGTTCTTCAGATTTCTTTCTGGAAAAGCAAAGAAATGAAAATGGAGTTGGCGCCTACCTTTTGTCCACGTTAACTTTATTGTTGCTTTACAGTATTCTCTCTTTCAAGAACCACATACACTATACTTTGAACGTTTAAATCATCCGGAAAAGGAACCACTTAGTTATAGAGACTGCAAGTGGCTTGATTTGGATCGAAAAGAAATCGGGATGCAATTATTATCGCCAGAATAAGAGTTGGTTCGTTATTCTTTAGGAATTCAATAAAAGAGGAGTTCATCCAATTGATTACCGAGAAGTTATCGTGCCTAAGAGACCATATTGAAAGGTATCTTTTTACTACTTAGAGATAATTATATTTCCGATGTAAATGTTGAGATTTGAACCCACGTAAGATAAAAATCAAACAAACATATTTATTTATCCATCCAATTAGATGATCTCATATTGGTATTTTGTCTGTTGCATGTATATTATATGGACAATAATTTAAGTTATTTTCATGACAGCTACTAATTGACATCTCGTTCATAAATTTGCAACGACGGAAGAGTTGGTTAACCAATATTGGGGGCTAGCGACAAAGAGGGTGGGTGGTGGTGGTTGATTAAGCACCGACAGACGATGAATTTAAAGATTTGAGGATTTGGGACAAGGGATTTGAGGGTTTTATGAAAAATAGAATGTTGGGGTGTTTTTGAGAAAATTAATTTTTTATGATTTTCTTTTTTTAAAAATATATCATTTTCATGTATTCATTAGATGACGGAATTTGTTGAATAATATGCCAACTGAATTTATTATAAAATAAAATAGAGTAACATTTCAAACAAAATTAAAATGTAGCAGAAAAATAACAAAATAAAGGGAAACTAAAAAAACTAGAAAACGAAATATGGCAAAACACGTCTAGTGAGATACAACGACAGGGATGAGATGAAATACTGGAGAAAAAAAAAGCATGAAACAAAACTCATTGTCTCTATCCACCTACACGCTTAAGGATCGAAATAGGAGTGGTGAGCGAAATCAACAATCTTGCAGGCTGCTTCACAAAATAAATCTAATTATATTGGCAAACGAACCACAAAATGGGATCAAGTTATTGAAAGACCATCGATAATCACAAATAAAAGCCGAGCGTCGTAAGAAAACCATTCACGAAGACAAATCTACTGCAAAGGTATACAAAAACGTGTCACAAGGCAAAAGCGTGCCACAAGACTGAGGAAAAACGTGTCATAAAGGCATATAAGAACTAAACAAACTAAAACATAAAAAAATGAATATAAGAAATCAAGAGAGATAGAATACCGACGATCGACAACCCACACTAAAGATGATGTCATCTATTCAAAAATGGAGAAATAAGAGAGAGAAATAAGAGAGGAAAAGAGAAAACCAAAAAGAACAACTGAGATAAAGAGATTTTTTTTACCGTAATTAATGGATAAACCTTAAAATATAACGAAATGAAACATTAGACATCTATTATGCTAAAAACTTTAAACATAAAAAATTATAATTTAAACATTTATTTCATTATAAAACATAAATAACACCTATAAATTATATAGTATTCATTTTGATTCGAATGCTATTTCATTTTGTAGTAACTAAATCACTTTATAATATAAATCCTTAACGTAAGTTATATAATTCAATACCTTTCTATTGTTTGTATGTATTTGCCTTTGTATGCTTTAATTTCTGTAAGAGATAACTCCTAACACCTTTAAGTTGCCCCACGAAAAAGATTGAAAGTTAAATCTTAACAAGAATTTGAGTATTATCTAAATTTTTAGCCATAATTTCACCACCTGAATGAAAGCAATAAAAAACTATCAAAATGTTGTATTCGACTCGTAAAAGAAAAAAAAGAGCGTCGATATTTATCTTTATGAAGTATTTGTTGGAGAAATAACTGCAAGATCAAACTATTAGCATTGGCTGGATAATAATAAACAATATAAAAGACAGATAAAGAAATTGTGTCGTGGTATAAAACCACTACCTTAGAAACGATTTTGCCTCGATGTGAGTAATTGTTGTTGTAGGTTGTTGTCCTCCGATGTTAACACGGTAGCTCCGAACAAACGTACACCCGAAGATCGGAGTGGGCAATGGTGGAATTGTTCTTCTCACGTAAAGAATAAAAGAGAATTTTGGAAAACAATTCTAAATAGATTATTCTGAATTTTCCCCAAAAAGATATAACGCATGCGGACGTGTCGAAGACACATATTTCCACGACCACGACCCGGACCGGCTGGATGGCCACGACGGCGCGTGCGTGCGAGAGAGTTGTTTAACCATATTCAACAAGGAAGGGTAAGGAAGACTCTTTAAATACCTTTCCCAAGGGATTTACCCTCCCAATGTGGGATATAACCAACATTCCCCCACAAATTCGAAAAAAATCTTTAAAAGAGAAAATTTTATTAAAACTGAGATAAAAGAAATTGCGAGATTAGTTGCTTAAGCACTAGTGAACGTATCTGAAACTAGTACATGGTGATGATGAGTAATTTTTCTCTTAGATAAGTGAATGAGTCTTGAACTTTCTAAGATTACGGTGAACCCATAACACACAACTAACCTCTTTATCCACTGAAGTCCTCAATGTGTCTACAAAGAGCATATACAGATGTGTATATATGTATAGCCCTATTTCCTTAGGATTCTAATAAGCGTACTAGAAAAACTGCCCAACGTTTTCTATAGAAGGTGGCTAATCATTCTCACTTACGTAGGTTATTTCATCAGGTTTATCTCAACATAAACCACCAGAAACCGGGCTATGAAATAATTAAGAGCTTTATCCAACAACTCAACCTCACAATAAATAAGGTGAATTTCTTCAAGTTCATCTTAAATGAACCACCCAAACTCTGGACAAGAAATCATTAAAAATAAATATTTAGCCTCATAATCGATGAATTCAATGTCCTTCTCAATAGGATCACCCAACTCTTGGGATTGAATTCATTAAAAGTTTAAGAAAACTCATCATTTCTAGTGGTAAGTTAACCTAATCCTTCACGATTAGGACTACCCACTTAACATTGGATTATGAACTTATTAAGAATGGATATTCAACCAAAAATCGGTAAATTCATCAAGTCTTTCTCACTAAGACCACCCAAAGCATGGGCTATGAATTTATTAAAAGCAATTAAGCTCATCCTGTGCATGTACATTATTTGTCATGGGGATAGGTAAGTGAAATGTACACTATGAGTCTTTCTACGGTTTCATTTGACAACATTGAACTTAGATAACTAAGTTGGGTATCTACCATGAATTCCTCAACCAATGGGCTTTAGACCTATCCCCCTCGGTGAATCTAGAACCAATTTCTGATTTAGCCCTTTGGTAAGCAGATCAACAATGTTCCTCTCCAACTTCACATACTCTAACGATAGTACTTCATTCCTTATTAAATATCTTATAGATTTATGTCTTATGCGAATACGTCTCTTTTTACCATTGTAAGCTTGATTTTGAGCCACACATGTAGCAGCTTGTGAATCACACAATAAGGACACCAGATGAGTCAGTTTTCCCTATAAAGGTATTTCTACCAACAAATTTTTGAGCCACTCAGCTTCTTGCCCAGCTAAGTCAAGAGTAATAAACCTGACTCTATGGTAGAATGAGCGATACAAGTATGCTTAGCAGACTTCCACGAGACTACTGCGCCACCTAAGGTAAAGACACACCCACTCGTAGAGCTTACTTCATCATTATCGGTAACCCAGTTGGCGTTATAGTATCCTTTTAAAACCGAATGATAGCCAACAAAATCAAGTTTCCAATCTATAGTACCATTAAGTTACTTAAGTAAGCATCTTAGAGCAATCCAGTGTTCACCACTAGGATTGTGAGTATGTCTACTCAACCTACTCACAACATAGGCAATATCATGCCGGGTATAGTCAATTAAGAACATAAGGCTCCTAATAATTCTGGCATACTCTAGTTGGGAAACACTACTTCCTTTATTTTTTAAGAAGTCTTATACTAGAATCATAAGGAGTTCTAACAATGATGACATCAAAACTATCAAATTTCTTTAACACCTTCTCAATATAGTGTGTTTGATCCAAAGAAAATCCCTTTTCAGTTTTGGTAAGTTTAACTCCTAAGATTACATCAACCTCTTCTAAATTTGTCATATCAAATTTAGTAGACAAAAATTTTTTTGTCTTGTTAAAAGATTCAATGTTAGTACTGAATATCAACATATTATCAACGTACAAGCTTATGATGACACAGTTAGTACCAAATATTTTTGAATACACGCATGCATCCGCTCCATTTACAATAAAACCAAAGCTCATAATGGTTTTGTGAAATTTCTCGTACCACTATTTTAGAGCTTGTTTAAGGTAATAAAGAGACTTTTTAAGTCTATACACTTTGCCTTCCATGCCAGGTGTCTAAAAACCTAGTGGTTGCTCCATATAGATATCTTCGTCTAGATCTCCATTAAAAAATACAGCCTTTATATCCACTTGATATACATGCAACTTATGAATGGACGCTATCGCAAACAAGGCACGAATCATTGGGATTTTTATGATAGGATAGTATGTGTCAAAGAAGTCTATACCAAACTTCTGAGCGAACCCTTTGACTATTAGTATTGCCTTATATTTCTGGATTGACCCATCGGGTCTAAGTTTTTTTTTAAGACCCACTTAGAGTTAATAGGCCTAAATTCTCTAGGCAATTCAACCAACTCTCAAGTATGATTAGACATTATTAACTCTAGCTTATCATTTATTGCAGTTCTCAAGAAACTAGCGTCAATTAAACTTATAGCTTCATCATACGACTCTGGATCCTCATCTAAAAGGAAAGTCTGAGCTATAGGAAAAGAAATTGAGTCTACATCACTTATTTCATAGATAAAAGAAGTTAGGAAATCTAGACCAAAGGTAGAGGCTACCCTTTGTCTTTTACTTCTTCTAGGCTCTAATTATATCTCTAGAGTATCCTTATCAAGAACAGAAGAAGTTGAGGCACAACTTTTTAATTATGTTTCCAAATTTAAACTATGTTTCTTTAAAGGAAAGATATCTTCAAAGAACACAGCATCCCTAGTTTCACAAATAGAGAAGTCAAGCATATACATGAATCTGTATGCGGCATTGTTTAAAGCATACCCGATAAACATTGTATCAACGATTTTGGGACGATGGTAGACTTCTTAAAGTCAAGCAAACCAACGTTTGCTAGACACCCCCACACTTTCAGGTATTGCAAATTAGGTGCATAACCTTTTCACAACTCGTATGGGGTACAGTATAATTTCTTATGAGGTACTCTGTTTAAAATGTGATTTACTGACAGAATGGCTTCCCCTACATGTTTTCTGATAACCCAGAACTTAATAGAAAAGAATTTATCATCTCCTTTAAAGTTTTATTTTTCCTCTCAGCTATACCATTTTGTTGAGGAAAATAGGGGGCGAGATTTCATGAATTATGCCATTCTTTTTACACACATTTTTAAGGAAATTAAACCCGTATTCACCACCTCTATCATATCTAAGCTGTTTTATTCTCTTATCAAGCTGGTTTTCAACTTCTGCCTTATAAATAAGAAAGAAGTTATCAACTTCATCTTTAGTTCTAAGGATGTATACCTTTGTATGTCTTGAAAAGTCATCTACAAAGGTTGTGTAGTAGTGTTTGCCTCCCTTACTTTTAGAGTTTCTAAAGTCTACTAGATCAGAATGTATAAGTTCTAACAATTTAGTTTTTCTCTTAGAAACTATCTTAAAAGAAAGTTTAGCATGCTTGGCTTCTACATAAATCTCATATTTATTAAAGCTTTTCTCATCTAGATTAGGAAAAAGATTCATTTTTATGAGTTTCTTTAAAGAATGAATGTTAACGTGTCCTAATCTAGCATGTCACATATCCAGAGTCTCAGCAATATAAACAGAAGTGACAGCTTTATTACTTTCATTAAATTGGGCTTTGATTACAAATAAACTTCCATTTAAAATGACCTTTCCAACAAAAACCTCATTTTGGAAAAGTATAAGTTTATCTGCTTCAAAAACTAGTTCAATGCCCGCCTTGTTGAGTAATCCACCACTAATCAAATTTTTACGCAAGGTAGTTACGTACAGAACATTATGCAAGGCTAAAGTTTTACCGGATGTCAGTTTTAGTAAAACCTTCCTTTTGCCTAGCACTTCTGAACTACTAGAGTTCTCCATGTACACTTGTTCACCATTCTTCATATCTTCAAACTCGGTGAATAGCTCCCGTTTGTAGGGGTGTGCATTATTCGGTTTTAACCGAATTAACCGACCGAACCAAATTTTTTCCGGTTAATTCGGTTGGTTAATTTTAGGTTAGTTAGGTTAACTGTTAATTTTTTTTGGAAAATTCGGTTATCGGTTAATTCAGTTCGAAATCGGTTAATTAACCCAATTAACCGAATTAACTGAAATTATTATATATTAAATATTATATATACTATATATATATTTATTTTTTGTCATTGAACTTTTAAAAATTATAAAATGATCATTAATTTTTTTGATGTATTATAAAATGTTCATTAAACTTTTATCAAATTAGTATAAAATGAAAGTTCAGTGACTAAAAAGGTCATTTTACCATAATTTAGTGATCAATTGTGTAATTTACCCAAAATTTTATACCAAATTTCGGTTAATTCGAAAACCGACCGAATTAACCGAAATAATTTTGGTTCAGTTAACGGTTAAAGTTCTAAAAATTTCAATTAATACGGTTATGGCTAATTCGGTTCAGCCACCGAGCGAATTAACCGAATACAGACCCTACCCGTTTGGCACAAAAATATCTAGAAGCGCCACTCAGCATTGTTTTCCGCCATGTTGACTTCAGAAACCACAACTATTATGATATCGTTAGCATTCTCAACAACGTTTAGTTGTGGTTTGTTCTCATTCTGGCGGTGTGACCGTTGTTGGCACTGGTAAGCTTTGTGTCTAGCCCGTCCGCACACATAACAATTGAAAGGCTTTTGTGGAGCCTTATCTTTTGTAGTCTTCTTAAAGTTGACAACCTTTTGGGTTTTGACCTTCTGCTTCTGGCCACTTCGTCTTATGGACTTATTATATTTGGACCCTGAGGCAGACCCAGATTCAACTAGATTAACCTTAAAAGAAAGATTATTAGAAGAAATTAACTTATCCTTAAGTCAATTGGCTTCTTCTATTTTTATGTGGCTCACTATTTCTTCAATTGTAAACACCATCTTCTTGTGTTTCAAAAAGTTGTGGTAGTTGGACCAAGACTTTGGCAGCTTCTCTATGAGGACATCTGTTTGTAGGACTTCACACATCTTCATACCCTCGGCCAGGATATTGGAAACTAGTTTCTCGTAATCATAGACTTAATTCATGATCAGTTTGTTGTCAGATATCTAAAATTTGAGCCACTCGCTGACTATGTACTTCTTTATTCTGACATCATCGGCTCCATACTTCTTCTCTAATGTTTCCCAAATAACATTTGCACTTCTCTTCTTAAAAAAACATGTCAAATAGTTGTTCAACATGGGACTTAAGAGAAAACCGCGAAAAGTTTTATTGTTCTTCTCATACTTGTCGATGGACGTCTGAGCAGGAGCAGAAATGTCTGCAGGCTGAAGGACTGCACTTGTAGGAGAAGTGGCATCACCATCAACAGTGTTAAATGCAGCTCTAAGGACGATAGAGTCGATGATGACTGAGGCGACGGCTTGAGCAACACATAGTCAAGATCATGTTGCTCGAAGAATATGATTATCCGTTGGGACCATCTTCGATAATTGGTCCCGTCGAGTGCGTTGAGCTTTGACAGATCAGGAACAAGCTTTGACGCTGGGTTTGACATTTTGCAGTATATAGAAATTGTTTCTAAATTGTTGGAGAAATAACTGCACGATCAAACTATTAGCACTGACTGGATAATAATAAACAATATGAAAGACTTATAAAGAAATAGTGACGTGGTATAAAACCACTGCCTTAGAAATAATTTTGCCTCGATGTATGTAATCACTGTTGTAGGCGGTCGTTCCCCTAGGTTAACACGGTAGCTCCGAACAAACGTACACCCAAAGATCGAAGTAGACAATGGTATAATTGCTCTTCTCGCAGAAATAATAAAAGAGAATTTTAGAAAACAGAAAGCTTAAGATACCTAAGAATTCTAAAAACCCTCTTTATTTATAGGTTTTACGCAGGGGTTAAAAACGGCAAATAGAATCAGTCTTTAAACACTGATTTTCAAATTTAACTGCTAGTCAAACTGCTGAAATTAAGTCACTCGCTAATTAGGTGATAAGAATCAAGAATTAATCAGCAGATTAATTCCAATTTTCTCTAAAAAGATAGAACGTGTGCGAACGTGTCAAAGACACGTATTTCCACGACCATGAACCGAGCAGGCCGAACGACTGCAGCGCATGCGTGCAAGAGAGTTGTTTAACCATATTCAACAAGGGAGGGTAAGGAAGACTCGACATATTACCATAAAACGTAAACCCTAATCTCTAAACCCTAAATCCTAATCATAACCCCTAAATTCTAACTATTACCCCAAAATTCTAAACCCTTGCATCTAAACCCCTAAACCTTACACCATAAACTAAGTCCCTAAACCCTAAAACTAAGATACTCGTGGAAATTAAAATTTTCCACCGCCAATGTATAGGATATAAATATATATATTCTCTCTCTTTTTACCTCCTCGATTGTAAGATCATACCTATATCACGTATCTAAATTTGGTTTTTTCTATTTTGACCAAGTAAAGACAATTTTTTTTATTAAAGGTTAAGATAATTATATTATTTCATGAGAGGAAGTGAACAAATATGATTGATTTCCCCCATAACTTTAGTCTACACTTTCTTTCCTCTTCTAGCCTAAAATACAAAGGTTTCTGGAATTCATTTCATTTGTTATATTTTAATTGTTTTTCATATGTTTTATGACATGTTTTCATTTATTATATTTTATGTTTTACATGGTATTATCGTATTAACCCTATTCAAATTAGTTTATTCTAATTTACTATACATTCATTATATCGAGTGACATATAAAGGTATAAGAATTGAGGTGGTACTTATGGGATAAGGTGGAGCAGAACATGAGTAAGAAAAGCAAAAAGTCCAATTGAAAATCTTCGTATTTTCCATTACAATCCAGCCTCACAATTAAATTGTTGCTATCCTCAAAAAAATGTTGCTTAAAGTTTTGTTTTGATACCTTGTACGATACTATAGTCGTATCTATTTATTTTTTTAGCTCTTTTATAATATATACATATCTTGCAAATAAACTGTTTGAACTCAAATCTTTTAGGGATAACAACATTCTCTTTTCGATTGCAGCTTACAAGTTTTAAATTAAATCGATATTAAAATTATATGTGAACTTTTTTTTATCAGTACCTACAACCTATGAAGAAGAAAGAAGAAAGAAATGCTCATGTTGAGTGTTGAGTGTTAAATCCAAAACCTAAAAAAGGGAGAAGATGTCAACGGGAGACTTAACAACTTGCGAAAACATTTGTTGATTATGTGAACTTTGTTTTAAATGTATAATATTATATAAAATTTGATTTTTACAAATATATACATAAAAACTTTGTTTTATACATTATACACGATTTCTAAAATAATATATTTTTATATTAAATACATATTATTATTTATATATATAATATATGATCTAAAAATACTGCTTTCTCAAGCACAGTAAAACGGAGTAATCAATGCCAATATATTTTTTATTTATATATTAAAAAACTCATTTATTTTTTTGTTTGATCATGGTATTTGACTCATTAATCGACTAATCCGAATTAAATTTTGTAGATGCGCAATATGAGACGATTTTCTCAATTTAGTTTTCTTCATTTATAGCATCAAATTTCAAACCTTCCGTAATTTAAAGACCTAAATCCTCATCCAACTAAATTAACTAATTATTACTAATAATTTAATTGTTCATTAGATTTCGATCTTACCACTCTAGTTTTCTTCATTTAAAGTGTCAGATTTCGAACTTTTGTCGTAACCAAGTCGATTTGTCACTGATTTTGGCCAACCGTGGCCAGATGTGCGTAATCACACACATAGCAACAAAACGCAATCGAAATTCAGAGCTTACTGCTCAACATTCGAGTCGTGTTCTCTCAACCACTACCATATTCAATATAATTATGATTAGTACTGTTTGTTCATTATTGAATTCTAGCTCATGATTATGAACGGAATGGCCAGTGCGAATGGCTCTGTTTTATTTGCTTATCCATAATAATTGATTCAAAATTTAATTATATAACTTTTAATTTAGTTTGTTTACCGTAACATTAAAATTTAAATATTTAATTTTATTTAAAAAATTTAACAATTTATCTAATAAATAATTAAAAAAGTAATTAAATATGATCAGGAACGGAAGGACATTAGGTTCGAGAGGGGCTATGCCCCCAACTCAAATTCTTTTACTATTATTAAACAGACCAATTTACTCTATATATTATATAGATAGGTTCAAATTAGTCATTCTATTATATAGACAGGCTTAAAATAGTCGTTTTACTATTAAATAAATTTATATAATCTTTTTAGTAGTAAAAGGAATAAAATAAGTTTTCTTTTTTACAAAATCAACATTTATTATAGTTTTCATAATCTAAAGACAAATCTTAAGAATCTAACTCACACGAGAGATCACTCGATGATCTCGAAAGACGTAAATTATTGTTGAACAGAGTTAAGATTTTTATACCCTTTATTATTCTGCAAATGTCTTTTTAGAGTTAAACTACGAATGAAAAAATAATAATGTTAATGCCATTTTTTAAAGGAAAAATTTTGATACTCAAGCCGTGTAAACTTCAGTTTGTACGTGGCTTTTAATTCTAGGGGTTAGGGTTTTAGTTTAGGGTTTAAGGGTTTATGTTGCATGGTTTAGAATTTAGTGTATAGGGTTTAAGGTTTAGGGTTTAGTTTTTTAGGGTTATGATTAAGAATTTAAGATTTGGGTTTTTATAATTTTACACTAGCTTGTGTATCAAAATTTTACCTTTTTTTAAATAGTACATACTAAATCAGTAAAAATAATTATATTATTTGATTTTTGGCTTAAAAGTCAAATTGGCTCTCAACGAAAAATTAAAAGAAAATATTAAGCCCTTAGAAAAAAAATATCCAATTTAACCCTCAAAATTTAAATTGCACCCAATTTAGCTCTTAACCATGTTGACCATCAGTGCCCTTTAATGGTTAAAGATAAAAGGACACATAGCACACTCTGAAATTGTCACATCATTAAATCAATTTTTTTTATAAAAAATTTAAAAAATTCTTTAAAAATCTACAAAATTATAAAAAAAATTGAAAATTCTAAAAAATCTAAAAAATTATTAAAATTGTAAAAATATAAAACTATTAAATTATTTTAATTTTTCTTATTTTTCTTTATTTTTTATAAAAATAATATTTTTTCTAAAAAACTCCAAAGTTGCATTTCTTTCAAAAAAATCCCATAAATCTCTAAATGAAGCATTAACACCGATTCAACCACCGACCACTCCCTGTCGCAGGAAAATCCCTTCCATCTTCATCGTATTACTACCATCGCCAGAGTCCAATGTCGCTCTTGCACCTATTATCACCAATCAACACCCCTTGTATCGTCCAATTCGTTCTCCCTCATTATTTCTTCTCACTAGCACCATTGTTTGCCCCAACATGATCGTCTGCCACAGTACCAACAACTTTCACTGTCGATTAAACTAATTTGAAAATTTGAGATTGTAGTGTTAGGGTTTTGGGTTGAGAATTTAAAAATTTTGGGCATTTTGGAATATTTTGAAAATTTGGGGTTTATAATTAAAAATATATATTTTTTAAAATACTATTTTTAGATATTATTTTATTATAAATATTTCTATATTTTTAATAATTATTACAATTATTTTTAAATTTTTCATTTTTAAGTAAAAAATATTTTTTATAATTTTAAACATAATTTTAATTTTTTAAAAATTTAAATATTTTTAGATTTTTCTTAAAAAATATAATTTTTTGAATTTCAAATATATTTTTATAATTTTAAATGATTTTTACGATATTTATGATGTGGCACTTTCAGAGTGTGCCACGTGTCACAATCCTAATAATTACTTTTGAGTTAACGTCAACTGTTACGGAATAGCTAAATTGATCGCAATTTAAATTTTGAGGGTCTGATTGATTGTAACTTGAATTATGAGGGCTCAATTGGGTGAAAATTTTCATAAAAACTCAATTAATTTTTAATTTTTTTGTTGAGGGCTGACATTTAATCTTAATTTTTTACTAATATGTATTTAATAGTAGAGGAACAAATTTGAAGCGATCACTAAAATAAGAAAACAAATTGATTCATATAATATAAATGGAATTAAATTGATATATTCCCAATTTATTTAATTTACTTGACGTGATTAAAGTGTTCGACCCATCGATTCTCACACTTCACTCGTGAATTTATTCGTTCCGTAATTCAAAACCTCATCCAATTCCAGTTCCAATAAAATCACATTTTAATATATATATATTCCCATATTAAACTCTAAACGTGTTTAATTCTTGTCCTAGATTTATGCAAATCATGGACATAAATTGTGTAAATTATTATTTTTAGATAAAAAATTGTGTAAATTATTAGATCATTGTTAGGCTAAGTTTTCATCTCCTAGTAGGTTTAGAACCCATAATCTAAGGGAGATAATAGAACAAAGATGAGCAGCATGACCAATCAGCCAAATGTGATTGCTCAACTCATTTATATATTACATAATTATGCTAATGAACAAGGATGAATGTCAGTTAAATTTATACTATTAAATAATGATAAATAAAAAATTGATCTTTATTTTTTTGTTATAATTCAGGTCCATTTTATGGTCTATGTTCAAGATTTATGGTTCTTCCTCCTAATAATATCATCCCTAAGGATAGAACTTGAGTTCTCTTTTTAAGAATGCAAGGTGTTTTGTCATTACACCAATGCTTGGTAAAATTTGATCTTTATTAATTTATTAGAAAATAAGAAAATAATAATAATGGATTGAATTTTATGCCCAATACAACAAAATTAAATTTTAAGTCCTAATTTTGCCTTATTTATCTTAACTATAAATCTTAAATCTTAAAATACACAATATCTTTATTTCCTTAAACACTTAATTTTAATTTTAAATTTTAAATCTTATTTTTTTAGTACGAAAACAAAGAATCGAAAAGGAAAAAAATATTCATATAGATAAAGCTCACTCTCTCCATCTCTATGTTTTAGAGTTTCAGCATTCTATTTGATGAGTACTGGTTTTGTTTGTTAGCGGTCTTCTGCTGTAACTTTTGATTTGATGGGCAGAGACACACATACATAAATTGGAACCATAGCTCCACCAAAAACAAGCCATTTGATTTCCACCAAACGATGGATTCAAGCAACACGGATCATCAACAACACCATCCTCAAAGCTGCCTCGACATAGCCATGGAGGCCCACAGAGTGGTCCCACCACCGCATGAAACCACCGTTCAAAAGATCAAAACCACCCTCAAAGAAACCTTTTTCCCCGACGACCCTCTGCGCCAATTCAAAGGCCAACCGGCCAAGAGGAAATGGATCCTTGCAGCTCAATACTTATTCCCTATTCTCCAATGGGGTCCTGAGTACAGTCTCAAGCTCTTCAAATCCGACGTCGTCTCTGGTCTCACCATTGCTAGCTTAGCCATCCCACAGGGCATCAGTTATGCCAAGCTTGCTAATTTGCCACCCATTGTTGGTCTATGTGAGTAAAGTCATTTACTTTAAAGCTTGCTTCTTCTTTTTTGTGACTTTCAGATTAAAGCTTGTATTTTTTTCTGTTCTATGTCGGTAAAGATTCCAGCTTTGTGCCTCCTCTTGTATATGCTATACTTGGAAGCTCTAGGGACCTTGCTGTAGGGCCTGTTTCTATTGCTTCACTTATACTCGGTTCCATGCTCAGACAAGAAGTATCCCCTGGCAATGAACCTCTCTTGTTCCTTCAACTAGCTTTTACTACCACTTTCTTTGCTGGTTTTTTCCAAGCTTCTTTGGGATTCTTAAGGTAAATTAAACTCTTCTTTTTCTTTAGTTTAACCTTTTCTGATGAGTTCTGGTTTTAATCTACCAGGCTTGGTTTCATCATTGATTTCCTCTCAAAGGCAACGCTTATCGGTTTCATGTCTGGTGCTGCCATAATAGTTTCTCTGCAGCAACTCAAAGCCCTTCTCGGAATCACTCATTTTACTAAAAAAATGGGTTTGGTCCCAGTTCTCAGCTCTATTTTCCACAACACCAAGGAGGTAAACTGCTGTTTTTTTCCCTTCTAATTTTTCCATGTAAATGTCACTTAAATTCATGGTGGTTTGTTTTCCTCTGGCGTTTCTTCTTGCAGTGGTCTTGGCAAACCATACTGATGGGATTCTGCTTCCTGGTGTTCTTACTAGTTGCAAGACATGTTGTACGTTCTCGTTTACTCATCTTTTTGTCTCCAAGCCTGAAGTGGAATCTGATGTCTTTTAACCGCCTTAGAAATTCAACCTATGTGCCACTCAAGACAAAATCACATTAAATTCAGTGTTTTTAATCAAACTGTTTCGGCTTTCAATACATCTGCCCACAGGAGATACTCATCTCACCAATCAGAGAGGCTAATCTTGATGATTTGACTCCTTTCTGGCTCTGCATGGATAACACTTGTCATGTATTGCCATGGTCTGGGTGGTCATAGTTTTTTCTAAATGAAGTCATATAATATAGATATATACAAATATTAAATATAGCTTTTTAGCTTTCCCCCACATACATGTATAGTAATATATAACCTTTTTTACCTTTTTTACAGCAAAGGGTAAGTCTTTCACTGTGAATATGCATTTGACTTGGGTGTGTGTGCCATTGCAGAGCATTAAAAAACCAAAGCTGTTTTGGGTCTCAGCTGGTGCTCCTCTGGTTTCAGTCATCCTTTCTACCCTTCTGGTTTTTGCATTCAAAGCTCAGAATCATGGCATCAGCATAGTAAGTTCCTATGGTCCCCCACTTGCTTTTCCGAAATGTCTGGTATAATTACAAGATAATATATATTTATTAATCTTAATTACAGTACACATAATGTAAACAAGCAACTTGAATCCAAATCACTTAAAATTAATAATATTTCTCTTTCCGCTGTGACCATTTGATGAGTTCGCCCTGCTTGCCTTTTGGGATTACTGCTAATTCGGTTTTGCATAATTAATAGATTGGAAAACTGCAAGAAGGATTGAATCCGCCTTCATTGAATATGCTGCAATTTCATGGAAGCCACCTTGGACTGACAACTAAAACTGGTCTTGTTACTGGCATTATTTCACTCACTGTAAGTGCTTTTTAGCTTTTACTCCTATTCCAAAGCAGTAAAATTGACCATCACCAGAAAATAGTACCATTCTTGTGACATTGATGAGCTTGAAGCTGGCTTGTCAGAACACCAGAATTAAGTACTGATTAAATTTGCAGAGGCTAAAACTACTAGTTAATATTAATGAAAATATATTAACAAATGGAAGATTTCCTGGTATCCAAACAGGAAGGCATTGCTGTAGGAAGGACTTTTGCTGCTCTCAAGAATTACAAAGTGGATGGTAACAAGGAAATGATGGCAATTGGGCTGATGAATATGGTTGGCTCCTCTACTTCCTGCTATGTCACGACCGGTGCCTTCTCTCGATCCGCGGTTAATCACGACGCTGGAGCTAAGACCGCGGTGTCCAACATAGTGATGTCGGTCACGGTTATGGTGACACTTCTCTTCTTGATGCCTTTGTTCCAGTACACTCCGAATGTCGTGTTGGGAGCCATCATCGTGTCGGCCGTGGTTGGCCTTATTGACATTCCGGCTGCCTGCCAGATTTGGAAGGTCGACAAATTCGATTTCATCGTGATGTTGTGCGCTTTCTTCGGTGTTATTTTCATCTCGGTCCAAGGGGGTCTCGCCATTGCAGTAAGTTCTGTTCCTCCACTTTATTATATAAAATGCAATCCCAAAAGCCAAGCCTGAAAAATAATATACAGCTATGGGATTATATATCAATGGTCAGGTTGGAATATCTATTTTCAAGATCCTCCTGCAAGTTACTAGGCCAAGGACAGTGATGCTGGGGAACATTCCGGGGACAGACATTTTCCGCGATCTTCACCATTACAAGGAATCGATGAAGATCCCCGGTTTCCTTATCCTAAGCATCGAATCTCCGATCAACTTCGCTAATTCGGCATATTTGAATGAAAGGGTATTGAGATGGATCGAAGAATGTGAAGCCGAAGATCAAAAGAAGCAATCGAGCCTCCGATTCGTGATTTTCGAGATGTCAGGTAAGCAACCATGAATTATGAGCACTGAAACCACAATGAAAACTCAAAATCTGCATACTGATTGCTTTCGTATCTCAGCGGTAAGTGGCATCGACACGAGCGGCGTATCGTTCTTTAAAGAACTGAGGAAAATGATAGAAAAGAAAGGCGCTGAGGTAAGTTCCCAGTCTGCAAAAACACAACTTCATTATGTTGCATTTACATGTATGTGTTTTTCATGTTGAAAATTCTGGGATTTTCTTGTTTTACAGCTTGTGTTGGTGAATCCTCTGGGAGAAGTGATGGAAAAACTGCAGAAATCAGACGAAACTGGCGATTTAATGAGACCAGATTGCATGTTCTTGACAGCAGGGGAAGCTGTGGCTACGCTTTCAGCAACCATCAAAGTCCAACCATCTACTGACGTTGTTTGAAAAAACAAACTGTAACCCTACAAAAGCTGCAACATTTATGGTGTTTTACGATGGGAATATCAAAAAGTATACGATTATATTAAGAAAAATCAAACCATTATGGTTTTCCACAATCCACATGTTCTTGTTGTTGATTATATGTTCATATGCTCCCACTGTCTTGCAACTGCAAAAACATAGATTCAATGTCCATCTGGTTTAACCCTCTAATAAAACACAACTCGTCTACGGTTCGAATTTGAATCTCCTAAAAAGAATGTCATTTTCACTGAAATCATTGATTCTCGTATGGGAGTGAACTACTTATAACGTCTTAAATTTCTATAACTATTGATATTTGACTTATTAATGGGTTAATTTGACTTGGATGTTGCGGTGTTTCAATTTAAGTCTCTTAAAAAAACATATTTTTTTTCACTAAGATCATTGGATATGACTTTGGTAACTCAATTTTCTCCGTTTACAACAAAATTAGGATTTAAATCCGAACATTGATTAAAAGACTTAATTTCTCGCTTTATTAGATCAACATATTTGTTGATTGTCAAAGTCAACAGAGGTAAGAGATAACGGTCCGGAGGTTTGGATGGTTGTCCTCTGTAGGAATGTACATGTTGCTCTTGTTATAGTGATTTGTGGTGCCTCTCTGGTTTGAGATGCCTCGTTCCTCTTATTGTACAACCTATTTATACTGGTGGGACAGGTGTCATGACTAAGTAGTCGTGGCATGTTGATTGGACAGGCTATAATGGGATGTTGTAGGTTTATATCGTCACTCGCAGCGATCTCATTATGTTGTTATGGGATCGTTGGGCAGGGTGTTGTCTGCGATCTCACGTTCGCCATACATCACAGAGCCTTCGTATAACACTGTTCGTAATCTTGTTTGCCCGTTGTTAGCTGTGTGGCTTTGACACGTGGCTGTGAGTATTTGTAGGTACTAACAATTGTCCCCTAAGTGAGATAAGGTTATAAAGTGACCTTGGTGAGCCTGAAGAAACCGAGAATGCCTCGTTCAAGTGGGAGTTCTAGTAGTAACGATTTTATTATTATTATTATTGTTGTTGTTGTTGTTGTTGTTGGTGGTGGTGGTGGTGGTGGTGGTGGTGGTGGTGGTGTTATCATTATTATTATCCATGGAAAAGAAATTATTATGTACAAATTGTAAAGGTTTATACGAAGCATCATATAGTGGATCACGATAATAAACAGGTCGGTTCTCTTTCGGGAACAAACTATTGCATATTAAACATCATAGGACGAACCTCTGTATTGATGAAACGTGTTGAGTAAGACACGGTTCCTAACTATAAATATACTTCATCGTTATTTTTGAGCTTTATCTTGTTTATTTTGTCTTGTGGAGAAAAAAGGACAATTGTTTTTATTGCAATGGCTGGCTCTTCTGTGGTAGTGAGTGACGAGTTTTGTTATACAACCGAGCCGGATGAGTTGTTAAAACGTTAGAGTGCTGAGGTATTCTCGCTATTAATCATTTTCGGTATCGGTTCAGTCTGCCAAAGGGGGTCTTTCGCCTGAACGCATATTTCGATGAGGGGAGGTCGTGGTGTTTGATTCTTCTTTTTGCTTTTAAGGCCAGGGTTTATTTGCCACTGTATCTTTTCTTTATAAAGTGGCTAAATTAGTTCGATATTACACCAAGTCAACTAAGTGGGAATAGTTGGTAGACCTTGGTGACGTACTTCTTGAATTGTAAAATTCATGGGGACAAACCTTCTATCGATGTGTTACGTAATTTTTATAATGTTGTGGTTGGTCACGATAAGAAATCGAAAGGTTTTATAACTATTATTCATCGTAAAGGAAAACGGTCGGTGATGAGTAATCGTGTTGATGATCTTTGCCTAGATAGGACGAAGTATATAAAAGTGGAGTGCGCTGTCAAAAAGTTTATGTTTCTTGTTACATAGCATTAGCCGACCAATGATAAGATTGAGCTGCGCGATGCAAGAAAAATGTCGGTTATTGAGGTAAAACTTCTTAGAAGACTAGAAGGTGATCTACTATCTCTCTTCAAAAAAGTATGCACCTTCAGAAATATCTGGTTACATTGTCTAGAGGAGAAAAGCCCTAAAGGTTGGGATGAAACATATTTTTGATGCATTTCTAGAAGGCTCTTTGGCGAACGTGTCTACTTGTCCGGAAGCGTGGTCCTTTGAAAAAGGGGGTAATGAGCAAGTAGTGAGGATTTTTCTGGGTGATGAAGATGAACTAGAAAACTTCTTTCTCGAGTATACTAACATTTGTACGCGCCCCTAGAGGTATCGTGAAAAAGATGCCCTCTCGAGAGGGGCTAGTAAAGAAGCCATGTCTACCGCTCCAAGGGGCGGTGTTAACTTTGGCTTACCTAGCTATGGTCGTTGTGAAAGAAGTAAAAAACGTGTGGTTTTCAGCCCGCTTATCATATTTGAATTGGAAGATGAAAAAAGTTGTCCTCCTTAATATTCTCGTATGTTCAATCTAGTACAGTATCTTCGAAGGTTCCTATGTCAATTCATGATAGGTTCTATACGTGGATAATATTTTTTGCGTTGTCTCACGCTGCTGATCCTTTAGACCATTGTTCTAAACATATTATGGTCTGCGGCAGAACTATGGGTTTTCTCTACCAATTCCCTGATGGATAAGGGGTCTACCCTGTCTGGGGCCGCGATCGTCTTATCTCTGGTTCTCGTGCTGTGAATTGTGTGCCAAGGCCCTCATACAGTTTACCTTTTTATTTTAGTGTACGGCTAAACCTTCTCATACAGTTTTGATAATGTTGCTAGTGGTCGATCTAGCAAATTATACTTTAGGTGCTAGTGGAAAGTGCCGTTGATAAAGATGGAAATTAAGAACTCATTGGATGCCTCTTTGGTTTGTATAGTTGCAGCGTGAAACTGTTTGACGAATTCATGCAAAGATTCGTCCAGCTTCTGGATGACTAAATAAGGTACGCTAGTGACCTTTTCAATACCTTATTTGCAAAAAATGTTTCATGAACAATTCTGCCAACTAATCAAAACTGGAAATCGAGTCGTCGGGAGTTGAAGACACCATGCTTGAGCTAAATCCTTGAGAGTCATTGAAAATGTTCGACATTTAACTTAATCGGAGGCACCAAACAAAATTCATATGATTCAAAAAGTGTGACAAGTGACCTGAGGGTCACCTCTTCCATTGTACATCAGCTTCAGGACCTTCAAAGACGTGGTTACATGGTGGTCTAAGATGTTTTCAAATAAGGGCTCATTTTTATACCTTTGGGGGTTCTAAGAAAGATCATCCTATCGAAGGCTCTAGATGCTCTGAAATTTCTTCTCTAGTTGCTTCATCTTTGCCTTTAACGCGTGTTGTCCATCATCCTCTATGGGGCTATAGTCAATATCCTCTAAATTCTCATAATTCTCTTTCAACTCTCGAGGTTGTTCTCCCTCAACGTCTTGCTGGGGAGAAACTTGCTCCTTATGGGCTGACTTGCCTCTAATTTTTTTGGATAACTATTTAATTAACTTCTTGTTTTTCTCTTCTGTAATTATATATTGTTCAGCCCGCTCATGTATGGACTTTTATTGTTGCTCGAGTTGCTATTTTGAGAGTGATAAGGATTCCTCTATGTTCTTTATATTTTTTCTTCATTTTCAAAAATTGTTGGTTGTTGCCTTCTAACGGGGATGCTCTTCTCGTTTGATGTATACTACGTCTCGTTGTAAACCATGGGGGAGGTTGATCATAAAACTATTATCGAAAACTCTATTTAAGCTATTGTAGCTGTTATGCGGCAGTCGGCGTTGGTTGCCCCATCGTAATATCATCTTCTCCAACCACTGTCATCGGTTGAATTGTTAGTGCGGGCTCCTCTATTGTATCTTTTTCTGGGTGTTTTTGGTCGTCTTTTTTCATCTTTTGGGGTTTTAGGGTTACCTATAAATCTGAAGGTCGCATGTTCAATTCATGCTCGCTGCGCCAATTGTTGATTGTTAAAGTCAACAAGGGTCAGAGATGACGATCCGACGGAGGTTTGCATGGCGGTCTTCTGTAGGAATATGCATGTTGCTCTTGTTATAGTGATTTATGGTGCCTCTCTTGTCTGGGATGCCTCGTTCCTCTAATTGTATATCCTATTTATACCGTTGGGACATGTATCACGACTAAGTAGTTGTGGCGTGTTGATTAAATAGGCTATGATGGGATGTTGCAAGTTTATATCGTTACTTGCAACGATCCCGTTACGTTGTTACGGGATCGCTGGGCAGGGTGTTGTTTGCGGTCTCACGTTCACCATACATCACAGAGCCTTCGTATGACAATGTTCGCAACCCCGTTTGCCTATTGTTGGTTGTGTGACTTTGACACGTGGCGGTGGGTATTTGTAGGTACTAACAATATTATTATTATTATTAATTTATATCAATGCCAAGTTTGGTAATATAACGGTTTGAGCTAAAAATTAGAAGTTTGAGCTAATATTAGAGGTTTGACCAGTCAAATCCGTTAATTTGGATGTTTGGTGAATAACAGATTGTGGTGAAACCTCTAATTTTGAAAAAGTTGTTAATATGAGCTTTTTGAAATTAGAGGTTTTGACATAATAATTATAAAGATCATTTTACCCTTAATAATTATCAAAAATCTCTAAATAACCCAAATTTTAACCTTTTCTATTTTAATTATTCACCCTCACGTAATTACATTGTGACATTTGTAAACTAATACTGTTTATTTTTTCTTTTTATTCTCACACATTTATATTTAATAATTAATTAAATTGTATTAAAAATTATATAAATAATAAATTAATATATAGATCCTTCAAATATGTTTAATAATGTTATATTAAAAAATTATTTTTATAATCAAATTAATCAAACAAGTGTCAAATATAATCATCTCCTTATATGTCCTTTTGTTTGTTTAAATAATCAACAACTATCAACTATCAGTTAATTTTACCAAATACTTTTGTACAACCAGCTAATAAAATAAATTAGTCAAATCAGCTAATGCAATAAGCTATCAGCTATCCGCTAATTGCCAAACAGGGCCTAAGTAAAATTATAATATTCATTTCAATTTTGATTTACTATTTAAAACATCGTGATGATTCGATTTGAACTAAATTTCTTTTTTATAATATAAAACAAATGTTTTAGTTAAAATTTAAATTCATCAAATTCACGTTTTAAAAAACTTCAAAATATATAAGCTGTAACACCCTTAAAATTTTCCCAATTTTAAAACCCTAGATTTTGGTAAATTAGGTTAAAAACACTAAATTAATTTTGGGAATTTGAATTTGGAAACCTAATTTTTGCTAAAGGGTTAAATCAATTTAATTAAAAATTGTTTGGCTTAATTCAGATTTAGGGGCCATCTTGTAAATTGGGTAAAGTTTGGGTGCTATTCTAGAAACCCTTAAATAGATGGATGGCCTATTGTGTAATTTACCCTTTTGAATATGTATTTAAACCCTTCAACAGCCCTAAAACGTAAAACGTTTTATTTCATATTCCATTGACTGCAGCCGCACTTTCTTTTCTCTCTCAATCTGTTCGACCTTTGCTTTTCTTTTCTTTTTTTTTTTAATTTAATTCGAATAAACCCTGGTGAGTCTCTAGCATCGCATAACTATAACTATTATTTTTCTTCTATCTCGTGGTTGATATCGACTTTGAAGAAGACGAATCACCACCTCCTTCACCTATTCGATCTGACCGTGCACGTACCACGAAAACTGCGCGTGAGTATGCTTAAGTTTAGTATTAATATTTTTAGCTTGGTGACATAGTGATAGATTTTTAACGTAGATTTTGATATCGTAGGTTCCGATTCAGCTAGGCTCAGTGCTAGATCTGAACGTGAGAGGCGTTCTTCGCGACATTATAACTATTGTTTGCTTAAGGTGTGTTTTCTTTCGGTGCTATAAATAAATTATTTTTATATGGTTTTATGCCTTGCTTGATTATGATCTGCATTATGGCTTGTATGGTTGACATCATATGCACACGATTTTAGAATGTGTTTTTAATTATGATTTATAAAACATTTGGTTTACGAAACATCAGAATTTATGGAAACTTGGATTTATGGATTTATGAAGTATGTTTGTGGATTATCGGATTTATGGAACTATGTTTATGAATTTAAGTTTTAAACATCATATATGTGTGAGCATGGGTTGAGATTTGTTCGGGGAAGTTCAGTGGTTTCACCCTTCAGGCTGAATTCTACTTCGGATTGGCGGTTGTAGTGAAGAGTACTGGGGAACTTTCCTCTTCTCTTGGCGGTTGTAGTTGGGTGCATTGCATTGCATTGCACTTGTGGTTTATGTGTTATGGTTTAAAGGATTTTAATAAAATAATACTATGCTTTTACGACTATGATTTTCTTTGCACTTTAGAGACACACTAAGTTTTTTAGCTTACTCCCCTATAGTTTTCTCTTACAGATATCTTTGGACTTTAGGTGACGTGGTACTTGGAGGATCTCACATTTTATCTAGTTATTTTATTATTCAGTATGAAACTATTTTTAGTTATCCAGATTATTGTTTTGAGATATTGATGTAATTTCATACTTTGAGACTAATTATGTTATGGGATTATTTTTGGCATTCATTTATTGTGTTTTATTTCAGAGATTTTATTTACATATCGAATATTAATTATGATATTTGTATTTTATTATTATGAGATATTTATTAAATTATAGTTATATATATATTCTTTCTAAATTAAAGTATAATTTTAAAATTTATTTTCTTGAGGGAAAAGTTTTTAAAAGTGACTTCCTAGATTCGACCTATTTTTTCTAGGCCGGGTTTAGAGGGTTACATTTAGTGGTATCAGAGCTAAGTTCAACCCTCGGACTGTGTGGCTCACATAAAATTTTTAAACCGAAAATGATTTTGCATGCATACTAAACATTTTTGGGCAAAATGGGAATTTCTAATAAAAATAATACTTTTTTAAGGATTATGTTTATTTTGAATAGAAACTCCAAATACCAAATCTATATTAGGATTATCTTTCTTTTGTGATAGACTACTAGGCCACATCGTAGGACTTCTAGATTAGCGAATGTGGTCGTGGCCGAGGTCGTTCTACCGTTGTTGAGAGTGATGCTCTGCCTCCTACGGATCTGCCACAGGATCCGAATGAGGTACATGATGCTGATAGAGAGGATCAACCTGGGAATCAAACGGGAGCTCAGAATATAACACCTGGTCAGCAGACGCAGAGTGTTGGTGCACATGATTCCGGGGATAGTGAGACAGTGGGCATAGATTCGGTTACAGTACAGAGAGAGTTACTTATTTACCTCTACTAGTCTGAAGGCATGAGGAAACCTATTTCTACCGAGTTCTTAGCTGTTGGGATGACCATGTTTAATGGCAAGTTGGGTATAAACCCGACTAATGCGGAGTATTGGCTGAAGAAACTTCAGCGTTTATTTGTTGAGATGGAATATCCTACCAACCGAAAATTGAGAGTTGTTGTATCATTGCTGTAGGGTGAGGCCCAGAACTGGTGGGAGGCTGAGGAAAAAGTTGTTCCAGAGAGTCAAATTACATGGGAGTTTCTCAGGCAGTCATTTCAGGACCGATATGTTGGACCTAAGTATCTGGCAAAGGCCGAGACGACTTTATGAATCTGGAGCATAATGATATGAGCGTTAACGATTATGAGATAGAGTTTTTGAGACTTCTCCAGTATGTTCCGGGGCTGGTTACTATAGAAAAATAGAAGTGTGATTGGTTTCTAAGAGGGCTACGTCTTCCTATCAAGACCGGGATTGCTTTACATCACGATAAGGAGTATAAGGAGATCACCTAATGGGCCAGAACTACTGAGCGGATTGAATTAATAAAGAAACAACAAGAATCTCAGGGTACCGATCGAGCCAATAAGCAATCGACAACATCAGTTCAGCATAGTCAGGGGAATCAGTATAGAAATAGAGTATTAGAGGAGTTTGACCATCAGGATTATTCTAGAACTATACTTGTGTTTTCTACAGTTCCGACTGCTAGTGTAGGTGGTTCGACAGGTTCTCGCTCTTTTCCAATATGCTCTTAATGTAACAAACGACATAATGGTGAGTGTAGGAAAAAATTGGGAGCATGTTTCTTATGTGGTTCTTTAGAGCACTTTCGTGGAGAGTGTTCTATCGCTCATAGTAGTAATCAAGTTCTGGCACAGTCACATAGATCAGCACAAGGGCATGTTGCTTCAGGTAATGCTAGTAGAGGTAGACCTATACAGAGTAATAGATCAGATAGATCTGATGGTAGGCGACCAGGTTTGGTTTATGCAACTAGAGTTCATGAGGGATATGATGATGAGCCAGAGGACATATCAGGTACATTTATGATATTTCAATTTTTTTTCTTTTATATTGAAGAATGAGGAATTCGGAACAAAGAATTTTAAGTTGTGTCAATTAATTTTTGGAATCTATCGCTTAAGTCTGGAAATTTCGAGGACGAAAATTCTTTTAAGGGTGGGAGAATTGTAACATCCCTAAAATTTTCCCAATTTTAAAACCCTAGATTTTGGTAAATTAGGTTAAAAACCCTAAATTAATTTTGGGAATTTAAATTTGGAAACCTAATTTTTGCTAAAGGGTTAAATCGATTTAATTAAAAATTGTTTGGCTTAATTCAGATTTAGGGGTCATCTTGTAAATTGGGTAAAGTTTGGGTGTTATTCTAGAAACCCTTAAATATATGGATGGCCTATTGTGTAATTTACCCTTTTGAATATGTATTTAAACCCTTCAACAGCCCTAAAACGTAAAACGTTTTATTTCATATTCCATTGACTACAGCCGCACTTTCTTTTCTCTCTCAATCTGTTCGACCTTTGCTTTTCTTTTCTTTTTTTTATTTAATTCGAATAAACCCCAGTTAGTCTCTAACATCACACAACCATAACTATTATTTTCTTTTGTCTCGTGGTTGACATCGACTTTGAAGAAGACAAACTATCACTTCATTCGCCTATTCGATCTGACCGTGCTCGTACCACGAAAACTGCGCGTGAGTATTCTTAAGTTTAGTATTACTATTTTTAGCTTTGTGGCATAGTGATAGATTTTTAACGTAGATTTTGATATCGTAGGTTCCGATTCAGCTAGACTCAGTGCTATATCTGAACGTGAGAGGCATTTTTTGCGACATTAGAGCTATTATTTGCTTAAGGAGTGTTTTCTTCCGGTGCTATAAATATATTATTTTTATATGGTTTTATACCTTGCTTGATTATGATCTGCATTATGGCTTGTATAGTTGACATCATATGCATACGATTTTAGAATGTGTTTTTAATTATGATTTATGAAACATTTGGTTTACGAAAAAACAGAATTTATGGAAACTTGGATTTATGGATTTATGGATTATGATTTATGGATTTATGAAGTATGTTTATGGAATATCGGATTTATGAAGTATGTTTATGGAATATCGGATTTATGGAACTATGTTTATGAATTTAAGTTTTAAACATCATATATGTGTGAGCATGGGTTGTGATTTGTTCGGGGAAGTTCAGTGGTTTCACTCTTCGGGCTGAATTTCACTTCGGATTGGCGGTTGTAGTGAGAAGTTTTGGGAAACTTTTCTCTTCTCTTGGCGGTTGTAGTTGGGTGCATTGCATTGCATTACTCTAGTGATTTATGTGTTATGGTTTAAAGAATTTTAATAAAATAATACTATGCTTTTACGACTATGGTTTTCTTTGCACTTTAGAGACACACTAAGCTTTTTAGCTTACTCCCCTATAGTTTCCTCTTACATATATCTTTAGACTTTAGGCGACGTGGTACTTGGAGGATCTCACATTTTATCCGGTTATTTTGAAACTATTTTTAGTTATCCATATTATTGTTTTGAGATAATGATGCAATTTCATACTTTGAGACTAATTATGTTTTGGGATTATTTTTTGCATTCATTTATTATGTTTTATTTCAGAGATTTTATTTACATATTCGAATATTAATTATGATATTTGTATTTTATTATTACGATATATTTATTAAATTATAGTTATATATATATTCTTTCTAAATTAAAGTATAATTTTAAAATTTATTTTCTTGAGGGAAAAGTTTTCAAACGTGACTTCCTAGATTCGACCTATTTCTTCTGGGTCGGGTTTAGGGGGGTTACATAAGCCATGTTTGGTAAATAACGATTTTAGCTAAAAATTAGAGGTTTAACCAGTCAAAATCTCTAATTTGGATGTTTGATGAATAGCGGATTGTGGTGAAACCTCTAATTTTGAAAAAGCTACTAATATGAGCTTTTTGAAATTAAAAGTTTTGACATAATAATTATAAAGACCTTTTTACCCTTAACAATTATAAAAAAAATCTCCAAATAACCTAAATTATCCTTGTCTATTTTAATTATTCGCCCTCATGTATTTACATTGTGATATTTGTAAAACTAATAATTTTTTTATTATTTTTACACATTTATATTTGTATTTAAATTTTAATAACTAATTAAATTGTATTAAAAATAAAGAAAAAACTTTGATATACAGGCCGTGTAAACTTTAGTTTACACGTACCTTTTAGTTTTAGGGGTTAAAGTTTTAGTTTAGGGTTTAAGGTTTATGGGTTTAGAATTCAAGGTTAATGTTTAGAATTTAGGGTTTAGAGTGTGGGATTTAGTTTTTTAGGGTTATGTTAAGATTTAGGGTTTGAGTTTTTATAGTGTAAATACACATGCTTGTGTAAAATTAATTTTACATATCCTGTGTATCAAAGTTTTACCCTAAAAATAATTATATAAACAATAATTAATATATAGAATTATATATCCTTCAAATAGGCTTAGGGTCAGTTTGACATTGCTTTTGAAAAATACAGTGGGAAAGTGATTTTAAAAAGTATTTTTGCATTGTTTGGTTTAAAATAAGAGTGTTTAGTATTGCTGTCAAAAAGTACTTTTAAGTAAATAAAATATCTATTTTAAACATTTTTAAAAAATATAAAATGATTTGTGATATAAACTAGGATATGTGAGTAATTTTATTTAAAAGTGCTTTTGAATAAGCTAAAAACTAAAAATTTCAGCTTTTGAAAACATTTTTCAAACTAAGCTAAAAAGCAATTTTAACATGAAAAGCTACTTTTTTCATTGCTTTTGGTCTCAAACTAGTTTTTGGAGCCAAAAACTGATTTGAAAAGCAATGAAAAACAGGATCTTAATAATGTTATATTAAAAAATATTTTTTATAATCTAATTAATATTAATAGATACAAAATATTGATAACTGATAAACTATTCAAATAAGTATCGAATATAATTATATCCTTATATGTCATTTTACTAATTTAAATAATTAAATAACTATCAGCTATCAGTTAATTTTATCAAATACTTTTATATAATCAGTTTATACAATTAGTAAAATCAACTAATATAATTTATTATCAACTATTAATTATTAATTAATATAATATATTATCAACTATCAATTATTTGTTATCAACTATAAAAACCATAGTAATCATTTCGTTTAAGATGTTATCAACTATAAAAACCATAGTAATCATTTCGTGTAAGATGCACACGTTACTAATTAGATACGGCTAATATTATTAAAAAGGAATAAAAGACTTTAATTAAAAAATAAAAATAAATCCTTCAAACAATAATAAAATAATGACAGTAGACGCAGCAGTACTAGCAAATAAAAGCCTAAATCCTCCGTCGCTCTGACACACAAATTGGGGAATCATGACGGACGCCCCTCCGATCTCCAAAAATACGGCGTTCCGTTCTACGGAGCCGGCTGGGTTCCTTACAACCACATCAGATTCAAGCTGGCCTCGAAAGAAAAGGTTGAAGAGGATAAGAACGAAGAAAAAGATCCAACTCCGTCCAACGATGACGAGACTAGTACACCTCTAAACTATGTCGTTCTCGCCGGTGGCGGCGGTGAGGGCCGTAGCGGCATCCCCAATGCAATCGTCGTCTCCCACGTTGATCTCGCCTCTAATTCTCTCTCTGACCAACCTGTAAGTAGATTTCGAGGACTTCGTTTTAGAAATTGTTTGAATTATTTAGATCTTTTATTAACGATTCTCAAAGTATTAGATATTGATCTTTTAGTTCGGTAGTTTTGAGTAAATGAAATGTTGTCAAATTCTGATGGTAAGCTGCCGCTTCTAATTTGTTAATTCTTCCACTGGAATACGCTATGGTAAATTTTTCTAATTTTATTGATTGTTAAGGTGGTTAAGCATGAAACTGGTTCTGATTTGCCTTATCGAATTACTGTTCATCCGCTTGGAGGTGGTATTCTCTGCTCATTTCAACAGAGTTGCAGGTTATTTTTTTATTCAGTTCTTTGTTGACTCTTTTTTTTCTTCTTCTTTTTTATCACGTGCTTTTCAACTTTCATGGCATTTATGATATAATTTAGCTCAGGTCACTTAATTTGATTAGGGAAATGTGATATTGAGAATCCTTGGAGGATTTTAAAGTGTAGTGCTATAGTTTACAGAATGATTGATAGACACAAGCATTTCTACGCTTTTACCAATTAATTTCATTATTGACAAGAGGTGCTATCCATTCTTTACGTCTCTTTTGTCTGAATCGCCCCAAATCCATTGCTGCTACAAGTTTTTTTTTTTAAATGAGGATTTTGTTTTCTTGCTCTCTAAGAAGGATAAAGTCACTGAAATAGTTTGTTCCTTAGAATGTCCCCCCAAAAACGTGTTTCATCATATCAAGTTATCAACCATTCTATTTATATAATAGATGCACAACTCTTTAACTCCTTTCCTATGAAGTTCTAATGTTATTATGCTTAACACTGGTGAAAAGGTTCCCTTGACTATAGTTTTTGGTTATTGGTACATAGTTCTTGAGAGGAATCTCGACTCTTTTGGATATGTTAATTAGAAATTATTACACATGTGAGGGAACGGAATCACCTCTTGATTAAGAGGTGGAAGCATACTGCTATTATAATACGACTGCTTTGGAGGTAACATTATCACTCTGCCTCTATTGCATACTCTAGAAACGTAAAAGGATGAGTAATATCATAGAAGTGGGACCGTATTATAAAAGTGTGCCTGAAGTTATGCCAGCATATAGTCAAGGAGTTTTTGCTTCTCTTAAGTTCAAAATGTGATCTTCATAGATGTAAACACATGCTACACCTAGGATCACATAGGAAGTTCTTGTGTAATTTTTCTGCAAAACCTTGGTTTTGGCTATTTATTGTCGTCCTTTTTGAATGACTCACTTCTAATATACATCTTTGTTAGTATTGTGTTCTATTGTTAGTTTTGTCATTTCTAGTAGTTTAACGAATATCACATCATTATTTTTTATATTCAGGTTGTTTGAGTGGAAAGAATCCGAGGGCAATGAAGTCCACAAACTGGGTGTCAAGGTATCAGAGAAAGTTCTGACCCAGTTAGAAGATGTTGGGCAACAGTTGGCACTGGCATTTAATAGTGAGGGTTCCATACTGGCTGTTGGCGGCGAGGTAAAGCATCCCTTTCATGTTTCTATTTGTATTGCTCAAGTCATCTGAAATGATGCAAAGTCGGGCCACAGGTTTTCCTCTAAAATTAAAAGCATATGCTAGTATTTTCATATGATGAATCGCATTAGGCAATACACAGCAAGGTTAACTTCATGGTTAGACTGTGATTCTGAAGACATATTGATGCTGGGGCTATTACTTTTATGTTATTTTGTTATTTCAATTTTATGAACTAATTTTTAGACATTAAACATATGGATGGATGGCTACGAGTATTAGTTACCTCTAGAGCTTTAATCTAGGTCTAGGATTAAATCGTTCTGTATTAAGCTGAAAGGTAGTTTTATTACCACCTTTTAATTAATAGCTTCATAAACTAGAGGCTTTTTATGTTCTTATGATTAGAGTTTTAACATCAATACTTGTTTTCAGATTTAGTTCTATTGATTTTCTGTTTTTTTCCTCCCTAACCACACCACATTTGATGATTTAAAAAAGAAAAGGAAAAGAAAACCAAGATACTAACTGCACCAAACGCATAACATATTTATTACCTTTATTTTGTGCCCTCTCTAGTCCTGTAGATTCTTCTCTTGTCTTCCTTTTGGTGCCATAGTAGAAATAGTAGGTTCTGCGTGGGGATTTCGTACTTAAGATGTGGTTACCCTTTTGAAAGGCAGATTATAGCAAGTTATAGGATTTTTCTTTTCAACCCAGTTTTGAATTGAAACTCTTCCCATTTGTGTTTGTTATGTTCACTTTCTGAATTTCATTATTTTGTGCATAATGTGTAATGCATTGCAATTTGCACCTTTCTTTTTTTTAAAAATGGTACAATACAATGCAACCATCTTATGCTCTAGTTTTGGTGCAGTACAGGATGGCAGTTTAAGGGTTTTCAAATGGCCTAGCATGGAAAAAATTCTCAATGAAGCTCAAGCTCATTCATCTGTTAAGAACTTGGATTTTAGGTCTGTGCCAGTCAGAGTAACAAATATATATATTTCTGAACCTGCGAACTTCGTTTCCCCTGCTGCAGCTTTAAAGGGACGGGGCTTGTCAAAGCGGAGGGAAATTCATCTCCTTATTAATTATTTATTTTCTGACTTTTTGACTGTTTGTATTGCAGCTGCGATGGAAAATTTCTTGTCTCATTGGGAAGTGCCCTCTGTAGGATTTGGGATGTAACATCATCAAAAGCTGTTACTTCTCTGGCAAAGGGAAATGTGAGTGAGTGAATCAAAGTTTACAAGTATTGTTGCTATTAGTGCTAGCTTTTCCGATTGAGGAGAATTTCTTGATCATTAGCTTTATGTGAATATATCTATCTTTGATGTTGTAAAATGGTGCCCTATCTAAATGTGCAACCATCTAATAATTTAGTTAGCTAGTCATAATCTTTTGTGAGATTTCTGGCAGTCATAATCTTTGGACTGGTTTATTTTGTTTACATGAACTACAGGATGAGATTTTTGTCTGCTGCAGATTTTCTCCGATTAATGATAAGAATACACATCTATATGTTGCTGCAGTCACAGGTAAAGATATAGCATTGGACATTGTGCTTCTCTGTGTTGTAAAAGAAACTATTCTTTTAGTTTTCAAATTTACCGTCGTAACTTCATCGTGACAGACCATGGTGGAAGTATTTTAACATATAACACAGCCACATGGAAGAGAATACGCACAAGTCGAGTAGTCCGGGAAGCTATCTCTGCGTTCAATGTCTCATCTGATGGGAAGTTCCTTGCAGTGTAAGAATTATTACTTTGTTATCTTCAATCCGTTACTTGCTCAAAAAGTGGAGTACAAGTGTGATTAAGGCCAATCGCGAGCTTTCCTCCTAAGAACTCTCTGGTGCTTACTGTATTAGATGATTATCCTGCCTGTTTCCCCCTGCAACTTTTCTATTTTGTTGAAGATTTTTATGTCCTCATGGCCTGTTGGATAGGGGTGTTCATAATTGGCTCAATGGGTACCCAGAGGCCCAATAAGCTCATAATGCAAGTTAATAAAATGGAAGGGAGGATGAAAAATAGTAATATTATGGTAGTGGTATTGTACTTATTGGGCCTGTGGGTACCAATTGGGCCAGTTATGAACACCCCTACTGTTAGATGGTGTTTCAACATTAGACTGCTAAATCCCTATTATGAATAAATCCTTCTTTTGCAGTCTAAACTCCACAAGCGACAAGCCTTTGCTTTCAGAAAATTAATAATTTCTTCTTTTTTCTGGTTTACATGCAGTGGAACAGTTGGAGGAGACCTTTTTATAATAAATGCTGCCAGTATGAAGGTTCAAATGATGGTCAAAAAAGCTCACCTTGGTTTGGTTACAGCATTGACATTCTCCCCTGATTCAAGGTTGTACACAATATATGCGTGTTGTATATTATTCTCTGCAGCACTCCTTATAAGAATAAGTATGATATGGGGGGATGGAACTTGAATACAGGGCTTTGGTTTCTGCATCTTTGGACTCGAGTGCTAGAGTGACACTAATCAAGGACAAGTAGGTTCCTTTTCCTGATTTTTTTGGTTTTGTTGACTCAAGATGCATTTGCACTTTATTGGATTGAAAATTGCACCTCGCTGCAGCCTCTTGCCGACATCAGCTAAAGACTAATTTGCCCTCTTTGGGGACATATCTTAGCCAAATACATGTCATCTGAACATTAGAATTTAAGTTTGACTTCTGTTAACTCAAAGGGACATGCGACAACCATCGAACTTTGAGCTTGTTAGTCTCCCGGTTTCAAACATTGTTTGAGACCCATGGATGACACAATTCATATGAATTAAATGAAGTGAAATATTAGTTGAAAATTCACATAATCAAGTAGGTAAAGTCTAACTATTGTCTAGGGGAACTTCCTAACCCAACCACCAAAGCATTTGGTTCAGTGTTATATGATCTCTCATCCATGTCGCGGAAGGAGATGTGACACCAAAATTTGTGAGAAGGCAATGCTCCTTTAGTTTTATTTTTTCGACCAATAAAAACCCTGGTCTAGCTTGGAATGCATAAATCTATTAGTTTTATTCTTTTAACTAATATCATTTTGTTTAGACAAATGAATCTTGTTTTTTAACTGTTTTTGGTCGTGAAAAGTGGCATTTAATAAATTATATTTGTCTGTTTCTCATACATGGCAGGAAAACAACCAAAACATAATCTGAATAACTACCAAAGGGAATAATTTCCTACATGAAAACCTCTAATTGTTTTAAATTTTTATATATTTAATTTTACAGGTGGAATGAGCTGGATTATCATCATGTTGATGGCACTACTTGCTATTGTTGTGTATTTTATGAAGGAGAACGAAATTATTATACACTATACGCAGGCATGCTGAAATTGCAATCAAGGATGTTGATTAAAACTTTTGAAATTGCACAGGTGGAATGAGGTGACTGCTTCATTCCCAATTCCTGTCTAACCCCTATCTCGTGTCGTAGATCATGCTAGCTCTTTATAATTGCTGTTCACTTTGATCTTTTAGACCTCACAGTTAAAATTTCGCGGGTTGAAAACGGTATGGCCATGCACTCGATTTAATTTTATAGTACACATCTGCGGCTTATTTTCATGCTCATTGGCATTCTGTTAGTTCTAAAATTAGTTTTGATATGAAATGTCAGCGGCAGATCCACCTTAGGGTCAGGTTAGGCAAGTGTTCATCCGAATTTTCTTTCTACTAGTTACTAGTTTTACTATTTGTGTCCATTCAGAGATTTTATTTTTGCCAATTTACATACAAATTCTAGTTAAAGGCTTATTGAAGATCCGTATCGTAAAAAATATTTCTAGATCCATCACAATGTTGAATGTCGGGAGGTAAGCTGCATTGCACTCTGGTTCTAGTACCTAATAATTGAGCTAATAATTTGAGCATGGTATTTGTTTTTTAAAATTGACCTGATAAATTGTTGTTAGAAAAACCCAAGGCACGAATTATTTTTATTTTTAGCATCATTGCGATAATTATTGATTCGAACTTTACAACTAGTATATTTTCGAAGACAACTAAGAGTTTCATGAATTAAAATCCCGAAATCATTGTTTTGATTTTACATTCACACATGCCAAACATCTATCATTGCAAAGACATCTAAAAACATGCCCCATTCGACTAAAGTAGATTTTTACAAAGCTATATAACATGATTGTTGATAAAATGTTTGATTGTATTTAATAAATAAATATAAGAAAATTAGCAACTGATTTTTCTTCAACACTTCAAAATCTTAGGACTAAATAAGCACGTGATTATTATAAAATAACTAATTATATAAAATATTTTGTACTAAATTATCAAACAACTAACGTGTGCATTGCAGAAGTATAGTTCAGTTATAAAAGATTTGAATAAATAAATGAAACAGAGCGTGAAGAAGACGCTCAGAAAGAGACGAGTAGGGGAAGTATGCCTCATTAGGACAAGTGTGAAAAAAGATTTTTGACATTGCTACACCTGATGGACTAGATGATGAGAAAAATAGTACATAAAATAATTAATTAATAAGGAAAAGCGAAATCGAACCCAAACAAAGATGCTTTTGTTATAAATCAGATTTTCTCTCTCTACTGAAAGTCAACTCCTTTCTCTCGCCCACTACTTTTATGTTTTTTCTTCCCTTTGTCATTTAGTGATGCTTCTCTTAAAATATATATCCGAATATATTTTGATTACATGTTGGAGTAAATAAAATTTGACTCAATTAAAAAAATTAAATTAATTAACTCGAATAGAGGCTAAAAAATTAACTTGTAATTTTATAAACTCTACTCAACTTAAAAGTTTTAAAAAATATTTGAGTTATGAAATGAAAATTCGAATAACTCTAAATTTTTAGCAATTAGTTGGTCAATTTTTATATTTGAGTTGAGTCTGTCAATTCGGCATGATATATTATGTATATCATATGTGAAAATATGAAGAAATATATATGTATATAGCATATGCGTATAGAAAGCCGTTAAAATTAAAATCAACATGTGCACTGTCCAGCCCTATATATATATATATGCACCGTTGCATATAGAAATATATATATATATATATATATGTACGATTAAATTTGTACGAAAACTCGACTCGATTCGATTCGACTAGAATTTCATAAACTCGATTCGAAAGAATTTCAAATAAAGTTTGAATCATAAAATATGACTTGCAAACTCGAATAACTCAAATTTTTTTGACTTGACTCGACTCGATCAAACACCCAACCCTAATTACACGTACTGACGGTAGAAAATATATTTCACAAGCATGCCTAATTTTATTTGAGAAACTAAAATTTAAATTCATAATTCTAAAACTCTAAACTCTTACCATAAACCCTAAATTCTAAATGCCTAGATCATAGACACTAAATTAAATCTTAAAATCTTAAATTAGAATTATTTATGAAAAAATATGTTTTCAACCATCATGCATGAAATATTTTTTTCTACATTTATTCACCATTCACAAGTTGACTTTAACGTATATATAATATTTATTTAAAAGTCATTATTAGTGTATTTAAAATTGAATAATTAATAAACACAATCCTATCCCAAATTATGCACTATGATTTTGATTGTAATTTTAAAAATATATTATAATTGTAATTATGATTATACCTTAATCTCTTATGCAAGCAGACAAATCAAACAATCATATAATTGATCAACCACTTGTATGAGGACGAGATTTAAACATAATTTTTAAAAATTAACACTTGAGAACAATTAAGTATTATTTTGCACGTGTATTGAGTAAAAAAAATACCATTTTCAGTATTTGGAAATAATAAAATATTTATTACGTTTGTTAGAAGATGATAGGCACGCTTTAAATGAAATTTACAGCCATACAGTTTTCAATTATTATTTTTATTTAAATTACTTAAATTATAAATTAAATTTATTAAAAAAATTATATTTTTAGGGTAAATATAAAGTTTATTTTAATTAACAAAGGATCTCATTGCACGTGCATTTTAAGTCTTAAATTTTTTTAATAAATCAATTGAGTAGTAAATCAAATATCATGATTCTAAAAAAAAATCAATGTGCATTTCAAATCTTGAGTCCCTCGTGATTAATTGTTTAACCATGCTTTGTTATTTTGCAAAATTGACCCTTTGAAGATATGTGTGGTTAGGAATTTATTTGATTTTTTTCTTACACATATGAAATTAATTATTTAATGCATCGATGTATAAAATGTATAAAAAATAACAAAATTAAATTAATTATCAGTTAATTTAATATGATAAATTGTTAGGTTTTTAAATAAGTCAAAAGTTTAAATTATGACCAATTAATGTTATTTAATGCAAGCCACTATGAAATTAATACAATTCATTGCATCGATGTATAAAAAATAACAAAATTAAATTAATTATCAGTTAATTTAATATGATAAATTGTTAGGTTTTTAAATAAGTCAAAAGTTTAAATTATGATATTGTAACTGAATTGATAGGATAGTTCATATAATGAAATTTTATAATATTAAAGTCGAATTAGTCAATCAATTGATTGAATGCCAATAGTTATACCTAAAGCCTCACAATGTTTTGAGTCTTCTACTGATATATTTTTTTGAGTCTTCTATTGATGTATTTTAATTATAATTTATAATAATCAATTTTAATTATAGTCTATTCGAATATGTATTACTTGTACTTGTATCTTCTCCTAGACTAACGGCTTCTTAAAAAAACTAAAAGGTCCTATAAACCAATTTACATAACTACAAACTATCAGTTAGTTTTGTGCACTAAAACGTTGATTTCATATGCAAGGTTAGAGGTTTTGAATATTGTTATGAAAAACAATTGGGTTAAGATTATCGTTTTCATAATAAACTTCTGTAATATTTTATCAGACTTAGTCGAACAATAAAACAAATATCAATTGTTATAAAAAATAGTGTACATAACTAAAAAACAATCATTACAAAAGTATGAACAAATTGATAATCAAAATATATCCTATTTAAATTAGAATAAATTCAAATAAAATACACACGATATTTTATTTTTGAATATACTAGAATGGTCACACGGTAATATCTTCAATATTTTTTCTTAAACATTTGACTATATACATGTAATCAAATCTGAATTTCTTATAAACAATAAAAAAATTATTTATACAGGAGAGTGGCAGAATCTAAAAAGGGTTGCTAAAAAGGCCAAGAAAAAGTAACATTGAGTCGGCAACCATCATTATATAACAGTCTCACCCATTTTCACCAATTTTGCTCAAGGTCAGCGTCACTCATGCCCATGAACACCTCCTCACCCCACTCCCCAATTCCTCCATAAAAAGCATTCCTTTTTTTTGTTAAAAAAACTCAATCTTTCTTCATTTTCATTACCATCTTCTTCTTTTGATCTGTCTTCGAGTCTGAAAACACAGCATTTACTCTGAAAGAAAAAAAAAGCATTTAATAGAAACAGTGGGTATTTAAGAATGGAGGGACTGCCCCCTGGTTATCGCCCCAACGTTGGTGTTTGTCTGGTCAACTCTGAGAATCAGGTAACCTTTACTTCTTTCGTTTTTAATCTCAGTTTTTTTAATAACAGAGCGGATTGAGCTGACTAGTGGCCGGAAAAGAACAAGCCGTCCTAAGTTGAAATCAAATTTCACCTAAATTTAAATTAAGTCAAATTTGGACGTCTGTGTGTGGAAGAATTGATAGACTTTTTTGATTTACTGTTTGTTGATTAAAATGTTTAGAATTGAAAAAACAAAAGTTATTGGAGTACTTTAGAGCCCGAGCTTCAATTAAGTCAAAGTTGAATTTCCATTTTTGTGTGTGAAAATTTGTGTTTTTTATGGGGTTTTGAGGTTTGTTCTTCAGGAATATATGTATTGAAAAAAAAGGATGAAAATACTTGGTAATTTTTTTATGCTTGCAGGTTTTTGTAGCTTCCAGATTGAATGTTCCGGGAGCCTGGCAGATGCCTCAGGTAATACACTGTTGAATCCTCAATCCTCATTGCTTACCGAGAGTTCAATTAACCCCACTGGCTGCAAATTTTCTCTGTATCCCAATCGAAGCCACTTTGTTCATTTGCTATTTAACTGTATGCTTGTACATGTTTTACCAAAGTGTATTTACTGTATTCTCAGACTGTTATTTTGCTTTCGCCTGTGATGGCTTCGTCTTTGAAAAGACTGCGCATAAGTTTGAGCTTGTTTAATTGATTATAAGTTTGAGATTTTACTAACTCAGGGCGGTATCGAAGATGGTGAGGAGCCAAGATCTGCAGCTATCAGGGAATTGCGAGAAGAAACTGGAGTAGTATCTGCTGAAATCATTGCTGAGGTTTGCTTACAAAAAGATACTCTTGTTTATGCTGCAATTTTTCTCCGTGACTATTGAACATCGGTGGCAGGGCACTTTGTACTATTATTTGTTATTTTTTGCATTCTTACATATAATTGGATTCAAGTATTGAACTTAGATAAGATGAATCTAATGTAGACTTATCTTCTTGTTTTGAAAAGCAAGGGAATTTGGGAACTAACTAAAGAAAAATATGTCAATATGTTTATCTTCATTTATTGTCTACAAGTATAAGAGAAATCGGACATATAGGGTTATTACTTATTTCAAGTTATAGAATCACTTGAATGAAGTTACTGCAAAGTGCAAACAACAATTCCTACTAGTATTCTTAAACTTCCAAACAAGAGTTAGTTTTATACAATTTCTTACTTTGTATGCAACTTCTTTCTTTCCCCTTTGCTACTGCATATCTAATTAACATTGTATTTTGGCAGGTTCCTAATTGGTTAACATATGATTTTCCTCCTGCTGTGAAGGCTAAAGTGAATCGACTCTGGGGAGGTGAATGGCATGGGCAGGCACAGAAATGGTTTGTTTCTCATTTCTTCCCATTCCTCTTTCTCTTCTCTAATAACACATGCTCACATTTAGGTGCCCTTGTCCATTGGAAGAAAGCTCGGTTTGAAATGGCTTAGTTTAATTTGTAATGTTAGTTTTATAGTTTAGCTATTGGCTACAAAACTCTTGCTGCAGTTGATGCATCTAACATGCCTATAGTGGCATGTTTCTCGTTATGTTTTCTGTGAATTTACATATTCTTCTTCATTATGTTGTGTAAGGAGGAAAGCAGCTATTCCATTAGTTAAGGAAAAACTTTTTACAAAATTATACACCTGAAAAACTGAATCATGTGGACACTTGCATGGTATCTGTTAATTTTTGAGCATTTTCAAACATGCTAGACTTACTCTCGGCTCAATACCCTTTGTGATGCTTCATTTTGCTAGACGTAAACTAATGCGGATATGGCTTGAACTTTGTTCTTGCATGGTAGTAGAGCTATGCTTTTTGTTCTCAATTGGAGTTAGTGTGTGTAATGCCTGGAAACACATAGGAACGGAATGCATGAAATGCTTGTTTGCAAAAAATGCAATATTTAAGCCATGTTTGTATGATTTTAAAATATTGTCCCTTTATTTCTCCCTTTCCGTGTGAAATTATGTGTATGAAGACGTCGTTTTATTTAATTATTTAATTTTATTAATCTTTTCACAGAGGCCACGAAACGCATAGGAAGAAGCTAAAGAGTTGTCTTGTTTTCATATGATTTATGAGCTGACAAAATATCGGGGCCACTTGACAGGTTTCTTATGAGATTAACAAAAGATGAGAGTGAGATCGACTTAGCAACTGGCGAGGCAGACCCAGAATTCGCAGAGTGGAAGTGGACAACCCCTGAAGAAGTCGTTGAGCAGGTATTATGATTAGCTACGCCTACATTACAATCGATACATTCACCGTACAGTAGCAGCATTTTTGGATTACTATCATAACTATTTACCGATTGTCCTCGAAGAAGGTTTTTCTAAGATGTCTCAATAAATTGGCTGCAGGCTGTGGACTATAAAAGGTCGGCGTATGAACAAGTTATGAAGAACTTCGGGCCTTACTTAAGGGACAATAGCAAAGCCGCTAAATGTAAATCGACAAAATGGTGAAATGCTATGCCGTGTTTCTTGTTTGTAGGTTTTCTCTCATGAATCCATCTTTGCTCTCTTTGTAAATGGACATGGCAGTTAGAACTGTTATGAAGTTTAGATTGTTGTTCCATTGTAATAACATGTTTGTGCAAAACTTATATGATGGTTTTGGGTTTTGTTCTTCTTAGACATTTCGCAAATTCGAATCGTTTTATGCATGATTTTCTTTTTTCAAGTTTCAACCTTTTGAAATTTTCTATTGATTAAAAAATAAACATATACTATGGTGACATCACACCAAAAGCTAAAATTTTCACTGTAATTCTTGAAAATAAAATATCTTTTTGACCAAAAATAAAATTAAGATTATTATTTATGACAATTAACAACAAAAAATTATTTAAAAAATTTCAGATTTAATGCTTAAAAATAAAATATTTTTTGACCAAAAATGAAAAAAAGATTATTATTTATGACAATTAACAACCGATGAAAATTATTTATTTATTTATTTAATCCCAAATTTAAAAATCAATTTAGAAAAATGGAAATAAATTGATTAAATGTGTAATGTGAAGGATGAGATGTTTTATTATTCTAATTTCTGTACGAAAGCTTATTGAATTATATGTATAACAAAAGTTAAAAGTTTAATGTTTATTATGTAATATTTAAAAGTTTAATGACCATTTTATATTTTTAAAGAAGTTTAGTGACCATTTGTGTACTTTATCTTTTATTTATTTATATATTTTAGAATGAAAAGTCTTTGAAAATGGAGCTAGTAACAGCGACAAGAGAATTGATTCCAGTCCGTGCAATCCACAATAGAGCCAAAACATCGAAAAATCGACTTACGTCTTATTTGAGCCAGCAGGCAACGAATTAAACCGGAAAGACGGCAACGATGGAGCGCACCCCAACTCACCGTCTCACCGGCGGAACAAAGGCAGCGAATCTCATTGCTTTCCCCCCACTCGATTTCTGAACAGCACTTGTGGATGTGGGATAAGATAAGGTTCGAAATCCGAGCAAATCCATGAAATTTTTCAGAAAAGGAAAAGACATTTTTAAAAATTAATATTTTAATATAAAATATTAAATACCTGACGTGCTCAAGTTGTTTTGTCGCCATCCCACCCAACTTTGAAGATCGATTGAATGTATACGTATAAAATACGCTTTACGCTTTGCTGTTTTTCCTACGTATAAGGACTTAGAGGTGTTATTTGAGCAGTTCGTATCTAAAGATTATATCTTTTCTTTCCGCGTTTATTTGCATCTCTTGTCATCGATCTTCATCCTTTTCCAGCTTCTGCCTTAGCGTTTTCTGCTCCAAAAAGGGTAATTTTTCCTTTTGCTCCTTAATCATTTAAAATTTTCCTTTTGGGGTTTGAAGCTTTTCTCATGTAATGGAAATGTTAGCGCTGAAAATGTCTTGAAAATGATTTTTATTTACTTACAAGCTCTTTTAGTTGAATTTCTTCTCTTTTCTGCCTGGAATTCCGACATAGATGTAAAAAAAAAAACATCTTTGATGTGTCTGCTTTTGTCTTTTTGTTTGTTTAATATACAAAACATTTGCATCGAATTTACAACTTAGGGTTTCTAGAGATCAGCATAAAAGAACATGTTTTTGAGAAATCTGATGTCAAATTTTACTCATTTTCTGGAAATGGGTTTTTAGGATAGTGATTTGGGGTTTGATCTTTTCCCCAAATTTCTGGGAATCAAACCATGTATAATCGTAAAATTCAAGTATTTGATCTCTAATTCTATTTATGGTTAAGTTTTTCATTTGATATTTATTTCTTTAACATGGAATCTAAAGGTTAATTTAATCAGAAGATGTTTGACAAAGACTTTTTCACCGAATATGGTGAAACGAGTCAATATGAGATAAAGGAAGTAGTTGGCAAAGGAAGCTATGGTGTGGTTGCATCTGCAATAGATACTCATACCGGAGAGAAGGTGGCTATTAAGAAGATGGCCAATATCTTTGAGCACACCTCTGATGCAATACGCATTCTTAGAGAAATCAAGCTCCTACGGCTGATGCGACACCCGGATATAGTTCAAATTAAGCACATAATGCTTCCTCCGTGTAGACGAGAATTCAAAGATATATTTGTTGTTTTTGAGTTGATGGAATCTGATCTTCACCATGTTATAAAGATTAACGATGATCTAACCCCTGAACATCATCAATTTTTCTTGTACCAGCTTCTTCGGGGTCTAAAATACATTCACACAGGTTGCTTTTATTAACCTATGTATTTCTGTAGAGATTTCTCTCGATCTATGAAGATTGTGACCCCTTTTCTTTTACCTTTTCCTTTCAATATTATCAGCACATGTTTTCCATAGAGATTTAAAGCCAAAAAATATACTTGCTAATGCGGACTGCAAACTGAAGCTTTGTGATTTTGGACTTGCTCGGGTATCATTTACCTATGTACCTTCAGCTATTTTTTGGACTGTAAGTGTTCCTTCTTGCCTCATGAACTTCTCTGCTATTTGTTGTCATTGTTCATATGCTGCTGGCTTTCCTTCACATCCGATTATTTTTTTTATTTTGCAAGGATTATGTTGCAACTCGATGGTATCGGGCTCCCGAACTGTGCGGTTCATTTTTCTCAAACGTAATTACATTATAATCTATTCAAGCTAACAAGTTGGAGCAAAACTCCTTGAAGAACTTTATTAATTGATTTCCAAAACCTGGTTTCTTCTGCACACCCCTGCTGTTGATATTTGGAGTGTAGGATGTATATTTGCCGAGTTGCTTACCGGAAAACCCTTGTTTCCTGGGAAGAATGTGGTGGATCAATTGGAAATTGTGACCGATTTGCTTGGCACTCCCTCTGCGGAAATAATTGCAAGGGTCTGCTATCTCCTATTGATTGGAGAAACTTTCCATTGGTTCTTGTTGGGAGCCTCTTTTAAGTTACTTTCTGGCTTTATTCTAACCATTTCGATTCTTAATAATATCTGCAGATTCGAAATGAAAAAGCTAGAAAGTATTTGAATAGCATGAGAAAAAAGAAACCAATTCCTTTCTCAAAAAAATTTCCAACTGTAGATCCATTGGCCCTTAATTTGCTTGAGCGTCTGATCGCATTTGATCCTAATGACGTCCATCTGCTGAAGAGGTAAACTCGAGGGGTTTCTGAGTTATAGTTTAAGATCTGGACCCCTTTTCTTCATACTCAATTTTTTTCTTAACTTTTTTTTTATTGATCTTTATGCAGGCATTAGCTGATCCGTATTTCGAAGGATTGGCAAATTTGGACAACGAACCATCCATGAAACCCATTTCAAAACTTGAATTCGAATTTGAAAGAAGGAAATTGTCAGAAGATGATGTCCGGGAGCTAATTTACAGAGAGGTATTTATGTGCATAGAGATTAGAAGATGATTGATATTGTTCTCTGTTTTATTTCCCTCTTTTACAGACTTGTTCACTTATGGTTTATCTTATTTTGATATGCAAACAGATATTAGAGTACCATCCGCAGATGCTTCAGGAGCACCTTCAAGGCAAAGACCACACTGGCTTCATGTATCCAAGGTCAGTCATCCAACTATTTTTAAGTGGTAATCGTAACAGTTAGGTTTCGGGTCTCGGCTGCTGAAACTAGAAAGTGATGAATTATGGTCTTGCTTTCCATGAAAGAGGAATTATAATTGAACCTCTACTTTGCATTTAACACAACCATCTTTTGGCTGTTTGTTTAAGTTCTAATAGGATTTATCATCTTCAAGCTATGTTTTATACTACCTGAATTTTCGATCTCGAGTTACTGTTTTTGCCCCTCTTTTATTCTAAATGCTGTTCAATCTTAAGTCAATTATGTGTTTTTGTGTCAACCAGTGGAGTTGATCAGTTTAGGCGACAATTTGCTTGTCTCGAGGAATGCGGCTCAAATGAAGACAACATTCAACTCCATAGGAAATATACATCTTTACCTAGGTGCTGGAATATCTTATCTTCAATTTGCTTTATTTTGAATGTGCTGCTTTTGTATACTGATATGGCCATTCATTTCTTAGGGAGCGAGTCTGCGGTGATGATATTGATCCCACTGATGAACCCAAAAATCGCACCGTGGCTTCTGCCTCTCGTGCAACTTCTCAAAGCCCTATTAAATTGCAAGGATCGGGGAAATGGGATATGCAAACCAGAATGTCTCGGGGACTCCGGAAGCCTCTAGCAAACCTACTTCAAGCACCCCATCCTGCCTGTCTAGAAGCGACAGCATCAGTGCTTCAAGGTGTGTGGGTGTTGTTCGAAAATCTCGTGAGGTATGTGTTCTCTAACCACACATATTCAATGGTTGTCTGTTTGTCGACGTTTCACTTTACAAAGAGATTTCACTATCCTCTCTTTTCCAGGTGCACAATGAAATGCAGAAAGCAGTAGCTTAATCATCTGTCCGATTCCGCGCTTTGTTTTCTTTTGATATGTCTGTAACCTTTATTGCCATAAAATTGGCGACCCTGCTGATGTAGCTTGTTGCTGTTATTCTGTGATTCTTCAGATGAACTTACCTGTTTACCATTTAAATCACTTTAACAAAATTTTCTCGTCTCCATGGCAGTATCTGTTCTTGTATTCTTCTGTTCATGTCATCCATCCTTTCAAAATGGTAATCCAATGAACACGAAAGTTCGAACTTCAACATCAGCAACATGCTAACGGAAACAATCCAGTCGAACAAGAATCCGACAGATTCAAAGCAAATGCCAAATGATTGGAACCAGTAAACATATCAATTACAAACTTATTTTGAATCTCCACGATTCCACCCTATGGAACAAGCAATAATTTTTAATCAAAGGATAATTAAAATCAAATACATTAAAAAAATAGTGGATGAGGATTTTGTTTTGGGATGGTGAAGACAAGTGGGGGCCCACATTCCCCAAATCATCAGAGCTGGGGCCTACAGGGTTAACCATGTTCCGAGTGTGGTTTCCCATTCACCCAATCATCATCAATGTCGGGCCCACACCACCCCCAGAACGCACGCTTTTGACATTTATTTATACATAATTATTTGTTTAATTAATCTACTAAATCAAATTATGGTCGTTCAATTTAATGGGGGTGATTAATGCATAAAGTCACCTGTAAATTGTTGATGAATACGGACTGTCCTGTTTTTCTAAATTTTCTTTTTAAAAAATATTTTTAAAATACTAAACATTATAAAATAACAAAAAATAAAATTCAAAAAAAAAAAGAACTATTATTTTTTTAAGTATTTCATTTCAAATGTATGATTTATAAGAGATGATATTGAGATTATTTTAAAAAGTAATGAATGATTTCAGAAAAAATTATCTTGTTTATTTTACATATTTAAAAAATATTTAACATTTTCTAAAATGTTTTAAAGATTAAAAAATACAATTGACTTTGCCACCATCATCGGGTTGGTTGACGTTTTTTTTATTAACTTAATCTACCCAACACTACCCGATAAATTTTAATAAAAATATCTTTTAAAAAAATTATATTTTTTATTTTAGGTTCCTTAATGTTTGTAAAAAACTAAATTGAAATCAAATTAATTATATGTTTGTATTATATACTTTTAAATTTTAAAATTTTCAACTATATTTTTATTAATTTATTGATCAATCAAAAAAAAAAAGATATTAATATTTTAATGTTTTTTGTGATAAACTTTTATATATTATAAAATATTTTAAAACTAACTTTAAATCACTAATATTTGTTTTGAAATATTTATAAAGTTTTAAATTTTATTTTATTATGTGATTTTTTTAATTTTAAAATAAAAAAATTATGAACGCTTTACCCAATTGGTTGGAAAATGGCATATGGCATGTTTAGAGGGCGGAAAATAGGTAGCCAAAGGTGCCACATTTCAGTTCCATTTTTAACGCATCGTTAGTAATTTAATTTATAAAAATAAAAAATTTAAAGGACTCTACGTATAACTATAAATTATTTAAAATAAAATATTAATTATATTATTTTTCATAACTTTTTAAATAATTAGATCAAACACCAACCCTTAAATTAAAAAACCCTAAATATTTTTTAAAAAATATTTTAAATTTTCTAAAATGTTTTAAAGATTAAAAAACACAATTGACTTTGCCACCATCATCGTGTTGATTGACGTTGACCAAGAATATTTTTTTAATTTAAAAAATTCTTAAAAATTTATAGAATATTGAAAAAACCAAAGTCAAGGTCGGTCAACACCAATAAACAGTGGATCAATCTAGTTAATTGTATTTTTAATGTTTAAAATTTTTTTTAATTTAAAATAGTTGAAATATTTTAATTTTTTATTAAGTCAATGATCAAATCACATGGCGCTTCCCAATTGGTTGGAAAATGACGTATGGCATGTTTAAAGGGGTGCCACATGTCAGTTCCATTTTTAACGCCGTTAGTAAAGATGAAGTGAATCAATTAACGACAAATATTTTCAGTACCAAATTGAGGCAAAAAAAAAAAGAATTAAGTACTAGAATCGAGAAAATTGAAACAGTTTATGGACTAAAATGTGCATTAAGCCTTATGAATATAAGGAGTGATCTCATTCTGATCGAATATCATTTCTATAAATTATATTTTCATCACATTAATTAAAATAAAATAAAATAAAATAAAATAAAACAATTCCATAATTGCATGTTTATTTATATGTAAAAGAATGTGTTGGTAGGGAATATTACTCAACAATGTTTTGAACATTCCACCTCAATATATGCACTTAATGTTGTTGGGTAAAACATGTTAATCAAATGACACGAACCAATTATTTGGACATAAATCATAAATCATATATATATAACATGATGTGTAAAATTTATTTTACACGAACTTCCATATTTATATTATAAAACTCAAATTTTAAGTTTTTAATTTTAATTTTAAAAAATTAAACCCTAAATTATATACCATAAATTATAAACCCTAAAACCTAAACCTATAAACTATATACCATAAATTCTAAACCCTAAACCTCTAACTCCTAAAACTTGTGTAAACTAAAGTCTACACGATTTGTGTATCAAAGTTTTTTCGTGTGCATATATATAGATGCATTTATTTATTCAGCTATTTTGGTAGTTGCAGTGATCAAAGGAATAGACCTAAGACTGATAGCTTTTAGGGTTATATTCAACTTAATATATACGGCCATGGGAATTTCATTTGTTAATTGTTAAACAAGGAAAAGGAAAGCCAAATTCTTTTGAGATGTCAAATTAAAATCCTGACAAAGTTAGGAATTCTCATAAAAGAAAACGTGGCAGAACACTGGATTCTGGAAAAAGCTATGAATGCAAACCCAGGATTTGTACACTTTTCTGCTGCCAAAAAAGGGTCGTTAGGAATAATTATGCCTGGATTGATAAGTTCTTGAGCTGTGCAAATCAGTGACAAAATCACAGTGAAAGAATAATCATTATAAAAAAAATGATCATCATAAAATATTAAAATATGAAAATAATTTTTTTATAAATAATATGTGTTTCATTTTTTAATTCAAATATGTGCAAGTCTTTTTGGCTTAAATATTTAAAATTTCATTTTTGACTAGTTTAAAGAGTTTATGCTATATTTTGAAAATTTTGAATTTAAAACTTTATGATTAAAATTTAGAAACTTTAATATTTAAAAAATATAAGTTAAAAAAAAAGAGATATTTAAGGTGTTAGAATTAGAGATTTATATTTTAAATTTTATAAAATAAAATAAAAAATATTTTGACAAATTAAATCTAATTTTAATCTTAGCTTTATGGAAGGAGAAAAAAACTATAACCAAAGAAGAAATCGCTACTTTCTATGGGTCCGACCAAAAAATATAAGGAGATTTTTCATTTTTCAAACATTATGATGGGACTTTCCCCCTCGGAAAGGTCGTGCTTTAATTAGAAATGAATGTTACTGTTGAAAATATTAAATGTTAAGATATAAATATCGTCCAACCCTATGTTATATTATAAACTTTTACCTCGTATTGGAATCTAGGAATAGAAAATGGAAAATAAAATAATTTAAGAGAAATTATGACTCAATAAGGTTTTTCTTTGACCCTTGGTTTTTTTTTCTTAAAAAAAACTATGAATCGGGCCAAAACAGAAAGAAACTGGTTTGCAATATGGAAACAAAAACTTGGAAAGTCCAAGTCAAGGTCTCAAGTCCCAACTTCAATTCCAAGTTGATGATAAGAATTCTTTTGCCACCTAAAACATACAAACCCCTCCAATGTGCAATTGACTTTCATTAATGAAAAAGATATAGATTTAGAGGTTGAGAGGGGTCATAGTTTAGTTTTAAGGTAAATGGTAAGAAAGTAATTTTCGCATCCAAACATCATGTAAAGTTATTTAACTCAAATAATTTCTAACATTTAATTAAAAAAATTAGTGATCCATAACTAATTGAATTAAGATATAGGAGGTTGTAAAGAATAACAATAAATCTTATGTTTAGTTTTTATTTTTTGACAAATCCTAAATTTAATATTAATCTTATATAGAGAAAAGGGAAGGAAGACTTTAGGGGAAGGAATTGCCCGATTTTACGCCGCGCCCGTGAGTGGGGTAAAACCAATGACCTGGCCCCATCAATATAATAAAAAGATGAAACGAGGTTGAGTGGGTGGGGAGAATTAATCAACCAAATGTACTTGCTCCCGTTTAGTATTCACTTAAATCAATAAAAACCATATTTTTAATATAAACAAGTTTATTATTTCTATAAACTATAACTCCCCTTAAAAGATTAATTAAGTCCATTCAGTTTTTTTTTTTTTACATTTAATACAAATTCAAAAGATATTTCTTTTCATATGAACCAATACCACATAACATTGAATGCCGTTTTCTTCCCATTTATGAATCAAACTCACCAAATAAATCGAAATTAATAAAGAAGACTGAGATCCCAAAAACATAAACAAAAATGGTTGCAAAGACATAGACATGCACACACCCTTCTTCCTCCATTAATGCTTTTCCCACCTTTGCATTTACCTCATATACACACACGTTACAATACAATTTCCTCTGCACCAGTAAATTTTTATTTAAAATTCAAACGTAAAATTTTATTTAAAAATATCAAATTTCTTAATATTCGATACGATAAAAAAAACTTATCTAACACCATTTGATGCCTCATGTTGGGCATAGGAAGGAACACAGTCCAAGCTTTCCCCAATCATTTTAAGCTGACCTTTGAACCCATATTGTACTAACAAAGATTTTTTAGTATCTAACATGAAATGACACGTGTCTCAAATCAGATGGGTCAGGGACTTTGACTTTGAACACAGTCAAAAACCCTAGCCAATTTAGCACCTTTATTTATTTACTTTTTTAATTAAAGACTTGTTTATCCATCACACCAACACACCCTGTTCGTTTCCTTTCATATTCTTATGCTTCTTGTTTGTCTCCTTTTAGTTTTCTTTCCATTTGTTTATATTTTTTATATAAACTTTACCTTTTCATCTTCTTTCTCTCATCTAATCTGCAACTTTAATGGCGGTTTTACCCATCTGTTCTTCACACTTGGAGTTGACGATATCTGTCCCAGGCTTTGCTTCTTCTCCTTCTCTTCCTTCTTCTGGTAAGCTCAGATGATTCCATGCATGGTTTCCAAAAAAGTTTTTTTTTTTTTTGTTCATTTTAAAGATGATCATCCCTATGGATAATGAAGATTGATTGATTTTGAATATCAAAATTTCATATATTTTAATATTCTTATGGTAAAAAAGGTGATCAAGGGGGTTCCAAGGTGAGAGATTTGGATATAAACCAAGTCCCAGTCGGAGAAGATGAATGGATCACGGCAAGCATGGAAGACGAAGAGGAAGCCTGTAATACTAACGGCGGAGCCGCCGCTCCCCGGAGAAAGCTTCGTCTCACGAAAGAACAGTCTCGCCTGCTGGAAGAAAGTTTCAGACAAAACCATAACCTAAACCCTGTATGTGGAAAATTTTCCACTTTTTAAACATAAAATAATAAAACCAACCCATATATTTCTTCATATTTAATGTCCTTTTGGATTTTTGTGTGTGTTTTCAGAAGCAGAAAGAGGCACTGGCTTTGCAGCTCAAGCTTAGGCCAAGACAGGTTGAAGTTTGGTTCCAGAACCGTAGGGCCAGGTACCCTATACGTATATATACATATCTTAAATCCTTTTAGGTTCATTTCTCTGCTCATTTTCCCTGACAAAACGGTTGTCTTTGGACGCTGTTACATCACTATCACCTCTTTAATACATGCAGGATTATGTGTTTGTGGATATCAGATTTCGAGTTTAAACTTGAATAATTTCTTTTTCGTAAAATGAAACTCTTGATTATATGTTTATATGATTTTTGCTGCAAAAGGAAATTAATACACATGTCCGACAGGTAAAATGGATATATTTATGAAGAACTAATGATGTGGTTAGGTTTCATAAGCTGATAATTGTCACAATGTTGCATGTCTGTTTCTGACCGTCAGATCATCATCATCGGAGACCCTTTTTTTCTCTAATAAATTGTTTCTTTGACCCATCATTCTTTGGACTAACCCATGCATGATCATTATCACATACGTGTATTACATTATTGAATAGAAATATTATAGATTGCTATATTATGAACATTATTTTTTTCTTTTTTTATTTTATCAGAATTGTTGTTTTTTTTGGGTGATTTGTTGATTTTGTTTGTATTTAATATTAGCTAATAAATGAACTTGCTTAATAAAATAAAATTTTGGATTATGTACTGAATAAAAAAAAAAGGTAAACGAATGAAAAGAAAACCACAATTGTTCTTAAGCTTTTGTAAGGAACTAGTTAGGTTTGTCACGCTAGTAAAATACGAATCTTTAAAATAATGAAAATTATTATCAATTGTTCTTAAGTTTTTATATATTATTAAAGTTTAGGTTTATTGTCATGTATACGTATTTTTATCGGATAATGATGTATCATCATCTGTATTTAATACATTTATAATATTGTAATTAACCAATGTCATGAAAAAGGAAAAAGAACAAACATAAAAACAAAACAAGTTTCTAAATCTTGCTGAAATTAGATTGTGCTTACAAATCTTGGTTACAAACTTTAAATTAATTTGAGTAAATGTTGATGACAAAAGAAACCCTGCTTGCTTAGGAGCAAGTTGAAGCAGACTGAGATGGAATGTGAGTACTTGAAGAGATGGTTCGGATCCCTGACCGAGCAGAACCGAAAGCTTCAACGGGAGGTGGAGGAGCTCCGGGCGATGAAAGTAGCGCCGCCGACGGTGATGTCGTCGCCTCACAGTTGTGAGCCTCTGCTGGCATCGACTCTTACGATGTGTCCTCGGTGTGAGCGTGTGACTACCACTACAACAACTGCTGCCCTTCTTGACAAGGGCTCCACCAAAATGACTGCCACCAACACCAACACCACGACCACTGCCGCAGCGTTGTCGTCTAAAGTTGGGACATCGGCGCTCCAATCAAGGCCATCTTCGGCGGCTTGTTAGTCAGGCTTAATGACCCCCACTTTATCAAATTAATTTAAAAAGAAAAGGGAAATGATTTAGGGAATGTTCATATTAGTTTACACACAATTTGTAAAACCATCTAATCTACATAGGGATTTTATTTTACTTTATTTTGATATTTTATTATTGCCTTTCCCATATATTATTTTTTTTAATTGCCATTAGCCGACAACAAATCCGTCATCCGAAGCCGAAAAGTAGGTGGAAAATCTGCAATTTTTTCTCGTGTAATCATCAACCAACCATCCTAAAGTCATATGTTTGAATATAGAATTATGACTACAACAAATAAAATTAAAAAATTTATATTTTATCTGAATTAGTTGATTAATCAATTGTTTATCACTGATTATATAAAAAATAATATAAGAAAAAATAGAGAGAGAAAGAAGCAACTCAAATTGGTTTTAAATTTGTGAATTTGAATATACAATTCTAAGTCAAGCTGTTAATAATTAATTAATTTTTTTGAGATAATAATTAATTAATTGATGGTATTACTTATGCCTCTGTTTGAACCAATTTTCAACCAAAGTTGAGAGGCCATCCTAATTAGGTCAAAATTTGGTAGCTAAGCCATGAAATTAAGTACTGGTTAGTCATCATGAATTAAGTCAATGGGACTTTGGTCGGCATTGCAATAATGACTGATGGTAAAAAGATGAGCAAAGTTACTTTCAAAATGATTTTGGCAGACGAATGTGCTCGAACTTGGTCGACACATCTCTCGTGTGCTGGAATATATGATGGTAAAATTTCTGTGAATATTTACTCATTATAACCGTCGCATTCAATACACAAATAATAAAATCTCTCGTACTTTTATTCTAATTATTTACGTAATCTAACGAGAAGTTTTAATAGAAAAGAATATGATATTTATTTTAAAAAATTTGAGTTCGAGCATATGTGTATGTAAGAAATGTCTTATCAAAGGGTTAAAAAATATAAACATAAACTACCATATAATCATACAATTATATTAAAGAAAACCATCTATAATACGATCCAATTACATTTTAGGAATACTTGGCCAAATTATATTAAATGATAATAGATTCTAATGTTTTTGTATATTTAATACTCATTAAAATTGGAATTGGACCAAATCTTTCATGAACCAAGGCCTATGTATCAATTGGACCTTAACTTTAATTTGCATGAAAGCCTGAAGGAGTAAACTAATTGAACTTCACTCTAACAAAAGCCTGATTTTATGCCTTTTTCCTACAAAAACATATGACCCGACAAATTATTTTTAGTTTAATCAAAGTTATACATTGATCGATTAATTTGAATTAGATATTGTAGAAACTCAATATGGGTACGATGATTTTAACTTAATTTTCTCCATTCACAATGTTAAGATTTGAACTCATGACCTTACTTAAAGGATATAGTGCTTCATCCCGGTTAGATCAACTGGTTGTTAGTTAAGACCCTTCAAATCTACTTTTTGGTAATATGCATGGCCGTCTTACAATCCATGCACCCAACACTTGTCGGTAGACCCTTCAAATCTTTGATGATGCTATCCAAATCTTATTTTGAGCCGATTTCAATATCTAAGTTTATTTCAATTAATTCATACAATCATATTAACATATAGCGTTCACAGTATTTGAATTTTAACATCTACAATATTTACTTTTTCTCATGACAGTAGATTCGAACTCAGACACTATTTTGTAAATTAAAGATTATCTCATTTTCTTACACTATTTGAGCTTGTTTTCAATTGACAAACACAAACCGATTTGAGTTAAATCTAGACTCCCTCCCAACCGAACAAATTGAGGTAATAAACCAGACCACATGGGCCTAAAAAACTCTGAGTTGTGCCTCACTGTCACTACAACATTAGGGTTGCTCAATGCTCATCACCGGCATGCCTGCTGTGACACCAAAACTAAATCTTCCTTCCCATCAAACCCCAACCCAAAAATCTGTCCAAACAATAAACATGAACTCAACATGTCCCCAACTCCCATCAAATATGTCCCATTTTTTTCTCTCAAAAAAATTCAAAGTTGGTGAAAGAAATCGAAACGAGATTGTTCGATGCAAAGCCTTAGCTGTCTTTTGGAACAAAGATGAATTATGACAAATGCTAATTATGGGAGAAACGAAAAGGCAAACAAATAAATGTATGCAGCCAAGCAGTTTGCCGTGAGGGCAGGTTTTTTGCTGTGGTCGGAGTGACACTATCTTGAAAGAATGTTCTTTCACATGGAATGCTTTGGACTTGATAAACAAAGATGATTTAAGCAATGCCCCACACCGTTGCATGAAAAAAAATCTCTATTTTCTATACAAAATTCTCATTGGCATTATCCAAAGTTTATTATTTGTTTACCTAGTTATGAGCAAACCCTATCTTAAGCAAGATCATGGCTCGAGATCGATGTCGATGTGTATCGAGTCAACATAACGTGTCGGACCGGTACCGGTACCGGTTGTTTAACTGTCCACATAACTATGCATTTGTGAAAAATGGTGAGGAGCTTTTTACGAGAGGGGGCTTGCTTGGGGGAAATAAAAGCAAAACTTATATTTATTTGGGGAATTGGACCAAGGGGATTTTTTAACCTCTGTCCAAACGCAAAATATGAACAAGCCCCAATGAAAGAAGGATCGGTTCTTGACTGGTGGGCTGATTGTTTGCTGTTAGTTTCGCACGTGCACGTGCGTTTGTTGAATGTCGAGGGACCAAGTGTTTGGCTAAACTATCCAATTACTCGTCACTTATAAATTAAAAGTTATTGTGTGTTTAAGCATGTTCGAATCTACATTATTTTGTATGTCACAACTGAAATAGTGGCAACCGAACTAAGACTATATTGACTCTTAACGAATGTCTTTATGCATTTGTTACCAATGATTATTCAACTTGATCAGTGAACTAGAATAAAGTGTTATGTTTATCGGTATGATAATGACGAACAAAAAATAATTGTAAACGCAAAAAGTAAATCAAACACTGTTATATTTTGACTCAAATTCTAATTGGTAATTAAATTGGGTTTTATTGTAATTTTAATGGTTGAAAATTATTTGATAATTATGATTTACTTTAATGAGTAAATATCTATTTTAGGTAGAGATCTTATTGAATAAAGTTTCTTGGTGACAAAGTATTTGAGTCTATAAATATAGGCAATGTTTAACCTTTGAAATTATGAGAGAATGAGAGAACAAGAGAGGGGAATTACTCTGGAGAGATGTAACCACTTTTAGGTTCTCTATAACTATTGTGTCTACTTTGTAAATCTTGTCTCTTGTGCATGTCTTGGTCTATGTCGTTATCGTTTTGGTTATTTGCAACATAACAAATTCCTAACAAATGGTATCATGAGCTATGGTTCGAGCTGCGCGATTGTGGAGGAATTTTTGCTGCGGATTTTGCGGTGCGATGCTGGAGACATGTTAGAGGAGTATTGCTGCAACGAGCTTTCAGTTGCAGGGGGAGTAATTCTCAAAATTCAATGGTGCTTCAACGGATACTACGTAAGAATTGGAGTTGTTGAAGACTTGGCGGCGATGCTTCAACGGATATTTGGCTTATGTAAAAATTGAAGATGTTGAAGACTTGAAGACCAATGCTCGAATAGAATTTGTATCAAGGGGGAGATTTGTTATATTTTGACTCAAATTCTAATTGGTAATTAAGTTGTGTTTTATTATAATTCTAGTGGTTAAAAATTGCTTGGTAATTATGATTTACTTTAATGAGTAAATATCTATTTTAGGTAGAGATCTTATTGAATAAGGTTTCTTGGTGACCAAGTATTTGTGTCTATAAATATAAACTAGGTTTAACTTTTTGTACTCATTTGTACTCTTCGGCTTCTGTACGTTATTAGTGGATTGATTTCTCTCGTCCGTGGAGGTAGGCTATGCTGAAACACGTTAAATCTTGTCTCTTGTGCATGTCTTGGTCTATGTCGTTATCGCTTTGGTTATTTTGCCGCATAACAAATTCCTAACAAACACCAAGATTTACGTAGAAAATTCAAGAAGAGATTACAATTGATGATTTTAATCCTAATCCCTAATATCTATTTATAGGGATAAAATGCTTGATTACAATTTTTTTTTTATAGAAAGTAATTCTATTCAAACTGAGTTCTTAATTCTTTAGCATATATCCAAAGGGTAAAGTAGAGTTTCACACGGATTGATTAGCTTCGTTACCACTTTTATCTCTGCTTCTTTATTAATATCTTAGCCGGTCAAAATGTATCTAACAAGCATCATCAATAGCTTTGCATAAAGGAGCACGTACAGTTTTAAATTGGATCGATGTTGCTTATATGCTTACTTACGTGTCTAGGATCTACCATATTTGTTCGGCAAGCATCTTTAAATACATCCCCCCACTCAAATAAGTTGAACCACGGTCCACGATTCTCAATTGTTTGATCCGATTCATTAGTCCAACCACTCAAAAAATGACATCATATAAATTTGGATTTGAATCTCAACATCAAACGTGACAGATTCAGGGAATGCATGATACACCATGAGAATTGAGAAGCAAAGGAAAAGGGTGAAGTTAATTTCCATGTTAACACATAGGAGCACCAGCAGCAGCAGCACGCATGATGGTTAGACGGCGGCGTACGGGGATGATGACCACGAGGGTGCGTTGGTGGGGGGAGAAGCCCACTTGGGAGGACAGGACAACCCTCGTATCTTTTTGACTTCACTTTTTGTGGCAATTTCTTTTTAATTAAATTAGAATGTTTATATGGTAGTATCTGTTTTTTTTATCATTATATTTATATGTATGTATAAAAGAAGAAGAAAAAGATAGGGGATGGTTGATGATTCCAGCCGCTCAACACTTGGATTATCATATGAGATATGACCCTTTTTCTTCTATTGCTCTTCCTTTCATATCTCACGTCTCAATCATTTCCTTTCGCTTTGGTTTTAATCAATCATCAATTATGTTCATATATGTATGTATATTTCTCATATTGGATAAATTCCTTTAAAGTAAATGTATTTTTTTTCTATAATTCTATTCTAGTCCAAGGTAGTATATGTGTTCGATTTTAAATCTGAATAGATTCACGCACACTTGTAAATTAAGTTAGTGTGAACATTCGATCGATTAGAGTAAAAAAAATCTGAGTTAGTCGAGTTGAAGACTCTTTTTTTATAACTTAATCTTTATTTGAATTTTTTTCCAATCAAGTTGAGTTTATGAAATTCGAGTCGAGTTCGAGTTTGTGTTCAAATTTAATTATAAACATTTATAATGTTATGATACTAATTAGTTCCAATTTAAACGATTTTCAATAACCATATATATATATATACACGTTAGGCAGAATTGAGAGATTAGACTCGAACCTAAAAATTGATCTACTAATTACTAAAAATTTTGAGTTATTGAAATTTTCATTTTATAACTCAAACTTTATTTGAATTTTTTTTAATCAAGTCGAGTTTATAAAATTACGAGTCAAGTCAAGACGAGCGAGCATTTTCTCATCGAGTCGAATAAAATAATTATATTTTTTCAAGTATCCTGATTTAAAGTAAATGTATATTTTTATTTACTCACATCGTGATATGCGATATAATTTAATTTTAAGCAACTTGAGAATTTAAATCAAATATCGTTTCCAACTCTTTTTTTCAAAGAAGATTAGCAGTAGCTAAAAGGGACCCTACCATTGGCATGTTGTGATTGGGCTGCACATGAATATATAATTAATGGCTTGTCCTTATGTGTATTTATAGATAAGAAATTTAAGATCGCTATTGTTTTTCGTGGTAGCAAATGGATCATGGAGCACGAAATGGGCATTGTATTTCAATTTGCTAAATATATAAATGTCCAAAAGAATATTTTGTTTTAAAGTATACTCCAAAATCCAAGAGTAGAGCTTTCTAGCAAGAAAGTCCCTTCCAAATGAAGAAAAAAAAAGGCAAGAAAAAGTTCAAATAATTAAAAAGTTCCAATAGAATAGTATTAACTAACCATTAAAATTGTGACAATCCTAACAATAAAAAAAATATGAAAACTACATTTAAACCAATATATAATAATATGGAATTTCTACTTTTCATTACAAACATGGACTGATGGACAACCTCTTAGTTTGAAGAGGATCTGCAAGTGTGGGGAGATAGCATTTGCATTGCATGTGGACTCTCACGTGCCCTATCTATTTATATTATAATATTATATATGATGGAAAGAAACTTCACAATTTGTTGCATGATCATCATCGTCATGGACCGAGGGCATAAGTGAGCAATGTTTTTCATAGGCTTATGGTTATAGGGTTCTTCACTTTTAATGCATGTTTTTTGTGATGAGAGTACACGTGGACCCCTCCCCATCATCGTCTTCAATCCTCTCCATGCTTATTTCTTTACCAGATTTCACATCATTTTTCTCCCATTCCTTCCCCTTAGCACTATCCATGCTTTATATATATATATAAGATATGATCTTCTTATACTATGTAAAACTTAAAAGTTTTACACATTTTTTGGACCATTAGATGAAGGTAGATGGCTGGTTGAGGTTAATAATAGGAAATTTGAAGATTATCACTTGAAAAAAAATAAAAAATGTTAGACATTCATTGCTCTCATCCGACAGTCCAAAAATAGTGTAAAAATAATTGAGTTTTATATAGTGTAAGCAGATCATAACCCTATATAGATATTCCTTGTGAATATAAAAGCTTTTATATATGTATTTATATATTACAATCGAAGCTAGATGGTTAGCAGCAGTGGTAGAGTCATGATTTTCATATAGTGGGTCAGAGTAGGGTATGGAGACTGAAAAAACATCCTCTAAATTATAGGATACTCATCGCAACGATAATCATCCTCAAGATACGAAGGAAACAAAATCAATAATCGCATAATACTACGTGTTATTATTGTTAATATTCGAACATTGATATTGATACTACGTGTTAGGGAAAAACAATGGCTAAAGTACAACACATATGTGAATTATTTAGTGAGACTGTTGGAACATGTTCTTCAACATTCTAGATTTTGGGTTATAGCTCATTCTTGGGGATTGCATGCTGAGCTGTTGGCATAGGTGGTTTGATGTTGAATTCCCATCAGCAACAAAGTTTTTTTAAAATAACTTGATATTTTGGTATGATGCTAACAACCCTATATGCTTGTTGATATATATATGGAACCCACTCTTTTTTTATCTCAAAGATTGAAGTTCATTTAACTTAGAAGACACATCCTTTATTATTGATCTTTAGGGAATCTTAGGGTTTTTTTTTTCTTTTGTATAATCTTAATATTATATTTACATAAAACACTTTTTTTTATCAATCATGTATGATTTTATTAGGGAGAACTATACATGAAATATTAACATATGTCTCGTTAAAAACCGTCTTAATTTTAAGTGGAGAACTATACATATGCTAAAAAAAGATAACATAAGAGGGCCAAAACAACAACACTGCACACCCTCACACTCGCATACTACGATTCCTACCTTGCGAACAACTTGGTTATACCCCATAATCGCAGCCCCCATAAAGACCCCGTAGGCCACCAGCCAAGAAATCAAAACAGCAGCAGCACAATCCTAGAACACTCAAACCAAAGCAAAACACGAGCAGTTTAACACCTAGAACATTACCCTCTCCAAGCATTCAAAAGTATCCAAATTCCACATCCTATCAAAACACGCACTTCACAACGTTCGAAACCATGATGTTCTATCGACCCCACCCTTCGCCAATGCGTCGGCCATACCATTTGCCTCACGAAATGTATGGCTAAAGAAAAATCCCGGCAACGTACCACAAATATCATCAATTTGGTGAAAAACATTCCACATACGCCAAGGCCGACGATCAATATGCATACACCACGCAATTGCATTCCTTGAATCGGATTCAACATAGAAAACTAATTTTCAATTAAAAAAAGTGTTTTTTTAATAAAAATCATAGAGGGTAAGCTTCACTGTTGAAAGTTGCTACTTTTTTCGTGTGATTGGGGCAAAAGGAAACTGATATTTTAGGGATGTGAATGTGATTGATGTTCATTACTCACGAACTTCAATTATTCCCCCTTTATAAATATCATCTCAACATTACATTAGCTCGAGCATTTTCATTATGCCTTATTCTTAGTTTGATTAATCGGTACCAAATTAAATCTTGTGATTTTTTCCTATTATAATCAAGGATGAAGCTAAAATTTTGTTTTAAAAGTATCAAAACAAAATTAATTTCTTTTGGAGGTTAAGTCATAATTTCCCTTTAAAGACACTTAAATTAAAGTACCCAAACTTTTAGAGGGATTATAATGGTAGTATACCCATTTTGAATCAAAGGGGCCAAGGACTTTATTTGTCGTGAATCCGTCGTTACAATCACAATTATAATACAACACCAGTATAACTACAATTAAAATCAACGGGCACAATAAAATGTTTACACATAACGAGTCTCTAACCTAAAATCTCAAAATTCTCGTACCTAAATGTTGCCATTACGATCAAGACCTCATTGACCAGAAAAAAACCAACCAAGTTGTTTATCTATCTTGGGGTCTTATTTTTTTGTTTAACCACTGGTATTTAATTCATTGGCTAACTCATCCGGATCAGATACCGCAAATGCTCATTACGAGAGCAACAGTTCCAACTCAATTTGGAGTCTTATTTCGTTACTAGGCTTATCTATCTTGGGGTCTTATTTAATCACTAGTCTTAATTTATCTACGGATAGAAACGTAAGATATTTAATTATTGAGGGACCAAAAGATATTTGTACCAAAAGCAAAAGAAATGGAGCCATCGCAAGAGAATTACACGAGCCTAATTAAATAGACCATATTGATTGAGAATTCCCTCAAGGTAGTAATATATTAATATAATTAAATAGACCATATTGATTGAAAATTCCCTCAAGGTAGTAATATATTAATAAAGACATTGGGTATAGTATAACATTGTTTCAATTGATTAAAAATCTGGGTTTTGTCTGTTTAATTCCATGCATGATGGGTGTCTGTCGTAGAACAATCGAAATCAAGTTGTCGTCACCCTAAACCAAATTGAATATTCTCAGAATTTTACTTCGTAATCTGTCAATCAGAATATGCTAATTAAAGATAAGATATTGAATCTAAAATAAGCAATGTGCATGGTTACATAATATTGCATGTTGTTTACTCTTAATCTTTTGAAAACACACTAAACAGACTATACAGTTCAACCCGAATCAACTAGGAGGAACAACGTTATTTTTTACTATTAAAACCATTCAATGAGTTTATAGCTATCTGATTATCTTAATCTTTTATGACTTTTTATTAAAAAAATCTTTTATATATATTTTATGGTTTATATCCGAAATTCGACTGGTCCTGCAATATACAAATGTTAGCACACAGCCTAGCATTGGTGCCATTGAAGTTGTAGTACTCAAGCCATTCATTAATCAGTTTTGGAGAGGCACATGCTACTTTTATTTGGTTTGCCTTACTTTTGACCCCCCTTCCATCATGGGAATTACTAACTTTCCTATCAAAGAATTAGATAATAATTGGAATCTAAGAAATTGTAAATCGGATATATATATTAATAATACATCACATAAAAATATCAATACTAAAAGACTCACTCACCAATATTAAGTGTACGACATTAGTCAATTCGTATTAGTCAAGACATATCTTTAAAAAATTAGAGAGAAAAAAATGTAATAATTCAAATTCAATAAATGGATAGAGAAAACTGAAGTCAGGTTTGACTTTTAAGACAGGCCCAACCATTAAGTGATGGGAATGTAAGAGTTAACGACGTAACATAATAGGATGTGTCCTGTTTTTTTTTAATAAAAATACAAATTAAATATTTAAATGATAATTTAATTAATTTCTGATTATTAAAACTAAAGCGTAAATAAATAAATAATTTCACATAAGAGTAATTAATTGGATAATTATTAAATAAAATAATTAAAGATACGAGTATTTGGTTTAGGACCAAGTTTTTGGCTAATGATGTATTTTACCAGTTGTAAGTCAAGACAGAGACAACAACCTAAGTCCAATGATTCCCTCCCTTTTCTTTTGTATCCTGTGTTTATACCTAAACAAACTCACTAAATATTTGATTATGTCATCATATACGGATTATTAGATTTCATATTATTGAAAGTGTGATTTATATCATTATAATATGTTTTAAAATTAATTATTCTGTTTGTCAAAAGAAATTAATTATTTTGTACTCATAAATGTTCGTTTGTAAAAGATGTGTATTAATTTTAAAAATATGAGTTCGTAAATAAAATAATACTACTCGATAATTACTTTAAGTAATATAAAAGACTAAGAGTTTTGTTCAAATCTAACCATTTAAATGTTAATATATATAAACATTGTTCAAATATATTGTAATCTACGTCTGATTTTTTTATTGAAAATTAAAATCATATAACTTAAGTTTTGATAGCCTTGCACACTTTTTATATTTTAAAATAAATTTTATATATTGTTGATTGAGTACAATTTAATTGATATTATTATTGGTATGGCAGACTGAGATATTAAATCGAGATGCTTTAAGCACTCATTTTTTTTTATGGATACGGAGGGTGTAGATAATATAGAAATTGTATTTTTCAAAAGTGATTTTTATATTTGTTGTATTTAAATAAAACTTATATAAAAAATAGTTTAAATAAAAGTTTTTAATACAAATTACAATGTTTAAGCTAGCATAACTCTTAATTCCTAAATCAGAACAATTGTATTTACTTTCACTCAAACACAAGATCTTATGAATATTACAACAATGATACACAATTTTTTTACTTTACTTGAATGATCTATTACTACATAAACATTAGCTCAATTGAGTTTAATAAGAGTTAAAAAAAATAAAAATAAAAAACCAAAATGAGAGCTGTCCACGTCATGGAAAGAGCCAACTGTCCTGTATTAACCAAACTCTCTAGTTAACTAAACCATAAACGGCAGTCAATTATTAACCCAAAGTCCAAACCAGCAAAACCCAGTTTCACAGTACAACAATGTCATCTCACCTCTTCGTCTCTCTTTCCCTATATATTTTATCCCTTCCCCTTCCCTCTCCTAATTATATTTAACTTAAACATTCATCTTTTTAAATTCTCATCTTCTTTCTCTTTCCTGTAAAATTTTGCAGTCTTCAAGCACCTGTCGCAGAAACACGGCACAGATATTTTCAAGTTAGTTATATAACGGTTTTAACGAGAAAGAAAAGAAGATGATTAGTTGGGGCGATCTTTACACCGTTTTAACGGCGATGGTTCCGCTGTACGTCGCTATGATCTTGGCATACGGCTCGGTTCGTTGGTGGAAGATTTTCTCCCCGGACCAGTGCTCGGGAATCAACCGCTTCGTCGCCGTGTTCGCCGTCCCGCTCTTGTCTTTCCATTTCATTTCGACCAACGACCCTTACGCCTTCAACTTCAGGTTCGTAGCGGCCGACACGCTGCAGAAGCTCATCATGCTATTTGTTCTCGGATTGTGGACTAATTTAACGAAAAACGGAAGCCTTGAATGGATGATCACCGTTTTCTCTTTATCGACGCTTCCGAACACCCTGGTGATGGGCATTCCGCTTTTGATCGCCATGTACGGAACCTACTCCGGGGCGTTAATGGTTCAAGTGGTGGTTCTCCAGTGTATTATTTGGTACACGCTGCTTCTCTTCCTTTTCGAGTACCGCGGGGCCAAAATCCTCATCATGGAGCAGTTCCCCGAAACTGCGGCTTCCATTGTTTCTTTCAAAGTTGATTCCGATGTCATGTCGCTCGACGGCCGGGATTTCTTGGAAACCGACGCGGAAATCGGAAACGACGGGAAGCTACATGTTACGGTGAGGAAATCTAATGCTTCAAGGAGATCTTTGGGGCCTTGTTCGCTTCCCGCATTGACTCCCAGACCGTCGAACCTAACCGGAGCCGAGATATACAGTTTGAGCTCTTCTCGGAACCCGACTCCGAGAGGTTCGAATTTCAACAACTCCGACTTTTACTCCATGATGGGCGTTCAAGGATTTCCCGGACGGCAATCGAATTTCGGTCCGGCTGATTTGTACTCCGTTCAGTCCTCGAGAGGACCAACTCCGAGACCATCAAATTTCGAAGAAAACAGCTCCGCTAAGTCTCCTAGATTTGGATTTTATCCGGCGCAGACCGTTCCGACATCGTATCCTGCTCCGAACCCGGAATTTTCATCCGTGACGAAGACTACTAAAGCTAGCCAACAGCAACAAGTTCAACAACAGCAGCAGCAAACGGTTCAACCTCAGCAGCAGAAGGAGAATAGTAAAGAGAATCATGATGCAAAGGAGTTGCACATGTTTGTGTGGAGTTCTAGTGCTTCTCCGGTATCGGAAGCCGGCGGACATCACGTCTTCGGTGGCACGGAGTTCGGGGCTTCCGAGCAATCTGGACGGTCGGAGCAGGGTGCTAAAGAGATCAGAATGTTGGTTTCTGATCACCCTCAAAACGGGGAAAACAAAGGTAATTAATAAATTAATTTATCTAATTTGTCAACAGCTGCTGGATTTTTTTAATAATAATTTGTTTTTGTGAAACTATGCCAGGCAGTGGTGAATACAATGGAGAAGACTTTAGCATTGCTGGAAAAGATGGGGAGGAAGAGAGAGAAAAAGAAGGCCCCAATGGACTCAATAAGTTGGGGTCCAGTTCAACGGCTGAGTTGCACCCGAAAGCCATCGGAGCACCGGAGACTGTCGGAGGCAAACAAATGCCTCCGGCCAGTGTAATGACCCGCTTGATCTTGATCATGGTATGGCGCAAGCTTATCCGAAACCCCAACACATATTCCAGCCTCATCGGACTCATCTGGTCCCTAATAGCTTTCAGGTCAGTTCATTACACATAATCGGACTCATATGAACAAAAAACACTTATTCAAAGTGCTTTAATTAATGCAGGTGGCATGTGAGTATGCCGAAAATAATTGCGCAGTCCATCTCCATACTGTCAGATGCTGGACTAGGAATGGCCATGTTTAGCTTAGGTGAGCATCTTCAAGTAATAATACTAGTATTATTTTTTGCAACCGGATAAGTTGAACTGAACTTGACCTAAATAAAATGTCCTAAACCAAGACTGTAAGGTAACAAGTCTATGATACTTTTGCCGAATTCAGGCAACCCATAGGAACAAACATCCATGTAATAGGACATCATGGACCATTTCCCTTTTTTTCCTTTTTCAAAACTGATATTGATATTGCATGACCCTGGAGGCTAATCTTTGGACTAAACGGGGTTTAATTTAATGAACTTCCCGACAAGTAGGGTCGTGTTGTGATGTTGGTTAGCGGTCCAGGGTCGGTGGGCATTGGTTGTGATAGACGCCAATTAGGCCACCGGTCAGTGAATGATAGTTGGATTGGAAAGACATTTAACCTTTTTCAAATGGGGAAAACAGGTCTGTTTATGGCACTGCAACCCAAGATCATCGCCTGTGGGAACTCCGTAGCTTCCTTTGCCATGGCGGTTAGGTTCTTGACCGGTCCGGCCGTCATGGCTGTTGCTTCAATTGTTGTAGGGTTACGCGGCACACTCCTCCGCGTCGCCATCGTTCAGGTAACACACAAAAAAAATAGTACTCACATTCCTCCATAACTATTACTCTATTAAGCCGATTAGCTAAATTTTGTTTCAAATTTAACAGGCGGCTCTTCCTCAAGGAATTGTACCATTTGTGTTCGCCAAAGAATACAATGTTCACCCTGCAATCCTCAGCACTGCGTAAGTGAAAAACCCTGAATATACTTGATCATGTGTGTTGAATAATTTTCCGACTCGTAAACTATCGTTTATTAACATTTTAATTTGTAATTTTATTCAGAGTTATCTTTGGGATGTTGATAGCACTACCGATAACGCTCGTGTACTACATTCTTCTAGGATTGTGAGGGGTTGTTTAAGGTTTGAATTCGAGCTATAGAAACACTGATCGGAACCGGATTATATTGTTAATTAACATGAGGATTTTCCGGGGAAGAAGATTTTAGTACAAAAGAGGGTTCCAAAATCATTGGAGATGATTTAACAATGTGTCCTGAATAGAAATGATTTTATGCTCCGTGTTCATGTTCTGTGTCCCCATATGCAAGGATGATCCCCCATTAAAAGCCAATTTCCTAGAGTAATTTTCACAAGAAGAAAGCAAGCGGCAGACACTGAAGAGGAGGGAAAGAGCTGGTCGCTTCATATCTAATTGCTTTCACTTCATCTCCCTTGTGATTTTTGTAAAGTTTGTTTTCACTTTAATGAAAAGTAGCAAAGGGTTTTCATTTTTCTTAAGAGCAGCTGATATTTTTATTTTTGTAGAGAAGAAATGTAATCTGGATTTGTTTCTAAAATTGCCTTTGATTGGCAACTATTTAGTATCATTATTTATTATATTATCGAAGAGATTTTGATCGATTTAGAATATTACTTGTGATATTCAATTACAAGACAGATGTCGTTACTGGTTGGACATAAAAGAAAGAAACATGTGGTGTGGTCCTAGTGTTTGGAGCAATCAAAAAACAACCCCCATTCCTCTAATTATTTACATCCAAACTTTCTAGGATTATATTCTACAGATTGGTGTGTTTTATTTTTGAAATGTTGTACATATGGGTCAATTAAATAATTTAAAGAGAGTGGGGGGATGAAGCCATTAAGGCATGGCTCAGACGGGAATCAAATAGAAAGGGAACAAAAGCTAACTAAGACATTGGAGAGGGAGGGATAGAACGGGTCATGGTCGATGTAGGGTGAACCACGGACATGAGTCGGGGGTGATGGACCCGAGCCCAAGTGCAGGGACCATATACTTTTTCATTTTTGAGAGAGACCTATGAAAAAAATTTATAATAAAATGGGTGGATTAAAATCGTGACAAGCATTTCTTTTATGGATAAACTATACTAAATATTATTAAATTTTAAATTTAATATCAATTATACTATTAAACTTTATTTTAGCCATGAATTTCAGTTTAAGCTCCAATTATATCACTAGCCGCTAAAATCCTTCCACGTTAATAATTATAATGATCTAGTAGTATAATTGAAGTGATAAAGTTCAGTGCTAAAATAATATCAATTTAGTTTAATAGCGTAATCGATATTAAACTTAAAATTTTGTTGTATCTGATGTACTTTATCTTTCTTTTATTTACGTTTTATGTATTTCTCTGCTCACAACACCACTTCTGAATTGGTAGCTAGTAGTTGACCGCTAACTTTTTTTATCATTATTTTTTCTTATCTCATTTTTCCACGCTTTACCATAACATTTTATTGTGTTTTGTGTAGCATATCTAAGTTATGTTATTTTATTTTGTTAGATGGGTTTGCCCGTTTTCATATAAAAATAGTGGATGCTTTTGTTTGCTTCTATAACACGTTTTGTATGCTCTAGTGGTACATTTTTTTTTCTTAGAGCTAAATTTGTCATGTGTTTATTTAGTTATTTTGTTGATTTGTTCTTGCTTTAGACTCTTAATTGGTTTTTTTATATTGATAAGTGCTTTCAACCACATCAAATAATCATGTTTGAATTTTGATTAAACTAATTTGTCAATATGTCGTCATTGTTACATTCATTTTTATATTTGTGCTGATAATGTTTAACTTCCAACGCCAACAATGAATTTTGTTGTATCTTCTAATTTTTTTGAGTTGTTTGTCAGAGTTTCTAAACTTTTATCATGCATATTTCATTATTCATTGATGGTTTAATGGAAATAATCGATTAATGTGATTAATTTTTTTAGACACCAAACAAGTCCAAACAAATAGATGAGATTAAAGGGCAAGTTGTACAATTATCCACATCTTCGGACAAAGATTTGGTGAGCCACATTAATTTGGTTTAATTCCAAGCACATACATATAAAAGGAGGGCTAACTTACTTTTCCATCTTCTTTCATAATTCATACCATTCAATTTGCCTTTCATGTCTCCATCTCCCTTGTTTGCTTCCCATGCCCAAACTCTGAGATATTATTCCAACCTCAACCATATGATTCGTTTCCATGCATGGTTTGGATCATTTTGAGTGTGTGTTGTACACCGTTGATTCTTAATAAATTCGAATGCAGTGTACTCGATATAAAACAAAAATCGTATGTATTTTTTCTTTGTCCCTTTACATGCTCTTCCAATGTTTTATAACATTTGTATTAATGTTTTTTACACTAATTTATTTATTGTTTCTATTTTATTGATAATAGATGGTGTAAAATTATTGGAATGACATATAAAAGGACATAAAATTCTATTATTCAACATATTAACTACATGACATGTTTAATATTCGTATTATTTTATTTTCCATGCATAGTATTTTCGCAACTGATTTTTAAAATTACAATTATAATTACGATTTATACATTTGTATCAACTAGAATCATAATTAACTACTATGATATAAAAATAGAATTGTAATTTCAATCAATACATCCGTATAACTACGACCAAAATCAATCATTATGTAAGAACAGACAAAATGATAACCTAAATCAGAATAAATACGAGCAAGTTCCCAACAGTGGCAGAAGGTAGTGGGATTGGGGAATGACCCCCAAAATTTTGAAAAATTATAATTTGATCCTTCAAAATTTTCAAAAAATAATTGGGCACTTTGAAATCTTGAAAATTTCATACTAAACTTCAAAATTGTGAATATTTCCAATTAAATCTCCTCGCATAATTTTTTAAAGTTTTCATTAAGCCTCTTAAAATTATAAAAAAAATTAAACCCCAAAAATATAAATTAAAACCCTTAATTTTTTTAAAAGATTATTTAAATCTCTAGATTTTTTAAAATTTTAAGTTGACATCTAAACTCTTTCACTAAATTTCTCTACTGTTTCAACATATGAGATGAAATATAAACCATAATAAAATCTAGATTGATAGTAAATACATATTAATTACATATAACGAGACTTGAATATAAAATATAAAAAGTCTGACCATTTACTGTATGATTGATATTAAAAACACGTTAGAATTTCACATGAATTATAAAATCCAGCTGTTGGCACGCTTCATGCTCTGTCAACACTTCATTGTCCCCATCATTATCATCATTTATTTGTTGGTATTTTCCATTCCCAAATTTAGTTGAAATTGAAGAGAAGAGGACACTCATATTTTGACAATTAACTTGTAATTTCATTTCAATTTCGTTAAATAGAAAAACTAAAAATCATATACAATTATAAGAGAGAAAAAACAATGGCTAGAACCTAGGGTTTGGTTTTATTTTCTAGAGTAAGTGTACAAATGGTTATTAAATTAAATAAAAATATTTTTTGTCACTAAAATTTTAAAAATTATAAAATGGTCATTAAACTTATCAAATTGTTATAAAATGATTATTACACATTATAAAATAGTAATAAATTTAAGAGTCATTTTTTAATAGTTCGATAAGTTTTAGCGAACATTTTGTAATAGTTTGATAAATTTAGTGACAGTTTTAAAAGCGTTAGATGAAATTAATGACCATTTTGTATTTTTTAAAACTTCAATGATCGAAATAATATTTTTACTTAATTTAGTGATTATATGTATATTTTACCGTATTTTTTGTATCTCTATACAACATTCAAGGAATATGATGAAATCAAAGGCTACTAAGATCAATCCAAACAGAAAGGACAATGACCACATGATAATGATCGGACGGAGCATGTGATTCGAGGGTCACTAAATACAGTTTGGACAAACATAGGCAGCCATCCATGGACCGAAAATCGAAATCCAAACCTTATTGTGATATGGACTGCTCGGTGTTTCGTGGCTAAAAAAAAAACCCATCATCCATCATGCATTGATACTCCATTGGACCATACCATCATCATCATCTACGTACTTATTAATATCCGTGCATGCATGCATGCATACGTGGCTAAAAAATCACCGGTACAGCTCCATTTTCATGTGTAGGCATGCCCATACCGAGATTATGTTCATGTGGTGTTTTTTTTATTGCAGGCATACGAATACAATACTACATGACATTGAAGCTAAAGAAGAAAGAGCAGGAAAAAAAACAACCTCATAATGTTAGAATTATTGCAAGTGGGGGAGTGTGAACGGGGAAAAATAGATGAAAAGGATAAGAATTCCAACTAAGGTATGGACAATATTGGTTGGAACGGACTTATAGTTCGAATATATCACCATTAAACCAAGGTTTGATTGACTATAGGTTGATATTAAATTAGGACAATTAAACCTTTTAAATATTTGTTAATTAATTTAATAATAATTTAAATATCTGAAATGGTTGTTATTGCAACTTTTCAAGGATGTCTACTGTAAATTCAAAGTATCACCATTAAAAAATACGATTTTATTTTGATATTAAATTGAGTTTGAAAAGTTTGGATAGTTTAGACATTACATAAAAATAACTTTTAGATATTACTGGCAAATCTTAACTAGGTTGAAATGATTGTTATTGCAGCATTTTCAGGGATGTGAATCCAAGTACACTTAAATACGTTTTATTTTCTTTGAACCAAGTTTAAAAAGTTTGAGTGAAACAAATTGAATTAAGGGATGAGTTTAAATCATATTTTTGTGAATAAAACAAATTAAATTCAAATAAGATCAACTAATATAAACTTCTAAAATACTTAATTTTAGATAATTAAATTAATATATTGTTTGTGAACTCTATTTTAATTTCAATGCACATTTTCTTTGATAAACTTGTATGTTTTGACATGGAATTGCTTGTCAAGCTTCATTTAGGGTTGCTACCTGCCAAGCAAGTAAAATTGGAGTGGATGATAAGAGTTTGATAAGATGGGATAGATTTGTCCCACATTGCTGGGGAAATGGATAGGTAAAAATGGACAATGATTATCCGGAAGTGAAGGGTCAATCATTAATTTACTGAAAAATTCTCTGCAATTCTACTGTTGCAGGTTGTCACTTTCGGCTGTTCCTTTACTTCTGTTGTCCCTACCAGCTACTGATGTTAAGATATTGTTTCGATTTGAATGGTTACCGAATTATCTAAGGTTGATAAAAGAACAACGGAAAAGTTAAAAATCAATTTCAAGTTTAGTGTTTGTATTTATTTTGATTTTATATTTATCACATTTATTTGAGTTTACAAGTAGGATCATAATTATAATTAATAAGCTAATAATTGTAATTAGAATTACTGCCGCATAAACAATGACAGTTCTAGACAAGTGCAATGAGAATAATCATATGTATCCTAGAAAAAAGATGTTTAAACGAATTAAGTTATATGTTTATAATAAAAAAATATAAAAGATTAATTTTAGTCTAAAAATAAATAAACGTGAAAAAATCTGAAATGACATTGTAAAAAAATGAAAAAATGAAGACAAACTCATTTTTTATTCAAAAATTTACAAGTTTTGCACACAATCAACAAGTATTTAATTTTTTAAAAAAAATCAAAAGTCTCATTTTAATAAATTGTACATTACCTCTTAATCATGAATATAAATTATGCAATTTAGGCTTTTTTTAATTGCCCAATTTTTAGTCATAAACCTCGCTAAAAAAATTAAGTTTAGGGTTTATAGAAGTATGATTAAGGTGTATTTTATCTTAAACCAAACTTCTTAAAAAAATTAAAACTTAAGTTATAGCTTAAAATTTAAGTTTTAGTGTTTACCCTAAATTCACGTTCCAACCTGAATCATAAACGTCCCTTAATCATTAGTCGATTAAATATTTAGAATTAAAAAATTAAATAAAATATAAACTCGAACTCACACATAGTGAAACTAGAGTATATGATTTTTTTTACTCACACATAGTGAATAAATTACAACTAACTCTATTCATGTGAACCTAAAAATCCTGCTAAATTATTTCATTTATAAGAGTCGAACGTAAAAATCTCAGAAACTGATTAGACACGTGATTAAAAAGATAATGTTGATTTAATTGCAATCGATTAGATTAGACAAGACTAAGAAAAGTTTGACAAAATCTATTACTTTTTTCAAACTTTCATCAAAATTGTACTGCAACACAACCACTAAGAACTTCTTTTACATGTCTTTAAGCAGCAAGTGCACGTGAACACAATAAAATAGACAGCCCCCAGCCCAAGTAAACATTATTATAAAAATAAATAAATGAATTATCAGGTAGTTGTGAAACATGTGGTGCTGTCCTCGTGTGCGTGGCTTCATTCCATAACATAAGAATGACCCCAATGCCCCATACCATAGTTATCAAGATTTAGGGTTTCTTTGTCAAGTCGCCATTGCTAATCAAATTTGTATATTGTTATCAAATACAAACCCTAAATCTTATAGTTCGAATTAAGTTTATTGAAGTGAAAAAATAATATAATCATTTGATAGACCTAAAAAAGTAATTTTATAATCAGGACTTGAACCTATAAGTTATAATCTTAAGATTCATACGATTAAAACTTTTGATCGCTAACGTTTAATTTGTTGAGAGTCAATGATGAATTATAATATATATAACTGATAATTAAGCCGTATTCCATGCACAAGCATATTAATTTTAGTGTTTCGGGTTTAGGAGTTTAAATGTAGTAGTTTTGAATTTAGGGGTTGATAGAATTTTTTATTTAGGGTTAAAATTTACGGTTTATAGATTAAAACCTAAATTGCTAACCATATTATCCTAAACCCTAAATTCTAACACTAAACCCTAAATTCTAAACTTCTACACTTTAAACCCTAAACTCTGAACCTTAAATTAAAACCTTAAATCCTAAAAATAAGACGCTTGTGAAAACAAAAAAAATTAACTGTATGTGTATGGGATAATAATCCTATATATAATCCCTTTATATTCTTATTTGTTATTGTGGATAATTTTTTGGCTTAATAGTATCACTTTTGAAAAGCAAATCAATTAAGCTCTTGTACTTTTTTTGCACTCAATTAAACCTTATACTTTAAAATTTCATCAATTCACCCCTTTGATTAATGTTTACTGTTAAATCTAATAGTTTTTTGATCAGTTGGTACAAAGTGTCGTGCTACAATGTTGTCGCTTGGCATTTTTAGAAATTTTTAAATAAAAATTCTTTAAAATTTTAAAAAAAAATCTAGAAATTATAAAAAATTAATTTTCAAGAAAATCTGTAGATGTGATATGACAAAATTGTAGTATATCACGTGGCAGTAATATTTCAAGAAAAAATTGTCAAAATTTGATGATTAAAATTAGACAAAAGACTTAATGGTTCAATTTATTAGTTCGGAAATTTAATTAGGTGCAAAAAACGTAAAAACTTAATTAATTTTTTTCTGAAAATTCAAGTGTTTCAAGCCCCCCCTAAGCCATTCGTTTAGCATCGTTTTCTTGTCATTCATGAATACGTTTGTTAAGGGAGTGGGAAATAGGAGCAAAGGGGCAGTTAAGCCGTGGCTACGACGGGAATTAATGGAAAGGCAACAAAAGCTAATTAAGACATTTGAGAGGGAGAGGTGGAGGCCGGAGGGCGTCATGGTCGATGTAGGGTGAACCACGGACATGGGCCACATCGGGGGACCATTTCTGGGATTAGACTTTTGAGTGGGGATAAAAAGGTTCCTTTTACAACCCAAGCCTTGACAATTCACATTTTAATATCCAACTTTTGGGGTGCATCTCCTCAAGTAACCCATGCCCTTGTCCTTTCTTTTCAAACCCCCATTTTTGCACTCTCCTTTCCCACTTTTTCGCATTATCGATATCTGTTGGATTGAGTAATAAGTAACTTAACGTCTTTTCAAAAAAAATTTTAAGTTTGAATTTTGAGAATGAAAAATAACTCGAAATTTTTTAACCCACTTTAAAATCTGATCTAATTTAATTTTAGATATAATTAAAATTTATTTAACTATTGGATATCGAACGTGTCTAAAAATAGAGGGATGGATATGTTTTACAATCTTTTACATTGCTGAATGAGGATTTTTTGTGGGATTTTGGAAATCAAAAATGGACCACTTTGATGAAACATAATTTCATGGGTGGTGAACCCTTTTTAGAAAAAAGGTTGTAAAATATTATGTGGAGGCTGGGGACGAATACCGGATAAGATTGTTATATTTCTTACACTTAGGTTAATTTGTTTTCATTCAAAAAAACCAACAAAATATTATTTAAAGGCTGGGGACGAATATTAAAAAGTTTGTTTTATTTGTTAATACAATGATAAAATATGTTATATTTTTTATAAAAATTTAAATTTAAATTTTAAAGATAATAGTATTGACAAAATTATTCACGATTTTTATACATAAACAATAAAAAGAACACAAAAAATAATTTATAAATTGATGACCGTCAAAGGTATTATTTTCAACTTAAAACTCCAAGTAGGATTGGACCAAATTAAGCCCATGGACATGTGGCTGCAAAAATTGGTTTAAGCCGATTTTCAATATAAGGCCCAATTAACAATATGGTTTAAATTGTTCAAAAAATAGTTTGTATATTTTGTAGTTCAGATTTTTAAAAATAATTCTATATGATAAAATTATTCAGTATACACTTAAATAATAAATAGTAAAACGGAAAGCCCAACAATAGCTTTTTTTCTTTACACTAATAGATAATTATATTTTGGAAATATTTGCTCTTAATGGGGTTTAACTGGTAACCGAGAAAAAATTTTTTTGGGTAAAAGTTCTATGTTCTACTTATGTTGTTGACAAAGCTCGAAAAAATACTTATAAATTTGATTAAAGCAATTTGATTTGCAATATTAGCTAAAATTATGAAAGCTTTGAAACTAAATGCAAAATGGACCAAATAAGTCCATGGACAGTTATTAAAAAATATTACTATTTTTTAAAGATTTATATCAATATAAGGCCCAAATAACAATATGGTTCAAATGGTTGGCCTTAGTTTTAGGGTTTTTGATTTAATTTAGAATAATAGTTTATATGGTTTAGATGTAATGGGTTTAGGGTTTAAAGGTTAAACTTAGGTTTTAATAATATGTTAGCCCATAACTACTTTTTAAGCTATAATAATTATATTTTTCCATAAATATTAAAGGGTTTATTCCCATCAACTAAATTTTTTGTAGGGTGACCCACCTATGTAACTCAACTCTACACCCTAAATTTAGTGATTTGAATTAAAACAAAAACGATTTGTAATTATAAAAAATTATTTAGAATTGAAATAAAACATTATTTTAACCAGTTAAATCAAATAAAATTATCAAAAAAATATTGATAAATGTTTTTTTATCCAATTAAATACTATTTTAATAATTTTATTTAAACAATTATTTGAATATCAATTTGGACCCTTTTATCTTACAACTCACTCAAACTAGGTGATGTGATTGAAACAAAATTCAAGAGAACAATGAAGACAAAACTGGGAAATTTCAAAAAGAAGAAAAAGATAAATCATGCTCATCTCCTACAAATTAAACACTTTACTAAACAAATACAAGAAGACGTGCTTGCAAACATCATCTTCATGAATGGTTTTCCAATGCTGGTTTTTGTTGCCGGTGACCGATCATCCGTTTGGTGAGCAAGTTTCCGGTAGGAGTATGGGAAATAAGGCAAGATAGGGTCAGTAGGGGGCTGACCATATAAAGAGCTACCATAAGGTGGCGGTGGTGGGAAATAGGGTAAGTTCCCTGTCGGTGGAGGGTATAGCCCTCTTGTTTGTGAAGGTGGCGGATAACTACTAAATCACTAGTAATAATATTGTTAATTAATTATAACAAAAAAATAAAATAAAGTTGACACTTTTATTTAACATAACTTTCACATATCATCATCAAATAATGTTTTATTGATAATTTTAATAATTTTTATAATACTTTTCTGAAATATTTCATTTAAACAAATTCAAAAGAAACTACTAAATTTCCTATGAACCCTGTAAAAACATTTAAATCCATAAAAACATTATTTATTGATGGTATGTGAAAAATATGTTGAATAAAAGTATCAATTTTAATTTTTTTTCTATTAGAATTATTTAATAATATCAATATAAGTGACTTAATTTGTCAATAATAAAAGTTAAATGAAATAATTTGATTAAATTAAAAGTTTGTTGTGTAAATGAAAGTGAATGCTAAGTATAGTGATTTAAAACGTATATTACCCAAAAAAATGTAATGTATACACCTTCTTAACTTTCCAAGACTAATCACCACTAATAATTAAAATGAATAAGTGATTGAAACTTTGTGTTCACATCTCGAAATACAATATTTAAGTTTATAACAATACCGTTTCGTCCATCTATTTGCAAATAAAAAAAAAAACTTAATAAACGATTTTTTGGGAGTTTAAATGCAGAATCTTTGCCTCTATTAGACATTTAATTATAATATGTGTTAGTTGTCTCAATATCCAAAAGCATGACATATAAATGAAGTTGTTTTTTTAACAAAATCTCCAAAAAAGTTGAGCTTTTGATGGCAATTAAAGCTGCCCAATATAAATACTACTAAATAAAGAGAGAATTACCATTTGGTCGATTAAATTGAATAAATTTTCTAGAAGTTTATTACGAGAATATTCCTCTTTGGTGATGAGTTGGTGCATCTGCTGTTTAGTGGGAATTATCAAGGCAGTGTACAAGACGGATATAGTGCAGGAAGCCTTAACATCGGATGGGTTTAAAGCTTCAGCCTGCCCTTGGTATGGGCTACTCACGGTGATTCGTTTTCCTAGCATAGAAGAAAGAAACCGGGCTTGGGGCAAACGTAAGGAACTAAATATTTGGTTCGATGATTTAGAGCTCCTTGAAGGCTTTGATGGCAAAAGAAGAGTCAAGTTTTGGGTTCGAATGATCGACGTCCCTCTGCAAGTCTGGAATAGTGAGTTCTTTCTTGGTCTTGGGAGCTCCTTGAAGGCTTTGATGGCAAAAGAAGAGTCAAGATTTGATGGCAAAAGCGTTTCGATGAAGCAAAAAATGCTGATGCAGGTTCAAAAGGCAACACTAATACCAGATAGAGTGTCTGTGTTGGTCAATGGGGTCATACATCCTATTAAACTTGAGGTGGAAGAGTTTGAAGATGAGAGGGTTTTCATCGACGGTGAAGTTCCGGGCTGCCGGCGAGACTTTGGTAAAGATGACTCTTCGTTGCATGCTCCATGCATTAATAATTACAGCTCTTATTCTCCAGATTTTGAGGATTTTCCGGCGATTAATGATGACATGGATAATTCCAAGAAAGCAACAGTCTTCTATGAGGGCCTAATGCTGGGACTTGTCGTGCCCCTGGGCCTGTTGGGGGGTCTGATAGCGGGCCTTCCATTTCTAATGGATCCAGACTTCAAAACGTGGTTGTGGGTTTATTAGAGGATGAGTGGAGAATGTCAATATTCCTAGTGGTAGTGACTTGGTTGAATGTGGTTCTAAGGTATCCAATGATAAAGTGAAGCGTTGTGCTGGAGGTGGACCGGTGGACCTAAGATCTGATTTGGGCAAATTCAAATGGTGGGCTAACCAATCCAGAAGCAGTCTCAAGACCAAAAAGTCTGTAAGAGGAAATAAGAAAGCTTCAAAGACTTCTTGCTCTTCTCTGAACATTCTGGCGAGAAATCATTGCTCCTTTCAAAACTTGTCTCCTTCTTCATCTAAAACGTCTCCTGAGGAAATTGATGAAGCGACTGCTACGTTCTTGACTGGGGTAAATCTCAGAGTAGAGTTTGATGCGCATATGGCCGTCGTGGTCTCTCAATTAGCAGAAGCAGAGTGCGGTGAAGACTCTTGAAAGAGAGGTGCATCACTCTGACTTTATAGTGTGTTTACTTTTTTTCCCCTATGAATTGCTTTTTTAGGGATTTAGGAAGATTCGAGAAAGTGCGAGCCCTGTCAAAAGTCATAAGCTCTAGCAATGCTAGAGTTGTTTTCATCCAAGAATCCAAACTTTCGGTGATGAAGTCATGGGTAGAAAATCGACTGAAAGGGTCATGCTATTAGGGGCTTTGAATTTTCCCCTTCTATTGGAGCTTCCGGGGATTTGATCTCGATGTGGGATTTTGGTTTTTTCACTGTTGAGCAAAAGATTATCAAGAACAAAATGGTTATTATAATTGGTAAGTTTGTTAGTAACAACTTGCGTTGTGGGTTGTTTAACATCTATGCGCCAAACGACTTGACTGAAAGGAAGTCCTTTTTTGAAGAAGTAACGGCATCCATTGAGGCCTTGCAGATTCCTGTAATTTTGGGTAGAGATTTCAATGCTGTCAAAACTACAGTTGAAAGAATTGGGGTAGATCAGAATCCTGAATCGATGGCCACTTTCGTAGATTTCATTTAGAGGAATCACTTAATGGATTTGCAATTGGTGGGCGATAAGTTTACTTGGTTTCATGGAGAAGATAAGAGTTGCTGCGAGTAGACTAGACAGATTTATTTTCTCCCCTGATGTGCTAATGTGGTTCCCAAATCTTTTACAAATTCTCTTCCGAGAAGCTTGTCAGATCATAAAACATATCCTGTTGAAGGAGGTGCTGAAGTTAAAAGGCTCAAGGCCTTTCAAATTGTTCTCACATTGGCTGGATGAGCCTGATCTTGTAGAATCTATGAGGAAGGCGCTGACCATCTCGACCCGGAAGGGGGTGGGCTATTCATTAAAAGTGGCTAAAGGAGTGATAAAATCTTGGGTCAAGGACTTCCGTTCTAAGGAATTCGAGTCCATAGAAACTGTGAAAGTCAAAATTGCTTCCTTGGAAGATCAACTCTGTTCTGATGGGTACAACCAGGATACCATGGCTAAAATCCAACTCTTAAAGTTTCCCTTTGGGAGAGGTATAGGAGAGAGGAGCAGAAATGGTTCCAAAAATCAAGGGTGAAGTGGTTTAAAGAGGGCGATAAAAACACGAAGTTCTATCATTAATCAGCTTCAATGCGGAGATGCAACAACAAAATTGTTTCCTTACAATGTGGTAATGTGCTGCTTACTGATCAGAAGTTGATTGCCAAAGCTTTCGAGGATTTGTTCCACGCTAATTATAATAAGTCCAGTACGATTCCTATAAGATGCTTCGACTGTGATGTCAATCAGCTAAGCCATAGTTCTGCTGAGGGTTTGGAAGTACTGTTTACGGAGAAGAAATATGGGAGGCCATTAAGTCTGCAGATGGGAATCGGGCACCCGGCCTTGATGGCTTTAACATGGATTTTTACAAGAAGTTTTGGTCATCTATTAAAGGGAAAGTGTTGGAATTTTTTAAAGATTTTTACAATGGCATAGTGAAAGATAAGTACTGCAATCACTCTTTTATTAACTTGATTTCAAAGAAGTCGTGCCCTTCCTTAGTGGAGGATTACAGGCCCATTTCACTTGTTAGTAGTTTGTACAAGATTCTTGCTACGGTGCTATCATGAAGATTATCTTTTTGCATTATTGAATTAGTGGGTGAAAATCAATTTGCCTTTATCCCGGGTAAACAAAACTCAGACTGTGCACTTGTCGCTAATGAGGTAATTGATGATTTGAGGCGGAAAAAACGGGAGGCAATTATGTTTAAAGCCGGTTTTAGGAGAGCTTACGACATGGTGGATTGGTCATTGCTTGACTTTACAAAGAATGGGATTTGGCCAGAGATGGAGGAGTTGGATTTCCACTTGTGTATCTACTGCCAGAATCTCAGTTTTAACTAATAGGGTGCCATCTAATATTTTCTTCATTAGAAGAGGGTTGAGGCAGGGGTGCCCGCTATCCCCACTTCTCTTCAATATCATCGGTGAGGTCTTAAGTGCTTTAATTTGCAAAGCTGTGACTGTTGGGACTATTAAGGGTGTTGAGGTGGGTGCCAATGGCTTCACAGTCTCTCATCTGCAATTCGCAGATGATCTTATTATTTTTGTAAAGGCGGATGTGGAAAATGTTAAGAACATCAAAAGGATTCTGCGTATTTTTTAAGTGGCTTCGGGGCTAACACTGAATATGAAGAAAACTAGCTTGTGCGGGTTGAACGTTGAAGATACTTGTATTTGTCAGTGGGCTAGCTTGATCCATTGCAGTAAAGGTTCCTTTCTCACCTTTTATTTGGGTCTGCCATTGGGATCTAATCGAAATGCTATGGCCCTTTGGAAACCCATTATAGATAAATTTTTGGCGAGACTTGATGGATGGAAAGGGAAATTTTTATCCCTTGCTGGGCGAATAACGTTGGTTAAATCAGTTTTGTGCAGTTTACCTATTTATTTTCACGAGCTGTTCCAGATGCTTCGACAGTTGCTGATATTCTTAATAAACATATTGCAAATTTTATTTGGGGACCTAATTCGAGAAGACCAATTCACTGGATTAAATGGAGTAATCTAGTTAGACCTAAAGAGCTGGGTGGTTTGGGCTTCTTCGATCTAAAGGTGAAAAATCGTGCGCTCCTTAATAAGTGGGTGTGGTGATTCTGTAACGAGCCTGAGAGCTTATGGCGCAAAGTATCGATGCTAAGTATGGTTATTCGCGTAATAGTTTGATTCCTTACAGTTTACCTAATAGGAATATCTCGTGGGTGTGAAAGAACATCACGAGCCCAGTGGTGAATCCTAATGATTTTTTCACTACTAATCTCCGTTTTGTTTTGGGATATGGTAGCTCGATCAAGTTTTGGGAAGAATTTTGGACTGAGGTCCCTTCGCTCAAAGCTGCGTTTCCAAGAATCTATGGGATCGCTGTGAAAAAGTCAGGTACTGTCTGCGAATTTGGTTCAAATGCTACAGGAACATGGGTTTGGAATATTGTGCTTCGAAGGGAACTTTTTGTTTGGGAAGAGGAATTATGGGATGAATTTTTGTGTATTTTGGATCGTGCTTCAAAGGGTATGTATGTGTGCTATTGATGGTATGAAATGGAGTGGAACTTCATGCGGTTGGTATAAGGCAAAAGATTTCTGTGTGGCGATAGCTAAGAATGGAGCCAATATTGATAGCACTTGGAAACTTGTATGGCAGAATCTTGCACCTTCGAAAGTTGAAGTTTTTAGTGGAGAGCTGTTCAGAATAGAATTCCAACTTTAACGAAGCTTGCAAAGCGTGGAATTCAGGGATTAGGACCTTGTATGTGGTTTTCTATACACAGGCTGTTGAAACGGTGGATCACTTGTTTTGTCAATGTAAGGTTACATGGAGAATGTGGCAGAAATGGTGCAATGCTTGGAGGATTTCACCGGTGATGCCGGAGAACCTTAAAATGCTCCTTTCGGTATGGCATAATCAAGCCTTTAATCACTCTGCTAAACTGGTTTGGTGTCTTATATTTTTTGGTTTTTGTTTGGTCAATTTGGATGAGTATAAATGAGATCATCATAATAAGAAAGTCCTAAGCGAAGATTAAATGTATGAGAATGCCATTACAAGAATTGTGTTTTGGTGTAAGAGTAAGCGGTCATCTTCTTTCATTTCAATTCTGGATTTCGTGCAGAATCCTAATTTGGTTAGGGTACATCCTGTGAAGTCGATTCGACTTCTTGGGAGGCTCCCCCTAGTGGTTCTTTTAAATTTAATGTTGATGCCTTCGTTAAAGGTAGTTATGGTGTAGGAGGAATTGATGGGATCTTGAGAGACGATAGGGGTTGGCAGCTGGTCAAATTCTCTAAATGTATTGGACTGACTGATCCAACTGGGGCGGAAATTACTGCCATTATTGAAGCTTGCCAGATTTTTGTGGCATCGAAGTGGAACTTGCCCTCGCCGCTGATCATCGAATCTGATAGTTCGCTAGTGGTGAAGTGGATCAATCAAGCTGGGCGTTGCCCGGAAGTATTTGCAGACCTGATCTCGAGGTGCAGAGCGTTGTGTTCTAATCCTCTATGGAGTGTTTCCTTCGCTTTTAGGGAAGCTAATTGCATTGCTCATAAGCTTGCTCAGGAAAGTGTATGTAGAAATGTTGATTTGGTCTGGTTTTTGGATTGATAGTAAGTAGCAGGTCTGGTGGTGTTTTGCGAGTACTTATTGGTGAGTTACAGAGAGTATTTGTTTACTGGGTGGGGTAGTTTGGTCCTTTCCCCTGTTTAGGTGCTTGTAGAACGGATGTTGTACATGTATCTTATAAACTCTTCATAAAATGGGTACTCTTTTTTCTTATTTAGGTTTTTTACTGTTTAAGTTTAGAGGAGTTTTTTAACGAGGTAGTATATTTAAAATATATATATATTTCTCTTAATTTAATTTGTTTCATTATTTGAATTTAAACACTGGTAGACACGTGTCTCAATCCAATGATTTTGTTGACCAGACAAAATATAAGTAAATGATTAAGTAGAGATTACAATCCTCTTAAACCTTAAGGATATTATATAATTACACCTAATCCCATGTATAATGTACGTTTTGGCTTATAATTACTTAAAATTTCAGATTAAGAAATAGAATTGGCTCGTATAGCAAGGATCGGAACAGCTGGAAAAAAAAAGTGTAAACTTTGATCGAACTTCAAGCAAGTGTAGATATATTTGTGGTCGAATTATGAATATCGTCCTCTATGTTGTAGAAAATTGAGAAGTTAACTCTTTTACTTTGCATTTTTCATGATTTGATCTCACACTTAGTCTAATTATTGGTAAACACATTAATTTAACCGTTAATTTTTACTAATTGTTGAACCAGAGACGTCCCTGGGCATGGCGCCCGCCCAGGGCCCTTTTTTTATAATATTGATTATTGATATTATGATTTATTTTTTAATAATTATTATTAGGGGTTTGTTTTTAAATTTTAATTTTTTAATATTTGTTATTAGGGTCTAATTTTTTAATAATTATTATTAGGGGCTCAATTTTTTAACACTTGTTATTAAGGCTTAATTTTTTTCTAAATTTATTATTAAGGGTCTACTTTTAAAAATCAATTCTTTTTCTAATATTTGTTATTAGGTGTCAAATTTTTCTCAATACTTGTTATTAGGGGTCTAATTTTTTTAATATTTATTATTATGGGCTTAATTTTTATTAATACTTGTTATTAGGGGTCAATTTTTCCTCAATACTTACATTAGAGGTCTATTTTTTTTAATAACTGTTATTAAGGCCCTATTTATTTCAATACTTGTTATTAGGGGCTCGATTTTCTCCAATATTTGTTAATTAGGGGTCTACTCTTAAAATTTATTTTTTCCAGTATTTGTTATTAGAGTTCATTTTTCCCCAATACTTATTATTAGGGGCCTAACTTTTTTCAAAATTTGTTATTAGACATATACTATTAAAAAAATTCAATAATTGTTATTAGAGAGCTAGTTTTTTTCCAATACTTGTTATTAGATGCCTAATTTTTTTTCACGATGTTTGTTATTAGAGATCTACTCTTAAAATTCAATTTTCCTGATATTAGTTATTAGGAGTCCAGTTTTTTCTCAATACTTGTTATTAGGGGCATATTTTTTAAAAATATATATATTTGTCATTAGAGACCCATTTTTTCTAATACTTGATATTAAGGACCTACTTTTAAAATTTTATTATTAGGGGCGTACTTTTTAAGTTCACCCTAAGGCCATTAAAATCTCATAAACGGCTCTAATTATACCTATAAATGGCATAATTGATAGTTGTAAGGCCAGCAATTTAACGATAAGGTTTAACAGTGTTACCCAAAATTTTTAAAGTGCAATTATCAATTTTTAATAAATCAAATAGATGGACTAAAATTTTTAACTTTGATAAAGTAGAGAGATTAAAACCACAATTATACCTAAATGTGTATATATATATATATTTTTTTAAGAAATTGCAAAGTTCAAAATTTAGACAAGATAATAGAATTATTGACACTTGATTTTATGATGTTGGTATTATATTTTATAAGATGATTTAATTATTTTAATTATATTTATGTGTTAAATTGACCGACAATAATTTTATATTTATATTTAGATTAGATTTGATTATTTTTTTGGTGTTGCTCAATTTATTGATTGACTACTGTAGAGATCATTATGGGGCAATCCTTCCCCCATTCACTTCGTTTATAACGTTAAGATTTAAACTTTATTTAAGACATTTAGTGTATTGTCTCGTTAAACCAACTACTTGTTAGATATTGGTTAATCCTTTAAATCTTAATAGAAACAGTGGTTTGTTTTAGGGAAAAAGTGTCGGTGGACTAAGCTGTTGAATATGGGTTTTTAGGGCATCTTAAGCTCATGTTGATGGTTTGCAGTGGTGACTGAGGTAGTTGTTATAACTAACATTAATGATTACAAATCCCATAATAAGATAATTTATCATAATGGACCATTTTTCCATTTCTTTTTAAGACCAACAACCTTTTTGTTTATTGCATTCTTTGTTTACATTGAACCTCAACTAAACTCCAACAAACTTAGTCCACGCTGTCGTTTAAAAGATAATTACACTAAAATAAATTAATTTAAAAACAATATTAACCAATAAAAATAAATACTACTATGTCATCATGACATAAATACTAAGGCAAACGTGTGGCGTATTCTTTTTTTTAAACAATTTTTACTAAGAGAGGAAGAAAGGGGATTGTTTCTATTGAAACTATAACCTAAGATCTTAAGAAAATGATTGGATGTCAACGAGAGTTTTTAACCATTTGCTTTAAGTTGTGTTGACACAAGTGATGTATTGTTATTTGTTAACACTACGATCATGGATGGAGTCAGAATTTGGGGTTGGGGTCAATATATAAATATTTGAAAGTGGGAGGGCAAATTAATAAATAAAAACAATTTAAAAAATCATATAGAGAGACAAAAATAAATTAAAAAAATCTTCGAGGGTGGGTGACAATTGCCTCTCCCCACCCATATATAGTTCCGTCATTAACTACGATAAAATTAAATGGTTAAAAGAAATAAAAATTGAAGAACCAAAAATGGCCTAGCATGGGGCACGGTGGCTTGTGAACTAGGAGTGTTTAAAAATATCCAATCCGATCTGATTATTCGTTGATTCGATCTAAAAATTTAGATATTCGACTTAATTTTTATTTCCAGATCAGATATCCGATTCGAATTTTAAATTTTTTAGATCAAATACGGATCATAATATTTCAAGTTTTGGATTATCCAAAAATCTGAAAATTCAAATTTTCATGAATATTAATTTTGTTATTTTTAACAATTTGAAGCTTGTTATATCTGAAAATTAAAAATCGAATTTTTTATAGATGTGAATCTTGTTATATTTAACAATTTGTTATTTGTTATATTCAAAATTCTGAAACTTTCATAAATGCGACCTTCAAATTCAAAAAAACAATTAAATCAAAATATATTTTTGAGTAATCAAATATCCAAATTTTTGATCCGATTATTTGATATTCAAATACTCAAATATATATATTTTTTATTAATTAAATACGAATTATTATATTGCCGATCTGAAAAATTAAATATTCAAAAAATTAGATTATATCTAATTCAATATCTGACAATCAACACCTCTAGTGTGAACGAAACGAATTCCAAGTACCAAGAAGTGGGACCTATAATTTGGTGGCGCGTTCGTTCCCATTTCCGATGAATCATAGTCTGACACGTTATGATCGTTCATCAAATCTGATCAGATGGCTATATAACAATTTGTCTTTTCTTTTGCTTTTCACTTTCGATTTTGTTTTACTTATTAAATAAAAAATTAACCCTTAAATTATAATTTTTTATTGTTTTTAGCAGTTAAACTATATTTTAATTAAAATAAGATTTTAAACTATTATTTTTAGTCATTTTAAGTCAAAAGAAAATTATTTTAACTAATAAAATTTTAACACATAACCAAAAAAAATAATCAATAGATAGTTTAAGGACTAAAAGAAAAAAATAACATAGTTTAAGTACTTATTTTGATCAAAAAATAATTTAGGCTTTTTTTTTTGACTAAAAATAATTTAAGGTTTAAAAGCAAACAAAAGACATAATTTAAGGGATGTTTTTCCTTTAAGCAATATTTTATCTACAATTTATCGGGACATGCTAAGGTGTGGCACCCATTAAAATGCTGTCACTATAATTTTTTTATCATTTTGATGAGAATTTATATAAGACTGGGTAATAATTTAGGTAGAACCAAAATTCTTACCAATTGGGTAAAAATTTATGTTATAACCTACATTCTTATTAATTAGGTAATAATTTAGGTAGAATCGAAATTCTTATCAACTGAGTAAAAATTATGTTATAACCTAAATTCTTATCAATTTGGTAAGATTTTAAGTTGAATTTTGTCTTATGTAAAAATTTATGTTACTACACAATTCTTACCAACTGGGTAAAATTTTTTGTAGGAGCTTGCCTTAATTTAGCAACATCGTAGGTGCCGCACGACAGTACTCCCCCAATTTATCTCAATCATTTGAGTGATTTTTATTAAAATTAATAAAATATTTTATTGGCCTCCCGAATCTTCAAAGCTTTATCATGATTAATCCAGATCGATCAGCGTCGCGCACTTGGCTTTGGTGGGTGAGTGTCCTAACGAAGATTTTTTGCATGCACAAGGCATCAAACTCGAGACTTGCTTAAGCGATACGAAACTGATTACCACTTGGACCAACCTCGTTGATATCTTATTATTATTATTATTATTATTATTAATCATTAATATCTAATAGATTGATTTATTAATTTAGATCGGACACATTTTTTAATATAGCCTATTTCCTTTATAATATTAGAATTTGAACCTACAACATTCAATATTTATTTTTAAAATTAAAGTAACAAAATCCTTTTTTTAATTTTGAAAAAAACTACAATTTTTTTATAGATTGAATTACAAGCATAGACACAACTATGATCAAATATTAAAAAAGTGATGTTTAAAAAAATATTAAAACAATAATTATCTAAAATGTTATTAGATCGAAAATTTTGCGAGACTGATTTTTTTCGATCTCTCTGTGTTTACGTCCTTGATTACAAATAACAAAAAATATCAAATTAATTATAAACACTGATTGAGCCAATAATCAAAATTAGGAAAGACAAAGTATAATTAATTATAAAATATTAAGAAGACAACGTTTAAATAAATTGAAATTTTGAGGCTCAAATAGAAAATTTCTATTATATTTTCAGTGTAAAAATCCGGAGGGACAACCCAAACCACAGAGTAACTTCGTCCTGATTCTAAAATAAATTACAAAAAAATGAATGACTCAATTATAACATCATGGGTAATAATGGTCACTGATGAAACATATCAAATCTTTTGCCGTCCTGCCTTCAATTTAAAAGATAAATAACGTTCTTTTAGGGGCTGGACGGAGAGGCTGGGCAGTCGTCTTTTATTAATTTAAAATTTGTATATAATATAATAATTTTTAAATTTATTTATATATTTTTTATTAAAAATTCATTTTTATTCTTTTAAAATTTTATAAAATAACCCCATAAAATTATATAAATTCGTCCTCTCACCTAATGTCGTAGGTGGTAGAGGTCACAAGTAGAGGAGCGCATTAAACAAGCGCCGCTTGCTCCCTCATGTCATGTGCACAACCGAAGACCAACATAGGAGCGTCGTCAACGACCAAACGAACATTGGGCCTAAAATTTTCTATATTTCATAACCGCACCGGAGACGCTGTTAGTTGTATTTATATTGTATATATTAACAGTGAAATTCGGTATTATGTGTTGAATTTGTAATTATTTATACATTTTTGAACTTTAAAGGATATTTTTTTCCACTGGATTTAATCAGGACCAGTCAGTAATTCTCTAAGATTTGAATTCAGAAAATAAAATTGTGATTCAAAATCAGGTAATTATAGGTAAAATTAAAATTTTCAATTTTTTATTATTGAACAAATATCATGATACAGCAAGTACAAAAACTATAGTAGGTCCTAAAGCTTTCTATTTGGACAAATTTATTTTCTTGTCCTAAAGTTACAATTTATGGAAAAAAGAAAATTGTACTTACTGTGTCCAAGTTGTTGCACATGATTCTAGGACCTTCCGAATTTCAAAAGGCGAGGAGGAGAAATAATCCAGAAACCAGAGCCGATAACCCCACCGCAACATTCCGGTCTGCCCCACCAAAATTCTGGTCAATCGGGTACAAACTCCCTGGTGGACCGGTTATGTATATGTAGGACGGTGGACTGGGTGGCACCGGTGGTGGTGGACAATATTGGGTTGGCGGCTTTTTCGGTGTAGGGGGCGGTAGTGCAGGGGGTGAAGGTGGTGGAGGGCATGCTGGCGGCGGCGATGGTGGTGGTAGTGGAGGAGGACTTTGTATGCATGATGGGATACACTTCACGCCTTGATCACCTGCTGGTATAGTGCTCTCATCAAGCTGCCTTGATTCCAATCCGTCGATGGGATATGCGGCGGCGGCGATCACAACGAAAATGGCTACCGATAATACGAATTGGCGGGGATTGATCGACATCGTTGCCATCGGAACTCTGAAATGTTTCTTCTGAGATGAAGATGGACGGTGTTTAATTTATGTTATGAAGAATAAAAAGAGATTTGCAAAAAGCTGGCGGTGAGGCTACGTTATTTGGTACATGCAGAGACTTAATTTGAAAGGCTAAAAGTGGAGTGGAATTTCATGAAAAATTGGGAAACCAAAGCTAGAATTTCAGTGGGTGAAGGAGACGTGTTTTTAAGGGCTCTTTACATTTTTTGTTTCTATTAGTATGAGTTTCGTTGCCTTACTTCACAAGGGAAACCCCTTGCTTATAGAAATTAGGGGATGGTCCATAATCAAAGGGACCCACCCCAACAATATACACCTTCCCTAGTCTTCATTAAGTTGTTAAAAAAAATGGGTTTTAGGCAACAATTTACTCTATTCTAATATTTCTAATTAAGTAAAGATAATTACATTCTTAGAGACAATTTTTTTAATTCATTCTATTTTATTTTTAATGTGAGAATTTAAAATCTTAATCTTACTTAAGAGATATAATACATTATTTTATTAGATCAACTGGTTATTAATAATACTTTTGATTAGTATAAGAAGAGAAATTTAGATATACTTTAAAGCTAGCCGGGCAATATTCATTTGAAGAGATCACATACATCTCAACTTCTACTATTGTATGATCAAACACAATAACAGCCTAGACTGCATGTGAATGTAGTTAAGGTATGGATTTCTTCGGTTGAAACCCAGACTCGACTCATGGAAGATCACCATGAGCTCCCGCTCAGGGTCCCACAAATCACAATAAATATTAAATTATGTTTATATAATTTATTTAAGATGTTTATTAATTGTATTAAGGTGTTTTCTTAACAAGACAATAAAAATAACGTGGTTGTCAAATTTTAATTATGTTTCTATCTCTGTTGAACCCATTGTGTAGCGATCGTGATCACACTCAAATATGTATCGACAACATGCAGTCATTAAATGAAAATCGAAAGAGAAAAGAAGACGAACATGAAAAGTAACAAGAGACCGTCAAAGAGACGAGTAATCGTTTTCTCAGCAGAAAATGCAAATATTCCATGGACATAGTGGATACTCACAGCTCAGAGTAACCATTTTCCGCCCCCGATTCAAGGGTGGGAAAGGGAAAATGGGGAAGAATCAACATAGTGGACTCTTGTGTACCCTTTTCACTCACCATCGCATGTTCCGTCGCCTTTTTCATTTTCTTTCTATCAGGATTCCTCCTTTTCCACTAATTAACACTTTCGTCCATCTTCTTCTTGTGTAATTAGAAAACGAAAAATTACCTGTTTTTCCTCCTAATTTCACTATTTCCCTTTCCACTCCTGCTTTTGGCATGTTCTTTTCATCACTTTTTGGGAATTCTATCTCCCCCTAGTTTTGTTGGTAAATAACGACAATATGATAAAGGTAAAGCCTGAGTTAAAGACGTTTTGAGATGTTTGCAAGGTGACGATTTAGTGATCAAAACAAACAAAATCAGGACAAAAAGGATAAGTTTCTAAAAATGTGACAATTTAGTGACCATGTCATCATTCAACTACTTCTTTGGGTCTAATTATGATTCTCATCCATTTATTTTACAAAAATTGAGAAATTAATCCCTCAACTTTGGATTTCATAAATTGAACTATCTCAAACGATACAATTGTCCAGATTTTTAATTGGTATTTGATACAAGAAAGTTATAAACTACTAAACTAGAGTAATTAGCAACTAATATTCGTCGTGTAAAACTATTTCACAACAGGCAAATTGACTATAGGATTTGTTGTTGTAGCTGCTAATGGTTTTGTTTCAACGTGAAACCTACCCTACGTAGAATTTTTGGGTTAATTAGTGAGAAAAAGGTGCCCATACCATAGAACATGGTTAGGTTAGGCTAACGGCAGGTGAAGAAAGAGAATTAAAAAAATAAAAAAGGAATCGTCACCAATAAGATAAGTGAATAAGAAGTGATTGTGGGTATTGTTTTTAGCGACAAAAGGCCACCGTCCCTTTTTCTTAAAGCATCAGCGACATCTCCCACCTTTATTCTCGCCACGCCTTTTGCTTCTGCTCTTCTTTCACAAAAGCAATATTTACTCCCAAACCAAGCTTTACTTTTTGGAACTTTCATCCCACATCTATACACTATACTAATTCTTTCAATGATTGAGTAGACCCACCAAACAATTAAATTTTAACTAACATTGATATACTAATTTGGAAATGTGTTTGGGTTAGAAGTTGTGTATGCAGAAATCTCCGTTAGAAGACTCAAACATCAAAGTCATGTGTGCAATACGGGCCGATTTGAATTAATCAGGGCAAAGCTTTGAAAATCGGAAGGGTAAAAAAATAGCTATAATAATTTGTTACACTCTAAAAATATCCAATTTGCTAAATGGTGAGTTTTTTTTGGGTACTAAATTGGTTAAAGGGCTAGATGAATGTGCTACTTTGCATTTAAGGTCATTGGTATAGATTTGGTCCGTGATTGTGTACTTGTTGGGCTTGAATCTCACTTTCGAGTCCGATACTAGTTTTAAATCCTAAATCATTCGACATAATCCAATCTTTTCTATTTTTTAAAATATAATTTTTAATATTTAATTTATCAGTTAATTAATCTGAATTATATACTGCAGAAGTATATTATTAGAAAGATCTTTTTTACTTAAATTTTTCCTTTCACAACGTCATGATTGAATTTTATATCTTACTTAAAAATCTAATATCTTATTATATTTTTTTGATAATTGATTAGGTTGTTGGAAAATAGACTACGTGAGATGAGGGTCAAGGCTTGTTGAGAATTGGTGGTTATGTGGGTTTAGAAATGTTGGAGTCCTCGAGAGGTTTAGGAGTTCATATGATTAATTCGACCATCGACCAAATCGAATTATCTAGAATTAAATTATTTTTTTAATCATTAATTAAATTGAGTTTTTAACCAAAGTATTAATCGAATTGAATAAATTTTGATTAATTCAGTTTGTTTTCAAATTAACCAAAATTTATCGAGTAATGTAAAGTCAAAGGAAGACCCAAACGTTCAATTACACCCTTAATATCTTTCTTAAAAAATAAAAAAAAATCCATAAGTAAGCATTAAATCAGATTTAAAAAAGAAAAAGAAAACCTCTTCGACAAGAAATTAAATTACAAATAAAAAAATAAAAAAATGTTAAACCGATCGATTCCATTGAAAATTCAACTTCCTGTTCTTAACTTAAAAAGAGTACGAAACACTCTTCCTTGTTAGTTCCACTGGAAAAATAGTAATCAACCCATCATGTCTCTGACCAAAACCAGTTTTTTGTTCCTAATTGTCATCATATTTACAGGCCTTGCCGTCGCCGGGAAACCCCACGTCATCGATTTCCGATGGCCTAACCTCTATCCAGAAGGCATGACCTGGGACCCATCAGCTCAGCACTTCGTCGTTGGATCTCTAAACCACCGCACAATCCTCTCCGTTTCCGATGCAGGCGTCGTCGAAACTCTGATTTCCGACCCAACCCTCCCAGAAAACGTCACCGTTTTAGGCTTGACGGTGGATTCCACCAAGAAACGCCTCCTCGCTTGCCTCCACTCCTTTTCCCCTCTCCCCCCATTCAACGCCCTCGCCGCCTACGATCTCCGCACCCGCCACCGCCTCTTCCTCTCGGTCCTCCCCTCCGACCCCGATTTCCCCGTCTCCTCGACCCGTCGCGGGCGTGACGTCGCCAACGACGTTTCCGTCGACTTCAACGGGAACTCTTACGTCACCAATTCAATCGGAAACTTCATCTGGAAAGTCAACGAAGACGGAGAGGCCTCGATCTTCTCCAAAGCCCCGGCCTTCACCCGTTACCCCAACATCATGGGCGAAAACGACCCTTTCAACGACTGCGGCCTCAACGGCATCACCTACGTCAGCAAAGGGTATTTACTGGTATTGCAATCCAATACGGGCAAGGTGTTTAAGGTCGATGCGGACGACGGGAAAGCTAGGGTCGTTCTATTGAACCGGGATCTGGTGATGCCCGATGGGATCGCGATGAGGAGAGACGGCGTCGTTCTGGTCGTCTCGACGCAGAAGCTTTGGTTTTTGAAGAGCGACGACAGCTGGTCGGAAGGTGTGGTGTATGACAAAACTGACCTTGACGAAGAAGGGTTCGCGACCTCCGTCGTAGTGGGGGAAGAGGGGAGGGCGTATGTGTTATATGGGCATGTGATGGAGGGTATAACGGGAAAAGGAAGAGACAAGTTTCAGATTGTGGAAGTTAGGTCCGACAAAGAAAGCGAGGACGAACATGTTTGGATATTTGTTCTGGTAGGGTTGGGTTTCGCTTATTTTTTGTTTTGGAGGTTTCAGATGAAACAACTTGTCCAAAATTTGGACAAGAAAATCAATTGATTAATGTAGTTTTGTTATTTTGACCTAAATAAAAAATAGATGCTTAAAAGTATATTTATTTAAATTTTAAATGTTTAAAGTATTTTTATTAAAAATAAGTGTTTAAAGTTCATGCCGTTATAATTTTAAATGTTTGACCGTTAAGAAATGTTAAATTTTTTTCAACCAGCAATGATTGACAGGTATCACTAATTTGAATTTTTTAAAAAATAAGAAAAAATAGTCTCAAAATCTCTAAAATTACTCAAACTCAAAAATCGCTACTATTTTCGCCGTCGATCGTCATCTTTAAGCTTAACTCTTTGATCATCGGACCAAGTAGGTTATTTTTCTCAACACGGCGTCGTCGAAAATGCTAAACAACGTGTCCGTCGAACGCAAAATCGACGTTCGACTGACACGTCGTTCGATTTTTCTGACAACGCCATGTTGGGAAAAATGATCGTCTTGGTCCGGCGATCAAAGTGGTGTACTCAGTGGCAGTGATCAGAGGTAGAAGCAGAGGCGATTTGGGAGTTTGGGTAATTTTAGAGATTTTATGACTGTTTTGTAAAAATTAAAAAATTTGATGATTTTATGAAAAATTGAATATTTTGGGTTTTTTTTTAAAAAAATTCAAATTAGTGCCAAGTGTCAAGCATTGACTGGTTTAAAATTTTTTTATCACCCCTTAACGGCTAGACACCTAAAATTGTAATATTGTGAACTTTATGCACTTAAAATTATAACGGTGTAAATTTTAGGCCCATATTTTTAGCAAAAAAAAAACTTTAGACACCTAAAATTCAAAAGATGTATACTTTAAGCACTTATTTTTCATTTAAGCATTGCATTTTTTATTTTTATTTCCGTTTATAGCATCTCTTGTATTGAAATAGTTAATTATAAAGAAATATTTCACTCACAATGTTAGGATTCGATTCGAATCACTGATTGTTGGTATCAATATTGTAGTCTAGTAATGCAGGTCTAGCATAGATTCATATTCCAGGAAAATCAAGTCCAATTCATCAGGCTGCATTCTCTTAAGGTAATGAACAATAATTTCACTTGTCTCAAGTTACAGATTCCGGGAAAATTGACAACGTCAACCAACATTTTACCCGGAACATCACGAAGCATTTTTAGCCCGAGCCGTGTTCTTAATGGTTGCTTCCGCCAATGGTCCAGCCGTGCCTTCCGGAGGTGGCAGTGGAAGTGGAAAAGTTGGAGACTTGTTATTATCCTTTGGTGATGGTTCTGTTGGAGACTTCATCCCATTTTTCTCAGCTTTTGGCTTAGACAACCCAGCCTTCTCCCTAAGCTCCTCAAGCTTCTCCATGATCTTTTTTTTCATTTCTCGTCTACTCATACGGGCTTCGGCCGGTTCCGGGACAAGGGTAAGACTGAAAACTCCGGCGGTCAAAAATTGCATCATCTCTCTTCGTGAAAGAGCTAAACCTTCTTTTGTTAATGGTTTATGCCGTTTCTCGCACTTCACCTGCAAAAGAGAAACGAATGTGTCCGAATTAGGTCTTTCCCTTTGCCTCGTATACCAAATGCAATGCTCTTCGCTGTTTTCTAGATAAGGTACAAGAAAACGGTTTCACAAGATTGATTCTAGTTCTACAAAACTTGATTAACAAAAGAATTCTTGTGTCTGCAACATAGACAACAACCTTAGTAGCTCTAAAGCTCAACTGCATCAGCTCTAAACACCCAACGAAGCCTAAAGCAATGCTAATCTTCTACAGTTCTCAATGGTTATCGAAACCTTCCAGATTGTACAATTCAATATATTTACTTGCAACTAAGAAATGAGAATTCGAGTAGACTCTAAATCTACAATCCGGTTACAGAAATGATCAACAGAGAGAACGTGCTAATGAGTCGAGGCATAAATATCTGGAATCAACCACAGAGTTTACCATTCCTATTAGTGAAACATGAAAACATACTGATATCATTCCCCCTTTGTCAGATTCACAGGCATAAAAACAATTTCTTCAGTACACGAATCAAAAAGAACCACGAACACAGGAATGATGATGAATAAGGAGGTCCAAAGAACCGGAACTCTGCGAGCACCGAGCAAAGATTCAAACAAGAAATGAGGACACTGGAAATGCCGATCTAGAATGTAGCTCCAAACATCATACAAACTCGCATCACATTCAGTGTGATATATCAGGTAATATCACCATCTTCTTTGCATCAAATACTTGAACAAAGTAGCTCTGAAACATTAAGTTAATATTCATACTTTTTTACCAACATCTATTAGATCGAGTGATAAGTAGCTCAATGTCCCTAACGCAAGGGCCCGGGTTCAAGTTTGGTTAATTATGTTCATCTACAATATGGTATGCCATATTTGATAGTAGCTTTCTTGGTTACTAGAGGCATCCATCATCTCTTAAGCTACATGTAACACACAATACAATTGATTATCAAATCAATATATATATCAACTTATTAATGTATGTATCAATTATCAAATCAATCTCCAGATTAGCTAACAGATTGCTGCTAAACCACTTCGCTTGTTTATTATTGTTCCTAGGGCTGTAAATGAGACGAGACAAATCGCGAGCTGCACGGGTTCAATTCGACAGGACTCGAGCTCCAACTCGGCTTGAGTTCTTAATGAGCCGAGCTTGGCTACTGACTCGAAAAGCTAGCAAGCTATATATAATATATATATATTTTTTTAAATTCAAGTGAGCTAAAATGTATATTGTTAGATAATAATAACAATAATAAACTCGGTCAATACTCGAATCGATTGGACTCAACTCGAGTTCTTAATAAACTGACCCGAACTCAGCCCTATTCGGAAATACTGATTTCACAATCTTGGGATCATAACTAAATTTAAGCAACAAATAACTATGCAAACGCAAATTCTACCGGAAACCCATCTCCGATCACATTTTTTTCCTTCAAAATAGCAAGCGAGCAACAAACCTGAAGAGGAACAGTAGCTGTTTTAAGCTTCGTAGCGACTGTAACTGATGTTTTGATGGGTAATAAGTGTCCTTTTCCTAATGAAGTGACGAGTGGGCTTCTCATCGTCTTCAAGTTAGAGGATGCCATCTGTCTCCCGTATGTCTCGCCGGCGGTGGAGCGTGGTGTTCGATGTGCAGCTTACGATCTGAGAGTACTGAAAAACAGTGGAGTTGGTAATGGTAGGCGAGGCCACGATGGGCTTTTGTTAAAACAAACATGGGCTGGGGGGATTGATGCTCTGGAATTAAATTTAAGTTTTTTTTATATATAATTATCTGTATTTAATTTATTGATTTATTAATTTATATCATATACTATTTAATTTATTAGGGATTTTGTTACTATACTACCGTAAGCTTAATTATTGGAAATTTTAATTTTTAATATTAAGATTAGGTAATAAAATTATTTTTAAAAAATTAAGTAATAAAAGGGATAATTTCCATGTACACCAAAGTTCGCAATACCCACTCTTTAAAATAATAATAATAATAATTAAAAAATAAAAAATAAAATTTTAAGAAAAATATTATCTTATACTTAAAATGTGGGTGACAAGAATTATTAAAATATGATTAATGGGTTAATGGGTTGAATACTAATGGTTATAAAAAATATAATTAGATTTTTTTTATTTTTTAATATTAGAGCAGGGCAAATGACTATTCAGATTCGAATAACATATTTAGATAAATTAAAACGCGGAAACAATATGATTCTTTAGTTTTTTATTATTTACACTTTATTCGTTTATGTTGTGTTTTGTTACAAACAATATTTCGAACCGAAAAGTTCAATATTTTCATCAGAAAAATCGGACTACCAACACAGATTAATTATAAAATCAATATATATATATATATATTTATCAATTAGAATTCAAATCACATAAAATATTAATTTTAGATATGTTGAATTTGTTATTCGAATTCTATTTTGAACCGACCGAAACTTGACTAAGTTACCATTAGAAATAGACCAGTAGATACATTGGGAATTTGGCAGAATTCGAGCCATATTTTACATATTCCAAGTCATCTGTAAAAAAAAGTAAATGTGTAACGGAGAGGCCCCCTTCTGAGCTTCCTCGTGGATGAGTTTAAACTCTTCGGAAAAAGAACCATTCCAAATGAGCACACTACACGAATCTTGGTACACAACAATATTTTTCGCGGCGTTTTTCGAGAAAATGCCGCTAATTTTTAAAAAGTTGCGGCGTTTTTAAAAAGAACGCCACAAATAACAAAATTTGCGGCATTTATTAAGAAGCGCCACAAAAGTACTACATATAGTGACGTTTTTTATTTAAAACGTCGCAGAAAGTATGACATATAGTGGCGTTTATATTTCAAACACCACAATTGTGTAAGACTCACCGTTTATTTTTATGATATACTCACTCTGGTTACTCACTCAGTCGATCCTCAATTATCCCAAAATCCCTAATTTTTCCTCCATCGGCTCTCAATCTCTCACGCCGTTTCACTCTCAAACTCAACTGTTCAATACCTCTCTTTCTTCCTCAGCTTATCTTTTCATCATTCTACAAATTCATAAAGGTTCGTTTCTCGATCTGAATTTCACCAAAAGAGTTTATTTTTGTTGTTAAAAATCGAAGAAACAACAAGGGTGGAGAGATCCGTAGATATCGGTACTTCTTTTTCTGAAAAAGAGAATGGCAAGGGAAGGAGGGATAACGAATGACGTAAATGTAGAGATTGCAGTCCAGGCCGATTGGGAGAATCGCGAATTCATCTCTCACATTTCCCTCAATGTTCGTCGCCTCTTCAATTTTCTCCTTCAATTCGGTATATCTTTTGTTTTAAATCTATTTTATTTTGCAAGTCCAGTTTACTAATTTTACCCCCCTTTTTAAGAAAAATTATTTTTAATTTGTTTGTCTGTTCGTTTTCAGAGGCTACGACGAAGAGCAAATTAGCATCATTGAACGAAAAGCTCGACACTTTAGAATGTTGTTTGGAGCTTTCTGAAGTTTAAGTCGGAACTGCTTCTTCAAACCCTTCTCTTTTCAGTACATGATTTCAATTTCGAATTGTATTTGTTTTCATATCTTTGCCTTTGGTCAATTGGTCTTGCCTACTCTTCCATATTGCGATTTCTTTTGATAGATCTCTTTGGGTTGATTTATGTTTCAAATACTTTATCTGCTTTAAAAGATCACAAATTTCAATCCATTATTTCCCCAATTTCAACAATCTAAACAAATAAGGAAATAAAGATCATTATCTTGTCTCTTTGAGGAAGCTGCAGATTCTGACTCTTACTTTCATAGGCAATGGAACATGAATTTGAAGATCTGGATATGAATTTCATTTTCTATATAAATTGAGAAAATGCATACATTATGTATAAATCAGTTGAGAATCATGATAATAAATTAGGGTGATTTGAGTAGAAATTTCAAATTTACTACTCCTAAATATGCATTCAATAATCCATGAATTTCATAAATAATAATGAAATTTTATATTTATGTGTTTTATCACACAACTTACACTATTTTTGAAATCCAAGTTCTCTATCTCTGCCTCATGGAAAACATCAAATAGCTTTGTTGTTGTTTTAAAACAATCTTAGTCACATAAAATAAGACCTAATTTACTTCCACGCCTCCTTCTGATTGTATTTGTTAGTCTGCTCAAGTTTAAAGATATTGAATAATTAATTCGGATGCTTTTGGCTCAACATCAGTGCATTCATCTTTTTAATGGTTATACAATTTTTTTGGCTCAACAAGTATTTTACTTTTTTTAGATGTTGCTAATGCTAAGCATTGTTTTGTGGTGTGCTGCCTACAATAAGAATTCTCATTTATCATGTACTGTTTGGGATGCAAAGTTTAGCTTAAGTTGTGTTATTTTATACTCCGTGGTTTGTTGTATATGACTTGCTACAATATCTCATATTGGTGAGTTACTTGTTTCGTTATTATAGCATTGTTGTTTTGCAGTCTCATGCATTGAGTAAGCTGTGAAGATGAAAAATTAGAAAAATTTTCCCTGTATTAAGTAACCAATGGTTTTACTTTTCTGCATATAGGTTTTAACACAACATTAAAGTTATTGTGGTTGCTATGTCATGAATTTGCTACAGTGAAATTAATTCATCATCTTCTAAATACATTATCTTATTGTGCTTCAATTTGTTTGTCTCAAGCTACAATTTCTGTCAATGTTTATTACACAAATATTTCTTATAGAGACCACTGAAAGTTTGCTTTTATCTCATCATGTTGCAGGGGAAACATTTTTGTTGACTTCAGGTCTTGTGCTCTATATCGGTGATATGTTGGTGTGTACCATTTCAAAGGTTAGAGTTGTTTTTTATCACTCTGGACTCAGACTCTTATGGCCGAAAAGCCCAACAGATTGGCCTTTTAACATTGACTTCATAGTTTGAACATGTTTGTTGATTGTTGATTTCACCAGAGTTGGTATCCATACGATATGGAATTAAAAGAAGTGAGATAGGTACCATTATCCAGGTATGAATCCTCAAGTGATGAATTTCTTTGTAAATTGTCTAGCTAGATTGTGAAAGTTGATGTATTCTATGCAGGGTGTGCTGCTTGGACTTCTTATTTTTTCAGCAGTTTTTAAATTTGTTATCCACTAATGGGAATACTCTTGGGGTGTTGACAACACTGAATCAAGTCAAAACAAAGAAATCAAGAGATCTATTGTATTCTTTACATCACTCGGATTTATCATGATTGTGGTTGCCCCATCATGGATGATGACTGTCCTAGATTTTGATGTACATCCTATACTATGGTATATCTTTGCTTAAACTTTTTTTTTTGTTTCAATTCGATCTTTATTATAAGTTTTCTTGTTTGAATTTTATCATGGATGGTGCCTCTAGTGCTAAACTCATTCAGCTTAAGTTTGTGCTTGTTGCGTGTGATAAGTGCTACGCAAATGTGCAAGTATACACGTCGCAAGTAATAAAGTGATATGAGTATTGAGTATCGTCTCCACAGGGATTGGTTTGGGCCACTTTGCTTAAGTTACTGCACTGAAAATAAAAACACAATTGATAATAGAGGTTTTAATTAACGAGAAAAGTAAAAGCAATAAACTAAAAGAATAGATGAAAGAAAAAGAGAGAATAGGTCAGGTTATCGTGAGTTGAGGTGTGATAGCCGATTGGATCGTCTTGGTAAAAGAGTGCACGGGCAACTCAGTTGCCGTGGCAACTTGCACAACGGGGTTGCCTTGGCAACTAATCGATGGTTGCCTGGGCAACTAGTTGGGCAACTACTTGGGCGTCTGGGCAGCAACTTCAAGGTTCGGCAGAGCGTTCTTCAATGGTTTCTTCTTATCCCTAAGTCGAAACTCTAGCTACTTGTGCATGCCTTGATAATACATCCCTGCGTGAATCAAGGGTGAACAACAACTAATCTTGCGCTCCTCTTAGCCGTTGAAATCCTTAACTTATTCCTAAGCCGGATTAATCTTCACCATCAATAGATTGAATAAAGACCATACTCATTCGTTTCTTGAATCTAACTCTCCCGATATTAGATAAATAGATGAAGTTACGAGATCCTCTCCCAATTTACTCGCAAACAAGAATAAAAGCCAAGAATGAGTAAACCTTGAATAGAAAAGTGCAAACTCTTATTACCTAAACAAAATCCAATTGTTTCTCACAACAACAAAACACAATAACCCCAACCAATCAAGTTAGTTCATGGTTGGGTTCAAAAGATATACAAAGAATAATCCCCAAACCATGAATCTAATGGAAGCAAAGAAGAAGAAGAAGTCGAAATTTCCCCTAATGCTCTCTATCGAAATTTCTCTATTTTTCTCTATATCGGACTTGTCGAAATCTCCTTCTTATTTATAAGGCTAGGCCAAAGTCCTTCTTTGAGGAGGAGTTTGAGTTGGAATTAAATTATCTTTAAAGAATATAATTCTTTATTATAATTGTATTCCTACTAGAACTTCTCATATCTTCTTGGAATTTAATTCTTCTTTAATCTCTGCATGGAAATCAAATTCCTTTGGGTTTGGGCTTTGCTCCACGTCATCTTGGGCTTGTCTAGTCATCAATTTCGACATCCCTATTGCATTTTCTCTTTGTCGACAATTGCCATGGCAACTGGCTCGGCGTCTCCTTCATGCATTGCCCTGGCAACTAGCTCGGCATATCTTTCATGCATTGCCCTGGCAACTAGCTCGGCATTGCTTTGGCAAGTGATCCTGCACATACACACAAAAACACACCAAAGCAGCATCTTTTTCCACAAAAATCACCAAGTTATGTAATCAAGCTCAACAGTGGAAAGAAACATGAATTAATGCATGAATAACTAATTATGCAACTAATATGAGCTTAAGTCTAACAATAATATGAGTAAAAAGGGTAATAAAAATAGTACTTTTGAACACTTATCACGCCCCCAAACTCGAATTATTGCTTGTCCTCAAACAATGCAAACTAACAATTACCTGCCAAGACTTTAATCATCAAAGACATGCTTCAAACTTGAATTCAAACCTCGGAACCATGGCACAAAGTATGATCACCTTTTAAATTTTTCAGATAGCACAAAAATTTCCCGGAACAAAACTATAATGCTTGTGACAATGTGTGTGAGTAGTTGTGTACAAGTTGATTTTCAAGATTCTATGTGAACAATAGGCTTTTATCAATTTAATTGCCGGGGCATTTATTTTTATTTTCACTAGAGCCAATTTGGGCACCTCTCTAGCAAAGTAAGCAATTTCTTATTTTATTTTAGTCGACTAGAGCCAATTTCGGGCACCTCTACCGATTCTTTAATGTGCATTAACTACTAGAGCCAGTTTCGGGCACCTCTAGCAAGAAAGTGTATTTACTACTAGAGCCAGTTTTGGGCACCTCTAGCAAGAAATTAACTTTTAATTTTCAATTTTAAATTTACCCAAATTTTAAGCAACCTAAGTTCACTAAGTTTCTTTGAATCAACAACCCACAACCGTGTAAAAAAATTCAGCATCATAGTAAAATTCTAAGTTCTTTTCATGCAATCCTAAAATTAAAGGTTATTTCAATTAAGTGCAGTGGCAAAAATTCATCATTGGATATTCAACAAGTCTTAAGCAATTATATCCAATTAAAGGCATGGCAAGTAACATATGCAACCTATATGTGATTGCTAAAGATAAATGCAACTAAACATGAAACTAACTAGAAACCAACACCCTCCCAAACTCGAGAGAAGCATTGTCCTCAATGAATGTAAGAGTGAAACAAAATTTAAAAGAAACTAAATGAAATGAGTTAGTCGAAGAGGTCGTCACCTCGAGTGATAAGTTTCCTTCGTGCCGTTTGCTTGATTCATTTTTTAGTCGGTGGTTGAATGCTGGTGCCGTGTGAATAGCATTGCTTTGATTTGATCCATGTTTGCCGATGCAGGTTCACTTGCATGGGCATCAGTAGTTCCCGAAGCCATAGTTGTTGCTTGGGCATCGCCAGATTTACATTGTGGTTCTTTGTGGCAAGTAGTCGGTAGTGAATTTCCTTAGCATGGTGGTTGTGAGTCTTGTTGTGGAAAAGAAACCCTGGAAACTAAAGATAATGAAGAAAAATAAAATATATCCTAAAAATAAAGAGAAAAAAATAACCAAAAATAATAGAACAAAATAGTTCAAAAAAATAAAAATAAAAATAAATGTATCAGTAGTTGCCGTGGCGTCGAGGGTTGCCGAGGCATGCACATCCATGGGTGCCGAGGCGTCGGGGTTGCCGAGGCGTCGTGCGGCGTCCATGGTTGCCGAGGCGTGCGTGTCGGGAGTTGCTTGCGGTGTTGAAGGTTGCCGTTTTCGATACTTCTTATAGTCCATCCGCACCCTCCATCGGGTGATAATATTGCCCAAAAAGAGTTTGGCCAATGTGCTTGCCACTACTCCCTTTATGTTACCATGGTGGAGGTGTCTTTCTTCTTTGTTCGCTTGTAGTCCATGTATACTCTCCACCTTGCTACTATTCCTGAAGGCACAAATATATTAATAGGAAAAATTATATCCATTCTCAACCATTCAATTACCTCATTCTTGTCGACTTCTATCATGGTTGGATGTAGACTTTGTTGTCGTGGCAATTGCTGCTCAAGCCAATTGCCGTGGCAATTAGTTGTCAAATTTTGCTTTAAGTCAAGGGAAGAATCAATTTTCTGAAGAGCTTTATGAATCCAAACACCTTTTTCTTTTGGCCTCTCAAACATCTCCATCAGTAGAGATTTCGATGGCTTCAAATCTACCAACCTCGGTTCCTCAAGACATACCTGCAATGAATGAGGTGAGTTTTTAAAGAATTCAAAAGGTTCAACTATTACCTGCTCATATTCCATTGGCAAAGTATTATCATCTCGTTGATCTTGCATGTGGTCGTGTAATTGCCGTGGCAATCGTAGATGAGAGCAATCTCTGATTCCTCGCTTCAAGATCAACGTTGTAACCTTCGGGCATCGGGTTCCTCGAATTTGCTGCTGTAGTATTGTTGTTCTCAGCTTCACCGAGTGTTGTCGCGGCGTTGCTCTGTTCAGGCTCCTCAATCATTGCCGAGGCAATTTGTTGTTCAAGCTCATCATGTGTTGGGCAGTCTCTCTCATTGGCATCCTCTTGACTTTGAGGTTCTAGTTGTTCCTCACACATCGGAGAGATTTCTTTGTATTGCTCCTTATCCTCTTGCCTTGGGACGTCAGTATCCCTAGGAATGAATTGTTGGTGCATGTTATCCATGACATATGTGGATCTCCCCAATTGATCTTCTGAATCCCCTAAGGTTGCATCCCACTGAGCTATCCTCGTATCCATAGATTTTGATAGTTCTCAAATCTCTTCAATTGATCCGTCAAGTCTAGCCAAGGAAGCTAGTAACGTTTCCTCCAAGGGATTGGAATGCTCTTGAAAAGGACTACATTGCCATGGCATATCTGTTGTCGCGGCAAAATTGTTATGGTAAAAAAAATTTTGAGCTTTTTGACCATACCATGAAGAATTTTGCTGTTGGTTCCCTCTATGGTCCTCCATGTAGTTATATGCACCAAAAATGTGAGGGCAATTTTCAAACACATGATGTTCTCCACACATAGCACAAGATTTTTCCACGGTATAAGTTCTTTGGGCTTTTCTCGGTTGGTATAGGTAATCATCAAAGGGTGCAAGGAACTCTTGATTGGATTGATTCATATCTTCCAACATCATCTCTCGAATAGATTGACTTTTATTTCCCAACATGTTGATATTCCTTAACTTGTAGCGCCTAAATTTTTTTTTTTGATAAAACAAACAAAAAGAAAAGTTAGTAAAACTAAGAGAAGAAAAAAATGCAATAACAAAAACAACTAACACCAATTGCCAATCCCCGGCAACGGCGCCAAAAAACTTGTTGTTGTGTGATAAGTGCTACGCAAATGTGCAAGTATACACGCCGCAAGTAATAAAGTGATATGAGTATTGAGTATCGTCTCCACAGGGATTGGTTTGGGCCACTTTGCTTAAGTTATCGCACCGAAAATAAAAAACACAATTGATAATAGAGGTTTTAATTAACGAGAAAAGTAAAAGCAATAAACTAAAAGAATATATGAAAGAAAAAGAGAGAATAGGTCAGGTTATCGTGAGTTGAGGTGTGATAGCCGATTGGATCGTCTTGGTAAAAGAGTGCACGGGCAACTCAGTTGCCGTGGCAACTTGCACAACGGGGTTGCCTTGGCAACTAATCGATGGTTGCCTGGGCAACTAGTTGGGCAACTACTTGGGCGTCTGGGCAGCAACTTCAAGGTTCGGCAGAGCGTTCTTCAATGGTTTCTTCTTATCCCTAAGTCGAAACTCTAGCTACTTGTGCATGCCTTGATAATACATCCCTGCGTGAATCAAGGGTGAACAACAACTAATCTTGCGCTCCTCTTAGCCGTTGAAATCCTTAACTTATTCCTAAGCCGGATTAATCTTCACCATCAATAGATTGAATAAAGACCATACTCATTCGTTTCTTGAATCTAACTCTCCCGATATTAGATAAATAGATGAAGTTACGAGATCCTCTCCCAATTTACTCGCAAACAAGAATAAAAGCCAAGAATGAGTAAACCTTGAATAGAAAAGTGCAAACTCTTATTACCTAAACAAAATCCAATTGTTTCTCACAACAACAAAACACAATAACCCCAACCAATCAAGTTAGTTCATGGTTGGGTTCAAAAGATATACAAAGAATAATCCCCAAACCATGAATCTAATAGAAGTAAAGAAGAAGAAGAAGTCGAAATTTCCCCTCCTTGCTATCTTGTCGAAATTTCCCTCTTGCTCTCTCTATATCGGACTTGTCGAAATCTCCTTCTTATTTATAAGGCTAGGCCAAAGTCCTTCTTTGAGGAGGAGTTTGAGTTGGAATTAAATTATCTTTAAAGAATATAATTCTTTATTATAATTGTATTCCTACTAGAACTTCTCCTATCTTCTTGGAATTTAATTCTTCTTTAATCTCTGCATGGAAATCAAATTCCTTTGGGTTTGGGCTTTGCTCCACGTCATCTTGGGCTTGTCTAGTCATCAATTTCGACATCCCTATTGCATTTTCTCTTTGTCAACAATTGCCATGGCAACTGGCTCGGCGTCTCCTTCATGCATTGCCCTGGCAACTAGCTCGGCATATCTTTCATGCATTGCCCTGGCAACTAGCTCGGCATTGCTTTGGCAAGTGATCCTGCACATACACACAAAAACACACCAAAGCAGCATCTTTTTCCACAAAAATCACCAAGTTATGTAATCAAGCTCAACAGTGGAAAGAAATATGAATTAATGCATGAATAACTAATTATGCAACTAATATGAGCTTAAGTCTAACAATAATATGAGTAAAAAGGGTAATAAAAATAGTACTTTTGAACACTTATCAGTGCTATAACTCAAACTCTATTAATAGCTCACCTCTATCCTTTGGATGATAGCCACTAGGGTTGGTCAGTTAATATAATATTAATCTTTGCCCAATGCTCAAAATTCAAATACAATCAAGCATACTTACATGCCTTTCAGAAAAATAAAAATCAAGTTAAAATATAAAGAGAAAGACAATCAATAACTAAAAAAATGAGAAGAAAAAACTTTTCTTTGGTTCATCCTATAATTAAATTATTTCCAATAACTTTTTTTTGGATTCGAACGATTAAGACCTCAATTGATTAGACTCTCGTGCTGATAACGTGTTGTGAATAAAATAGCGAAGAACAACGAACAAGAATAAAAGAACAAAGAGATGAGAGAAAAAGGGAGATTTGTATTATTCTTAAAGACTTGTGTACAATGTCTTCATCAAATCATCTATTTATAGGCATAAGAAGTACATAATACATTAAACTCTAATCAATGAAGATAATATTCATAATGATAAAGTAAATCAAATCTCCTTGATAAAGTTCTTATCATGATAGACATCCACGTAGATAAATATTCATAACACTCCCCCTTGGATGTCCTAAACTATGTGCCTCGTTAAAACCTTACTAAGAAAACCCACTGGGATAAAAACCCAGTGAAGGAAAAAGAGTACACTATCTTTTGATATGCATAACAGGTTGCCTCATTAAAAACTTTACCAGGAAAACCCATTGGGACAAAACCTTGGTTAAGGGAAAAAGAGTGCAAACGCGTATTTACTCCCCCTCATTTATGCGTCACTAAGATCTCTGAGACGACACAATCCAATGTTAAAAATCAACTTCTCAAATGTAGAAGTAGGAAGTGCTTTGGTGAATAGATCTGCTAAATTTTCACTTGAACTGATCTGTTTGAAATCAATGTCTCCATTCTTTTGTAGATCATGAGTGAAGAAAAATTTTTGTTAGATGTTTTTTGTTCTATCACCCTTTATGTATCCTTCTCTCAGTTGAGCAATGCAAGTTGTATTGTCTTCATATAAGACCGTCATAGTTACTTTTCATGAGCATAAGCCACAATTTTCTCGAATGTGATGAACTACAAACCTTAACCATACACATTCACGACTAGCTTCATGAATAGCTAAAATCTCAGCATGATTAAAGGAAGTGGCAACAATTGTTTGCTTCATAGAGCGCCAAGAAATTGTAGTACCACCATATGTAAATACATAACTGGTTTATGATCGAGCATTATGAGGGTCAGATAAGTATCATGCATCTGCAAAACCAATCAATTTGGTTTTTGATAGATTAGGAAAAAATAACCCCATGTCTTCGGGTTGGACATGAACTAAATCTCGATAGCAATTTTACATAAAATGATATGTCAGGTCGTGTATGACTAGAAAGATATATTAGTGCACCAATGGCACTTAAGTATGGTACTTTTGGACCAATAAGATCTTCATCCTTATCCGGGGGACGAAAATGATCTTTATTTACATCTAACGACCTAACAACCATTGGGGTGCTTAACGGATGTGCGTTATGCATGTAAAATCTTCGTAACACTTTTTCTATGTATGTTGATTGATGCACAAGGATTCCATCCTTTAGGTGCTTAATAAGTAATCCAAGACAAAATTTTGTCTTTCCAAGGTCTTTCATTTCAAATTATTTCTTTAGGTATTCCATTGTCATTGAGATCTCTTTAGGAGTCCCAACGATATTCAAATTATCAACATACACAGCAATAATAACAAATCCGGAGCTAAATCTCTTAATAAAAATGCATGGGGAAATTTGATCATTCTTATAACCTTCCACTAATAAGTATTCACTAAAGCGATTATACCACATACGTCCAGATTGTTTTAATCCATAAAGGGATCTATTCAATTTGATTGAATATTGTTCTCAAGAACTTGAATTAACTGCTTCTGGCAGTCTAAATCCTTCTGGAAGTCTCATGTAAATATCATTATCAAGAGGCCCATACAAATAGGCTGTAACAACATCTATTAGGCAGAAAGTAAGTCCTTTTATTGTCAGACTAATCAAAAATCTAAAAGTAGTTGCATCCACCACTGGGGAATATGTCTCATCATAATCAATCTCAGGTCTTTGTGAAAAACCTTGTGCAACCAAACGAGCTTTATATCTCACAATTTCCCCCTTTTCATTTCTCTTTCGCACGAAAACACATTTATATCCTACAGGTTTTACGCATTCCGGTGTACGAACTACTGGTCCGAACACTTCCCTTTTCGAAAGAGATTTTAGTTCTGCCTCAATTGCCTATTTCCATTTGGCCAATCATTTCTTTGTTTACATTGTTCAATTGACATATGTTCATGATCCACATCATCATCCAAAATTTCTAGTGTTATATTGCATGCAAATATATCATCGACGTCGATTTGATTTCGGTTCCACTTATTACCAGACATGACATAATTTATTGAGATCTCTTCATTTTCAGGTACCTGAGTCAAGTCTAATGTCTCTTCTAGGGTTTCATTATTCTCTTCTGGAGTCTTTTAAAATTTATTGATTATTCAGTCGGACCATCATTAGATATAGCTCCTTTTCTTTTCCGAGGATTCTTATTTTTGGAACCTACTGGTCTGCCATGCTTCAAGCGTTCTCTAGACTCATTAGTAACTAGAGTTTGTCCTTCCGAGACATCAATTTTTAATTGGAGCATTCATAGCTGGTATATGCAACTTAGTCACTCTTTTAGGGTCAATAAAAGCATCTGGCAATTTATTTGCTAAGTTTTGTAAATAAATTATCCTTTGAACTTCTAGTTCACACTGTTGGCTACGTGGATCAAAATGAGATAATAATAATTCATTCCAACTTATTTCTTTACCCATCTGTTTATTCTCTCCCCCTAATGTTGGGAACACTGACTCGTTAAAATGACAGTCAGCAAATCGAGTTGTAAATAAATTTCCCGTTAAAGGCTCGAGATATTTAATTATTGAAGGAGATTCAAATCTAATATATATTCCCAACCTCCTTTGAGGACCCACCTTTGTGCATTGTGGTGGAGCAATCGAAACATATATCGCACACCCAAAATTTCTAAGATGGGAAATATTTGGTTCCTGACCAAAAACCATTTGTAATGGGGAGAACTTATGATAACTTGTTGGTCTGATACGAATTAGTGATGCTTCATGTAATATGACATGTCCCCAAGCAGAAATTGGAAGTTTTGACTTCATCAGTAACGGTCTTGCAATTAATTGAAGACGTTTAATGAATGACTCTGCAAAACCATTTTGTGCATAAACATGCGCTACAGGATGTTCAACACTTATTCCAATTGACGTACAAAAATCATCAAAAGCTTGGGAAGTAAATTCACCAGCATTATCAAGATGAATTGTCTTTATAGGAGAATCTGGAAAATGTGCTCATAATTTAATCAACTGAGCAAGTAACCTCGCAAACGCCAGGTTGCGAGTTGATAATAATGATACTTGTGGCCATCTAGTTGATGCATCAATTAAAACCATAAAATATCTTAATGGTCCACAAGGAGGATGTATAGGCCTACATATATCACCTTGAATCATTTCTAGAAAATTAATAGATTCATAAACTATCTTAGGTGGTGATGGTCGAATAATTCATTTTCCTTGAGAGCAAGCATCATATGAAAAAACATTACTTTGAAGAATCTATAAATTCTTCAATGAATAACCACATGAAGATTCAATAACTTTTCGCATCATAATTGAACCGAGATGGCCTAACCGGTCATGCCAAATAATAAAGTTATCAGTAAACATCTGGTTTACAATAGCATGAGGTTCAATGTGTAGTACAATTCGGATGACAGTGCATGTAATTTTGTCAAGATTTTCTTATTGCCTTGAGTTATACTCGTAATATGGAGATAGTCAGCATCCCATTGACCAATAGTCTCAATATGATATCCATTTATGTGAATATCTTTAAAATTCAATAAGTCTATTTGCGACTTTGGTGAGTAAAACGCATTGTGAATATGGAATTGAGTTCCATTTAGCAATAATATATTTGCTCTTCCCGAGCCTTTTATGATGTTAGTACTTTTGGATATGGTACTCGCATTATTCTCTTGCATTGTTAAATGAGAAAATATGCATAATTATGCACCTTTCAATATGTGCTTTGTTCCATTCACTTCGGGGAATGAAAAATATGTGCTTTGTACCATTCACTTCAGGGAATAAAAAATATTAAATATAACACATATCAAATCAATTATCTATCAAAGATAATGTCACAAGAACTTATTACTCTTCCGGAGCATTGATAATTTAGTACTTTCAGATATAGTACTCACATTTTTCCTTTGCATTTAAATGAGAAAAATATTTCTTATGCTTAAGTATAATATCCAATTGAGCTGGACCAATAGCGCCATAACTATTTTCGCCATTTTCGTAAAGAAAAATTGTTTCTATTTTCTTTCCTTTATCATTCATGATTGTGGTTAAAGATCCATAATTCTTCGGCGTATGACAAGTATGAGATTAATGGTTTGTACCATTGCATAAAAAATTATTTTCTTAATATATTCTTGTCATCTTTATAAACCCACTTCTGGTGGTTATAAGCATTCTTAAAATAATTATCATGTCTATGCCAATGGCATCGACCGTACTCATAATTAATAATGTGACCTTTATTCTTCCGTTATATAATATCACATTCACTTCAGGGAATGGAGTGGAGCCAGTGGGCTTTCCAAAAACCTTTTTTTCATGATATTGTGTATGCAGGACGACATTGTTTGCGTGAAAAGTTAAGCATATCCCCATAAGTGATTCTCCGACCATAAAATTTCAATTTAATTTGAAACATACACATAACTGAGTTTTATCAACTAACTATATAGTGAATTATCATGTTTGCATTCACTTCAAGCCAATAATCGCATGGAATAAACATCATGCTTGCATTCACTTCAGGGAATTCTTCCCATAAAATTTTTGGATCAAGATGAATTTTCATAACTTGAACTTAGGAGAAGTCTATTGTCGAGTTTTTCGACGCATAAAAATTATTGCTTTTGAGCAAATAAGATTTAATCCTCGTACGCGACATTGTTAAACCAGTTCACAAGGTCCTTTAAAAACCTAATTTGAGAGCAATAGCCTCGCAGAAATGGATGTCCAGCCAATATACTTGGATTAGACCAACAGAACAAAGAACATATATGTTAAACCAGACGTTAAATTAAAGAACATGCTTTAGGCGTTAAGTACAAACCAAACACGGTCGGATCATCTCTGTCAAATCGTCTTTTGATTTGTGAGAAGTCGCAAATTCATCTTTGCCCAATGCTCAAAATTCAAATACAATCAAACATGCTTATATGCCTTTCAGAAAAATAAAAATCAAGTTAAAATATAAAGAGAAAGACAATCAATAACTAAAAAAATGAGAAGAAAAAACTTATCTTTGGTTCATCCTATAATCAAATTATTTCCAATAACTTTTTTTTGGATTCGAACGATGAAGACCTCAATTTATTAGACTATCGTGCTGATAACGTGTTGTGAATAAAATAACGAAGAACAACGAACAAGAATAAAAGAACAAAGAGATGAGAGAAAAAGGGAGATTTGTATTATTCTTAAAGACTTGTGTACAATGTCTTCATCAAATCATCTATTTATAGGCATAAGAAGTACATAATACATTAAACTCTAATTAATGAAGATAATATTCATAATGATAAAGTAAATCAAATCTCCTTGATAAAGTTCTTATCATGATAGACATCCACATAGATAAATATTCATAATAGTCACCTAATTAAAAATGTAATAAAGGATTAGCATGAACATAATTCTTTATCTTAAGGGCAATATCGTCCAAGGGGAAATAATTGTGTAATACCTAAGAAAATGAGGGGAATAACATTCTCACCATTTAGGGGGAAAGAGCCACTATTGAAAAAAGACTAATACCTCATAGTGAAAATCTTCCTAAACCAAACATAGGAATGTAAGTCTGAAAAATATTATTACCCCTGGTAATCATTTTTTCCGCGAACCAAACGCACCCTCATAATTTTATTTTTAAAGTGGGATAACTTTTACTTTACTTTTCTATTTTCTACCTAATGTGGAGAGAAAACTATTTGTATAGGACCAAGGAAAAACTACATCCCCTCCTATTTTCTTTCCTTCTAATTTTCCACTCTACCAAGCAACCCTTAAATTCATTTTCTTTTCAATCCCTCATTCCTCCCTTCCACTTTTCCTCTCTACTAAGCAAAGCCTAAATCGAAAAAATATGTACATATGCCCGAAAAGAATACAAATTCTCTGTAATTTTTTTGTGTTTTTATGTACTTCTCAATATCAAAAAATTAAACCCTAAATCGTAAATTTTAAACTCTAAAAACTAAATCAACACAATAAATCATCAACCTTAAATCTCAATCCTAAATTCTAAACCCAATTTTTTAGTGTTGGAGCATACATAAGAGCACCAAAAAAGGATATGATTTCTATTAGGCTGAAAAGATATGTATAGATCGCTTATCAAATGAGATTATCAGTTATATTTAAACTCTGGTATTCGATAGAGTGCTAATGAATGTTCAATCAACTTAGTCAAGTTTAGAATGTTTTTTATTTTAAACATACATATTGGTACTTAAACTTGGCACCTAAGTTTTTTTTTCTAATTAAGTACCTGAACTCAGCATTAAGATTTAATTTAGTATCTAAAGTGTTTTTGGTCCAATTAGATTTGAACTTAACATTTTTATTTAAATACTTAAGAAAAACGACTTATTTGAACTAGAAATGTAAGTTTAAATTTCGACAAAAAAATCAAATTCAAGTATTTAATTAGACAAAAAAAATTAATATCAAATTGAACATTAAAACTAAATTTAAGAATCAATTTGAAAAAAAAAAGTCCTTAAATATCGAACTAAACCTTAAATATCTATTTACATAGTATCATATAATAAGTTAATAACTGTTAGCTAAGCCAGCCACCTCCACAACAGTCATTTTCACAACTATATTGGAAGATGGTTCGGATTTGGATGTTAGCCATATCAACCATGTAATATATTAAAAATAAACATTGGTTTAATTTATATATATAAACACTATATCGTAGTTTAGTTTAATCCTTAAATTTTTTAATAGTTTACATTCTAAATTAGTCTTAAACTTTTGAATATTTTAATTTATCCCTAAATCTGAAACTCGTTCTAAATTTGTCCTAAATTTTTTAAATATTCTAATTTTATCCTCAAACTATTAGTATATGCTAATCTAAAAACAATTTAAAATTTTAAAATATAGATTTAAAAAATAATAAATTAATGAAAATGACACTTAAAAACATCGCGATATGACATGTGCACCAACTAATTTAAAAAATCAATAGATTTAACAATTAACATTGGTCAAATGGGTGAATGATAAAAATTCATAAACAGACTTAATTTGGCATAAAAAAACTCATGGGCTTTATTTAATTTTTGTTAAAAATATGAGGACTTCTAGCGCTCTTAAACCAAAGTTACCATTATATTTTTTTGAAATATATATAATTTAAATTTAATAAAATTAATAAAATGTATCAAATTTAAATATTTAATATACAATAGTTTTATAGACGTTGATTGTATGTCTATTTTAAACAATAAAACAATGTAGGGGTAGGCAAGACCGGGTACCCGGTTAATTTGTTTAGAATTGGTCTCGATAGCCACCAGTTTTTGGAAATTGAAACCAGTTCCGATCCTGATCAGACCGGGTTTTAGATTCCAGGAATTGATCTTGATACTAGTGGGAATCGATATCAGTATCCGGTCAATTGGTCTACTATTAAGAAAATTTGAGCAGCATGAGGGAAAATTCAAGAAAAAAAATAGAATAAAAAGAAATAAAACTGTGAAAAATTAGAAGATTGAGAGTCGTCACTCGACAATGACGAGAGAATTTATTTAGGGTTTCAGTATTGAGTCTTTAGGTGTGAACAAAGAATTAGTAAAAGAGTTTTGGGCTTTAATTTTAGGCTAAAGTGGTCATAACAGATCAGTACCGGGTACCTAGTACTGGTCCCGATCTTATTGGGTATCCACCGGCTATCGGGTCCAGGAAATCAGGATCCAGTCCCGGTCGCAACCAGGACTTAAATTTTAGATCTGGTCTCGGTCCCACTAAAATCCTTTTCGGGTAAAGATCCACCGGGTCTAGGATCGGGACTTCGTAACTGGTTTTTTTGCCCACCCCTAAAACAATGAACTATTTTAACGGATTGAACAATATATGATTAATGGGAAAAAATAATATTCTTATTTTTTGTTGCTTTTTCGGTTTCTAAGGTTTCGCCCTCACAAATTCATATTGATCCTCGTCGTACACCTGACTTTGATGGGTAAGTCTCACCGCAAATTTTTTTTTACATATACAAAATCTTAAACTCAAAATTTACTTAAGCAATACCAAACTGCTTACCACTTGAACCAATCCCATTAACAAATACTCTTATCTTTTAATGTATTTAAAAACAATATTCTTTTACTGCCTTTGATTTTTTCGAGCTCATTGCTCGCCTCCCTTTTTCATTAAAAACAGTATTTTTTTAGAAATGCATACACTAATTCCGTGAATTTCTTAAACTACAGTAAAACTTTTAATTATAGATATTTTTATGAAAAAATTAAACTGAAGTGTCACTTGTCAAAAAAATAATTTTACAAATAAAAAATTAATATATAATATCCTTTATAGTATATGCATAATAATAATAAAAAAATAATTTTTATAATCTAATTAATATTAATAGATACAAAATATTAATAAATAATAAATTATTTAAACAAATATTAAATATAACCATGCCTTCATATGTCATTTTGCTTCTTCAAATAACTATCAGTTATTAGTTAATTTTACCAACACTTATGTACAATCAGTTAATGCAATTCATTAGTCAAATTAACTGATGTCATCAGCTATTTAATAATTGCCAAACAGAACCATCATTTTTTATTTAAAAAAATTATTCGAACTGGTTTGAACCGATTTAACTGTGAATCATAAAAAATTGAAACGATCATAAACAACGGTATATAACTAAATATTGACCAACATGCTTCATAAAAAATTAAAGGAAGATCAGAAAAATAAACAAAAAGAAATATATGTAATAATCAAGGGCAATTGACATAATCATTTTCATACGAGAACTGTGTGTATTTGTAAGGCTGAAGCTTATTATGACAAAAAGAAGCCCCTGAAGGGGGCACCGGTCCTCGAGGTAGCTGGCTGCTAAACAACTGTTTGAAACCTTTACTGCCGCTGCCATCGCCGGCGCTGCCTTTGTTTATCGGTCTGCTGCATCCTCCGATGGAAGCCTCCGCCGTTAACACGAGAAAAACAACCACCAAAACCTTCAAACACCCCATTGTTTCTTCAGAAAACTATATGTTTTCAGCTTCATATACTATTACTATATATATAATGAGAACAACAAGAGACAGCGGTTGGATTTCAACGCCGTACGCTTTCTGTATTTTATGATTTATTTCCAGTGAATGGGATTTTTAATCTGTTGTTTGAACAGCGGAGTGTTAGTTTTTCCTATTTTGTTTGTGTAATTTTGAAGTGAAAGTCATGGTTGAATAATGCAATAGCAGCCATTTTAGAAGCAATGTGAACGCTAGTCTTTGAAAATTTATGTTTGTTCCTTTGTTTTTCAACTCTTTGAAGTCTATCATTCTACAAATTCAATGAATTATCAAGACCAGTGAGCAGACAGATATATTAGGAACGGCCGAACGGGAACCATTATCTGGTCTTTCGATAACTTTCGAGTTTCGATCAGGAGTGTTCATGGTAGGTTGACAGTACCATTTAACCTAAACAGTCAGTTAACAGTTACTGCGGTTATTGAATTTTGCTAATTGTAATCTAACCATTAAAAATGTTAGCTGTTTTAACCGCTAATTGTTATTATTAATAGTTTTGTTACATGTTAACATGTAATTTACTGTAATTTTTTTCACATGTTCACTGTTTTTTTAAAATAATAAAATTATCTCTCCGGTAAATATTATATTAAGATTTTATTATAAGAGAGCATTGAGATTGACGTAGCTAATATTGTGAACAAAATATATGTATAAATAATTTAATAACAATTAATTATTAAACATTATTTTTAGCGGTTCGATTAACCAAAATCATTTAACATTTACAGTTAGGTTAATTAACATGTAAAATATAACGGTTATATCGGTTAACAGTTACGATTTAATATGCACACCTCTACTGTTAACGACATCTCAATGATCGAAGAAGTGTGATGAAACATTCATTTTTATGGTTCGCTTATAATTCATACTATACATTCTATCAGACTTTTTTTTTGAAACGATGGTACTTGAATTTATATCTCTTCTATTGAGTTTTCTTAGAAAACATGATATTATTGTAACAATTTATACTAAAATATTCATCTTATGTATCGTGTGCTATTTTTATATACTCTTTTGTAATTTATCGCTCCTATTATTGTAGCAGTTTATTATATTCATGTTGCAACATGAAATATCAATGTGAATTGGTTTATTAGTTAAATGCTCGTTCACACTTTGAAAAAAACTGAAATAATGCAGTTGACTTGAAAAAATAAGTAATAACACAAAGTAAAATATGGGTTAGGATCTATTCACACAATGCAAAACTTAGTTATTTTATATTTTTTTGGACCGTTAGACGAGGGTAATAAATAACTAAGATTATTTTTATCTTTTTTTTCCTGTGTTAATCTTCATATTTTCTACTGTTAATTTTAACTATCTATTTACCTTCATCTAATGGTCCAAAAAGATATAAAACTTTTAATTTTTACATAGTGTAAGAGGATCTTATATCGTAAAATATAAATTAATATTTGATGAATTAATAGAGTATAATTTTATGCATCAACAATAAATTAAATAGTAACACGTTATAATAAAATTTCAACCTTTTTTCTGATTTCATTCTTGACTATACATAGATTTAAGTATTTGTAATGTTTAGAGGAGTTTTGACGTATTTTTGGTGGAAAATTCCTTGTACTTCTAATTTGTTATAGGGTTTGGGGATGTTTTTAAGCCTTAGAGGTTGGAAATATGGTCTATATGAATGTTGGCCCAAAACAGGTGATGAGTTAGAATTGTATATAAATTATGAGATAGGTTTTTTTAGGGTAAAACTTTAATACACAAGCTGTGTAAAAATTCTTAAATTTTTAACTCTAACCCTAATAAATTAAACCCTAAACTTTAAACTCTATACACTAAATTCTAAACACTAACCTTAAATTCTAAACTCTACAACCTAAATCCCTAAATCTTAAACCCTAAACTAAAACCCTAACCCCTAAAACAAAGTTTTTTCTCTCCATTTTTTGCACCATATATAATTTAAAAGTTTTATATTTTTTTGGACCGTTAGATGAAGGTAAATGGATGGATGAGATTAACAGTAGAAAATGTGAAGATTAACACTTGGAAAAAATAAGGAAATAATCTTAGTCATTTATTATCATTATCCAATAGTCCAAAAAAAGGCGTAAAAGTAATTGAGTTTTACACAATATAAGTGTATCCTAACCCATAAATTATATATATTTAAAACCTACCACCAATCAACTGGTCTAGTAGGATAAGGTACTAGATCCCTTAAATAAGGCTAGAGGTTCAGATTCTAGCATTATGAATAGAGAAAATTGGGTTGAGGGTCGTTTTTAAGACCATAAGGCGCATTTGTAAAACTCAATATAAATTAGTCGACTAATAAATCAAAAACCGATTGTTAAACACAAAAAACTACGATTTGAGGAGCTATAATTATAAAAATTAACCATTATAATATATAATTAAATTGATAATTAAAATATATTTAAATACAAATTACAAGAAATATATATAAATTCACATATAAATTATATTTCAAGTGATACTCAAAATATAATTGAATCAAGATCAAAAATTAAAAAAACTTTTAGAATTTTTTAATAAAAATAATCAAAATTTGTACAAAAAATTATACAATTTTTAAAACAAAAGAATGTTTACATTTGTTTTATACAAAAGGGTAAAAGATAAATTTGGGTAAAATACATTTCAAGTCACTTAATTATGTGTTTAGTTATAAATGAATCATTTTTTTAAAAGTTATAATTTATTCACCCACATAAAATTTTATTACAAACATGTCACTCTGCCAATGAATTGGAAGATAACAATTTTAGTCCAAAAATGTATAAACTATGTTAATTATGCCCTAATTTGAAACAATTTGAAAAATTAAATTATTTATATTTAAAAATTTAATTAGTGAAGTGAAAATTAAAATTTAATTTTAGATATTATTAGAGTCAAAATGGGCATATTTTTAAACTTTCAAAATGTCAAATTAGTTAACTATGTCTTGATTTAAAACAATTCAATTTTTTTTTATTTAAAAATTTTATTAATAAAATTAGAATCGAATAAATGTAGAAAATGCAAGTATGACCAAATTGGTAGAATATATAAATTTTAAAAACTAAAATTATTATTATACCAAATTATGTTTTAATTTTAACAACAAAATAATATACTTGTAACAAAATTTTAATGAAATGAATAAATTGTAATTTTTAAAGAAAAAATATTCATTATAACCGAATCAATATAATAAAAACGAAGCATTTTTTGTGTGTTTATCCTCAAAGGGGTTAAGAAGAAGCGAATTGGGCATTGGATCATTTCTTTGTCATTTTTTGCTCGAATTACGGTATGGGTCGATATTCTTTTTTCTAAAACCCTGCTATGGCGGCCTTTGAAACATGAATTTTCTTATGTTTAATGATTGTTTCATATAGCAATTTTCATTTCCCATATAGTTTTCTGACGCTTCTGGGCTGTTACAGGAGGTATCTCTTAGCAGGTAACAGGCAGAAAGCTCACTGGACTAGAAGAGCTCAACAGACTGAGTTCATGTCTGGAATACTTCCTTTTTCCTCAATAGTTTTGTCCAATTGGAACTCGAGTTCAAGGTAATTTGGTTTTATGTTTGAATTATATAATACCCTTTTTTTAGAAGTTGGTCGAACCTGGTTTTGTTGTTCCGGGTTGTAGGCGTGTTGTTAGAATGGCTGCTGCTCAAACTGCAAATGCTGGTCTGTCGTTGGAAGCCATGGCGATAAAGCCTCCTTCGCACCCTACGTATGATTTAAAGGGCATCATTAAACTTGCCCTAGCTGAAGATGCTGGAAATCGAGGTTTCAGTGTCCCTGTTTTTTTGGTGTTTTCATGTTTTGTAATCTTTGCTCTCCTGTATTCATAACGATGAGATGAAGATTTTGATGAACTGTGAGCAAATATTCAGTTAAATCTATTGATTTTTGTTCCTGCATTGATATCATATGCGACATTTGTGTTCAATTGCAGGGGATGTAACTTGTATGGCCACCATTCCATTTGACATGGAAGTGGAAGCCTATTTTCTGGCAAAGGAGGATGGTATCATTGCTGGAATTGCACTTTCTGAGATGGTGTTTCAAGAGGTTGATCCTTCTTTGAAGGTACACAACTGTATTTTCCGTCTTTGGATCATTCGTATGGTTTTCGTGCTTTGGATCACGCAGTCTCTCGCCCTTTTTACACTCTGATATCAGGTTGAGTGGTCTTGAAAGGATGGGGATTATGTTCGCAAGGGACTGCAGTTTGGAAAAGTTTATGGTAATCCAAAAAGAGTGTTTTCTTAATTTTGTATAAGAAAGGCCGTACTAAAATTACACTCTATCTATGTAGGAAGAGCACACAGCATTGTTGCAGCTGAAAGAATAGCTCTGAACTTCATGCAGCGGATGAGTGGTATAGCTACACTAACTAAGGTGCGTCCATTTCTTTGAATTTTATAAACAAAGAAATGAATTTCATAATCATAGCTATGTTTCTCTGTTGTAATCAAGCAAATTGTTTACCATATAAGGCAGATAACAGGAATGTCAATAGCAAAATACTCTAAATGCTTATGTTTCATTTTAGATTGCTGTGAATCAGAGATGCAAAACAATATGGGTGATGAGTATAAGTTTTGTTCGAGCAAAAATATAACTGCTTGGATTATTAGTGCTGTTTACTTTATATTCCTGTAGAAGTTGAATTTTTGTCACTGCTTTTCTGTGGCCTTGTTTTGCCACCTGTACATATTGATCAGAACATGGCCAATTCACACACTAATGAAAAATGCAAATTATGTCATTATTTAGTCATGTATGCACAATGAATATAATGAAGAAATGGGGCATGGAATGAAATTCAAATCTATTTTAACCTACAAATTCAGTTATGGAATGCAAACTACAGCATGTATGTTCAGTAGGTATAATAAAGAAATTTATCACCGGAATAACTTCACAAGTATTCCTGCAGGCAATGGCTGATGCTGCAGACCCTGCATACATCTTAGAGACAAGAAAAACAGCTCCAGGCTTGCGTTTAGTGGACAAGTGGGCGGTGTGGATCATTTCCTTGATCTTTTTGTTAGTTTTTTCTTAGTTCTTTCTCTTATGCCTTGGGTTTATATTGTTGAAATTTTCTTTCTGTAGGTACTAATTGGTGGAGGAAAGAATCATAGGCTGGGTTTGTTTGATATGGTGTTGATAAAGGATAATCATATATCAATAGCTGGGGGAATCAGTAATGCTGTTAGAACTGTTGACCAGTATTTAGAGCGAGAAAATCTTCAAATGGAGGTTGAGGTAATTTCTTTTGATGTTAAAACTATAGCAAATTAAAAGTTTTGTGTCGTGGACTAGTTAACAGAGTCGGGTACAAATCTGTCAATTTCTGCATGGTATATCATGTATCCTGCAATTTATTCAGCTCTGTGTTGAAGTACCATCATTGCCAAAAAATATGTTTGGCTGGAATTTTTTTATTTAATTTGCAATGCTTTGGAGTGGTTCTCTTCTCTTTGTCTGCTTTTGCAGACATGGAAATGAATCAATCAGTTGTTGCATTGTGGCAATTGTAACAGATATGTTTACAATGTCTGTTTCAAGGTTGAAACCCGGACACTTGAGGAAGTAAAGGAAATATTGCAGTATGCATCTCAAACGAAGACTTCCTTGACCCGGATAATGTTGGATAATATGGTTATTCCTCTTCCAAATGGCGATGTTGATGTGTCTATGCTTAAAGAAGCTGTGGAGCTAATCAACGGGAAATTTGAGACAGAGGTATCTCATGAATCATGATTTTATCATTTACTTTTTCTGTTTATTCATTTAGTGCTTGCAAACTTTGCAAAAAAAAAAAAAATTGCTGATAAATTACTGTTGTGTTAGTTAGCAGATGTTTGTTCTTTCCTTTGCTTTATTTGAGAGTCATGGAGGGGTATATGGTGCAATGTTCACTCTATTTGCTTGCCGCTTTGATCTTCAAATAAATGAAACATGAGCAAATTAAACTAGGAATATTTGTATAAAAACTCTTGCTACTTAAAGTTTTGAATAGTTTCTAAATTGTAATATGATTTTGGTGATTTGGCTTGGCATTCTTGCTAGCTGTCAAATGCCATTATAGGTTTACCTGCTAACTTCTATTTTAATGTTCTACTTTGCACTTTTCTGGGGCTTGTAAATGATATATCTTTTTCATTGTCATAGGCATCTGGCAATGTTACTCTTGAAACCGTACATAAAATTGGACAAACTGGAGTTACCTACATATCCAGGTAAGGCAGTGCAACATTTTTTTAAATTTAATATGCTTTTAAAGAAAAAAGTTCTACTTGCTGAACTTTATCTGAACCATGGAGGTAATTTTCCTAGTAAAATCATATCATCCTCTTAGTGGGTTTGTTTTGCTTCTCAACGAAGCTAGTTCTAAAATTCAGTATATAGATTTAACATAAAGCTCCGAGAAAAATAATATTATACACACACACACACACCATTGTTAGTGGCCCATATGCCACTGCTTTTTTTTGGCTCAGCATGGATTGTGTCTTCTCTGATACAGTGGTTGATAAATTTCTTTAAAGAATTATGATTTAATCCTCTCATCTCTTAGAAAATATAGGGATTAGACATCAAATTTGACCTGTGTAATGAACTATATCAATTAGAGATATAACAGTAAGTCTGGATTTCGAATCCATGATTTCTCATTGTTGGATTATGTTTTTCTTTTGAAAAATCGGATAATATTAAGATACACATTGATCCACATTTTTGTTGTATATGTGACTTCAAAATGGCTTAAATATGCATGCTACATTTCAAATAGAATTGGTTCAAAAATCTTTTGGAGAATAAGAAATGGTTCTTGACTTGGTTCTAAATTCTTGTTATGTCTTACTGTTTGTAATCCTTGGGTGTTTGTAGTGGCGCACTCACACATTCTGTGACAGCACTCGACATATCCCTCAAAATTGATACAGAGTTGGCTCTTGAAGTTGGAAGGCGAACAAAACGGGCATGATCCGCTAATCTTTATGTTTTTGTTGAATAAGGAAAGCTCTTCTTCCCCACCAAAAGAAAGTAAAGACCAAGAACATGTCAGTTCCTCTCTTCCCATGCTCTAACAATGGTTTAAGGAATTGATAGATGATAATTGCATATGATACAACTGATTCTATGATAAACTGCCATATGCTATGTTATTCGGACCCTTCATTTTACATAACGATACATATTTGAGCATAATTATGAAAATAAATTCTTCAAAGTCTATTAAAAATGTTAGAAAAAAGTTGAGCATTACCTGTGTTAATTCAATGTATTAATTATAGATTTTACTTTTTCTCCATCCATTGTTGCAGAATTCAATTCATTTCTAGAAACTGGGTCTTTGGTCATAGGTGACATCAGCTGAAGCAAAGTCTAAGCTTTTACCATAGTTTTTAATTCTGTTGAAAATATATCCGTCCTAAGGTCAGGTCACAGTTCAAACTTTTTACTATTATTAAACTGTAATCATGGCCGAGCCGGTTGTGACAACACGAGTAGAAGAACAACGAAAAAAATGTGAGTTGGGGTCTAGAAAATACTATAATTTGGTGCAGAAAATGATGTCTTGGGGCCAAAGTCAAGCATTGTCTGATGATGATATAATACCACTCTAAGACTAATTGCAGATTTAAGCATTGGTTCAGCTTTGGTGGGCATTTTGTGGATGGGGGAACGGCCATGGGGATGTTTACCATGTGACTTTGCATCATGTCATGGCCTTCCATTACTTATCATATACTAAAAGTTGACACAGGAAGAAGCTTCCATGCCTATTACAAAACTTTATCTCTTTGCCATATCTGAAAACAAAACAACTTTCCTTATCTTTAAAGGAGTCACTAATATATTATGAATTTTCATCGATTTTCTGTTCAACTAGTTCGATCTGGTTGATTTTCAATTACGTTCACTCTATTTTCGATTATATACTGCCAATCAGATCATCGAATCACGGTTTAACTGATCGATCCGATTTTGACAATTCAACTTGTAATGCCATTAAATTCCCATTCCAAATATGATTTTGTGAATATATTTTTATTTTATGAGTTTGACATTGCATCTTCTCTTTTCATTTGTTATTTTATGTGCTAACAGAAAAAACGTTTCCATTTGATGGAAAATAGATCTATTGTTAGGTCAAGTCAAATTTGGTTAATTGTTTGAAATTGAAATTTTATTTATTTTATTTTTCAGATAAAATTTAAATAAAAATTAAATTAATAATTTGATCAGAATCAAATTAGATTGGAGGATCTAAAAAGTTAGTCCAGTTCAAACCTAATCCATTTAATAAATTTCTATTTTTTAAAAAATGTATCAAGAATGAGTCTGATTTTTATTTTAAATATTTTTTTTGAAATGGATGTATTAAAAAGTATTGTTTTATTTTGTTTAAATTTAAATTAGAGGATGTCAAACTATCAAGAATGAGTCGGATTTTGGAAGTTTTTGAATAATTAAATTGGAATTTAGTAGCTTTAAAACATATTCTCACACTTTAACCAAGTACTTAAATTATCAATATCGTTTTAATATTGTCATTTTGTCAATCAAATTATTTAATAGGCCATTTATTTTTTTTCTAATTCAATATATTTGAGTTGTCCGTGGAATATTTAAATTTTGATCTACATTACGCCGGTGTTTAACAACCGTAATATAATTGATATAAAATTTATAATATGAGAATATTCAATTAAAACATTGTAAATTATAAAAGCTAACTTAAAATTTTAATCATAATCTAAAAATATCTTATATTTATGTGTGAAATAAAAATAATGATAATTTAATCTAAAAACATTATAATTTAGCCGTGAACTAAGGCCAAGAGGATTTGTTTTTTTTTTTGCATCACTGTTTTAGATCCACCATGACATATAAGCCCCCTCTAAGTATGAACTATGAATAACTAATAAAAAAGTCATTGTCATGAGCAATGATAATTAAAAATAAAATGAACTTATAAAACTAATTTTTTTGTATTATCATCGATATTTAATTTTTTGGTTAATAATTTAGAATTGAGTATTATAAAAATTCATTATAGAAGTGATCATTCTAAACCAATTATTTCATTCACAACATCAAAATCCAACTCTATACCTTACTCAATAAAGAATGTCACTTTAGTACTCTAAAAGGAGTGGATATAATGTACTAATTATACATAAAAAAACAAAATGATAACGAGATTTTGGCTGACATAATGATAATAATCTGTTTATATGTGTCTTTAAATTATAAATATGTGAAACTAACTGGTTGGTCTAAATGGTAAGAAATTTGATATCGTTTAAGTAGATCTTCAGTTTGAGGTTTTGTGTATATATAAAATTTTCGTTGAAAGACTCATCCATCAAAGGTCCAAAACTAGGTATGCGATACGAGTCAATCTGGATTAATCGCGGCAAAACTCTAAAAAACTGAGAGTACAAAAAAATTATAAATATATGATACACAAATACAACTATAAATTTCTCAAAATTGTGAAACATTGTTTGGATGGATGTCAAAGGGATTTGTTTTAGTGCTTTAACTTTTTCATTTTTGAGAATTAATTAACCTATCATGAATAGCAAAAAGTGGATAGTGACATTATAACACCATGGACAAACCATTCTTAAGAGTTTATAATTTTGTTGGTGGATAATGGAATCAAGTACTAAATTGTGATTTAAATCTTAATACGGATATTTTTATTAATATATGGATCAAGATGACGTAATCCCAATGGTGTATATTGATTATAATTATGATTATCCAAAATTTCAAGAGGGTTAATTTAGGGTTTTCAATTTTGAAAAGGAAAAGAAGCAAAAGTTTGTTTTTTCTCTTGATTTTTGGGGTCAATTTAATTTCTAGAACTAGAATGAGGGAAAATGTAAGAGTTGGGCCTTTTGTAGCCCTAATTTGACAAGCATTATTATTATTTTATTTATTTATTTATTTATCATGAATAAGGAGAATAATGTAGGTTATGTGGAAGTTCTATCCAAATTTGTATTTGATTTAATCCTAGTAAAAAAAGAAATGTTGTTATTTTTAAGAGATTTGAATTTGAGCAGTTTATCTGCACGGTGAGTATTTTTAAAAGACTAATAGTAAAAATATATATATACTACCATATAATCACATCATAACATTAAAATTTTTTTGTCTAACTTATACTTTATAATAATTAATTTCGGTTTGTAGCGATTCGAATATAAATGAAAGAAAGAAATTTTATAATCATTTATCCATATATTTTATTTATATTTGATAGAGTTTGTGACTCAAACTTTATATTAGTATGGTCTAAAAAAATTTACAGCGCGACCTACTTAATAAAAAAGTAAAATTAACAAAAAAAATATAATGAATGCAAAAGAAGCTAAGATTAAAAACTTTTGGACCTTGATCATTTTTTTTGATCAATTAATTATTTTCTATTAAAATGGAATAAGGACATAATTTTGTATGATTGACATATGCTTAAACTCTGACATTTTTAGAACTAAAAAGGGTAACACCATTATTTTATAATACTCATCAAAACTTTGTTCGAATTTTAAAAATCAAAATTTTCAATCGAGAGTCAAACTCGAATTTAATGTTAATGTTTTTTTTTAACAAATTTAATGTTAATGTTAATTTCATTCGACAACATTCAGTTTATATATTATGTCCATCTTGATATGTTTTTATCCAACAAATTAATTAAAATCATAATATGTAATTCATAATAGTGTTGTTACGGGTAACAAATGGAATATAGTAGCGAGAATATAGTCAAAAAGCATACTATATAAAATGTTCGCAACATGATAATGTGTATAGTATAAATAGGGACGAACAATGGCGGATCTAGAATCTTAAAAGTGGGGGTCTAAATTTTTTGTCCTGATATATAATAAAAAGAAAGAACCTAATATTACTACATGCCTCGTTAAAAATTCTTTAAACCTAAATAGAGAAAAAAGTACCCAAAATAATACCTACATAACTCGAATGAGAAATAACCTCGACAACATAGTCATAAAATCTTACATTCTCATGTCACCTAATCAGCTACCTGAAACCGTCAAAAAAACCAGTCATCCTGGATCTTCCAACCTGTGCCCAGAGGCCATCAATGAACCGGCATCCGTGTGCCCTGCGTCCTGCCTCCAGCTTGAGCTGATCCTCAGCTACTGCAGTGGTAATGTAACTTTTTTCTTTACAAATAGTATGCAAAATAAATTTTTCTTCACAAGTTAAACTATGTTTTTAAGTTTTTCCTAAAAAATGGGATGCGTAGATGGAGCCACATTGGCATTGGGAAGGGTCTTTGCCCCCACGCACCAATTTTTTTTTCATTGTTTCATATTTTTTTTTGGAAAAAATATATTTACTATGAATTTATCCCGTCTTTTAAATTTTACGTTTTTTCTTTAACCCTCAATTCTGATTCCGTCCGAGTATAAGAAGGGATAACAAATTTGAAGAAGAAAATGGCACATATATTTGGGTACACCTTGGCTTGGCAGCACACAACTTTGGTAGATGTTGTCTTCTCACCAAACCAAATGCCAAATTAATGCTACCAAACCCACTTTAGCTGTAAATGTTGGTCCATCCCACATTGTCTATATGTACATATAAAAATATAATTCGAGTCTTTCTTGAATTCAAATATTGTTTTCACGTAAAATGAATTAATTTTACATATACTTTAATTAGATGGTCTATATCTGTCAACTAAGTAATCGATATAATAATAAAAGGATATATGTGAATATTGAATTCACGATTGACATCTAATTCTAAATCCAAATTCTAAACAATTAATCTGCAATAATTTATAATATACATAACATAGAATTAACGTAATAAATTTTTTGTTAACAAAAACATAAGCATGCTTGAAACTATAAGGTTAATAATGATGTTATCTTATTTTATATGTATTTGAATCTCGATATTTAATTTAGAAATATAAATACTTCTCTACTTAATAAAAAAACTTAATAAATTAAAGTCTATGTAAAAATATATATTTTTATTATGGGTAATCTACACCCGTGGTCCCTTTTGTTTGGGGTTTATTCTATTTTGGTCACTCGAATTCAAAAAAAATCATTATTGTCACTTACGTTTTGAATCGTGCCTGTTTTGGTCCCTGAACTATTAACCTCTGTTAATAAAGAAAATTAATTTATGATTTAACCCCCAAACTTTTAAAACTTTATTTTTTACCATCTTTTCCAAACTTCCGCACTTCCATTCCCTTCAACATCAATAACCACTGTTCGAAAAAGCCTAAGCTTTTGGACTTCTTCGGCACTGTCTATCTGCAGTGCTCTTTTGGTTCCAATACCTAATTGCTTATGGGACTTGTAGAACTTTCCATTCACAGGACCCAAACCATCAGGTGTCAATGTTCCCGAACCCAATCTTGAACCCAAACCCACACCATCTGGAATCACACATCCAGAAGCCAGTCGTGAACCTTGCCCCAGTCCGTCTGGTGTCAACGATCCAGATCTTAGCCTAGAACCCCATTTCCGAGTAGTAAAATGTTCAAATCCAAAGATTTTGGGAGCCTCCCCCATGCGGAACTCAAGGATTGGACGTCTATCAGGGAATGGAGAGGATGTTCCAGAATTAGAGATTACTGACCCAGGTGATATGAGATTACCACCAAGGCTCCCAGGGTATATTTGATAAGACTGAAATTCATAATGGGACAATCCAAATTTCTGATTGATCCCACTGCTTCTCCGAGCTCTCTCCAAGGAAGAAGTCAGCAATTGAGCAAATGGAACATCAGGAGATGAAGGTGTAGTAAGTTGAACAGATTCTGGAGGGGGTGTAAAAGGAGCTGTGGATGGTTCAGTTGTCAAGGTAGAGAATACCGGTGGTGTGACTAACTGGGTTTCATGTGCATAAGTACCAATGGCAAAAATGGATGCAGGGCCACGGGGAGAATAGGCGTTAACGGAAAGAGCAGTTAGGGATAGCAATCCAGCCGGTGAATGGGTGGCCGATGGAGGATCCGATTGCAGAAATGATGCAGGAGATGACGGAGGGGCGATAAAGGGCATTACAATGCCAGTCGGATTGCTTACATTTTCAGCAGCCGAGACTGCAGCTCCAGGTGCCACTGGTTCAGGGACAAGGACAGCATGGCCAATTCGCTTACTGTTCTTATGAGATCCAAAACACCAGTAAAAGCTCCAGCAGCTTCCCCATCTTTTCTTCTGTTGTTAAATAAAAGAGTCCGAGTCAGTATCCATACAGAAAATACGTTATGTTCATCTTCAAGCACTCTCCATAAGGCAGTGAGCAGTATAGGCAAATTGATTTCAACTCTTTACTGGTAGAATAAGATGCCGATGAAGGATTAACGAAAGGTGGAATGAACAAATAACTATCTGTTACCGCAACATGATAATGACTACATCACAGCGTCTAATTCCGCATAGAAAATTGATAAAATTTTCTGTCTGGATCTTATTGTTGCAATATGTTTATAGAACTCCGTTTCCATATTCCTTAGTTAACTCCATATGTACAATGTGGTATACGACACAAATAAATAAACACACAAACAGCAGAAACAGGTCTCAACATACATGTGAGTGAATCGTGACAGAATTGAGTATAAAAAATCAAGCCAAAACTGTTGCCAAAAAGGCAATTTGAGCAAGCAGTTACTCCGACTTTAATTACTGTTTCAAAGACCACATATTAGATTGCAAAGAACACACTTTTTGAAAATAACTTAGTCCGAGATTATAAGAAGGGCCAGTCAACAATTTTGGCTGATCAAATTGCATTCTTCCTAGAATATGATTCATAAGAAGGGTCAGTCAACCAAAAGCTTAGGCTTTTTCGAACAGTGGTTATTGATGTTGAAGGGAATGGAAATGCGGAAGTTTGGGGAAGATGGTAAAAAAATAAAGTTTTAAAAGTTTGGGGGTTAAATTATAAATTAATTTTTTATTAACGGAGGTTAACGGTCTAGGGACGAAAACAAACACGATTCAAAACGTAAATGACAAGAATTATTTTTTATAAATTCGAGTGATCAAAATATAACAAACTCCAAACAAAAAGACTACATGGCAGAGTACCCTTTTATTAAAGGATAGAGTAAAGTACATGGAATCCCTTCTCCATAGCTTTCTTGTAAATTAAGGAAAAAAGTTTTCGTCTAAATAAAAAAAATGAACATTTAAATATAAAAATTAAAAAAGCTAAATGGTCGGATCAATCTAATAGCTATTAACTCATGGAAAGTTTTTTGAGTGATCGGGTCAGCTTCAGTGAGCGAGGGGCGGTCAAGAAGGTACAAGTTGCTCGTATTAAATTTGGGATTTAATGTTAACTAAAATAATAATAATAATAGGCTGTAAAATGAACCAAACGTTCAGTGAATTAATCGTTTGGTGAAAAGTTTATTTATGTTCGTTTATTTACTAGACGAACGAACATAATAAGATTTTTTTTTCCGTTTAATTAATTGAACGAACACAAACAAAATGGTTCGTTCGTTCATTTTACGTTTGTGAACGTTAGGTAATTCGTTTATTTATGTTTGTTAATTTATTCACATATATTTATTTATATGTATTATTTTTCATAACAAAAGTATTACATTTTTAAAAAGGTGAATTTATTCACATATATTTGTTCGTTTAAATTTATTCACTTATGACATTTTATGTTCGTTTGTTTACGTTCGTTTATCATTTTAACGAACGAACACGAACAAGCTACATTAGTTAATAAACGAACACGAAAAAAATTATGTTCGTTTAATTGTTCGTGTTCGTTCGGTTCGTTTACAGGCCTAAATAATAATGTAAGATAATATCATTAAATTTTTTAAATTTTACAAGTGAAAATAATCATCTAGCTACGTATTATAATCGACCAACAACCAGTTGATATAATGAAATGATGTATTAAAATTTTTGATCAAGGTCATGAGTTCGAATCATGAAGTTGTGATTCTACCAAAAAATAAACTTTTATAATACTTAATCCAGATTAGTCCGCCAATAAATTATATACAAGTGATTCTAAAAAATAAAAATAATTAAAGAAATACTTTGTCCGATTTTAAATTCTTTGTATGGAATTGAAAAAAACTCAAGTGGCAATGGAAATGATAATAATACTTTTTTATTTTATCTTTGTGATGGCATTTTTAATATATAAAAGAGATTTAGTTTTGATGTAGAAATACAATGAAAATATTTTTTTATAAATTGTCTCTTTAAAAATATGGTAGAATTAATTTTTTTTAGAAAATATAAGAATAATTTGAAAAAAGTACAAAGAAAATATTTTAGCTTCCCTATTATACCAATAGCCAATAGGTTACATGTAGGCTGCAAAAATACTGCAGTTATATCATCAATGCCCCAATATTTTTAAGGATAAAGTATATTAATGGTCCCTAAATTAATTTGAAATGATTTTTTTTGCCGTTGAAATTTTGAAAGTTATATAATAATAAAAAAAAATTTATTTTATTACAATGAGGACCTTACTAGTGACAAATATTTGATAAATTTTAATAAGTTTAAAAATTATTTTATAACAGTTTGATAAATTTGAATGATCATTTTGTAACATTTAAAAAATACTAATACTCTCATAACTGATTTAAATGTTTAATAATTATTTTGTAACTTTTAAAACTTTAATTGTCAAAAAGAACATTCCGCCTTAGTTTAGTGACCTTTAATACAATTTACTTTGTTTTAAATGTTTAATTGGATATCCATGTTTAAATGGATATCCATGTTTAAATCTTAACAAAGAAAGTAAGAAACTCATTTATTGAGTTATTAATATTTCACCTATATTTAATTTGATTCATTAGGCTATGTAAATTTGAGTTTTAACTTTAAATTTTAATTATAAAAGCTCAATTTTTTTTAAATTTTAAATTATATCATGAAAAACATTATTGGTTATTTTATTTTCAGAAACAAATGGATTATAATCAACCAAAAATATAATAGTGGGACAAAATCTATAGAAATGTGTAATACAAAGGCATTTTGTATAATTTATCCTAAAAAAATTAGATAAGAAGTTTGTTGTTATAAATTAATGGTTGATAAAAGTATTCATACTAATTATTATTTTAATATCCAACATGCATAAAAAAATCAAAATTTGTATATGTATCAATATCAGTTGTATACATGTAAATATAATAATACAAATTTTAAATATGAGTATAATATTTATATGAAATATGTTATTATATTGAGTTATCACTTTCAAAAAATTGTATTGAGTTATCGAATTAAAATAAATAAATAAATAAAGGGAATTAGATAAGAATAAACAGGAAATAAATAAAAGAATAAGAAAAAGGTATAATTCTGCTTTCAGTCCTTTATTCTTTGTGCATTTGAAATTTTGTCCTTCTATATTGTCTGAAGGGTATAAATACAATCGCAGTGGTTGACAATTACAACAAATGCAAATTTAAATCATTTCAAAACAGAATAAATCACTAATGAAGTTAACTTAGTCGAAAATAACATTGAAAAATATCCACACAGAAATAGATAATAAATTTGGTGCGAATCCACGCATATTATTTAAAAATATTAAAAAATAACAAATTATGTGGAAATTGAAAAAATAATAAAAATTTTCATATCAACTCTTCCGTTAATTTTAACGGTAGAGGTATCATTATGAAAATGTAACTTTAGGTACCATTTTGTCAAAAAAAAGTTGGGTACCAAAACGATAACGTCCCAATAGCTGGGGTACTATTTTGGTAGTTTTCCCTAAATTATATATATATATATATAAATACTTTGATACGCAATAAGTTTTTTAATTTTAGGGTTTAGGGTTTAAGGTTAGGGCTTAGGGTGTGGCAATTTAGTGTGTATGGTGCAAAATTTAAAGTTTGTGATTAAAATTTAGAGTTTAGGGTTTAGGGCTTAAGGTTTAGGTTTTAGGGTGCTAAGATTTTGGATTTAGGTTTTAAATTTTATAGAAGGGTTGCGTAATTTTTTTTACACAGCTTGTGTATCAAAATATAACCTATATATATAGGGTTTAAATTTGATACACAGACTGTGTAAAATTTATTTTACAAAAGCCTGTTTATTTATACTATAAATCAAAATTAAATCTAAACCCTAAAAACTAAACACTAACCTTAAATTATAAATCATACAACCTAAACCCCTAAACTCTAAGCCCTAAACTAATCTCATAACCCCTAAAACCAAAAGGCTTGTGTAAACTACAGTTTACACAGCCTGTGTATTGAAGTTTTCTCATATATATGTTAAAATTTTGATACACATGTTGTGTAAAACTAATTTTACACAAGCATGCATATTTACACTATAAAACTAAAATCTTAAATTTTTAATCTTAACCCTAAAAAACTAAACCCTAAACCCTATATCCTAAATTCTAAACACTAACCTTAAATTTTAAATACAACCTAAACTCCTAAATATTAAACCTAAATTATAACTATAACCCCTAAAATTGAAAGGCACGTGTAAATTAAAGTTTACACGGCTTGTGTATCAAAGTTTTTTTCATATATATATATATATATATATATATATATATGTGTGTGTGTGTGTATATGTATGTAATTAAGTATGTATATGTCGAGACTTTTGGAAACAGCGGGTGAACAAAGTTACAAATCTTAGAAATTTACATGAACATGCTGGAAATTTCAAAGGAGTGGTTGAGTTGAAAAGTAAATTTCCATATGAAACTAGTTCATAGCTTTTGAAATGGTTTTCTAAAGTCTAAACATTTTACTTTTATTAATGTTCCTTCTAGAATCTAGAGGACCTAAAATGAATGAATACAGTCTGAAATTCAGAATTCTAAATCCATTGGGATTCGATTGTCTAAAATGATTGAAATTTAAAAAGAACTCATTGTGTAAAGATTTATTCTTTACTTCTTTTGAGACCTGAAGCGTATGAAGTTTTTTATGCTAAAAGTGTTTGTCAATTTGATTATAAGTGTTTTTTAAAAAAATTAACTAATTCAGATGGTATATTATTTTAAAATACGAATATTTTTTTATTTAATTTATTTTATTTATACTATTAGAATTTGAACAGATTTAATATTTTATTATATTTCTCTTAAATCAATTGATTATTAATATTGATAATATAATTGATGACAAATAAGTAGTTTTATTAAAAATAAATAAATGCATATAATATAATCATATCTGTCAAAGTTAACAATCTCTAGCTCTTAGCTCTTTCATAAAATCCCCCCCGACGTTTGCTGGTCTGTACCCAAAAACCAACCCACCACCACCACCAGCGGCCGCCGCCGCCATGATCATATAGGGTGAGAGCTAAGACTGGATATCTGGAAACTTGACTATGGAAATGGAACTCTCTGGTCTAGCCATCTATTCTTCTTAGGAAGCCACCGCTATTGGATTCCCTCCTTCATTCATTGCCACGAAAGTCACCCGTTTCTGCAACATCAACATCCACAACAAAGCTATTATTATTATTATTATTATTATTATTATTATTATTATTATTATTATTATTATTATTATTATTATTATTATTATTATTATTATTATTAACCCCTTCTTATTTAAATAAAAACAGGAAAATGCAGAAAATAACATGCAATTCATGAAAAGACGTGCATGCATGTTTAGAAAAGTTCAAAGCAAATTCACACACTTCAAGTACTAAAGAAATAGGACAAGTGATGTATTTTGGTCCAACACGTGAGTCTAAGCTGATCAACGTGCGATGCCTCGGATTCATATACACATTTATTAGAGGTAAGTCCAATCCAATACAAAGACAAAGTCAGAAGTTAAACCATACAATTCAATTCAGATGTACTCGGCATCCAATATGTTTGATTTCAAAAAACATCTTTTAGATTGTGTGAAATGCATTGCAAACTCAATAAAACATTAATTGCTTGAGTTTTTGTCCTCCTCCTTCCAAAACGACAAAATAATTTCTACTTCCTAAATTTAGTAACTTTTTTCTAAAACGCTACATTTTATTCTGAATCCATATTAATTCTTGAACTTAAATTTTTTAATTCGATTTTATTTATTTTGATGGTGTGACACACTTTAAAGTGTCGCATCATCAAAACTACTGAAATGAAGCAAAGTTGTTAAGTATATGGAGCCAAATAGAGTTTAAGAATTAAATTGAAAAACTAACAAGTTTAATGAAATAAAAATTATTTTATCCTATCAATTTGATCTTAGTTTAAAAATAATTTAATAAATTTAAGCATTCATATTTAAAAAAATTCGACATTGCACCCTAACACACACTACTTGTCACACTCCATGCTACTGCCAATAAGCTCGGTAATCGACAGATGTGATAGCTCGACATACACAATCACTTCAATATTGGACAATTGACATACTAATGGAACATACCTATTATGACCATAAAGTTATCTGGTAGTGGACACAATCATTCTATAATAGAATTTTTAAATATGAAAGATTAAATTATTGAATTATTTTGGATTACGGCTAAACTAATATAATATATAGGTTTTGATGACTAAAATTGATATTATACTCAAGTCATTTGTTTCAATTTAAACGACTGAGTAACATGTTTGTAACAAAATTTTAATTAAGTGACTAAAATGTTACTTTTAGAAGAAAAAAAATGTAACATTCATTTTCAAACCTATAATTAAGTTACTTGTGTATATTTTACCATAAATTTCTAACACTATTATTTCTTGAACACCCTTATATGATTACATAGTAATATTTGTTCATTATTCACGCATGATATTAATAATAAAATAAGGATTAAATTAGGTGCTATAAGAATTAAATTTAAAAAATATTAATAAAAAATATAGAAAAGAGAATGAAAAGAAGTACAAGAAGCCATGAAAACAGGGATCATTGTCTTAAGGAAACTAACCTCACGTGGCTTGAAACCTTCTCCGGTGCTTCCATGGCGGCCTTCACGTGGGCTGTTTCTTCCGGCATTCGCCATGCAAAGCTGCATGATTTTCTCAGCAGCTTCATTTTCATTCTCGCTCTCTTTCATCAACCTCTCCACCTCAGCCCTAGGCACTCTCAATTTCACCTTCATCGCCGCCGCCCCACTTCCACCGCCCTCCTCGGCCACAACGCTTTCGCCTTTCATCAACGTCAGGTCCGACGCCGACCTCCTCGACAACATCAAGCTCTCGAGCCTGTCTTTTGCGCTCATGGTTAAACCCGACCGAACCCTTCTCGGAACTCTCTCGGTCGGAGCTTCGGGCAACACTACGAGGAAATAAAGCCTCTTGGGCTCCAGCTTTTGATGCGGCTCCAATGGCTTGGCTCGAGTACCATAATGCTTAACGGCTTCGGATTCTAACAGAACATGTCCCGGATAATCTTTCAGGACATCCTCGGCTTTCACCGGCGTTTTCAGCTTGAGTGTCTCGCCGTTTATTGTCATCACCTTGGTCGTTTTTCTCCCAGCCAGTGAATTCCCCATTTTTATGAATATTTTGTTTTTTTAGTTTTGAAAATTGAATTAGTAACTGCAGAATAACTGGTCTGGTTGGGTTTATACTTTATAAGGGTTAAGGGATAACTTGTCAACAAAAGATGGCAGAACTTTGGAAGAAAATGATTTTTTTTAACTCCTTTTAGTATTTGATAGTCAAATAAATTAGAATTATATTCAAACACGAACCGAGTTAAATCCCTAAATTATAACTCTTTTAATACTATTTTTTATTCATAAGATTCGAATTCAAAACATTACTTAAAAGACATCAAAATACTCCTTTACTAGTGGTCTAGGTTGAGATGGTAATCACATGAATTTGAATTTGTTACCAATCACAATGGCTTAAGTGAGTTGTTAAGGGTCTCTCTTACTGTAGCGATATCCCTACTTTCACGTTACGAGTGTTTTCGCTAAAAACTGGTTTTAATGGTGTTTTGGGTCTTTCGGGTATCTAAAATATTTATTCCGTGGGGTTTTAGAAAAAACCTTGTTTTATTTAAAAATGGAGTCGCCACCGGCCACTAAGGTAGGCTGGACACCATAAAACCAGAGATTTGAAAACTGTTGGGGTCGAGAGTCGGTTACGGATGAGGAAGGATTAGCACCCCCATACCGCCCAAAATTGGTACTTTAATAATTACCGCATTATTAATATTGAACTTTTCGGATTAAATTGACGATTAAATTAAAAATCGGTTATAAGTGCGAGTAGATTTTAAGAGCCCCGTTATTCGAGAGTAAACTGATAGACCATCATCACTGCATTTGATGCTAGCCACGTTTACGCAATTTTGTTTTATAAAATCACATCATCTCCCCTTCCTAATAAAATTGAAGCCGGCCCTCCCAAAATCCAGAAACCGGCCACCCACAGTTGTGTCATCTGTCGTTGGTCATTACCGGCCCCCGTTCGCCGGCAGCGACGAAACCCAAAAACAACCCCAAATGGCCTATCTTCCTTTTAAAAGCCGAATCTCCCCCTTAGATTTTAGAAAAACACCTTTCCCTTCCTAGATCTAAAGGATACGAACCCAAAACCGTTTTTATTTAAAATCGAGACCCAAGAAGACTCCCCTTGACCGGCTCACCACAATGGGCTTATCGCCGACAAAGGGAGGTCTGCCGGCGGCGAGGGTAAGACGCGAAACCCTTTGTATTTTTTTATTTATTTAGTATTATTTTTTCATTTCAAGAGAAGCATGCAAGAAAAAAGGGGAAGGAAAATACCACTGAAATCTCTTTTTGTTTTTTTTTTGTATTATTGAACCTGGAATCTGACTTAGTACATGTTGGATTACATTCGTTTTTATCCTCTTTGTTCTGAATTTTTGTTTACATTGATAAGCAACAAATTAAATGCTTGTACTATTGATTTGATGTGGATCTGAATCCTCTCTTGTTTTATGTGCCTTGGCCATGCTGGTTGGTGAGCCGGTGAAGGGTGGTGTACAGCGGAGGATGGCAGAGCGGCCACGTGGCGGGGTTGGTGGGTCTTTCGGCCAGGTCCATTATTGGTCGTTGGATCAGATCTGATCCAACGGCTGATATTATATGGAGATCAACTGTCCAGATGGCTTCTGGGGAAACACGAGATGACAACACGTGGCTTGAGGGCATGAAGACGGTCTCGCACGTGTTGGGCAGCCTGCGCGTGCATCACACGTGGCAGCTGAGGGGTATTTGGCTTCGATCATAGTCGTTGGATTTGGATATGATCCAACGGCTCCTGGATGACTGCGCACAAAATAACTATAATTAGGGTTTTTTTATCAGATATATTTTAGGATTTTTGGGTATCAAAAGAGATTGGGCTGGTAGATTGGGCCTTATAAATTGTTATTATTTTTTGCTTGAATTTTGTAAATATAAGTGGACATGGATATTTAATAGTTTGGATTTTTATATCATATTAGATTTTTTTTTAATTTTAACCCATTTAACATAATAATAAATTATAATAATAATAACATTACATATACATGCGTATACGTACAAACATACATACAATGAACATTATACGCACATATGTAAACACATACATACTAATGGCCTATTAATAATAACACACATAATGTATATTCCACATGCACATGTTAACACATACATACAAACACATCACATATATAAGCATACATTATATATAACATGCAATATTAATTCACACCTACAATATATACATGCAATAATATAATTACCATAATATGTACACATATAATAATACTTGCACACATACATACGTTTAAATATACACATTACCACACACATATTAGTCACACGTGCATAATAAACACACATAATAATACTATATGTGTATACAAGCGATAATAATATCTATTAATTATTATACTAATATATTAATACCATATTTACAAACCAGATAAAAATGAGTGATTACACTTACCTTAACTAGTGGTCAAGGGTTCGCTCCTCACCTTGTACATAGATAATATAATGTGGTCAGTGTCTACCCATATAAACCAGCAGAACGCAAAGGATTAGTCATTAGACTTCTCCGGTGGATAGCTTGTGAACAAAAAAAAGTACTTCCTTACTACCAATTATCAGTTGGTCTAACGAGCTGGGGCGTTAAATCCCTTAAGTAAATCGGATATTCAAATCTTAACGTTGTGAATGAAGTAAATTGGATTAAAATATGAAAAAAAAACTTTAATTTATACGTGCCTTTTAGTTTTAGGGGTTAGGGTTTTAGTTTAGGATTTAAAGTTTAAGTGTTTAGGTTGTATGGTTTAGAATTTAAGGTAGGTATTTAGAATTTAGGATTTAGGTTTTTTGGGTTAGTGTTAGGAATTTATGATTTAAGTTTTTATAGTGTAAATATACAGACTTGTGTAAAATTAATTTTACACAGCCTGTGTATCAAAGTTCTACCCTTAAAATATTGTCTCATAATATATACTTTTACAAAATATTATTTGAATTAATTAATTATGATAAAAAGGTATTTGTTAACCATTTAACCCTAGAAAAACCGAAATATGAGAAAAGTACGTACGATGTCACTTTCAATTAAAAATTTAGGGAAAACTACGCTAGTGGTCACCCAACTATCATCATTGGTCACCCAGTTAATTTTTTCGTTAAAATCGCCCATTCTTTAGATACCTTTTCTGTTTTGGTCCCCCTCTGTTAATTGTTTATAGTTTTTTTTTAATTGTTTATAGTTTTTTATAGTATTTTTTTGGTCCCTTCCGTCAAACCTAATGATATACTATAGTATTTTTTATTCAACCAACCAAGAGGGGACCAAAATAAGAAAAGTGTGATAGTTAGGTTACCAAAAAAATAAAAATAAAATTCCAAGTAAACTATTCCGTTAGGTTTTTAACGGAGGGGGACTAAAATAGGATAAGTATCTAACGGGAGAGACGATTTTGACGAAAAAATTAGTTGTGTGACCAAAACAGAAAAATGTGATAGTTTCGTGACCACCCGTGTAGTTTTCACAAAAAATTATTACACTATTTAAGCCTCATTGTTTACAAATCTAAACTTTTTCAAAGTAATTATTTTCAAGAAAATATTTTTCAAAGTAATCAAAATATTATAAACGTTTAGAAACTATAACCAATTCAACAAACAAATAAATTTAAGGACACGTTAGCCAGCCATTGCATCGTTTAAGACAAATTCAGAGCATGTTCCTGTATTTCGTGGGGAAACTAACATGGACAGCAAAGTTGGTTAACATTTTCTTTTGTTAAATTCTGTTTTACTCCCTGTACTAGTTTGAAATTTATTATTTATTTTATGCACTTCGATTTAATTTAACGTAATTTGATTGAGACATTTAGTTAAAGTATTGACATTAAAACTTTCTAAAACAAAAAAATTCATGTCAACCGGAACGTTTAGAAAATTCTACAACGGGAGTCAAACACCATTGAGCATTACTAACGCTGAACACCGCTGAACATTATTAAATTGATTAATAAAGATTAAAAATCTCAAGGAGTAAACATATAATTATAAATTATTTAAAATAAAATTTCAATTAAATTATTTTCCATATATATTTTAATCTTTTTTTTTCAAATAATTGGATCAAATACAACCTTAATCAATTTAAAAAAATAAAAAATCATAAACCCAAAACCATAAACCCTAAACCCAAAACCCAAAACTTAAAACTCAAACCCTAAACCTAAAACCCTAAATTAAAAACCTTAAACTCAAAACCCTAAATCCTAAATCAATTTAATGGTGTTCAAATACCATCGTACATAACCCCATTTCTTTTTAATTAATATAACGAATCGTTTAACCACAGAGGGAACATTAGTTTTAATGGTTACTTCGAAAAAAATAGTTACATAATAAATTAGTAATGAAAATTACTAAATACATATATTAAAAATTAAAATTTTAAACCGGTTAATGTTATTTCACTTGAATGTTAACAAATAATAAATTTTGATAGAAATATAATTAAAATATCATATTACTGGAATTTAAGGTTTAGGGTTTTGAGTTTTAAGTTGAGGGTTTTAGGTTTTGTGCTTTATGTTTAGGGTTTAAATTTTTTGAGTTTAGGATTTTGGGTTTTAGTGTTTAGTGTTTTAGGGTTTTTTATTTTTAAAATTGACTAAGGTTGGTATTTGATCCAATTATTTGAAAAATATTTATAATATATATAGAAAATAATTTAATTGAAATTTTATTTTAAATAATTTATAATTATATGTTGAGTCATTGAGATTTTTAATCTTTATTAATCAATTTAATGGTGTTCGGCGGTGTTCAACGTTAGTGGTGTTCAACGGTGTTCAACGTTAGTGGTGTTCAACGGTGTTCGACGCACATGGTAGACTCATCCTTAAGAGTGATTTTTATAAAAAAAAAAACCCCAAAACAACTTAATTCGCTAAAAATTTGATGATCAATTATGCAAAATTCAAATTAACTAAAAATTTACTTCAATACTATTATGAGAATAGTCAGTGATGTTAATAAATCAGATTAACTAATAATATTATCGAAATCTGATGATCAGTTATGCAAAATTAAAATCTTAAAATTTAACATAATAAAAGCACCACGATAAGAATATAACCTTTTTTTAACATGAAAGAAAATAACAACCAATTTTTGGAAATATATGAATAATTAAATTAAATTCCAGATGATTATTATAAATTTTAAGAAGTTGAAAGATTCAAACTGCAGGTGTGAAAACTGAGTTTGGGGGTTAATGATTAATATATTAGTCATTTACTATTCGTTTTTCAACACGACTCAATTTTTTAAAATATGACTTTTAATTGTATTAGTTTTTTTGTTGTTGTCCTGATACGGCGATATTTTTTTACATACACAAACTCTCAAATTCGAAACATGTTTAAGTAAAATATTAAGTTAGTTATCATTTGGACTAGTTCCGTTTAATTGTATTGGTCTTTAAAGTTGATAAAAAAAACATGTGAGACCATAGACACAAAATTATTTATGTGGTAGGAAGGACTCCTACTCTCTTAACCCGCTATTTTTTTAATCTTTAATTCGTATAAAAATTTAAAAAAATAAATCACTTATAAAATTGTTTTTACTTTTCAAACACATTTATATTTTACTTCTGAAATAACTAAAAACTTAAGTTCAAAATTAATGTAAAATAAAAATGGAGAATTAAATTAAAAACAAATTTCAGATGGAAGAACTAAAAAATTATTTTTTCTTAGAAACTACTGTTCTAACGAGGTATTCGAACGACCAGTGCTAAGTTTGATTTGTGTATAAAGATAAGGACAACTTACACATAGAGGATTTAATTGAATGACAGAAAGGGTCTAAATTGACAACTTGGAAGTCACTGTACTTACTAAAGAAAAAACTTTTCAATGTTATTTTCCCAAAAGAAATTATATTTAGCCCAACTCAATTTTTCCATACAAATTTGTTGTACGTAAGTCATTTAACTAAATATTGTTATAAATATATTATTTTGTAGTTAAAATTAAACCGAACGTCTAATGTGGTTTGGTATAATATTATTTTTAGTCTCTAAAATTTATACGTTCTAGTAATGTAATATTTCGAAATAATTCAATAGATTTAATCTTCATATTTAAAAATTCTATTAGTTTAACTTTTTTTATGATATTGTCAAAGTAAGTGAGTCCATCGGATCAAAACAACAAGTGATAACAACATTATGTCATAAAGCAACAACAAGTAAATTTTAAAAAATGTTTTATATCATAAAAGTAACATGTAAGTAATATAACATTTCTTAGAAAAAAAAAACAATTTAGGAGAGGAACAAAAACTAAAATGATAAAAATTTTATATATGAATGGTTAGATTATTGAACTGTTTTGAATTATGACCAAATTAATAGATTATACAAATTTTGATGACTAAAATTATTATTATATCAAACCATATTACTATTCTCATATAATATTTAACGGTCAGTGACGTGTTTATAACAATATTTTAACTAAACGATATTTTATAACTTTTAGAAAAACAAACATATACTCTTTCACTAAATTTATAATTAAATGATATGAAATATAATTTATTTATTTATTTTTCTTAAGCACACACATTGACTTTGAAAATTTAAAAGAAAAAGCAGTTTCCACTTAGCTTATAAATTAACAAGTCTTGTGTTTCCTTTTATTTATTTAAAGAAGCAAACACAAGGGGGCATGACCAAATTGTAGATTGTGCAAAGTACAGCCTTCTTCTAGAAACCTAGTTTATTTTATTTCGGTAATTGCGAAAATTTATCATGTTCCATAGAAATATTCAAAATACGTATACTGCGACAGAATTATATATTTTATTTTAGAAGAGTAATCTTATTTATTAAATTATGTATATTTATAAGTGATTTCATAAAGTAAATATATAACGTTTTTTAATAGATCATTAATTGAGATTTTGTTAGAAAGAAAATAAAATGAAATTATATCAGCAAATCTTAACATTTAATTTGTAAAAGAAAATTTTAAATTGTTGAGTAAATTAATAGAAATTTATATTTATTTATAAAATAAAATATGAGTCTAAAAGTGTTTAAAATATCACGTAAAATTATGATTTTTTTTTCAATTTTCACGAGGGAATGTCAAATTTTGGTTTCCTTCAAAATAATATGCATATTTTTATTTTTTAAAATACTATAAAAATAGAAGAAAACAAAAGAGTCGTGATTTAAGAACTAAAAATAAGAAATAATATAATAGTTCGTGTATATAATATATACATATAGAGATATGACCAGTTTATACAATGTAAGAGTTTTTAAGTTTTACACGTTTTTTGAATAGTTGGATAGGTGAAATGAAAGATTGAGATTAAAAGGTAGAATATGTGAAGGCATCATTTCACCATCCAATGATCCAAACAACATATAAAACTCATAGTTTTACATTTGTGTCTAAATGGATCATAACTCATATATATATCGAATATATATTATCAATGTTTTATTAGTTTTGAATCTTTTACTTGTAAGAAAAACTAATATTTTTTTAAAAAATAATTTTAAATTCACGTATTTGTTATTTCTACTCATGACAATTTAAATTATATATAGAACATTTATATTTAAGAATACCACTTTTTTTAATTTTAACAATTTTAAGAGAACTAAATAATTTTTTTTCAAATATTTTGAGGAGTCCGAATAAGAGTTTATAAAATTTTAGGGGCCTAATGATAATTTTTTTCCTAGTTTTGGGGGCCACGCCCCACTAATCCATTGAATTCCAGAGCTGTATAACTATGTATACAACCACTCATTATACTAAACAAAGAGCAAAGTGAAATTGAACTCAAGCCAAGCAACTTGTTCTTTTTGCTCCTTCGTTAAAGCCACGTCTGAATTGTGATAAAACCAAAATTGAGTAGAAATGATAAGGAAAGTAAAGAAAAAGCAAACTAAAAGCCAAAAAGGAATATGAAAATAAGAAGATTTGGAAATATTATTTGGTATATTGAGAATAAGTTAAAGCATATTTGAGATTAAATGAATTTTTTACACACTCATCAATAAAAAGAAATGAATAAACAGAAAGAGCAATGAGAATGGCTTTGTACCTCCTGCTCTTCTCTCAAAGGAATAGAATGCCAGTTTTGTCAAACAATAGAAAACAATTAACAAACTCTCTGATGCAGCCTGCAGGGTCACGGCTGCTGTAGTTTTCGAATATGCTCCAACAATGAAGTAGCCTTCCGCTTTGCCCTCTCGGTACCGCTTTTGGTAAGCTCTGTCAACGGTATGGCAGCACCGAGCCTACTTAAGCAGGCCAGATTCTCGGCATCTCTTTTACACAAACAAAGTAAAATGGCAGCTGCATTCTCTTTGTTTCGGGGTAAACCACTTCGTAGAAGATCGATCAAGACGGGTATGGTGCTAGCCTTTTCTATCGCTGCCTTAGCATCATGGTTGCTAGCAAGAACTGACAGTATTGTCAGAGCCTCATCCACCATGCAGTTTCTTGAATCCGTGAGCATCTTCAACAATGCTGTTATAATTCCAGCTCGGACCGCCCTGCCCTTGTTCCCCTGATAAATACATAGATTGAATAGAGCAGTCGCAGCATCTTTCTTGCCTCGAGTGCTTCCATGTTGTAACAAATCTACCAATGCTGGTATTGCCCCGGATGAACCAATTATTATTTTGTTCTCATCTGCAAGTGACAAACTGAAAAGGGTAGCTGCCGCATTCTCTCTTGCTTCCATGCTTCCGGCTCGGAGGACTTGGACAATGGAGGGAATGGCACCAGCAAGCATTATAAGAGACTTGTTATTTTCAAATATGGACAGGTTAAGAATAGAAGTTACTGCATGTTCTTGCAATGAAACATCATCTGGTGTTAAGAGGTTGACCAGAACAGGTATCGCTCCTGCATCTGCAATTAGTATCCTGTTATCAGTGCTTCGTTTCGATAATGATCGGATTTCAGCCACAGCTGCTCTACGTTCCTCTATGCACCGGCTTGACAGCTTAGAGATCAGTGCCTGGATGACTGCCATGTCAACACTAACATCACGGAAAGATCCATCGCTCTTTTTGCAGCCTACCGTTTGCTAATCCGCTTGGCTGCTCAATGTTATGTCTAGTACACCATTGATTTATCAAACTTCTCAGAACATAGTTAGGGGTTAGGGTTAAATTTTCCATCTTCTGCTGAGTTTTCGGACAAGTTACATTGCCGCAATCTATCCATCTCTGTATGTAAGACCTCTCGTAAGTCTGTAAAACCAAAATGATAATTAATCAGAAGGCAATCTAGAAAGCAAAGGCTGATCGTGGAAATATTAACATAGAAACTACAAGCAGCAGCTGTGGTGGCACAATATACCTGCCCTGTAGCAACAATTACCGGATCCCTCATTAATTCCAATGATATTGGGCATAGATAATCAACAGGAATTACTAATGCATCCGGTTTCTTGGTTTGCTCAGTACCCTTAGTAGACCATTTTCTCTTGTCCTTTGGAATCGGTTTCGTTCGAAAGGCAGACCTCAGGAAGGAGTTGAAGAGCTATTTATTCTTTCCAATACCTTAGTCTCCTCATCTGCAGCATGTCTTACAGCACCACGATTTTCTGGAACACTATCCACCTTTGCTGAAATTTCATGGTTGGTATCACCACCTTTTTTTCCAGTGGCTGGGAAATGGCATTTGAAACTTTTCTCGAATTCAAAGACCCATATCTTTCTGTTGCTCTTCTCAGTTGTGCTCTCACCAATGAGATCTGGAAAAAGAAAAAGGAAAGCAGTTGATCTTAGAAAAGCAAGTCAATATAGAAAAATAAAAAAATGAAGAAATTATAAAATTTTGAAACTAAACCTGTTCTTGAACCTCCTCTGAGATTTGAAACTGATCAAATGGAATTTTGGCTAAACTTTTCTCCAGCTTCCAAGTAACGCATTGAAATTGGAAAGCAATTCTTTTGGAAGCCCCATCCTTTAAATTAAGATATAGCAAATTTCAGAGACGTACCTATAACATAACATATTAAGAACAAATGCATATAACCACAATAAAAACTCCAGCAAAAACCGCTCTGCTAACAAAAAAAAAAACTGTAAAAATTAACATATCCTTCTCCAATTTTCATGACCTGCAGTTGCAGATCAATTGGAATTGCTCCATTTACTGAAAATTTCAAATTCTCATATATTTTAAAATTTTTATTTCTATCTTGTATAGATAATCTAATCTATCACTCCTAAATTTTCAAGTTTTATATATTTTAAAAAATTTTATATCAATAATTCACCTCATCCTAAAAAAATTCCCAAAAAAAACTGAGGATAAAATTCAATGTCCGACCTAGATAACAAAATCAAAAACTTTTTTTATAAAACCGTATAATTTTCGATCTGGATATAATATATCACACTCAATACAAATTGACCAGTAATTAGTATGTGGAAAATTTTCTGACGAGAAAATAGTTGACTAATTCTGTAATTTTGCAATAGAATTGACTCTATCAGTTAAAATAAAAATGAATTAAATTTCAAGTATTTGAGTGATAAAACAACTGCCATTGCCGGACATCGCAAAGCCGATTAACAGATCAACATTAAAAAAGGATTAATGTAATAATACACTAGTAGAAAAGACGAAATATGAGATAGGGGCATTACAGAGGAATTAACGGAAGCGGTGGACAAGAGACTCTTAGCAGCATGTAGAGCAGTGGAGAGATCAGCCGACCAGGAAGAATCAGAAGACGAGGAAGCGTGATCACGATCAGACGGTCCGAAATCTCTGATTTCCTCGAGCAAATGCGTGAAGAGAGCTATCCTCCTGACCAGATCCGTGCAATCCTTTTTAAACACTCCGGCAGCCACATTCAAGGCGACGATGTCGTGGACAAGGGGGAGCAAGAACGCGGGAGAATCGTCGGCGTCGACTCCGGCGGCCATTATTGAAAGCCAGACGTCGGCACCTGGTTGGCTTGAACTGAAAAAAAAGTTTTTTTTGTTTAATGAAAATGATTGAGGAATATAAGGAGATGGTGAAGCTGCTGCATTTGGTGGAGAGAGGAGAAGGATGGTTTAGTTTATTATAATAATAAATGGATTGGGAATGAATGGATTAACAAATTAGCACAGAAAGAGAGAGATTCGCGGGGGAGAGAAAAAGGAAGGTAAGAGAGGAGGATACAGTTGGATTTGGAATATTGTGAATTGTTACACAACAACTACGACAGCCAATTACACACTTCCACTACCACTTTTTTTATATATATATGTAACATATGAATTATTGTTTAATCATTGATATTCGACTTATTGGTCGACTAGTTCGAATCGAGTTTTGTATAAGTTTAATATAGAGCGGCCTTTCCAATTCAATTTTCTTCTTTAACAATGTTAAGATTCGAACCTCTCACATTTCTTAAGGGACCTAGCGTCTCATCTCGCTATACCAACATATTGTTGGTAATAAATGAATTATTCTTTTATGTAAAAATAAATAATTTTATAAATATTGATAAATATCCGCTTAGTCTAGTGGGATGTGAGATGAGGCACTAGATGCTTAAGTAAGGTTAGATATTTGAATTCTCACATTGTGAATAGAACAAATTGGGTTGTTAGGGTCGTCCCGTAATAAGTCACTGCATTATCTGGTCTAGATTAATCAATCAATGAATTGGATACAATTACCGATGATTAAACCAAAATGTTGCTAAATATTTTATTTATTTATTTTATGTATTGTTACACTTATGTTATTTTTATAACCTAAATATACGTGGACCTAACCTATAATAAATCTAGACATAATTTGCGTATGATGCAATTTAAACCATGATATAATTCAAATTCATTCATACAAATTATTCATTGATCTAATGAGATGAGGCAAAGATAATAATTTAGATTATAAATTTGATTATTTACAAATATTTAATCTGTTTTTATGAATTCAGATATTAAAATTACTATCAATTATTGAGCCAGAGCTGGTGTAAATAGACACTTTCGAATATCCGTTATCTTGTTTCGCATTTCAGATATCCGAATTTGATTTTAGATTACAAAATAGAGAATATGTTTATTTTTCAGGGTATTCGAACCTTGGTTGTTTAAATTTTAGCAGATTCAGATTTGCGTGGATACAATAATTCGACATATGACTTAAACTTTTGACTTCGAATTTTTGTATATTCAAATATCTAGAAAGTAATAATATTTAATTCGAATTTAGATAGTAATGCTCGAATAATTTGCGAAAAAATAGATCATTTTTAGGTTGATTGCAGATTATGATTTAGATCATTCAAAAATTGCAACATCTGATATACTATCATTTTTAGAATCATAACTAGATCCCTTAAAATACATGATTCAAAATCATGAGATATTGAATTGAGTAATTTAGATTGAGATGATCCTTATAATAAACATATATAATATTTGAATCTGAATTAATCAATAAATAAACGAATGACAAGTGATTAAATAAAAAAAAAACTCATATATACGTATACAAACTCGAACACAATCTCAAACCTATCACTAAACCAATGACTTGTTTGTATTATTATGTAACATTATTTTTGAAAAAATACGCAAATATTGTTGTCCAATTTTTTTCCCAACAACGTGGTCCTCCCAAGTTTATTTCCAGAAATATGGTTGATTACTGTAGCAGTCAGAAGTCGGACTGCTTTCACCTCGTTTTTAAACAGTAATTTACTAGAAAATATTAAAAAAATAAGGTTGCAGTCGTCCTCCATTGATTCATGCACGCTATGTGTAAAAAATATTGTTTGAATTCGGACTGTAATCTATTCGAGTTTATTATTTTAATATTAAAATAGAAGTCACTGTTTGAAGTCGGACTGCAATCTATCCGACTTGGGAGGACCACATTGTTGGAAAAAAATTGGAGGACAATATTAGGATCATTCCTTAATTATTTTTACTCTTTGAAATTAAAATTAGCTAATACTTTTATGGTAACAATGTACAATTACGATAATAATAAATTATATATATTTAGATATTTTTTAAAAATTGCTTTTTATTTGCAGGAGAAAGGCTATTGCTGGCTAGGCTGTAAAGTCCAACATTATCATCGTCATACTTTCATTTTGATTTTTGTTTACCACCATAGCTATGATTAAAATAATATAAAAAAAAAGAATGTTGAAAATGTCCTACTTCATTTATTACTTCTTTTTTTTTGCATGTTTACAACTGTATTCTTTTTTTAGGTTTATTTATTACAGGGCAATAAAATTACAATTTTATATTTTATAGATTTTAAATAAACCAACCAATATGTTTGTTGGGGAGAATATATCACCTCAATTTGTCCATTAGTATTTGGGTAAAACTTTGATACACAGGCTGTAAAATTAATTTTACACAAGCCTGTATATTTACACTATAAATCAAAATTAAACTTAAACCTTAAAAAATTAAACCCCAAATCCTAAACCTTAAATTCTAAACATTAATCTTAAATTCTAAACCTACAACTCAAACCCCTAAACTCTAAACCCTAAACTAAACTCCTAACCTCTAAAACTAAAAAATATGTGTAAACTATTAAGTATTGAAGTTTTTCTCTGAGTAATATTTATGGCACATAAAATGATAAAAACATTTTTTGTCACTGTATTTTAGATATTGAATAGTTATTCTGCTTTTGTTGGATTAATTAATCACTATTTTTTATTTTTTAAAGGTTTTAACAAATATATTTTTAAAAAGTCCCCTTCAAATATTCACTTTAATAGCTAATATAATAAATCAATATTAAAATGAACTAAAATGTTAATTTTATGAAAAAGAAATAAATATTTTTTGATTAAGTAGAAATATTAGATTTTTAAGGTAAATTTTAAAATTCGAATCTATACATGATGAGACAATATGAATATTCTTTAGCCACTCATGAAAAAATAAACATTTTAAATATAATAAGCATAATTTTAATTAAATTTACCCATTAGTATTAGAAATAAACTTGTTTTAGATTATAGACAAACTCATTTTTAGGTAGAATGACTTTTTTACTCCTTAAATTTACTAGTTTTGTCATTTCAGGATTTAAATTTTTATTATATTTGAACCCAACAAGTGTCCTAGTAGATGTTCATCCTAGGAGACACAAGTTCAAATTATTTTGTCTACAAGGTGTACGCCTATTGTCAAAAGATTAAGAATATATATAAACAGATACTACCTTGTAATAACCTTTAGACTATTCAAAAAAAAAGTTTTATTATATTTTTTTAGTTTGAATTTTTTTCAAAAAAATTAATTTAAATTTGTATTTTTTTTGTTAAATTGATCCAAACGTAACATAATAATAACACTAACTTGACCTTATTAAAATGTAGACATGGGCTATTTTTATCATTTTCTATCACACCATCAAAAATCCTATAATAAATTAATTTTGTAAAAAAAATGATACCAACATTTTAACGAAGATAAATTAGTTAATTTTATCGATTGTTTTATGAAGTGACAGAAAAAGATAAAATGATTGACATTGGCTTAAATACGTATTACTTCTCTATCATATTAGGGATAATTTGATTAAAAATAAAAGTCGAAATGAAAAGAAATCAATGAGAGGTTAGGGATTAAAATGACTAAACCGGTCAAAGTAGAGGGTCAGAATGTCATTATTATGCTTTTTTATCATTTTTTTTTCCGTGAGAGAACGTGCTTAGCAAAAACTTTGTATTCCAATATACTCCATATTTTTTGTTTAATAATTAATAATAAAAATCCTTGAAGTTGACGTTGTCAAACAACGGCAACGAACTAGAAAACGAGTAAAGCCGACGGTTCCAGCTGTTCGTGTCTGATTTTGCGGCGGTAAATATTACTCATACGTCGAGTCGGTAAATTAAAGTGAGTATTTCAGCGTTCACTTTAAAAGTCTAATGTCACATAAGTCATTTGTAAATAAAATATTTTTAACCGACAATAGTTGTTCGAGTGAGATTAGGGACAAAATTTGAATAAATTAGAAAAAATTAATTTTTTTATTTGATTTAAATAAAATTTTGTAAATTCGATTTGAAAAAATCAAAGAAAAGTTCAAATAAATTTGAATAACTCAATTTTTTTAGTAATTAGTGGATAACTTTACAAATTCGAGTTGAATCTCTCAATTCTGCCTGATATATATATATATATATATGTATGTATGACATATGAAAAAATTATAAAAAAATACATGTATGTCATTTATGGAAAGACGTTTAAATTATATCCAATTACTACCATAACGTAACATTATAAATGTTAACAATTAAATTTGAACATAAACTCGAATAACTCGACTTGAAAAAACTTTAAATAAAGTTTGAGTTGGAAAATATGACTCATCAACTTAAGTAACTTAAAATTTTTTATTCAACTCGATCAAATGCTTACCCCTAAGTAAGATGAGACACTAAATCTCATAAATAAGGTCATACGATTAAATATGAAGTTGTGAATAAAATAAATTAGTTCGTCGCCATAATATAATCTGTAATATTTAATATGTGTTAATCATTCAATAAATTAAATATCAATAATTATAAAAATAATAACTTTTATTGATTTCATATCTAGTTAACATCAATTTTAGAGTTCAAGGGCCGTTCTCCCACATTTTCTATGGTAATTGGTGCATCCATATCATAGTATTGTTTTTATTTTTAAAAATAACGGGACGTAGTTAAAAACTCCCTCAAAACCAAAAAGGGGAACCAATGCCCATGATATATTAAGTAATAAAAATATTATATCAAGTTCCTTCACATCGCTCACAAGGATACCAACTCACGCCACTGTCAAAACAAGACCAATAAAAACTAAAGTTGCGTTTTTTGTTGTTGCCGTTTCCAGCGGCCGTTTACACAACAACTCTAAATGGTCGTTGGTTTTGTTCTCAACAGACGGTTGCCTACTTATTTTAGCGCTCAAACGGGGGTTTGATAACAGTTGAATTTTAAGCTTTTGAGGACAGCAACATCAAAAGAAGCGGAAGGCTCCGTTCAACAATACTTTTTCAATGAACGTTAGAGTGCCAAACGTAAAAACAATGTTGAACAGATATAAGGAGCACGTTGAATGAACGTTTTCTTGTTTAATATCTAAACGCGCCACAATTAATTTATCTAACTTCTTTAAAAACAATCATCGGAGACCAACGAATGTTAAATAATCTCTGCTGAGCGAGCCCTAAACAATTAATCATAAAAAAAAACTACCACACAACAATACCTCTAAACCCTACATGATCATAACCCTGTTTTGCCTTAAATCGTCAACCTGTCGCTACTAATATATCACCAGCTACAATCAGCACCATCCTCAAAGGGCAAAATAGCAAGTCGACAGGGCACCCAGAGAGACCAAAACTGCATAATTATGTTATATCATACTATTGTAGTTTATTTTATTATAATTATGTTAAAATTATTTGGTATTTATAATTTTGTCAAATTAGTAATTTTGTATATATATTTTTATCAAGTTGTCTTGTTCGCTTTTTTATGTGTTCATTATTTTTTATATTGCTTTACATTATTTTCCTATTTACTATTTATGTTATATAATTATGTTGCGTCAAATTTTATTACACGGATTCTACTCACTCACATATCCATTTAACCTTTAAAATTTAAAATTTGAATTCTTAACCGTAACCTTTAAATCCCAAACATTAAACTTTAAACTATAAATTCTAATCATAAATCTTAAATTTAAAATATTATATCTTAATTTTAACCCCTAAAATAAATACATTTGTATAAATTAAAATTTACCATGTCAATATATCACATTTTTTTTATAAAATATACAGATATGACATTATCTTTACTTGAGAAAATAATAACCACCATTTCCTAAATGTTAATGTTGATACCTTAGATTTTACTAAGGATATTTTGAATTAGGCTCAGGGGCGGAGCTAGGATCAAATATTAGCAGGTGCCAAAATATTGAATTTTAAAATAAAAGAGACTATTATGTATTTAAACTCAAAATTCATGGGGCAAGGCTTAATTTGTCTAATATTTAAATTTATAAAGATCTAATTGTTATTGGACCCCAAAAAATGAGGATACATGCTCATTCTTCTTTAGTTCAACCTAGAGGTGTAAACGAACATAGCGTTCGATGTGAACCATTCGTATATTAAGCTAAATAAACGAGTATGAACAATTTTTTTGTCCATTTAATAAACGAACGTACACGAAAAAAGGTATATTTCTTTCATTTATGTTCACGGACAAGCTCATATATTGGCTCGTTTATAAGCCCATTTACTTGGTGCCCCTTTTCATTTTATTTTTTTATATTTTAAATATTGGTGAATGTATGGACTAAATTGAACATATGGTGAACTTTTTGAGTTTAAACTTGTTGAGCTCGAATTCCTTCAACCGATATGCTTGCCAAGTGGTGGAGAAGTCGATTTTTGGGTGTATGTGGTGGAAGCAAAAAGATAAGATGTAACACCCTAGAATGTAAATTAGGAACCCTAACCCTAATTTCAAATTTTCCCATTTTAAAAACCTAGAAATTTGGGAATTTGGTATCTGAAATCCTAATGATTTAATTTGGGGGATTGAGTTGAGTTAAGCCAATCTCAGTGACCTAATCGAGTAACGTTTGAACCTTGTGGCCATGTAGAAAGGCGAGACATTTGCGGGTGACCTCCCCTGCAATTTAACCTATTCTCTTTTGAATTTAATTCTAAAAACCCTACGACTATTGAACTCTCATCTTATTTGTTTCAAACAGTCGTATACCATTAATTCTCTCATTTTGAAATTGTGTGCGCAACCCTTCCCCTCTCCCTTGCATTTCGGCGAGCCACCGACGAAGGAGCGCCGCCACTCGTGTGTCGCACAGCACCCCCATCGCACCCCTTGTCTGCGCGAACCGAACCCCGATCACCCTTATTCATCTTCTCATTTGTTTTTGACTGAAAACTTAGGGGAATCGTCCGGTTCTTTGTGCTACCGCAAGCTCTACCACCGATCGTTCTTCTGCCTGCGTGTGGGCAAGTTCAATGTGTGGGTTGCATTGTTTCTGAGTTAGTCAGAATATGAGGGGTTACCGATTTGTTAGAGATGTCAGTTGTGAGTTTCGACTGGGTTTGGGCTGCCGTCGCTGAACCGCACCATCGTCATTCCCTTGCGTTTTGTTGGCCAACAGAATTGTGTTCTCTATCTGTGCTATATTCTGTGAAATATTTTACAAACTTTGCATGACTATTTTCTGTGTTGAGATTTCACTGAGATTTGAGATGCAATGCATACTGTGAACTTTGTTTTACGAGATTATCAAAACTTTCGAAATGTGTTCCTCGTATTTGAGATACAATGCAAAAGACAGACCGATGCTTGTTTCAGATACGAGTCTCGTGATCATTTCTTTAGTACTTGTCTGCGACCTTCCATAACCTTTTTCATGAAGAATCAGTCTCGAGCTTTCGATCAGACACCTGGCTCTGGCAGAGGGCAAGGAAAATCTGTGGCCTCAGGTTCAGCTAGCAGGGGTAGACCAGTTCAGAGTAGTGGTGTTGCTGCTTCTAGAGTTAGACAGCTAGGGTTGGTATATTCTACCAGAGCTCATGGAGATCGTGATCAGCCAAATGTCATAGCGGGTACCTTTTCTATTCATTATATTCCATACTTTGCTTTGCTTGATAATGGTTCTATGCACTCTTATGTGGTGAGTGCGGTAGCTAGGGGTCTCGAGATTCTGGTAAGGAAGACCAATTTTTCCGTGACCGTTCAGAGTCCCGTAGGTAATCTAGTGGATGTTGATAGGATCTACCGCAATTGTCCTCTTGAGATTCAAGGGGAAGTTTTCCCTACCAATCTAATGGAGCTACCGTTCAATGAGTTCGACTTAATCCTTGGTACGAATTGTTGTATGTCCATCGGGTCAAGCTTGATTGTGAAAAGAAGAGGGCTTTCTTAAAAACATCTGACAACCGTGAAATGGTCATAGTAAGAGAACGTCGAGATTCTTATCTAATGTGATATCAGTCCTTAAAACGGAGAAGATGATCAAGAAGGGTTCCGTAGTGTATCTGGCATACATCTTAGATCTGAGACAGTCAGATGCGGGGATGGATAAGATCCGGGTAGTGAAAGACTTTCCATACGTCTTTCTAGAGGAACTGCCGGGTATACCTCCTAAGCGAGATGAGATTGAATTTGGTATTGAGGTTTACCCTGGTACAGCTCTTATGTCTATGGCACCTTACCGTATGACACCAAAAGAAGCTTAAGGAATTAAAGATTCAGTTGCAAGAGTTGTTGGATAGGGGTTTCATTCGACCCAGTGTTTCACCCGGATAAGCTCTAGTTTTTTTTTGTCAGAAAGAATGATGGGACGCTTTGTTTGTGCATCGATTACCGTAAGCTGAACAAATTGACAATAAATAACAAGTATCCTCTTCCTCGTATTGATGATCCCTTTGATCAGTTTCAGGGTGCCAAGGTTTTCTCTAAGATAGTCCTGAGATCTGGTTACTACCAACTCAAGGTTAAGGATTCTGATATCTTTAAGACGGCTTTTTGGACACGCTATGGTTATTATGAATTTCTCGTGATGCCCTTCGGATTGACTAATGCTCTAGCTGCATTTATGGACATGATGAATATGGTGTTTCAACCATACTTGGACCAGTTTGTAGTGGTGTTTATTAACGATATCATGGTTTATTCTAAGTTTGAGGTAAATCACGAGGAACATCTCAGAATTGTGTTGCAAACTTTGAGAGAGAAAAAATTATATGCAAAATTCAGCAAGTGTGAGTTTTGGCTCAAAGAGGTGATGTTTTGGGGTACATAGTCTCTGCAGATGGTATTAAAGTAGATCCAAGAAAGGTTGAAGCTATTATGGGTTAGAAGCAGCCCAAGAATGTTCTTGAGGTCTGTAGCTTCTTGGGCTTAGCTGTTATTATCGGAGGTTTGTGGAGGGTTTTTTGATCATTGCAGCTCCGTTGACTAAGCTTTTACAGAAAAATGCTCCTTTCGTGTGGACCGAGGCCCAACAGTCTAGTTTTGAGAAATTGAAGGCAGTATTGACCGAGGCACCAGTTTTGATCCAATCTGAGTATGAAAAACCTTACACCGTGTACAGTGACGCTTCTCACACTAGACTGGGATGTGTGCTTATGCAGGATGGTAAGGTAGTGGCTTATGCGTCACGACAGCTGAAAACACATTAATGCAACTACCCTACCCATGACCTAGAATTAGTTGCGGTGGTTTTTGCTCTCAAAATTTAGAGACACTATCTCTACAGAGAAAAGAGTTATATCTTCACTGACCATAAGAGTCTGAAATACCGGCTCACTCAGAAAGAACTTAATTTGAGGCAGCGTCATTGGCTTGAACTCCTGAAAGATTATGATTGCGAGATTAAGTATCATTCGGGTAAAGTTAATGTGGTAGCTAACGCTTTGAGTCAGCATGTCATCTCTGATCTGAGAACTCTTTTTGCTCGTATGAGTTTGTATAAGGATGATAGTCTCTTGGCTAAATTGCGGGTTATCCCTACCTTGGTATCTGAGATTCGGGCGGAGCAACCTAATGATGTGTTTTTGATGCACCGGATGAGAGAGGTTAAAGAGGGATCATCTAAGGATTTTTCCATTGATCGGGATGGAATTCTTTGTTTTCGGGGTCATTATTGTATACCGAGAAACTTTGAGTACACGGCTGAACTTTAGTACTTCGTATCATCTGCAAACTGATGGTCAATCGGAGCGAGTTATCCAGGTCCTTGAAGACATGCTGAGGGGTTGTGTGATTGATTATCGGGGTAGTTGGGAGGACTTTATACCGCTTGTAGAGTTCACATATAATAACAGCTATCAGGCTAGCATTCAGATAGCACCTTACGAGGATCTGTACAGGCGTAAGTATCGTACTCTCATCGGTTGGATTGAGTTGAATGAACACAGATTATTGGGTCTGGATATTACTAGGGAATCATAAGAGACTGTCGGGTTGATCAAGGATAGATTTAAGGCCGCTTTTGATAGACAAAAAACTTACGCCGATCTAAAACGTCGAGACATTGAGTATGAAGTAGGGGATGGGGTTTTCCTGAAAGTATCTCCATGGCGGAAGATGCTTAGATTTGGTCGGAAGGGCAAGCTGAGTCTTCGTTTTATTGGGTCGTACCGGATTGTTCGACGAGTGGGACTAGTTGCCTATCAGCTTGAGTTATCTCCTGAGCTTCACCGCATTCATGATGTCTTTCACGGTTCTATTTTGAGGCGATATAGATCAGATCCATCCCATATTATTCTAGTGGAAAAGATTGAGATCCGACCAGACGTGAGTTTTGAGGAGGAACCAGTCTGGATTCTGGAGCACGGCAAGAAAGTCCTCAAGAGGAAGACCATCAAGATGGTCAAAGTGTTATGGCGCAACTATGGTTACGATGACGCTACGTGGGAGTCCAGGGCCGTCATCAAAGCTCAATATCGGCACCTTTTCGCTCCAGGTGAATTTCGAGGTCGAAATTTTTTTAAGGGGAGGAGAATTGTAAGACCCTGTAATGTAAATTAAGAACCCTAACCCTAATTTCAAAATTTCCCAATTTAAAACCCTATAAATTTGGGAATTTGATATCTGAAATCCTAATTATTTAATTTGGGGGATTGAGTTGAGTTAAGCCAATTTTAGTGACCTAATCGAGTAACTTTTGAACCTTGTGGCCATGTAGAAAGGCGGGACATTTGCGGGGACCTCCCCTGCAATCTAACATATTCTCTTTTGAATTTAATTCTAAAAACCAACTCTCATCTTATTTGTTTCAAACGGCCGCATACCTTAATTCTCTCCCTTCGAAATTGTGTGCGCAACCCTTTCCCCTCTCCCTTGCGTTCCGGCGAGCCACCGACGAAGGAGCGCCACCACTCGTGTGTCGCGCAGCACCCCCATCGCACCCCTTGTCCGCGCGAACCAAACCTCGATCACCCTTCTCCATCTTCTCGTTCGTTTTCGACTGAAAAATGTCACTTACCAAATTAATTAAATTTCCTTGTACCAGCTTCACACGCTGCCGTCAAGGTAAATCCCGTCATTCATTTGCACATGAACCGCCGTATCTTTGGTCAAATATGAAACATTTGGGTAAAATATCAATTGCTACGGATAATAAATCCAAATGTCATTTAAAATTTAAATTATTAAATTAAGAGTTAATTGCACTACATGTCCCCAAATTATGACACTTATTTTAAATTGGTCCCTAAACTTTAAAGCATTCCAATTTCATCCTCAAACTATGGCCTTCATTATAAATTGATCCCCAAACTTGTGAGCATTCCAGTTTCATCCTTAAATTATAATTCTCATTCTAAATTGCTCCTCAAACTTTTTGAACGTTCTAATTTCATCCCCAAACTATCAATATAAGCTAATCATATCTTTTGTTAATAAAACCATTACAAAAAATTTTAATTGTCATGAAACACTTATGTGTATTATGTAATAATATGATGTGATATAAACAATAATTTGAGGATGAAATTAGAATATTCTAAAAGTTTGAGGATCAATTTAGAATGAGAATTATAATTTGAGGATGAAACTAGAATGCTCAAAAGTTTGGGGACCAATTTAGAATGAAAGTCATAGTTTGAGGATGAAACTAGAATGCTCAAAAGTTTGGGGACCAATTTAGAATGAAAGTCATAGATTGAGGATGAAATTGGAATATTTTAAAATTTAAAGACTAATTTAAAATGAGGATCATAGTTTGGGGACGTGTGGTGCAATTAACTCTTAAATTAAGTACAAAGAATAGTCTCACTCAAGATAAGATAATAATATTTATCCTATAAGACTCAAATTTTAGTACTTATATGTATAAAATATATTTGTTTTGTCAAAAAAATTTAAAAATATATGTACATAAAAAATAGTCTTATTGAAGAAAGAAAATTATTTTCTCCCTCAAAATTAAAATTTGAGAAGGTTTACCTAGAATATAAATCATTTGTCCTTTCTTTGTGCCCCTATTTATATCTCACATTAAAATAATAAGTTTAAAATTTATGATTATAGTTTAGGATTGGAGTTTAAAGAATTGTGAGTATAATGTATTTTTTAGGGTCTGTTGTTTAGATTTGTGATTTAAATTTAGGGTTAGGACATAAAAATTACTTTTTTATGTTGGATTTAGAAAAAAGCACTGAAAAGATAAATATTTTTTATTCGTTTACCTGTACAATGTGCGAGTTCTATTGAGGTTACAATTTGGACAGATATTGCAATGTCTATGAGCCACATTAAGAATAATCACTAAACTAACTAACTCTTATTTACAATTATTTATCGAAATAGCACTAATTTGTGTCATGTAGGACAAAGTCGCAATTTGTCAACGTCTTGAAAAAGAGAAATGAACAAGGTACACCTTTATTCTAGGTGGCACGTTATATTTGTGCAGTAAAAATATCTTGTTGAAAATTATTTCATACACCGATAGAAAAAAAAATTCACAAACGGAATTCTTATGTTGTCATGTATTAGAGCATATGGTTTGATGTTTAGGATTTATGATTTAAAATTTAAGGTCATTCAAATGGGGTATAAGATAAAAATATAATATTTTGTTGAATTAATATTTTCGTTGACGGTAAATTAAATAATAACTTTTATTTTATTCGTTAAAATAAAAGCTGCAACCGATGAAGTGACATTATCTTATTGAAAATTATTTCATAAACTGAAAGTGAAAAAAAATCACAAGTTTTTAATATTGTTTATATTTTAATGTTTTAGATTTATAGTATATGATTTAAGGCTATTCAGATAAGGTACATGATTAAAAGTAAGACCTTTTTTTATAAAATTGATATTTCCATATCAAATAATAACTCGTATTTTATTTGTTAAACTAAAAGCCGCCACTGATAAAATATCTTCAAAGATTTGACATATTCATACCGGAGATGACACTACCTCTTAAAGGTGTAATGACATAGGGTGAGTCGGGTGCCGTAGAGTAAGGCACGCTTAAATGTTATTTATTAATTTAAAATATTATATTTTTTAAATAATATTTAAATTGATAATCTCACGATAAATATTAATATTTAAAAATAAATATTTAATAATACGTCTATTCACCCTTTAACCTAATTAATACAAGAAAATTAATGGAGTGTAGCAAGCTTGAGACATCCTCGTTAATGTCGGAATAATTAATCATTCAATCATCAATGCTTCTTTTCTTTAAAAAACAATTAAATTCACGACACATTGCATTTACTTATTATTCTTCTTCTTCTTATTATTATTATTATTATTATTATTCAGGCAATATAACTTTTAGTATCTAACTTTGACATTTGTGTTATATGGTACTCAATTTCTTATGGTGTAATTAGATATTTAATTTTTCTTTTAACGGTGCAATTAGATACATAATTTTTTGTGCAATTAAGTATCTAATATTCTGGTGCAATTAGACATTTAAGTTTTTTTGTGTGTAATTAGATACCTAACATTTTTAAATCACACATGTTCAATTCTAATTAGTTGATACTTATAATTTCAATGGCATTTATTTAAAGGATTAACGTGTTACAAACTCAAAAATTAAACGTTAAAATTTTAAATATAATACAATCTTAAAATAATTGGTATCTAATTACACCATTAAAAATTCGAATACTTAATTTCATAAGTAAAAAAGTTAAATGCTTAATTATAAAAAAAATAAAATATCACAGTATATATATAAATATAAAAAAGTATATTTAGTCTTATTATTTTGTCAAAAATTCAAAACAAAATAAGACCTTTTTTGTTTCAAAATAAAGATTGCCTTATCCCCAAAATGGACACGTGTTTGTTTGTGAAGAGATTTCGTTCAATCGCCAATTACTGCACCCGCAAAAACGACATGGTGTAACAGATAAAACGACATTGAACTTCATTAATTTGCATTGTTTAGGCCACCATTTCTCTCAGTCACAGCTCCTGCTTGCTTCCTTTTGCTTCTTCAGCAGAGCGACGCAAACGAAGAAGAAAAGAAATATATAAGTAATTTTAAAATTATAATAAAAAATTATGGCGTTTGGCGCCAAGAAGGTGGGCCATGTGGTATCCGGTATTAGTGGAAACGGCTTGGGGCAGATTTTGGCCGCCATGGCCGCCGCGCTCTTGATTCGCTTGTTCTCCGGGCCTGGACCAGCTATCTCGCCGGAAGATGAAACCTCCGATGAAAACAACGAGGACATCTCCGTTGATGGAGACGAGGCTCCGCCGTCAGCTGGCAAGGTTTTTCCGGTCACTATAACATGGAGAAACATCAACTGTTCCCTCTCCGATAAACGCTCAAAATCAGTAAGTAAATAGTAGTAACAATTCTCCTCTTTTTAAAATTATTTTATTATTGCATTTTTACCTGGCTTCTGAGAACATGCACGGGAATATGATAGGGAAATTTAAAATATATTTGAGCTTCGAATTGAAATTGAAAGAGGTAGAACTTGTAGTTTTTTTTTTAAATATAAAAGATATTTATTTATTCAAATCAGTAAGTAAAGTAAGAGTAGAAACAATTTTTATCTGTTGCATTTAAAATATAAAATCATTTATTCTTATTGATTTTTGCCTGGTTTCTAAGAAAATGCAAGGAAAATTGGCAAAATGAAAAACATTTGAGCTTAGAATTGAACATGAAAATTGTAGGAATTGTGGTTTTTTAAATATAAAAGATATTTATTTATTCATTCAAAATCAGTAAGTAAATAGTGGAAACAATTTTCTTGTGTGTTTTTTTTTTAATTCTTTTGTTCTTAATGCATTTTGCCTAGTTTCGGTGGAAATGCAAGAATTTTTTTTAATAGTCTAAGGGTGACTACAAGATAGTATATGTTCCTACAACTTCTTAATCCTTTGAGCACACACCTTGCAGACAAAGCTAATTGAACTTGGGTTTCCGGGGATGAAAATCATTCGCTTTTCTACTGCGACCACTCGTTGTGTTAAAAAATGCAAGGAAATTGAAAACATGTTTGAGCTTAGAATTGAAATTGAACATGGTAGAATTTATTGTCTTTTAAATATAAGAGAGATTTATTTTATGATAGGTTCGGTTTCTGCTTAAAAATGTGAGTGGAGAGGCAAAACCTGGAAGATTACTTGCCATAATGGGGCCATCAGGATCAGGAAAAACCACTCTCTTAAACGTTTTGGCAGGTCAGATCTTGGCATCGCCTCAGTTGCACTTGTCAGGACTTTTGGAGTTCAATGGGAAGCCTAGTTCAAATAAATCTTACAAGTAATGACATTATTAACTTTGAAATCATTTGTAGTGTACATTATATCTGGATTTGATGGCATTTATAAGACTGTTTCTGGTTATTGTAGATTTGCTTATGTCCGACAGGAGGATCTTTTCTTCTCACAGTTGACAGTTCGAGAAACATTATCTCTTGCTGCAGAACTTCAGCTTCCAGAGATATCTTCTGTTGAAGAGAGAGATGAATATGTTAACAATCTCTTATTTAAACTAGGCTTGGTAAGAATAACTTGATTTCCTTATGCGGGAGATATATGAACTTGTGAGGCTTGGAAACAGATTACTTTCACTGTCTTGGCTGCTGTTTGCTTTTCAAAATAATTTAGTGATATATAAATCCGGTGCTCCGCTGGAAAGTATTTGCTACACTACTACTATGTATTACAAATTGTATGATCTTTGTTTTTGGGTTAATACAAAAGATGTAACAAAGAGGATTTCTCAATTTATACTCATTTATCATTAACATTTTTACCCTGATACTAATTTTCTTTCTGGGTATTCTTTTTATTCATTCTCCAAAAGGTCAGCTGTGCTGATTCAATTATTGGTGATGCCAAAGTTCGTGGGGTCAGTGGTGGTGAAAAGAAACGCTTATCATTAGGTTGTGAACTGATTGCAAGTCCATCTGTCATATTTGCTGATGAACCCACAACTGGTATGCACAATTAAGCATAATGTAATTCTTCTTGTAAGATTGCTCATTGCTCTTGATAACTCATTTTTTCCTATGGTACATTTGATCTCACTATTTCTAAGTGGTCTTTCAATGCTTAACATGGACCATTTGTCATGATATTGTTAATGCTTGACTAATTGCCTCATCAGTAATTAACTATTTGCTATCTGCTGGTAATGTATGTCAGACACCTGAGGTGAAAAGAAAAAAAATGCAGCTAAGAGTGATAATTTTCAGAAGTTCTTCATAAAATAACTGCCATTTATAGGAAAGTGAATGAACAAGAGAAAATTTGATTTTACATATCATGCCATGCCCAAATCAATTTTTTACAATCTTTATTGCAGAACATCAATATAAAAGAACAATTTATTGGTTGAGCAGATATTCAGGGTTTGTCTGTGAGGGTTGATCTCATTCTTTCTAGGTAATCTTGGAATGCTCGACTAAAACCCATCTATGGTGATAATATCTATAATTTATCAATTTCCTTCTCTTTAATTCATGAATTTCTATATGTTAGTTGTTAGACACCCAACAAGTATCAATAGAGCGTGTGTGGGGTGCAGAGTACAAAATGTAGCAAAGAGTGCTACATTTCTATGAAGTTCTTCATAGAATTTGTGCCATTTATAGCACACAAACAAGACAAAATTTAATTTCACATGTCATATCATGTCCAAAATCCAAATCAATCAGTTAAACCTTTCTCATAGAACATTAATATAAATGGATGTCTTGCTGCTGGAGCAGGTATTTAGGGTTTGCCTTTGAGGATTAATCATCATTATAAAACAATAAAGTACTTTTAAACTGTCAGATGATCTTTGTTTGTTAATAGATTTCAATCAAATAAAATGGACATGATTTTAATCGAAATCAGCTATGAACTGCAAGCAAGGGTAAATAACATTCTTAAGACATTGTTGTTAAATTTGAAAATTAATCTGGATAATCTACGGTAACAAACAAGTAACATGGGGAGCGACGCTCTGTGTTTACATTTGACAAATTACTGGATAAAGACAATCGCCATAATGAGTGCATGCAGGCAGTGTTTAGATCGTAGGCTTGTAAGCCCATTGGATATACTACAGTTAAGAGCATAAGTTATGCAGAAACTGCATAAGCAGTCATTGTTGTACTCATGGTATGTTATCTTATGCGTTAGCAATCTAATCATTACAAACTGAACTGAATAATGGATAGGTTAAGAGAGCACCTTTTAGCTGGCACCTGAAATATAATTTGGTGTAAAGGTGTGCCTTTACTATCAGATATTAGTTTCTTGCTAGCTTAATTTCTCTGCTTCATCTTCCTAGGAATGACCATAACTGCCCATCCAGATAAGTCTTGGTTATCCATATATTAGGTTAAGCAGAGTGTATTTTTTTTCTCCTTCCCACTGGAATTAGTGTGTGGTCATTACTATTTTTCCAGACTTGACTTTGATCTTCCAATTTCTTTTGGTGCGTTCAGGACTTGATGCTTTCCAAGCTGAGCAAGTAATGGAAACACTCCGCCTACTTGCACAAGATGGTCATACTGTAATTTGCTCAATACATCAGCCTAGAGGTTCAGTTTATGGTAAATTTGACGACATCGTGCTGCTAACTGAGGGCGCACTTGTTTATGCTGGCCCTGCACATGATAAACCACTGGAATACTTCTCCAGATTTGGGTTGTAATCAAACTTTGTTTCTGTTAATTATGGAATGCACTGCCTGCCTTCATAACATGGTTCTTTGTTTAGTCTTAATTTTTTATACTGATTGGGTGATTTTTATTGACTGTGTGACTTGTGATTGAAAGAGGCCTGCCAAAACCTGCGACATGTAATATCTTTTGTTGAAAAGTATTTAACCTCTAATAGGTGCATGGTTGGATTTAGGACTAAAATTATCCATCAAGTTTTCTTGCTAGGAATCCTGATTAGCGTCAATATTACTTGTATGCTGGATGAGATTTCAAGGTAACACTAGTACTTGCATATGCTTGAAATATAGCTGCATCCTGTCCACTGCTTAAAATTTAGTGGTACAGGGAAAAAAATAATATTGCTATAGCCTCATCATTTACCAATATTACTGTTAATGTGTGATACTGATGCATTGTTTTGTACATTATCTTGTGAACTACCTTTTTTTTCATTTTGTTTATGAAAGTGGATGATCTACACATTCTCTCTCTATCCATGTGTGTGTGTATATATATTATTGGTTCATTGATTTCATATTTGAAGGACTTTGAGGATCATGAACTGGTTATTTTCTTCTGCTTTTGTTTGCTTTAATAAATAATGATTGTTGCTCAAGCTCTGCTTCTAGATGGAAATTATCTTACAACAATGTACCAGAATCTGAAATAATGAGACTTATGCTTGAATATTGGTTAATGAACAGGTACCAGTGCCCAGCTCATGCAAATCCTGCTGAATTTTTGGCTGATCTTATATCCATTGACTACAGTTCTGCTGATAGTGTCTACTCTTCTCAGAAAAGAATTGATGCTCTTGTTGAAGCATTCTCAACACAGCCATCAGCAGTTCTTTTGCCACTTCACTTACCGGAAAGATTGGTCCTAGGCTTGGCGTGAAGTTCAGCAAGAAAATTACTGCTAAGAAGAAAGGGGGTTGGTGGAGACAGTTCGGGTTGCTTCTAAAACGTGCATGGATGCAGGTTGGTTTTTCTATTATTTAGTTTAAATTTTATGTCTGTTTAGTTTTTATTGCTATCTTTACGGTTTAAGGACAATGATAGAATATAGGAATAATCTCCCCTTTCCATTCTTTGGTTTGATTAAGAAATTCTTGTAATCCATTTTTCTGATATTTAACTGCTACTTTTTACCCACTCCTGCTAAGCATTCTAATACAGTTAGTTCCTATTTAACCAACATCCAGTGCTTTATTACTTCCTTGAAGCTAGGGAAACAATGAAAAAAGAGCCTAAAATCAATAAAATCATTGTAACATGTTAGTCTTCTTTTGTGAGTTTTTTGTACAAATCTTGCTAATTTCTTTGTTTCTTTTGCATTGGGTGGCTGTGTGTGTACCTGTACCAGTGCATGTATTCAGAATGACCCTAACTTCCGTTTTATCGATTAACAAAATGGTTATCCAGGCTTCTCGTGATGGACCAACAAATAAAGTTAGAGCTAGAATGTCGATTGCATCAGCTATAATATTTGGGTCTGTTTTCTGGAGAATGGGAAGATCTCAAACGTCCATACAAGACAGAATGGGGTTGCTTCAGGTATGAAACCTTCATTTCCGTGAAATTCTTGCTTTCTTTTTTGTGTTAAAACTGCGACCATGCAATGTTTGCTGTATACAAAGTCTCTTTGATACTACTTTATGCTCTGTCTCACGTCTTTTATAAGAAAGTGGACCAAACTTGTTGCACCTGATAAATGGAAACGAACCATTTGGATTCTATACCCTCAATCAAAAGTTTATTTTGGTTTTAAGGATTCTCAGATTATGGATATATTAGCAGTTTGTTCTTCAACGGGTAGTTCATCTAATGAAAAATCTGGCCAATTTCAATCTTTTGCTGGTGTTGCCTCGGGACTTTCGTCCTCTCCCTGTGGTGCCATAGCTCAAAGGCATCCTTGAGACAACACTAACTCCTCCAACCAATGAACCATGCCCCTTCCCAAAAATTGATTCTTTATTGTTCTACAAAGTATATGGTGTTTTCATGTCCTAAAGGCAGCATATTCAGCCATCTATCATTCTTGAAGAGCAACTGGTCACGAGCAATTAATGATATATACGTGATTCTTAAGTGACATAAGTATTAAAGTTCGTTAACACTGTTGATAATCATATGCCTCATGTCAGGTTACTGCAATAAACACAGAAATGGCAGCTCTTACAAAGACTGTGGGTGTATTTCCCAAGGAACGTGCAATTGTAGACAGGGAACGTGCTAAAGGATCTTATGCATTGGGACCCTATCTTCTTTCCAAATTGATAGCTGAGATACCTGTGGGAGCAGCATTTCCTCTAATGTTTGGGACTTTGCTGTATCCCATGGCTGGTCTTCATCCAACCTTGTCCAGGTATTTTTCATAGTCTTCCATAATTAATCTCTTTATATTGTGGGTAAACTACTGCCGTGGTCACAATTTGTAAAGTTGAGGGTAAATTTTTTAGAATTAGAATCAAACTGATACAATTCCTAAAGGTTATGGGCTAAATCTATTATTATAACAATTTTATAAACAGCCACATCATCATCCGTCAATTAGTTGATATAGTGGCCAAAAAAAGATTACATTAGTTGAGTGACCAATTAAGAACATTTACAGGAGGGTGACAGAAAAAGAAACTTACCCATAGTCGGTGACCTTGAGTGTAGTTTACCCTTATATTATTTACACCAGACATAAATTTGTTGCACGAAATCTACAAATGTCATGTTTTGTTGAAGTAATTGCTAACCACATGCCTCTTTTTCTGAAGAATATGGAGAAAAACACAAAGAAACAATTATTGTTAGTATTTTTGTCAATGGGCATAAAAAACACAGAATTTGGTTTATGATTGAAATGTCTGACAAAACATGAGGCACTAAGATCAATAGTTAGGTGATAATTTGGTTAGTTCAAACTTGGTGGTTTGGTGAACTGACCTTGATTTTTGACTTTCTAGATTTGGAAAGTTTTGTGGAATTGTGACTGTGGAGTCTTTTGCTGCATCTGCAATGGGTCTGACGGTAGGGGCCATGATCCCAACCACTGAAGCAGCAATGGCCTTGGGACCCTCTCTTATGACGGTTTTCATCGTGTTTGGAGGGTATTACGTAAATGCAGATAATACACCAATTATCTTCTGTTGGATTCCCCGTGCTTCTCTAATAAGATGGTAAATGCATTAGTACTAAGATCTGATAAGTTGATAAACCAAAACCATAGTTGTTTGTGCTTTTTGGAAGATATGTCACATCTTTGTTTACATGCTTTTAGGGCCTTTCAAGGGCTTTGTGTCAATGAATTTACTGGTCTTAAATTTGACCGCCAGCATTCCTTTGACATTCAGGCAGGAGAACAGGTATTTAGAGAGCATAATTCCCTATATTTGAATTTGAAGTTGAATTTTTTTTTTGCAAAGCAAACATTTTATTAATCAAAAGGTTTAAGAAAGGTTAACAAGTTTATTAATATTCGAATATCTGTGTTCCAGTGAATACCAAAGTTAGCATGATGAGTAGTCAAGTTCTTTAACTACGGTACACAGCAACTGATACTATTAAAGGGTGGTTGAACAATAACTGACCTCCTAGTTCTTAGGTTGGTGAGAACAAATTAATTTGCAAAGAAAGCGACAAAGCTACATGCTTTCCTCAAATATAATGTGCTGATATAGATATAGATATAGATATAGATATAGATATAGATATAGATATAGATATAGATATAGATATAGATATAGATATAGATATAGATATAGATATAGATATAGATATGTGTGTGTATCATCTATATATAATTTAGGGGTGTTCATGGTAGGTTAACCGTACCGTTCAGCCTAATTGGTTGGTTAACCGTTATAATGATTAGCCTAAATGGTCGGTTAACCGTTATAATGATTATTGAATAGTAATCTAACCGTTAAAAAATGGTTAACCGTGATTTAGTTACCGGTTAACCTGTAACCTATTACATTTTTTTTCACATGTTCATTACTTCTTTTGAGAATAATAAAATTATATCTCCGATAAATATTATTATTAATATTATATTATAAGAGGACCTCGAGATTGACGTAGTCAATCTTGTGAACAAAATATATGTATAAATAATTTAATAATGATTAACCATTAACCATCATTTTTAGCTGTTCGGTTAACCAAAATCGTTTAGCCTTAAAGGTTCGGTTAATTAACCTGTAAAATGTAACAATTATATTGGTTAATGGTTACAGTTAAATGTGCATACCCTTGATATATATTTGCAACAATGTGGTTAGCATTTAGTACTAGGAATAACTTGTATGTATAGGAAGGCTAATGTCGATGGCATAATTGGGGTTAAGCAGTCTCATGAGCTTTCCTTTTTGCCAAATGGTGTCTACTGTCTACAATAAGATTTTTCAGTTCTCCCTAAGCATTCACATGAGGCTTTCCTCTTAGTCAATTCTGGTTCATGGTAATATTTTCTTTTTCTTGCTTGATGCAGGCACTCGAGCGATACTCCTTGGGAGGAACTCCTATCAACGATACAATTAAAGCTCAAATTAGAATTTTGTTGTTTTGGTATAGCACCACTTACATCCTCCTTGAGAAAAACAAACCGAAGTACCTGCGGCTTAAGGAGCCTGCATCTGAGCAGATTGAACCAAAGCTAAACCTTGAACCTTTGTTAGAAACTGACCAACCTCCTCCGATCAAAGAAGATGAACAAAACCAGCAAGTTGAATCACCCCCAGTTGACCAAATTGAACCATTCGTCCTAGAAGGTTTGTAAAAATTTAGGCATTAATGATGTTGTTATAAGAAGTGCTACTATTTATTGATTAATGTCATACAGGTGCTTAAGTAAAGGAGATATCTTTGCAATAAAGGAGGATCTCATGCATTTACTGAGCTACATTTACATCAATGGTATACTTTTCCTTGTAGAATAGCTCGTCTGTAATAGATCTTTACGATATCCATATGAATCATATTTGCGCTACAGTTGCAGATAACTTTGACATCTTTTGTCTAATGAATGGCTGAAACCAGGAACATCTAGCTTTTCCTAATTCACATAATGCTATGTTGACACTATCCTGGAATCATGACGAAACTTTTAGATATTATCATGTTCGAATTTGTTCAGCTTTTATGCTGATTTGGTTTCTTGTCGAACGTAATAGTTAAACGTCATATGCATGTTAGCAATGTTCCATTGATTTTGTAATACTTAATTTGACAAGTATTCAAACTAACGGAAATTAAAATTGCTATTAGTAATGCTTAGACGATGTTTTGAGATGATTTTTTGTGTTAATAACTGAAAGGCAAAAAAAGTGACATGGTCACATAATGCCAAAAAATGGTTGGTTCAATGGAAAATGGAATTCGGCTCCCTATTATCTTGGCCCATTTATTAGCATTGAGTCTAAGCCACGACAGGCGAAAGCAAGCTAACACTCCCGATTAAATCCAATAATTTAATTTAAACTCTTCTAAAGTAAAAAGATTTTAACTTTGATCTCAAGCTTTTATAATGATTTATTAGCTTTTAGTTATTAATGGATCTCGAACTCAACGAGTGGTTCCGGTGAAAAGAGAACGATGTTTATCTTAAGATATTTGAGTTTAAATAATTTTGTCTGCAAGGTGTATGTGCCTTATCAAAGAAAAGGTATTAAAAATATTATCTTGTAACAATATTGAAATTATTTAAAAAGTTATTATAAATCTCACATTCTTTCGTTCCGTTCATCGGAAAATCAACCTTTTATGTCGGCTGTCACTTAAAATTAGAGTTTTTTTCGGGAGGCATAAGTCATTAACAACAATGGCCTTAATAAAAATGAATTAAAAATTCTATAATTACAATATAAATTTTAAAATTTTAACGACCACAATAAAAACACCATACAAATTCAATAATTACCGATTTAAGTTATGTTAAACAAATCTTCAATTATTCAATAACTCTTCTAGAAGTTTATAATTTTATATCAATTCTTCACACAAAGTTCCTGCTTCACCTGTCTTGCGGATGGCATGGTCCTACTACTCAATACTCATTAATATTAGGCCTAAACGAAAAATAAGTGTCTAAAGTATATATTTTTTAAACTTTAGGTGCATAAAATATTTTTTGAAAAAATTTGTGCTTAAAATTTCAACAGTTAGAATTTTAAGTGTATCTACTGTTAAAAAATGCGTTAATCAATAAAAATTTGACATGTGTCATTTTAATTCACAATTTCTTTTAATTAACTTTTTTTAATAATTTAAAATTTTTCAAAAAAATCTTAAAATTCTAAAACTTCTAAAATAGTCCATAAATCCCTAAATCCTAAAATCTCGAATCTTCACCGACCCCACCTGATCGGTCGCCGAACCCAGCCGACCATTTCTCCCAACTCGTTGTCGTTAAAAATAGGCAAACGGTGTACCAGCCAAACATTGAACGTCGAATGTGAAATAGTCGTTCGATTGGCATATTGTTTGCCGATTTTTGGCGACGACGTGTTGGGGAAATGGTCGTTTGGGACCGGCGACCGAACGAGTAGAGTCGACGACAGTGGCAGCGGTAAGGATTTAGAGATTTGTTATTTTTAGGGATTTAGGGACCAATTTAAATATTTTTTAGAATTTCGAGATTTTTAAAAAATATACTAAATTTTACTATTTTTTTCAAAAACAATTTTAAAATATCAATATTCCTACATTGTGTCGCGTTTTAATTAGATAACAAGTTTTTTAAACTGTCGAACACTTAAAATTCTAACGGTTAAAACTTTAAATACTTACTTTTATAAAAAATATTTTAGGCACATAAAATTTAAAAATAGTATATTTTATGTATTTGTTTTTCATTTAAGCATTAATATTATAGGTTCATTGTTTGGTATGGGGCAGAGACGCGTGTCAGCATGTTGATTCTTTCCAATCCAAACTGATTACCAAACTGGCCGATTTCATCCATTATGATTGGTGAGGGGTGCATTTTTAGATATCGAATCCAATATCTGAAATTTCAAATTATTTTAATGAGTAAACGAATTAGATCGGTCAAATCGAACAATTTTACACGCTTCTAAGGTTTTGGCCTCGAGCAGTGTTTGTCGTTGTATCCACTAAACCAAATCAACAATTGTGTGGATAAACCGTGACCTCGGACAACTGCATTTTCTAGCTTACCAGCTTTAGGAGACTGATGAAGGCGTGCACCCAACAAATCTATCTATTCGGTTCTCAAAACGAAACCTGGGCGTGCCGTAGAAACAAGAGTCGTATTCGCCATCAACGATGATGAACTCGAATCCTATGTACGGGACTACCGACTACATAGAGATGCAATCGTTATATAATCAAAGACGACTCAAGATTGAATATCAAAAGAGGCTCAAATTTTTATTTTTTGGATGCCTTTTTTTTGTTGTGTTTGGAGTAAAATCTTGCATGATTGCAAGCTGTACAAACAGGTTGCAGGCTGGGAAGATGAAACCCTATGGGCATTGGAGAATTTGAGGGGAAAATCTTTCATTGTCCTCATACTCAATATGACTTGGAGTGCATATATTTATTATGTCTGAGAGGAGCGGAATCATAGACATTTTTAAGATGTCATTCGGTATATAGATGATATTGTTAAATTCATAAAAAAATATAGTTCAATTTGAAAAATGTATAGACACTATTAATATGGTTAATGTACAGTTGAGTATAGATTGAGAAATCCAAATTTGAGAATTTCTCGCCTCGATTGTAATGTTCTTAGCTACGCCTCGTTGCTTCTTAGATAATAAACACACATTTATCTAAAAAAAATCAGAGACAATGTTTAATTTGTCTAATATTTTAACTTACAGTGACTTAAATTGTTATTAAACTAAAAAAATTGAAGACGCGAACTCGTACTTCTTTAGTTTAACCTCTATTTGATTAAATATTTAACAAGCTCTTGTAATTTTTTTTAATTTTTAAATATTTATCTTTTATATGACCATATTACTATTAAATCAGAATTTATCATATGTTTGAGATTTATAACATAGGTCTAGATTATTTTGAGCCCTAAAAGCTCTCTATCTCTCTATCTTTGTATATATCGATTTCTACCCACGACAAAAATTTAGTTCGTTAAGAAACTTTTATAATTCAATGTAAAGGAATCTACTAAATAATCGAGTGGGGCAAAAGATATTTATATTGTCTTATTTTGTATATGTTCGAATGTCGATATTTACCTTGAAAATATAATATTTCTATTTAATAAAAAATTATTAATTCAATGTAACAGGAAAATGAAATCAGTTTTATATAAAAAATCATTTCCGATAAAAGCAATGGAAAATCAGTTCGAAATCGGATTGATACGACTTCTAAATTAATGTTGGATCAGCCTGCAAAATTCATTTTAATTATTTTAAACGTGATTAGTTTTTTTATTATTATGAACAAGTATTCGATTTAGCCTCGCCTAATCTGGAAACACATATTATCTTGGTCTTAAGTTTCCATCTAAAGTCCGTCTCTTTTGACCCAATATTTTTTTTAAAGAATAGTGTTTATTTATTTATTTATTTATTCAAAATTTAAATTAAAATCAAATAAAAGCTAAATTTGATTAATTTCCGTGACAATGTCAAATTGAAGATTTTCCCTTCATAAGACCTGGTCGCCTGCATCGAGCCCAAGCCGCCAGGTCATTTAAGGGGTAGTTTAACTATAAAATAAAAGGTTTAATGAGTAAATAAGTGTTCAAATTATATATTTTTCAGTTAAGTGTTTAATATATTTTTTGAACTAAATAGATATTTAATATTTTTAAAATTTTTATTTAGGTGTCTTGCTGTTAATGTCCGTTAAATTTTTTTTATTAGCCAACAAAAATATGACACGTGGCATGTTTTATTTTAAACAATATCTTAAAATTCTCAAAATCTTCAAAATATTCCTCAAATCCCTAAATTCTTAAGTTTTAAATCTTGATCCAGTCGTTGTGACCATCAATCGCCAACGGCGTACCACCACTCTCGTCACTAAACCCCGCAATAATTTTCTTTATTTTTTCGTCGTCAATAATCGACGGATGGTGTGCCTATCATCGAAATAAAGTCGAACTCGCGAAAGAAAAAAAATAATCGATGATAAATGGACTTCGATTGGCCAACAAACGACGTTCGAATCTTGCGGCAAGAGAAGAATATTTTATTTTGTCATCGACAATGTGATGAACGATGACGATAATGGTCGAATTTAAAAATCTAGAAATTTTAAAGTTATTTAGTAAATTTTAAGAAATATAATTTTTTTATAAAAATAAATTAACTGAACACTTTAAACGGATAACTTATTAAAAAAATTATAATTTGTAGACTTATTTTACGATTAAGCCAAAATAAAACGGCATACGCAGGCTGCTACTCTCAAGAATCTTCTTCTTCCTTTCCCCACCAAAATCAAAACAGAAACCAAATCCCGTTTACAAACAACCAAAAACACCCCACTATAAAAGAGCCAATAACTAAAGGGTAAACCGAAAAACATTGTGGATTTGAACTCTGCACTCGATTACTCAAAATACCCAAAGCTTATTTTTCACAAATTCCAAAGGAGAAAAGAAAACTCGGTTCCTTTGCTTGAACAAAAACGATCCCTTTCTTGTAAGTTTCTTCCTTTTTATCCACTTTTTTGTTGTTGTTTTTTTTCTCCCTTTTCTTGTTATTATTTATGCTTCTTCTGCTTTTACTTCAAAGCACTTGGTAAAGGACCCTTTCTTTTTGGCTTCTCTGGGTACTTTGCCTTTCTTTATTCTGTTTAACTTTAGAATGTTTTTGGATGTGTTTTCTTCAATGGGTTCATGCCAATTTATTTTCTTTTTCGATATTTTCTTTTCTTTTGTTTTCTTTTTCTTTTAATTTCTCCCTTTTCTTCCTACACTTGAACTTTTAAAAAGAAATTTAAAGTTTTAACTGGAAAATTTCCTCTCAGCTTTCTATGAGGTGGCTTTGTCCATGTTTTATTACATGCACTTGTTGGGAGATTCCCAATTGTTCTGGTTTCAGTTTCTAAGTTGAGAGGTGTTTTATATGAGAGATTAAAAACTTCTAAATTTAAAAGCTTTTGAATTGTTTCTAATGATTTTTAGTTCTTATACACAGGAGGAAGTAAACAAGGCAGCTTGATCAAAACTGTTATTGGCTTGTTTAAAGCTGATTGTTGTGTTGTTCCGTGTATCTGAATATGGGGGATCATTTTGTATTACTAGTGGACCGGTTGTTGACTGAATCCACATTGGAAGCTGCAATCGAAAGCAGGAACCGGTCTTTGCTTGCCACTGCATCGGTATTTGATGACACAAAGGTATTCAACCCTCCTCCGAAGTCGAAATCGTTGACCCCGGGGAAAATTGTTGAGTGTCGGATATGCCAAGATGAGGATGAAGATTCAAATATGGAGACCCCTTGTTCTTGTTCTGGCAGCTTGAAGGTTAGAGAAAATTTAAACCAACAATTCTTTAACTATGAATGATTGCAGTGTTGTCAATGCATGTGACTAGCCTTTTTGCTTTAGTGCTACAAAACAGAAGTGAAAATTTTGCATGTTCTGTGTATATATATCTTAATCTTACACATATACATATAGCACCTTACTTCACTCGGATGAGCACTTTCGTGTTGCACCTGTAAGGGTTCTAGCACCTAGAGTGCACCTTGAGCTCTTGACAATCATTTGTTTCCAATCTTCACTGAATGATGCGATGAATTTTATGTATATTTTGCTGGTTAGAAGTTGGAATATATCATCGATTCCGATTACGTAGTAATTTCGAAGTTTTTGTGTAAATTTGAGGATGCATAACTATTTTGTGGGTTATACTCTTTGTTGTTCAAAAATCTTCCTTGAACAAGGATAATGTAGTTTTATATCAAGTCATGTCCTTTTCCCTCCCTTTGTTTACTTTTCAACCCAGGACAAAAGTAAAGTTCCTTTTCTTTTTTCTCGTCTCTAGAATGATTGACTACAACAAATAGCATCAACACAAATGGTTGATTTATTCCATCTTGAAATTGTGTCCGAATTCGTGTCTTGACTCTTGTTAATCTAGAAGAATATTTTTTGACAAGTGACGGCACCATCATTTTAATTGCACAAACTTGTTAGAATTTTGACCCTTTCTTTTGTTCAAAGTATCCGATTGTCAACTTACCCTCTATTTTTTTTTAATTTCAGTACGCTCATCGCAGATGTATACAGAGATGGTGCAATGAGAAGGGCAACATTACCTGTGAAATATGCCTTCAGGTTACATATTTTTACATTTCATGACACATGTTCTTGTTGAAGCTCTTTTCTTTTCATTCTTATTAATTCCGCACTTGTTAAAGTGGTATCTGTGGCATTATGTTAGACCGAACTTATGTGATCGTATATCTTCTGCATTTCAGCAATTCAAGCCAGGCTATACCGCACCACCTCCCTTGTTTCATATTGGTCGTGTTCCGATGAATTTCAGGTAACTTTTGTTTAAAGTGTAGCTGTTTAGGTATTAATTAAGTACCTCTGGTCCGGTTAAGAGATTTTAAAGTGCTTCATTTTTCTCTATAAATTTTGTCAGGGGAAACTGGGAAATTTCTAGGAGGGAGTTAAACAATTCTCGCTTTATAGCAGTGGTCTCGACAGATCATAGCTTACTCGATTCTGGCTACGATGAATATTTAGCTTCGACTACAAGAAGCGTGATAGGTTACCGTACCGTTGCTATAATTGTAAGTTTCTCTCCCTCTCTTACTCTGTTTTGGCTTCTTACGACTATGAAACATACATACACAGATTTTCTAATTTCTCGTGCTTTTCGCCTGCAGTTTATGCTTCTTTTGGTTTTACGGCATGTTCTTCCTTCCATACTAAATGGAAGCTACGACTACTCTTTCTCGTTACTGTCGGTAAGCCATTTCCCCGATGTATTTGAAGAATATAATAAAATTCTCTACTTTCAGACATAAACTTATCTCGTCTTTTGTTTTACAGTTGTTATTACTTCGGACTGTTGGAATTATCCTGCCAATCTTTGTCATGGTTAAAGTAACGACTGCCCTCCATCGCCATTGCCGCAGGCGGCAACAGGTGAGTATTTCCCATTAATTCAACTCGTATTCCCAATTATTTCAGTATCTATAGTTTGCTTATTCAATTTTTTTCTTGTTCATTAGGAGACTCCGAATTCATTGGTTACTCAACCAGACGTAGAAAATGAAGTTCCAGCCGTGCTAGCTCAGCCTCACATAGTTGACATACATTGAATGCCAACATGATAAACTGAACACGCTGAGTTCGGTAGGCGAAAAGAGTCGAAAACTAGGTGTTTGATATTTAGCTGATGATAAAATACGTTTCGCTGATCGCGAAAGATAGAAATTGTATATGTCAACGAAGATATACATTGGTTCGGAGAAATCCGAGGAATGTAGTGTGTGTACATGGTCCGTTGTGCAGTGTATAGAAAGAATACTGCAAATTCAAGTGAATTTGCCTACTTGGTCATAATATGAACAATTAATGCCAGAGGGTTTCAAGTGTATGTAATCTGAAGAAATTGTTGAATATTTGTTTATTTTTAGAAATAAACATTCATATATTATCATCCCTTCGTTGATCCGACTCATAAATACTTCTACAGAAACCACATTCGAACTCGAATTAGAAGCGAAACGATAAACATTATAAAAATTCAGATATGAGAAGGTAATTTGTTTACAGGATAAAATATTTTCATCACTGAAGATTTGGGTTGGATAAATATGTTCAGCCGAATATTGTGGAGGATAATGGAATAGGGTCTCTTGTTCTTCTTTGCCTTTCTTCTTGCTTCCATCGTCTTTCTGGTTCGATTCTACTATTTTTACGTATTTTCTCAGTCGTTTGGCGATGGTTTCGATGAGTTTTGACGGATCGAATTCTCCTTTAACTGTCACCATCGAGTTCTTCATATCCATTTCAACATTTAAAACCCAACATATATGATTACAATAATAAATCATATTATTAAGAAGGAAGAAAAATGAATTAAAATGTAAAACCAAAGAGCAAAAGGAGGGTTTTTCTTTTTACCTTGGATTCTCTCTATTCTTCTTTTAATATCATTTGGACAACCTTCACAATGCATGACGTTTTAAGTGCAACAACATTAATGTTGGGCTGTAATAGATAAGAATGCAAAATAAGTAATGTATCATTAAAAATAACTATAGATTATCGGTTAGTCTAACAAGATAAAATGTTGGTTCTTTAAATAAAATCGGGGGCTCGAATTCTAATATTATAAATAAAAAAATTTGAATTAGAAAAATCATCTACGATAAAACTCTATAATACCTAATTCTCAAATTTCAACCTTATTATTAACCAGACTTTTCACATTCATATCAAACACAATTATTAAACATAAATAATCATATAAAATGTAACCAACCTCATGTTTATTTTGTGAGTCCTTTTTGCCATTATCTTTAGATTTTGGTTTGGGAAAAATAAGTTCAACATTTCTATTGTATTTTTTTTAACTCTCTCCTAAACCTTGAACGAATCAGCCTCTATCACTCTATTACCTTCCGTATCAACCTCAACTTCTTCAACCCCTAATTAAAACATAATAAAATTAATTGTCTATTTGGTTCAAAAAATAATTTAAAAATATTATTATTTGACATATATTAGTGAAATTTCTTTTCCACAAATAATGTTAATTCACATAAAGTATTGTTTGAAAAATTCCACTGACAATATATCAGATAATAATTCATAAAAAGAAAAATAAAAATTTGGTAGTAATTTCCCTAACCTTGAAAATATTTCAAACAATTGAAAACCTTGCTTGCACATCCTTCACAATGCATCTGAACTTTCAGCACAATTTCTCCATCCCCAAATTATTGCTGCTCATTTCCCATTTGTAGAGGAACAAGAGTATCAGATTATTGTGGAGGTATAAATAATGATATCCTTTACCTCTACTAATATTACCATTCTTTTAGGAATATAAATTAAATAATGTAAGTTAGAAAGTTTCATCTATTGATGATTGACATTCTTTTAGGAATATAAATTAAATGATGTAAGATGGAAAGTTCATAAACTGTTTGGACTTTTCAACTGTTCGATTTGGTTAAGGAAGGAAAATTTGAAGTTTAAATTTACCCTAATTAAAATTAAAACTTCATATGTTTTGTGTATTAAAATTACATGGAAAATAGTACCCGCAAATGTTCTTGAGACGTTTGATTAGAGGCATTTTAGGTCCTAATGTTATCAAAGTTAAATCATTTGTATTTATTTATGAGAAAATATTTCATTTATTAACAGTGTAAATTTAATTTTTTATTAATTTATAATTTAGAGTTAGGAGTTTAGACTTTAAAGTTTGAAGTTTAGAATTTAGGGTAAAAAATTAAGGGTTAGTGTTTAGAATTTAGAGTTTTAGAATTAATAATTTTAATTTTAATTTTTAAAATAAAATCAGACATGCTTGTAGAGTACTTTTTATACTATCGGTGCATAGAATAATAACCCTTTGTTTGTTCGATTTTTTGTTTTTATTAATAATAAATAATTTTCTATTACATTAGAGATTGAACCCGGGATATGGAAAAGAAGAGTGAACCCGACCACCAGACCACTAATGAGGGTTCAATAAATCATTGGTTTTGAACAGAGAATTCAGTGAATGTATATATTAGAATGTATATATTAACAATCAAATGTACATTTATTTCCATGATAAATTAAACATAATTCTTATACTAATATCATACCCCGAGACTCGAACTCTAGATCTTTGCAGCACTTGGATCCGGGATGCACTCTTACAGATCTAAAATTAACCTTCACGGATTCAGCATTGCATTTAATCGGACATTAGCATGTACCATCCATGTAGTTTACCAACAATTCCTGAACCATGCCTCGATCAAGCATCTTCCCTGCAACACCGTATATGGGCGCTAGGCCTCCGCTTATCGGCCCTGGATTTGCTTTCACCTGAAACAAAACACTTTGCAACACATCAAGTATATGTCCCTGATTGCAAAATGGAATATTTGGTTGTTAATTGACGGCAAAGATGACTTCGTGTTTTCAAGTAAACGGGAAACGGAAACGCTTACAGTTTGTACGGCTTCCCTCAAATCCTGGAGGAAGGTATCAACAACCGGTACATGTTGAAGAGTGACACAGACATAAAGGCTGGGTTCAATCACGTCAAAAAAAGAATCTCAGTATCCGATAATAGACATCACTACGAAGACAAGTATACACAATACACCACTAGTATCCATGGAAGAAGCTAAAATCCACAATCAAAGGCAATTAGCTCGAACACACAATTAAAGAAAGAATGAGGTAGAGAGTAGTGCTCACCTGTTGGGCCTCTGCAATGCATTTAAATGCCAACCCTTGCGAGACATGATATCACTGACTTCAAATATGTCTAGAACAGAAGATCCAAATGCCACAATTGTCATGTCCGGCTTTCCAATGATAAACAACTCCGGAATCTCCTTTATCCTGCAATTGAATTGGCTATCATTCTATGTATCTCGAAATTAAGGAATTCAGTAGAAAAGTGAAACAAATTCGAACCCTTTCTCGACCATCTTTGACACTTCCATGATTTTTCTTGTATTCTCCAGGTAACATATGGGTTGTTAAGGGGGAAAAATCAGCCCCAAAACGGAACTGGATAATCTAACAGTGCAGGTGACAATTTGCTAGCTTCAGGCATTGAAGACTAAAATGGAATTTTGCTACCTTGTTGTCCCAGAGACATCATTGCTGCCCAAGCTCCAGCAATCAATGCTCCAGGCCTGCTACCAGCTATGGTTGGAGACACATACAGCCCACCGGACCACTCGGTAACTGTCCATGAACAAATATAATTAAGCAGTCATAATGAGGCCGAGAAGCATCTGAAGGATAATATCAATATAGTATCTGCTCTTTTTCAAAGTAATCCTCCTTGTTATGCCAAGCTATTGCTTTCCAATCTCATCTGTTTAAGTGGCCCCAAAGTCCTAGACAATCAGAAATACCATCCTAGAAGCAATCTACTGCCTCAGTTTTAAATGCTTGAAACAACCATAAGCGTTTCCACGTCCCCTTTCTTTCCCATCTCAAGTTTATTTCGCTTTTTCCTTTTCTTTGACCATAGAGATTCTACTTACCAGCTACGAATTGATGCTGTTGGAGAATTGTCAACCAAGAAGTCCAGCATAATATTTCGTAGCCACCAATCAAGATGACATGAAAAGAAAAATATATCATAAAGAACTTTGATCCGAAGTGTAAGAAAATGTGCTAGACAATTATTTGAGATAAATCCTACAGCTTATCCAATATTATCAGAAAATTAATCTTGACATTTCTATTCAAGTTTATGTGAGTACAATGTGCATAATCAAAACAACAAAAACAGATAATACGCTTTACAGAACTTGTACATGAAATTTACAGTTGCCAGTAGAGATGTATACCTCCAAATCACCAATTTAAAATTTTTACTTCTGCAACTACATATAATTAAATAATAGAGCCCAAACCATGTTCTATGTTGTTCAAATATACCTTTCTAATTTCATGATTTCTGTAAAGAACTACACTTGTTCCTTTAGGAGCCAGCCCATATTTATGCACGTCGATTGAAACTGAAGTTACTCCCTTACCAGTGAAATCAAATGGTGGAATCTGGTACCTGAGAGGAATAGGGGAAAAGATAACCAATCCTGTTTTAGCTAACATTCCTGAGATAAAGATAGAACAGAAACATTAAGGGCTTATGCTCCCGGTTATACTTTCTACCTCGATTTGAAAACAAAACAGTAACATTTCCAAACAAGCATTCATGCGTCAAACAGGGAATACAACTACCTGTAGTACAAGGCATATGCTAATTATGATGATAAATAACGGAGAAAAGTAAATTGATAGTATCATAGTGAAATACTGAAATGATGAATAAATTGGAAGCTCAATCTCATAAAATAGTATTCTAATAAAACTGCACCTGATAGCAGGTTACACAGATAACATCATCAACCCAATGGCATGATGTCAACTCGAATAGAGAAACTCTTCATTCAAGGGAAAAAAGGATGTCAATCAAGGTGAAGGCATTTTTCCAGAGTAAGAAAACCTTAGCACATTCAACAACAGCAGAAGGGAGTTAAAAACTCCCCTTAAAGGGGAGAAACACTCAACTTACCAGTCATTGAAAACAAAAACAACTAAAAGCAGGCTGACATCAATTTTGAAAATGTTTTACCGCCAATGACCTGAATAAACAGTTCCTTAACGAGGGACATCGGCACCAAATCAACAATAGAGAACTACATGGCCTCAAAGAACAACAAACACAATAATGACAAGATGACAACCAAAACTCTAATATCTAGTCCATGTTGAAAAGAAAATAGATAATATAATGTCATACAACTGAGGTTTCAGAAGCATATACCCGAGTTTACGAGAAAAAGGCAATACGAAGCCACCAAGACAAAGGTCAACATGGAAACAAATTCCATAGCTATCAGCCAGTTTACCTAGCTCCTGTGAGAGAGATGCTCTATTTTTATTAGTAAGGCCCACAAGTAAAATATAATGATAAATTACATTTAAAAGCCGTTCCTACCCTGAATAAAAAAAAGTAATGAGTAGTGGCATACCTCAATAGGGTCAATGAGGCCATGAGGAAACCCAGGAGCAGATCCAACAATCTGCCGAAACATAAGATTTTTTTCAGACAATCTTATGACAGAGAACTTAGCTGCATATAATTTTACTGAAAATAATAAAGGCACTTATACCATGATAGTGTTTCTGTTAATATGTTGTCTCATTGCTTCCACATCTGATTTAAATTCCTTGTTGACAGGGACACGACGGAGTTTGATGTTAAAATATTGTGCTGCCTTGTCATATGCTGAATGTGCAGATTCAGCTATTACCCTATGCTTGGGAATAGGATAACTCAAAGATATAAAATTGACATTGATAATAAATTAATGAAATAATTTAAGTAAATGTGAGGGAAAGCTTACATTTCTGGCTTTGTAATCCCTGTCTTCATCTTCATGTAATCCCGAGATGTTTTCACAGCTAACAATATGCTCTCAGTTCCTCCAGATGTCATGTTTCCACATACTTGTCCTCCAGAGGCCTTCTCTTTACTGCCAAGTAGATCCGCTGTCATAGCGACCACTTCAGCCTCAAATCGCCCTACACTCTGGAACACATCTAAATGTAATGGATTGGTATGTGCAAACCTGAAAATAGTCAACATCATTTTTAAAGATGAAGCAAATAATGTATTTTAACACCTTTTTCCGGAAACCAAGATAGCATGAAGTAATTCTATGCAACTTGCGGTCCAATCAAGTGAGTTTTAAGCATTGCAAAGAGGTAAAGATTAGAGGGTTCTTAGGAATATAAAACGACACATTTGGGGTATCTTACTAACATTGAACATGCCTCATTGATCAAAATGTCCTTCAGATTCACTTCCACCAATGTACCTGAACCAAAGTAAACATACAGCTTGTGAATCTCAAGAACAATTCAACAAAAACTGACATTTATATTTGATGTAGCAGAACACACACAAATTGTTCCCGAGACAAAATTATAAACATACACTGTACCAGAGCATTTTCCTTGCCAATCAACATCCTTGCACTTCGCATCTTTCATGTCTTCTATAATGCCCGCTCCAAATCCTGTGGTTGGCAACTCTGTCCTCCACTTTCTCTTTGGGATTTGCTACCGGATTGCAACTTGTCCACAACCTGCATTGCTCAGCAGAACGGTACATGTACCAAATCATACACATCCTAATTCTGAAAACGGAAAGATTTTTATCGTATAAGACAAAATGTACTTATTGAGTGAACCATAAAATCTATAAACAAAATTCTAAAAATAAAGTTGCATGATGCATCTAGAGAAGAAATTAGCATTCTAGTTCTAGAAGCAAGAACACAAGTGCTACACTACAGTCTCACAACCCAAACTGTAAGCCATTTACCGATTTGTGAATTCCTTATTAATTGCAGAAAAAAGGTAGGTACTAAATACTTTATCTCAACCAGAGAAAAATTCATTGATACAGAGTAAGGCCCAGTCATAGTCTATGATGCCAAATAAACTAACAAATGCTTTGAATGCAACTCAGCGGACGCCAATTAAATGTTTCCAGTTATTTCACTTATTGCCCAAACAAACAAGAAGAGGAATAATTTTCTAAAGTTCGCAACGAATCAGAGAACTAAAAATTAATCCACTGTACGTACAAATTAGATGCAAAAAATCAATAAATACGACTTAAATTATACAACAACAAAAAATATCTATATCTCTATATATAATCTGACCTTTTGTTTCTCCGTATCAATATAACTCTTAACGCCAGGAATCAACCTTTTGCAAAATGAAAAACAAATGGATTAGTGAACGAAAACGAATATTTCCGCTCAGATACTTAAAATCAAATAAAAATGTAGTGATTTTAACAGATTACTTGATTGAACTCATGAACAAACCTATGACCGTAGCTTTGAGCCCTTTATCGTGAATAACGGAAAGAAGCGAGTGAAATAAACGTGCGACGACGAGAGTGAGGAGAGGGGCGAGGACCAGAACCAAAGGTTCGAATTGCGCAAGGAACAGATTGGCAGAAACTCTGAAGCCGAGTACGAATGAATTAAAAGAAGAAAAATAATCTTCCATTTCTGAGGAATAGAAATGAATAATAGTATGAGATACAGATGATTTGTGTGACGGGTTTGGTAATCGCGTGCAATGTACGTACCTTTGTTGTTGTGTGTTTTGGCGGGGCTGGATTGCGTGACGTTGCGTCACTTTTTTCTTTTCTAGGTTTCTCGCTCGTCATTATCGCAGAAAATTGAATTATTCGTCTATGACAATCTAAGTTAAACCAAATTAGAATCAATTGAATGGAGATGGCATTCTATCCGGGTCCCCACCTTTGCCATTTCCATTCATCTCTCTCTTCTACTCCCATTTCAATCCTACATTATTACTTCAACCTTCCTTTCTTTTTTGGTCTCGCAGCTTTCCAAATCTAGTCGGGTCGGTTTCTATTTGGAGGCTCGAACTCTTTATATGTTTTTTTCTTCACTTTTATAAGATTTGATTTGAACTCTAGACCAGTAGACCTTGCTTTAGGTCTCCCTTCGAGCTCTTCTTTCTTTTTACAAGATTTTGCAGTGCATATCTTTCCTCTCATTGATCTGATAGATTTCTGGGATTTTTCAGGTACCCTTTTAGTTTTTTTTACTTAGCTTCTCTCTCTATTTGCAGTAACATGATTTATGCTTTATGAAAATGTTAGTGTTCTTTTAGTTTTAGCTTCTCTACACGTTGTAATGGTAACTATGTCACGGGTTACAAGATGAAGAAGAAGAAACCCATATGGAGTCTAGGTCTACCCCTTTATTTTTTCAGACAATGAAAGTGGCCGTGGCAACTTGTGCTCAAACTTCAAAGCTAAAGAAAATGTCTCTACTTTGGGAATCCTATTAAAAAATCAAAATTTATTATTATTACTACCATTAACCACAAGTTCTAGCTCTCATATTAAACAGGTTCATATGTTATTTCTTGGATACTAGGACCAGGGAAGGATTCTTCCATTGGAAAGAAGTTTTGGGAAATTTACTCTTTGAAGATTTCATTTTTTTATTATGAAACTTTTCATTTACTAATTGCAATTAATTATCAATGATAAGCCATCACATTTTCAAAGCAGACAAATGGTAAAAATGAAGCCTTTTTACTTGGTATTTTCTAGTGCAAGCTAGTATTATGGTCTTGGAATTGTTGGTTTGATTTTGTTTATTTTATGTTATGAAGAATGATTTGGTAAATGAAACTCGGAGAAACAGAGAAATGTTGCTGCAACATTGAACTGGTAAAAGGCCAATTGCTCTATAGGTTAAACAAGGCTTGGCTTGGCATTTTTGGATCGAGAATTCAAGTTCTTTTTGAAGATATTAAGGGTCCTAAGATCTCCCATTGATGGAACCATCATCGCCTGTTTCATTCAAAAGGGCTCAGCCTCCCTGCAGCGGAAACCAAGTACCTTCATGCTTGGTCGACAGTTGCACCGCAGACCTCGGCAAATGCAGGGACATCAACGCCATAAAGTATGTGAAGTCCACTCTAAAACCCCAAAAGTTGCAATAAGGGGTCAAGAACAACGGTTTTGCCAGCAATGTAACAGGTAAAAATTACAATACTAATATAAACCTTAATTTTAGTTGATTATATTGATTATGGTATGGGTTTCTTTCTTTTTATACACTGTCATTATATAATAATATATAGATAATTAAAATTTTTAGTATGTTATTATTTATTATAAGATATCAATATACACACGGTGATTAAGAATTATAATGAGAAAGCATTTAGGTTTAGGTTAAATGATTGATTGGTTGAGTTGATAAGAATTTAAGACATTTCCTTATAAAATTTAGATATAACCAATCTCTACTTATGTACAAATGAATAAATATAATTCAAGTTTAATTACAAAATGTACTTACCCTTAAGATGAACTAGTATTTATAATCATATTTTTTATTTTATTTTTTAATAAAAGATCCATAATTAGGCATCTAGGTGAGGTATATTTTTGTGAAAAAAGTTTGGAAGTGAGTTTTATTTTTGGTGAAGAATTAAATAAACTAATTTATTACACCCAATAAGTTAAATGAATAAATTTCCCCAACTACTTTATTGTTTATATTTTTAATAGCTTCTTTTAGTACCATGTACATATAATAACTATTATTATTCTGGCATTCGGCATTATAGAACATTTATGATCTTTATTTTGAGGTATATTATTTCCTACATTTATTGAAAACTCAATAATTTTATGATGTAATAATGCAAAGCTTCTATTTTCCCCCCCCCCCTATCCTATAGATGTTTATGGTTTGAAAATGAATTGTATGTTTGTTGCCTGTTTTGGGGGTTATGGAGAGATGTACGAGAACGGAAAGGGACGGTAGATAGGGGTGTAAATGAATCGGGGTCAAATGAATAAGGTTTTGTTTGTGTTCGTTCGTTTATTTTTGAAGTTGTTTATATTTGATTCATGTTTGTTTAAATTTTTAATATAATGTTTGAACTCAGTTCATTTATTATTTGTCATGTTCAAGCTTGGTTCTTTCAGCGTTCACGAACATGTTCGTTTAACATTCGTATGCATGTTCGTTTATATTATTGTTTATTTCAATCGAGTAAATCATTTAAAACACACTGCACATAACTTGTTTTTGTAAAATTATCAATAGTGATTGCAAATATATATATATACTAGATTAATGAGTTGAAATTCAAATATAAAATTAGGGGAGATGTTATTTTAATATTTTTATAAGAAAACATTAATATTTAAACTAGTCTTTTAAATGAGTTTTTTAAATGTGCTTGTTCGTTTAATAAACGAACCGAATACACCTATGTTTGTGTTCATTCGTTTATTAAACGAAAATGAAAATTTTGTTCGTATTTGTTTGCAAGGATGGACCAGGGGCTGGGGAGCGGTCGCCCCCTGAAAATTTGAAATTAGTATATGATTTAAAAAAATTAGAAATTTTCTATGTATTTTCTATTAAAAATATATTTTCAAACCCTTAAAATTCTTGCGTCCATCCCTATTTATTTATTTATTACAAATTACACCCCTAGTTGCAGATGTTGAGATAACCAACATGATTAAGCCTCGTGTTAAATTCGTTCCACATGTCATCCACTCAACACAATTATGACAATAATATCTTGTTTGGAATGAAGATTAATGAAGTTTGTCAATGTGCTTGATCTTGCTCATTGAATATTACTTATGTTCCTATCATTACATACACATATACCATGATGAACACACTGGAGAGGTACTAGATGTGCAACTACGGAGCTCCGGAGACAAATGTGTCGGCAAGGGAGGCTCTGGTAATGGCCAACACTGCTGTTTCTTGCTCTTTGTTTTTTAGGGTTTTGTCTTAAATTGCTTCTCTGTATTTACCTAAAATGCAACCGTATATTTATACTTGTGTCGAGGTTGGACACGTGCACTTGTACTAAAGTAAACGTATTTTCATGCTACCTTTGTAGGAGTTCAACAGTCAGCAGGAGTATCTGAAGCTCAAAGCCCGTTATGAAGCCCTACAAAGGTCCCAAAGGTGAGTCACCGACCTCAAGAAATTGCAGTCTCCATATTCTTTGTTTTTCCGATGATGTCTTGTTAGGACAATTGTGCTTGGTGTTTGTACGGTTTTTAGGCGAAAATTGAGTACGAGGTTCTGTAGTTGAGGGTGCAAGTTTATTGCTTGGCTTCCTCTAATTTTAGTTACCTTTTTCGGGTTTTAATTTTCATAAATAAAATTCTATCAGCGAAAAAAATTCTTTGATTTTATTTGGTTAGGAATTTACTAGGAGAAGATCTGGGTCCTCTAAGCAGCAAAGAGCTCGAGTCCCTTGAGAAGCAGCTTGATTCTTCTTTGAAGCAGATCAGATCAACGCGGGTAATCCATACTCTTTTCTTTCTCTGAGAAATAAGTGTGTGTATATATATATGGTGTGTTTATCTCTTACCCAGAGATAGATCGAGAGAGTGCAGGGATGTGGTCACACTCTTAAAATTTCAAAATTTTCATATAGTTTGCATATTTTTTTATCGATGATCTAATTTTGTATCTTTAAATTTCTAAAATAACTTCTTAAAAGTTCACATTTTTGACATAAAATCTCGTGTTCGTCTCTCCTTTCACCTATGTTACTTAGACTTGAATGTGGGTCGGGTATGGTTAGATATTTTTAAACCTTTTTATGTATTTCAATATTTAAAGATTATGAATTCAAGAGAAATGAAGAATTGGAACAATGTACACTTATATACGTTCAAAGAGATTGACTCTTACATGCAAGTTTAGAAATTTTTTGTGCAAGCTTTTTTGTTTCTCACGTGTTTCTAATGAAGAATTGATCATTTGTTGTTTTTTTTATAGATCCAATATATGCTGGACCAGCTAGCTGATCTACGACGGAAGGTATGCAATTATATGTCATCTAAACTAAGATTAATTAAGTTTCAAACTCAGATATTTCTTGTTTCTCAGACTAATGCAATGTTTTCCATTTAAATCTCATTAATGTACGAGCAACTGCTCAATGAAGCCAATAAGAACCTGAAACAAACGGCATGCCATTCTTCACAACTTAGTATTATATGTTTAAAAATTGATTCGGATTCGGGTTAATTGAGATATTGTTTCGAAATACCTTGTTCATTGAAGATCGGTTCTTTTTCAGTTGATCGAAAGCTACCAAATAAATTCACTCCAGTTGAATCCGAACGCAGACGATGTCGGTTACGGCCGACAACCTGCTCAACATCATCCTCAGGATGATGGCTTCTTTCACCCATTGGAGTGTGAACCAACACTACAAATCAGGTATTGGATTTACTCTGAAATTTGTGTCTATACATTGCAGACATACATAAACTACATTATATCTTTTACATACTGAACTGATTCGTTTGAATTACAAGTATCAGCCGGATCCGATACCGGTAGCCAACGCCGGTCCGAGTGTGAGTAACAACGTGGCGGGATAGCTACCGTGACAAATTACAAGACATGAAGAAAGCATGCATTCACTCGTAAGAGAATCAGCACAGTTTAATCATCTGCTTGAATGTTACTTTGATGAAACAGAAGAAAACTTGTAATGCCATGGATTTTAATAACATTACTGTTATAACTTTGTGTCTTTTAATAGGAGGATGAACTGTAAGTAAACCCCTCTATATTTCTTTGAAGCACAGTTTATTATGTTTGAATTAATTTTCTTGTTTGCTTGTAAGAGGATTTTTCTAACTTTGTAGTGGGTTCACTGTGGAGTCAAAACGACACGTTTTGTTTTGTTTTGCTTTGTTTTTAATTTTTTTAATAAGAGGAATAGATTTACAGAGGGTAAATTATAAATTTTGTCACTCAACTTTACTCTCTTATTTGATCGTTGAAATTTAAAATTTTTAAATTTTTCACTTAACTTTTGAATAGCTCCTATTATAGTCGACTATTCTATCATTAAATCATATTACATTATTTATTTTAATAATATTTTTATGCCGTGACATATTATATGATTATCTGTGCCACCTTGGATTGAAATAAAAAATTAAAAAACCCAAAATTATACCCTAAACCCCAATTCATTTGAACTCAAACTACGCCCCTCACGAGTACGTAAAATCTAATCAAACAACATAAAAACAACCTACTCCAAGATTATACCCTAATCAAAATTATACCCTAATCAAAATTATACCCTAAACGCCAAATATAAAAACCCACCATTAAAACAAAGGTTGTCAACTTTTGGATTTTTGAGTTTCAGACGGTGGAAGATAAAGACGGGGTTCACAGTGGCGAGGGTGGGAGGGTTAATGATTTGGAGTTTAGCTGGAGCGGAGTCTGGATGAAAATTAGCAAGGTCAAAATATTGAATTTCAAAAATACAAGAGTATATTATATTTTTAAATTCAAAATTCATAGGGTAAGACCTAATTTGTCAAATATTTAAATTTATAGAGACTTAAATTGTTATTGGACCAAAAGTGTTGAGGATGCATGCTCGTTCTTCTTTAGTTAACATAGAGGTGTAAATGAACAGTGTTCGATGAATTGTTAGTGAATCGTTCGTATAACTTTCGTTTATTAAGCTAAGTAAACGGGTATGAACAAATTTTTATGTTCGTTTAATAAACGATCAAACACGAACAGAGGTGTGTTCCGTTCGTTTATGTTCACGAACAAACTCGTTTATTGGCTCATTTACTTGGTTTCACTTTTCCTTTTGTTTTTTTTTTACATTTTAAATACTGGTGAATGTATGGACCAACTTGAACACGTGGTGAACTTTTGAGTTCAAACTGTGAAGCCTAATGAGCTTAAAGACTAATGGTGTAACTCTACCATTTTAGCGAAACATATAAATGAACATGTTAGTGCTCATATAAATGAACATGTTCACGAAAGTTATACGGATATGTTCATGAACGTTAAACAAACATGTTCGTGAACGTTAAACAAACGAACGCGAATACCATCAAAAATAAATAAACGAACAAAAATATGATATTAAAAATTTAACCGAACTGAACACGAACACCTTCAAATATAAATAAACGAACACGAACAAACCCTTATTCGTTCAAACTTTTTTATTTACACCCCTAGTTCAACCTTTACTTGATTATATATTTAATAAATTCTTATAATTTTAATTTGAATAATTATTTTTATAGGGACCAAACTGTTATTAAACCAAAATTAACAAATAATTAAATTTAATAATAGGGGTCGGGGGCCCCTTGGGCCCCAAGGAAGCTCCCCCTGGAGTTTAGGGTATAATTTTGAGTTTTTAGTTATTTGTATTATTCCAATTTTATGTGAAACAAATAAGGCTTAATTGTCAAATAAATGCTCAAACTATACTTTTGGTTCATATATATGCTTAAAGTATTTTTTAGGCCAAGCCGATGCCTAGCGTTTTCAAAGTTACCTGTTTAGGTGCCCCGCTGTTAACTTACTTTTAAAAAATCACTATATTTCCCAAAATTCATAAAATAACCCCCAAATCCCTAGATTCTCAAATTCGGCCACTATCATTGTCGTTCATCACACTGCCGCGCGACGAAATAAAGCCTTCTTCTCTTGCCACAAGACTCGAATGTCGTTTGTCGGCTTATCGACCGCCATTTGCCGTCAATCGTTTTCTTTTCTTTTTATGAGTTCAACTTTATTTCGACGATAGGCACGTCGTCCGTCAACTATTGGCGACGAGATGATAGGGGAAATAATCGTAGGGTCTGGTGATGGAAGTGGTGGGCACGTCGTCAACGATTGACAGAGACAATGGCTGGAATCGAGATTTGGGACTTAATAATTTAGGGATTTGGGGACTATTTTGGGGATTTTTGAGAATTTTTAGGATATTTTTGAAAATAAAACATGCCACGTGTCATATTTTTTATTGGTTAATATAATTTTTTAAATGTTGTTAACGGCAAGACACCTAATAAAAACTTTGAAAATGTTAGGCACATATTTTGCCCGAAAAATACTTTGGGCAGCTATCTGGGACAAAATGTATAGTTTGAGCACTTATTTATCTATTAAGCCAACAAATAATAATAAAATATATCCCCTCATGTAAAAGATATCAATGAAATGAGTCATGTAATCTGATTTAATGGTGCAGTGATTAAAATATGAGCAATTTAAAAGTTGAGTAATTATATTAAATTTTTTTAGAAGTGATCAAAATAAGAGTGAGCAAAAAATTGAGTGATGAAATTTATATTTTACTCATTTATATATGGATTGTATATTAACTAATTTTTTAGTAAATATATATTTTGGTACTTAAAAATTTGATTTGAAAGTTTAATTTCAGACTTAGTATAAGGGACAAAGTGAGGTTGAGGATGCAAAACATAAATGTTAGAAACTGGGGGCCAAATTTAAAAATAAACCAAAATTTAAAGAAATTTATATAAGAGTGTAGTGATCTCTTTCTTTCCGAGCGGTGTTTTCGCTAAAAAACAGGTTTCAAGGTTGTTTGTGTTTTTTCAGATATTTAGAAATGTTTTCCGTGGGGTTCTAGAAAAAAAACCGTATTTTATTTAAAAATGGAGTCACCACCGACCACTGAGGTAGGCCGGACACCATAAAACCAGATATTTGAAGACTGTTGGGTTCGGGAGTCGGTTATGGATGAGGAAGGATTAGCACCCCCACACCGCCCAAAATTGGTACTTTAATAATCATTGCTTTATTAATATTAAACTTTTCGGATTAAAGTGACGATTAAATTAAAATTTGGTTATAAGTGCGAGTAAATTTTAAGGGCCCCGTTATTCGAGAGTAAACTGATAGACCACCATCACTGCGCTTAATACTGGCCATGTTTATGCTCGAATAAAATGGCACCGCATTGACAATTAGTTTTCCGTTATGCAACTTTAGAAAACAAATAAAAACATACACCCATATTGACATGATACTAAAAAACATGAATATTACAATGTTAAACAAAAATAATAAAAACATATAAACATGAATGGCATAACACACCATAAAAGGCATGAACACAAATATGAAAAAAGAAGAAAAAACATGCTTCCAAAATTAAATTAATTAACCATAACATGCTTAAACACATAAGACCACAAATGCAACAAATGCATGACATACATATAATGTGATATTAAATTAATAAAACAAAATTACCACAATACTACATTAAAACTTTATCATATGACACAATTTATGCATACATCGAAATAAAAAAAAACATGACATTACGTAACAAAAAAAAACATCACACTAATATATAACCTAAAAACAAGGTGAACATAAAATCCATGCTAAGATACAAAAGACATACCATATACAAGTAAGCTAAAACAAGCACAAATCAAACGCGTGAGATATGAACGAACGAACGGAAATGTAAAAGCATAGCATGATAAACTAAACAATTATTATAAAACATAAAAACATGAAATAAATAAAAAAACAAATGGGTAATGCAATCATACTAAAAAAACAAACTATAAAATATGAAGAAAAAGATACATGCTAAAACACATATATAATATGAATGAACAGACTACAAACACATTAACATGATAATGCATATATAAAAAAACATGATATGAAAAGGTAACCAATCTATATATAATACATATATGATGGACATCACAAATCATACTAAAAAACTAGAACATGGCTATCTAAAATAAAATAAAAACATATAATAAGGGACTGATATAAAATAAAATAAAAAAATAGAAATTAGAAGCAATAAAAAACAATTAAGGGGCATGATTGCAAGCTGAACAAAACTTTAAAGGACTGGTATTGTAATATACCCATGCGGCACACTCGAAATGGAAATTTCAAAAACGCGGGGTGATTAAGCGTGTAATTTTACCATTTTTAAAATGATTTCAGCCATTTTTGGGACCGAATTAAAAGATTTTAAAGAAGAACATGGATCTGGGTTACGATTAGACCAAGGGGCAGACTCACATTGAAAATTTCAGAAATGCGGGAGGATTTAAGAAGTAATTAGACCATTTTTTATTTCGAATCTATAAAATCACATAACTGGCCCCTAATCTCATTTTCCCTATTTTTTATAACCCTAAAGAGAATGCTCCCTCTTCTCTCTGTTTTCCAGAAAACCTCCACCCAAAAACCAAAATCTCTACATTGGCTGCCACTATTTCCAGAAATCAGCAGTGGTACGGCTACTCCGGCCACCGCCCTCTACCCATAACTGCCACGTTTAGGTGCTAAAAAAACCTTTATGAACCCAGTTTTAAAACTTAACAAACACATTTTTGACTGAAAAAACCTTCATTATCTTGATAAACCGAACCAAATCTCTTTAGGTTTCGAAACCAGAGATAGACTATATTTAACACATCGGCTCCTCTCTTTTTAACCGATTCACCCTTAGAGGGCTTATCACCAGCGTCCAAGGAGAAGACCGAACTGCCATGTTTTTTTTGTTATTTTTCTCGACTGGAAACTGGTAACTGAGTACATATGGGTTGATATTTCATCTATATATCCTGTGATTTTTTGCCTTTGGGTTTTTTTTGCTTATGAGAATTAACCTAATAATTTGACATCCCCCTATTTTTTATGTTGCTTGGCCATGCTGGTGGTTGAGGCCGGTATGTGGAGTTATACGACGACAGTGGGAAGAACGGTCGGCTAGGCACGTGGTGGAGATGAGAAAGATGAGAGGTTATTTCTGCCATAAGCATTTTGTGTTGTTGGATCTAATTCGATCCAATGACTGAGATCGATTGAAAATGAACGGGCGAGATCAGATATTTGAGATGATGTGCCAGCCTCTGATCAAGCCACATAGCGTGTTAAAGCTGAAGAGTCTTGCGTGTGCAAGACACGTGCGCGTGGGAGGCGAGCGGTTCGGGTGTGAGTTCTACGTGCGGCAGATGAAAGGACTCCTGGCTTTAATCAGGATCGTTGGATCAAATCTGATCCAACGGTCAGATCTTGGGCGGCTGCAAGGGAAAAAAGGATATTAGATAGATATCAGATAAGGTTTTAGGGTTTTGGGATATTGGGTCTGGATTCTGGCCGAATGGGCCTATGTAACATTATTTGGGTTTGTAAATATAATGTGGACTGGACAGTTTAAATAACAATTAGGTTTTATATTTTTGTCTTATCCATTTTCTATTTTAACCCATTTAACCTATTAATAATAATAATAATAAAAGATAATAATAAGAAGAATAATAAATACTTGCTTACATGCACACATACACATAAATGTATATACAAATAATAATACAATAATACACGTATACACATACATACACACATACGTACATTCAAACATACATATTATGCATACATATTACATATATATTTATAAATGCATATAACATACGTACACATATAATAATATACAAACTTTAATACATATGTATTCACACACAAATAATAATGACGCATTCATATATACACTTTAAACACACAAATGTAAATTATTGACAACATATATAATATTGATAAACATGTTCCTATACCACACACGTATACTAACACATACATGCACATAGACTCATACATATGCATCAATACTAACACCCACATACTTATTATTATTATAATATTTACAACCCGAACAAAAATGAGTGATTACAAAGAGGACAAAGGTAAAAAAATTGGGGGTTGGGGGGCAATTGCCCCACCCCAATCCCACGAGAAATTATTATATGGACTCGGCTCATCACGTCATCCGTAGTCCCAGTCAATAGGTCAATTCATGTAAAAAAAACTTACAAATAACTAATTGGTTGAGACCACAGATGACGTGGTGAACCGGGTCCATCTAATAATTCTCCACTACTACATACCTCTGTCATTGCTTAGTATATTTTTTGTTTATATTAAACAAGATATACGAATTCAATTTTTGGTCCAATTAGATATTTAAATATGATTTTTTATCTAATTAAGAATTTGAATACGATTTTTTTATTTAATTAAGAATTTGAATATGGTTTACTAATTCAAATTGATATTTGAATTTGGTTTTTAAATGTAATACTTATGATTTTTTGGTTCAATTTATTATTACACTTGAAACAAAAATATTATATTTTTATAAAAGTTTGAAATTATTTGAATTTGTCTAAATCTCTCATACTCCAATTAATATAAATATGAAATAATTTAACTTGAACTATGAAGACAAGTTCAGTTACATAATTAGACAAAAATAATTATTCATATAAGATATTTTGTTTAAAAATTAAAATAAAATCAGATATGTAACTAAATATCTCCAGTACAATTTACTATTTACATTATATTAAACACATAATAACAATAATATCTAAATATAATTTATGTAAAGTGAGATTAAAATTTCAAAAATCCGAGATGTGATGACCTCAAATATACAATTTGTATATATAATTTAAAATAGGGTAAAATACACAAATGATCACTAAACTATTCACAGAAAAAATGGTAACCAAACTTTTAAAAATTACAGAATGACAATTAAACTTTATGTTTTATTACAAAATGGTAACTGTGTTGTTAACCTGACGTGGCTGTTAAATTTTTTTGTATAATAGCACATTTAGTCTTTTATAGTTATACATTCAATCAATTTAGTCATAAATCAAAGAAATTCAATAAATTTAACCTTCAATTTTTACACATTATTATAATTTAGTCCTAATTATAAAAAAATAACCTTGGATATTTCAAAATTACTTTAATTTAGTCCTAAAATATAATTATTAAACTATCAATTTAGTCCTAAAATATATAGTCCTTTATAATTAAACTAAATATAATTTAGTCATTTATAGTTATATATTCCGACCAGGATATGGACATCTTGCTGGATGGAACCCCTAAACTTCCAGCAATTAATGACGTTTTCTGAGAACAGTTTCTTGTAACAAGCCCTCTCACCAGGTACACTGATGAAATTAGTTCAATCTCACTGGAGAACAGCACAAACCGGGAACAGGAAGCAGCACCGGTAGGGTAGGAGAATGAATGGGATGGGATTCAGCATATGAACCATCTTCCCAAGCAAATGAACCTTCTTTCCTCAGATAACCAGACATTCTGGTTTCTTGCTACAATGAGGTAAAATTTTCAACTAACTGTTTACCGTTTTTTTTATAATTAGTGTAGTCCTTACGGACATAATACTATCCCGAATCAGTATATCACAAGGAAAGACTTTGTTTTAACATTTGATAGTTCTAAGCATCATTTACTGCAAATGTAACAGATGAAGTGGCTTGCTGAGATTGTTTTTTATTATCTTTTGGCTGTATATCTGCTATGAGCACAATGTAAGGGAAGCTATTATCATTTCCTATGGGTTTTGCAGAGGTTGATGATGATGTATGATGCCGGCAAGAAAAGATTTTGTTCAAAGAGAGTATTTGTTGTTAAAGGGGGTATTTTGTGTTTAATTGTACTGGTAACATAAATGCTTTCTAAATGAACAAAAAGCATTTGCCCTTTTTTTTTAGGGTCAGTGTTTAAAATTTAATTTTTTTAGTGTTACGATTTTTTTCTTTTAAAAGATTGTTAGAGAATATCGTATTTTTGCATGAAGTTAACGGTTTAAATTTAAAATTTAAGGTTTAGATTTAAAATTTAGGACTAAATTGAAGTAATTTTGAAATGTCAAGAGTTAATTTTTTAGAAATAGGACTAAATTATAACAATGTGTAAAAATTGAGGGTTAAGTTTATTGAATTTCTTCGAATTATGACTAAATTGATTGAATATGTAACTATGAAGGACTAAATGAGCTATTATACAAAAAAATTTAACAGCCATTTCACATTTTTAACGGAGGTTAAGGCACAATTACTATTTTGTAACAAAACATAAAATTTAATTATTATTTTATAATTTTTAAAAATTTAATTACTATTTTATTTTTTTAAAAATAGTTTAGTGACCATTTATATACTTTATCTTTTAAAATATATACCACTATGATAATTTTATTTGTAAAGTTTATAAATTCATACGAGTAAATAAATAAAAAACAAATTAAAATACCAGTGATAGCTGGATAACGTGCTTAAAAGCTGTGGGCCTCCCGCGTGGTATTGAGTGATATGACTATTCTATGACAAGCTATTCGCACGATATACAAAAGTAACAAAACTAATAAAAAAACAAAATAAGAACGTGATATAATTCGAGTACACTTGTCAGGATACGATTGGCTTGTCTTCACACGCGGAACTAGCTTAATAGGGGAGACTTTAAGTCGACCCAGCGGGTCTTGTCTTAAACTTGGGCCACCTAATTGCAGCGAAAACAGTAAAATCGTGTGAAATTCGTGGCGAAAATATAAATGTACATTTTATCATACTTACCATATACAATTGAATAAAAATAGTTTAGGTAAAAATATAGATTTTTAAAGTAATGGGAAAAAGTGTAATTTTGGGAAAAAAGGAAGAAAAAGGGTGAGATGAACACATTCAAATTTACAGAAATTAGTTGAAAATATCATGAAATGGAAATTAATCTTTTGAGTTATTATCATTTTATTAGAGCATAAGACATATTTTTATTTAATTTTAAATATGAATAAATTTCAATTATATAAAAGGGAAGGGATTAAGAACAGTTAGAGACAAATTTACCCCAATATTTACTTCATGAAAATTTAAACGAAATAACCTTTAAAAAATTATTTAACAAAACACTTTCTATTTCATTTACGTAAGGCGAAAATACCTTACGACAATTACATTTTAAAAAGTACATCACATCAGCCACGCTTTTGAAAAGTGCGTCATGTTAATCACGATTTCTATATATTAAAAGACAAAAATGAAGAAAAATAATTATTCTTTTGTCCTAAAAATAATGTCTCTTGTTGATTTTTTACGTAGTTTTAGAAAGAAAAAAATTTGTATAAGAGATGTATTATAAAATAATTAAAATAATAATTTCATCCTTAAAAAATTAAATTTTATTTTATTAAAAAGCTAAAAAGATGATAAAAAAAGAAATGTGTTTAATAAAAATTGTTAAATTTTTTAAGAGGGTAATTTAAATAAAATAATTTTAAAATATAAAAAAATAATTTTTATAAGAAAGAGCGAGTATTATTAATAGTGATTGTATATATATATATATATATATATTAACGCTCGTTTAGCGCACATCACTTCAAAAATTATTTAATAAAATACCTCTCATTTTAAACAAGTAGGATGTCGCGTTTTTAGAAAACACGTCACATCAATCGCCTCTTGAAAATCGAACCACGCCAACCACGATTTTCTTAAACTGAAGGACGAAAATGAAAAGATAAATAGGATTCCACTTTGCGCCTTCTACGTGGTTAAGGGCGAAAATAAAGCAAAAATAAATTATTAGAAACCGACTATGAAATTTAACTCTATAAATTGGCAAACTCTTTATATGATAAATTTCACATTAATAATAAATAAAGAATTCTTAATAAAAATTTGACTCAAACTCAATTTTTATTAAAAATTTAACCCAATTGAGTCGAATAGAAACGGACCGAATTAGGTAAAATGTTCATTTCTATGCACGAAAGCGGAAATGGAAAATGAGAATAAAATCCTAAAATACCTAAAATGGAAAAAAAAGGAGCAGCCGCAATGAAATACGACATGCTTATAAGCCGCGTGTCAAAACATATTGCCACTACTTTTAAGGCCTCACATTGACCAATTATTTATTATTATTATTTTTTTGTCAAAGATAATATAATTGAAACTTTGTCTTTCATTTTCTCCGGGAGACGAATAAAACATACCAAAATAATTCAAAAGAAGAAGAAAAATTAGGGCAAAGATCGTACGAAAATGGGGAGGAGAAAGGTGGAAATAAAGCGAATCGAAGACAAGAACAGTCGGCAAGTTACTTTTTCGAAACGCCGTTCCGGCTTGATCAAGAAAGCTCGTGAACTCTCCGTTCTTTGTGACGTCGAGATCGCTCTCGTCATCTTCTCCAGCCGCGGCAGACTCTACGAGTTCTCCAGCGGCGACAGGTACCGCTTCGTTTTACCACTCTAAAATCTCTCAGGTTTTGCTATGCATTTTGAATTCCCCCCCCCCCCCCTCAAGCAAGTCAAAACAGTTCTAACCGTACTTTTATTTCTTTATTTGTTTAAGTTTTCAACATTTTTATTTCGTTTATATTTCCGTACACTTTCATAGTTTTATCTATAGCAGATTCTCCTCTATTAATGCCGTATGATGACTAGGGATCTTGAGCTTCAAGGATTTAGGAACTTGGCACTTTTACTTAAACTAAAGGGCTAAATATACGTGTCCGTTACGTTCGAAAGTCGAAACCCCAATGATTTAATTTCATATTTTCGTTCGTAGTAAATATGTTTGTTCTTTTGTCCCGTTTAGTTTCCCTAAAGATGCAATTTCAACTTAAGAGTTAGAATTAGGAAATTTTCTTTTTCTTTTTGGTTTGTTTTGAATGTTTGCTGTTTGAGTAAGCTGCATGAGTGTGACATTTTAGGCTTTTAGCAATCTCTTCACTTTATCTCCTTCTCGTTTGCTGGGCGCCTTTTCGTACGTGACGGCACTTTCTCCTTTTCCCCCCTTGGGAAGCAACCGCCATCCTGTCTGTGTAGGGTAGTTTTGTTTTTTACTGATACGAAAGAAGAAAAAACAAAGGCTTTGGTATTGCCTATTTGCCTGTCTCCTTCGATGCTGATCCTAAAGTTGACGTTGACAGAGTAATCATTATGATCTGGGGTAACAAGAGGAATACAGGAGAAGTTCGATCAGGGCGGAAGTCATGGCGGATTTTGCATTATGATTTGGATGTTCCGTTAGATATTAGCATGTTCAGGTAGCCTCCTTTAAGCTCGGTTCCATTCAAGAGTCTTTTCTTTCCACGACCCTTGAACTCTAGACAAATTCTCTTTCAAAACTCGTCGTTACACACAAGATAATTTGTAGCAGAAGTCCATCACATTGCTGGAATATGAAACTTGACCTTGCTTCTCTCATGGTACAATCATTTTCAAGCCCATAGTATTAAATTACGGCCGCAATGCAGTGTAACGGCCGCATCGTAACGATTTTAAAGGTTGCCGCACCACCGCAAACCGCAATTTAATACTATGGCTAAGTCCCTTTTCTTCAATTGTGCGTCGAAAACTAGCTTGGTCTCTGACTCGTGCAGCTTTTGGATGGGCGCTTCCGCACAAATTATAATATTTAAATTAAGGTTTTATTATAATTCTAAGGGTTGGAGATTACTTGATAACTAAATTCATTTAATAAGTAAATGAATTTATATTAAGTAGGAAGTCTTAGAGAACAAGGTTGTTTGGTTACGAAGGATTTGGCGACTAAGAATTTGGCCATGTAAATATAGGGTATGTTTTAACCTTTAGAATTATGAGATAATTATTTTTGAAGAGATGTAATCCTTTTTGCAACTATTGTGACCATGTTGCAGAAATTTATTTTATAAGGACGTTGGAAGAATGTTTGAGATACACCGGGTTTTGAGATATATATGTCAAGTTTACTACTACCAGAAAAGAGTTATGGTGAAATTAGACCCTTGTATAGTAGCGAACGTATCTAGAACTAATACATAGTTCAAGTCCACTACTACCAGAAAAGAACTATGAATTCATCAAATCTATCTCAAATCCCCCAACTATTGAGATATGAACTCATTAACAACAGTTAGTAACTTATCCTAAATTTGATCAACTTATCAAATCTATCTCAATAAAACTAACGAAATTTTTGGAATATGAATCATTAAAACTAAAAGAAAATGCTCAACCTCACAAGTGTACATAGTTACCTTATAAAAAGGTTTAAATATGTACATAATGAGTATTTCATGATTTTTGTTAACCACGAGAAATTTAGAAGACTAAGTCAAGGTCTACCATAAATTTTCAACCAATGAGCTTAAATCCAATCCCTCAATGAATTATGAATCGCTTTTAATAACCTTTTAGTTGATTATGCTCACGTACTTCATAGTGAGTACATCTTACTTGTTTCACAAACTCACGTCTAACATGTTTGTACTTTTTATAGGAATTATAAATTAAAATAAAAAAAACATAGTTATGAATATACACTACATAAGTTTCTAGAAAGAGAAATAGGAAAATCAAACTCTTTCAAAATATTGAAAAACGTAAAAACTTTTATGAGCAGAAGTAAACAAAAAGAAAGCAATAAAGAACAAAGAAGAAAAAGAGAAAGTTTATAGTAAATGTATTGTACTCAAAGGATAGATAATACAAAAAAATGAGGAAGGCCTCTGTTTATAGTTGAGTCCCTTTACAATGAATGATTTAGATTGATTTACATTGATGATTATGATGAAAAGCCCACCTACCAAATCCTAACTAAGAAAATTGTCTCACAACATTATTACTTTCTTCAGTATATCATGTACATGAATGTTCATATTTATAAATATACTTATCCTCTAAAATATCCATTGAAAATATGTTATCTACTCTTTTTGTCAAGTCCAATGTGATTGGACCTTCTTGCATCCTAAGTATCGGGCCAAATCAGGTGGTTTAGGCACGTCCAAAGCATTACAAAGAATTTATTGGGCAACGATGTGCGCATGTGTCTTAGGACCGATTCACGTTTCGTGACATTTTCCTCCACTAAATTCAGTGACGCCTCACCGCGTGCTTGAAATGAACTTGAGTTGGTTGATTTTGAATTTCCCTCAGCACCTCGGCTTGCTCCCAACTTGTCATCGTGTCAGATTGTCCTACTATAAGGATTGCTTACCTTAGCCAATGCCTCTATGTAACATCATCTTTTATGCCATTGTGTACATCTCAATCTTAAGAGCCACCTCTTACTAGTTGTGATTCGACTTGACTTAGACCCCCTCAATTCTCATACAAAAGTTTGGATGCTACCACATTGAATACTGTATGGTCTCTAAGAACTCCGAAAAGCCTTTTGTGTCCCTGTCAATTCTTCGTATTAAATCTTCTGTACCCTACACCCAACAAATTTGACAAATCAAACTGAAAATATCATCAATAAAGTTTACACAAGCCTATTAATTTTAGGGTTTAAGTGTTTATGATTTTGGTTATATATATGATTTTTGGAGTTTAGGGGTTTATGATTTTGGTTATATGATTTAGAATTCAAGATTTATGATTTAAATTTAGAGTTTAGAGTTTAACTTTTAAGATCTAGATCTTAGGACCTATGATTTTAGAGTTATAAATTTATATTTTAAATTTTACAGTTTAAATTAGACGTGTTATGTAAATTTTTTATACAACTTATATATCAAAATATAACACATAAAAATATAATTTAGCATGCGACATCTCATATTAAAAATTTTAACCAAATCACACACGTAAGTAAAATCGAGTAGACTTGTGTACCTCCAATCACTTTTACGAATTCAGTATATATCTTTAATGCATGTGTCTATAATTCACTAATCTACATTCTCAATTGAATTAACCTCAAAACGATTATTCCCGTGACCTCTAACTGTATTATTATCTATATAAATGAGTGTGTATTTAAAAAAAATTAAAATCACATCAGATTAAGAAGTTATGGATACAACAGTCACATAAATTATACAAGATAGACAACACATACAACAAATCACCCTTTCTTTCCCACTTTGCAAATAATATTTATTTTTAGGTAGATAAATAAATATTATAAATGCATGAAATCACATTAATATTTTATCACATGCAAATTTATGTCATGTTTAAAATTAATTTATAACTTTTTTTATAAAATTAGCATATGATATTTATGTGATATTATTATTCACATTATTGATTTATAAATCTAAACATACAAAAAGAAATATGGAATAGACTATATGTACACCACTTGTACCATAATCAAAATTCCTTAGTCTACATGAGCCAACAAGAACTCACTTCACATCCAATGGACGGGGATGTGTATAGGTTTCGCATGTGTGAATGAGGATGGGGACAAAAATTAGGATTACAGTGAGTAGTAAGGCAGACAGGAATATGACTTTGTACCCACCCCATTTCTTCCCACCTTGTCCCATCCATGCTTGTATCGTTTCATTTTTACCCGTTAATATACATAAAAAACGTCTTTAAAAAATATATTTTAAAAATTAATTTTAATAATATTCAACTCCATTAACTACCACTATTTCTTTTTAAAAAAGACAGTCACAATTTATCGATTCTCACCCATTTAAAGGGTTGCGATGACTTATTTTTATTTTTAAAATGATGAATTAAAATAATACCACATATGTGGTGAGAGTTCAGAAGACAAGTATTTTATACTTTTTAGTAAAAATTAGTTTATATTTGTTCAACTGTTATATATATAATATCTTAAGTGGATTGCAGAACGAGAATAACGAAAATTACGTGAGTCTCAAGACTCACATGAGTAATAAAATAGAGATGATTTTAGTCTTGTGGGTCATAGAACACCTTTTGCACCCGACCGTCCCTAAACCTATGTAACATTAAGACATAAAAAAATAGTTTGGACTGTGGAAGATTCCATAGTCACCAGGCCATCGTTCTTAAACTTATTCGGAGTGGAGCCCACTATATTTAGCCACAATTAACAAGCCTGTTTAATACATATCCAAAATATTCTTAAGCTTTCGGAGTGGGGCAAGAGCTTTGATAGTGGGCTTGGACATGATCTTTGCTGGATCATGCGAACGATAATGTCGGATATGAGAAGTTCTCACACTATTAGGGTCGTAAACGTACTAAACGTTTAGTGAACCGTTCGTTAATCGTTCGATCAAAAATTCATTTATTTATTAATTGAACGAACATGAACAAGATTATTTGTTCGTTTAACTAAATAAACGAACACGAAAAAAAAATCGTTCATTCATTTAAATTCTTGAACGTTCGATAATTTGTTCATTTATGTTCATTTAAATTTATTCACTATATTTATTCACTATATTTATTATTTTTAATAACAAAAAGTATTATATTTAAAAATTTAATTTATTCACACATGTTCGTTCGTTTATGTTCGCTTAAATTTATTCACATATGTCCTTTTATGTTCGTTTAGTTTGTGTTTGTTCATTTGTTCGGTTAAAATTAAATTAAACGAACAACCATGAACATATCCTCGTTCGTGTTCGTTCGGTTTGTTTGTAGGCCTACACACCACTCATAATTTTGACAATATATGCTTTACAGCAGTAGAAAAATATTTTCGGTTTTCATACATTATTTTTTTTCATAATCTAAAGATGATTATAGGGTAATATCTATTCATAGATGTTTTTAACCCTTTGATAAGGCGCACACACCTTACAAACATTGCGATTGAACCCATGTCTCCACGGATGAACATCATCCACTTTTCCACTGGACCACTTGTTGGATTCTTTCGTACATTATTTTTAAATCTAATTAAATCTTATTTTTTTAAATTTAACTCTAGACTAATTTTGATCCAAATTATCCATTTCTATTTTTTTAAAATTCTATTTAACTTCCCGATTTCTAATTATGTTCTACTTGTCAAACTACTAGCCCGTATCTGACAACTCTCTCTTATAAAAATTTCGTTCATTGAATTATATGAATATTAGAGATACTAACGTTTTATCGCGTCTTCAGTGCCCTAAATAACCTATTTGGTCTTGTGATTATGCCACAACTTTAATCAATAAAATTGTCTTATTTCTCAATACTCTCTTTGACTGGTCCTCATCATAAGAAAGATCAGGTCTAATCTCTCTATCGGAACAATACGAGATAAATCAGATTGATACCTCTATAACATAAATACATAAAAATCGTTATGAATATTGTCACGGACCGCAAGCCCGCGACCGAGACAAGTGCAACCATGGCAGCCCAAGCTTATCTCTACAGCATTTTGTGCTTGCCAAATGACCCAAGAAAGCTGGCCATTTACCATGGTAAAATAAGCAAGCAGAGTATTTACCATGGTGAAATCCGATAAGGCATCTCACTTATCATTTATGTGATTATTTATAAAGATAATTCTCACTTTATCTCTTATTTAAAATTCAAATGTTGAGGATAGGATAGGCTCTCATCTGGACTGTTGATCCATTGTAATATTGACCGTTGATTGTACTGAGCTCTCACTATAAAAGGAGGCTCAACCCAGGTCATTTCATTCATTCATTCATCACTTGCTTCAGTTTGTAAGTTTTTACCCAGAGTAATACAACTCAGTATTCATTCACTTTCTCTTGTACTTTTGCCATCGCTTTTCTTTTGTTCCGCAGCGGTTTCTAAGTATTTTTACTTAAGAGTTTTCCAGGTGACTTAGCCCAGTTTTCAGCCGAGAAAGCAGCTAAGGCCGCACGGTTGTCTAGCAAAAGACTAGACCCGTGACAAGTGGTATCAGAGTGAAGTTTTGCTGAGAAATTGCTGATTCGAGATGGCACGTGATGGAGAGAACACTACAGTGAAGAAGGGTGCAGAGGCCACAGCAGACAAATCCAAGAGGGGTTCGTCGAAGGACGTGATCACATCGATCCAGGGAAGGGTTACCAAGCTCGAGGAGTCCATGGCGGAGGCCAAGGTGACGTTGGAACCTTTGGAGTCGATGGATGTTGAGAAGCTGAGTTCGTTGGATTTCGAGAGGCTCGAGTCCTTGGAGGGAATTTAGGATGATGTTCAGGAGGCTCTTAATGGGATGGATGTGAAGATGTCTACGCGTGGCGATACCTTAGAGGCCATGGTGGTTGCTCTAAGGGGTGAGGTTGAGGAGCTCAAGGCAAAGAGTTCCAACTCCGAGAAAGATGAACTGAAGAATGAAGTGGAGCTGCTCAAGACCGAGTTGTTTGTGTTGAAAGCGGCGATTGTGAACAGCGCGACTGTTGCATTTCCTAGAACCTCAGGAGATATCCCCAAACCGAAAAAGTTCAAGGGGACGAGGTCCGCCCAGGAAGTGGAGAATTTCCTTTGGGGAATGGAGCAATACTTCAAAGTCATGGGCATCGAGGAAGATGCTAAGAAGGTAAGCTTTGCAAGTATTTACTTGCACAAACGTGGTGGCGACGTAGGTGCGAAGATGTGAAGCGTGGAAACACTGCCATTGAGACTTGGAAGGAGTTCCAAGATGAGTTCAAGGAACAGTTCTATCCTCTGTATGTTGAAGATGAGGCACGGTCAAAGCTGAGGCGACTTAGGCAAGAAGATGCCAAGACTTTGAGGGACCATGTCCGGAAGTTCGTGGAGTTGAGTTTGCAGGTCCTGAGGTTGAGTGAAGAGGATGGGTTTTTCACCTTCATGGATGAGTTGCAACCATGGGCGAAGATGGAGTTGCAACCATGGGCGAAGATGGAGTTGCAGCGACGGGGAGTGACCAAGCTCTCTACTGCCTTAACTACTGCCGAGTCCATCATTGAGATTGGGCGTAGGAAACCTGACTCCTCCAAACCAAAACTGAAGCACAGAGGTCATGGTGGAGACAATGAGAAGTCAATTCGATCCGACAAAGATTCGAGTGGCGGGAATAAGCCTTCGAATGGGAAACATGCCGATTCAAGGGACAAGCAGCATGGCAAGTGTTACCATTGCCATAAAGAAGGGCATATTGCCAGGGATTGTCCCCAAAAAAATATAATCGCTGCCGTCAAGGAGACAGCTGATGGCGAGACTAGCAAGGCTCTGAAGCTTGGCTCCATCATTAGTACAATGGAGGTCAAGAAGGGTCGAAAGAAGAAGGGGTTGATGTTCGTCGACATCACTATTGCTGGCCAGAAGTTGAGTGCACTAGTTGACACCGGTGCCTCTGAACTGTTCATGTCCGAGCAAACTGCCGAGAAACTTGGCGTTACTATTGAGAAGTCCAGTGGATCCATCAAAACAGTGAATGCCAAGGAAGTACCGATTGCGGGAGTCGCAAAGGGAGTTCAACTTGACATTGGAGGTTGGATCGGTAAGGAAGCCGTCAAGGTGATCCCACTCGATGACTTTGATTTTGTGCTTGGGTTAAGTTTTCTAGACCGGATCAACGCTTTCCCTATTCTTTTTGCGAATTGTCTGTGCATTCTAGATCCGAAGCATCAATGCATTGTTCCAGTGAGTCGAGGGTCCGGAGTAGGTGCAAAAGTTCTATCCGCAATTCAATTTTCAAAGGCGGTGCGCAAGGAGGAGCCGACCTTCCTAGCAGCCTTGGTGTGCGATGAGCCTGTCGCAACTGAGGGAGTCCCCAATGAGGTGGGGCAAGTCTTGGTGGAATTTGAAGATATGATGCTTGCTGAGTTGCCAAAGAAGTTGCCTCCGAAGAGGGATGTTGATCACAAGATTGAGCTTGTGCCAGGTGCGGAGCCCCCCGCTCGAGCCCCTTACCGGCTAGCCCCGCCTGAGTTAGAGGAGATGCGCAAATAGTTGAACGATCTCCTAGATGTCGGTTACATCCGCCCATCAAAGGCACCCTACGGTGCGCCGGTGTTGTTCTAGAAGAAACACGATGGGTCCCTACGGATGTGCATCGACTACAGGGCTTTGAATAAGCTCACAGTGAAGAACAAGTATCCGATTCCTCTCATTGCGGACTTGTTCGACCAACTTGGTGGTGCAAGGTGGTTCACCAAGTTGGACTTGCGATCGGGCTACTATCAAGTCAGAATAGCTTGGTGGTGCAAGGTGGTTCACCAAGTATGGTTCTTTCGAGTATCTTGTGACGCCTTTCGGCCTCACGAATGCTCCAGCTACTTTCTGTACCCTTATGAACAAGGTGCTACAACCGTTCCTGGACAAGTTTGTTATAGTCTACCTCGATGACATCGTCATCTACAACAAGACATTGGAGGAGCATGTCGAACACTTGCGGGAGGTGTTCAGAGTCTTGCGGGAAAATGAGTTGTATGTCAAGAAGGAGAAGTGCTCATTTGCCCGACTAGAGGTTCTTTTCCTTGGCCACATTGTTGGAAGATGTATGATCTGAATGAACAAGGAGAAGGTTCGAGCCATTGAAGAATGGGAGGCGCCAACTAAGGTAACCGGGCTGAGATCTTTCCTGGGGTTGGCGAATTACTATCGGAGGTTTTTCAAAAGTTACTCCCAAATTGCCGCACCGTTGACCGACTTGCTGAAGAAGGACAAGGCGTGGGATTGGGGATCGGAGTGCCAGAAAGCCTTTGATGAGATCAAGCACGCCATGGTGAGTGAGCCTGTCTTGGTGTTGCCAGATTACACCAAACCTTTCGAAGTTCACACTGATGCATTCGACATTGCCATTGGTGGTGTCTTAATGCAAGATGGACATCCGATTGCATATGAAAGCCGGAAGCTCAATGAGACCGAGCGGAGATACACAGTCCATGAGAAGGAGATGACGGCGGTGGTGCATTGTCTACGCACATGGAGACACTATGTGTTTGGGTCCAAGTTCGTGGTGTACACCAACAATGTCGCCAATAGTTACTTCTTGACTCAGAAGAAGTTGTCCTCGAAGCAAGCTCGTTGGCAGGAGTTTCTTGCCGAGTTCGACGTTATTTTAGAGCACAAACCAGGGAAGGTGAATTCCGTGGCCGATGCCCTAAGCCGAAGGTATACCATGGAGTTTGCGAGTTTGCCAGGGGGACCGATGCTGGAGCGCATCAAGGAGGGATTGACACATGACCCAACGGCCAAGTCATTGATCGAACTTGCCAAGGAGGGCAAAACCCAGAGGTTTTGGCTAGAGGGAGGCTTGCTGTTTGTTCGTGAACGCCGCCTCTTTGTGCCTCAGTTTGATGGAATTCGAAAGGAGCTCATGAAGGAATGCCATGATTCCAAGTGGGCGGGACATCCGGGGATGCACCGGACATTGGCCTTGATGGCGGAGCATTATTATTGGCCACACATGGGCAGTGATGTTGAAGCCTATGTGAAGACTTGCCTTGTGTGCCAGCAAGACAAGATCAAGCAGAAGAGTCCAGCGGGGTTGTTGCAGCCTTTGCCAATTCCGGAGAAACCATGGGTAAGTGTTTCCATGGATTTTATAGTCGGTTTGCTAGTTGTTGACATAAAGTCTAGTATTATGGTGGTGGTAGACAGGTTTTCCAAGTATGCGACATTTATCCCAGCACCCAAGGTGTGTCCAGCTGAGGAGGCAGCTAGGCTTTTTCTCAAGCACGTGGTGAAGTACTGGGGTGTTCCACAATCAATTATCAGTGATCGGGACACGAGGTTTACGGGGAGGTTTTGGACAGAGTTGTTCAAGTTGTTGGGCTCAAACTTGAACTTCTCGACGAGTGTCCACCCGCAGACCGATGGGCAAACCGAGAGAGTGAATGCACTCGTTGAGATCTACTTGAGGCACTATGTGAGTGCTAATCAGCGTGACTGGTCAAAGTTGTTAGATGTGGCCCAGTTCTCTTACAACTTGCAGTGGAGCGAGGCGACAAACCAAGAGTCCATTCGAGATTGTAACCGGGCAGCAGCCGCTTACACCAAACCCAGTTGTGACCGGGTAACGAGGGCCGAGTCCAGCAGCCTATCATTTTGCCAAGGGGTGGCATGAGCTTTATGACTTAGCCCGTGCATGCTTGCGCAAGGCGGGAAAGCGGACCAAGAAGTGGGCAGATCGAAAGCGTCGTGATGTGTACTTTGAGGTTGGTGATCTAGTCCTTGCCAAATTGACTTCGATCTTGCGCAACCCAAATCACAAGGGGCTTCTGCGACGATATGAGGGGCCGTTCAAAGTTGTGAAGCGGGTAGGCACCATGGCCTATCAACTAGAGTTGCCGCCAACTATCCGAGCTCATCCGGTGTTTCATGTGAGTTTGTTGAAGGCATATCACCACGATGAGGATGATCCAGATCGGGGCAAATCACACCAAGCGCCAGTCGGAATAAAGGTCTCATACGAGAAAGAGGTAGAAGCAATCCATTCAGAGAGAGCCGTTCGTCAAGTGGGAAATTGACCAAGGCATGAGTACCTTGTTCAATGGAAGGGTCTTCCCGAGTGTGAGATGAGTTGGGAACCAGCCGATGCCTTATGGCAATTCCAAGAGTAGATCGACCAGTACCATTCTAGTCGCGCGACGAGGGCGTCGCTAGAACTAGTGGGGGAGAATGTCACGGACCGCAAGCCCGCGACCGAGACAAGTGCGACTGAGACAAGTGTAACCATGGCAGCCCAAGCCTATTTCTATAGCATTTTGGGCTTGCCAAATGACCCAAGAAAGCTGGCCATTTACCATGGTAAAATGAGCAAGCAGAGTATTTACCATGGTGAAATTCGATAAGGCATCTCACTTATCATTTATGTGATTATTTGTAAAGATAATTCTCACTTTTTCTCTTATTTAAAATTCAAATGTTGAGGATAGAATAGGCTCTCATCTGGACCGTTGATCCATTGTAATATTGACTGTTGATTGTACTGAGCTCTCACTATAAAAGGAGGCTCAACCAGGTCATTTCATTCATTCATTCATCACTTGCTTCAGTTTGTAAGCTTTTACCCAGAGTAATACAACTCAGTATTCACTCACTTTCTCTTGTTCTTTTGCCATCGCTTTTCTTTTGTTCCGCAGCGATTTTTAAGTATTTTTACTTAGGATTTTTCCAGGTGACTTAGCCCAGTTTTCAGCTGAGAAAGAAGCTAAGGCCGCACGGTTGTCTAGCAGAAGACTAGCCCCGTGACAATATGCTTAAGTTTTGTTGATAACTTGAGTCGATACGCAACAATTTCATTCTTCTCAATCACCTTATAAGGTCCAATAAATCTCAGATTCAGCTTAGCTTACCCTTTCATATGAATCTCAAATTCATGTTCTAAGACAAGCCTTTAAGGAACACCCTGAACTTGATTTCTCGACGTTTCAAATCCTATAACATTTATGACTATATGAAGCTATTTTCAACCTCTCATAAATTAGTATCACCTTTCTTTTCGATCTCTTGAATCAAATTTGATCCAATTATCGTATATTCACCCAGTTTTAACCAACATAGTAGAGTCCTACATTTCCCGCCATAAAATGCTTCAAATAATATCATCTGATACTTACATGAAAACTGTTGTTGTAGGCAAGCTTAACCAACGACAAACATCGCTCTCAACTTTCACTAAACAACATAACTTTGAAACATATTCTCAAGAATCTGCACCACCTTTTTGACTGATCATTTGTCTGAAGATGATAAACTTTTTCATGTCTTGCCTTTGTGCATTCATAAACACCATTTCTTTTACGATAATAAAAAATCTTTTGCCGGTTTCAATAGTGAAAAAGTAATTCTAAATTGTAGTAAAACTATGTTGCAAAATAAATGCATTAACAATGACTAACAAAGTAAATAAATAATTTAAGTTTAAAAAATAAAATATGATTACTATGTGATGGTAAAAGTCATTGTTTTTGAAGTGACTTTGTCCTGATCAGTGTAAGTGAATGTTATCCTCCAAAATTAACACAATGTTTGTATATCTGTACAACCAAATCCTTGAATGCTTTTTATGGATATTGACCTGGCCGGTATGATCTCGTGACCTCCGAATGCTTTCAACGACCATGTCTTCTTTCCTACTGACTCGCAGCCTCACTAGGCTAGTAACCATTGTTATCATATAATTTAAAGTAAGGGTGGAGGACTCGCTAGCAGGATGCAAGGATCCAATTCCTATGCTTACCAAATAACTCGGTTTATTTAACTAAATAAAAGTTGTTCATTTGGGTGATAGACGAAGGCGTTGGTCCATCGGTGCCTTAGGGACAATCATCTGCGCCAGTGTATAAAAAGACATTTTCAATTCTTACAGTAGCGAAGGGACAAAAAATGAGGATTCTGGCGGCTTTTGCCACTTATGATCAGTGTTCACAAGAGCGAGACGGTTCAATGTCTTACAATGTTCAAGCAGCATTCTTGTCAGAATGATTTTTTAGGAGGCCAGGACACCTTCCGAACATCCCTGAAGGATAGAACAACATGATGAAGAAGGCGGCGAAGGTATAGAGGATAATTTGGAAAGAGAACAAGGAGATCCCTAAAAAGGGGAGGCAAGGAAGTAGTAGAAATGTTGAAGAGGGGACAACCCGCTCTTGAACTTAAGACTATGCGCGTCGCGTGCTCGATCTAGAAAATTGTTTTGATGAGTTGTCACTAAACAAAAAAAAGAGAGAAGAGAAAGAAAGTAAGATGAAATTCGAACGACATTGCTCTTTTTGAATAGAAAAGAATAATGAAAACTTTAAAGCGGAGAAGAAAACTAAGAAATATGTCAACCGAAGAGTCGGTGTCTTCTTTTTATAAGAAAATTTGAGAAATAGATCCATAAATATGTTAACTATTATTATCTCATGTAACTACAAGCATTCATTGAAGCCTACTAATACAATGATTACTTAAACTTGCAAAAATATGTATTTATAAAAAAAGTACACTTAATTCTATTTACTAGGTGACTTTTCAAACATGCAATAACTAAATAAAATAGATACCTACTCAAACAAGCACAAATATGTAATTATAAGCAAGCAAATCTATTTAGTAGGCGACTTTCCAAACATGATAACTAAATAAAATAAAAAGACCTCTCTTCGTCTTATGTCGATGGATCTTCTCAAGATCGATGGACATGAATTTTTAAAAAAGTGAACTAAATTCTTATTTTCATTTTTAGATTGATGAATAAGGGGGATCGCTTCCTCACTTCAATTTAGATAGCGTAATAATCTAGTCGTCCTTAGGGGCCTAAGAGGCGGTGGTTTACCCTATGATGGATGTCAACAGCTCGAATTCGCTTATCTTCAACTAGTGAATTTGGTCAAAAGCAATACCAAATTTTCTGATTCGACAATTCAATTTATGATTTATCATTCATGAACGTTGATAAGATCCTCCTATTTCATTTAACGGCTTAGGATGACATAATCTTAAAGTGAAATTAAGTTAAAGGCGAGGTTTAAATCCGTAAAGGCTTACAGTGGACACCTAGGCACCTATAGACGAGGAAGGGCGTAGTAAGCGACAAAATGCTTCGAGGAGTTGAAAATAAGCGTAGATCCAAAAATTTTTGAACTGCTGCTGAATCCATGGCCAAACAAGAGACTATCCGACGAACTAAAACATCATAGTAGCCAGAGGAAAATGAAGCTAAAGTGATTCTCATAGTAGCGGCGATTGAAATGGAAGCAACCTAAACTGTGAAAACAAGATTGTGGGAGAGCAATAAAAGTATAAAAATAAATAAAATAAAAACAAAAGTTTCCAAACCATTTGACACCCCACCTCTATGAAGTTTTCTCAAGTTCATGCATAGATGTTTGACCTACCAACTTGTTGATAAGAAACTCATAGACTTGAAAAATTCTTTCGTAAGAATATCAATTGTATGTTGTGATGTTTGAATAAACAACATACAAATTGCACGAACATGTAATAGTTTTAGAGAATTCTCTCTCGATGCCCGATAGCTGAGATCTCGTTCTCTTCCCATTGATTCCTTGGTTATTGATTGTTTCTCTGGATCGTGTTTCGTTTGCTTGGATTTGATTTGTTCTTACTAGATGGTTGCATTCGATGGAGCGGATGCGAGCTTGATGCAATAGAGGAAACTCATTGCTGCTAGTACACCTCAGTCCTTGGGTTTTTATCCACCGTTAGTCTTTGATGGTGGATGATGATTGATCCATCAGTTGAGGTTTTTTCTGTGGGCGATCATGTTTGGAAATCTTCCTTGCCGGTTCAGTTTATTGGTAAGCCGTCCAGTTTTTCTTCATTGGTTCGTGGTTTTAAATTGTTGTGGGGGAAATTGAAATTAATCCTGTTAGGGATAATCTGTTCTTAGTTCATTTTCTTTCTATGGAGGACTGCGATTGGGTTCTCGCTAATGGCCCACGACATATTTAGAATATGCCTATTATTTTAAGGAGATGGCAACCGAACCTCAAATACCTAGAGTTTAATATGAACAAACTGCCTGTCTGGGTTCATCTAAGTCGAGCTCCCCTTGAACTGTTCTTTGGGATTGGATTGAGATATATTACTAGTGCTCTTGGAACCCCTCTCTATATGGATATCATAATAGCGAATCATCAACACTTAGCTTACACAAAGGTCTGTACTGAGATTTCTGCTGATTAAAAGGTTTCCAAATTCATCAATGTTAAGCTTCATAGTGGTACGCTGGCCTCTATTGCTATTGAAGTCCCTTGGTTTCCACCTATATGTACCAAGTGTTGTCTGTTTGGAAATTTTGATAAGCTTTGTGGTCACAAAAAGAGGCTCAAAAGATTTGGGTCCCAAAGACAGTTGCTTCGCAGAGCTTTCCTATTGACAAAGGAAAGTTTACAGTTATAATATTGGAGCTGCATCCACTTCTGCAACTGGAGGGGAAATTGTTGGGCCTATTGTGGTAAATCTTGAACACCCTCAACTGCTTCTGTTGCAGTGGATACTTCTATTGTTCCTGCTCTTGTGCAAGATTCTGTACATGACCTTTCTACTGTTTCGGTGCAAGATCTTTATGTTGATCCTATCTCTACTAATTCTGAGCAAGGCACACAGTCTGCTTCTTCCTTTATGCAGTCTTCTTCTACTGCCTTTGTATCTTTAGTTGATCAGCATGTTGTTGATCAATTGTAGCATATTACTAGTTCTCCCTCTGATCAAGCTACTGCTCTAGAGTGTCTTAATCAGTTTGCTGCTCTATCTGAATCTGACCCTAAACTTGTGCATGAAGCTTCAAAAGGGGTGGCTGGGTTAATGAATGAATTGAAATAAGCAAATAAAAATGTGCAAAAGGGTAAGAAGGGTAACCAAAAATCTAAATCTCCATGAATTTCATGTTTTGGAACTCAAGGGGTTTTAATGACCCTAAAAAATAGAAGTATGTTGTTGATAGAATTGTTTCTTTGAATATTGATCTTTGGGATAAGTATTTTAAAGGATGGAATGGCTTTCATAACTATGACTTCAATGGAAGGATTTGGTTTCTTTGTAGGTCTTCTTTCCAGGTAGTGCATGTAGCTTCTACTGCACAAAACATCACTTGCTAAATCCATCTGGGGGATCTACAGTTCTATGTTATTGGTGTCCATGGGCATAACTTGGGTAGTGACAGGCATGATTTATGGTAGCATCTCATTGAGCTAAAAGGTATTATAAGTGATATGTCGTTGCTAGCTGGGGGGATTTCAACATTATTGCTGGTCATCACGAGAGTTCTAGAGTTGTTACTTCTGCGTTCGACCATGACATTGCTAATTTTGTCTCTTGTCTTGGAATGGTAAGGCTTATGGATCATGCTTTTTAGGTCTTGTCTTCACTTGGTCTAATCATCAAGATGACTCTTTTTTGGCTCGTAAGCTGGATAGGCTCCTTGTTTCCCCTTCTTGGCTGGATCTTTTCTTCATGACTCGGCCACGTTTCTGGCTCCTTCTATGTTTAACCATTGTCTCAGTTTTATGCGTATTGGTGAGGAAAGAAAGACATTGCCTAAACCCTTCAGGTTTTTTAATTACTGAATGAGGGATCCTAATTTCTTGGTTTGGTGGCAGATAGCTGGAATGCTCCAGTAAGGGCAAATAACCCCATGCATGCTCTTTTTCTAAAGCTCAAAAGGTTAAAGCTTGTTCTTCGTGGGCTTAATTCTAGAAGGTATGGTGACCTATCCTTTAGAGTTAAAGAGAAGAGGGTTGAACTGGAGACAATTCAGATTGCAAAATTATTTGGGACCCCTTCTAGAGATACTTTGGGAAAGAGCAGATTGTTCATGATGAGTCGAGAAATTTGCTTGCGGCTAAAGAAAGCTTTTTGAGGCAAAAGTCGTGTCTTATGAGTTCAAAACTGAGATCAAAATTCTTGTTTCTTTCGCTCGATGATTGCAATCAAACAGAATAGACAAGTTATTCGTGCCATCACAAATGATCAGGGATAGTACTTGGAGAGGGTTAATCAGATTGCTGAGGAGGCCATAAGCTTTTTTCAAAAGCTTGGTGTTTGAAATGAGTCTATTGTGGACTGTCCTCTTGCCCTTTTGAAAGAGCTGTTGGGATGTGCCTTCTCTAATAAGGCTAAGCAGGGCTTGCAAGCTAGGGTGACTAGGGAAGAGATTAAGGCCTCCATATTTGTCCAAAACCCTGATAAGGCTCTTGGGCCTGATGGGTACATATCCTATTTTTTCAAGGCAGCTTGGGATGTAGGGAAAGATTTGATTGAAGCCATAAGCCATTTCTTTAATTCTTTTTGAATGTTTGCGGCCTTTAATGCTACTACTCTTGTACTGGTTTCAAAAGTACCAAATTCGATCCACATAAGGGATTTTAGACCAATTTCATGTTGTATAGTGGTTTACAAATGTATTACTCGAATTCTAGTTAACAGGTTGAAGCCCTTTCTTCTTAAAATTATCTCGAATAGTCAGAGTGCATTAATGCCTGGCAGGTCCATTGAGGACAACACTCTTATGGCTCAAGAGTTGGTCAGGGGCTATAATATAGGCTCATTTTCCCCTAGATGTATGTTGAAGATCGATCCACAGAAGACATTTGATTCTATAAATTGAAATTTTATTCTTGCTATATTGGAAGCTTTGGAGATGCCTCCATTAATGATTGGTTGGATCCGGGAGTGTATTTCTTCTCCCATGTTCTCGATTTCTTTAAATGAAGGGCTGATATGGTACTTTAAAGAAGCCAAGTGGATGCGGTAGGGAGACCCCTTTCCCCATATTTGTTTGTGCTATCAATGAACGCTATGAGACTTCTTGATGATGATGCAACCCATGGATATTTTCATATCATCCCAAGTGCCATAGGACCTCAATTACCAATCTATGTTTTCCAGATGACCTAATAATTTTCTCTAAGGGGTCTGTCGATTCAGTTATTGGGATATAAAGAGTTTTTAGGACATTTTACTGGTTTTGTGGCCTGCATATGAATGCTTCCAAATCTGAGATGTTTTGTTCTGGAATGGATGAGGGTGTTTTTGGGATATTCAAGAATATTTAAGAAGCTACTGGTATTCAAAAAGGTTCTTTCCCAGTTTAATATCTTGAAATTCCTTTAATCACCAAAAGATTGGCTATATGTGATTGTGCTCCTCTTCTTGATAAAATTGCCAAAAAATTACCGAGTTGAAAAGCTAAGCAATTTTTCTATGCTGGTAGATTACAGCTCATCCAATCTGTGATCTACAACATTCAAAATTATTATAGCAGACAACTCTTTTTGCCAAATACAGTTCTTCAGTGTGTCAATCAAATATGCTATAAGTTCATTTGGAAGGGAAAGGATAAGCCTGCTAATGGAGCAAGGGTGAACTGGTATTCTATCTGTTATCCCAAATCAGAGGGGGGATTAGGCTTAAAGGATCTCAAAACCTGGAACCAAGCATACCTTATTTACCTCATTCGGAAAATTTTGCTATTTGAAGGTTCGATTTAGGTTGCATGACTACGCAATTATGTTATTAAGGATAGCTCTTTGTGGCATGTTAATCTCAAGCAAAATTTTAGTTGAACTTGGCGATGTCTTTTGAATCTGAGGGACAAGGCTAGCTCTATCCAAGTCTGAGATGTTCTATTTTGGAATAGATTAGGGTGTTGTTCAAGATGTTCAATGAGCTACTGGTATTTAGAGGGGTTATCTCCCAGTTCAATATCTTGGAATTCTTTTAATCACCAAAAGATCGACTATTTGTGATTGTGCTCTTCTTGATAAAATTGCAAAGTTGGAAAGCTAAGCAACTTTTTTATGCTGGCAGATTGCAGTGATCTACAACATTCAGAATTATTAGAGCAAACAACTCTTTTTGCCAAATGTAATTCTTCAGCGTATCAATGAAATGTGCTCTAGGTTTTTTTGGAAGAGAAAGGATAAGCCTGCTAAGGGAGCAGGGTGAGCTGGTCTTCTATCTATTATCCCAAATCAGAGGGGGGATTAGGCTTAAAGGATCTCAAAACCTGGAACCAAGCATACCTTATTTACCTCATTCGAAAAATTCTACTCTGGGGGTATTAAGGATAGCTCCTTGTGGCATGTTAATCTCAAGAAAAATTTTAGTTGGACTTGGCGATGTCTTTTGAATCTGAGGAACAAGGCTAGCTCCATCCAGTGGCTCATGGGGAAATATTTGGTAGGAAATTAGGGTCAAAAAGTGTTAAAACTGATGAAAACAATTATGAAATCTGATGAAAAACAATGTGTTTTCTCAGATAATATTATTCTACTCAACATCGTTTACAGGTAAGTCTTTTAAAGACTTGATACAAAGAGTCTTACTATAGTTACAAGTTCTCTAAGTTACAACTCCTATCTAATAGGATAGAGTACTAAACTACTTTAGTTTATCTGTTGTAAATAAAAAACTCTAAGTTAAATTTTTACAATTAACTCTCCCTTAAGCTGGTGAGTATACATTGTATAGTCCCAGCTTGTATGTGAACTCACCAAATGTTGCTTTTGGAAGTGCTTTGGTGAGCATGTCAGCTAGTTGATCTTGAGAAGGTATATAGGATAAACCGGCTACTCCACCATTGACCTTTTTCGATATGAAGTGTGTCAATTTCCACATATTTTGTTCGATCATTATAAACTAGATTTTTAGCAATTTTAATGGCAGATTGATTATCACATAGGATCTCAGAATTTTTACCTTGATTTAGCTCCAAGTCTTTTAGCAACCTCTATAGCCAAATACCCTCGCATAATCCTATTTCTAAAGTCTATACTCGGCTTCAACACTACTCCTAAAAACAACAGATTGTTTCTTGCTTCTCCAAGTTATCAAATTCCCCATACGAATGAGCAGTAGCCACTGGTAGATCTTCTGTCAGTCAGCTCACCAGCCCAGCTTGAATCTGTGAAACCCTTCACTGTTCTGTCTTCAGTTTTTCGAAAAATTAATCCATGTCTCGGAGTCATTTTTAAATACCTTAGTATTCTGTAAGCAACCTTAAGATGCTTCTCTCTAGGGTCCGTCATGTGTTGGCTTATGATGCTAATAGAAAAACTTATATCTGGTCTTGTTAATGACAGATATATAAGTTTACCAACCAACCTTTGATATTGTTCTCTATCTACTTGAGCTCTCATTTCCTCCTTTCTGAGCTTCAAGTTTGTCTCTATTAGGGTTTCTACAGGCTTGCATCCCAACATTCTGGTCTCGGATAGTAATTCCAAGATATATTTTCTTTGATTAATTACAAGTCCTTTGCTTGATCTAGCAACCTCCATGCCAAGGAAATATCTCAGACTTCCCAAATCTTTTGTCTCAAATTCACTGCTCAAAAGGCTATTCAATTTGTCAATTTCACTAAGGTCATCACCAGTGATAATATCATCTACGTACACAATTAAGATAAACTTTTTTTTGGAATGTGTTACCTTAATGAACAATGTATGATAACCTTGGCACTGCTTATAGCCATTTTTCACAATGACCTTAGTAAATCTCTCAAACCAGGCCCTTGGCGATTGTTTTAGGCCATAAAGGGATTTTTCCAGCTTGCACACTCTCTTGTCTCACATCCTTTTTCATGCTTGGAGGAACCTTCATGTAGACTTTTTCTTCTAGACTTCCATTTAAGAAGGCATTTTTTATGCCTAGTTGATGAAGTCCCCATCCTTCATTGACAGCCAAGCTAAGCAGAACCCTCACAGTTGAGTTTGGCCACAGGAACAAAGGTTTCCTTGTAGTCAATCCCATATGTTTGAGTAAAACCCTTGGCCACAAGTTTGGCCTTGTATCTTTTCATGCCACCATCGGAGTTATATTTGACTGTAAACACCCACTTGTATCCTACAGGCTTTTTTCCTTGTGACAGATCAACCATAGTCCAAGTCCCATTCTTTCTTAGTGCTTCAATTTCCTCTTCTACTGCTTTCTTCCATCTAGGATTCTCGAGAGCCTCATCTATATTTTCTGGAATTTACACTTGATTCAAGCTGGCTGTAAAAGCTTTAAAAGAAGGCATTAATTTCCCATATGCTACAAATCTTTGTATAAGATGTTTCGTACACTGTCTTACACCCTTTCTTTTAGCAATTGGTAAACCATCGTGATCCATAGGTGGTAAATCAGCTTAAGATAGTTCATTACCTCCATTATCTTCATTACCTTCATTATTTTCAGAGGCAATTGGACTCAGTTGCAGCTCTCGGCAAATGTCAGACTGTATAATGGTTTCTGGAATGATTTTTCTTCTCCTTTTATAGATTGTTTTCTCTCAAGATATGGAGTTTGGGTAGTTTGAGGAATTACTTTAGGAGATGTAAGACTTGTTGGAGGTGTGATAGGATTTGTGGAAGTGTTTTGTACAGATGGTGGAAAAAGATTAGGAGATGGAGTCGAGGGAAACTCTAAGGAAGGAAGCTGATCATGTTGTGAAGAAGATGAAGGCTGAAATTCACCTAAAGTCTCCCTGAATTGCAGACTTGCGAAAATATGGAACCTGTTCAAAGAAAGTAACATCCATAGAAACACATGTTTTATGTGTAATAGGAGAGTAACATTTGTAGCCCTTCTTTAGTGTATAATACCCTAAAAATATACACTTGACATATGTAGAATCTAATTTAGAGCGAGCTGGACTATTATTGTGAGCAAAGACGGTACACCCAAAAATTTTCAAAGAAAAGACAGATGACATAGGTTTAAAATCAGGATATACATCAAGAAAAATTGACCTTGGTGTTTTGAAGCCTAAGACTCTACTAGGCATCCTGTTTATTAAGTAGGTTGCTGTTAAAAGAGCCTCACCCCAAAAATATTTTGGAACATTGTGAGAAAACATCAAAGACCTAGTCGCTTCTAACAAGTGTCGATTTTTTCGCTCTGCTATCTCATTTTGCTGTGGAGTGTCCACACATGAACTAATCTGAATAATTCCCTTCTCTCGAAAAAAGAGCCCAAAGTTTTAGTAAAATACTCTCCCCCATTAACAGAGTAAAAAATTTGAATGACTTTTAAATTGAGTTTCGACCATGTTGTAAAATCTCCTAAAAATTTGTTCTACTTCAAACTTTTCCTTCATTAAATAAGTCCATGTTGTACGAGTATGGTCACCAATAAAAGTTATGAACCACCTACAACCATTGAGGTTTTTTACCTTAAAAGGGCCTCAAACATCACTGTGTATAAGAGAAAATGGTTTGGATGGTTTATAAGTAAATGACAAGTATGATAATTTAGTATACTTAGCTAGTTGGCAAATAGCACAATGAAAAGACTGAGGTTTTTTATGAACAAATAATGCTGGAAATAATTTGGCAAGGTAGTAAAAATTGGGATGACCTAACCTACAATGGCATAGCATAACATCATTTTGTTTTTCGGAAGCATAATCTGAAACTAAAGAAGGCTACTAAAATTTGCAGTGGGAAAAAGACATCGCTCTCCATAAAGCACATAGCGCCCACCATATAGCCTAGCACTGCCAATCGTCCTTCCCGAGCCCATTGCCTACAATTCACAAGTATTAAAAGAGAACTTAGTGACACACTTCAAGTCCTTTGATAGCTTACTGACAGAAAAAAGATTGCAAGCCAAATTGGGTACATAAAAAACTGAATGTAATATGATATATTTATTGATAACAACATAACCACTTCCTGTAATAGGGGATAAAGAACCATCTGTTGTCCTTATAGAGAATCTAGGAAGTGCATTCTGAAAAGTCTGAAATAACTCTCTGTTGCCAGTCATGTGATCAGAGGCTCCGGAGTCTATGATCCATATTGGTGCAGCTGTATTAGCTACCAGTGCTGCAAAAGAAAGATTCCCTTTTGCACCTTCATGGGCTGTTATGGCAAGGCTAGAATCAGCGATGCTTGAAGAAGATGAAGAACTAGCAACATATTGAAGCTGACTGGTTCTAGAATTGTTGTCTGAATATCTGGGATTAGTCATGGATGCTAGTGCTCGATTTTATGGTAGGAATCGATACACCTAATCTGATACCATGTTAAAACTGATGAAAACAGTTGTGAAATCTGATGAAAAATAGTGTGTTTTCTCAGATAATATTATTCTACTCAACATCGTTTACAGGTAAGTCTTTTAAAGACTTGATACAAAGAGTCTTACTATAGTTAAAAGTTCTCTAAGTTACAACTCTTATCTAATATGATAGAGTTAAACTTAAACTAAACTACTTTAGTTTATCTATTGTAAAGAACAAACTCTAAATTAAATATTTACAACTAACAAAAAGGATAAGGTGTCTTGGCAGAAGCTAGTTTGGCATTCTCACCATATTCCAAAAACTCGACCATTGCTTGAATGATGATTTTGGACAGGCTGCCTACAAAGGATAAGCTTCTAGCTTATGGAAATAGATTACCTATTGATGGTTTGTGTAACTTGTGCGGTCAGGATCTTGAGACAATGGATCACTTTTTCTTTCACTGTGATCTTCCTTGTAGAGTTTGGGAGTGTATGTTGCGGGATTGTCTGGTTCCTCGAGATGTCCTGAAATGGAATCTGGAATTGGATATGGGCATGCATGACTCTTAGGGGTAAAACATTGCAGACCATGGTTTTTAAATTGCCTTGGAATGCATATATCTACATTATATGGAGAGAGAGTAAGTGTAAGCAATTTCGGGGAGGACAATGCACGATTGCGAAGCTTGTGCAGCAAATCAGAGATATTGTTTAGATGAAGTTTCGAGGGAAGCAAGCTCTATGGGAGAACTAATAGTTTCATTTGCCAGATTTAGAATTTTAATTTATAGATTTGATTATTTTTTCATACATTAGTAAAGACTTTTGTAAAGCCTTTGCTTGAGCTACAATACAAGATACACATCCACCAAAACATACAAATTGCACCAACTTTGGTTTTCTCCTTTATAAAATGTATCAATCTCAATCTTATTTGTTGTTGTATCATGTTGAACTGGATTGTCTATAATGTAATAGCCAATATTATTGTAATATAAATTTGGTTATACTAAATATACTAATGACGAACGACAACGATGAAACAACAAAGAAGATGATCACAACAAAGCAAGAAAATAAATAATACCAAAATTTACGTAAAAAATTAAAACGAAAAAATCACGGACAAAAGATAAGAACTTTTACTATGACGAAGAATAAAATATTACAACTAATTTGCATCTTAAACCTATGTAGAGTTTTCGATCTATATGTTGAGTTGTGTCAAAAATCTTAATCATTAATATCTATATGTAGTTATAGATTATTTTGCATAGAAAATAATTTTACTCAACATAGATTTCCTACCCTTCGTTAGACAAGTGGAGAACTTCTAAAGAATATATATAACGGAGAACTTCTAAAAAAACTTCAACTTATGGAGGATATAAGTGGAAATCACTAATCCAAAAAACATATAGATTTCTTACTCAATCTAGAATCCCTACGTACCACAGAATATATATAGCAGAGTACTTCTAGAGAAAACTTCAACTTACGGAAGATATAAGTGGAAAACACTAATCCAGAGAACATTAATTAATGGAGAACATTATCTTATCTGACATAAATTTGGATCACGACTCTAACAAATCTTCACATAATAAAAAATTTTGTCGAACAATATTTTCTCCTATTCCACGAAATCTCTTAAATGGTAGTTTTCAGCAATGAAGACCAACCAAACTCAAGCAATGCTCAAACTTGTTTGTAGAATGAGAAATAATTAGTATTCGTGCAAAATATGATTTGATAAGTGCAAGTAGATTTAGGATACGATTTTTCTATTCTTACAATATATTTCTGCATTCGTCCACTCTGATGATATATTATCAAACCATTTCAACGCATCGTGTAAATCCATCTTTGCAAGTACATTTCGAATCTTCATTGTCATAACAAGAATTGGTGTTATGATCAACAACGAAATATCCTACTTCATTATTCTCATTATTGTAACTAGAATGAACAATCAGAGGCTCTGATACCAATTTGTCATTATCACCACGAATTCTAATGACAAAACAATAAAGAAGATGGTTGCAAACAAAACAAGAAAATAAAAAACACTAAAAATATATACATAACGAAGAACTTCAGTCTAAAAAGAACTTCAACTTACTGAGGATACCACCAATGACATTAACCCAGAAAACACCAGTTAGTAGAGAATATTCTCTCCGAAATAAATTTGGGTCACAACTCTTGCTAATTCAAATAGCTTAAAATTCATATATTATGTTTTTACCATAAGAATGCATAAACCGGCTTAAGGCCAGTTTGACAGTATTTTTGGAAAGTGTTGTAACAATGGGTGATTTTATAAAAATGTTTCCGAAAATCCCAGAGGTCGGGAATTTCATCATTTGGACGCACTTTTCAAATCAAGCTAAAAAACACTTTTAACTTGAAAAACTATTTATTCCATGTTTCTTTCGATTCTAAAAGCATTTTCAATCCCAAAAGCACTTTTGAAAAAGATTGCAGAATGGGACCACATGCAACAAGACTCGCTGCAAATTTTATGCTACTATATCAGGTTGCATATGTGACACGTAAAGTAACCTTCCAACTAGTTTAAGGTACTATGATATATCTACTGGATTGCCTAGGCTCTCTCAAAGCTTGAAGACAACCACTCATCCGTTTCATTGAATAAGTCAATGATATATTTAGTCAATGATATATTTTCTTTGTGTGAATATTCCCTGGCAGACATGACAAATGTTGGATTCTTTGTATGTTGCCTCACACAACTCCTATAGTTGAATCTTCTAAAACATTTTTCCAAGACAGTATCTTTATATAATATGTTTACAGCTTGTTGCAGCTTTTCCATGAAAACTTGGTTTTTGAGATACTAAATAGTTTTGATCTGCTTATTCTTATCATGACTAATGCAATAAACATATTTGCCAGTTTGGTCAAGATTCTTGGACGGTACTCTAGTCACTATGAACAAGAACCTGAGGCTTCAAAATATCATAATGAAGCAGTAAGTAATCCTTCAACTAAATTGCTCATGCCTGTGCAATTGGGATTCTGCATTAAATAGTTGCTGGTGATTGTATACCAAAATACCACTAACAGAAAACCTATGCTGTGTGGTCAATTATGGCTTAAATACTATTCAAATTGTTTTCATATAAGCTTGCATGAGAACGAGGTTGTGATCCCCCGATCGGATTTGGGGCAAACACATACGAAAAGATCGTGTGGATTTAAGAATATAGCTCGATTGTCAGTTTGTCTGCTAAATTATAATTGGTTCTGTTGTCCAGAAGACCTTATGCCGGTAAGAGTAATATCATAGTTAACTCTGTTGCTTAGACACCCTTCATCTAATATGCTCTTCCTCGTTGATAATGAGAGCTTCATCTAGGCTTATATTCTAAACAAATTTTTATGTTTTAAGCCTAGGGGTTTGGTTTCTGTTCAGTGATTTTTTTTCTCATTAAATTGGCACTGCTTGTACTGCAGTTACACCCTGCATCTAGTATGTTTACAGGTATTCAATAGTCTTTTCCTACTTCCTATGCTTCTAACATGGTCTCGCTACTGTCGGATTATGGAACTGTTTAACTGTCTATTTCAGCCTCCAGTTAATTAAAAACTGATCTTATCTAATGTAGAGGCTTTATATTGCTAGGAGCTCTAGGTCTGGCCTAAAGTAGTATTTCTCCTCCATATTTGCTAAGCCATCATTATTTTTCCACAGGTCCTTTCATATGCAGAGGTGCTGCAGATAGTTCAAAGGTGACTTTCTGATTCATTTTCCAAGGGAGAATGAAAGGGGAAAAGGATGGATAGTTTTTTAATCTAATGGTTCAAGATTCATAGCAAAATGTACTATTTTGTAGTTCGACCATTATATTCGAACTTTTTCTTCCTTTCCCATTTCTTTCCTATACATAAATGGGGCATAAATTATAATAGAGATTATATATGACTGGTTGTCTGACATAGTAGTATCTGCTGACAGCCAATTAGAAGAATCAACTATTGAGCAGCTGAGTTTGAGGGGCCTTGAAGAACTAGAGATACAACTTGCTGAGACCCTTTCTGGAACAAGAGCTAGAAAGGTACTTATTTTTGTTCCAAGTAATCTGATCTTATGTGTTGGAAACAGTTTGGTGAACTATCGCGAAACCTTATATTTGATCCTATGAGTTGCTAGCTTTCACTTGAGCTTGTTCCTTACAGTTGGCTTATAGAGGAGATAAATTGTATATTTGATTCTTCCATACTTGTTAATCAACTGCTTGGATAAGTAATTCTCATCGAGTTCTAATGCAACTGAAATTTATTCGACTAAAACCTTTTAAGTGGCTTTACCTGGTAATATGTGTACAAATGTAAATCTTTTGTTGTTAGACAAGGATGCTGCTGCGTAATATCAAACCTGTCCTATCTGCCATGTACATTCAGATTCTTATATGATCTAGTTCTTCTTACGCAGGCACAACTGGTGCTCGAGACCATTTTGACCCACAAAGAAAAGGTATGCAACCATTGTAGATATAGTGAGAGTTTAGTTACGGATCTATTGGCTTTACCTGAACTGTGAAGAACATCTTGGGTTTTATAAGGTTTTCAGAAAGTATGGGATGCTTTCACTGTAGTAAATACCTGTTTAGAATCAGCATGCTAGAAATCTTTAGCCTATACATGAACCGTGTAGGATCATTTGTTTTCCCCTTTCTGCATCACGCTTCTTTGGATTTCATCTTTATTATAGGCTCCCAACCTTTTCTTTATCCATCGAACATAAAATCGTAACTTGGACTCTTCGACCTCTGAAAAACGCCCCAAACCATGAACAATCTCTCCCTTGACCCTCTATCCACCATGTCCCTTAGGCTTTACCATTGTTTTAATTGAAAACATTCAACTTTTCCATAAAAATCATCAATATAGGACTTTTAGATTTTTCCTTTCGGAGCTAGGGCGGGTTATCGATGTAGAACCTAGACCAGATCTACTATATATATAAGCTGCTGTTCAATTGCTAAGTCTCTAATATAAGATTATCGAATTTCTAGTGCAAGTAAGTCCATGCTGTCAACTTGTGCTACTGCTACCCGAATTTCCCTATAACAGGATGATCGAGAATATACCAATACAATCCCTTCAGGAGTTGTACATGGATGAAAGTATTAGCTCAGGTTCATGTAATAACACATACAGCCACACCTTATAAAGGAACAATAATAGAGCTGAATAAAATAAGGGCAAGGAGGAAGAAGATAATGGACCCTAAACTGAGAAACTCAAGCACACAACTAATATCGAGACAGCACAGTAAACTTGCTTACTTTTGGTTATTTAACAGACATGTTTGTTTTAAATGTGTTGGTATCATAAACTCGAACCATTTTCCTTGTATTTGGTTTGTTCTAATCCTCTCTTGTGCAGGAAAAGTTGCTGAAAGCAGAAAATCAACTTTTAGAACGAGAGGTAATACAAGACAATCTAGACCTAATCTGCATACTGATCAACTTAATAATAGCGATTCATACATACATACATACATGGTATTGGGACGATGATGTTGTGATGTAACATACAGATTGCAGCAATGGAGAAGAATGAAGATTACAGGAGTGAAATGACGGTGGCGTTGATGAGCAATACAGAAAATCCGGGTCATCTTCCCCAGCCCCAGACCCAGACCCTTATGCTGCTTCCACCGTAAGGTTAATTTCTCCTACTAGTGTGCGCTTGCTCTCAACCTGCGTCAACTTTTAAACGCCTGCTATATGATATCCTCTATATATGTCTCGGAACATTCCGTGCACTCCAAACCGATTGTAATAAAAGGGTATTTATGTCGAAGGTTACCTGCTGTCGGTGCGAAATGAATGAAATAAACATGCTTAGTACGACTGTGATGTGTTGTCCATGCATGCTTGGAACACGTACTGCACTAGACTTACTAGATTGTTCCGTAGAGTTCTCTTTTCATTTCTTTAGATAACAACACAATGGGTCTACTTGGACCATTTGGGACTTTTGAGGAAAGCCCAGTTTTGGTTCGTTTCTGGTTGAAAATCCAAATAAGAATTGGTCTTAGTAGGATCTATATATCTAATAATATTAAATTAAAGAAGTAAAAACAATAATAAAATAGAATGTATTCGACATCAGGTTCGATTTTTTTTTATAACTAATATTCAATCTATTAACTTATTATGAGCGATTTTTTTAATTTGATTTGTTTCATTTATAACGTCAAAATTTAACTCTTATTTTACTTTAAAACTTTAGGGTAAAAACTTGTTTTTTAAAATAAAATAGTGAAACTATGTTTAGTATATAATTTTTTAAAATAAAAATGAACAAGTAATTATCAAATAATTAAATTAAAATAAAATTATAATAAATTAAATATAATTAAATAGACAAATTTTAAAATTAATAAAAAATGATTTTTATTCTTAATAAGAATAATATAAAATGTGTTTCACTAGAAGTAACTATTGCCGGTTCTTAATGCCTGTTTTTGGGATTATCAATTCTGGCTATAATTAATCTATAATGATGTTGCAATTTTGTCTCTAACTTGAGCCATTTCAGTAGTTTGTGACATATCAAATTTGACGTGCTCTTCCTTTGAACCAGAAAAAATTGCTTTCGTGCCATCAAGTTCTTGTTCATTTTTTCTTTCACTCTTCAAACAATTCATCATTTTCAACTTCCAAGCTAATAAAATTATGCACAGTACAACATGCTTTCGGTATATAACGTTGTTTTCTAAGAGGATAATCTGCTATATCCATCAATATAGCAAATCTTTTTTTCAACACATCAATACCTCGCTCAATCACATTTCGAACGGAATAATGTCTCATATTAAATAGTTACTCTCAATAATACTTCGCTCAACCACATTTTGTCAACCCATAAAGTCACGTGTATGGTATCTTTGTCCACGAAATGGTGCTAAAAATTCTGATATGTATGGATATCCACACGCCTATAAAATGAATACACCAATATTAAAACTAAAATACAACAAAACTATCACAAAAAATTTCCAAACAAAAGTAAAAATGAATTCTCATATTTACAAATAGTAATAATAAAAATGAAAAATAAAGGTATGTTTAATTGTTTACCTGACAAAGAAGAAGAGGAAAAGAAGATGATTGATGAGATATAAAAGTGGAGAGTTTATGTTTGAATACTAAAAAAATCGATACTTAAAGATTGAAAAAGGGCTAAAAAGATGTTAAAAATTTGTCATTAAAAAGATTCGATCTCGAGTTAAATAAACTTAGATTTTTAAAAATCCATTGTTTTCATGTTTTTCATTTTTCTAAAACATCTTCCATGAAAACAACAAAAATATCTTTTTAATGTTTTCAAAAATTTCACTTATTTTTGTTTTTATTTTTTAGAAATTATTTTCTAATTTTACAACCAAACGCATTTTCATCAACGTTTTCTATTTTCCAAGAAAATAAAAATAAAATGGCCTTTGTTCTCTAGAACCAAACGCACGTTTTATTTCATTATATCAACTAGTTGTTAACATAGAAGAGACGTGTTGGGCGTTTAGGCTCATTTTCTCTTAAGCTTGATATGAGCAAGGCCCGCGATCTCGTTGAGTGGGCGTTTCTGCAGAGTGTTATGTTAAAAATGGGTTTCAACCAATCCCGGGTTGATCTTTTCATGAGTTGTATCACTATGGTTTCTTATTCCATTGTGGTTAATGGCTGCACAAGCAATTATTTTACTCCGTTAAGAGGCCTACGTCAAGGCGACCCAATCAGTCCCTATCTTTTCTTTATCTGTGGGAAGGGGTTATCTTCATTACTCCGGGGGCTTCCCTTACTGGCTCCCTTCGCGGTGCTCGTATAGCATGAGGTGTCCCTTTAATTAGCCACATCTTATTTGTTGCCGATTGTTTAATATTCAGAGAGGTTGTGGCTGCTCCAGAAATCTTAAAGCGTTGCTTAATTACTATGCGGAATATTCAGGCCAAGTGTTGAATTATGAGAAATATAATATTTTTTAGCTCTAATGTTATTGAAAAAAACAGACTGGATGTGTGCCGTATGTTGGGTGTCACGTTCGTAGAACTTCGATAACTCGAACGTGCGGCCTTAGTCGACTTTCGGATGCTGGTGCAACTAAGTAAGCCTGAAAACGATCAAGCAAAGACTGCTTAGACCCTTGCGAAACGAAAAGAGCAACGGAAAAAAATAGCTCGAAAAGAAACAAGAGTATTTGAGTGAATGTCAATGTATTCCTAAAAAAGAGTGAAAATGAGTGAGTAAAGGATGTGGGGGCAAGCATGTATTTATAGTTGATGCCCCCTACATCCAACGGTGGAATTTAAATTACATCAATGGCTCAGATTGATCTAAATCTCTAAAGATCCCTAAAATTAAGGAGAGCCATGAAATTATTAATTAATTAAAGGGAATTAATATTACATGGTTGATATTCCTCCATGGAATTCTTCAAACTCGGATTGGGCCTCCCTATGTTGATTTAGACAAGCCCAAGATGGTGAAAAGGGCTTCCTAGGCTGCCTGGCACTGCGGGTCGCACCCTGGTGCTAGCAGGTCGCACCCTGGTGCTGGCGGAATGAACCACGGGTGCTGGCTGGACTCGGTCGCTGGTCCGCGACCCGTTACATTCTCCCCCACTTGAGCTAGCGACATCCTCGTCGTACGGTCAGAATGATACTGTTCCACCTGAGTCTTGAACTGCCAAAGAGCCTCGGATGGCTCCCAACTACCCTCACTGTCGGGAAGTCCCTTCCACTGAACAAAGTACTCATGTCTAGGCTGATGACTCGGTCATCAGATGACTCTTTTTGCTTGAACCTCTCGAATTTCATTCTCGTAGGAGACTTTCAGCCGACTGGAACTCGGTGTGACTTCCCTCGATCTGGATCCTCCTCATCCTGATGAAACGGCTTAACTAAACTGACATGGAACACTGGATGAGCTCAGATGGTTGATGGCAACTCCAATCGATAGGCCATGGTGCCTACCCGCTTTACACCTTTGAACGGACCCTCGTATATTCGCACAAGCCCTTTGTGCACGGTTGGATTGCACAAGATCCCGGTCAATTTGGCAAGGACAAGGTCACCAACTTGGAAATTCATGTCCCTACGCTTTCAATCTGCCCATTTCTTAGTCTGTTTCCCCATCTTGTGTAGACAAGCTCGGGCTAAGTTATAATACTCCTGCCACTCCTTGGCAAACTTGTGTGCTGCTGAATTAGGCCCCTCATACTTGGTAGCAACTGTGTTGGGTATGAGCGGTTGCTGCCCGATCACGATTTAGAACGGACTTTGGTTGGTTGCCTCGCTCCGTTGTAAGTTGTAGGAAAACTGGGTCACATCTAACAGCTTTGGTCGGTCGCGCTGTGTGGCACTCACATGGTGCCTCAAATAAATCTCTAATAAGGCATTCACTCATTCGGTTTACCCGTCTGTCCGTGGATGAACACTAGTGGAGAAGTTCAGGCTTGATCCCATAATCTTGAATAACTCAGTCTAAAATCTGCCCGTAAAGAGTGTATCCCCGTCACTGATGATCGTCTTTGGCACTCCCTAATACTTCACCATATGCTTGAGGAAAAGACGAGCCGCTTCTTCAGCTGGGTACACCTTTGATGCTGGAATAAACGTCCCATACTTAGAAATCTTGTCAACAACCACCATGATACTAGAAAGGTCGTCAATGTTGGACAAACCGACAATAAAGTCCATGGAAACACTCTCTCATGGTTGCTCGAGAATGGGCAATGGCTGCAACAGTCCCGCGGGTCTCTTCATCTCGACCTTGTCCTGTTGGCACACAAGACAAGTCCTCACACAGGCTTTAACATTCTCCTCCATGTGTGGCCAATAGTAGTGCTCCACAATGAATGCTAAGGTTCAGCTCATGCCCGGATGTCCACCCCACTTGGAGCCATGACACTCCTTCATTACTTTCTTGCGCAACTCCTCGAACTGAGGTACATAGATGCGATGTCCTCGAGCATACAACAAGTCTCCCTCGAGCCAGTACCTTCTAGTTTTTCCTTCTTTGGCATAATCGATCATCATTTTGGTTGTTGAGTCATGTGACAGCCCCTCGTTGATGCGCTCTAACAATTGCTCTTTTGGCAAGCTAACAAACTCCATGTTGTACCTTCGACTTAAGGCATCAGCAACGAAATTCACTTTCCCTGGCTTGTACTCCATGGAAAAATCAAACTCTGCTAAGAATTCTTGCCAACGGACCTGCTTAGGAGAAAGCTTCTTCTAGGTCATAAAGTAACTATTAGCCACATTATCTATAAATACCACAAACCTCGACCCAGTAATGTGGTATCGCCAAGTGCACAAACAATGCACTACTGCGGTCATCTCTTTCTCATGGATTATGTACTTCTTCTCAGTCTCATTGAGCTTTCAGCTTTCAAAGGTAACCGGATGTCCATTTTGCATCAGGACCCCACCAATGGTAACGTCAGATGTATCAGTGTAGACTTTAAATGGCTTGGTGTAATCAGGCAACACCAATACCGGTTCACTCACCATGGCTTTCTTCAACTCCTCAAAGTCATTCTGACAATCGGTGCCCCAATTCCATGCCTTGTCTTTTTTCAATAACTCAGTCAAGGGTACGTCTATCTTTGAGTAGCTCTTCACGAACCTTTGATAGTAATTTGCATGTCCAAAGAATGACCGCAGCTCGGTCACCTTGGTCGGTGGCTTCCACTCATCAATGGCACAGACTTTGGCTCTATCCATTCAGATTTTGTTGCCACCAATAATATGGCCAAGGAAAGAAATCTCTTTCTAGGCAAACGGGCACTTCTCTTTTTTCACAAGACTTCAAACACTTGTCTCAAGTGCTCAACATGCTCCACAAGAGTCTTACTATAGATAACAATGTCATCAAGGTAAACCAAAATGAACTGATCAAGAAAGGGTTGTAGTACCTTGTTCATAAGTGTACAGAAAGTGGCTGGAGCATTCGTGAGGCTGAAGGGCATCACAAGGAACTCATATGAACCGTAGTGCGTAACACAAGCTGTCTTTGGCTCATCTCCTGCAGTAATTCTGACTTGGTAATACTCGAACCTCAAATCTAACTTGGTAAACCACCTTGCACCACCAAGCTGATTGAACAAGTTTGCAATAAGCGGGATCAGATACTTGTTCTTCACTGTGAGCTTGTTCAAAGCTCGATAATCGATGTACATTCGAAGCGACCCATCGTGATTTTTCTAAAATAGCATTGGAGCACCATAGGGTGCCTTAGACGGTCGGATATACCCTGTTTCTAGGAGTTCCTTCAACTATCTACTCAACTCTTCTAACTCGGGCGGAGCCATTCGGTAAGGGGCCTTGGCTGGTGGCTCCGCGTTCGGAACTAGTTCAATTTTATGATCTATCTCTCTCTTCGGTGGCAGATTCTTTGGTAACTCGGCATACATTATATCTCAGAATTCTACCAATAATTATCCTACCTCATCGGGGACTTTCTCGATCATGGTAAGCTTCTACCAATGATGCTAGAAATGTGGGTTCCTCCTTGCGTACCCCGTTAGAAAACTGAATCGCTGAAAGTACCTTGGCCCCAACTCCGGCCTCTCGGCTTATCGGAACAATACATTGATGCTTCGGGTCAAGGATGCACAAACAGTCGGTAAAAGGGACATGAAACGCATTAATCCGATCAAGGAAGCTTAGCCCAATAACAAACTCAAAATCATCAAGCGGGATTACCTTGATGGCTTCTTTACCAGTCCAACCTCCAATGTCGAGCTTAACTCCTTTTTAGGATATTTGTTTTGATATAATAATTGAAAAATAGTTTTGGACTAAATTAAAAATATTGCAAAAATGATTTTAAGTCCAAACAACTTGAGAAATAATGTTTAAAATGGTTTTGAAACGTTTTTGACTCGAATCTATGATTTCCAAACTTAAAATAGTCAAAAATTGGCCCCTGGTACCGATACCTGAACCCCGGTATCGATACCTAGATGATCGTACCGGTACCGAAATCCTCCGTACTGATACGCGTGTTTCAAAGATTTTCCAAAACCGTTTTCGGGTATCGATACTGCTACCAAGATAGGAATACTGATACCCATGTTCAGGTACCGATACCCCCTCACAGTTTTGACTCCAACGGTTATTTCCAAATTAGGCTGGTATCGATACCTCATCCCGAGTATCGATACCCTATGCTGTAGAATGGCAGATTTGGTTGGAAAATGTTCCCCAACGACTCCAATTCATCCCCAACGGTCACCAACAGCTAGGAACTCATTTGGGAAGATAAAAAGACCCTTCAAGCACCAGTTACAACTAATGCTTCCATTGTCAACAACGTTATGATGCCAAAATTGTCTTAGAACTTAAATGTTTATATATGCTCAAGTGTTCTAGGTTTTGGGTGAGTGCTTTAGAGTGCAAACACATACCTTAAGAGAGGGTTTTCAGTTTGCTTTGAATTTTCTCTTTGTAAAGAGGGTTTACTCAAGCTTTGGGGTAGAAGCTTTGAGTGTTGTAAAAGGTTGCCTCCTAAGCCTAGAAAAGGGGAAGAATTCTTAGTGAATTGGTTGAAATCCTTAGCAGGGAAGCTAAGGTAGTGGATGTAGGCTTTGGTTAGAAAGCCGAACCACTCTAAATCCTTGTACAATTTTTCTTATCTTTTGCTTCCACCACCAACACCCAAAAATTGACTTCTCCACCACTTGGCAAGCAATTACGGTTGATCCATCGAGCCCAACAATTGGTATTAGAGCGAGGCTCAATCGAGAGGGATTAACATCCTATTGAGGTGATCTTGGAAGCTCGACACATCAAACAATCAACCGGTGACCATGGCGCAATCCATCGACAAGCCATATTTCTTTGACGGGACCAACTATACATATTAGAAAACTAGAATGATGTTCTTCAACAAGGCCAAAGATTACAAGCTTTGGGATGTTGTTGAAGATGATCTATACGTACCACAAAGATGCATGGCGGAATGGAATGCGGATGATCGCAAAAAGATGGAGCTTAATTGCAAAGCTTTGCACATTCTCTTTATGCATTTAGCCCCAATATCTATGAGAATATGTCTTCTTGTGAAGATTCCAAGAAAGTTTGGGACAAGCTTGAAGTCATGTACGAGGGAACAAATAAAGTAAAGGAGACCAAAATTGGCCTCCTCAACCTTGAGTATAAGAACTTCAAGATGGAACCGAAGAAGACATCACAAAGATGTTCGATAGATTCTCCACCATCACCAATGGACTCAAAGGCTATGGAGAAATCATTCTGGAAGAAAAGCTTGTTCGAAAGCTTATCTACTCTCTTCCCGAGTCATGGGACTCAAAGAATACTGCCATCATCGAAGCCAAAAATCTTAAAGTTCTAAAGCTAGATGAGCTTATGGGGTCACTTCTCACACATGAAATCATGAAGAAAGGAAAAGAAGAGGAAAAGAAGAAGAAATAGATAAAGAAGATGGGGAAGAAGAAAATCATGGAGCTAGACATTAATGTGAATGCCATTGCTCTTGAATCCTCCAAAAGCAACATAGAAGAATCAAGTGAAGAGGAAAGTGAAGATGAAGATATGGCCTATCTCTTCAAGGAATTTGCCCGATTCATGAAGAGCAACAAAGAAGAATCCAAGCATGAATCGAAGAAGAAGATAGTGGATTCCCTCAAGAGCTCAAAATGCAAGAAGACGAGGTACACCAAATCTGATTGCCCTTGCTTCAACATAAAGGGATCATCATCAAAGAAATCATATGTGGCTACATGGAGTGATAAAGACTCCACCGAGGAAGATGAGGTAGCCCACCTATGCTTAATGGCCCTCAATGAGGGGGAGGTAACTTCTAACTCATCATGTTCGAATTCAAATTCATATACATTTGATGAGTTGCAAGATGCCTATGACAAATTGGTTTTGGAATTTAAAGCCTTATTTTCTAAGAACAAAAGGTTAATTTCTAAGTTGAAAAATGAAAATAATTTACTTGAGAAAACCAATTTGGAATTTGAAGCAAAATTAAAAGATTTTGAACTTAAAGTTTTAGATTTACAAAACTTGCTTCAAAAGAAAGAAAAAGATCATCAAAAGGAAGTATATGATCTTAAGAAAGGAAATAATTTGATTTCCAAAGAGCTTGACAGGAAAAACAATTTAGGAAAATCAAATTTTTATCAAAGACAATCTAGTGCCCCTAGATTTTTGAATGGAAAAGTGTTTAGAAGTATTTGGGGTCCCAAAAGGACTAAGTACTTCACATAAAATGGATGAAATTGAAAAATGGATTCCTAAGGGGACTAAAATATGTGCTACTAATGCCTATGGATCCAAATCAATTTGGATACCAAAAATCAAATGATTGTCTTTTATAGGTGTGATGGAGCTTTGATCAACAAGTGATGAAATTTAGGGGGAGCTCTATACACACAAGGAAGAACACTTGAAGAAGGAAGGCTTCACATCCTACCTTAGTTCAAGTGTGGTAAAAATTAGTTGAATTTTATTTGTTTTATTTATTTTAATTCAACTAATTTGTCCTATATGTTGGACTAACATTTGTTTGATGCTTGAGTAAGGGGGAGCCAATTTTAAACAAAACATACTTATGTCAAATCTTCTTTAAAAAAACCCCATTGTTATGGACTTAAAAGTTTTCAAACTTTGGTTTGAACCATTTTTGATATAACAAAAAGGGGGAGAATGTTTTGAAAAATTGATTTCTCAAATGAATAAGGGGGAGCTTATACGATTTTACCAAATTAATCTCTTATTCTAATTTCATTTTTACTAAGGGAGAGAATCTCAAAAAATATTTCAACTTGGCTTTATTATATCAAAAAGGGAGAGATTGTTAGGATATTTGTTTTGATATAATAATTGAAAAATAGTTTTGGACTAAATTGAAAATATTGCAAAAACGATTTTAAGTCCAAACAACTTGAGAAATATGTTTAAAATGGTTTTGAAACGTTTTTGACTCGAATCTATGATTTCCAAACTCAAAATAGTCAAAACTGGCCCTTGGTATTGATACCTGAACCCCGGTATCAATAACTAGAGGACCGTATCGGTACCAAAATCTTCTGTATCGATACGCGTGTTTCAAAGATTTTCTAGAACTGTTTTTGGGTACCAATACTGCTAGGTCAGTATCGATACCAAGATAGTTCAGGTATCGATACTCCCCTTACAGTTTTGACTCCATCGGCTATTTCAAAATTAGGCCGGTATCGATACCTCATCCCGAGTATCGATACCCTATGCTGCAGAATGGCAGATTTGGTTGGAAAATGTTCCCCAATGGCTCCAATTCATCCCCAATGGTCACCAGCGGCTAGGGACTCATTTGGGAAGATAAAATGACCCTTCAAGCACCAGTTATAACTAATGCTTCCATTGTCAACAACATTATGATGCCAAAATTGTCTTAGAACTTAAATTTTCCATTCTTTGTATAGACAACACTTGTGAGCTTAAATGTTTATATATGCTCAAGTGTTTTAGGTTTTGGGTGAGTGCTTTAGAGTGCAAACACATTCCTTAAGAGAGGGTTTTCAGTTTGCTTTGACTTTTTTCTTTGTAAAGAGAGTTTACTCAAGCTTTGGGGTAGAAGCTTTGAGTGTTGTAAAAGGTTGCCTCCTAAGACTAGAAAAAGGGAAGAATTCTTAGTGAATTGGTTGAAATCCTTAGTGGGGAAGCTAAGGTAGTGGATGTAGGCTTCGGTTAGAAAGCCGAATCACTTTAAATCCTTGTGCGATTTTTCTTATCTTTTGCTTCCACCACCAACACCCAAAAATCGATTTCTCCACCACTTGGCAAGCAATTACGGTTGATCCATTGAGCCCAACACTCCTTTTGCTATGTCAGCAAATAGAGTTTCTTTGGAATTGACATTTTTAATAAACACACTCACATTCTCAACACAAAGGCCGAGTTTCTCTACTGCTTGTTCTGATATGAACAACTCTGAGGCACCGATGTCAACTAGTGCGCTCATCTTCTGGCCAGCTACAGTGACATCTACAAACATCACCCATTCTTCTTGTTTCCTTTCTTGACATTCATAAGTATCGATCCAAGCTTGAGAGTCTCCCTTTCATCGGCATCTTTCTCTTGTTTGGCAACAGCTTTCATATTCTGCGGATAGTTACTCACCAAGTGTTTACCTTAACAAGTGTAACACTGGAATGTTTCATTTTTCTTTTCCCATGGCATGCGACCCTTCCAATGTGGTGGCCTCTCATGGCCGCCTGAAGGCTTTTCGGACCCATTATTCGCTGACTTCTCTTTGTCTCCTCCCCAATTACCTTTAGACTTGGCTTTTGGTTTAGACGGCTCGGATTTCTTGTTCTCAAACTAAGCAAGGGACTGCTACGGTTAGGGCTTTGCAAAGACTTGTAACCTTTATCCGCTCTAACTTCATTCAGACCCACTTCTAAAGTCTATTTGTGAAATCAAAGTAGCCTTCATTTTCACTCAAACTCGGCAGTTGGAGCTTTTGTTCAGTGTACTTCTTCACATACTCGAGGATAGTCACGTCATGTTTAAGTTGGCGCATCTTCGACCGCGCCTCCAGTTGGGCATTCTTTGGGTATAAATGCTCCTTAAACGCGAACCGAATATGATTCCATATCTTGAAGGGAATTGTGTCGTCTTCTCCCTCGTCACATCTACGTTGCCACCATAAAAGAGCGACATTAGTAAGACAAATAGAAGCAGTGTTTACCCTGGTTGTATAGTCATCGATACCCATCACACGGAAGTACTGTTCAAGACCCCAGATGAAATTGTCTATATCTTGGACTGCCTTCGACCCACTAAACTTGTTAGGCCACGGGGCGTCAATCATCAGCTTGGGTGCTGCAACATCGACAAGCACTCCACTCTTCATCGCTGTTTGATAAATGTGAAGCTCGTTCCTGAGCTCCTTCATAGAGGCTATCTCAGCTTCTAAGGAGTTATCTCGGCCATCCAGCTTCTCATACAACTCACCAAGAAGGTTTTCAACCTCCTATCTGATTCTTTCTTCAATGGCTTCAATCAGGTTAGAGCGTGAATCATCATCTCGGGCATCCTTGACTTCCTTTATGGAATTCTCAAGTCTAACGGCCCTCTGATCCAAGGCTGAAATGAGGTCTTTGAAAATTCCTCGCTTCTTATCCCCATTGCATGTTGTGAATCCCTCGGCTGCTTGAACTTCGGTGGAGTTTTGTGGTGCCATTTCTTCCGATCAACCTGGCTCTTATATCACTTGTCACACCCGTAGAACTTCGATAACTCGAAAATGCTGCTTAGACCCTCGCGAAAATAAAAAGAGCAACAAAAAGAAATAGCTCGAAAAGAAGTAAGAGTATTTGAGTGAATGTCAATGTATTCCTCAAAGAAAGAGTGAAAATGAGTGAGTAAATGAGGTGGGGGCAAGCCTCTATTTATAGTTGATGCCCCCTATATCCAACGGTGGAATTTAAATTATATCAACGGCTTAGATTGATCTAAATCTCTAAAGATCCCTAAAATTAAGGAGAGCCATGAAATTATTAATTAATTAAAGGGAATTAATATTACATGGCTGATATTCTTCCATAAAATTCTTCAAACTCGGACTGGGCCTCCCTATGCTGATTTGGACAGGCCCAAGATGGTGAAAAGGGCCTCTTGGGTTGCTTGGCACTACGGGTCGCACCCTGGTGTTGAATGGTCGCACCCTGGTGTTGGCAGAATAAACACCTAGTGCTGGCTAGACTCGGTCGCTGGTCCGCGGTCCGTGACATTGGGCGTTTCAGAAATAGACTATCCGAAAACATATTTGGGCTTCTTGCCATAGTTGGGTAAAACAAACGACATACCTTTCGTTACCTTAAAGACAGATTTTGGGGTAGAATTTCATCCCTCAATTCTAAGAACTTATAGCAAGAAAGAAAAGAGGTATTCATAAAATCGATTCTTCAATCCGTCCTTTTATTTGCTTGTCTTGATTTCTTCTACCAACTTCTTTCTGTCGTGAGGTTGAGGCCATTGATGCTCGATATTGGTGGCAAAACTCCTCATCTCAAAAGGGGATTCACTAATGCACTTGGGCGGAATTGTGTAAATCAAAAGGCGTTAGCGAAATGGGTTTTCGAGACCTTGGTAAATTTAACATAGCGTTGCTAGCTAAACAAGGTTGGCGTTTACTCACAAATTCAGGCTCTCTGGTTGCTCGGCTATTGAGAGCTAAGTACTACCCAAGCTCAACTTTTCAGCAATATAATCTTTGAGCCTCGCCCTTGTTAAGTGTCTAAAAGTACTATTTTATTCACCCATTTTTTATTCATATTATTGCTAGACTTAGGCTCATATTAGTTGCATTATTAGCCATTCATGTATGTTTGCATTGTTTCCTTGGTGGTTAATCTTGATATCATATTTTGCTTAATTTTGTGGAAAAAGGGTGATGCCGATAGTTATTTTTGTGTGTGCAGAATCACTTACCAAAGCAAGGATGGAACCAGTTGCCAGGGCAATACAAGAAGGAGATGCCGACGCAGTTGCTAGGGCAGTGCATGAAGGAGATGTCGAGCTAGTTGCCAGGGCAATTATCGATAAGGGATAAGATGATATGGCAGCCGAAATTGATGACTAGATAAACCCAAGATGACGTGGAGCAAAGTAACAATGTCTTACAACGTTGTGAATACACCAACAAGGATAATGCTAGATGTCTCGGTAAACGGCATACGCCTAGATAAGTCGCTGGAGGAAGCAATGCAAATTCTAAACAGGCTCACCAGGAATGATTATCAGTTCCCATCTGCTAGAAGATGAGGAGTTAGATGCCAAGCCACAATACATGAATTGGGATCATCAGATTCAATTTTGGCACAATTGGCCACTCTAACCAAGATGGTCCAGAACATGCAGAAACAAAACAACACACATGAGGTCAAGGTAGTAGATTCCTTTTGTGAGTTATGTGGTGGTAACTATAATTCTTCTGAATGTATGCAGAATCCAGCTTTTATGTGGGGAATTACAATCGGAACAACAACGTGATGTCCAATACATATAATCCACCTTGGAAGAAGCACCCAAAATTTTCATAGAGTAATCCCAATAATGCTCTAAACCAGAACAATCAGAATGCATAAGCATCGGGATTCCAGCAGAATATGCCACAACAATAGTTACCGTAGCAACAACCGACAACATCTAGTTCTTTGGAAAATTCTCTCAATGCTTTTATGTTGAAAACTGAATCTTATATGGCTGAAAATAGTAACTTCATAAAAAGAATCGACGTTTTTAATAACAAGACCGAGATGAGATTGCAAAACCAAGAGGCGGCAATCAAATCATTGGAAACTCAAGTCGGACAATTTGCTCAAAACCTGAATACTAGACCGCAAGGAGGTTTACCCAGCGATACTAAAGTCGCAAGAGGAACTGGCCACGAGCAATGTAAGGCAATCACCACTAGAAGTGGCCGACAACTTAAGGAGGCTCAAGCTCGCTCATCAAACAAAACTCCACAAAAAGAAAAATATGAACTTAGCAGTAAAGCCTCAGATGCTGAACCAGGAAAAGCCACGGCAACCCCAGTTGACGATGGCGCGGCAACTAACGATAAGCATACCCGAAATGATCATGCTGTGGCAACCAGCGATAAGGATGCCATGGAAACCCCAGTTGATGATGCCTCGGCAACTCCAGTTACCCCGGCAATGCCGTCAATCAGGTTCCAGACCAATGAAAGAATTGAAGATATCCGACTTCCACCACCATTCCCACAATGGTTGAAGCGACAAAAGCAAGAATATCAATTCAATAAGTTTCTTTATATCCTAAAGCAAGTCCATATCAACTTGCTATTGGTTGTGGCAATTGAACAAATGTCGAACTATGCCAAGTTTCTGAAAGACATTGTGTCCAAGAGAACAAGGCTATGAGAGTTTGAAATAGTTGCCGCAATAGAGGGATGCATGGTGTTGCGTGTGATAAGTGCTACGCAATTGTGCAAGTATACACGTTGCATTGCCTTGGCAACTAATCGATGGTTACCCGGGCGACTAGTCGGGCAACTACTTGGGCGTCTGGGCAGCAACTTCAAGGTTCGGCAGAGCGTTCTTCAATGGTTTCTTCTTATCCTAAGTCGAAACTCTAGCTACTTGTGCATGCCTTGATAATACATCCTGCGTGAATCAAGGTGAACAACAACCAATCTTGCGCTCCTCTTAGCCGTTGAAATCCTTAACTTATTCCTAAGCCGGATTAATCTTCACCATCAATAGATTGAATAAAGACCATACTCATTCGTTTCTTGAATCTAACTCTCCCGATATTAGATAAATAGATGAAGTTACGAGATCCTCTCCCAATTCACTCATAAACAAGAATAAGAACCAATAATGAGTAAACCTTGAATTGAAAGTGCAAACTCTTATTACCTAAACAAAATCCAATTGTTTTTCACAACAACAAAACACAATAACCCCAACCAATCAAGTTAGTTCATAGTTGGGTTCAAAAGATATACAAAGAATAATCCCAAACCATGAATCTAATGGAAGCAAAGAAGAAGAAAGAAATCAAACTCTCTCCCTCCTTGCTATCTTGTCAAATCTCTTCCTTCTTGCCCTTTGGAGTTGTCTCCTCTCTTCTTGCTCTCTATGATTGTCGAAATTCCATTCTTATTTATAGGGCTAGGCCAAAGTCCTTCTTTGAGGAGGAGTTTGAGTTGGAATTAAATTATCTTTAAAGAATATAATTCTTTATTATAATTGTATTCTACTAGAACTTCTCCTATCTTCTTGGAATTTAATTCTTCTTTAATCTCTGCATGGAAATCAAATTCCTTTGGGTTTGGGCTTTGCTCCACGTCATCTTGGGCTTGTCTAGTCATCAATTTCGACATCCCTATTGCATTTTCTCTTTGTCGACAAATGCCATGGCAACTGGCTCGGCGTCTCCTTCATGCATTGCCCTGGCAACTAGCTCGACATATCCTTCATGCATTGCCACGGCAACTAGCTCGGCATTGCTTTGGCAAGTGATCCTGCACATACACACAAAAAAACACACCAAAGCAGCATCTTTTTCCACAAAAATCACCAAGTTATGTAATCAAGCTCAACGATGGAAAGAAACATGAATTAATGCATGAATAACTAATTATGCAACTAATATGAGCTTAAGTCTAACAATAATATGAGTAAAAGGGTAATAAAAATAGTACTTTTGAACAAACTATTGCTTGTCCTCAAGCAATGCAAACTAACAATTACACCCAAGACTTTAATCATCAAAGACATGCTTCAAACTTGAATTCAAACCTCGGAACCGTGGCACAATGTATGATCACCTTTTAATTTTTAGGATAGCACAAAAATTACCCGAACAAAACTATAATGCTCGTGACAATGTGTGTGTGTAGTTGTGTACAAGTTGATTTTCAAGATTCTATGTGAACAATAGGCTTTTATCAATTTAATTATCGGGGCATTTATTTTTATTTTCACTAGAGCCAATTTCGGGCACCTCTAGCAAAGTAAGCAATTTCTCATTTTATTTTAGTCGACTAGAGCCAATTTCGGCACCTCTCTAGCGATTCTTTAATGTGCATTAACTACTAGAGCCAGTTTTGGGCACCTCTAGCAAGAAAGTGCATTTACTACTAGAGCCAGTTTTGGCACCTCTAGCAAGAATTTAACTTTTAATTTTCAATTTTAAATTTACCCAAATTTTTAAACAACCTAAGTTCACTAAGTTTCTTTCAATCAACAAGCCACAACCGTGTAAAAAAAATTCAGCATCATAGTAAAATTCTAAGTTCTTTTCATGTAATCCTAAAATTAAAGGTTCTTTCAATTAAGTGCAGTGGCAAAAATTCATCATTGGATATTCAACAAGTCTTAAGCAATTAAATCAAATTAAAGGCATGGCAAGTAACATATGCAACCTATATGTGATTGCTAACGATGAATGCAACTAAACATGAAACTAACTAGAAACCAATACCCCCCAAACTCGAGAGAAGCATTATCCTTAATGCACGTAAGAGTGAAATAAAATTTAAAAGAAACTAAATGAAATGAGTTAGTCGGAGAGGTCGTCACCTCGAGTGATAAGTTTCCTTCGTGCCGTTTGCTTGATTCATTTTTCAGTCGGTGGTTGAATGCTGGTGCCGCGTGAATAGCATTGCTTTGATTTGATCCATGTTTGCCGATCTGAGTTCACTTGCATGGGCATCAATAGTTGCCGAAGCCATTGTTGTTGCTCGGGGCATCACCGTTTTTGTTGTGGTTCTTGTGGCGAGTAGTCGGCAGTAAATTTCCTTAGCATGGTGGTTGTGAGTCTTGTTGTGGAAAAGAAAATAAAAAAACATGGAAACTAAAGATAATGAAGAAAAATAAAATATCTCCTAAAAATAAAAATGAAAATGAAAAGAAAAAGAAAATATTGAAAGGGGAGCATGCTCAGGCATCTCCTAAAGTGACCACTTCTAATGTTACTGCATATCTGAGAAAACTTGAGGAGAGTCGTTTCCGATACTTCTTATAGTCCATCCGTACCCTCCATCGGGTGACAATATTGCCCAAAAAGAGTTGGGCCAATGTGCTCCCAGCTACTCCCTTTTGCATTACCATGGTGGATGTGTCTTTCTTCTTTGTTCGCTTGTAGTCCATGTATACTCTCCACCTTGCTACTATTCCTGAAGGCACAAATATATTAATAGGAAAAATTATATCCATTCTCAACCATTCAATTACCTCATTCTTGTCGACTTCTATCATGGTTGGATGTAGCCTTTGTTGTCGTGGCAATTGTTGTTCAAGCCAATTGCCGTGGCAATCAGTTGTCAACTTTTGCTTTAAGTCAAGGGAAGAATCAATTTTCTGAAGAGCTTTATGAATCCAAACACCTTTTTCTTTTGGCCTCTCAAACATCTCCATCAGTAGAGATTTCGATGGCTTCAAATCTGCCAACCTCGGTTTCTCAAGACATACCTGCAATGGACGATGTGAGTTTTTAAAGAATTCAAAAGGTTCAACTATTACCTGCTCATATTCCATTGGCAAAGTATTATGATCTCGTTGATCTTGCATGTGGTCGTGTAATTGCCGTGGCAATTGTAGATGAGAGCAATCTACAGATTCCTGCTTTAACATCAACGTTGTAACCTTATGGGCATCAGGTTCCTCAGAATTTGCTGTAGTATTGTTGTTCTCAGCTTCACTGAGTGTTGTTGCGGCATTGCTCTGTTCAGGCTCCTCAATCATTGCCGAGGCAATTTGTTTTTCAAGCTCATCATGTGTTAGGTAGTCTCTCTCATTGGCATCCTCTTGACTTTGAGGTTTTAGTTGTTCCTCACACATCGGATAGATTTCTTTGTATTGCTCCTTATCCTCTTGCCTTGGGACGTCAGTATCCCTAGGAATGAATTGTTGGTGCATGTTATTCATGACATATGTAGATCTCCCCAATTGATCTTCTGAATCCTCTAAGGTTGCATCCCACTGAGCTATCCTCGTATCCATAGATTTTGATAGTTCTCGAATCTCTTCAATTGATCCGTCAAGTCTAGCCAAGGAAGCTAGTAACGTTTCCTCCAAGGAATTGGAATGCTCTTGAAAATGACTACATTGCCATGGCATATCTGTTGCTGCGGCAAAATTGTTATGGTAAAAAAATTTTGAGCTTTTTGACCATACCATGAAGAATTTTGCTGCTGGTTCCTCTATGGTCTCCATGTAGTTATATGCACCGAAAATGTGAGGGCAATTTTCAAACACATGATGTTCTCCACACATAGCACAAGATTTTTCCACGGTATAAGTTCTTTGGGTTTTTCTCGGTTGGTATAGGTAATCATCAAAGGGTGCAAGAAAATCTTGATTGGATTGATTCATATCTTCCAACATCATCTCTCGAATAGATTGGCTTTTATTTCCCGACATGTTGATGTTCCTTAACTTGTAAGCGCACCTAATTTTTTTTTTTTGATAAAACAAACAAAAAGAAAAGTTAGTAAAACTAAGAAAAAAAATGCAATAACAAAAACAACTAACACCAATTGCCAATCCTCGCAAACGAGCCAAAAAACTTGTTGCGTGTGATAAGTGCTACTCAAATGTGCAAGTATACACGTCGCAAGTAATAAAATGATATGAGTATCGAGTATCGTCTCCACGAGGATTGGTTTGGGCCACTTTGCTTAAGTTATTGCACTTGTGAAAAGTAAAAACACTTGATAATAAGAGTTCTAATTAACGAGTAAACTAAGAGCAATAAACTAAAAGAATAGATTAAATCAAAAGAGAGAATAGGTCAGGTTATCATGAGTTGAGGTGTGATAGCCGATTGGATCGTCTTGGTAAAAGAGTGCAAGGGCAACTCAGTTGCCGTGGCAACTTGCACAGCGGGGTTGCCTTGGCAACTAATCGATGGTTGCCTGGGCGACTAGCTGGGCAACTACTTGGGTGTCTGGGCAGCAACTTCAAGGTTCGGCAGAGCGTTCTTCAATGGTTTCTTCTTATCCCTAAGTCGAAACTCTAGCTACTTGTGCATGCCTTGATAATACATCCCTGCGTGAATCAAGGGTGAACAACAACCAATCTTGTGCTCCTCTTAGCCGTTGAAATCCTTAACTTATTCCTAAGCTGGATTAATCTTCACCATCAATAGATTGAATAAAGACCATACTCATTCGTTTCTTGAATCTAACTCTTCCGATATTAGATAAATAGATGAAGTTACGAGATCATCTCCCAATTCACTCGCAAACAAGAATAAGAACCAATAATGAGTAAACCTTGAATTGAAAGTGCAAACTCTTATTACCTAAACAAAATCCAATTGTTTTTCACAACAACAAAACACAATAACCCCAACCAATCAAGTTAGTTCATAGTTGGGTTCAAAAGATATACAAAGAATAATCCCCAAACCATGAATCTAATGGAAGCAAAGAAGAAGAAGAAATCAAACTCTCTCCCTCCTTGCTATCTTGTCGAAATCTCTTCCTTCTTGCCCTTTGGAGTTGTCGAAAATCCTCTCTTCTTGCTCTCTATGATTGTCGAAATTCCATTCTTATTTATAGGGCTAGGCCAAAGTCCTTCTTTGAGGAGGAGTTTAAGTTGGAATTAAATTATCTTTAAAGAATATAATTCTTTATTATAATTGTATTCCTACTAGAACTTCTCCTATCTTCTTGGAATTTAATTATTCTTTAATCTCTGCATGGAAATCAAATTCCTTTGAGTTTGGGCTTTGCTCCACGTCATCTTGGGCTTGTCTAGTCATCAATTTCGACATCTCTATTGCATTTTCTCTTTGTCGACAATTGCCATGGCAACTGGCTCGGCGTCTCCTTCATGCATTGCCCTGGCAACTAGCTCGACATATCCTTCATGCATTGCCCTGGCAACTAGCTCGGCATTGCTTTCGCAAGTGATCCTGCACATACACACACAAAAACACACCAAAGCAGCATCTTTTTCCACAAAAATCACCAAGTTATGTAATCAAGCTCAACAGTGGAAAGAAACATGAATTAATGCATGAATAACTAATTATGCAACTAATATGAGCTTAAGTCTAACAATAATATGAGTAAAAAGGGTAATAAAAATAGTACTTTTGAACACTTATCACGCCCCCAAACTCGAACTATTGCTTGTCCTCAAGCAATGCAAACTAACAATTACCTGCCAAGACTTTAATCATCAAAGACATGCTTCAAACTTGAATTCAAACCTCGGAACCGTGGCATAATGTATGATCACCTTTTAATTTTTCGGATAGCACAAAAATTACCCGGAACAAAACTATAATGCTCGTGACAATGTGTGTGCGTAGTTGTGTACAAGTTGATTTTCAAGATTCTATGTGAACAATAGGCTTTTATCAATTTAATTATCAGGGCATTTATTTTTATTTTCACTAGAGCCAATTTCGGGTACCTCTAGCAAAGTAAGCAATTTCTCATTTTATTTTAGTCGACTAGAGCCAATTTCGGGCACCTCTAGCGATTCTTTAATGTGCATTAACTACTAGAGCCAGTTTTGGGCACCTCTAGCAAGAAAGTGCATTTACTACTAGAGCCAGTTTTGGCCACCTCTAGCAAGAATTTAACTTTTAATTTTTCAATTTTTAAATTTACCCAAATTTTAAACAACCTTAAGTTCACTAAGTTTCTTTCAATCAACAAGCCACAACCGTGTAAAAAAAAATTCAGCATCATAGTAAAATTTTAAGTTCTTTTCATGCAATCCTAAAATTAAAGGTTCTTTCAATTAAGTGCAGTGGCAAAAATTCATCATTGGATATTCAACAAGTCTTAAGCAATTAAATCTAATTAAAGGCGTGGCAAGTAACATATGCAACCTATATGTGATTGCTAACGATGAATGCAACTAAACATGAAACTAACTAGAAACCAATACCCCCCAAACTCGAGAGAAGCATTATCCTTAATGCACGTAAGAGTGAAATAAAATTTAAAAGAAACTAAATGAAATGAGTTAGTCGGAGAGGTCGTCACCTCGAGTGATAAGTTTCCTTCGTGCCGTTTGCTTGATTCATTTTTCAGTCGGTGGTTGAATGCTGGTGCCGCGTGAATAGAATTGCTTTGATTTGATCCATGTTTGCCGATACAGGTTCACTTGCATGGGCATCAATAGTTGCCGAAGCCATTGTTGTTTCCTGGGCATCACCAGTTTCTGTTATGGTTGCTGTGGCGAGTAGTCGGCAGTAAATTTCCTTAGCATGGTGGTTGTGAGTCTTGTTGTGGAAAAGAAAATAAAGAAAACCTGGAAACTAAAGATAATGAAGAAAAATAAAATATCTCCTAAAAATAAAAATGAAAATAAAAAGAAAAAGGAAAAGAAAATATTGAAAGGAGAGCATGCTCAGGCATCTCCTAAAGTGACCACTTCTAATGTTACTGCATATCTGAGAAAACTTGAGGAGAGTCGTTTCCGATACTTTTATAGTCCATCCGCACCCTCCATCGGGTGACAATATTGCCCAAAAAGAGTTGGGTCAATGTGCTCCCACTACTCCCTTTGCATTACCATGGTGGATGTGTCTTTCTTCTTTGTTCGCTTGTAGTCCATGTATACTATCCACCTTGCTACTATTCCCAAAGGCACAAATATATTAATAGGAAAAATTATATCCATTCTCAACCATTCAATTACCTCATTCTTGTCGACTTCTATCATGGTTGGATGTAGCCTTTGTTGTCGTGGCAATTGTTGTTCAAGCCAATTGCCGTGGCAATCAGTTGTCAACTTTGCTTTTAAGTCAAGGGAAGAATCAAGTTTCAAAGAGCTTTATGAATCCAAACACCTTTTTCTTTTTTGGCCTCTCAAACATCTCCATCAAGAGAGATTTCGATGGCTTCAAATCGCCAACCTCGGTTCTCAAGACATACCCGCAATGGACGATGTGAGTTTTTAAAGAATTCAAAAGGTTCAACTATTACCCGCTCATATTCCATTGGCAAAGTATTATCATCTCGTTGATCTTGCATGTGGTCGTGTAATTGCCGTGGCAATTGTAGATGAGAGCAATCTACAGATTCCTGCTTTAACATCAACGTTGTAACCTTATGGGCATCAGGTTCCTCAGAATTTGCTGTAGTATTGTTGTTCTCAGCTTCACTGAGTGTTGTCGCGGCATTCTCTGTTCAGGCTCTTCAATCATTGCCGAGGCAATTTGTTTTTCAAGCTCATCATGTGTTGGGCAGTCTCTCTCATTGGCATCCTCTTGACTTTGAGGTTTTAGTTGTTCCTCACACATCGGATAGATTTCTTTGTATTGCTCCTTATCCTCTTGCCTTGGGACATCAGTATCCCTAGGAATGAATTGTTGGTGCATGTTATTCATGACATATGTAGATCTCCCCAATTGATCTTCTGAATCCTCTAAGGTTGCATCCTACTGAGCTATCCTCGTATCCATAGATTTTGATAGTTCTCGAATCTCTTCAATTGATCCGTCAAGTCTAGCCAAGGAAGCTAGTAACGTTTCCTCCAAGGAATTGGAATGCTCTTGAAAATGACTACATTGCCATGGCATATCTGTTGTTGCGGCAAAATTGTTATGGTAAAAAAAATTTTGAGCTTTTTGACCATACCATGAAGAATTTTGCTGTTGGTTCCCTCTATGGTCCTCCATGTAGTTATATGCACCGAAAATGTGAGGGCAATTTTCAAACACATGATGTTCTCCACACATAGCACAAGATTTTTCCACGGTATAAGTTCTTTGGGTTTTTCTCGGTTGGTATAGGTAATCATCAAAGGGTGCAAGAAAATCTTGATTGGATTGATTCATATCTTCCAACATCATCTCTCGAATAGATTGGCTTTTATTTCCCGACATGTTGATGTTCCTTAACTTGTAGCGCACCTAATTTTTTTTTTGTTTTGATAAAACAAACAAAAAGAAAAGTTAGTAAAACTAAGAGAAGAAAAATGCTATAACAAAAACAACTAACACCAATTGCCAATCCCCGGCAGCGGAGCCAAAAACTTGTTGCGTGTGATAAGTGCTACTCAATTGTGCAAGTATACACGTCGCAAGTAATAAAGTGATATGAGTATCGAGTATCGTCTCCACAGGGATTGGTTTGGGCCACTTTGCTTAAGTTACTGCGCTGTGAAAAGTAAAAACACAATTGATAATAAGAGTTCTAATTAACGAGTAAACTAAGAGCAATAAACTAAAAGAATAGATTAAATCAAAAGAGAGAATAGGTCAGGTTATCATGAGTTGAGGTGTGATAGCCGATTGGATCGTCTTGGTAAAAGAGTGCAAGGGCAACTCGGTTGCCGTGGCAACTTGGTACACAATGGGGTTGCCTTGGCAACTAATCGATGGTTGCCTCGGGCGACTAGCCGGGCAACTACTTGGGTGTCCGGGCAGCAACTTCAAGGTTCGGCAGAGCGTTCTTCAATGGTTTCTTCTTATCCCTAAGTCGAAACTCTAGCTACTTGTGCATGCCTTGATAATACATCCTCAAGTGAATCAAGGGTGAACAACAACCAATCTTGTGCTCCTCTTAGCCGTTGAAATCCTTAACTTATTCCTAAGCTGGATTAATCTTCACCATCAATAGATTGAATAAAGACCATACTCATTCGTTTCTTGAATCTAACTCTTCCGATATTAGATAAATAGATGAAGTTACGAGATCATCTCCCAATTCACTCGCAAACAAGAATAAGAACCAATAATGAGTAAACCTTGAATTGAAAGTGCAAACTCTTATTACCTAAACAAAATCCAATTGTTTTTCACAACAACAAAACACAATAACCCCAACCAATCAAGTTAGTTCATGGTTGGGTTCAAAAGATATACAAAGAATAATCCCCAAACCATGAATCTAATGGAAGCAAAGAAGAAGAAGAAATCAAACTCTCTCCCTCCTTGCTATCTTGTCGAAATCTCTTCCTTCTTTCCCTTTGGAGTTGTCAAAAATCCTCTCTTCTTGCTCTCTATGATTGTCGAAATTCCCTTCTTATTTATAGGGCTAGGCCAAAGTCCTTCTTTGAGGAGGAGTTTAAGTTGGAATTAAATTATCTTTAAAGAATATAATTCTTTATTATAATTGTATTCCTACTAGAACTTCTCCTATCTTCTTGGAATTTAATTCTTCTTTAATCTCTGCATGAAAATCAAAATCCTTTGGGTTTGGGCTTTGCTCCACGTCATCTTGGGCTTGTCTAGTCATCAATTTCGACATCCCTATTGCATTTTCTCTTTGTCGACAATTGCCATGGCAACTGGCTCGGCGTCTCCTTCATGCATTGCCCTGGCAACTAGCTCGGCATATCCTTCATGCATTGCTCTGGCAACTAGCTCGGCATTGCTTTCGCAAGTGATCTTGCACATACACACACAAAAACACACCAAAGCAGCATCTTTTTCCACAAAAATCACCAAGTTATGTAATCAAGCTCAATAGTGGAAAGAAACATGAATTAATGCATGAATAACTAATTATGCAACTAATATGAGCTTAAGTCTAACAATAATATGAGTAAAAAGGGTAATAAAATAGTACTTTTGAACACTTATCACATGGCCATGTTGAACAATTGTATGCCACCCAAGTTGAAAGATCCCGAAAGTTTCACAATACCATGTTCTATCGAAAACCACTATGTCGGGAAAGTATTATGTGACCTTGGAGCAAGCATAAACTTGATGCGTAAATCGGTTTTCCAGAAACTAGGAATCGGGAAGGCAAGACCTACAACAGTTATGCTACAGCTAGTCGACAAATCTTATGTGCATCCAGAGGGAAAAATTGAAGACATACTGGTAAAAGTTGATAAATTTATTTTTCTAGCTGACTTTATTGTTTTGGATTGTGAAGCAGATGGGCATGCACCTATCATTCTTGGGAGACCCTTCCTAGCAACATGGAGAACCTTGATTTATGTTGAAAAGGGAGAACTCACAATGAGGGTGAATGACCAGCAAGTTAAACTAAATGTGTTCCAAACACTAAGGTATGTCGATGATCCGGAAGAATGCCAACTTCTTCATGCCACGATAGAGTTTTACTTCGACGAGGAATTTAGTTTCCTCGACAACTACATTGTCGTCAAGAGGAACCTAAGGATTATGAAGAACCGATCGATGTGGAACAACAAAAAGAGGCAAATAGGTTAGTCAATCGACCAGGTACATACTTTGAACCACTGGATTACTCAGGTAAGGAAAGTAAACTCAAAAAGCCCTCCATTGAACAACCACCGATTCTTGAGTTGAAACAGTTGTCAGGGCAACTAAAATATGCTTACTTGGGAACTGATAATACATTACCTGTAATTATTTCCTCTAAGTTACAACCTGAGCAAGAAAAGAAGCTGATCAACATGTTGATGCTACACAAGAAGGCAATAGGGTGGACAATAGCTGACTTGTAGGGAATTAGCCCAGCAGTATGCATGCATAAGATTTTGTTGGAAAATGATCACAAACCTTCGATTGAGGCCCAGAGGAGACTGAATCATTCCAAGAAAGGGGTTGTAATGAAAGAAATCATCAAGTGGCTTGACGCCATCATCATAAACCATATCTCTGATAGTACATGGGTAAGTCCGGTACAATGTGTATCGAAAAAGTGAGGTATAACGGTGGTAAGTAATGAAAACAATGAACTCATTCCAACCAGGACTGTGACCGGTTGGAGGGTTTGTATGGTTTACCGAAAGCTAAACAAAGCCACTAGGAAAGATCACTTCCCATTACCCTTTATTGATCAAATGTTTGACCGTCTTGGGGGTAAACCCTTTTATTGTTTTCTTGATGGTTATTCGGGTTATAATCAAATTGTCATAGCACCAGAAGATCAAGAAAAGACAACATTCACATGCCCATACGGTACTTATGCTTTCTGAAGAATGTCGTTCGAATTGTGTAATGCCCCGACAACCTTCCAAAGATGCATGATGTCACTCTTTTTCAGACATGGTCAAATACTTCTTTGAAATCTTCATGGATGATTTTTTAGTATTTGGTAATGACTTTGACAGTTGCCTCGGCAATTTAGATAAGGTGTTGGCAAGATGTGAAGAATCTGATTTAATCCTTAATTGGGAGAAGTGCCATTTTATGGTATATGAAGGAATTGTGCTCGGCCACAAGATTTCATCCAAGGGAATCGAAGTAGACAAAGCCAAGGTGAACGTGATTGAGAGATTACCCCCACCAAGTTCGGTTAAAGGAATACGAAGCTTTCTTGGACATGCAGGTTTTTACAGAAGGTTCATTCATAATTTTTCTAAGATTACTAAACCCTTGTGTAATTTGCTTGAACAGGATAAAACCTTCAACTTTGATGATTCTTGCATTCAAGCATTCAAAACCCTAAAGGAAAAGCTTACCTTGGCACTCATTGTCGTTCCACCCGATTGGACATTACCTTTTGAGCTTATGTGTGATACGAGTGATTTTGCGGTAGGAGCAGTCAAAGGCCAACGCACATGTAAGATATTTCATGTGATATACTACACTTGTAAAACTCTTAATAGCGCTCAAGTAAATTACACAAGAACAGAGAAAGCGTTACTAGCCGTAGTTTTTGCATTTGACAAGTTTCGATCCTATTTGATTGGTACAAAGGTAATTGTCTACACAGACCATTCGGCAATTAAGTATATGTTTGCTAAAAAATATGCCAAACCTCGTTTGATTCGTTTGATATTGCTTTTACAAGAGTTTGACATTAAAATTAAGGACATGAAAGAAACAGAGAATCAAGTTGCCGATCACTTATCACGCTTAGAATGTAATAGGGTGGAGGACGCGATTTAGAGATATACGATGCATTCTTGGATGAGAAATTGTTAGTTGTCTCGGCAACCTCTGATGCCTCAGCAACCACTGTTGCGCACGTCTCGGCAAACCTTGACGCCTCGACAACTCTAGACGCGCACGCCTCGGCAACCACTGATGGCTTGGCAATACCCTGGTACGCTGATTTAGTTAATTTTCTTGTTTGTGGTATTTTACCTTAAGGCCTTACTCACCAAGGAAAAAAGCGGTCCCGACATGATGCTAAGCATTATTTATGGGATGAGCCTCTTTTCTTTAAACAATATACAGATCAGATTATACGCTGATGTGTCCCTGAAGAGAAGCAACAGAATGTACTCCGGCAATACCATTCTTCACCCTATAGAGGACATTTTGGAGGAACACGTACCGCGGCCAAAGTTTTGCAATCCAATTTGTATTGGCCAACACTGTACAAAGATGCCCAAGAGTTTTACAAGCAATGTGATTGTTGCCAGAGGACGGGCAATATCTATAGACGACATGAGATGCCGCTCCAAAACATCATTGAGATGGAAACGATGTATGGGGGATTGATTTTATGTGACCTTTCTCATCTTCATTTAGCAACCTCTACATTCCACTTGTCGTCGACTACGTATCTAAATGGGTTGAGGTAGCTATAGTTCCCGCCAACGATTCCAAGACCGTACAACGATTCTTGCAGAAAAATATATTTACACAGTTTGGGATGCCGAGAGCAATTATCAGTGATGAAGGCAAGCACTTTGACAACAGACTTATTGCCAAGATGTTGCAACGCTTCGGCGTGTCACACAAAATTGCCACGACATATCATCCACAAACTAATGGGCAAGCAGAAATTTCTAACCGGGAATTGAAGAATATCCTCGAGAAGGTTGTAAATCCTTCCCGAAAAGATTGGTCTACAAGACTAGACGAAGCACTTTGGGCTTACCGAACCGCATTCAAAACACCTATAGGAATATCCCCGTTTCGCCTCGTCTATGGCAAGACTTGTCACTTACCAGTGGAAATCGAACACAAAGCATATTGGACAATCAAGACCGTGAATATGGATTGGGAGAGTGTCGGACAAAAGCGTTTACTAGATCTCAACGAGATAGAAGAATTTCGTGCACTCGCCTATGACAATGCATGAATCTACAAGGAGAAAACAAAGCAATGACATGATAAGAAACTATTGTCGCGGCAATTTATGCCAGGGCAACTAGTTCTCCTATTCAATTCTCGGCTGAAACTTTTCCTGGGAAAACTGAAATCAAGATGGTCGGGACCATTCGAAGTTGTCAAACCATTATCCCATGGTGATGTGATAATCAAGTCCACCACTGACGAACATGAATTCAAAGTTAATGGACAAAGATTGAAGCACTATAACGGTGCCCATGTGGAACGTAACAAAGAAGTGGTCACCTTAGGAGATGCATAAACATGCTCTCCTTTAGATATTTTCCTTTTATTTTTAATTTTCTTTTATTCGAACTTATTATATTTATATTTTTATTAATTTTAGTTATTTTTTAGGATAGATTTATTTATTTTCTTTAGGTTAAGACTACATCTTTCTTTCATATTTATTTAATTATTTTTGAATTTTAGGCTTAAGAATTTCTTTGCACATCTTTATTTATTTATTTTATTTTATTTACTAGTTTATCTTTAATTTTAATCCTTATTTTGTTTGTTTTTGAATTGTAGGAAAAGAGTTCAAGATGAAGAGGAATTTGATTCAAAAATGAAGTTTCTTCAACAAGGAAACTAACGGGCTAAATCTAATGTTTATATTAAGCCTCCAATTTACCCTAATTCTCCTAAGTCGGCCAAACCCTTCCCCTCCCCCAAATCCCTTTATCGCCCCCTTCCCCAAATTAACACCCTTGTTTTCTTTCTTTCCAATCAATCCCACACACCATATTTACTACCTATCTTTTCTATTTAACCTATCACCATTAACTTCAAAGAAACCTATTCCTACTTTTAACCTTGCAACTCTTTAGTTTCTTTTGCTTTCTTTTCTTTGTTTCTACCCAACTCACAACCAAGATCATCCATCCAAAATCAAGTTTTTGGCGCACCCAAGCTCTTCCAAAGAACCAAGCTACAAGAAGTTTGCTACACCGGCAGTTCAAGAAAGATTTCACTCCAAGTTTGAAAGCCGGAAGATTTGCGAAGAACAAGGCTTCGAATACTCCAACTCTCATCAAGATTTTGGCCTTGAACCATTCATCTTCTAAAGGATTGCACATCAAAAGTGACAAATCTTTTGCCATCAATCAGAACCGAGTAACATCTCATGGGTAAGAGAATTCTATGCTCACTCACGTAACCCGAATAATCCTTATATTTTTGTTCGCGACAAGGCTATCATTATAAGCCCCGAAAGTATCAACGCCTTTTACGGGCTCTACGTTGAGAAGGACGAGCATCAAGCCTTTGTTGATCAACTCACGCCAAAGCAACTCGACAAGGTACTTCAAGAACTCACTCTACCGGGGACTCATTGGAACGACGGTAAATATAAGGGCATGGTAAATCGCCTTCGGCTTAAACCAAAGGCAAAATTATGGAATAAGTTTGTTAAAACTTCTTTAATGCCCACCACACACAATACTACCGTTGATACACCTCGTCTTTTTCTCATACATTCTATTTTGCATAATCGCATCATTGACATTGGAAAAATTATTTGTGATGAGATTTTTGTATGTAGCACAAAAGACAAGGGTTCTCTTTTCTTCCCTTGCTTAATTTCCAATCTTTGCAAGGAGATGCATGTCCCAAGTGAGTCAATCGATGAAAATGCCCTACCAAAGTCCGGTTGGAATCGAGCACAAATCCGAAAGCTAATGGGAGAGGCACCGATAAAATCCCCAACGCCTTCAGTTGCCGCCTCGGCAACTCCTAATGCCCAAGCAATTGATGCCTGGGTAACTCGGCTAGCAACCCTAAGACAACTTGAAGCACTCTTACAACCGTTGGAGAACCGTCTTAGGCAAATTGAAGAGCAAAAACTAATGTTCATGCGGTACATGAAAGATCACAACAATGCCATCGCCCAAGTCATCCTGGAAAAGTACTCAGACAGCCGCGTGTCGTTCCCCATCTTTCCTGCCGAAATCCTTGCCACGGCAACCAATGAAGCAGTTGTCACGGCAACCGCAACAGATGATGCCGCGACAACCTACACTGCGCCTGCCCAAGCAGTTGCCACGGCAACCAACATGGAAGATGCCTCGACAACCAAAGCTAAAGACGCCCCAGCAACCACTGCAAAAGCCAAAGGTAAAGCACTTATGCCCGAATCAACTCGTACTGAATCATTGTTCGATTTTTTAAATTCGGACGAGTCCTCCATTACACCAACGAATACCACACCAGTCGACTCCACCAAGCCAAAGTGAAAAACCAATGAGATTGAGGAAGAGGATGATAAGGACGATGAGGACACCCCTGTACGAGGATCGATTCCACAATCGGTAACAAGAAAGCAACCATCGCGTTCAAGCAAAAGAATCAAGACACCGGCCAAAAGAAAACTAATCATCAGCGACGATGAACTCTCGGAGTAAGTCATCGTTTACATTTTACTTTTCTTTATTTTTATTTTTATTTTTCTTTGTTACATGCATTGAGGATAATGCCTCACTCAAGTTTGGGGGGATTGTTACTAGTTAGTTTTCATGTTTAGTTGCATTCATCTTAAGTATTGCATATAGGATACATAAATTTCTTGTCATAACTTTGATTGGAACAAGAATTGCTTAGATTTGATGAATATCCGATGATGACATTGCCAATGTACTTAATTGATAGAACTTTTTATTCTATGATAAATGTGGAAACACTTAGAATCTTACTATGATGCTAATCTTGATGAAACGCTGTTGTGGCTTGATTGATTTAAGGAATTCTAGCGAACTTAGGTTGATGTTAAAAAATTGAGGGATTAGAATAAAAATTGGATGAATGCTAGAGGTGCCCGAAACCGGCTCTAATCGAATAAATTAATTAACTTAAGAAAACTAAAAACAAAATACTAGAGGTGCCCGAAACCGGATCTAGTTAAAACATGTTAAAAAAACCCAAGGAAGTAATTTGAAAACCTCTTGTTTGCATAGAATCCGAAAAATCAACTTGCACACAACTCCGCACACACTCACAAGCATTATAGTTTGATTCCGAGTAATTCCTAAGTTGTCCGAAAAAATGAAAAGCCAATCATACTTTGTGCCACGGTTCTGAGGATTGAAATCAAGTTCAAAGCTAAGTTTGTGAAAATTAAAGTCTTTTGGTAATTATTAGTTTGCATTGCTTGAGGACAAGCAATAGTTCGAGTTTGGAGGTATGTTAAGTGTCTAAAAGTACTATTTTATTCACCATTTTTTATCCATATTATTGCTAGACTCAGGCTCATATTAGTTGCATTATTAGTCATTCATGCATGTTTGCATTATTTCCTTGGTGGTTAAGCTTGATATCATATTTTGCTTAATTTTGTGGAAAAAAGGTGTTGCCGATAGTTATTTTTGTGTGCAGAATCACTTACAAAAGTAAGATTGGAACCAGTTGCCAGGGCAATACAAGAAGGAGATGCCGACGCAGTTTCCAGGGCAGTGCATGAAGGAAATGCTGAGCTAGTTGCCAGGGCAATTGTCGATATGGGATAAGATGATATGACAGCCGAAATTGATGACTAGATAAACCCAAGATGGCGTGGAGCAAAGTTAAATCCCAAATGAGTTTGATTTCCATAAAGAGGTCGAAGAGAAATTACTAAGAAGATATGAGAAGATCCAGAAGGAATTTAAATATAATAAAGAATTATATTCTTTAAAAGTATTTAATTACAACTTAACTTCCTCCTCAAGAAAGACCTTGATCTAGCCCTATAAATTGAGGGCCAAGCCGTCACCTCAAGGAGGTGCCAAAAAAAAGGGGAAGAGAAATCGGCAAGAAGCTTTCAACCATTCTTCATTTTTTTCTTTCTTGTTCGATTAGGTTTATGTTAGGGACTCTTTGTTTTGTGTTTCTTTTGAACCTAGCCATGAACTAAATCTATTTGGCTAAGGTTATTGTGTTTTGTGGTTGTGATAAACAAATGGATTTTGTTTAGGTAATAAGAGTTTGCACTTTTAATTCAAGGTTTACTCATTCTTGGTTTTTATTCTTGTTTGCGAGTGAATTGGGAGAGGATCTCGTGATTCTATCTATTTATCTAATATCGGGAAAGTTAGATTCAAGAAACAAATGAGTATGGTCTTTATTTAATCTATTGATGGTGAAGATTAATCCAGCTTAGGAATAAGTTAAGGATTTCAACGGCTAAGAGGAGTGCAAGTTTGGTTGTTGTTTACCCTTGATTCACGCAGGGATGTATTGTCAAGGCATGCGCAATTAGCTAGAGTTTCGACTTAGGGATAAGAAGAAACCATTGAAAAACGCTCTGCCGAACCTTGAAGTTGCTGCCCAGCCAGTTGCCCAGGCAACCGTTCGATTAGTTGCCACGGCAACTGAGTTGTCCTTGCACTCTTTTACCAAGACGATCCAATTGACTATCACACCTCAACTGACGATAACCTGGCCTATTCCCTCTCTTTTGATTACATCTTCTTTTACTTTATTGCTTTCTAGTTTAGTTGTTAGTTAAAACTCCTACAATCACCTACTTGTGCTTTTACTTTTTATAGTGCAAGAGATTGAATTCTTGAAGTGACACCAATCCCTGTGGAGACGATATCTTTTATACTATAACTTGCGACGTGTACACTTGCACAATTGCGGAGCACTTATTACGCGCAACAGTCCTCATTAATCTTAAGGAGTATCTAGAGTTCGAGGGGACTTCTAGAAATGGGTCTCAATTGGACAATTAGTGTTGGTTCGACCGTGTCTATTTAGAATGATTATTGGCTCCCAGGCTTACCTTTGCATCGTGTTTCATCCCCTCGTGTAGCCAATATTGAGTTGGTCGCATACTTGCTGCTCCCAAATACACACAATTGGGACTCGGACCTGGTTCGAACAATTTTCACGCAAGCAGAAGCAGAGGAGATTCTAAGTATCAAGCTCTCTGGCTTTCAGTAACAAGATTTTCTCACATGGAGAGGGGAGGGTTCTGGTATGTACTCAGTTAGAAGCGAATATTAACTACTTATGGGATCATTGCCCATAAACAGTCAACATTCTTCTATTTACAATCAAGTTTGGAGGGTACCTTGCCCTTCAAAAATAAAGATTTCTATATGGAGGATGATCCAGAAATTTATTCCTACAATGTACAACCTTGTGATTAGCTACTAATGATTCAGCACGCCCTAGATGTTGTGTATCTAGCGAAGATATTCTCCATGTCACTCGTGACTGTTTCTTTGCAAATGAGGTATGGGCCTTACTTGGTTTTACAACTTCAACATGGAACCAGTACTTAGCTTTTGATGAATGGTTATGCTATTTATTCAGAGAGTTGAGGATGTATTTAGTTTTGTGAGGGGTTATTTTTAAGAGCTTGAAATCCTATTCAATTCATATCGACATCCTCGTCGTCATGACCACGGCCATTGGGTTCTTCCTGCAACTCAGCCCATGCAATGGCCGTGAAGGTTTCGCAACTTCATAGACAGATTCTGGGTAGAAGTGCCCCCTGCTCTTGTCTTTTTTTCTGGCAGATCAAGACCGTCGGTTTTCTGAACCACCTTAATCGCTTCTGTTGGTGAATCCTAGTGTTTGGGGATGATTTATTTCTCTTTTTGAAGTCCCCCTTTACTAAATCTTCTATTTCTATCTTTCATGCTCTTTCCCCAAGTGTAGAAAACCTGTCGATTGCTTTTCTTTTCTTGCATTTTTTGTTGTGTTGTTTTCTTTTCTTTCTTGCTTCAGTTTTATTTCCCTGATATACTCCTTTTTATGTTTTATTTTTAAATAAAATAATCAACCGACGCTTTAATGTCAAAAAAAATTATTTAATATATATATATATATACATTTAAATCATTTTTTATTCATGGTTCTCTTGGGGTTTCCTTCAGTGGGGGGTTTCCATATAAAAAAAATAGAACTGCTTGCTGTTATTTTTTGTTCAGATAAAAGCTTAATGCTTTGGTTGAATTGAATATGACAACCATCCAATGAAAGCACTGCACTCTTTGTTTTTATTTATAAGGGGAGTACGCAGTAAGAGCTTCATTAAAAAGAATTTCTAAACTTAAATGGAAAAAAAATTATATTTTATCTAATACTTACATGGCAATCAAGCAAACCTCGGCAAGAAAGAAGCCAAAAACAAAATTAATCCTGACTGTCTAACTGAAACAACGGCAAGATAAAATTTGACGGGTCAACAAACTCATGAATACCAAGAGGAAGTATCCAAGCAATATTAGCGAGAGCATCCGTAACTTTATTTCCTTCACGCGAAATGGGTGAAAACTTAACCACTCACCCACGGTCAACCAAGTTCCAAATGTGGTGCTTATTGTCGGAAAATTACGAGCCAAAGATCTATCCTCTAGTAATGATAGAGTATGTCCACAATTAGATTCAATCCAAACATGGCTAATACCGAGCTCCCAGGCAAGCCGGAAGCTCTCATAAACACCCCATAATTTTGTCATTGTAAGTTGTCTTCTCACCACCATTGTATCCTTTGACCACTCAATAACAAAGAAGTAAATGTTCAAAACAATTTTTAATTCAATTATTATTATTATTATTATTATATAACAAGATTATATGCTTATTGGAAACAATTTTTTAATCTAATTTATTTCATTAACAACTTGTGAAAGAGATTTAATGTCTCATTTAACTGAATTTAAGGGTGAACATTCGATCGAGTTGAGTAAAAAATTTCGAGTTAGTTGAGTTGAAGAGTCATCTTTTATAACTCAAACTTTATTTAAAAATTTTCGAGTATGCGTCGAGTCAAATTGTTTGAGTTTCAGTTTAAATTTAATTGCAAACATTTATGATGTTATGGTGTTAAATACTTCCAATTTAAACGATTTTCTATAATCATATGCAATACGCATATATATATATTTTTCTTCATATGTGATATATATCAGCAAGAATTTAGAGATTCAACTCGAACTTAAAAGTTATCTACTAATTATTAAAAATTTCAAGTTATTCAAATTTCTATTTTATAATTCAAACTTTATTTAAATTTTTCGAATAAAGTATTTTTACATTGAGTCTAGTCACATAATTCGATTTTTTGAATCGAGTTTTATATTATACCAACTAGTCTCGATCATAATGAAGCAATTTTGGTAAAATAACATAATTGTTAATTTTAATGATTTAGATTCAAATACTATTTTATGTAAAATAAGAAATAGATATAAATATTAAATAACATAACCCATTTAAAAAGAAAGGGAGAATATATGTTGTTAGAAGCCTAAAGTTCTATTTTTAAATGATTGTGCAAGCTGATGATATTTATTAATGGATAATACACCACTTGGCAATGGCTATTACTTCCAAGCTCCATCCATTCTCCCCCAAAACTTTTAATTAAAAAGAAATCAAAGCTGCTAATTCCAATTGGAACTTCGAAACTCCTTTAAAGTTTTTCTTTTTGGGGTTTCTGCAAGTTCCCTTTTTTAATTCCAAAATAACAGCACCACCCGCGATTTTCCTCGGAAACAAACAATCCAACCAAGCTTTTGCCTAGTTGATGATTCCTCCTCCGCTCAAACAACGCCTCGGATAAAATTGTCCCTGAATTTATCCATTTCCCTCGTTTTTTTAGCTAAAAAGGGTTTAGAATTTGTTTCGTATTCGATTTTTTTTTAAATGAACAGGGGACTGGAAAATCAGCGACCTGAGGATGAACATTTGAGGGTTTTCTACGAGCTCTCGGGACTGGTTATGAATCTTCTACGATCGCCGATGATGCCGCTGCCTTCCGCCGACCGATCACGTGGTCGGCGAGAAGGCCTCATAATCCCCCACCGGTATTGTCGAGGAAGAAAATATCGCCGGCCGGATTCGCTTGGCTGCTGCTAGGGATATTGGTTTCATTGATGGTTTGCGGATCAATTACTTTCTTCATAGGATTCATGTTGATGCCTTGGCTTGTTGGTTTGGTCATGGTTCTTTACGTTGCCGGAATTGTTTCCGCCGTTTCCGCGTTGGGCCGTTCCATAATTTGTTACGCGGCCTCTTCTCAGCCGCCGATAGAAATTCCTGGTAATTTTCTTATCTAATTAATTTAGATGATACTAATTTTCTTATCTAATTAATTTTAGATGATACTGTATGTTAAAGTTATACTCAACTCGTCTCGTTTATTTTGTCAATTGTTGATTTTTCACACAGTTTTATGAAGAAAAATTTTGTGTAAAAATAAGTAAGAAAAATGACGTAAAATAATTAAAACAACAATTTTATTCTTAAAAGTTGAATTTTGTTTTGTTAGAAAACTAAAAAAAGTATAAAAGAAAATGTGTCTTATAAAAATTGTTGATTTTTTTAATAAGACACTTTAAGTAGGATAATTTTAAAACACAAAAAGGACATATTAAGTGGAACTGAGAGAGTATTATTTTCTTTTGCAATCAAATTTCTTATCTAATTAATTCTTGATTGTCTGCTTTGGGTCGTTTGCCTTTTTAACTATTATACATAGATTTTTGCAAATCAAAGCTCATAATTTCCTATGTTAATTCTGAAGAGGAATCAAATTCCTAAAATTTTGAGATTACCTGAAGAAAACTAGGAAAATAGAGCTTCCGATCCTTCATTAGGACCAAAATTATATCTCCTGCATTATATATTTGGAATATTTAGAAATTAGAATGCTCTCAATTATGTTATATGTTCACTATTTATGCTCAAGATGTAATGTATCTTCCTGCAAATACATGAATCCACAGAAAGAGAAAATAGAAATAGAGATAGAACTAGAACTAGAGGAAGAGAAGAGAAAGATAATAGATTTAGAGAGGAAAAGGTAGTTTTTTTTATAACCAATTTCATGCCTATTACAAAACCACTTATTTCTCTATTATACCCAAGGCTGTTGGCCTAGTCACCCAAGGTTGGCTTCTGCTGCTGACTAATTCTCTAAGTTTTCAATTTATTGCTGACTTAGCTGCCACATGGTTCTTCACTTGGTCCCACGTTCATAACACAAGACCAGAAGAAACTGGTAATTTGCCTGGTTTTTATTTAACTGCGTCCATTGATCTTGTAATACCCTAAAATTTACTAAGTTGATTAAGGGTCATTTAGTTCTCCCCTTAAAAAAATTCGTCTTCGAATTTTCAACACGCACCTGATTCAAAAGGTGAGAAAACTATTTTCTTATATTCTCTTCTTATTTCTCTCAAATTGTTTCTTTAACCTTTTGATTTTTGTCAAAGAACTTTGACAAACGAGATTGTATTGTTTTCTTAGTTCTTTGACTCCATGTGCTAGGATCTTTACCAATTCTTTTTCGTAGCTTAAATCTAACTGAATCTCTATTTTCTCCGAGTAACAACAAGTGAGAGGTCTAATCAATATTTACAGAGCATCGATACATTATGAATATTCTTCATTTCCAAAGATAAAGCTAACTATTAACCTTAACTATCAGACTATCTCATTTCACAATTTCTTATAGCCCAATAAATTTTAAACTTAACTTTATTTTTGTTCAAACCATAACACCTTCTTCCAAGGTGAAACTTTTAAGGAATACTTTATCCTTAACTTCATATTAAATATCTTTTCTTTCAGGATCAACATATAGTTTACATCATTGAGATAGAAATTCTTCCTCGATAATACAAATATCTATCAAACCTAACTTTCAAGTTTTCAGTTTCACACTTTTCCACTTGTTTGCACATTGACGACATTTCTTATCATTTCTTTAAAGATATCTTATTTAATTTAATATGGTAAATTTTATTCTTAACTTGACAATCAAAACAGTATCTTCTTTTAATGCCAATCTTGCATTGATAGTTCTTAAGGCAGCAATTGTCTTTCGGCTGAGAGCGTCAGTTATCACATTAGCTTTTTTCTGGATGGATAGTCAATGACCATATCATAATTCTTAAAAAATTCAATTCTTTATGTCAAGTTTAACTCTTTTTTAGTAAGCATATACTATAAACTTTTATAACCTATATAAATATAGCATCGTTCACTGTATAAATAATGATGCTATATCTTTTAAAGCAAATACAACCATTGCTAGCTCCAAATTCTAAGTAAGATAATCCTTCTCATATATCTTAAGTTGTCTCAAGCATAGACCATTACTTTTCCTTCTTGCATAAGTACGCATCCAAACTGTTATAAGAAGCATCGCTATACACCACATAATCTTTACCTGATTCTGGTTGTACTGTTACCGTGGCTTCTATTAAGATCTCCTTTAATGTCTCAAAGGTTTCTTAGCATTGATCTGTTCAACTGAACGACATTTCTTTCCTCAATAACTTGGTTAATGAGGAGACAATCATCAAGAAATTCTGAACCTCTAAAATATTTTTCAGAGGCTTCCATTCAACTATAATTTGTACTTTCTTGAGGTCTATTCTTATTCCTATTGTCCAATTCACATAACTAATAAAACAGCTTTTGACAACTAATCTCATACTTTAACAATTTAGCATATAGCTTCTTTTCTCGAAAGGTCTAAAGAACAATGCAAAATGGGTATCTTATTCTTCCTTTTTCCTTTGAATAGACCAAAATATATTCAATGAACTCTACCAAAAATTGGTCCAAGCAAAATTAGAATACTTAGTTCATTAGGCTTATAAATGTCGTAGGTATCATCACGAACTCATAGTATTCATACCGAGTCCGAAAAGCTGTCTTTAGAATTTCTTCTTCCTTGGTTTTTTTTTAACTAATCAAAAGATCATCAGTCTTCGGAAGAAGATATTTATTCTTTACTATTACCTTCTCGAGCTAATGGAAATTTTTCTTTCTCTTTCACAATTAACACTGGTGCGCCCCCAAGATGACACACTTGGCTTTATAAAACATCGACCTAACATTCATTGCAATTTGTACCTTTAAATCTCGAAGTTCGGTCGAAGCCATTTTATACGGGGCTATTAATTTAGGCGCAATGCCTAGTAACATCTTTATTTTGAATTTCACCTCTCAATCTAGAGGTAATTCCGAGTAACCCATCTGGGAATACATCCGGATATTTTTGGACAGTCGATTTATTTTTCAATTTAACTTCAATAGCCCGAGTATCCACTACATTTGCTAAGAAAATTTAACAATCTTATAACAACAATTTTCTTAATAAAAAAACTTAAGGGGATTTACCCTTTTATTAACTACTACTATTTTTGTGCCTTCCATGTTTTTCAATATTAATCACTTTATACGACAATTCATCATGACCTGATAGGAAGGTAACCAATTCATGCCTACAATCATCTTAGACTCCTCAAAAGATAATTTCATTAAATTTATCGGGAACTCTATTTCTTATGTTTTTATCGAGCAATTTCACATGTTCAGCTTGCCCTTACATTACAACCCAGCAAATTCGTGACCGCTATATTACTTGAAATGGGTTCTAAAAGAATATATCGTTCACCACTCAACTATGTACTTATATACGAATGTGTAAAGCTAGGACCCATCAATATCAATACAGGTTTATCCAAAAAGATGATATGTACCTTCTATGATTTTCGAGTCATCATAATCTTTATCAATCCTGATGTTATAAACTCGGACTGATATGTGCAATCCTGGCTATGAAGCAAATTCAGATGATTTTCTAATCTAGCTTAAATATCGAAACAACAAAACAGCTCATCCAATTTCTCGGTATCCGTCCAGTGTAATCCTTAGATTATTCAGTTATAAATCAACAATCACTGGACCTTAATCTACTTTTTCTTTCAATTCAGGTGTTTTTAAACTTTTCAGTTCCTTAATCTGGCACAAACACTTCTTGTTGTACTAGTGCCCATTTCTTGTTCCAATTTATCCGAAGGGTTATTATTAACCTTATTGTTACTACTCTTGATTTCTTCCAAAGCTTCCAATTTACCAGTTTATTACGCTTTCTTGGCTCAAATATTTCTTATAATTCGTCCCAATTTACATTAGTAAGGAGCGACATCAATTGGATCCTAAAAACATCATATTAGTAATATTGATATCCTAGTAGCATATATACTCTTTTTAACATAAAACTATCTTCATTTAGGCCGAGAATCGGCTAAACATGTAGCTCTAATACCAATAAATGTAATACCCCTTTTCCCGTATCCAACACTGAATACGAGTCAGAGGTATCACAAAACATTCGTAAAACCCTCTACATTTGTAATTCGGTAAAATTTTGTTTCTTTAAAAATATTATAATGTATTTAGTTTTTTTTTTTACAAATTTAGTTATTTGCTTAAAGTTTAAAAATAATATTTTCATCTTCAAATTGAGTTTATTTTCAAGCAGTAACTTATCAATTTAATTTGTCTTGATATAATTAATAAAACTGCCCAAAAACTGTCCAATTTAAAATTCATCCAGATACCAAATAAAATACAAATTCTATCAGAGCAAGCATACCCTTTTAATATACATGCCAACTAGTAAATATCAAACAGTATCAAAAGATATCTTACTGATACTGATGTACCTGTTATTAATTGATGATGTCCGTATACGCTCCTTACTCCAACCATTTCTTCTTTTCTACGTGTAAAACAGTTACACGCTAAGTATTTACTTAGTGAGACAATAATTCAAATTTAAGTGCAATAGTCATAATATCAATATTAATGATTAACAATGCATATGATCACCTTACTATTACATGCTCGTTAACATAAATAAATATGTATATCAAAGTGATAAGATTAGATCTTACCAATACCGTTGCCATTTCTATCTGTAAGCTTTCAATGCTTACCAATACCTTTTTCCATTTCTATCTACAAGCTTTCAAGCTTATCTTCCTGTTTATTTTTTTTATTCTTTTCAATTTATTTAGCCCAAGGTATCGAATTAAAAGATTCTATGTACACGAGTCATCTCCTCATACTCAAACTTTTTTGAGTATGTATATTATTTGCACCGTAGTGCTTAGCACCCTAAGTGCTTCCGTATACCCAAACCTTGCATGAGTATACCCTCATTGAGTATTAATAAAATTGCACAGTAGTGCTTAACACCCTAAGTGTTTCCGTATACCCAAGCCTTGCATGAGTATACCCTCAATGAGTATTTATGAATATCGCACCGAAGTGCTTAGAATATTTATACAACTGTTTATGACTCTATGGGTAGCCAACTATACATTTGAACCTCTATATCATACATTGGGCTTTATTTCATCATTTAGTCATCAATGGCAACATATATCAATATATATCAACATTTAACAGTTCATAACCAAAATAACATTCATATTATACCATCATCAATAACTAGTGATCAATGCATTTATTTTCTACCTTTGACATACCAAAATATATCAAATATATGATCAATGACATAATTATTATGACAATATATAAACCAGGTAAACTTATCGCAAGTCCTAACGGTGATGTATGAAACATTCATGTATAATGTTATGTATGCATTGCACTCACTTGGGCCATTTATTAGTATGCCTCACTAAGTCCTCTTTGATCTTTTCCTTCATCGTACCTCGAACTTCCCTTGATTCGAACTGAAAATTGTGTTTCGGGGTTTGAATCGAGCTTGGAAAATTTTTTCTCTTTCTTTCCCTAGCCCTCACTTTTGTTGCTGGAAAAGCTGAACAAAATATTCATCTTTTCACCATTATTTTACACATATATTTATTAAATGAATATTAAATTCATTTAATAGTGAAATTACAATTTTGCTCTTTTTATCCAATGGTTGAGATTGATTTTATCACCAATCAAGGGCCAAGATTTAATCTTCCATTTTCTCTTTTCAAAATTGCCCTTATAACTTTTAAAATATTTCAAAATTGCCATTGGGGCCAAATGATCAATTTGCCCTCCAACTAGTCTTTATTTACTAGTTTGTTTCCAAATTGTCATTCCATTACAATTTAACTAAATCTAGTTAAAATTCAACCAAACATAATAAAATATTTTAAAAATAATATTTTATGACTTTTCCATATCTTTTGGATCAGTCTCCAAAATTTCCATTCGATTTAATATACCGATAAATAATCCTTTACTCAGAAATTAACTGTAGGATTCATCTTGAATCGAACTAAAAATATTTTCAACACTTTGAAATGACTTTTATAACCTTTCTCTATCATATGGCAAAATTTTAAAATTTTTCAGTTCGGTCCGGTTATCCGAATTTCACTTAAACTTTAACTGCGATTTTCCCAATAATTGAAGTATCAGATCAAACCAATAATTTCTCATTCGATTTACACCCTTAGGTGATCTGTTTATTTATGAAATAAAAACCCATAGCTTTTGAAAAATTACAACTTTAGTTCCGAAACTTTTCCAGAGTTTATACTTTAGCCATAAAATTTTCAAAATTTACATTTTGGTCACTACCTTTTTAAACTTCAATTCCCATTCCAATTTTCCTTAGAATTCAACCAAACTTTAAGAATACCTTAGTCAATTCACTATCTATTACATGAGACCTTTAAACCTTAGAAATTTCCTTTCCAAAACCCATAATTAAAGAAATTCCAACTTTCGCATTTTTGTCATTTTAGTCACTAAGTTAGCTTTTAAGCTATTATCTTAGTACTAAATGACCCTTAATCAACTTAGTAAATTTTGGGGTATTACATATCTTCAATTCGCGCTGCTCGAAAGCTTTTTATGCCATCGAATGGAGGATATATTTTCTTCCAATTGGTACTGGAAAACTTTGTTAAGAGTGTAAACTATGTTGAAGAATGAGTTGAACAGGTTGGTAACAAGTTTTGTTCTGTACCGAGTGCATTATCTTTGTAGCTATATTCTTTGCACTCATTGACATTATGGGTACCGCAAGTTTGACACATGACAAACTGCCGGTGCTAAACTGTTGTTGGTCGATCAAATTTAGCAGAACTTTTAAACAGACAGGCTGAATTCGACTGTGTATATTAACTCTTGATGAATTGAGCTTAAGGTTGAATAATATGCCATTTGTTAAGGTTATAGTTGGTCCAAGACTTCACATTGTCGACCCCAGCCCCCTTTTTTTGCGGCAAATTAGCTTAATTTATTGTGTTGCATCTGATGTCTCTGCTCCTCGGTATTCCTTTGTTACCAATCATGTTTTTTGCATGGTTCTAAGGCCTGTGAGGATTTTTTGGGGGGGCTGCTAATTCAACCTTGGTTGCGTGAAAGAAACACGGTAGTTCGTAGTTGAACAAACTACCTTTTCATGGTTTTACCCCCTTATTCTTCGATAAGATTTTTCTGATAGATACCTTTTTTATCCGAAATGATTTGGTATTGCAGAGTGGAAGCTCATGTGAAGAGGAGAAGTGGGGTTTAGAAAGAGTTGGGAGAATCGAACAGCGCTCGAGTTCACAATATAAAAGGAAAGGAATATACTAGGTTTCTTCGAGTATTAATGCAGGGCAACGCAGATCAACGCTGCCTTCGAATGTTGCTACTGATTATGCATGGATATGGAATTCTTGGTTTAGTTGAAACAGTAGCTTGAATTTAATTGATGGATGAGTGTTGTTTTTCTTTTCTTATTTGCCAGAAGAAATGGGAGATGTTTTTGTGAGTAGTTTGTAATGTATATTCCTTTATTCACTTATGTGAGTAATGTAATATGAGGGCATGTTGCTTCAGCAATAAAGTTGCTTGGAACTGCTTGCTTGACCACAATTGTGGACTGAATTAGAAATCAAAAAATGGACCCAAATCCAGTGGAATGATATTGTATTTGTCAATTAATTTTTAATGTAGCGTCGAAATGTTTATATTTTTTTCCTAAATTAGTAAAAAAAAGTAAAATATTGAAACTTTTACCGACAGTTAACTTGTTTTTAATAGTTTAAATGTGATTATAAAAGAGTATTTGTTCATACGTATTTTTAATTCTTTGAAAATCCTCTTAGGATGAGAATCATCTACTTTTTTACTGTAACACTTGTTGGGTTTTTCGACAGTTAAACTTTTAATAGTTAATTTCTCTCTAAAAGGTGATTAAATGTAGTATATGTTTATACATATTTTTAATTTTTTATGTACACACGTTTTGTAAACAGAATTATTGAACATGTGTCTCCTAGGATAAACATCACTCGTTTTTTCACTATGACCAATTGTTGGATTTTTTTAATATTTAATTTTTAAACTTGATAAATTCTTTTAATTTGATAAAACTTTTCTAATCTATATTCTTGAGGGTTTTTTTTTTCTTGAATTGAACGAGTCTTAGACCATGGAACTTAGGTGTATTCCTGAAGTTTTAATTTGATTTATAAACTGAATACTACATGATCAAAAAGATAATTTAAATCCATGATCGAAATAGAAAAAAAATCTCAGGTTCCTATCAATTGGAGAAAAATATCAAATATCGAGTTAAAAAATAATCAACTTTAAAGATTAAATGATATTTGACCCTTATAAAAGTTTAGATTAATATTTAGATGAAATTCTATATTGGTTCGTAAAAATGTATAATTTAATGAAATCTTTAAATTAAAATATTATTTCGATCCGTTCCTCAATTTAATACATTCCAATGATATTCTTGTTATTTATCTGAAATGTTAATCTTAATTCAATTGATATTATTGCGAGTATAATATATGAAATATGGATCAAACATATTTAAACATTTAGTATTTTGTAATTTATAAATGAAAAAAAACTAAATAATATAGGCATTAATAAAAAAATATCCGCTTGAATTTGGTATTTTTAAAAGGGTAAACTACTCGAGTGATCACCGAACTATTTGTGTGTACATATTTTGACTATCGAATTAGGCAACTCGTCAATCAGACCATCAAACTTTTAAATTTGTCATATTTTGACCACCGTCGTTAAAAAACTAACAGAAGGGCAACATGGCAGTTAACGAAAATATGTAAAATTACACATTTGGTCCCTTTTAAATTGGGAAAGTGAATGTTTGAGAAAGATTTTCTGTGTTTACAGTGGAAGTTATTAGAAGAGATCATGAAGATCTAAATTTAGAAAGCCTTTGGTTTGTGGTATGGAAGAAACCCAATTCAAGAAAAACAGAAATAAGGTTGTACATGAAATCAAGATAAACCCTTTTTTTATCATTTTGGGTTATTGAATATGAAAAACAGTTTTTTTTTTCACTCAAAAGTAAATAGTGAATCTTTCCAACATCAACAGTAGTCTTTAAGAATGAGAAGAAGTCAGGATGTTGGATGAAGAAACACAGTTAAGCAATTAATGGTTGAATCAGGTGCTGTAGCAGAAACTTTCCAAGGAAGGAAAGTGGTAGAACCGGTTAAAATAAAAGAAACCCAGTTTTGATGATGTTCATGTTTCATGTCATAAGATAACAAATCACTTGTAATAAAAAGAAAAGAGATTCAAATTACACTTCCCAAAAACCAAGCCTAGTTTTTGTTTTTGAGCTCCCAAAAACACAAGACACAAAGGGTAACAAGACTCCACAGACACAAGAATCAAGAACCAGACATCAGACAAAAGAGAAAGAAGGAAAAAAAAAGAGGTTTATGGGTACCGGAAGCCATTAACAAGTGTGGTTTTCAAGGGTGTTGCAGCTAATTATGTTCTGCTAATCTTAGATAATATCTGCTAATTTTAGATAATAACACCTTTAATAAAATATATTATCATCTCATATTATATAAATAGAGTTAGACTAATGGTTGAGGCTTCAACCCTCCTTACTCTTGGTTGTGGATTTGATTTCCCTACTTGCATTTGCCTCTTATTTTATTTGTTTCATTTGACTATTTCCAATCAAATTGTGATATATGTTACCATCTGATTAGTTGATTAAATTTATTAAATTAAATAAATTAAAATTAAAAAAAGATATAACACTTATGATCAAAATAAATACTCCCACAATAGTTTAGTAATCACGTTTACATTTTTTAAAAGCCCGTTATCCATAAAAACTTATGCTTCTCCGCCAATTTCGAGCACTTAAATTTAATCACTTTGAATAACCAAAAAAAACCATAATGGCTAAAAAAAGAAAGAAAAAAAACCTGCAAGCAAAGCTTTCGATACCAAAATGGAGAAATAACAAAGGTAGGGGTGTGCATTCAGTTAATTCGATCGGTGGTCGAACTGAATTAACCATAACCGAATTAACCGAAATTTTTAGAATTTTAACCGTTAACCGAACCGAATTAGCCTTAACCGAATTAACCGAACTGAAATTATTTCAAATAATTCGGTCAATTTTCGAATTAACCGAAATTTGTTATAAAATTTTGGGTAAATTACACAATTGGTCACTAAATTATGCTAAAATGACTTTTTTAGTCACTAAAACTTTCATTTTATACTAATTTAATAAAAGTTTAATGAACATTTTATAATATATTAAACCATTTAATGATCATTTTATAATTTTTAAAAGTTCAATGACCAAAAATAAATATATGTAACATATATAATATTTAATATATAATAATTTTTGTTAATTTGGTTAATTAACCGATTTCGAACCGAATTAACCGATAACCGAATTTTTTTAAAAAAAATAACCGTTAGCCGAACTTACCTAAAATTAACCGACCGAATTAACCTAAAAAAATCGATTCGGTCAGTTAATTCAGTTAAAACCGTATAATGCACACCCCTAACAAAAGGTACCAAAATGGAGTAATAAAACACCCCAAAATTTCAAGCCAAAGACTCCATAACAAAGCGTAAAAGGGTCGATCTCTCGAAAGAAAATAAAATACGAAAACAACAGCAAATATCTGTGACTTATTGATTGAAAATCTGTTTCAGAAAGCCATAACCTTCAATTTATGAAAACAAAGATGTCTTTAATCAAACACCCAATTCATAAGACAGCGTCCTTCACCAACTCAACCAATCACAACAGAAGTCTCTGAAGAAATATGGAGACTGGAACAGAAACCAAAATGGAACACGATACCGACATAATCAAGACCCAAAAAATATTTCCATTTTTCATTTAAAATGTCTAAAACTGAAAGCGAGATAATCGGATTAATTCATTAATCCTTGAGAGATTGTATTTTTCCACCGCTTGATTGACAGTAGCAAATTGTGTCGCATCACGCGTAGTTTAACCTGAATATGTCATTCAAAACATAGAAGCTTCCTTGTGGTGTTGGCATCAAATGAAACATCTGAGAGCAGAAAGCAATGCCAAAATGTCTCGGTTAGTAAAGCTGATAACCAAAATATCATAACCAATTCAATGGTGGATTAGCAATGGCTAAATAATAAACCATTGACTTTACACCTTCATCTATACAAACCTCTACACTTTTGTTACACCTAAATGAGCCCTTAACATTGGAACTTGTAGCCAAATAAACCCTAATATTCAAATTATAACTAAAGAAACCCTTGACGTAAAATCGCTTCCTCATTTGAATTTGGGCAAAAATCAAAGAACAGGGGGCTTAAAAAGTATAGTGGCTTCATTAAGTAAGGGCTTTTTTCATAATTTAGACATTAGAAATCTATTAATTTTCTAAAAGAAGATAAGAACATGCCCTTATTACACAAAATTAAACAGAACGGATATACGTATCAAACTACATGAATTTGCTCTATGAGAAAGCAAGGGCTAAGCCACATGTAAGTCAAAAATGTCTCCGGGTGAGGGGAGATGTCACTGGTTTTTCTTTTATATGATGCACATGGCACAGAGATGCTTGATAATCTTTCAGATTCAGAGTATGAAATGAGAGCACCCACCATCAATTTATTAAGTGAAAAATGTAATTAGGCAAGCATAGAATATCAAAATATACAACCAAAAGTCTGCATAGGATAAAAAAAGATACCAGGTACTGAAGAAAGCTCTAGATTGCTGTCTGTGGTAATCATACAATTATTAATTCCTTCGTAAGGTAAAGCAGGAGGATAGGAAGATTTAAATCCCACAGTCCAATTAATCACAATAAATAATGACTATGGAAATGTAAATATGCGCAGCCACATAGATCGTAGCAGAATAAAATATGACAAGTTCTTTTGCAAGATGATGGATCCAAAAATATCCATATCTTTCAAAAATGTAATCATGACACAATTTAATGATATAAAAAATGTTCACTACATCAATTATCTTATACTTGTTTCCCTTCTTAATTCAGTTATCAAAATAAACCAAAACAGATGCAATCACCATTGATTCGTGCAATTGGCTAATTCGATTCTTAAGATCCTGACAAATAAATCAAAATCCTATTGATTCAATCCAGACTTGCAGCAGATCGAAAACTAACCTAAAAGATCGATTACTAATAAATCGAATAGCGAGATTAACACAACAGGTATCACCGATGAAATCAACAGTGACTAACAGACAAGAATCCTAGATCGATCACTGAAGCACGCATATAAACCCTACAAAAAAGGCAGAAAGAATGCTACCTGGCTGAACTTGAGAGCATGCTGTTCTCCGGCGAGTTGTAGCGTGCCAGAGACGAAAACGAGCACGCCGCCGGCGCCGGATGGCTGGCAATCGACGGTGGTGATATTGTGCTTGCACTGCTGGAAAGGAAGACTGGTTAGCTTAGCGACAATGTTCTGAGAGCCTTGGATCTTTTGGCCTTCGAAGGTCAACATGGAACCTTCCTGGTAGAGATTGGCTAAACCGGCCCGGTTCGCATCGAATGTTGAGTAGTAGTGATCGACGAACGCCTTCGCTACAGCGTCTGGATCCATCGGAATTCTCTTCCCTTTATCAGAATTTGAGCCGTCGCTTCGAGAAGAGCTGTGACGCAGCAGTGAAAGGGGAACGAAGAATTGTGAGGCGAGCCAAGGTTAGGTATTTATAGGAGGATTGATCTAACGGCTGAATTTGAATCATGAAAATCTAGCGACAGGTGGCTGCCAGCGTGTTATTATTCTATTTGTTTTTTTATCAGTTACTGTAGAGTGTACTCTCTTTTTTTGTATACCCTCTTTACTGTATATCAGCTGGGGATCGCCGGATCGCTCTTAGCGTCAATCCAACGCAGCAACAACCTATTTTTTAATTGGGCAAACTACTTAAATGACCACCTAATTATTGGGGTGATTTTGATATGACCATCATACTTTTAATTTTGTCATTAAGGTCGCATAATTATTCAAGTGAGTTCAATTAAGTAATCTGTTGTTAAAACTTAACGAAAGAGATGATATGGAAGTTAACGAAATTTTATATAATTACACATTTGGTCCTTGTAAATAAGTCAATACCGTAAATTTGTACTTAATTTTGGTTTTATAGTTTAAATTCGGTCAAATAAGTCATCACCGTAAATATCAATTTGAAAAAAAATAAAATTTTAGTGACAATTTAAATTAATAAGTGAAGTTCATGTACCTATTTAGACCAAAAAAAAGTTTGTGTGACAAATTGCACGCTAGAACTAAGTCCATGAATATATTGAACTGGTTTATTTTATGGTTAAAATATATGCCAAGTCCCTTAATTATTCATACATCCAGGATTTAGCTCATTTAATTTTAGTTTTAAGAATTTAATTAATTAATTTTTGGATTCAAAAATTTAAGTCCAATTATTGACACTAATAAAAGTTTTGTTATTAAATCAATGATGATGTTATCGAACAGACTTAAATTAATATTTATCAACAAGATTAATTATTATACAGTAATCGTTGACGATAAATTAAATACAGGAACTGATGTTAAAATACCTTAGCGGTCAGTTGATGCTCGTATAGAGATCTTCATGACGTTAATCTTTGACTAGAGTTCTGTCGGCGGTCTTAGAAAGATGGATCCCACTTAATTAATGGTTGGTTACCGATATAGTCAGATCTGGGTAGCAAAGCAATCTGTCTGATAGCTTGGTTCACTCACCACTCATTTTTCACCCGTAAAGCGTCTCGTTTGGATAGACATAAAGAAATTCAGTAAAATTTTTAAATTTTGATATGATAATCTCGATGGATGTATCTACTTTTTTGCATTATTGTAAGAAATTTTGTGGATTTATCTTTTTTTTTAATACATTGTATTATATTATTTTTTATAGTAATTAATAAAATTCAGATGTCATTGTTCAATATATATATATACTCACACGATTTCTCACTATGTTCCCGGTATATATATATATATATATACACGAGTGTTGGGTCCATATCCGACCCTTATCAACTCTTCATGACCGACACTTAAAGCGTGTGTAACCGGGAAAATAACAAAAAATTAAGTAAAACAGAAAAAACTCGTCGACAGCAGGATTCGAACCTGAGCTGGCGTAGCCCAATAGATGTCAAGTCTGTCTCCTTAACCACTCGGAAACATCAACTATGTTGCTATGAATCCTTGCAATATTGTAGATATACTTACTTATTTATTGCTTGTTTCACAATTCTTTCTACTTGTATCTTTTCTCATTCTTTTGATCCACCATGTCTAACTTTAGCTGTAGAGATTTTCACAATATATCTATAAACCTAACATTTCTAATGCAATACCATAGGAAAGGAAAATAACTAGAACTAAGACAAAAACAATAACACAAGCATGACATGGATTTAGACACACACATATAATTTTTTAAATAGAATTGCAATATTTAAATGCAGGTTGGAGCATCCGCATTTTTTATTTTTTAAAAAAATATGTTTAATTTTATTTTTTTAAAAAAATCGTTTAACGTGTAAAGGGAAAAAAATTGCATACCCAATTGAGAGAAAAAAAAATATTTTTGACCCTCATATGTATCCATCCATTCCACACCGTAGACATTCCTCGTGCGTAGTTGGATGACATCTGCAGTCATAGCCAAATGGCTACATGCCAGATTGAAACATTGTTATAAGCTTCGAACCTGTACGAGTTCGAAGAAAACGCTATTGGCATTAAGCATCGATCAGGTCGGGATATAATCAATTGAGAGCTTAATTTCTTAATCTGATTAGGAGGGTCAAATTATTCTAATGTGACGGATTTTGGCTCAACCTGATATTGTATGTGTTTGGGTCGAGATAGATTTAAAATAAAAATAATTATTCTATTCGAGATAATTGTACAATTATCTTTTATATATTTCGAGATAATTTTAGAGCGTCTCATTTGTACTTGTTTTTTTAGCTTTCTTAATATGATCTTATTGCAAGTAATATATGTTCTTTGTTTTTTTGACAAATTTCAATTTTAATTCTAATCCTACTTAGAGAGTATGAAAATGAGAGACTTTAGAAGAAGGAATGAGTGCTTCTAATAAGTCTAAAATATATGAACTAATACTTACTCATATATATATATATATATATCATTTAGACCATAATTTTACACACTATATAAATAAAAATGCTAGTTTATGCTCTTACTGCAAGAGTCGTCTCGCGTGTTATTGTTTTACCGTATAAAATCGGGGTATTATAGTAAGAAGTGTATACGGTTCGGTTCGATAAATTTTTTTAATAACTCTTTGACTTTCAATATCGATTATTGGTTTGTGCATAATTTTTTTGGTTTGACATGCTAGGCTCTAATTATAGTTCGATTCATCTGGTTTTTTAATGGGTAATAAAGACAAAAACAAAGTAGGACAGTTTAGCACAGCTTCAAAATAAAAGCAGATACGTCTACGTGTACTGAATCAACCAATTACATCATGCCACGTTTTCCTTATTCCGTCACCGAACCAATCAGGAAAAAGTCAATGACCCTTCATTTTTTTAGCGTAACGCGGATGAATCAGTTAGCCTAACATAATATAATAACAAACCCCGCAGAATTTTTCGAGGCGAGGACGAAAAAAAGGAGCTTCGTCGCCGTAAAGGGAAGGAAGAGAATTTTGCCGGAAATTTCATTCACTTTCTCGATCGGCTACCTGATCTCTCTGTTATCATGGTAATTCTCTCCATTTCCTTTGTTCTTTACTTTCTGTGATCTTCGATTTCGATTTTCACGGCGATCTCTTTTTTTTTTCTTTTTTGATCTGCTTATATCTGAATCGGATCGGATCTATAATTTATCGAGTATAATCGATGTAGACTCTAGATATTTATAGATCTTCTGTTTTAGGATATCCATATGCCTAATGATTTAATCATGAATGCTTGTATTTTTTTTGAATAATTCGTCTAGACAGACCTTGATTTAGCCGTTTCTAATGGAAAACTTAATTCTATCGGCGCCTGTACTATAAGCTTAGGAGCAAATTAATCAGATCTACTATAAAAGTGAGCGATTTGGTGCTTGTAAGTTTAATTTTTGAAGTAAATGGGTAAAAGTGTAATCGGTTGACAGCTTGTGCTTTTAAAATTTTATTTGCTCTTCAGCCTATTGTACAAGTGCTTGCCATTGCTATATTGTTTAACCGATGTTGAAAATTTAATATCCATCACCATGATTGACAAAGGATAGTTGTTTTATATATATATATATTTTTAAATCTAATTTTACATGGGATCCCTGCAGACAACATCAAGGCGTCTTGCAGATAGGAAAGTGGGGAAGTTCGAGAGGAACATAACAAAAAGAGGAGCTGTGCCTGAGACAACAACAAAGAAGGGGAATGATTATCCCGTTGGTCCTGTGTTGCTTGGTTTCTTTGTATTCGTCGTCATTGGATCATGTAAGATTCTTGGCTACTAATCTTTTCACCATCATATTTCCTTAGATATTTGGCATTGAGTTTTGGTATAGTGAATCCATTTCATGATTTTTGCTTTAAATATGGTCAGCACGTTCGTTATTTGCTGAATATTAACATATATTGTATGTCTGTGCATCATGTGTATGGATAATGTGTCTTGTTTCATCAATGAAACTGCTAATTTTGTTTCCAATGTAACTCATTGGCCTTTGTACCTTCTTGAGTTTTCTTGGGTTGTAAACCATCTTCCATGCTGCGTTCGGAAGCTTCGGGTTTCAATTGTCTAAGTAGTGTAATAAAATGCATACAAATGTCGTAACCTTGCACGATTTACTTACAAAATTCTTTTTCATTATTTCAGCTCTGTTCCAGATTATCAGGACAGCGACAGGCGGTGGCATGGCATAAGTCTGGCATATAACCCATGTCAAGGAATTGCAGAGAAGACATGTTATGTTCTTTTTCTTAAAGTTTTGTAGCGAACTGATGATATATTTACCGGACGTGTTTAACTCGTGTTGTGAAGTATTCGGAATTTGAATAAAACCTCCCTTTCCTGTCTCTTTTGTTCTATTTTCTATGTCTTACTTTTTCTCTGTTTCATTTTTGAATGAATACTGTGTGAAATAGGCCAAAAGCATACTATAAAAGAACCTCTTTCCATTCGAATACAAGACAACGTTAATGGTGTCTAATGTCTAATTCATCGCAGTCTAATGTCTAATTCATCGCAGTCGTTTCAGTACTAGATGTACCAGCCAGTACCTGTCTTTACATCTTTTTCATCATTCTATTTGAATACAAGGCAGCGTGCCTCTTTTCAAGCTGAATCACTGATCAAGTTTGGCGGAGATAAGCCGACCACCTAGTTCTCCCAAGCTCGAGACAAGGGCAATGGTGGGGGAGATGTACCAACAATATTATACAAGCACTGCCAGGCCAACCATATAATATTACAACTAAACTTCCTGTCGAGTAATAAATCCATTAAGAGGCCATTAACCATTCAATCCTTCGTGTAAATAGTATATCAATTCAGCATAATTGAACATTTAAACAGTTTTAACAGATTCCCACTCAGACAAGTCTCCTGGGAAACTAAAGTTATTCACCCACATGTTTGTACAAGAAAACAGGAAAATGGCCAATCTTGTTTACCCCCATTAAAACAACAAAGAAAATCCGATCGGAGATGAACCAGCAGCAAAAGCTTGTTAGCAGTGAGGCAACAAACACAGTAGCAAATTTGGAAAAATAGGGGGAAAAACCTTCTTCGACATGTCCTTGCTGCAAGAAACAGAAAGGAGATGGATATCAAGCGGTAGCAGTCAGGCACGGGTGAAAGGCGGTGCCGCATGCTATCCACTGTCGCTTTCTTCCCCGTGGTAGAATACATCCGGGAACCTTCAGCCACTCCCTGCTCATCACATTGTATGTAACCAATCGGTTCATTTGTCTTGATCTCAACGACAACATGAGCAAACCTTTGTTGCCCAAGCAACTCATTCTAACGTGCTTCCCGTAAAACTCCAAGCACCATATATTTGGCATTCTGTCCACCTCCTTCCACAAGAGCATCATCCTCTGCAGCTCCCATATGCAGACACAAGTGGCGGCATTTTTCGTCAGCAGTCCCACAAGCATGATCCTGCCTTCGCACTCAGCAAGTGTGTGGTCACTCAGATGTATCGGGGCCGGGATTATAAATTGCTTCCATACTCCAGTAACCATATTGTAGGACACAATCCCTTCAGGGTCTGACTGCATGAAGTGAAGTGTGTTATCAATGGAAATTGCTTGTGACCGAAAGTTCAGTGATAGTGGTAGCTTAATGTTCGAGGGCATGCTTCCTGGTCGGCCCCATGAATTCTTCACCGAGTCATAAACTTCATACTCTCCATCACACCCCACCCACAGGATCTTGTAGCCTTCACAGGTTGACTTTCCATTCAGAGTCATTCCCAAGGCAACACGCGACCACACTTTAACCGACCTTGCTGGCAACTCTTTAAATGACTCGGTCAAAGGGTTGCAGACATAGAAGTTCCTATGACCAATATCAAGAAAGCATACTAGACCGCCTACAGAAGCAACCGGCAGAGCAATCATCTTTGCTGGCAGAAAAGAGATTGTGGGGTGGTGCCATTTCCTTGTGGAAGGGTCATACATGGCTCCGACATTCATATTTTCATGAGTAATGGTATAGAACCAGGGATTGGATGGTGGGATTTCCACACAATGCCGAGAGAAACTTTGAGATTCCAGTAAGGAATTCCATTTACGGCAAACTGAGCGGAAGCGGAAAAATGTGGCAATGGGAAGTCTAGCAATAACAGCTTCGAAAAGGTCTTCAGGGAATTCTTTCCAAATTTCTTGCTCCATAACCTCTGGTGTAGGGGTATTTCCAGGCAATTTCCCCCGGTTCCGCTCCTTACGTGATTTCTTGCTTGGTGGAGGCTTGAAAGGTTCCAACATCTTACAGTTTCCAGATTTCCCTGCAGCCATCACGAGACTGTAGTAATCCTCAGAAGAAGTATCATCGATATTGGGAAAACACCACCTGTATGAAAGCTAACACAAGTTATCGAGTTTGCAACTTTGTAATTACGTTAGGAACAACCAGAATGATTAGTAGATAACTATCAATAAATTTTAGATCAGTCAGATTAAACACGACTAAGTCTTAAGCAAAAGTTATTCTAATCTGTTTAATTTACCAAGGCCTAAAGAGATAATTCATCTTGGACTAGATCGGTACTAAACCGAGAGAGACGGGAAATATAAAGAGAGAGAGAGTGACTGTCTAGAACATTTGCAATGAGTTTTCAGGAGAATTAGATCAGGACTGCAGTCGTGTATTGATCAAAAACCAAAGAATACTATAAAATAAAAGTATTTGCATCCAACATAAGGTGGTTCAGCACCAGTTTTGAAACTAATTACGTTACCTATGCCCTTTACAAGCAAGTTAACCATATTCTCTCAATAAGCAAACCATTAGCTACTAATCATTTTTTTAAAAGAAAATAAAAGACAACTGAAAAGCATCCTTAAATTACACACAAATCCGGACAAAAAAGGTGTGCCAAAGGAACCTTGTGTCTGTGGAGCAGCATGTTTACATAGGTAGCCTAAAGACTAATGCTAGACATTATAACCAAATTTGGCAGGTGATCATGCAAGTAACTAACAACCAAATTTATATATAAAAAAAGACGTACAATATCCTTCCATTACCCAAAATTCCAGACAGAAAAAGTAAGTTGCCAAAGAAGCCTTATGCCTCCAGAGCACCAAGTTTCATATAACCAATTGACAAAACATGAAGTGATCATGCAAGTAACTAGCAATCAATCAGGTGTTCAAGTTCACATCATCTTTGAACGTTGATCCAACCTGTCACCCTGGTCTTTGCTAGATAAGAATTTTTATGGTCATTAAAATAAAGCTAAACCCAAGTAAAACTATTATGCCACAAGATATTGCATTCTCCAGCCATGATAAAACATGTTCCAAACAGTAACGGCACCTTAACATCTTCATAATAATGGGGTTACCATTAAAAATGAATCTCAAATGCACCTCAGCAAGTTAGACGTTGACCGCCTAACTTTTAAGTTAGAAAAGAACCTTGAAATGGACCTAAGATTTGTTTGTTTTGCAAAAAATGACTCGCAGAATGGACTAATTTTCAGAGAATAAAAAGTTCACAATTTCTGTTTCGATAGAAAAAAAAATCCATTGTTAGATTATTTTTGTAGAGAATGTATGGGCATACTAACTTCCAAACCCAGGCATCCGAATGACCTTGGGTTCATATGGTGGCATTAATCCCGACTTTTTTCAAGTTTCAGAAAAATGTCTTGAGCTTTTCAAAAGCATGAAAATTTTTTTGAAAATGGAGTAATTTTTCGTTAGCACGAGTTCATTTTCCATCGACCAAGCTATGTTTTCATGAAACATATACGTATAAGGTAAATCATTATTCGGATGGCATTTTCCACGCAACAAATAAGCCTTAATATTCACTAATGTTTCATGATTAACATATGAAAGAGGCTAAATGAACCTTAGATATATTGATCTTGATCAACAACCCCAGGAATTGCCTCCGCTAGTATTTGGACTATGTGGATATGAGATGCCTATTGTAGTGTTAGCATACCCTAATTTTCCATGGTAACAGATGAAAGAAGTTATACTTGAAATATAACAGGTATTGAGCTCTCAAGTCCATTGGATTGGAAGAATACCATACCTGATAAGTCTACTGCAATCGCTAGTAACTAAACTCGGTATAAACTTAAGTTCCTTTAAGCATTTCATGCTCAAATTTGGACCAAACATCAAGGACATGAATGCACGTCTCTAGACCTTCAACTCAGGTGAAGCAGAATAACGAACATAACATTCATACTAGTCAGTGGAGTTTGTAATAAATGAGTGAAGATTGATAAACAAAATAGAAATGTAAAACTGGAAAGCGATCATCACAATTCATTGTGTTTGCTTTCACCAGTCGGTCAGCTCTTTTTACTCAATTTTATGGATCCACGTAATCCAGCTATACCATAGTATGTTGACAGCAATATCAACTAAATGCACTAATAAAAGAAGTTTTCAACTATGAGCTCCAATAAATCGCCAATGAATGCTTTACATAAATCATGCCTATGTAGGAACATTGAGAGAGAGAGAGACGAACTGTATAAATATCAACAATGGAGCAGCATTAATTACAAATGAAATGACCGCAGGCAGGCTACACATCATGACTAAAAAGAAATCTAAATTTTTAAGGAGACCTTCATATGAGTAGTCCAACAACTCTTCGTTAGTCGAAAACCCCAGGATTTTGTAGAATTACTAGTAATTTAACTTTTCGTTTCCTTCATTTATAGGAAGGAAAAAGAAAATTGGAAATAGCTGATTAGTGAGTGGACTAATAATTAATCAAGAATTATGGGTTCGAGTCATTTTTTTTTTCTCAGGAACAAGTGAAAAGGAGATTTCATCTTCATGGTCAACCATAATCACATGCTAATCAACCAAGATTAAAGATATTCAAGCACCAATTGTCAAAATGTAATGTTTAACAAGTTCAAAATTGACCATCACAAGATATAGAAAAAGCAGAATAGTAATGTTTAACAAGTTCAAAATTGACCATCACAAGATATAGAAAAAGCAGAATAAACCCTTAATAAAGAAGGGGGGACAAAGCAAACTGAAAACTGCAAAAGGGCAAAGGAAAACAAATGCAAAAAGTGGGCAAAAAGGAATCTACATGATTAGAAACGATGAAAGAATAATGTTGAAAACTCAAAATTCGTATAAACTCACAATTATTAAAAATACAAAAATAGTTGAGAAAATGATATATATGACCAAAAATAATGCAATAAACACGAGAAATCCCCTGAAAAAATCGACAGAAAATCAAAATCGACAGCGGCATTGCAGAAAATAAAATAAAAATCTAAAGAACGAGAAATGCAAGGGAAGAAATTAGCATCATCGGATAACAAAATAACACGAGATAATCTACGACTACTAATTCACAAAAATAATAACCGAGAAATTACAGAAGCCGAGTGGACAAATCCAACGAGATTTCAAAATAAACACATGAAAATCCGTAAGGTGAGAGGAACAAAACGAGAATTGAAGAGATCTGTCAAAAGAAAGACACGAAACGAAGCGGGAAGAACCTGCGGCGGTTGTTGTCGGACGGAGGAGGCAGTTGAAGAAGGTGGAAAGGAGACGACGGTTGCAGCGGCGGTGGCGGCGGAGGAGAGCCGTAGAGATGCAAGAGGTCTTGAACCTGACAGATGAGCTGCCTAAGCTGCTAAGCATGGCTCCCTTCCATGCCCCAATAACCCCTCTCTCTACTCCAACACCAAACAACCAAACAACAACAAAAATGCTTGCTCTTTTTTTTCTTTTTTTTTTCTTGTGAGTTAGCCAGTCCCATATCGCCACGTAGGCTGGAATTATTACCTTAATTTCCATTGTAATAATTCTGACCCGCACTCAACTTTGTTATTGTAATGAATGATCCCACTTGATTTTTCACTCGAGTATGTATCTCTCTACCTTCTCTTCCCCTTTTGTCCTTACTTGTTTCCTTTCCTTTATTTTTGTCGTCCGCTTTGAATTTATTTAAATTTAAAATTTAAAGTTATTTTTTAAAATAAAAAATATTTATGAGGAAACATATTTAATATACGAGGGGTGAATAACTTTTTTTACAAGCATATTCATTTAAACTTTAAAATTTAAAATTTAAATTTATAACTTTAAATTTTAAATATAAATTTTAAATTTAAAACATTCAAACATAATTCATGAACTAAATATTTAACCCCTAAAATAAATCTGTTTTACGTTAACAGTGTATCAAATATTTTTTATATTTATAAATGTTGATGGCCGACGTGGAATGAGGTTGGTTGCCGGTCTTCGAAAGATTCACCATTTTTATGTAGCGAAGAGTCACAATCTGTCTAAAATGTGACAAATGCTTATAAGACTTATGATGTTTGTTTCTTTTATTTTATTAATGTATAAAATTTTGTATCTTTATTCGATCTTTATTATCGTTTGACGGTTTAAGTCAGACCCATTATTAATAGTTATTAAATGGAACAACGAGAATATATATAACAACTGATCGATAAACTTACTTAACAAGATGATCAATCATATTAAATGGATATTGATAGCAGTTGTGTCGAAAAAGTAACAGGATAAGAAATCCTTCAAAAGAAAAAACATTACGTGGAAGGTTCGATATGTATAAAGAACTTTGTTTTAGGGATGATAGGTCTAGAAGATGTCACTCCGAAAAGTTTGACGAACTATAATGCAGGGGGATTATGATGAAGATCATAAACGGTATAATAATATAATTGTTTAGACCATACACGAAGGAGGTTTGTTGGTATGAATAGTTGTGAAATTGTGTAGCACTATTTAAACATAATTTGTTCGGATTTATATTTGACTTGGATAACTTCATTTAATATAAATCAACTTTAGCTAAAATATTTAATCAAATTATTCTAATTTTATAATTTATATTTTATTTAAATTTTTTAAAGTTAAAAATTATAATTTTAATTAAATTAAATATTTTTTTTAAATCGAGTTAAGGTTTACACATTTTTTCTGTGTCAGAAAAAAAAAAGTTACAGGGCATCAACGTGTGTGGATTGTGAAAGAGGTTTTTTAACAAAGGTGACTCTAAGATGACTAAATGTGATTTTTAGGATTTTTTTAAAATTTTCTTTTTCACTTGGATAAGACTTTCGAACAACTTTGGGTTTAGGAGAGGGATATCAACGGCTGAAATTTGATGTGTAATACATTGGAGCCTAAGAAAAAAACTATTAGATAAATTATGCTCATTATGTTATTTGTAATTCCAACAATATGATTTATTTATTTTATTTTTTAAAGTTGAATGTTTATTATTTTTGTACATATAAATAAAAAGAAAATAGATATTTAAAAATTAATTTAATATAAATAATTTTTTTATAGAGATCACAGATAATATAATAAACTAAATCTATCTAATAACTTCTCGAGTAGAGATACTTTCGTTGTGAGTCAAACTTAAGCTTTGTTTTAGATTGTGGTGGGAAACCTTGGGGTCAAACCAAAATTTTACAAAAACTAAAAAAATTAACTTTTGGTAAACTAAAGTTTAAGAAATTAATTTTGAAAGTAAATTAAAGTTTTAACACTCAACAGTTGAGTATTTTTAATTGCTTTTAAAATTTTTAGGTTAAAAAAATTAATTTTAGAAGCAAAACACAAAAAAAAAAAACCCTTAATGAGTAGTTTTGATTCCACGCATAGGGCATGATTGTTTTGTTGGAGTCTTCATCCCCACCCACCTTTTCTTTCTCCATTTTTATGATGATTTTGTTAGATTTACGGAACTACCAACTCTCCACCATCATCGTCTAATGTAATTATATTGATACAACTCCCTCTCCTATCTCCCCAATTACATTTTTGCCCTCCCCCACGCCATAATTATCCATTAGCACATCCATTAATGACATGTTTAGAATATAAATTATAAATTTCCAATCAACTAATGCCATGTTTAGAATATAAATTTAAAGTTTATATTTAGGTTTTGTTTATTACATAAATAATACTACCTCCATCCCACTGAAAATGTCAAGTATTGACTTTTTTAAGTCAAACTTTTAAACTTTGACTATTTATTACTTTAAATGTATTATTGGTAAAAATATGAAAAAATATGTTTTAAAAACCTTATATCAAGTAGTTTAAAAATATATATTTTATAAAATTTAATTAATTCAAATATTTAAAATAATTGTGGTCAAAGTTAAAAAATTTTGACTTTTTAAAAGTCAATACTGGACAAAATTGGTGGGACAGAGGGAGTATGAATAAAATCAAGGACGGGGTGACATAGTAATCACATAGTGAAGAGGTATTCTCTGAGGGTGCACGTTAGTGAGTCTAACATATGCCTGTAGAGCTTTTTCATTTTTCTCATGTTTCTTCGTTATTTTCTCTTTGTTCTCGTAATTTTTTTATTTTGATTGTTCATGGTGGATTCGGTGCCAGCGAAGGGGAAATCAAAATCTCTTAGCTTAAGGGATTTTAATTTGGACGAGTTTTCGTCACTAGGAGATGATGTGTCTGTTGTGGCCAGCGAAGATAAAGGTATTGTTTCTGGTCCTAAGAAGATTGTAGCCAAAAAGTTTCTTGATCAGTCGTTGAAGTTTTTTTCCCCCGGAAAGAGAGAAGAAAAAGTCAAAGTTGCGCCGCCCCCATCTGTTCTTTCTTCTGGTGCTCAGCAATGGAGCAATGCATTGATTGACAATTTTTTTGGGAAATTTCCACCTCTGAGTTTGTAACGTCCCAGTTTTGGGACTAGGAGTTTTCTAGGTGATTTAGACGGTTCGATGGATCGGATTAGAGGATTCGAGTCGGTTTAGAGATTTAATTCGAAATAAATATTTTTGGATGAGATAAAAATACGAAAAAATAGTCTAAAATCATTTTTAATATGCAAATGATTTTGGTAAAATCAATTTTACAAAAAGGTTCTCGAAATTGCACATTTTGGTTAGTGACCAAAATGTAAAGTTTTAAAACTGTTTTTAGTGACTGTATTGTAAAATGGTCAAAATTTAGAATCTTTAAGGAGCTATTTGGCCAAAGTATAATATCAGACTTCTCTCTTAAAATTGGATATTTTAAGAAGGTTTTAAAATAGATAAAAAGGTTTGGGGAGATTAATTGCATAATTAGATTTTAAAGAAATTTCACGTAATTAACTTTTCATCAAAAGCTTTTCTCTCAAATTCTCTCCAGCCAAATACTCTTTTCCACTTCAATTCTCTCAGGTAAACACTTGATTTTAATCTTCTTTTGTTATCAAATGGATCTTTAATGTTTTCATAACAAAACCTATTTATTTGATCTTGTTTTCTCAAGAAAAGTCATCCAATTAAGAGGAAGGCCAAATTTAGAGGTGAGCTTTGTTCTTCTCCTCTAATATAAGGTTCTTTACTGAAATTCCCAAGTTATTGATCCTTTACATATGTTTTCTAACTTGATTTGATGGTTTAATTATGGACGATTTGTTAAATCAAAGTTAAATTGATTGATTTTTTGAATGGACTCTGTTTTGCTAAGTTATTGATTGATTATAATCATGAATTTTGATGTTTATTAATGTTAATAAGTGGGCTTTAACATTGGAATCCCGAAACTATGTGAATCTCTAATTTTCTAGGTTGTTAGTTGTGAGTTCTTGAGGTGTTGTGGAGGTTTTATGAATGCTGGAGGTATAAGGATGTTGTTGATGTGTTTTTAGATGTTAATTGATGGGTTAAAGTGTTAGATTTGTGGCTGGGTTGAGTTTGGAAGATGTTTGATGTTGATTTCGGTTGTTGTGAAGTGAAATTGGGTTGTAGATGTTGAGGATTTATGTTGTTGTGTTGTTGAATTCATTTTGATGCATTGAATCCTCTGTTTTTGTGTGAATAAATTAGGGGAAGTTGATCCTCAAGCTTGAACGATGGTTTTAGAAACTTTAGAGGTGAGGTTACCATATCAGCAAGCGGGGCTTTGCGTGTCGGTGAGTGAGAATGTGTTTTACAGCTTTGCAAAGGTTTGAAAGTTGCGTTTGAGAGTTTAGATCAAGCTTGAAACGTTGGTCTAAGCTCGAAAGTAAGTATAGGATGAATTATTTCTCGAAATCGGTTTGGCAATTGGTTTTATGCACTTGTTTAAATGGTTTAATTACTCACTGTATATGTATGTTTTGAGCATGATATAATGCTGGAAATTGATTACATAATGATGTTGATGCATTTGGAAGTAATTCATGTTTTGTTAATGTTTATGAACATTGGTTAATGCAGGGTTTATTGCATTCGTTAAATGGTTTTGATAATGCATATAAAAACAGTGAGTTGCTATTGTTAAAAAAATTATATTGGCAAGTGATGGTAAGAAAAGGTTTGAAAATTTTATCTGATATAGTTGGCTGGCCATAGGATTGATAGTGCACTATAAAAAGTTACCTTGGATGTTGAGGGGTTTTGATCCATAGTACCGAATACTTTATTCAAGTACCCTAATAGTTGAGGGGTTTAAATTATACCGAAGACTCTCGTTAGTGGGTTATACATTTAGCCGATGAGTGGTGTTGAGGGTTTTATGTGTACCGAAAATTCCACCACGTGTATCACAATGGTGGAGGGGTTTATGTCTACCGAAAACTCCCGTTGGTGAACCTTAAGATGTTGGTAGATTGTATGTTAAGTGTTGAGATAACACTTGTTGAATCCGTGTATTCGATGTTATGTTTTGAAAAGTGGAATTTGATTAATGATCACTTGTAAGCCAATATAATTGATGATGTATCATGAAATGGATTATGTTGTTTAATATGGTTTAAACATGTTTTACTCTTTAAGACTTGCATTGGTAGTATGCATGGGAAAGCTTAAATTGAGGGTAGCAAATGTGATTTTACTATTAATCCATAATACATGTTACATCTGGTTTAATATGTTGTTTTGGATATGTTAAGTGCATGGTTTTGATAAGGCATGATGAGAAAATGGTGGTTGAAAAGTGTTTTGGGAAGTGGTTTTTAAAATGAATGTTAAATGGTTTAAAATGCATTAATGGTGGTTGGTTTTTTAGCATTTCTCACTAAGTCTTGTGTGCTAACGCTCTCTTTTTCCATCAATGCAGAGAATTAAATGTCAAAGATAGCGTGGAAGCAAAGAAGAAATTCCAAGGACTTGTTTTCAAAGTATGGTTTGGAACGTTATATAGTAATAATAAGGGCAATGTGTCACATGTTGTTTTGGGAGGGTTTTTGATAAACTCCCTATTGGTGCAAGTTGTAATTGTTGGTTTGGATTTATAAGTGTTTAAAATGATTGGAATATGGTTGGATTTGTGTTTTGGATGTTGACTAGGGAGCATGCCTATAAACTTTGTGATTGATTGTGCTAAACTTGTTAGGCTTGCTTAAGATGTTGGTATGTTGATGTCTAAGCATGCTTCTATTGTTATATGTTGTTTAGAAATGTGTTAAGGTTGTTTGGAGTGAGCCAATATGTCATATGTTGGACCTAGAGGTCATTACAGGCCTCTGCATACCAGTACGGGTACCCAAGGATCGATACGCAGGGTTTGGGAAGGCTCATTTAAAACACTATATTGGCTTACAAGTGATCCATCTCAATTTACATCATTTCTATAAAATCATCGTTAACTTTGGTAACATCGGATACACGGATTTCCCAAGAGATCTCGTAATCTCTTGCAGCTCAATGGCATGGAGTCGTGCAACACATACACCACCTCTACACTACCAAGGCTAATCCTCCAACTCGGAGTAAACACATTCGACGCATCAACCTCTACAGCTCTTGGCTGGAGTAAATGCCATCTAAATGTCACCTCAACAATATTGGGGTTCACATGGTCGGAGTAAGTACCTCCCGTAACACCTCTACAACCACGGGCGACTTATTATAGTGCACTTTAAACCCTATGACCGGCCAATTATATCCGATAACATTTCCAATTCATCACTTGCCACTATAATCTACTTTTATAAACACACCTCACTGTTTTCATATGCATTATTCAAATCATTTCATTTTGCATTAAACTATGCATAAACCATGTTCATAAACATTCTTTAAAATCATGCATTACTTTCCAAATGCATCTATCATCGTTTCATATCAATTCTCAGCATTAAACCATGCTCATTTCATGCATAAAGCATGAGGTAAACAACCAATTAACAAGTGCATTCATAAATCATTTGCCAACCGAAATAGAGAGAGAAATCCATTTTACTTACTTCCGAGCCTTAGACCAACATACCAAGCTTAGTCTAGACTCCCATTAAACCTTTTCAAATCTTTGAAAAGCCATTCTTATACGTTTCACTCACCGACAAAGTAACGCATCCTTTGCAGATGTCAAAACAAGCCTTTTGGCTACTCCTCAACACCAAGATTCATTTCCGGGTTATCTACCCCTATTTCAAACACATCATAACAGAGGATCCAATGCATTATAATGCATCCAAACTCACAACAACCATCAATTAACATTTATCTAACTATAATCCCCCACAACACCACATCTTATAAACCAAAAACATCATCGATTCACCAAAAACCTCTACCCAGCCCACAACTACGAATCTCAACCTTCAAATAACATCAATTAACATCAAAACAACAACCTAAAACAACCTTATACCTCTAGCAACCAATAATTAACCTCAACACCTCAAAATCTCTTAACTACCAATCTAACAAACTAGAGATTCAATAGATTTCGGGATTCTATCATCAAAACTCACTTCATTATCATATTAAACATCAAAATTAAGGTATAAACCAATCCTCAACTCAGCAAAAAAATAGATCACTACGAATTTCTACAATTTTTCATCATAAACCATCAATTAAACCATAAATCCGAGTTTAGTTAATCGAAACCCAATGAAAATCATATAAAATGGATCAAGAACTTAGGAATTTCAATAAAGAACCTTTCATTAGAGGAGAAGAACGAATCCTTACCTCCAATGCTGATTTCTCCCCTCGATTGCTTTATAAACCATGAAAATCAAGGTAGAAACAATAAGTATTTGATGTAAAAGCTTTAGAAATCAATTGGAAATCAAAAAATCTTTGAAATCCTAATTTTTACCTAAAGAAATTGAAGCTGGAAATGTGTTTGGCTGGAGAGAATTTGAGAGAAAGAAGTTACAAAGTTAGTTACGTTAAATTCTTTTAAAAAGCTCAATTGTGTTTAATTAATTCTCTCCACTATTTATACTTCTTAAAAACTTAATTAAAAATAATTAATTAAAGGGATAAATCTGATGAAACCCTTTTGGATTATTAGCTCCTTAAAGATTCAAAGTTTTGACCCATTTTCAAAACAGTAACTAAAACAGTTTTGTAAACTTTGTATTTTGGTCACTAACCCAAAATGTCCCATTTTCGAATTCCATTTTCCAATTTTTTTTTACCAAAATCTTTTATATATTTAATAATGATTTTAGACTATTTGTCTATATATTTATCTTTAATAAAAATATTCATCTAATTTAAATCCCGAATCTGACTCGAACCTCTAATTGCGGTCCACCAGACCGACTAAACCATCCCAAAACTCCTAGGCCCAAAACTGGGGTGTTACAAAGTCATTCATAGTTTACAAAGTTTTTTTGTGCTTTAGTTGAGTTTTTGGATCCAAATAGCTCTTATCATTGTCCTTCCAATGTGAGTTTAAGATCTCTCTTGTTTCAGACACCGAAACCATTTAAGTTTTTTAGATTCTGGTTTGATTATCCTGAGTTTATGCATACGGTAGTCATCGAATCTTAGAAAATGCCTGATGTTGGTAATCCTCTTAAACTTATTTTTGTAAAATTTAAGAGGTTGAAAGGGCCCTTGAAGAAGTTCAATAGGGATTATTTTGGGGATGTATCTCATAAAGTTTTTGCTAAAAAGTTAGAGTTGAGTAATCCGCAGAAGCTGTTGATGTTTAACCCTTCTACTGAGATTGTTGAGAAAAAAAGAATAGTTGCATGAGAGGTTTGTGATCTACTTAGAGCTGAGGAAAAACTTCTAAAACAAAAATCTCGAACCCAATCTTTTAAGGAAAGATATCAGAACACAGGGCTTTTCTTTAGACATGTTGTAATTAGGGAAAATAAATACTATAAAGGTTATTCAGGATGCCCGAGGTAATAGGGTGGACACTTATGAAGATATCTCTAAAGCATTCATAAAGTTCTTATCTAGTTCTTTGAGGTTGTGGATCCTAATGTCTAAATAATATCTAATAATTTGCGTAAGAAAATTTTAAGGGTGGAATTAACTGAGGAGATGCACAGATGTTTGGTTGCCCCTATTACACGTAGGTAAATCAAGGAGGTTGTTTTTTCCATGAATGGTAATAAGGCTCTGAGTGTAACACCCTCTTCCCGGTCTAGTAGGAAACTGGGTCGAAAAACGTTACCAATGGATAATACGATGAACGATTTATTAATTTCGATGACTTGAACGTTATACAATAACTTAACATTGTTTGATTCGATACAATGAATATTTATGATCGACATAAATTAGGCCAGATTATAATTAAAGGACTATTTGGCGACATACCCAAATTTAGGGACTAAATTGTAAAACCAATAAAATACAGGGACTTGTCTAAAATTAAAATTACCCATGTGAAATTCAATATTTGATTAGTGCACGTATAAATTCCCATCATGATCAGAGTTCATTAGTAACCTTAATTAAGTCTTATAAAATTCGGTGACCAATTTACAACGTTTTGAAACCTTTTAAAATAACTTCTAACCAACTTACCTACTACCGTACCGATACTTAGAGAGGTCGTATCGGTACGCCTATGTCATGGTCGTTAAATCAATTATATGGATTAAGAGCCGTACCGGTACGAGTTCATCTGTATCGGTATGCTATGCAGGAAACAATTTCCAGAACTGACCAGCAGTACTAAAACGCCTAAAACTGTATCGGTACGCATGGTCAACGTTTAAAAGGTCAACTAACAGGATCGATACGATGTCGATATAGAGCTACAATATTTTTCCAGTGGCTAAAACTCGTACCGATACGCCTAAGTGTATATCGATACGCCTTAATATCTGAGTCTCAAAATGCACACTTGTACCGACACGCCATCACCCGTACCGGTACGGACAGACTTGTAATAACAAATTTAGTTTGGTTTTTATTTGATTTAAGGGTCTTAACCAAGTCCAAAGTTTACCAAATCTTACCAGCAAGCTTATACACCATAAATCTACATACATGTCAAATTTTACGCCAAAACAAATCCATTTACTAAGTTTCCCCTTATTAGTGCAATTATGGTCATTTTACCAATTCTATCAAAACATTAGCATACCATATATCATGCTTTAACCCATTCAACATAGAGGACCAAATGTACATACAAAATGGGGCTAAACTAACTTGTCTAGACCCTATGCCACCTTTTTAAGAGTTTAAGGACAAAGTTTACATTACATGTAACTTGGTGATTTGCTTCAAAAACGCCCTTACTTCGATCCTCGATCCGACTAACTTTTAACATGAAAATGCATGGAAATGAGATGCATTAGGCTTACTTAGCCTAGTGAGGTAGTCAACAGTAACACATGTATTTCAATAATCTCATAAACATGTATAACAATGTAAGTGCATCTCAAATCATGTTTTAACAATACTTGCAATACTTGTTTATTTTCCTTGGATCGACATGTAATGTGGATACGCGAATTCTCAACCAACATCGCCAACAGTAAATGGTCAATATCCTCCAACATCGCCACTAAGACCAACATTAACACATCCCGCCAACATCGCCAAATAGAGCCTTAGCTCAAGGACCGTAGTCCACTCTGTACCAATGAGCTCATGAATTCTATAGCCTGCCAATTGTATCTCATGTCCATTCGTATCCAAGGATTCAATGCTTAAGCCTATATCAATAACAATAGCTATAAAAATGACCATCATGATAACATTAACAATAATAATATAGCATAATCAATATGACTTTTCTTAATATTTTAATGATATCAATAATGATGCTATGATTCAAGAATTCGCTTGACAATGTAATAAGCTTACCAATGATACCTTTAACGAGGTTTTCTCATATTCATACCTTGATAAATGATAATGATGCAACAAATTAATTTCAATAAATTCGGGTAAAGGCACCTAGTCAATCCCTAGACTCCGACTACACTCACTAATATTTTCGAGGCTTTAAAGGCTCCCGGGTGACAACTCCTTTATTCTTGACCTTGGTAGAATTGAAAGGATTTGGTGATTCTACACCTTGATTTTCTTAAGTCGATCGATAGCTACAATCTAGGATTAAGAAACTTAAGAAAATCAAAGCTTGAATTACTCTCTAATGGAGGTGTGTGCTTGGCTTAACTAGATGATGAAGATGATAGGTATAAACAACCATCGATAAACTTTTCCTCTTTCTATTTTTAATGTTTAGGTTTCCCTTAGGTGAAGTAATTTCATCCCGCATGACCACGTAGGTGGTGACTAACATTGAGGAAGGGATAATCACAAGGTTAGTCCCTCAACTCTTCAATCTTTATACTTTTGCTCTCCAAACTTTCAATTTTCTCAATTTGGTCAAAACAATTTTCAAAGTTTACAATGAAATCCTTGATCAATATCAATACTTAATTGGGGTTCACTAAACCAATAATTGACCACTTGGTCAAAAGTCAACTCTATAATTTGACTTTTTGGTGTAAAATTTTCGGTTGCCGGAATTAAATTTCAACTAGGCCTGATTATGGGGTATTACACTGGGTCCAGATGGTTACTCTGCCAAGTTTTTCCAGGTTGCTTGGCTAATCGTGAGGGAAGATGTTATGAATGCCATTCAATATTTTTTCCTATCAAACTATCTTTCTGACTCTTTTAATGCAACAATTTTGACTTTGGTTCTAAAGATTACCAACCATGTCGCGGCTGCAGACTTTAGATCAATCTCTTGTTGTAGTACTATCTACAAATGCATTACCAAGATTATCACAAATAGATTGAAGCAATGGCTTCCGTTTGTGATCCTGCACAAGCAGAGTGCTTTTTTGGCTGGCCGGGATCTGGTTGAGAATATTTTGCTAGCCCATGAGATAGTGAATGGGTATGGTAGAAAACATCTGTCATCTAGGTGTGCGCTGAAGATAGATTTGAGGAAAATGTTCGACTTTGTCAAGTGGCTGTTTATATAGCAAGTGTTGTGAGTCTTGGGATTCCCAGTAAAATTTAGGGAATGGATACATGTTTGTATCGCTTACCCTAAGTATTCAGTGAATTTGAATGGTGGTTTGGTTGGCTATTTTACCGGTGCGAATGGTATTAGTCAAGGGGATCCCTCTTTCTTTATTTGTTCATTTTGCTAATAAACGTGTTATCTTGTCTTTTGAATTGGGCTGGAAAATATGGGGTGTTTGGCTATCACCCTAAGTGTAAGAAAATTAATCTCACTCATATTTGCTTTGGTAACGACCTTCTCGTATTTACAAAGGGTAATACTAAGTTCATTTTGGGTGTAAAGATGATTTTGGATGTTTTTATAACATGTCGGGGTTGTAAATCAATGTCTCTAAGAGTGAGATTTTCTGAGCTGAGATGGATGACTCCGAGTTACAGTCCATGCTAGAGCAAAGAAAGTTTAATCCTAAGTTCGTTATCTGTTTAAATCATCTCTTCTGCTGACTGGAATAACTGATTCTGATCACTAAAAAAATTTGGTATTTACAAAGGGTAATTTTTGTAGGGAGATTAAGTTCAAATGCTTTTTTGAAAGGTTCCATAAGACCATAGTTTTGTGAAAGAAATTGTTGAAACGTCTGATTTGGTTGAAAAGGGGTGATTGAATGTGTAAGGCATAAGGCTAAAAAGTTTGGGAGATGTTTATCATCCAAGGAGGACAGTGTTCAAGGTTTCTCTTGGTGAGGTCCTATTTTCTGAGCTGAGTGATTCTTGGATGACTCTCCCTGAGTAGGAAGTTACAGTATGTTTTGTTTGCTATACAGTTTTCAGCTCACCATTGATTTGCAGGTATGCAATGCTTGGAACATGTTCTTCCTGATATTAGCTGTTTGATCTGTTTTGACTAAGGGAAACAGGTTCCTCTTCAAACAGTGCTGGGGAGGTCAAAATGTTTTGGGGTGAATTACTGATTCTTGAGAAAAATGGGGACACAAAAGGCATTGGTAGTTGTTCTTTTTGCGCAAGTAAAAATGATGTTAAGTCTCAGATCGGTTGGTTGTCCTAAGCTTGAGCATGGAAATCCATGTTTGAAAGCTAATTGGGGATTTACATAGTTGGTTTTCCTTTTTTATGTTAGTTTAGGGTGAAATTTGTAACTATTAGTTTTGAGGAGATCATTTAGATAAATAAAATATCATTTTTATGCAGGTATGCAATGCTTAGGATCATGTTCTCTCCTGATATTAGCTGTTTGACTGGGTTTTGAGTAAGGGAAAAGGTAAATCGCTAAAAAAAATCAAAAATGGATCTCTATTTGGATTTTTGAGAAAAATGAGGTTGTCTTAGGTTCCATGTTTGAAAAAGATTTTTAGTGGTTTTCCTTTTTATGTTAAGTTTAGGGTAAATTTAAAATTTTTGAGGTCATTTAGATAAATAAAATAATTTATATGAGAATAAATTTGTCTTATTTTTAAAGATTTTTAGTGGTTAAAGGGTAAATTTAAAATTTAGGTCTCCTAATAATAAGTAGTAAATTTGAAAAATAATAATTTGGTAGTAGAAAAATAATAATTTGGCTCATAATAACAAATATTGAAAAATAAATAAACTTTAATAGTATGTCCCTAATAACAAGTGTTAGAAAAAAAAATTGGCCCCTAAGAAGTAATACTTAACAGCTATTGAAAAAAATTATGCCCTTAATACAAGTATTGAGAAAAATTATACCCCTAATAACAAATATTATAAAAATTAAATTTTAAGAGTAGACACCAAATAACAAACATCGAAAAAAATTAAGAGTATGCTCCTAATAACAAATATTATGAGCAAAATTATAAGTGTTACATTTACATATTATTATTCAATTTATATTATTTTTAAATCGAAATATATAATTTATATTTTAAGTTCCCAAATATCATTAAGTTTAGTTGTTCAGCATTTTAAATAAATTATTACTTTTATTCAAAAAATAATAATTTATTACTTAAATGTTTTATTTAAAAAATAGGAAACTTGATATTTAATTAATGAAAAGAAAATTGAATTTGATTCAATTGATAGTTAATATAAAGAATTTTGTTGGTATAGACCAAATTCAATAAAAAATATCATTAATTGAAATGGCTTTGGTTGATATACTACATGAGAACGTTTTTGAATGTTTGTCTTATAGTGCATACATTGTACCTTATGTGAAAACTATATATAAATTTGTTTTGTTGGAGTTGGAAAAAAATATATTCCAATAAAAGTTTTTAAAATGACTTACCCATAAGTCGTTATCATTTTAAAGGTTAGGTTAGTTTGGTGGAGGAAACTGCCGACGGGTAAAATATTTCAAAATAGGGTTTTTTCCGGACACGTGGTAGATGTCTACTTGTCATTATCAACAACTATGGTGACAGCTTGATCAGCTAGAAGCTTCCAAGTTCGCTGCGGCTCTGGGCTCTAGACGACCGCCCAAAGTTTGCTTCAACATAGAATTCGAACTTTTAAAACATTAGCTTCGCTTGTGTTCAAAAAAAGAAAAAATAGCTTCGCTTAATTGCCACTTCATTCTTCTTTCATTAACGAAAACAACAAAACAATTTTCTTATGTTAATTACGTTTGTTAGTAATTTTCTTGTTAAAATATATAATTTCATTTGGTAATTTGAATATTATTTTAATAATTTTGCATACGAGTTTAATAGTTTAAATTTTAAGTCTAATTATTTATTAAATACAAAAATTCTAATTAAAAAATATCTTCAATAGACACATCTGACTAATCCAAATCGACCTCATGTCGCACACTTGACTTTGATAGATGAGTCTTTTAGTATAAATTTTTGCATACATAAAGTCTCGAACACAATACATGCTTAATTGATATCAAATTGCTTATCACTTGGATCAATCTCGTTGGTAAATTATATTCATTTTTATCAGCCCTAAAACCCTATTATTTTCTCTGTTAAAAAAATAAATGCTTAAACCAAAAAACAGCCCCAAAACTATACATTTTTCTGCTTTTAGCCCTTAAACTATGATTTAGCAAAATAGGCTCTTAAACTATCATTATTGGTCACTTTAAGTCTCTAAACTATGATTTGAGCAAAATAAGCCCTTAAACTATTATTTTTGGTCACTTTAAGTCCATGGTTACAAAAATATCATTTTATAGGCTTTTATAACATATATAAATATTTATGTTCTTTTTAAATTTTAAAATATCATATATCAAAATAAGCCCATAAACTATCATTTATGGTCATTTTAAGTCCACTAGTTATTTAAGTTAAAAGAAAATTATTTCGACTAATAAGATGTTGATACATCATAAAGATTTTATGATCAATTGATAGTTTTGGGGACTAAAAGATGAAAAATGACATAGTTTAGGTACTTATTTTGACCCAAAAATGATATTTTTGTAACCATAGACTTAAAGTGACCAAAAATAATAGTTTAAATGCTTATTTTGCCCAAATTATAGTTTAGGGACTTAAATGACAAAAAATAATAATTTAAGGGTCTATTTTGCCCAAATCATAGTTTAAGGGCTAAAAGCAAAAAAATATATAGTTTGAGGGCTGTTTTTTGGTTTAAGCCAAAAATAAAACTCTATTATTCATTTTCTTTAATCGAGGGTAAATTGGGAAACCGAGAAAAAAAAGGGAGTATCATGGTGAAGGGGAGAGGGTAAAGGAAGGAGGAGAATGGGATTTAGAAATTTGCTAATGATTAGGTTTGTCAAATGCAATGGCTATGGGAATTGAAATGGGATGGCCGACGAGGCTAATCATTTCAGCTCCTCACTAAAGTTTTTCTTAAAATTTCTTGTGGGTTTTTATAATTATTGTTTTTAATCATGAAATTACTTTTATATATCATTTAATATAATAGTATTAAATATTATTTTTATTTATATTTGTAATATATTAAATGGAAATGTTTTATTACTCCATCAACAACTCTGTGAACTTTTGTTGAAATTTATGAGAAAAAAAATACGGATGATTTTTACGTGACTTATTTAGAGTTTAACGCATATAATTTTAATTTTTACTATTTATGATTTATAGTTAGTGTTTAAGATTTAATGTTACATTTTAGGATTTAGAATATCCAAATAAGACAAATAATAGTCAACAATCTCTAGAGCAATTGGTTAAAAACTCTAAGTTGACACGTTCTCTTCCCCTTAAGTTGTGAGTTCTAGACCCATTAAGAGTATAATTTTCATTTCTCTTCCCTAGATAGGAATTGTTAAAAAAGACAAATAGTAGCCTTAGAATTTCGTTTGTGAATTTTTTTTTTACTTTTTATTATTAAGTAGAAAGAGACTAAGGTAAATATCGAGATTCGAATACATATAAAATTGAGCAACATAAATATTTTTGACCATTTAATTAATTAATGGATGCCGTAAAATAATTTCCTTTCATTGTCGTCACATGAAATAATTATTCGGAATTTATTTACCTTTGTTCTTGAAAATTTGTGGTATAACTGTTATTTTCATTTTGATGGAAAATTGGCCTTGCAACTATGCAATGAATGGGTTTGGGTTAAAATAGTAAAACCTTGAATTGGTAATGGGTTCTTATCAATTATTGTTTGACAAAATAGCCCAAATGGGACATTTGAAGAAGCGCAAAGAGTTGTATGGCCCCTCAGGCCTCATCCCTTGGACTTGGAGAAATTCTACTACTAAATATAAAATGAATCTATATGTTTAATAAAAATAGTGTAAAATCAGTTACAAGTTAGTCTAGCGCAATAGAATAGTAGGTTTTTACACAAAATTAATAATTCTAATTCTAATATTGTAAAAGAATTAAATTGGGTTAAAAAGTTTTTTTCCTTTTTAGTTCTATTTGTTGACTAATCTAGATCAAGTATTACAAAGGTTCATTAGGGTGGTGACTGTCTCAATTTAATTTGATTTATTCACATCGTCATAATTCAAACTCGTGATCTTATTTAAAAAATTCAATGTCTCATCCTACTACAACTAATCGTTACTCGTTAGCGGGTTGAATGAGTTTCATATATGCTATCATGTTTTGGTTAGGAACATAGGGAGGTTCCATTGGCAGAACATCGCTGGGAGGTTTTGCGAGTGTAGGTTCCTACCAACTATATTTTCTTAATAATAATAGAATAATTATTTTAGGAAAAAGTAAAATAAGTTATGGGTTTCTTCATCGTGCTCTCTCTCTCTCCCGTCAAATGATTCTTGGGTTTCTTGTGAGCCAAAATACAGTTCGGTCGCCTATTCCAAGCATGCCAATCATACTACCGGTGTGACTCATCCATCAATAAATACAATCTCGCAAGGATTTTCGAATATCTTATCTAAAACCTGGTTAATGGAACACCAGACAGCCGACTCCCAAGTGCATAACAGTGACGGTGACAATCAGGATGGACGCAAGACTTTATGTTAGAGGACCGAACTTATAAAATTTAGAGGGACAAAAATAGATTTCCAATAGAAAATATATAAAATTTTTAAATCATATCTTAATTTGGAATTCAACAACCATTTCTAAGAGTTCCGGCTGCTCAAGGCTCCCTATGATAATGGCTTTTATTCCAACCAGATGAACTGAGTTTGCATTTTTCTATTCTTTCTATAATTCAGAGTTTGTGGTCCCATTGGAATCAATTCAAAGCTTAAAACTTTGTTTCGGTCCCGTTAGGGGGAAATGACGGCCTTGGTTCGGTGACCAAACCGGTATACTCAGGGGCTGTGATTGACGGCGAAAGCGGTGGCAATTTGGGGGTTTGAGTTTGGATAATTTTAGGGATTTGGGGACTGTTATCTAAAATTTTCAAAATTTTAGGATTTTCAAAAAAGAAAATTTTGGGTATTTTTCTTTAAAATATTTTAAAAAATAAATTAAATATGCCACGTGTCAAGCATTGATTAGCTATTTTTTAACACCCATTAACAGTCAGGCACCTAAAATTATAACTTTTGAAACTTTGGGCACCTATTTTACAAAAAAATATTTTAGGCAACTAAAGTTCAAAAAGGCATACTTTAGGTATTTATTTTTCATTTAAGCTAAAATAAAATGGAGGTTAATTCGAACATTATTTTATTGACCGTTTGCTGTTATATTCCCAAACATTATACTCATGGTGTTGGATTGAAATTAAAGACGCACCAAAACCATAACAGGAAGAAGCTACTTAGTGTACAGACACAACCATTCGTAACAAACAAACACAAACTAAAGTGAACCATCTGGTCCTTGACGCATCAAAAAACGTGGCCGTTTTGTTCGTCTTCAACAACAGAACGTATCCCAGTAATCATCAATCTCTTTCAAATCCTTTGCCAGAGATTCTTCTGCAAACACGTAGAGTTGAATCCGCCGTTCCTGTTTGGCAGCCGCTTCCATCGTATTCCTCCAATTGGTTGTAATAACATGTTTGGCAATCGGTTTAGGCATGTCCGGATGCTGTTTCCTCACTTTTTCCATGTCAGATGGTATCTTCCACACATAATATGTTGCCGAAGCAAATTCCATACTCCCATTTTCCCTCTCTAAATCAAGTACACCTAAGCTATATCTTCAGCTGAACTAGTATTTATAGACCTGGATGGATCGATGAGTGTTGGGATGATTGTAGAGGTAAATAAAATACAATTCGGCTCGAAAAAATAAATTTCAATTTAATTTAAGTTAAAAAACTTTAAATAAAATCTGAGTTATGAGAATAACTTGTAATTTTTAGGGTATGCACCGACCGAGTTAAGTAAGAAAACTATTTTAATACAGTGGTAAGGAGGAACCGGGAACAGAAGATGAATGCAAGTGTTATTCTATGTTGTGGTATTAAATCAACCACAACACAAGTTGTGGTATTAAATCAAGATACATTCTAAAATTAAGAACAAAAAATATTTGGTCTTTTTCGATGTCTCTTTCTTGTTTTAATACTAAAAAATTTAATTCTAAACCTTAGTTTTAAATTTTAAATCTTAAATCCCAATCTTAAAAATTTTATCAGTGTTATTCTATTTTGATCATTATGTTAATATGTTGTTATTTCCATTGGTTAATTTTTTTTTTTTGAAAATTCTAAGAATTGAACATGTGACCTAAAATATGATCAAGACCTTCAAAAAATAATATTTTTTAGGTCGCAAATTCAATTCTCAATACCTTAAAAATAGATTAAATTTTTTAGGTAACAAATTTAATTCTCTAGACCTTAAAATATAGATTAAAATTTTTAGGTCACAAGTTTAATTTTCAAGACCTTTAGCAACAAAGTATATTTTTAGTTAGTAAAACTAATTACACGTTTACAGAAAGACCAAAATAGATAATTATGATAATTTGAGGTCTGATATAAAACGAGTTCATAATTTGGAAACAGACTATGCAATTAACCCTAATAACACATTTTGTTTTGAGTGATTTTTCATATAAACGATTAATATGAATGAACCCAACATTTGTCTCGTTTAATAGAGAGTTAATTGTACCATGTCTCCGAACTATAACCATCATTCTAAATTAGTCTTTAAATTTTTAAATATTTTGATTTTCAACCTCAAACTATAACTTTCATTTAAAATTAGTCCTTAAACTTTTGAACATTTAAATTTCATACCCAAACTATAACTCGTGTTCTAAATTGATCCCAAACAATTAAATATTCCAATTTATCCCAAATTATCAATATATACAACATGAATAATCGTTTATGCCTTATCATATTATTGTGTAATACACATCAATGTTTACATGACAATTAATAATTTTTAATGATTTCATTAACAATGGGCGTGATTAGAATATATTGATAGTTTATGGATGGAATTTATAATGTCAAATAGATTATAGACTAATTTAAAATGAGGTTATAGTTTGAGAATAAAATTAAGACATTCAAAAGTTTGGATACCATCTTAAAATGACAGTCACATAAAATTAAAATATTAAAAAACTAAAAACCAATTTAAAATAGGGTAAACTACTGCAATGGTTACTTATGTTTTCGTCCAGTACAATTTTGGTCACCGATTTTCAAATTTGACCGATAAGGCCACTTACGTTTTCAATATGTAAACTTTTGGTCACTCGAACGTTAGTTTTTGTTAAGTGTCGTTAAATGGGTGACGTGGCTGTTAAGGAAAATTATATAATTACACATTTAGTCTATGTTAGTTACCTATTTATCAATTTGATCATGATTTTAATTTAATTAAATAAATTAATCACTCGATTAGGTGCCGACACTTGTCATCACCTTATTGGAGGAATTTAATTATTTATTTTTATTTAATAAATTTATTTTCCTCCTCCTATAAAATGGTGACACGTGTCACCTGTTTGGATGAGGGAAATAAAACAAAAAGCTGTTTTGCCTTTGCTGGGAATCAAAGCCAGATTGCCTTGGGTGTAAGTGGCGTGAGTTTACCACTGCACCAAGTATCCATTTGTAATATAAAGTACCAAATACAATATATGTTTTAGTTTGTTGTTAATGCAAGAAACATGGAATAAATATGAATTAAGGGGACTCGAACATGACGTGCATAAAAACATTTAAATCACTGTAGAAATATAATATTTAAAAATAGTTAATTCATGATTTAAAATAAAACTTTTGAAATTACATTAAAAATTCATTTAACGAATTCAAGCTCACGAATATAACTCTAATCATAAGATAAATTTGGTTTCGTTAAATGAATTTTTAATATAATTTTAATTTTTTATTTAATTAAATTAAATTTTGTTAAAAATAAAAAATAATAATTAAATTAAATTTAATACCATGAAATAGAAAATAAATAAGATTAACAAAAAAATTAAAGTTCACTTGAATATAATTTTTATTTTTAATATAATTATATACATAAATATATAAAATGTTGTCAACTTTAATTTAATTATTATATTTCTCTAGTAGTTTAATTTAATTTAAATATATAAAATAAATAAATACCTCCAATAAGATGATGACACATGTCGGCACCTAATTGAGTGATTAATTTATTTAATTAAATTAAAATTATGATCAAGTTGATATAATAGGTAGCTAACATGGACCAAATATGTAATTATATAAGTTTCTCTTTAACAGCCACTTCACTCATTTAACTACACTTAACTTCTAGTGACCAAAAGTTTACAGATTAAAAATGTAAATGACCTTATCGGTCAAATTAGAAAAAAGGTGACCAAAACTGTACTGGACGAAAATATAAGTGACCATTGCAGTAGTTTACCCTTTAAAGTCATATGATGTAATTAACTCTTTAAAAAATATAGAACCTCAAAATACGAAAAATACATCGAAAGTTATGCTCATTCACATACTTATCCCAATATTTATGGAAATTTTATTTATTTATTTTTCAAAACACTACATTTTCACTTTAACTTTCGTTTTCACATCACTTAATAAAAGAATCAAACAATCGCATTTTGTTTTGATAAAAGAAATAGAAAACTAATAGATTTACATTCTAAGAAGCCGAGTGTAATCTAATCCGCTTATATCAGCGTGAAGTAGTTTGAGAATTGTGATCGGAGGATCCACCAACGTATTAATAAACTACCAGTGTAACAAAACAAAATGAAGAGAGACGACCACCTCAGGGATCGGCAATTCCACGCCGATGGAAGAGGGCTGTCCCTCATCGCTATTGCCGGCCTTATCGCCGGAGTAATACTTATCTCCGCTCTCGTAAAATCCGGCGATAATTCTAATTCCCTCCTTTGCTCTATCGCCAAGTCTAGATCGCAACCCATAAATGGATTCTCCGACTTGGAAACTCAACTCCGAGCCCTCGTTCACTACGCCACCTCGAAAGTAACACCGCAGCAAAACTACGGCGAGATCTCCGTCACATTCGACGTACTGAAAAAACACAACCCGTGCAATTTCCTCGTCTTCGGACTCGGCTACGATTCGCTCATGTGGGATGCGTTGAATCCCAAAGGCAAAACGTTGTTCCTCGAAGAAGATCAGAAATGGGTCGACAACGTGCTCAGAGGCGCGCCGAGCCTCCGCGCGTACGCCGTGAAGTACCGTACGCAGCTGAAGGAAGCGGGCGCTTTGCTCAACCATTACAGGAAGGAGCCGAGCTGTTTCCCGTCGAACGCTTACTTGCGTGGCAACGACCGGTGCAGGCTTGCGTTGACGGGTTTTCCCGATGAGTTTTACTATACGGAGTGGGATTTGATAATGATCGACGCGCCGCGTGGGTACTTCCCGGAGGCGCCGGGTAGGATGGCGGCGATATTCTCGGCGGCGGTCATGGCGCGGAACAGGAATGGATCCAGCGTGACCCACGTGTTCTTGCACGATGTTGATCGTAAGGTGGAGAAGCTTTTCGCCACCGAGTTTTTGTGCAAAAAGTACTTGGTGAAAAGCGTTGGGAGGCTCTGGCATTTCGAGATTCCCCCCGCCGATAAAACCACCAGCCACGAAGGTCCTCGTTTTTGCTAGAATGCACCCCGCCCCCATTAAGACGGTACACCGTTTTTGCTAAAGTGCACCCTTAATTTTACAACATACCAGCTGACTGGAGCTGTTAATTTCCACGTTAGACAAAGAGAAAGATGTTCCGGAAAGGGAAAAAAATCATGGGTAATTTTAATAACATTATTGGTCATGAAACTATTTTCACTTTTCTATTTTGACCATCAAACTGTTATTTTAGCAAAATCATCATTAATATTTTTTTTAGTCACATGCTGTTAAAAAATTAACAAAAAAATAATAGTTTAATGATCAAAACAGTAAAATTGATGGCTAAAACAAAAAATATAACATTAGTGACCACAATAGAAACATAATATTAATAAGAATTTTATTAAAAATAATAATTTGACGACCAAAAGAAAAAAATGAGAATAATTTAATGACTACGTTGTTTAAACCTTTCATAAGGGGTGTTTCGTTTTTGAGCCAACTTATATTGGTGTTTTATTATATATACATTCTTTCTTATATATGGTGTTTTTATTAATATCCATCGGTTGATATTTTATATTTAATTTAAAATTAATTAATAAAAATAAGTAAATTAAATTTAAATATAAAATAGAATAAATAAATAAAATTACTTATAAATTTAATTTTCAACATTTAGCCATCCTGATTCTAAAAATTAAATAAATTTAACCATTAATATGTACTTAAATTAATATTTGATATGCTAATAATATAATAACTAAAACACTGTCAAAGTACTCCAAAATTAAATAAATTTGTTTGCAATATGTCAAAAGCCTCAATGGTGACTGATAAATAAACTATCATATATAAATACAACACAATAAACCATCTAACAAAGAGACAATCCTTGCCTTTTGGTTACTCCAAATAACATCAACCAACCCAGATGGTAAACCAAAAGAAACCCAAGAAGTCTCTACATGATCACATCCAACTCAAAACAAGAATGAAGATCATATCACATCATAAAAAGTATTTCATCCGATCGTCTCGCTTCATGGCATTATATACGGCTTGAACCTGTGCAACACAACCACCCTATGTTATTTCAAGCCATTTTTACCTTTATTTTTCTTATTCATCTTTAGGAAAATCGAACCATAGCGAATGATTCTTATATCTAGTAGTGTGTTTGTGTGAAAAAGAGACACGGACCTGTTCACTAGAAACAACTTGAATGGGACCAATGTTAACGGATACATATTTCCCCCTAGATGATAACTTCTGCTTCACCCGACCCTGTCAATAACAACTTGTTAGATGATGAAAAGAAGCAGAAGAGAATGGAAAGAGCAGATCATATTTCAACACTGATCTTAATTCATTCCCAGAGGAAAGTCTTTCTGCAGAAAGAAAAAGAAATCTAACAATTCATCATGATTGGTCATACTTAAGCTTTTTCATCATTTGAACTCCATCAAGGCAGGAGAACCAATGTTAGTGCAAGAACAGCTTGACACTGCCATGAATATTAACGACCCAATAGTTATGCAAAAACATATTTCCCGGTCATGCAGCCTCTTAGGGCGAAACAGCATTATCAAGCTATAAGTTCATCACCTTATGCCCGTGTTCATTTTCTTTGCTCAGCCCCAGGTTTTATTTAAGGTGAGTCAGATACCTCACCACCAAGAAATGCCCGCATAACATAAACCTTCAATCTTTGCCGAAATTGAATATTTTTTTCTAATAGAGATTAAGTGCATGAGATCAAAGTTGCCGAAAACGCTAAATAAATTAGCCTTTCTTCAAATAGGTCAGCAAAAGACCCACAATATAGACCTGGGCATTTGACTCAATTGTTGGTGCATGCTTTTCAACCTTCAAATAACTAGGTTCACAACTCCAATCCCCAAAATCAATAGAATACCGCAACAGAGTTCTCCACAGTAACATCCTTATGCAGGCAGTTACTCTCTAGAACCCAAATGCCACATGACTATGAGGTACGCACTTTCAAAGGTTGCAATAATTCCGATTCCATCTGAACTTCAGGTTTCTTCTAAACTCCTACTAACTCCAATATTATATAAAAATTTCCAATTTCTTTCTTCAGTCAAATCTGACTGATAATGTAACACTAGCTCATACAATGCACAGTCTGATGTTTCAAATTAATACAGTAGGCAACCTTTTGTTCTATATGGTCGAGAAATGTGCAATATGAAAGGGTAATTCTTGAGAATCCACTTATTTTCCATCAGAAAACACCCAAGTGCATCAGCTTATAAACTAAAATGCCATCTCAAATTCTGCTGTCTATTTTCAAATGCATAAAAAAGAACAAACATCTCGATTGGCAATTGATTTTCAGTAGTAAAAGTACACATATGTACCTCGGGAATTGGCTGTTGTATCACAGATTCCACCGCAACAACCATAGATTGCACAAAATCATCACCTCCAGTTCCAATTGCAGTAAATCCTCTAACGGTAGGGTATGAGTTGACCTGAAAAGTTAAAAACAAAAAGTAAGCAGCCAAAACAATCTCAAACCATTCATCATCATATAGCTGTACAACGAAATTCCCCAATCATATGAACTTAATCTCTTCAAATTTAGTTTAAAAGCAACAAAACAATCATCCGAAACCCTAGCTAGGATCAGGAGTTAGGAGCGGGCCGGATAATACATACCTTCTGATCCAAAGCAAGCCATTCATTAGTCGAATCATCGGCTACCGTACCACCAATAACCACATTTCTGGTTTCCCCAACTCTTCCTTCTGTCTTTGATACCTCTGAATTCCAAAACCAAGAGTTAAATCAATAATAAAATACATGCGAGAAAAAACAAAAAACAAAAGACAAACTCCAAGCGTTTAAGCAAGCATCAAATTCCATTCATACTCTGATAAATAAACAAATAGATTTTATGCAATAGTTCAATTTTATTCTAATTTATTCTATATGATAAACTAATCCCTATCCAAACAAAAACAAACAAACAAATTCACCAAAAATAATAGCAAACAAACCAAAATAAAGTTTAATTCAAAAGATAAAGGAACCTGAAATTGCTTTGAGTACGGCTTCCTGCGGCGGGCCTTGCTCGAGGTCATCCTCCTCGGACGACGACGACGACGACGTTTCGTTGTTAAAGCAATTCAGCTTCGGAGTCCGTTTCCAGAAGTGAACGTCTCGAGCCCTAACTACACAGCTCCGTCTCTTCGCCGCCGAAATTCCTAAGCACCTCAACGTCTTGACGGAACGGGAGAAGTTCCCGTTTATTTGCAGTGGCCTCCAGGGTACCGTTACGGAAACGGAATGCAACGCCGTCATGCTCGCCATCTCTGATATATCTTTGTACTCGCGGCTAAGTGTCTTATCCTTTATAACTGGAAATAAAGAAAGCGGAGATAGAAAGGTCTAAATACAATATCAATCCCTATACTCTTTGCATATTTTACATTTAACCCTCTGCTTCCGTGTTTTTCACACAAAGACCCGTGGTGATAAAGGAAGTAGTTACACAAGTATGCATAGAGAAACTGACAGTCAACCACAGTAGATGAACATTTTATATTTGAGCTCATCCAGTTAAGTGATTGATTGTTCTTAATCCAAGCATCTTATAGAGCCAATTAATCATCCCAACCCGATTTTTCTTTTCTCGCAGACTAGCAACATGCATCTTCACGGACGGAGTAGATACTGAAATCGCTCGTTTTAACATGAGGATGGTCTCTATTTCTTAACTATACAAGAACTTCATGGATTAATATCAGGCGATCTTCTATTTGGTTTGAGCCTACTTTGAAGGTCATTTAGTTATGCACCATTTTCTTAATCGGTTTATACGTTATTGTTTAGACTTACAACAGGTCTTGCTTCGAGCATTTTCGGTCCACACTTTTGCTATGTTAGTTTGTGCTCAACAATATTGTAAGCAGAAAGGGAATTATTTTGTAACATCTATGGTTTAACTTTCACAGTGTTAAGTACTAATCTGCTACCATAAACAGGGTAGTGTTTGAAGTATTATAGGGACTGAATCAGAATTTTGTGGAAATAAAAAAGAGCAAAGATCTCAATTTTCCTGGAAGATACAAAAACTTTAAAACCATTATTGTATAGAGTAGGATTTGAACCAACGCCCTTCGGACCAGAACCTTAACCTGACGCCTTAGACCAACTCGGCCAACTCCAATTTTGATCAAATTAAACTAGTCAATACCATGAATTTAAATCTCAGTCGCGGTCACGTTTTCGGTCGCGTCGCGATTGTCGTGTTTTCGGATATAACGGAGGCTATTGCGGTCACTGCGGGTATCGCGGTCGTAATTTTTTAAAAATTTTGCATAATTTATTGTAAAATATACTAATTATAATTATAAATATAAAAAGTTAATTTTAATGATTTTTAGAGTATTTTTAACACTTATGAACTTTTATTAATATGAATTTAAAAGTGAAAGTGATTTTGTTTAAATAATTATAGATTGTATTGTGATTTTGTTTAGTTTAGTTTGGATAATAAAATCATATGATTATTCTAAATAAACAATGCGCACTAATAAAAGGACTAAACATGTGAATAAACCTAAACAAAAAATAAAAAATATTAATATAAAAAATAATTAATAATATTAATAAATAATAACAATTAAATAAACATATTATAAAAACTAATAATAAACAATAAACATATTATAAAAAATTAAATAATTATAATATTATTAATAAACAATTATACCACATTAAATATAAGTCTTTATTCTCATTTATTTGATTTTCTTTTCCAATACTTATATTCAATATATACTCTAATTTTATTATTAAGTAAAAGGAAAATAAAATTAATATAATGTTTAAGGAGTAGATTTAACAAAAAATAAATCTTTAAGGATGTAATTGAGATAAAATAGAAATTTAAAGGCTTAATCAAGAAGTTTTGAAAGTTTAAGGGATAAATTTAAATGTGGGTTAAAGTATTGAGGCCAAACTAAGAACTTTAAAAAGTTCAATATTACCCTATGTAATTTACCCATTTTTTCCAGAATTTTAAACCCAGCCTTCTTCTTCCCGGAAACCTGCGATTTTCCAACAATATCAGTTATCGCCGCAACTGACCGCTATCCATTATTTCGCGTATGCGATAGCCCGCTATCATCATGATTCTATTGCCCACCGATTTACTCCGATTGCGGCCGCTATCGCGTTAGCGGAGCGAAACCCTGGTCAATACATTCCAAGATATACTATTATCATAAATATATATTTTTTAATTATTTTTTCATATTATATCACGCTCATCATTGTAATGTTATATACTTAATATATATATATATATATATATATATATATATATTGTTAACCTGAACAAAAATATTCATGACATCTAATTTCATGAAATGTATTTGTACATCACTGAACATAGGCATTACAATTATCTACTGATACAAACATCTCCATACACATCTTTCCATCTCCATGCAAACTAGACAAAAGGTGCATGACCATCCAAGTTTCTCCAGCATTTTAATGGCGGTTAGGGTTCTTCCTTTTGGCGTCTCACTTAGGGGTGAAAGCCTGCAACAAGAGAACAACAACACTTAATCTAAACCCTAAACCAATACAAGCAAAACAGATCCAAGTGGTACAACACCGGGCCTGAACAACTTACAGCAAAAATGGTGGCGTGACCAGGATCGGCGAGGTGAGCGAATAAGTTGTCGATGGGACCGGTGCCGGTGTAGATATGTTGGAACCAAGCACCCATCACGGCCAACATAGCCAACCTGCCGTTCTTGATCTCTTTGGTCCTCAACTCCTTGATCTTCTCGGGAGAACCACTTCCCCACCCGAGAGGGTCGAACCACAAGCCACCGGGGTAACCGACGTCGGTCCCAGTGAGCTTGTTGTTGGGGAAGATGGGGTCGGTGTTTACGCACCCTGGTTTGAGAATGTCAGCCCATCTTCTCCCTTCGGCCCAGCCGATGAAAATAAGCTCGACGATGAAGAGAGTGGTGGTGTCGGTGAAGTATTCCTCGGTGCCGGCAGAGTACCATGAAGGAGTGTTTAGGATCCCGATCTTCGTTAAGAACTCCGGGATGAAGATGCCGGCAGCTCCCAACATAGCCCACCTGCAATGCACAAGCTCCGCTTGTACGTTCCATCTCAATGTCTCGGGGTCAGATCCTGTTAGAAAAAAAACCACCATCAGTGCTGTCATTTAATTGACTCTACCGAGGACCGTATGCAGGATTATACGTGAATTGTACGAAATTACAAGAGTGTGAAATTAGATATTCAACATAAAATATAAGTAATATTTTTAAAGTATACGAAAATTTGAAATTTTCATACAACTACTTAAAAACCCTTTGGTCCATCCTTAACTGTCCGTACTTACCAAGGCCAAGAGGATCGAAGCCGAAGTCACCAGGGAGACTGCAGGAAAAGGGTTCAAATGAAATGTTAATAGAATTGTCACTATAAGGATAAGTACATGTATTGACGAAAATTAACGTAAATAGTGAGGGGACGACGAAATCAAAAAGACTAAATCTATACTTTTAGTGACCATTTTTCCGTGCAATGAAAATGCACACAGGACAAAAAACAGTGGTCTTAAGTGACTGAACCTGCCATCCAGCCATGGGGGAGGAACGCTGCCGGGGAACCAAAGAGGTCTGTCAGGGTCAGCGACGGTGCACACCGGAACTGTAGATGCGGCGGCGCGTTTCGTGTACTTTCTCACTGATCTAAGATTCTTTCCAGTAAGGAAAGATGCCTTTCTTGTTCCCACTACTGATCCAGTCTTCTGGGAACTGAAAGATCAATAGAATTCACAACAAATAACATTAAAAACTACTAAACCATCATCTGTAATAACATTTGAAGTAGGGTTTGACTGATTTGAACTTGCCTGGGTGATGAGATGGCAACAGCAGCAATAGCCGAGGAAGCACAAACGGATGCCATTGTTTGGGGGGGGGGGGGTTCAAATTTTGTGCCTTGAATGAGTTTTGGAGTTTGTCTGTGTGTCAGATATGTTAATGTATGAAGGGGCTTATCCTAAAGGATAAGGGGAGTAGATATGGAATAAGCTTGTGGTTTGCCACGTGTCAAGTATAATCTGATACCAAGTCCTTAGTGGATGCTACTTGTGCTTATTCGGATTAAATCTCAAGTTGGTGCTTCCCTTTGAATGTTTGTGTGGCTCTTGTATGAGAATACAAAAAAAAATAAAAAAAATCAATGGCTAGCAGGTTAAAGGGCCCCTATACACTCCCCAGTCTTGTTTAAATTTAAAACATTCCGATTTAGTAAAGTAATCCTAAATCCTAATTTTTTTATTCAAAAGAGAGTGTGCCCTTGTGCTATTACAAGAAAATCGGTATTGTCAAGCTAATTTAGTCATGCCATCGGCTAGTCTACATTTTTTTCTAAAAGATATGCACTATCCTAATCTCTCAATTGCGTCTCAAAATGGTCGTAATATGTTGCAAAATCGACATAGGTCTCTCACTCGAAAAGGGATCGTTAACCATCTCAGCTATTCAGCATTATTAATCTCAACTATAACTTGATTCGGTCCCAAGTGTCATGCAAAACAAAAACCTTCATACACACATCAAAGTTTCACCTCAAATGTAATACCTCAAATTTTTGGGTAGTGACCAAAATGAATAAAATAAAAGTTTGATGACTAAAGTATAAACTTAGGAAAAGTTCAGGGATTGAATTGTAATTTTTAAAAGTTATATATTTTAGTCCCGTAAATGAATAGTTTACCCTCAAGAATAATGTTTTTGTGCTACCCATATGTTTCATATGGAATTTGTGTTAAAAGCTATAAAGAGTTAAATTCGAGAAAAATCTATATAATCAGATCGAAACGAATAATTGAGATATTTTATCAAAAGATCAGGCAAGGTTAATATTGTCTTTTCCATGTATTATTTTAGAATAATTTAACATGGACCATTGGATTAAAGTAGATTTTCCATGTTAAATATGAATCGTTGGATGAAGTATGGCAAGATTGTAATTTTGAAAATTTACAAGGAGAAAGTTGGTAATCACTAACTTCTTGGTTTATTTTTGACCCTTAGATGAACATTTTGACATGTGGCAAGATGAGAGGCATTGGATTACAAGGGCAAAATAGTCATTTTGTCATAAAGGAGATTTTTTATTTGAATTTGTTATAAATAAATGACAAATGGACTAAATTAAACAAATGGAAAAATCAAGATTTTTCTTCATCTTGCCGCGACTTCTCCTAAAGGTAAGGAGATATTTTCTTTTTGATTTTCAAGCCAAATTATTAGGATTTTGGATGAAAGCATGAAACATGATCTACATGAAATTCTCTATCATTTGGTATTATTTGTTCATGATTTCCATGCTTCAAACTTAAGTTCTTGAATTTGGTGGATGAAGGGGATGTTGAGTTTTAATATGGAAGGGATTGATAATGCTTAGAAATGATGTTTTGAAGTTGGATTCATATTTGAATCAAGTTGTAGATCAAGATTAAAGTGACCATTCATATTCGGCCATAGTGAAATAATTAGGGGGAAATTTTGGAAAATTTTTATTAAGGTTAGACATGATGAATGGATGATGTTACAAGCTTTAGAATGTTGTTGGGACCAAATTGGAAGTTTGTAAAGGTTAGGGGATCCAATCGCATATTGTAGAAATTAAGGGGCTTAAAGTGGAAATTGGTTAAATCAAGGTATTGTGTTTAAAAAAATTTGTTGGAATGCTTGAATTGGTAGTTAAATGGCAAGGGACCATTTTGAATATTTTGGAAATATTGTGACGAATTCTAAAAAGAATTATTTTGATGGTTAAATTATGAAATTGGAATGATTATGTGAATCATTCTTTAATTTGGATATTATAAGAAATTTGAAGTATTGAGATTGGTACGAATTATATGAAATGAGTTTGTATTTAATAAACATAGAAAGAATTGATAGGAATTTCTTTTCCTATTATGTTAATATGTTAGTATGGTACTAACATCTATTTTTGAAATGTACATGTGATGTAAATAATGTACATATAGATCGTGATCAATATCGGGATCAAGCTAGAAATCAAGGAAAGGAAACGGATCACAATTAAAGCTTAGTAGGATTCAAATTTTGACCTATATAAAGTGTCAAGGTGAGTGCAATACATACATAACATGATACATGGATGTTTTATACATCATTAGGAAGACTTGCGATGAGTCTACCTTGTTTATATTGGCGTGATATTTATGTATAATCATATGTTTGACATGTTCTAAATATGTCAAAAGTTGAATATAAATGCATGGATCACTAGTTATATATGATGGTATATTATAATTGTTATTTCAGGTATGAACTGCCCGATATGACCAGAGTTACTTCAAGATAAGATCATCATCTTACAAGGACATGTTATCGATCAAATCTTCTCGCATTTTAACATATATTCTCCTAAACTTCAATTCTTTGACATTGGTGGCATTTTTTAATGACGTTAGCATTCAGAATACATTCCATTTAGCTCTGGATTCCATTGGTTTGTATGTAAATAACAACTATGCGAATAACACAGGAAATAGTTATAGTAAATAATCAAATCTGTTGTTAATCTGCCCCATATTAGAAGGCTGGAGACTCAAGAGTTACATATTCTTAACCCTTTGACAGCGTTTAAAGTGAATGTTCCAAAACAGATACTCCATTAAGTTTAGAAGATTGAAGAGTGAAAATTGTATTAGGAGTTCAAAGAGACGGATCATTTTCTAATAATAAGAGTGTAAAAAGGATTGGACTTTTTGTTAGAGACGGTCATTTTCCTGAGAACCCTGACCAATTTTTGTACGACCCTTTAAAGTACATTTCTATTCTTTGATTATTTCATTAGAGATCAAATTATTTTCTATTCTTTGGCTATTCGGTGAGTACTCTGTTTTACTCGGCATCATCATATGCTAATTGTGGATCATTTTGATGCATATACTGTTGTATTCTATGTTTGTAGATGAAATTATTTGACAAGTTAGGATCTCCATGGAGCAACGCAAGATCGAGTGGTTTTATAAAGCTTATTGAGCGAATGGGGAATAATGGAAGATGGTATACTTTGAGAACTATCATGGAAATGCTTTATGATTTGGCCAGAATATCTTGAGAAGTTGCTTTGATCTTCTTCTGCAGGGTAAAGGCATAATCGTTTTCAGTAACCTCAATTGTTTGTTAGGAGAATAAATGTTGATAATCTAATTAAAAGGAAGAGAGAGGGAAGAGACAGCTAACATGCTTGACTTAGGAACCTTATGAGTTATGAGATGTAATATATAAAAACAGAAATTTTAGACTTTTGGCCGTGAAGATTTGGAAACAAAAAAGTCAAAATGTCTCAAATATTAATGCATGCATGGATCTCTTATCTGATGATTGATACTTTTTTCGGTTGGGTGATTTTGACAATATGAAAGTTGCAAACGATCGTACACCAGTACCATGTCCAACAAGCAAGCCCTCTCAAAGACATCGATTGATTGAACAACATACTTAGACGTCTATACATGTTGGCTGTTGAGCGAAACTAGAGTGGGTGGCTGGTCACCCTAAACCACGCTCTTAATGCAGGTTTCCAATGGGTTTTTGGTTAGCTTTGGATATGCTTTTTCTATCAGTTATCACTCATTATGTTAATGCTATTACAGTTAAAAGGATTGTTCATGTTGCGGACACTGTTTTATAGTTACTATTTGAAATTCTTTTATAAATGATTACATGTTGGAACAGATATCCGTCAAATGCATTTGTTTATTTGTTTCAGGTCTCGTCTGCTAAACCAAATAGCTAAATAGAATGAGCATGGCAAATGTGAGTGCCTTTTATTGTCTATATGTCAGCTCTTTTTTGCCTATCAAATGTGCTAATTCCAGAAAATTGTACTTTTCTCTTGCTTCAGTAAAGGAGGTAAATTTTGTGCAAGTTCTTTTACAGATAATGCATTTTTTAAGGTACCTAATTATCTGTATTTTAAGAAACGTAAAATCATTCACAATGTGTTGTGCATTTGTGCTGGAGAAACCACATATGGTGACACAGCCCATTTATGTCAGCTTGAAACTCTGGAACACTCAATTATTATCTATGCTTAACAATGACGGGAAATAAGTTTTAGGACTGGATTTACCCTCTTAAGATTTGCAATGGCTATTGTTTATAATTCCATCTGCGGCGGTTACAAGTCATTGTGTTTCATGCAATGTTCATCAATAGGTTTAGTCATTCTTTTCATTCTTGCTGTCTTTAGGATACAGAGAGACTAGCTTTGGTCCAATTGCTTCAAACGGTTAACCTCTTCATCACTGAGATTCAGTGGAAGCTAACCTGTTTTCTTGGCCATTTCTGAATGTATTTGCTTATGGTTGTTTGTTATGTTGTGCATGAAACTCCAATATATTAGAAGTATCATTAACTGCTGTAAGTATTTTTCCATTAACTTTCTTGTTTTGTCCCTTATGAGTATTTTAGAAGCAGAGAGAGCCCCCAATATGGCCAGAATTACTCAAGATAAGATGATCAGCTTACCAGGACATGTTATCAATTAAAATCTAGTTGCATTTTAACATATATTCAACTAATCTGCAATTTTTTGACATTGGTGGCATTTTTTTATGATGATAGCATTCAGAATACATGCCATTTAGCTCAGGTTTCCATTGGTTTGTATGTAAATAACGACTATGCGAACAACACGGGACAGAGTTCTAGTAAATGATCAAATTCTTTGTTAATCTGCCCCATATTAGAAAGATGGAGATTCAGAGTTAGTTTTTAAAGGAAATGGATTTACTGAACATTATTCTTGAGTCTAGTATGCTACATTGGTACTATCTTCTTAATGAACAAGTTTCTTGGTTTCTCGGGATTTTTCAATTGAGTGCCATCTTGTTCTCTTTTTATCATTTAGACTTTTGTATGTATTTTTAAAGCCTTAATAGTATTCTGCAAACTCCAAAGTAACATGCTTTTTACTGATCTCCGGAAATGTTAAAGAAACTCCATTCTGGTCCTCTAGGATGTGCCACCTTAATATGTCTGTTTGTAGTTCTAATTTATACTGCTCATACTTTCCCCCCTCCAGTATTTGGTTATTGGAAATGTGTCAAGCAGGTTGCCTAACCCATGTGTAGATCTGAATTATCTATCCATTCGCATAGATTTTATAAATGATTACATGTTGGAACAAATATCAATCAAATGTGAGTGCCTTTTACTGCCTATATGTCGGCTCTTTTTTGCCCATCAAATGTGTTAATTCCATAAAATTGTACTCTTCTCTTGCTTAAGTAAAGGAAGTGAATTTTGTGCAAGTTCTTTTACAGATAATGCATTTTTTAAGGTACCAAATTATCTGTATTTAAAAAAGCGTAAAACCATTCACAATGTGTTTGTGCTGGAGAAACCACATATGGTGACATTGTCCGTTTATGTCAGCTTGAAACGCTGACGGGAAGTAAGTTTGAGGACTGGATTTACCCTCTTAAGATTTGCAATGGCTATTGTTTATGATGCCTTCTGCCGCAGCTACAGTGGAGGCTAATCTGTTTTCTTGGCCACTTATGAATATATTTGCTTATGGTTGTTTGTTATGTTGTGCATGAAACTCCAGTATTTTAGAACTATTATTAACTGCAGTAAGTATTATTTCATTAACTTGCTTGCTTTGCCCCTTATAAGTATTCCAAAAGCAGAGAGAGCCCCCAAGATGGCCAGAATTACTTCAAGATAAGATCATCAGCTTGCCAGGACATGTTATCGATCAAATCTTATGGGATGCAGTAAGGACAGTGTTCTGTCGATAAAGTGGAGATACAAGTGGGCTACAATGCCGTATCGTGTGTTTGATAATCAGTGTCTTAAATGTATCTTCCTAAGACCAAACTTTAATAATAATAATAATAATAAAAAAGCAAGCTAGTAAACATCATTGATCATGTGCGATGGATTCTTTGTATATCCAGAAGCTCTATCGAAGAAAGCATACTGGAAATATGGAAGGGCCAGCCCTACAAGCCTCCTTGTTTACTTGATTGCCAGAATTTAACTCATTTGGAGCTATTTAATTGCTTTCTAAAACCACCATTGACGGTTAAAAGGTTTCAATGATTTGAGGAGTCTTGATATTCAGCATATTACCATCGTCCAAAGTATATTAGAAAATCTAATTTCTGGCTGCCCCTTGCATGAGAGAAAACATTGATGACCTTTACTGGTGTCCCGCATCTTAATATATATTCACCTAATCTGCTATTCTGCAACATTGGTGACATTTTTTATGATGTTAGCTTTCAGAATACATTCCATTTAGCTCTGGTTTCCATTGGATTGTGTGTAAATAACAACTATGCAAACAACACTGGACAGAGTGCTAGTAAATTGATCAAATCTATTTAAATAACAACTATTCAGAATACTTTTTTTTAAAGGTAATGGCTTTCTGAACATCATTCTTGAGCCTAGAATGGTACATTGGTACTATCTTATAATGAACAAGTTTCTTGGTTTTTTGGGATTTTTCAATTGAGTGTCATTGTGTTTTCTTTTAACATTTAGACTTGTGTATGTATTTTAAAGCCTTAATAGGATTCTGCAAACTCCATTCTAATTTATAATGATCTCTGGGAATGTTAAAGAAACTCCATTCTAGTCCTCTAGGGTAGCCATGTGCCATCTTAATATGTCCGTAGTTCTAATTTATACTGTTCATAAATCATAGTTACCTTCAGTTTAAAGTACGAAACTCACATTTTTTACTTTGAAAATTTTCTTTTAATGAATAAATGTAGTCGGATCAGATTATACGATTTTTTGATGAAGGTTTAAAGTCTGAACCTCGCATAATATATTCTTACCTTAACAGGTTTGTTTCACGAGCTGGTGTAATATATTTGAGCCTGGCCCAAATCTACAAAATGCTACCAGATTCATATTTTGCTTTTCAGTTGTTTTAGCCACTGTGGTGGTGGTCCTGTTGGCCTTGCTCTCACCAGTCAGCCATAAAAACTCGTCAAAGAACCCTTCCAGACCTCCATGTACATTCAACAGCCACGCATTTCGAGCTCCAGCAATCAACCTGTTGCCCAATCAGATGCCGCTGCCTTCATCTTCCACCGTGCACTCACTAAGGGACCGGATAACACGTCCAGAGTAATCGGAAAATGCCCAAGGCTTCATTATCACAATAGAACATTTTGCCAATTCTGCATTCAACGTAATTTATCTCACTTTCGAAACACCCAGAGTTTAAGGAGAGCCTGAATGTTGAGGTCCGGGTGGTTCAGAAGTTTACGGAATCTTAAACAACTCAACGTCAGTAACTGCTACGAAATCTAACACGAATATTGGTCGGAATTGTCCCAATTTGAACCTGATGAATTGGTTACACCCGTCGCAACATGAGGAAGTTGTTCCAGCTGATTATCTAAATGCTTGTCCGGTTACATTTGAGCCATCGACCAATTAATTTACTTTTGGTAGTATAAATTCTTGTAAAATGGTTTTAAAATGAAAGTTTGATATTTTATAGGAATAACTAAAATGGGTTTTGTTATATTAATTTATGGGCTTTGTGTCCCATTAAATCCAAATGAATGGATTTGGATGGGAATTGGGCCTCTGAATTTCATTTGCCCATAATAGCAGTGGTTTTTATCGTTTTTGTTCGTCCATATTTACCGGAAGAAAGTTAAAGTTTCGCGGCACGCTATCTCTACATTATTCTTTCTCAAATTATGTTTTCTCTTCTTTCTTTCTCAAAACTTTATATTTCTTTTCTGATTTAGGGTTTAATAATTGAGATCTTGAAACCACCACTGTGGGTTTTTCTTTTCTTTCGCGATTTCAAAGGAGTTTTCGGTCAATAGTTTGAATTTGCACTTCTTCCTTTAGAATTATTTCTGGTTTACTTCAATGGGTTTCAGTCGGTTTTTAAGGTAACTTTGTGAATTAAGCCAAATTTCCTTTCTTGTGGTTTGAGAGCAGCATTCTTTTGCAATATTTTTTTTTAAATACGTTTGATTCAATTCTGAATCAAATTTTTATTGTGAATTCAAGATTTTGCAGTGTTTCTTTTTGTTGGTTTAAAAAAAAAGAAATTTCTTTTTCAAGAAAAAGTAACGCAAAGGCAGGCGTCGAGTCATTTCTCTTTGATTATTTTATCAACGATCAAATTATTTTCTCTTCTTTGGCTGTTTGGTGAGTACTCTGTTTTATCCGGCATCATCATATGCTAATTCAACATTGTTCTTTTTCAAAATTCTGTTTTATCCCCGTTCTTGAAAATTTTTCTAAGACTTCTTTCTTTCTCTAAACTTTATATTTCTCAGATGTATTGGTTCAGTTTGGAAAAGGCCGGCAATTGGTAAGTGGGATTGTCTCTGATCTTGGACTTGTGTTTAAAAGTTGAGATCTTGAAACCATCGCTGTGGGTTTTTCTATTCTTTTGCGACTTTAAAGGAATTCTCGGTTAATAGTTTGAATTTGTATTTCTTGTTTTAGAACTATTTTTGATTTACTTCAATTGATTTCAATCGGCTTTCAAGGTGACTTTGTGGATTAAGCCAAATTGACTTTGCTTTTCTGGTGGTTTGAGAGCAGCATTCTTTGCAATCGTTTTTTAATAAGTTTTGGTGTTTCAATGCTGAATCAAATTTTCACGATTTCAGTGTTTCTTTTTGCTGGTTTTAAAAATATAGATTTTTTTTTCAATAAAGTTCACTCCTCATTGTTATTTATTTTAAATTTTGTACTCTTTTTTCAATTTTCCCTCCATTTTTTCAAGTTTATGTTTTATGAAGGAATGTTTCATAAAGAAAGTCATTGGCTCCAACAAGAAAATCTGAAAGTGTGAACAAACAATATTCGAGTAAATATGAAGTCTCTTCTGTTAAAGACGCTGGAAATTCAAGAGAAAATAACGAAAGGCAGGCGATAAGTCATTTCTCTTTGATTATTTCATTAAAGATCAAATTATTTTCTATTCTTTGGCTGTTCCGTGAGTACTCTGTTTTACTCGGCATCATCATATGCCTGATTGTGGGTCGTTTTGATGCATGTACTGTTGTGTTCTATGCTGTAGAAAAAAATATTTGACAAGTTTGGATCTCCATGGAGTAAGGCAGAGATAGAGTGGTTTTATAAAGCTTATCGAGGGTACGGGAAAGATTGGAAGATGGTTCTTTTAAACTATCAAAAAGCTTTATAATTTGGCCCCAGAGTAATCTCTTGAGAGATTTGCAGAGATCTTCTTTTGCAGGGTAAAGGGAATCCATTTTCAGTAACATCATTGTTTGTTAGTAGAATAAATTGTTGATAATCTAATTAAAAGAAAGAGAGAGAAGAGATTCTAACATTTTTAATTGGGAACCTTATTTATCGTTATGAGATGTTTTGTATATCATTTTGGACTTTTGGCCGTGTAGATTTTGAAACGAAAAAGTCAAAATGTTTGAAATATTAACGTAACATGGATCTCTTTATTGATACTTTTCTCGGTTGTTGATAAAAGAAAGCTAAACTATTGGCTGGTCACCTAGGACCAGGCTCTTAATAAGGCTCCCAATGGGTTTTTGGTTAGCTTGGATATGCTGTCTTCTACCAGTTATCACTCATTATGTTAATGCTATTACAGTTAAAAGGATTGATCATGTTGCGGACACTGGTTTATAGTTACTATTTGAAATTGCAAGCTTAATTCTTTTATAAATGATTACATGTTAGAACAGATATCAGTCAAATGCATTTGTTTATTTGTTTCAGGTTTTCTCTGGTAAACCAAATAGCCAAACTGAATGAGCATGGCAAATGTGAGTGCCTTTACTGTCTATATGTCTGCTCTTTTTTGCCTATCAAATGTGTTAATTCGAGAAAATTGTACTTTTCTCTTGCTTAAGTAAAGGAAGTAAATTTTCTGCAAGTTCTTTTACTGATAGTGCAATTTTGAAGGTACCTAATTATCTGTATTTTAAGAAACGTAAAACCATTCACAATGTGTTGTGCATTTGTGCTTGAAACTCTGGAAGACTCGATTTTTTTGTAAGCTCAACAATGACGGGAAGTAAGTTTTAGGACTGGATTTACCCTCTTAAGATTTGCAATGGCTATTGTTTATAATGCCATATGCCGCAGCTACAAAACAATATGTTTCAAACAATGTTCACCAATCGGTTTAGTCATTCTTTTCATTCTTACTGTCTTTTGGATATAGAGACTATTTGTTTAATCTCTTCAAATGACTAACTTTGTCATACTGAGATTCAGTGGAGGCTAATCTGTTTTCTTGGCCACTTATGAATATATTTGCTTATGGTTGTTTGTTGTGTTGTGCATGAAACTCCGATATATTGGAAGTATTATTAACTGCTGTAAGTATTTTTTTCATTAATTTGCTTGTTTTGTCCCTTATGAGTATTTCAGAAGCAGATGGTGCCCCCCGATATGGCCAGAGTTACTTCAAGATAAGATCATCATCTTACAAGGACATGTTATCGATCAAATCTTCTGGGATTTTAACATATATTCTCAATCTTCAATTCTTTGACATTGGTGGCATTTTTAATGACGTTAGCATTCAGAATACATTCCATTTAGCTTGATTCCATTGGTTTGTAATAAATAAAAAATGCGAACAAAACACAGGAAATAGTTATAGTAAATAATCAAATCTGTTGTTAATCTGCCCCATGTTAGAAGGCTGGAGACTCAAGAGTTACATATTCTTAACCCTTTGACAATGCGTTTAAAGTGAATGCTCCAAAACAGATACTTGGAGCAAGTTTAGAAGATTGAAGAGTGAAAAATTAGGAGTTCAAAGAGACGGATCATTTTCTAATAATAAGAGTGTAAAAGTTGGACTTTTTGTTAGAGAGCATCATTTTCTGAGAACCAAAGACCAATTTTTGTAATCTCTTTTCTAGCTACATTTCTATTCTTTGATTATTTCATTAGAGATCAAATTATTTTCTATTCTTTGGCTATTCATAGTACTCTGTTTTACATCATCATATGCTAATTGTGGATCATTTTGATGCATATTGTTGTATTTTTTTGTAGATGAAATTATTTGACAAGTTAGGATTCCATTTAGCTCTGGTGATCAAGTGGTTTTATAAAAATAATCAACTATGCAAACAATATTGGAAGATGGTATACTTTGAGAACTATCATGGAAAATCTTTCTGATTTGGCCAGAATCTCTTGAGAAGTTGCTTTGATCTTCTTCTACAGGGTAAAGGCATAATCTTTTTTCAGTAACCTCAATTGTATTTTAGGAGAATAAATGTTGATAATCTAATTAAAAGGAAGAGAGGGAAGAGACAGCTAACATGCTTGACTTAGGAACCTTATGAGTTATGAGATGTAATATATAAAAACAGAAATTTAGACTTTTGGCCGTGAAGATTTGGAAACAAAAAAGTCAAAATGTCTCAAATATTAATGCATGCATGGATCTCTTATCTGATGATTGATACTTTTCTCGGTTGGGTGATTTTGACAATATGAAAGTTGCAAACTATCGTACACCAGTACCAGCAAGCCCTCTGAAAGACATCGATTGATTGAACTAAACTAGAGTGGTTGGCTGGTCACCCTAAACCAGGCTCTTAATGCAGGTTTCCAATGGGTTTTTGGTTAGCTTGGATATGCTGTCTTCTATCAGTTATCACTCATTATGTTAATGCTATTACAGTTAAAAGGATTGTTCATGTCGCGGACACTGGTTTATAGTTACTATTTTGAAGTTGCAAGCTTTATTCTTTTATAAATGATTACATGTTGGAACAGATATCCGTCAAATGCATTTTGTTTATTTGTTTCAGGTCTCTTCTGCTAAACCAAATAGCTAAACAGAATGAGCATGGCAAATGTGAGTGCCTTTTATTGTCTATATGTCAGCTCTTTTTTGCCTATCAAATGTGTTAATTCTTTAAAATTGTACTTTTCTCTTGCTTAAGTAAGGGAGGTAAATTTAGGGCAAGTTCTTTTACAGATAATGCGTTTTTTAAGGTACCTAATTATCTGTATTTTAAGAAACGTAAAACCATTCACAATGTGTTGTGCATTTGTGCTGGAGAAACCACATACGGTGACATTGTCCATTTATGTCAGCTTGAAACTCTGGAACACTCGATTATTATCTAAGCTTAACAATGACTGGAAATATGTTTTAGGACTGGATTTACCCTCTTAAGATTTGCAATGGCTATTGTTTATTATTCCATCTGCAGTGGTTACAAGTCATTGTGTTTCATGCAATGTTCATCAATTGGTTTAGTCATTCTTTTCATTCTTGCTGTCTTTAGGATACAGAGAGACTAGCTTTGGTCCAATTGCTTCAAACGATAACCTCGTCATCACTGAGATTCAGTGGAAGCTAACCTGTTTTCTTGGCCACTTCTGAATATATTTGCTTATGGTTGTTTGTTATGTTGTGCATGAAACTCCAATATATTAGAAGTATCATTAACTGCTGTAAGTATTTTTTCCTTAACTTTCTTGTTTTGTCCCTTATGAGTATTTCAAAAGCAGAGAGAGCCCCCAATATGGCCAGAATTACTTCAAGATAAGATGATCAGCTTACCGGGACATGTTATCAATTAAAATCTAGTCGCATTTTAACATATATTCACCTAATCTGCAATTCTTTGACATTGGTGGCATTTTTTTTTATGATGATAGCATTCAGAATACATTCCATTTAGCTCTGGAAATGTTAAAGAAACTCCATTCTGGTCCTCTAGGATGTGCCACCTTAATATGTCTGTTTGTAGTTCTAATTTATACTGCTCATACTTTCCCCCCTCCAGTATTTGGTTATTGGAAATGTGCCAAGCAGGTTGCCTAACCCATGTGTAGATCTGAATTATCTATCCATTCACATAGATTTTATAAATGATTACATGTTGGAACAAATATCAGTCAAATGTGAGTACCTTTTACTGTCTATATGTCGGCTCTTTTTTGCCTATCAAATGTGTTAATTCCAGAAAATTGTACTTTTCTCTTGCTTAAGTAAAGGAAGTGAATTTTGTGCAAATTCTTTTACAGATAATGCATTTTTTAAGGTGCGAAATTATCTGTATTTAAAAAAGCGTAAAACCATTCACAATGTGTTGTGCATGTGCTGGAGAAACCACATATGGTGACATTGTCCGTTTATGTCAGCTTGAAACTCTGGAACACTCGATTTTTATCTAAGCTTAACAATGACGGGAAGAGTAAGTTTGAGGACTGCATTTTCCCTCTTAAGATTTGCAATGGCTATTGTTTATGATGCCATCTGCCCCAGCTACAGTGGAGGCTAATCTGTTTTCTTGGCCACTTATGAATATATTTGCTTATGGTTGTTTGTTATGTTGTGCCTGAAACTCTAGTATATTAGAACTATTATTAACTGCTGTAAGTATTATTTCATTAACTTGCTTGTTTTGTCCCTTATAAGTATTCCAGAAGCAGAGAGAGCCCCCAAGATGGCCAGAATTACTTCAAGATAAGATCATCAGCTTGGCAGGACATGTTATCGATCAAATCTTATGGGATGCAGTAAGGACAGTGTTCTGTCGATGAAGTGGAGGTACAAGTGGGCTACAATGCCGTATCATTTGTTTGATAATCAGTCTTAATAATAAAAAAAACAAGCTAGTAAACATCATTGATCATGTGGGATGGATTCTTTGTATATCCAGAAGCTCTATCGAAGAATTCATACTGGAAATATGGAAGGGCCAGCCCTACTAGCCTCCTTGTCTATTTGATTGCCAGAATTTAACTCATTTGGAGCTATTTAATTGCTTGCTAAAACCACCGTTGACATTCAAAGGTTTCAATAATTTGAGGAGTCTTGATATTCAGCATATTACCATCGTCCAAAGTATTTGAAAATCTAATTTCTGGCTGCCCCTTGCTTGAGAGATTAACATTGATGAGCTTTACTGGTGTCCCGCATCTTAACATATATTCACCTAATCTGCTATTCTGCAACATTGGTGACATTTTTTATGATGTTAGCTTTCAGAATATGTTCCATTTAGCTCTGGTTTCCATTGGATTGTGTGTGAATAACAACTATGCAAACAACACTGGACAGAGTGCTAGTAAATTGATCAAATTCTTTGTTAATCTGCCCCATATTGAGTAGGCCAGAGATTCAGAGTTACTTTTTTTTAAAGGTAATGACTTGTTGAACATCATTCTTGAGCCTAGAATGGTATATTGATACTATCTTTTTATAAAGAACAAGTTTCTTGGTTTCTTGGGATTGTTCAATTGAGTGCCATTGTGTTTTCTTTTAACATTTAGACTTCTGTATGTATTTTAAAGCCTTAATAGGATTCTGCAAACTCCATTCTAATTTATACTGATCTCTGGGGATGTTAAAGAAACACCATTCTAGTCCTCCAGGGTGGCCATGTGCCATCTTAATATGTCTGTTTGTAGTTCTAATTTATTCTGTTCATACTTTCCCTCCTCCAGTATTTGGTTATTGGAAATGTGTCAAGCAGGTCGCCTAACCCATGTGTAGATCTGAATTATCTATCCATTCGCGTAGATTTTGAAGATATTGAGGAAAATACAGCTGCTCTATTCCTCCTAAGAAGTTGTCCATATCTCCCAGAACTGGAAATGTTGGTGAATTTTTCTTTATTTACTGGCATATGTTCCTATAACGATGTACATATTAATTTCTGATTTCACCAACCTTTTTTATCACATAAAGGTTTTTTAGCTAAACTTCTAAAATCAGGTTAATGCATGTTAAAGTTCCTGATATTGGAATTCGGTTAGTTGTTGTAAACATCTGATGCTTTACTTAGGCTCGACCAAAGGAACAAACATCTGTGGAAAGATCCAATAACTTTTGGGAAGATGATCACCGGAGCTTGCTGTTAGACTATCTGAGATTGGTAACAGTATCAGGCGTATCTGGTGTGAAATCAGAAATGGATTTAATCAAGTTCTTGATTTCAAATTCTCCTGTGTTCGAGCGATTGAATCTTAAGCCTGCATCCCAGGAAGGTGAATGGGAGTTGATGAAGGAATTGCTGCGGTTCTGGTGAGCCTCAATATATGCAGAAGTCATTTATTCGGACTCGTGATTACTTAGTCATGGCTACATTGTCGGAAGGATTTTCGCAATTTATTTATACTTAATATGTTAGAAGGATCCATCGATATTATTGAAAGCTTCAGTTTAAAGTATGAACCTCACAGTTTTTACTTAGAAACCTTTCTTTTAATGGACAAATGTACTCAGATAATACGATTTTTTGACGATGGTTTAAAGTATGAACCTCGCATAATATTATATTTCCTTACCTTCATTGTATTATAGTCTAGTATTTGTATACCCTTCAAATGATGAAAATAGTCAAAAGTGTATTTTATCTACTAAAGGTCCACAACCAACTCAATTCCATTTCCAGGCACTTCAATTGGTTTAGGTGTAAAAGCTGAAGAAGTGAATTTGGTGGCCTAAACATTTAGCATATCTTAACAGGTCTGTTTCACGAGCTGGTGTATTAAAGTGATCTCAGAATCTACATATCAGTACAAGCAATAGATTTGAGTCTGATCCAATTCTGCAAAATGCTACCCAGATTCATGTTTTGCTTTCCAGTTGTTTTAGCCATTGTGGTGGTTGTCCTGTTGTCCTGCTAAAAGGACATGAGCTATGATTCAAATTGCTGATACTCATTACTATTACCATTATGGAGAATCTTGATTAAACTTGGTGATGCTGATATTCATTACTATTACCAATATGCTTCTTATTTGCTAAGGTAACTAATTATTCTCTTCTTCGTCTTTCAGGTCTTGCAAGGGCTAGAGGCAGCAATAAGTTGTGCTGACGACATGGATGACTGGTTAGGCATGTTAAATGTTAAATTACGACACGAGAGAAGATATTGAGTCGGTAGGGAAACTTTTGTGTATGGCCTATTAATATGTTTTCATTCTGTATAGTCTTTTATTATTACATCATTTATATGCTTCTATTTTTGTTATGAAACTAAATTATGAAGATTTAAACTATATATTTTCTTGACTTCAACATCTGATCTCTTTTTATGTTGGTTCGAACTTCACAATATAACAGATAGAGGCCCGCAACAACAAGTTAGAGATACAATCTGTTAATAATAAGGCACTCATTGAGGAACTTGATAAGCTTCTTGAACGATTGCGAGTCCCTTCCGAGGTTTGTTATCGATGACTATATTTTGTTTAGATTCATCCTGTCTGTGCCCTGCATTTCCCCTAACAATGTTTTTCTTATTGGATGTAGTATGCAGCATGTCTGACAGGAGGCTCGTTTTTCCCCTAACAATGTTTTTCTTATTAGATTCAAAATGTTGAAGCATGCGAGTGGTTAACTGGTGCTTTACGTGGCCTTCTAGTACCTCACTTGGATCCCGCTTATGCAAAAATGCGAGCTGTATGGACTCCCCTCTATCATGGCCCCAGTTTTAAAGCTTCTTGTTAGGAAAATTATCCTTATGTGGCACATGGTATTGCCATTGGGTCCGGGCTTATAAAGTTTTGAAGAACCTAACTTGGATCCTATTTTTTTCTTTACTTTTCTGCTTTATTTTAGGTTAAAGATAAGCGAGCAGAACTTGAAAAACTAAAGGCCACATTTGTACGGAGAGCTTCCGAGTTCTTGAGAAACTACTTTGCCAGTTTGGTGAATTTTATGATTAGTGACAAAAGCTATTTCTCTCAGGTTTTTCCTTCATTTTATTCTCCCTTTTTTTATGATAAATATAAGCTACGTGGCTAGGGTTCCTAAATATTGCTCACCTGCTTGATTTGAACAGCGGGAACAGTTGAAGAGACCTGATCATGCAGACTTGTGGTATAAAATGATGATACCAATGATGATGATCTGGGCATTATGGACATTGATGAAAATATAGTAAAGCTGGTAATAATTTTTCTTTTTCTTTTTTGAAGGTATTTTTTCTTGTGACCTCATAATTTATGGTAATAAATCTCCCTTCCTCTAATTCAAACTGAAAATGTTGAAAACTGTTTACTAGGTTAAACTTCTGCTGATCTGCAATCACTAAATGAGTCACTGCAGGATTTGCTCGATGGAATTCAAGTATGTAAGCATATTGCATTCTTTTGCAGATTGCTTTAATGTCACTCCTTATTGTTCTGAGTTTGTGGAACCAGAATGTCCTACCATGTTTTGGTGGTTTTTGCTAATGTTCATTATTTTAGGGTTTCTTGTGTGTCCTTTTCATTCATTGTACTTGTTTTCCTTGTTTATATTCGCATGCTTTTATGATGTTGCTGGGTAGGCACTCTCTTGTTTGCAATCTCAATTTCTTTGTTCTCTTTTTTTTCTGAAAAAAAATTCCCTGGATTGCAGGAAGACTTTTATGCAGTAGTTGATTGGGCTTACAAGATCGACCCTTTGCGTTGCATATCCATGCATGGGATAACAGAACGCTACCTATCTGGTCAGAAAGCTGATGCAGCAGGATTTGTATGTCTCCTGCTTGGTGCCCTTGAATCAAGAATTTCTATGCTGTTCAGCCGTATACATTTAAATAGAAACTGAAAATTTCACGACTTTTTGCTTTCAGTATGGATCTAACCTGTTTAAGCTGCAATTGAACTTACAGTTTGTTGACTAGGCTTGTCACAAGTTGAAAGAAACGAACGTAATGTGCGACAAGTGGGAGTCCTGTCGTACATCCCTCGGTAAAGTGAATCATAGCCTTTATAAGATATCAGAGATTGCAAATTTGAGACCTATGTTACTCTGACTTGGGTGTTAGTGTGATTAGATTTTTCAAGTTTTTCCTTGTATTTGGAGGATCCTTGAGGTCATATCCCTGTATCCATGTGTTGGACACGAGTGTCTGACATGGGTACTTCAATAAATGTGTAGAGTCTGAGCAACATAGTTTGAGATCAAAGCAGATAAAAATGTAAAGAAAAAAAATAGGTAGCTGTTCCCCTTTATATTCTGAGATGATTTTGCTTTTATGGCATATATTATCAATATATGCTATAAATGTTATTTCCAAAATAGCTACGCTTAACATTATTATATAATGCTTGATTATTTCTTTTTCGTCATGTTCTACTTCAGTTGGTTACTTGGTTTTTAAACAGTTTATATGCACTTATGCACAGCTTTGCAACTCTAGCCACCTTCATGGAACAGTACATTCAGGGACAATCACTGGATTTGGTTGATCAAGCATACACCAATTTTGTAAGTCTTATTTTCAGCTTGATATCCTAGTTATTTTTGGACTAGTTGAATAGTGTGATTAAGTGAGCTCATGATGGATTATATTGTAGCCTTTAGTATCATAATGAGATGTTAAGAGCCTTGGTGTAGGATCTAGTCATAGGTCTAGACGTGATAGATTTTTTTCTCTGACCTATGGTTATTCATAGAGGCAGATTCTCCTTGACTAAACCCCTCTGTGAATAATGTTTATAATAGAGTAAATGCTTATTTCTTTATTGAATATTGGCAGCCTTTAATAGGCCTTTAGTGACAAAGGAAAGAGTCCTAATGGACATAAAATAAAGATCCCTAACATATAGGATCTTGACTAGCAAGACTAAAGGTATAAAGGAAATAAATTCTAATGTAATAGAGGAAACAAATAAAACTCTAATTTTCTGCCCTCTATTTATTTATTGCCTTCCTTCTCTTATATTGCTTTCCAATAAAAGCATCCACATCGATACTTCCCTTCTCGGAGTTGAGCTTGTCCTCAAGCTCAAATTCATGATAAGCTTATTGTAAAACTTCAAACGGTTCCCAAGTTGTGTCTTCTTGAGAACAACCTGCCCACTGCACTAGCAGTTCCTGTTGACCACAATTGAGCCTGCTACTAATGATAGCTTGTGGGGTGGGTAAGGCCTTTCCATCACACGCTAAGGGAAGATCTCCAACAGCAACTGGTTGAGATCTCTTGTATTCTTTGAGCAAGGAAACATGAAACACATCCTGTATCCTGCTGCCCACAGGTAACTCAAGTTGATACGCCACTATTCCTATCTTGTTCAAAACAAAAGGCCCAAAATACTTTGGGAGCAGTTTGTGATGCTTCTGTTTAGTTAGTGTCAACTGTAGATACTGTTGAAGCTGTAACCAAACCCAATCTCCAGCTTTAAAATTCAACTCTCTACCCCCAACGTCATAAGTGTTCTTCATTCGTTGTTGAGCTTGCAAGAGTCTGTCCCTAGCATTTTGGAGAAGTACATCCGTATCTTGTAGAGCTTTATCCACAGCTTCAATCCTTGTGGAACCAGCCAAATACGAAAGAAGTTGAGGTGGATTTCTGCCATATACTAATTGGAAAGGGGTAGCACCAAGGGCAGTGTGATAAGAGGTGTTGTAGCAATACTCAGCCCGTGGAACCCAATCAACCAATTGTCATGGACGATCACTAGAGAGGCAGCGCAAGTACATCTCTATTGTTCGATTAACAACCTTTGTCTGTCCATCAGATTGGGATGGTACACTAAGAAAAGGCTTGCTTAGAACCACTTTGACGAAATAATTCCTTCCAAAATAAACTGAGGAAAACCTTATCACGGTCTGAAACTATAGATTATGGCAAGCCATGAAGTCGAAATACCTCCGCAAAGAAGAGAGTGGCAACATATATAACAGTAAACGAATGAGCCAAGGGTAAAAATGACCGTACTTCGATAGTCTGTCCACAACCACCATTAGTACAGATTTTCCTTTAACCTTGGGTAGACCCTCCACAAAATCCATGGAAATATCAACCCAAATTTGCTGTGGAATTGGAAGAGGCTGAAGCAATCCAGCAGGCTGTAAATTCTGCCATTTATGACGTTGACAAACTGAACAATTCTCCACAAATTCTAAAGTTGCAAGCTTCATCCCTTTCCAATAAAAATCATGACGAAGACGATACAATGTTTTCTGTCCCCCTTCATGTGCCATAGCAAGTATGACTGAAATAATAGTGGAAACAAGTGGAGAGGTAGGTAGAAGGTACAAGTTACCCTTGAAGAAAATCAACCCCTCTTGCACAACCCATTCAGACCCCAATTCTCCTTGACTAATTCGTTGCTAGAGTTGTAATAATTCTAGTGAAGTTTCCATTTCTTGTCGGACAACATCAAGAATTTCGACTCAAGGGAAGGAAACAATCATGATATGCGACAAATCCTCATCTCTTCTGCAGCTCTATTCATCTTACCATCTTTATACTCCACTCGAAAGTCGAACCTCATCAGCTTACTAATCCAATGTTGCTGAGGGGATGTTGTAAGCCGATGGTTTAACAAATACTTGAGGCTGAAATGATCGGTACAGATGAGAAAGTGTCTACCCCCTAAGATAGGGTCTCCAATGAGTCATTGCCTTTGCCAAACCAACTAATTCCCGCTCGTATGTAGCCAACTTAAGATGTCGGTCTGCAATTTTGTGACTAAAAAAAGGAATTGGGTGTCTCACTGTCCCTTCTGTTGCAGGACAGCCCCAAACCCACTGCCCGAAGCATCACATTCAACCGCAATTTCCTCCTCAAAGTTGGGTAATTTTAAGACTAGAGCTGTTGAATGAGAAGTTTTTAATTGGTTGAAAGCAACATCAGCTTCTACAGTCCAATTGAAGACATTTTTCTTTAGAAGAGATGTTAAAGGTGCAGCCACTTGTCCATAATCCTTGATGAGTTTTTTGTAGTATCCTGTCAACCAAAGAAAGCCCCGTAGAGCTTGGTAGAGCAAGGAGTTGGCTAGTCGATGACAACTTTGATTTTAGTGTGACCAACCCCTACTTCACCATGGATGACACAACCAAGATAAGTTACCTTGGATTCACCAAAGAAACACTTAGATTTCTTTAAGAACATGTTATCCCACAAGAGTTCACAAACTAGTCATATATGATGCATATGTTCACCCCATGTTTTGCTATAAATTAGCATATCATCAAAGAAGACTAAAAGAAACTTAAGCAAATCAGGGCGGAAAAAGACATTCATCAAACTCTGAAATGTGGAAGGGGCACTGGTAAGCTCGAATGGCATGACAAGGAACTCAAAGTGCCCGTGGTGAGTTCAGAAAGATGTCTTTTCCACATCTGTAGAGGTCATTCGAATTTGGAAATAACCACCTGACCGTAAATTCAGCTTTGTAAAATGTTTTTCTCCATGAAGTTCATCCAACTCTTCTTCCACTACAGGAATTGGATATTTATCCTTCACAGTGCAAGCATTAAGCTCACGGTTATCAACACAAAACGCCATGACCCACCCCTCGTGCTTCTTTACCAATTGTAATGGAGAAGAGAATGGAGATCTACTGGACTGAACGAGTCCTTGTTGTAACATTTGATCACATTGTTTCTCGATCTCATCTTTTTGAAAATGTGAGTATCGATAAGGTCCGACTAAAATTGGTCCTGATCCCGGTTGTAGAGGTATGCGATGGTCACATCCACGGTTAGGAGGCAACCCAAACGGCTCTTGGAACAAATGTGCAAATTCGACCAATAGTTTATCCAAGACTATAGTAGTTGAATTCCGACCTTGCATTAGACTAAGTCATGGAACTACCTCTGGAAGTTGGCCTTGCCATAGTATCTCATTTTCGTTTACAACGAAGTCCCATAATATCGGATAAAGAGTACACAACCATTTTACCCCCAAAATAACATCAAACCCCTCTAATAGTATGGTATAAAAATTAGCTTGGAATCTGTCATTTGCAACCATGAATTGTACTGATTTGCAAATACCCATGCTAGGCACTTGTTCTCCATTTGCCACAAACTTACAGCCCAGGTTTTTCCCATACTTCCAATCCCAGCTTTGGCGTCAAACTTTAACGTAAGAAGTTATGTGTACTGCCCGAATCGACGAGTACTAGCACTGTTACTCCCGATATCTTTGCTATCAATTGCATAGTAGATGAATTACGAGCCCCATTGATGGTTGCTCGCCTTCATAATCTCGTACTTCAATCAAAAATAACTTTTTACATTTGTGTTCCAAACTCTTGGCTCTTATTTCTGTCATTTCTGTTCGTGTCAATCTCTTTATAAAGGGTGTGGAAGAACCTACTTTGTTGATGTTCCCCACTGGTTTCATTGGTTGTCCCCCTCCCTTTGCATTAAAGCTCTTAGTCGTTGAAATGGTTGGATTGCTGCCGACAATTAACACCCGCGTTAATATCCTCTTAAGTCCCTCCGCATTTTGGAATTAACACCCGCGGTTCTTCCGCTTTTCTAAATCACTCCCGAGGCCCATGTGGTTTTCGATTGCTTTTTAATTTTGCCCCTATCTCGGATTTAATTGAATTTTAAGGTTTAATCTCTTTTTGATCCCTCAAGTTTCAAGTTTGTTTTTAATTTAGCCCGGAATCATTGGTGTAAATTCTCCCTTTTACCCCCTGTTGTCCTGCATATTTTAATTTCTGCCTTGTTTATTTTATTTCTAATTTTTTATTGTTTACATATTCATTTGTACATGATTAATATATTTATTTATTTATCGCATGGTTATTTTAATTTAAGATCATTATGTTGTGTTTATTTTGGTTACTCGTATATAAGCTTATGAAGTTGATTTTGCTCTTTGTTATTATAGGTTAGTATTTCATTTATTTTTATGCACAGTATGTATGTTTATCTTTGTTTGACATGATTATGTTTGGTTTCATTTCATTATGGCTTTTAATTGTTCTCGTATATCATACCAATGTGTGTAAATCCGTATGTAGGTAGATATAGTTTTTTTAATATAATATATGGTTTGGATGTCATGATACATTAATGTATGTGTTTAATTCTCGTATGGCTTTGGTGTTCATTTTTAATGTACTTGCTTTTGGTTCATTCCTTGGTTTCATGTCTTCGTATATTTGCTATGCTATATCACGTAATGTTATTATGTTACATTCGGAATATAAACTGTCAATGTGGTGCTTCTTTTTTCGAAGATAAACTTGACTAGTATCTAAGATGTGTAGGTGGTGATTTTCGTTTATTCCTCGAACACCAAAGTCCTTTAAAATGAACACGTGTGTATAACTAAATTTTAATTTAAATGTCACTTTAACTCGCAAAATTCGGTATTAATAAAATAGTAATTGATTTGGTACCAAGTTTGGGCGTGGTGAGGGTGCGAATACTCCCCACACGTAATCGACTCCCGGACCAAAAATGAAAAGTCTCTGGTTAATTTTTTTCGGTATCCAGTCTATTTAATCCAAATGATCGGTGGCGATTCTCGTTTTATTAAAAATATGAATTTTTAAGTAAATTTCTTGGCTCGAGCCATGTTCATTGTAGAGACCTTTTGTTTACGTTTCAAAGCCCGAGCCATGTTCATTGTAACTCCAAGGTTTCTCTGGTGTTGCGTCTCAATATCTATTCTAAGCTCCTCTACCAACCATACAGTGAAGAGATTTACTTGTTGTCGTAGTTTAAGATCAGAAGTCCTAGCTAATAGTGATTAAAATTGACTTGATATTCTTTTACGGTCCCAGTCTGTTTCACGACAACATTCCTTGAAACGTTCAAAATTGAGGCCTGCCTCCTCTTCCATTTGATCAAACTATAATTGTGCCTCTCCAAAGAGATGAAATGCTGCTAAGCCCACCTTATCATCTTCATTAGTACGCTGATTGCCAAAAAAATTCTCTCACCGTTTCAGCCTCCCTAAAAAATCTAAAACACCATTATAGGTGAGAAGTTTCATATAAGAGTACCATGGCACCATGGACCCACCTTGTTGCGAGGCTGAAATGCCCTTTTTGCCTGTGCTACTGTACTCATTTGATATTTCTCTTTGAATACCCTTTCCCATCTTTATTGAACGAGATAACTCGGCCATCTATTTCTCTAATGCTTGATGCCTTGTAGCCATTTGTTCCATAAATTCATTCAGCTTGTTTGACAACTGCTCTGCGTCACCCATGTCAGAAAGCTCTAGTATTAAGATGTTAAGAGCCTTGGTGTAGGATTTAGTCACAAGTCTAGACGTGATAAATATTTTCTTTGACCTATGATTAATCAGAGAGGCAGATTCGTCTTTGACTATACTCCTCCGGGAATAACGTTTATAATAGAGTAAATGCTTATTTTCTTTATTGAAAATTGACAGCCTTTAATAGGCCTTTAGTGATAAAAAAAATTCTAATGGACATAAAATAAAGATCCCTAACATGTAGGATCTTGACTAGCAAGACTAAAGTCATAGAGGAAATAAATTTTAATTTGTTGCCCTCTAAGGGTTCAATAAGCTCTTAAATTTTTGTAAAAATATCAATTCATCCCTTCAATTTTTTGCACCTAATTGAGCTCTTAAACTTAAGATAAAAAAGAACTTTCGAAAATTTTTCTGACAAGTGTCGCAACAAGATAATACCTTTGACATTTCTTAGATGTTTTAAATTTTAAAAATATATAAAAATTAGAAGAAAATCTAATTTTTAAATTTGAAATTTATTTAATAATAATAATTTCGAAATATTTAAATTTTGTAAAAAAATAAAAATTTTAAAATATATTTTAGTAGTATAAAAATATTAAATGATTTTTTTTGAAAACTTTGAAATTTATTTTAAAATAAAAATATTTTTAATATTCTTTCTCTTATTGTTTACGTTCTTTGTAGTAAAACTTTACTTCTTGGATAAATACAAATCTACCATTTATCCAAAAAACAAATATTTTTAATAATATTTTAACAATTTTTAAATATTTGAAAGATTTAAAAATAACTTTTATTGTTTTATGTATTTTTATCAAATCATTTTTTATAATTCTATAATAATATTTTTAAAATTTTAAAATATTTTTTTCTTTTGAAAATCTGTCATTCATTATTTTTAAATAAATTTAAAATTTTAAAAATATTTTTATACTTTTAAATAATTTTTAGAATTTCCTGAATTATTTATAAAAACTAGATTATATGTATATATATATTAAAAATGAAATTTAAAACTTTCAAGAAATGCCAAGTGGCATTATCATATTGTAACGCTTGTCTAAATTTTTTTTCAAAAAAATATTAAAGTTAACAGTTAACGTTTGTTAAAGAGTTAAATTGATTTCTGAAAAAAATCTAGGGGCTGAATTGATTTTTTTTACAAAAGTTTCTTTAAGCCATTATTTATTTATTTATTGCCTTCTCTGATTTTGTTTTCCAATAAATGCATCCACATCATAAGACTTAAGCATATACTGAGTTATGGTGTTGCTACTATTTAGCATATTGTTGTTGCATGAAATAGAGCGATAAGTTACCAAAGCACATTTGTTTTGGCTACTTCTGCTGGGCAGTAAGTACAGCCACCTTCCATGTACATACGGCCTGTTTAGCTGCTATATATATATATATATATATGTATATATATATATATATGGAAAATTTTACAATCGATGTTGAACATTGTTGAATACTGCTAACGCTGAAAATTTTAAATTTTTTAGTAAAAATTAAAATCACAAGAAATTTAACAAATAATTTGACACATTTTAAACTAAATTTAATTATTTAAAATAAAATTTGATTTTAAATTAAATTAACTACATATTTTTATTTATAATATTTTTAATCTTTATTTTCAAATAATAGGATTATATTCTCTACCATATTCAAACCCTAGATAAACAAATTCCATGTCTTTCTCTTTTCCTTCTTGCAGCAGTCGCCGCCGTCACCCCAACTGTCCGTCGGTGAGATTGTCACCGTCGTGTCTCCGTCCTTGCTGCAGCCTGACCGCCGTTCGAGTTTAGCCGCCGTTCCCCGCAATTCGCGCAGCAAGGTAAGATTTCGGTTTTGTGTTTCGTGATTCATTTGGCGATGACTGCAAAGAAACTCAGTCGTGATTTATCTAAGGCGAGATTGAAAATTTTAATTTTATTTTCACTAGTGTATTTTGTTAGAGACTAATTAAATACAATAGCTGTGAATAAAATAAATTTGTGGCTTGCTGGATTTCTAAAAGTTTAGCATAATTTAGATTTTAAATTAAATCAACAATTTGTTTTTGTTGTGTGAAATTTGTATATTCCGAGAGAAAAAACTCAAATAATTTTTGTTCAAAGTAGTGCATTTCCATATTTATAGAAAATAGAGAATTGGAAAGTATACAAATATATTTGCAAAGTAACTGCTAACCACTATGCCTGTGAGATCTGTAACCTCAACCGTGAAGTATCCTGTTACTTCAAAAATTCTGTTGGTGTGATATGGAAAATTAATTGTAGAAAAGTTATTTGCTCTTTCATTTGTTCCATTTGCTGGGAGCTAAACATGGCATTTTGTTATCCAAGCAGTTTTACTGGCTGTATTCATATACATTTAAAATGCAGTTAGCAACCCGATTCTAATATCGAATTGCATGCTTATTATAATTTACTCATTCAGAAGTGCAATCATGACTCCAGTCCCTTTGTGCTCAATATTATTTGTTAGTGGTGTCCGTACTAAAACCTAATGTTGTTTTGCAGTGCAACATGAAGATGTTAAAGGCTTAAGAGTTTACTAGCATTTAGAAAAATATTGGTATGTTACATTGCAGTTACTTGATTAAAGTATTTTGAATGCTTACTTTCACATTCCACAGTTTGGTTCAACCTGATATGTGTAATCTAAACATGTTTTGCTTCTGTCTAGTAGCTAGTCTACTTGTAGATTTGAATGCTTTTATGGGCATCTTGCTTTTGTTGAAGAAATCAGCTAATATTTTTGACAATTGTAAATGCTATTCTACTGGAGCACTATCATATTATATTCATATGTATTTTATTTTGAAACTTGAAGCATGGAGAAAAACTTTATAAAGTCCTACATATAAATAATTCTAGTACAATTCATTGGCTTATGCTTTCTTAAAGCTTTATAACATTTTACCCACTGCATTCCTAGACAAATGATTTGTTTCCATTTGATGACGTCGTGATATTTATTTGTGTTTAGCCTCAGATATGTTATTATTTGGTTTTAGTTTGGTCCAAATGCAATTTCCTAAGAGGATTGTCTTTTTCTTTGTTGTGTTGTCTTGGTGGCTTTGTATTCCAATTAATGGAACCAATAAAGTCATTTTTAGATGAAAAATTCCGCATACCTCATATTTAATATCATTGGTTAACTAATTTTTTATCAGATGGATATTAATTATTTTTATTAAATAAATTTGATTACTCGTTTGGCATTGTATGAAATAACAACATGGATATGCGCCATCTAATTCAGATAGAAGGGAGGGAGCTCTAAGGAGAAAACACATTTAGTGTCTTGATTGTGTTGTTTAATTAAATTAGTGTCGCACATCATATCGATATCAACTCGATTGTGAAGTAATTTTAAAGAATAATAAAGATAGAGCTCAATTAAATTGTATGTATATTTGATACTATTTTTTCAGGCTTCCTATAGTTATGAATAGAGGCTTCATGTAGAGCTCTAAGAGTAATTTCTGTTGTTTGGTCATATTTTGGGTGAGAAAAGTTTTAAAACACGAAGTTGTTTACAGGTTCCAAACCGGAATAAATAAAGGTGACAGGGTACAGCTTGGCTCAGCTTAGAAAATGAGGTGCTGTTCTAATGGTGTGCTGGACATGCAGTAAGAAAGGTTATCAAGGACTTCCAAATGTTCATACAAGGATCTTGTCGCTCTAGCTGAAACCTTTGTCCATAAACCTGCAGCATCCAAGACCTCTGTGGCTGCTTATGGACCCAGCACCAAGCATGAGAGCAGGCGTTAATAGAACTGTCGGGTCGGATATGAGACTAAGAACGATGAAAACTCAGTGAGGGTAACGAACTTATCTGAGGATTCCCGGGAGCCCGACTTGCTGGAGCTATTCCGCCATTTGGTGTTGTAACTCGGGTTGTATGTTGCTATGGATCAGAAGACAGGCGCGAGTCGAGGCGTCTGTTTTGTCAACTTTGTAAACAGAGAGGATGCTCAAAGAGCTATTAACAAGCTCAATGTTTATGGTTACGACAATCTTATCCTGCGAGTCGAATGGGCCACACCGAGATCGAACTAGAATTCATGGCATTAGCTTCTTTCCAGACAGTCTTCAATTTCCAATTCACTGTTGTAAGGGCAGATTTTGACTCTTTTTATTTGTATCTTTTTTAAAAGAAAATATTTCCCACTTGATAACGTATTTTGGTACTTAAGATTCCATTTATTTAAATGGATTAATTGGTTCCCATGGTTGGCTTTTATCCCAATGTTATCAGTTTGGATACTTCTTTATATATTTCGAAAATAGTAACTTTTTAATACATATGTATAAAAAATTATACAAACATTCATAATTATTCTTTAAAAATTAAAATTCCTAAAATCTACCTATAAAGTCTTGAGCCCTAAATTAAATTCTTAACCCCTAAAATAGAAAGGTTTACACAGGCATGTGTATACATATTAGACTCTAAACACTACACAAACTTCTAAACTAAATCCTCAATCCATAAAAAAGAAAGGTTTGTGTATACACCAATATGTGTATCAAAATATTTTTTTTTTGAGAATTATATTTTTGTACCTATATTTTGTTAAATGTTGATACGGGCTTTAAACACATTTTAAAAAAATGAAGGTCGAGAAACACAAGTTTGTGCTTATAGTATTGAAAAGGGTAATAGGAATTGTCATCATGGATCAAATGGGATTCAAATTATAAGAAACTCGGACTTAACTCTAAACGAGAATAAGCTCAATTTAATTAGTCTATTAAAGTGTGTTTTAAAAGTAATAATTACATCTAGGTATAATTATTTGCAGTGGCGGAACTATTAAGAGGCAATTACCCTTGGAAATTTTTATTTTTTCACTTTGGTCCTTCTATATAAATTATTTTAAAAATTTGTTTATTTCTGATTTTACCCCCACTTTCAAATATTAATGTTTTGCTCCCCTAACCTCAAATCCTAGTTTTGTCCCTGATTATTTGTAACTATACATGTAGAATATGATTTACATATCATAATTAATGGCTTCTACTAAATTGGGTACGATTAGAACGGATTACAATTCGTACAAGAGAATTAAAAGAATTACGCTTCATACTAAATTGAGTGCATATAAACTGTTTAAACCCGACTCTCTTAAAAATCGCGCGCTATACTTTAATTAATGCAACATGCATGCATGTATGAAACTATCGCAATCAATTAACGTACGGATTAATACAACCCGATTGCTTGAGATACTCCGATTGTTTTTGGATTAAAAGGACAGCCAAACTGAAACTATTAGTTTATTTAACTGCCGCAGAAACCAGGAGTAAATACATTTCAACCTCAACAAACACATTGTTCCCTTCATACACAGAACCAAAACTCCATTTAAAGTTCTAACTAATATATTAACCATATAAATCACATTACCAAGCACTCATTTGAATATTTCATTTTATGTCCCCGGAAATACACTTACCATCGCACTCAACGTCTCCGAACTCGCCTGCCATTAGGATTCACCGATTCTGCCGCAGGATCTTCCGCTGCAAGATCCATCCCATAGATATTGTTGGCACTCCTCTTCCGACTTGACAACAGGCTTGTGCTCTCCTCACTGGATGCAAAGGCCTTCAATAGCTCTGACAACAAAGATGGGAAAGATTCCTCCAAGTGCCTGAACCCTTCCAATTGCATTACCGCTGCAAAACATTGGGAACAAACACATGCACAAGTTGTCAACAATTCATAGGCCAAACTTAAGTAAAAAAAACATATACTTGCAAAAGAATCTGACTCCAAGAGGCAAATAATTAACTGGTAGTCCAATCAAAATAACATCAGGATGAACAATTGTTTGCAATATCCAAAGCATTGAACGGTTTTGACCACACAAATATTCTGCTCTAATCCACTTCTCAGCATTTTGCAATACAGTTTTATCTAAAAGTTTTGAGTACATTAACCTACTTGAGGGTTAAGGGATTATGTACATTAACCTTCCAGAGAGTTTGGTACTTGAAAATTGAAATCGAAGAATCCATCTAGAACTAGACGTGTACGAGAAAGAATAAAAAGGTTGACAGGAAATGAGAATTATCATGCTCCTTCGTAACATATGTATGTATGTATGTATCATCTATACATAATAGAATAGGAAGAGAAGTTTTTCAAGTTTTCTCTGAAGAGAAGTTAATCCAAAGAAATATTTTAAATATCAAAGGACTAGAATGAAAAGGCACAATAGTGATTTACACAAAAACAATCTCTAGTCATTATTCTTTAAAAAATATGCCAATTTATATGCCGTTCAATTTCAGATTTTATAACAAGATGTTAATGCATTTCCAAACATTGATGTTGTTTCTTTAAGCTCCACAATATGTAGGAATAAACATACCTTTATCAATTGCGCTTCCCATGTCCGTCGAACCATTAGAAGAATGAAAGGATATGTAGTCATTCATCCCATCATCTATGTGGCCGGAGGAATTAGCATTGATCAGAATATTGCCAACAAGTTAGAGAGTTAGTTGTGAAAAAGGGGGGAGATAGGCTATTGTTAAATTTCTTAAGCGAGAAGTTATGATTGATTAAAGAGGAGAAAACAGAAGCAATAAGCAAAACTTAATAATACCCTGATCAGGATAGGCTTTAGAGACGGACTGGTCAAAGGTCTCAATATAAACTGTTTTAGACGCCTGTTATAAAAGATTGAGAACATTGTTAAAAAAAATTGGTTTCTTCTCAAGCATCTCAACAAACAGAAACTGAACAAAGAAAATGAAGTGCAGATAAAACCGACCAAAGTTTAATTATGAATCATAAAAGGCATAAACAACAAGAATGGCTAAATATGAAAATCTTTCGGATACATTGTCATCGGTTAGAGATTGCATCAATTGTCTCTTAAAAGCCTCCAACTGTCAAAAATTAGATTGTGTTATTCTCTATGCTTCAAGTTTCAAAATAAAATACATATGAATTTAATATGATGGTGCTCCAATAGAATAGCATCCACAATTGTTAAAAATATTATCTGATTTCTTCAACAAAGGAGAGATGCCCATGAAAGCATTCAAATCTACAAGTAGATTAGCTACCAGACAGAAGCAAAACATGTTTAGATTACACATATCAAGTTGAACCAAAGTGTGTTATGTGAAGTAAGCATTCAAAATGCTTTAATCAAGTAACTGCAATGTAACATACCAATATTTTTTCTTAATGCCAGTGAACTCTTAAGCCTTTAACATCTTCATGTTGCATGGCAAAACAACATTAGGTTTTAGTACGGACATCACTAACAAATAATATCGAGCACAAAGGGACTGGAGTCGTGATTGCACTTCTGAATGAGTAAATTATAATAAGCATGCAATTCGATATTAGAATCGGGTCGCTATCTGCATTTTAAATGTATATGAAAACAACCAGTAAAATTGCTTGGATAACAAAATGCTCTGATTAGCTCCAGCAAATGGAACAAATGAAAGAGCAAATATATTTGTATACTTTCGAATTCTCTATCTTCTATAAGTACGGAAATGCACTACTTTGAACAGAAATTGTTGGAGCTCTTTTTCCTGGAATATACAGATTTCACACAACAAAAACAAATTGTTGACTTAATTTGAAATCTACATTATGCTAAACTTTTAAGAATCTAGCTAGCCATAGATTTAACTTTACCCCCGACCCTATCTATATTTGCATGGATACGCCATCTATTTTAGGTAAAGCTGAGGGCTTTTGTTCAATTATTTATTTGGTTCGTCCAAGTTTAGGTTTGGAAAAGAACCCATTTCTTTTTCCAAATGACGTTTGGTTTTAGCTTGATTACGCAATTAATTTAATTAAGGGGTTAACAAAGAACAACGTTGTTTTCACTAAGCTTAGCTTGTTAGATCTGCTTCTTAGCTTCTAGAAACTAGAAACATCAAAGAAGAAAGTCGGAGATATTTAGATAAAACTGAAAACTAACAACATTTGGCTAAGGGTTGTGATGATATAGATTTTTGGAGTGCTTAATCACGTTATTTTTATCTAGTAATCATAGTCATAGGTAGGGATGGCAATGGGCCGGATCTGAACCGGATCCAGCTGGACCCAGATCTAGACCCATTTTCACATCCTGGATCCAGACCCGCCCCGAATCCGCGGGTCTAGAAAATTGAGACCCAGATCCAAATCCAACGGATCTCACGGATCCGGATTCAAAACGAGTCCAAAACGGGTATGTTAAAAAAAGACCATTCAACCTATTTTTTAACGTAATAAAATTGTTATGGACTAATTTCACATCACATTTTCAATGGAAGAACGATTAATTTCAATACAACTAGTAACAAAATAAAAAACGATAAACTAAAGTCTCAAAAAAAAACTCCAACACAATTACACAAATGTCTTTTGAATAACACAAATATTAAAAAATGTAGATCATGAAACATTCCATTGTTGCAAGCCGAGTACCGCACTTCTACCTCCTTAGAGTGCTAGTCTTCATCACTACTTAAGTCATCAACATCCTAAAACAAACAAGAAACAATGAACCAAAGAGAAAATTTTTGTTTAATTAAAATAATATATGTGAAATTTAAATATTAATATTAAGGTTATGTAATATATAATAACTTTCTTCTTTACCATGTCAATAATATCCATCACTTCCGCATCTTTATCACAATCTTCATTAATAGTGGAACAAGCATGTGTTCCTTCAAAAGTGTCTGTCATAAATAAATAAAAATTACATTAGAGAATAATGTGAAATATAAAATTAAAGCAAGGGAAGGGAAATAATATTTTAAAACCAAAGGTGGGTTTTTCTATAAACGAGTAAACGGGTCCAGGTCCGGATCTTAGTGTCAGATCCGGACCCAGATCCTTACTTTAATAAGAGGATCCATATCCAACCCAAATCCGTCGGGTCCAAAATTTTAAGATACAGACTTTGTAAAACGAATCTAGATCTACGGATTCAAGTTGGGTCCAAAATCCATTGCCATCCCTAGTCATAGGTATTCAATTCATCAATTGAGTGATTCGAATAAAGTATTACAGAAGTTCATTATGAAGAGATCCTATTAACTTAGTTTATTTCATTTATATTGTTAAAATTAAAACATCTGACATTATTTAAGGGTCTAATACTTCGTCTTATTAAACCAACCGATTTAACCCATAATTGATGGCTTAATCACGTAATTTTTCATGTCAATATCACCTTTCGTCGCGTTAACAATTTGAAGTCAATTATTAAAAAAAAAAAAAAACTGAATCCCTTTTGCGTTTTGGCATGCTTGTTACCATTTTTTACCCTTTTTTTCCCCTTCAATCATATAATCTCAATTTAAAAGTAGTAATTCTATGAAAAATCAATTGATTCCGGTAGAGAAGTAAATATTGTTTTTCTTAAGAGATTTAAGTTCCAACGATTTATTTGCACATTATATATTATTAAAAATGTTAAGATTAATATATATATTATCATCTTCCAAAAACACCAAAATATTAAAAAAACATATAATAGGGTGTTGACACCTCTAGGTTTAGTAACATTTCTCGATTAGCCCAAATTTGTAAGGTTTTAATAAATAAAACAGTAAAATCCTCTTGCCCCCTTGATTTGGAAAAGTTTTTAGTCTCCAAAAAACAATTTTTTAGTTGCCCTTTCAAAAATTTACAATTCAATCTCTCCCCTCTCCCTCCCGAATAAAATTTTGACTTCGCCCTGGTCATTAGACATTTACATGTTGTATATATAAACAATTATATTTATCCAAACAAGAAAAATAGGCAAATGTCTTTATTTTAAAAATATTAAAAATTGTATTGAAATCAAAATTTTACGTGTAAAATTTATATATTTGATTCATATAATTGTACTAAATCAAAATTGATGTATTGCATTGTAAATTAGATCAAAGTTATCGTGTGTATAGTTATAATTATCATATAACTCAATTAAGAAAAATGAAAATCCAATAATAAATGAGGAAGAAGTACTTTCTACTCATTTACCTGTTCTTCGTTGTTTGCCAGCTCTAAGAACACTCTAAAAGTAAAAAGAAGTAAAATTGCAATGAAAAGATCGTGTTCATAATGAGTTTTTATAGTATCTTATTCGAGTTAGTCAGCCAATAAATTTGATTCAGATAGTTATACCGAGAAAAATAAATGAACTAACGTAAAAAACAGCGAAAATGTTCGGAAAAGAAATATTATTAATTGTAAAAATTAGCAAGAAAAGAAGAAGATAAACACGTTTAGGTAGCATTGAGTTGGGGTTAACTTCACTTACCATGCACGTAAAGGTTGTCCCATTACTGGCAGGCATTAACCATCTTACTAATGCTCAATTTACTGCTTTCTCACCTCCTTTTCATCCATCAAAATCTCTCTTATACTCCGGAACGAAATCAGGACCAGGGATTGGAAGTAAAACATAAGTACTGAAAAGTAGAAGGGGTAAATTTATAATTAATCCCCACAATCTTCATATCGATACAATAACAATGATGTTAATTGATTTAACGCCAGGGGCAGACGTAGGTGGGAGCCATAGAGGCCCTGGCTCCCCTAAAATTTTGGATCATTCATATTGGCCCTTCAATTTTTAAGTTCTTTTAATTTGATTCCTTCAATTTTTTTAAAATGTTCATTGAATTTTAAATATTTTTAATTAAGTCCCTTTTAAAATTTCTCATTAAGTCTCAAAATTTTTAAAAATTTTAGTTAGACCACCAAAATTTTAAATTAATCTTTCAGAAATTTTGATAATTTTAGTTTAAGTTTCTACAATTTTCGAAAAATTTAAATAGGCTCACCCAACTTGTTTTGTCAATATGTGCCCCTGTTTAACGCCCAATTGGTTCCATAAATAGGGGCATCGCCGTATATGCGTTGGGAGGGGATCCCTTCCAAAAAAAAATTTATGTTAGTATTTAAGGTCTTTTTAGTTTAAATATTGTCAAATAAGACCTTTGCATCTCCTAATTTTTAAATTTAAAGATTTAATAGACTTTTACCCCTCCTGACATTTAATCATCATAGCTTTGTCCCTGTCCATATATATTATTGTTAAATTTGTAGTAAAAATCTACTTAAAATGAAGGGTAGCTAATTAATAAACGAATAAACTTACTATAATATATATATATATATATATATATATATATATATATATATATATATATATATATATATATCATTGTTTTCACCATGAAAGGCTTGCAAAGTGGCGTTTCCCAATTGGCTCTGCAAAGTTTTTCTTGTTGGTGGTGAAAATTATGAAAGGCGACCCCATGATTGAATACTGGTTGGCGAACATTATAGAAGAATTTTGTTCGGAAACCCACACATTAATTGAATAAGTTAGCTCGGCCTGCTGTAGCTGCCCCAGTATTTTTGAAGCTTCAACTTCACTTACCATGCACGTAAAGGCAAACAGCAACAAAAATTGTCCAACAACCAGGAGGCAAAAACCAACCCCACTGTATACGGTCAAGCAGGGTCAGGAAAAAACAACGTGAAGAAGATGCAGCGTGGTGAAAAGTAAGTTGCATGGCTTGTCAATCAATATTCTCAGTCTTTCAGATTCATCATGTAATAATTCAGACCGGTCAAACACTGTTGCTATACATCACTCACGTGTATATCAAGGAAACTGTGTTGTTTGGTTACATCAAACGGCTTAGATCTTATTATTCAGATAATATTTAATGTTGGTCTAATTCTGCTTCTACTCCATACATTCCTTCAAACATTTCAAATTTAGTCCTTCTATTTTTTATTTAATAAAAAAATAGGATATGTAACCTTTTAAAAGTTGGTCACGTGGCTGATATTACGCATGTAGAAGTTAAGTAAGAAGTTATAAGATTTTTAATTCTGAATTTGGGGTTGTAAGATTCTTCAAATCTATCTCAGAGAAACAAAGCAAAGGTCGATTTTTTTTTTTTGCTTACATGGCTTCCACCTAACTTAAAAATTGGTCACGTGAGATTTTTTTAAGAAAAAAGCCACACAAAATAATTTAATGGAAATCCTTCGACGACATTATCAATTAAACCAAAAGAGTAGAATGATTAAATTTATGAAATCAAAAGTGTACAGGGACGCTAAAAGCATAATAAGATCGCTCAAGATCAAGTCTATGTTTACACAGAAAGACTATGAGTTTAAGCGATGATTTTAATCTTTGTAGATGGGTGTAGGCAAGAGGGACATCTGCCCAGAGCCCAAAGTAAGAAGCTCAAATATAGTTAAAAAATATTCTCATAAGTTGACAATTACGCCGGCGGCAAAATTTAGAATCAAATTTTTAGATTTTATTTTTATTTTTGCTCAATACATACCATTAAGGGCTCAATTTTTAAATTTGTCATAAACCACCAAAATCTCGAAATTGAAACCGATTGTAGTTAACAAGATATCTATCCATGAAGGTGAATCAAACCATATTTTAAAACACATCACCGACGATGAAATCATATGTACTAGGTGGGTTCATCTGTGCATGTGGCTCCCAACCAACCCACCATCAAAATACATCAACGCTTATGACCATAAAAACCAGAGTCTCGTACGACCAATGGGTCACTTCCCATTTGTTGCTGTTTTCAGACAATATTTACGTCCAGTAAATTGGCTTCAACCATACTCAACCTCAAAGCTAGGAAGCCCCATCACGTGGGTGCGCATGCAACTTCACCATTTTCGGTTTTTTTTTTCTAACTGCAAGTTACGAGGAAGAGGGACCCTAATGACTGGGAGATGCGTTAAGCAACATCCTCTGTTATTGTCTCCTTCAAATTCTCTGTTCGGTCACTTTCCTGATTATTTTCAATATTTAAGGTTTTAATTGTTTTTAAGGTTCTCTTCTTCATTAATGTGTTAGAGAATTTAGGTGGTTTTTGATATAATTCTACGCTGACTTGTTGCCTAAATAATAAGCTACCGTTTTGAATTCATTGAATTGTTCCGGTGGAGAAGGGATCATTGTTATCTCTAAATACTTGAATTTGAACTGTTTGTCTGAACGATACGTGTATTTGGATGATTAAGAGTATAAAGAACATATAATACTATGTAATCGCATTAACATGTTTATTTTTTTTAAAAAAAAACTATAGTTTTATAATAATAATAACATAGCATAAAGTAAAAAATTTACCCTGTTTGACTGAATAATCATTTTAGCCCATATTTTTTGAAGCAATTTAACCATCATTGCTTCATTTTGGATCAAAATAGTCATTCTATAAATGAAAACTGTTAGTCAACTAGCGTAAATGTCTTGAAACGATGTGGCAGACCTAGATGACAATGCACGTTGGTATAGCAATGTCATATAGATAAAGATATTGACTTGAAAGAATATCGCATCAGTCAAAATATAATTTTAAAAAATTATATAAAATTTAAAATTATTTTTCCTGCTAACGTGTCATCTTGTCAAGTTATTTCATGTTATTTATCGTTAGTTGACTAACAACTTTCATCCACAGAGAGACTATTTTGACCCAAAACGAAACGTTGAGGGTTAAAAATGCTATAAAAGAGAATAAAGACCAAAATAACTATTTAGTCAAATATTATGAGCATTTTTTTGCACTATACCTAATAAAAAATGGTTTTGCTTTCATTTATTTATAACTTTTATTCATTAACCAATTAACTGGTCATTAAGTTCACGGTCCATGTGATAAAAATCAACATTTGATACATAAAGCACTTATATACGGTTTAAACAGAAACTAATCCCATCTAACTACAACTTACCTTAAAATTTGACAAAATTCTTCGATAAGAATTTTACGTTGTATTTTCGAAATTTCTTCAAAATCCGAAACAATCTCGTGTCGGTTAATTTAAGTACTTAATAGTATTACATCAGGGGTAGATCTTTAAACCGAGTTGGGAGTTATATGGGGGTTATGGAGCACATGCAGCACCAACAACTTTACCCAAATATTTAACTACTGCCATAGAGTTTTCCAACCAACAACATTACCGACCGATTAAGGTTGAGGCCTGAAAATGTTGGTCGCAAATGGCAAAACTTGTTTGGTATATTTGTTTCATCTACATTCATTGTGGAACACCAAAATATTTTTCGCCATATATGGTTTAACAAACGTAGGCTTCCTCAAATATATAAAGTGTTTAGGGATTAAATTTATGGAAATAGGAAACGTTCAAAAATATTTAAGAATCTACGGTAAAATAAATAGTACATGTTAGGATAATCAATCAACATCGAAAATGGCCAAGAGGGCGGTGAATTGGCAATTTAAAATTTTTGGAAGCAAATAGAAAAGGATAGACAATGGGACACAATGATTTATATTGGTTCAACCTTCTAAACAAGGTCTACGTCCACTACCTTAGCTTCCTACTAAGGATTTTAACCAATTTCACTATGAAATCTTCCCCTTTTCTAGGCTAAGGAGGCAACCATTACAAAAGATCAAAGCTTTCTACCCAAAGCTTGATCAAGATTCACTCTTGTACAAGAAAGATAATGGCAAAAATAAAATGACCTCACAAGGTGGATATTTGCCCAAAATTACAAGATCACTCAACCCCAAACTTGAAATAAAAGATTACAATGAATAACACAAGTTGGGTAAAAGGATTTGACTCTAAGAGCACAAGGGTTGGATTTTTGCTGGAGTATTTGAATGTTGTTCAATCTAAGTTCATTAATTGTTGATGTAGCATTGGAGACTTGTATTTATACCCCCTTATTGAATTCTAGCCGTTTGGGTGGTTGAAGTCATCAATAGAGCCGTTGGGGACCATCTTTCCCGCAATAAATGATGTTTGGTGAAGGCCCGTATCGGTACACGAAGTCTCGTATCGATACATGTTACAACAAAAATATAGCCGTTGTACAAGTCGCATCGATACGCGGGAGGCCGTATCGAAACGATCATAATGTTAAAATAGGGGTGTATCAAAACGGCAAGGCCGTATCGGTACAGATTTTGCTCACTGGAATCCTGAATGAAAAAGTGTATCGATACACTTAGTGGCGTATCGGTACGGGTTAACCGAAATTTAAAGTTTGAGGATTCCAATAACTGACAAACAACGGTCGAAAAATTTAATGCAAAGATCTTGACAAATCATATCGGTACGGGGTTAACCGTATCGGTACATTTTGAAATTTCTTAAAACCAAAATTCAAATCGTGTCGAAACATTGTGTACCGTTCGGTACGAGTGTAAATTTCTTAAACCCGGATTTCAAACAGTATCGAAACGGGTGTGAACCGTATCGAAACATTGCGCTTAAAGTGTTTACCTAGATAAATGTCGTATCGAAACGGGCTAAGCCGTATCGATACGCTTTGCAAAAACAAATTCCAGTAGCTAAAAACCGTATCGAAACACCAAGGGGTGTATCGATACGCCTGGGCGTATTTGTGTATTTTTGGCTTGAAAATATTTAGAAAATTTTTGGGTTTAAGTTTATAACTTCAAAAAAAATTTCTTTGTCATTTTGTGAGACTTTTGAGTGCTTAAAAAATTATTTTCTTTTACAAATTGGTAATTAAACACTTTGTTATATCAAAATCAAACATAGGTTTTACAATCTCCCTCTTTTTGATATAACAAAACCAAGGTGAAAATTTTTAAGTATCTCTTAGAAAACTCCCCCTTAATATAAGGCTATAAATAAAAATTTGGCTCTTTAAATCTTCTCCCCATTTTTGTTAGATCAAAATCAATGTAATAGGGATAAAACAAGAAAACAATAACAACTCCAAGCAATGTAATAAGCAACATAAGCATTTAACTTCAAATAATAGTTCAAGCAATATAGTTCAATCCAACTCAAATCCTAAAATAATAAGTCAAATAAAAACAAAGCATAGGAGTTCATAAGGACATAAAATAAAGGTGCATAACTTAAATACTAATATGATATGCAAAAAATGCCTAAGAGTCTATGACATCATCTTCATCCTCATCATCATCAACATTTGTGGCTGGAGGTCTACGGGATTGACGACATTCACCAAGAAAGGCGTTAAGAGTAATGTTCATAGATTTTTGTCGATTTTCAATAGCCATCACCCTTTCCTCCAAGGATGTGAAGCGAGTGTCAAAAGCGGCAAACCCGAAATCCATTGTCGATTGCAAAGAGGCAATGTTGGTGTTCAAATTTGTGAATTTCTCATTAAGAAAAGCCATGAGAGCATCTTGATTCGATTGGGCCACCGGAGCTTGTGGAACTTGAGCTTTTTGAGGAGCCTCCACCGGTTTGGGCTGAACACCTCTCGGAAGATCGGTGTTACGGACCCATTCTCCATTGAAATAAGTGAACTTGGCACGATAGAGATAGCGCTCATCAATAGGATCCGCGAGAGGTTCCGAAAGATCATAGGAATAATTGATCCCCATCTTGTGAAAGACAAAGCTCAAAGCCATGCCATAAGTGAAGGATGTCACCAAGGAGGTGTGGCGATGTTGGACAAGAAAGACGATCTCGGCAAACATAATCTGAGCAAGGTTAGGTCGTCTCTTCTCACGAAAGCATTGAAGCCAAAAGTCATCAACTTGGCGGATGGTAGAGTATTTCCCACCGGATGGACGGAACCACCAAGTGATCATGAGATGCAAGATATGGTCATGGGCATTAAGAACGGTCATAGAACCACTAAGGACATGTCCTAATGCACTCTCATCATCTATTCTCGTATCCTCAAGACCCAAAAAGTTTGCTAAAACACTTGAATCAATTCAAAATTTCTTACCCATCAAGTAAGATTCAATTGCAGCAACCAAAGATGTCTTTCCATTGAAAATACACCGAGAATTAGAATAGAAGATTAAAATAAGATTTCGATATAAAATCTCGTGTATACTTAAAAAAGCCATAAATTTCTATTCGAGCATTAAAGAAAGATATTCGAATTTAAATCTTTCAGATGATAAAAACGGGATTGACGTAACACGCTCGGGATGAATTTTGTAACTTTGGTATTCTTTAAAATTTTCCATGGCATAGGCATATTGAGGTTCATTAAAACAATTTTGATAAATGTGGGTAAGATTAGGTCTATTACCAACATGATCGGGAAGAAAGCGCGAAGAGCTTAAACTAGAGGCAATGTCCTTTCGTGCTCGTTTCTTAGGGCCCATAGTCTGAAAACAAAATCAAACCAAAAACGATGTATGCATAAATCAATACATTCAATCCAAAAAGTAATCCAATAATTAAAGTATTGTCAAAAAGTTATACAATATAGTTTAAAAATATATAAAAATTTAAAAAGAATTTTTGGTAAAGAAAAACTTGAAAATAGTGTTAAAAATTATACGATATAATTTTATATTCGAATAAAAAATTTCAGATTTGAAAAAGTTTTTATAAAAGTATTGAAAACAATACTATATGGGTTCTAAAACTATGATTATAGTACAAAAATAGTGTATATATATGTACGAAAAATAAGAAGAAAAAGGTTAGGGTTTATACCTTGAAGATGAGATTGATGATGAATGAAGTGATTTAGATGCACAAACTTGATAATTGTAGCTTGGGTTTGATGTAAAATCCAAAAGCCCTCAAGATTTTTGAAGAGTTGTGTGAGAAAAAATGAGGGATTTTGAGGTTTTATAGAGGATTTTCGTATCTAGGGTTTGGAAGAAAAGTGGTGTTTGAATAAAAGTGAAAATCCTTCTTTTAATGCCCTTAAAATTGCCCAGTGTGAACGCATAGCAATACGCCAATGTGGCGTATCGACCCCAGTACCGAAATGCTTCTGATGCCGTTTTGATATGCTATATGTACCGGTACAGGTATACCTATATTGAAACGATTGTAAATGACCCGTATCGATACGAGGATAATCGTATCGATACACATGTGCCAAAAATGTTAATTTTGGATGCAAGTTGCTCAGAAATTCTATTTTAATCGAATTAAAATGCACGTGAATGATATGAGCGCATTATGTATGAACATAAATAGATGCATACTCACCCTAGCAACAAGCATATATAAATATAGGAGCAAAATCACAATAGCAATCAATCAAACAAATTTAAGCATATTTTTAAGACCAAAAAAGGATCTAAGGGTCAAGAGAGGTTAGTTAAACCTAACTCTCTCCTAAGAGACCAGAAACGCTCTTTGTCTAATGGTTTGGTAAAAATGTTCGCTAATTGGTCCAAGGTGTCTACATATTTTAGAACTACATCATTTTTCAAGACATGATCTCTAATGAAATGACGCCTTATTTCTATGTGTTTGGTTCTAGAATGTTGGATGGGATTCTTAGTGAGACAAATTGCACTAGTGTTGTCACACCTAATAGGGATGACACCTATGTCAATTTCGTAATCTAAGAGTTGTTGCTTCATCCAAAAGACTTGAGCATAACAACTCTCATGCGGATATGTATTCGGCTTCGGTGGCAGATAATGCTACACTATTTTGCTTCTTAGAAAACCAAGATATGAGCATACTACCTAGGAATTGACATGTGTCGGATGTGCTCTTTCTATCTATCTTACAACCCCTATAATCCGCATCCGAGAAGGCATGTAGGTTAAAGGAAGACTCTCTAGGGTACCAAAGACCTAAACAATGTGTATCTCTAAGGTACCTAAAGATTCTCTTAACAGCTATAAGGTGTGATTCTCTATGACTAGCTTGAAATCTAGCACACGAGCAAACACTAAACATAATGTCGAGTCTACTTGCGGTAAGATAAAGCAAAGATCCAATCATAGAGCGCTAAAGCTTTATATCTACACACTTACCTCATTCATCTTTGTCAAGCTTTGTGGAAGAGGTCATTGGTGTGGCTTGAGGTTTCACACTCTCCAAGCCAAACTTCTTGAGCATGTCATTAATGTATTTGACTTGATTGATGAAGATGTCGTCATTCCTTTGTTTGATTTGGAGCCCCAAGAAGAATGAAAGCTCCCCCATCATGCTCATCTCAAACTCACCTTGAATCAACTTAGCAAAATCTTGGCAAAACATTTCATTAGTAGAACCAAAAATTATATCATCAACATATATTTGAACTATTAATATGTCTTTGCCACTTCTTTTAATGAATAGTGTAGTATCTACCTTTCCTTTGTTAAAACCTTTTTCAGTTAAAAAGTTTGATAATCTCCCATACCAAGCTCTAGGAGCTTGTTTCAAACCATATAAAGCTTTTGAAAGTTTAAAAACATGGTTTGGGTAATTTGGATCTTCAAAACTGAGTGGTTGTTCTACATACACTTATTCATTAATAAAACCATTTAAAAATACACTTTTTACGTCCATTTGAAAAGTCTTAAATTCGTGATAACATGCAAATGCTAGTAGCATCCTAATGGCTTCCATTCTTGTTGCGGGTGCATAGGTTTCATCAAAATCGATTCCCTCTTATTCAGTGTAACCTTGAGCAACAAGTCTAGCCTTGTTCCTCACTATGTTACCACTTTCATCTAGTTTGTTTCTATAAACCCATTTAGTTCTTATAGTATATTTATTACTAGGCCTATCAACTAATGTCCAAACTTGACTTCTCTCAAATTGATTTAATTCCTCTTGCATGGCCATTATCCAATGGTCATCATTTAATGCTTCTTTAACATTCTTAGGCTCTATGCATGAGATAAATGCTACATTACATGTATTTTTAAGAGAAAGTCTAGTGGTTATCCCTTTGGATGGATCACCCAAAATCTCACCACCTTTGACATAATTGTACTATCTTGGGTAGCTCACTTCCTTTTCCTCTAGATTCATGTCTCTCAAGGCTTCTAGAGGTGGATCTTGTGCTTCTTCCTCTTTGGTTGGAACTGCATCCACCTTTGATGTTTATCCACCATCATTGGCTTCCAAGATCCCTACATCATCATCACAAGAGTCCTTCCTCGGAAGGAGGTTATCATCGAAAACCACATGAATAGACTCTTCAACAACTAAGGTTCTTTTATTAAATACACGATAAGCTTTAGAGTTTAAAGAATATCCCAGAAAAATTGCTTCATCACTTTTAGCATCAAATTTGCCAAGACTATCTTTTCTATTGTTTAAAACAAAATATTTACATCCAAATGGATGAAATTAGCTAATGTTAGGATTTTTGGATTTTAAAATTTCATAAAGAGTTTTATTTAAAATATGCCTAATCATTACTCTATTTATGATATAGCAAGCCGTATTAGTGGCTTCCGCCCAAAAATATTTTGGCAAATTATTTTCACAAAGCATGGTTCTAGCCATTTCCTCTAAAGTTCGATTTTTCCTTTCAACAACCCTATTTTGTTGAGGTGTTATAGGGGTTGAAAAATTATGGCTAATACCATTTGAGTTACAAAAATCCTCAAAACCTTAATTTTGAAATTCGGTTCCATGGTCACTTCGAATGTGAGAAATAGTTTGACCAATGTCATTTTGAGTAAGTTTTGAAAATGTGATGAATTTTTCTAAAGCTTCGTCTTTGGTACTTAAGAATAAAACCCAAGTGTATCTAGAGTAATCATCAACTAAAACATATACATATGATTTTCCACCCAAGCTAGTTGTTCTAATAGGACCAAAGAGATTCATGCGGATCAATTGTAAAATTCTACTAGTTGAAACATCATTAATGGATTTGAAATAAACTCTTTTATGTTTGCCTTTTGCACAAGCATCACAAATTTTATCATTTGAAAACTGTATTTTAGGCAAACCTCTAACTATATCTTTTGAAACCAATTTTTCTAAAACGTTCATGCTTGCATGCCCTAGTTTTCTATGCCATAACCATGAATCATGCTCATCATTTGCAACAAAAACATACATGAGAAATGTGTATGTCATTTAGATGCACCATTTATATATATCCTATGCGATGACCCACAAGTGCAATTTTATTTGTTTCAATGTTTAAAATTTTACAACCATTAGAATCAAAAACAACATTGAAACCTTTGTCACAAAATTGACTAATGCTTAAAAGATTATGTTTAAGACCATTGACATATAGAACGTTTTCAATAAGTACGGAAGAGTGATTACTGATGGAACCTATTCCTTCAACTTGACCTTTGGAGTTGTCACCAAATGTCAATAATCCTCATCTTTTTTAGTTCAAGTTCCACGAATCTACTCTTGTCGCCGGTCATATGTCTTGAGCATCCACTATCAAGGAACCACGAATTTACACTTAAAGCTTTGGCCTTGTAGCAATGCTCCTCGTAGGATCCTCCTCCAAGGCCATAAGACAAAGGTTAGCCACCTCTTGCTCCTCATCACTTGAAGACTCTACATCGCTCCAAGTGGCAATATGGGCCTTGTGCTTCTTTTTCTTCTCGAAGCCTTTCTTTTTGAGTTGAGCACAATCAATCTTGATGTGTCCCAACTTCTTACATTCATAGCACACAATAGGATCATTTTCTTCTTCCTTCCTCTTACTCTTGAAATCATTTCTTCTATTGAACTTCCTTCTCCGGTTGGATCTCATGAGCCGAGTAAATCGTTTGGCTAGCATAGCCAACTCTTCATCTTCCTCCTCGCTTGAATCACTTTCTTCTTGTGAGGCTTTGAGAGCAATTCCAAGTTTTTTCTTTTCTACTTCTTTCTTTTTTTCTCTTCCTTGCTTCATGTAATAACCCGTTTTGGGCCCTAAAGTAAACCAAACCCATTTACAATCAAACCCGACCTGAATTCAAGCCCATGACCCGACCCATTAACTAAAAACCCTAAAACAAATAACCTTAACCCTAATCACTAAGCTGGCACCGCCTCCTAGTGCTGTCGTCGCCGCTGACCTAGCCTTCCTCCGCCAGCCATCTAAAAACCCCAAATCTAGTTCAAACCCCAAAATCCTAAAAAATAATAACAACCCAGCCCTTTGCCAACTCCAACCCTATCATACTATAAACCCATGCCATGTCTTCACCATACCCTGAAAATCTGGCTTTTCTCTACCAGATCTGTATGTTAGATGTAAAATAGGGGTAGTTAGTTTTATATTGTAAAATCAGGGTTATAAAACCCGAATGGAAAAACAAATGTAAAGGGGGATCAAAAAAATATGAGATAGGATACCGAAATTAAAAACATTGTAAGTTTTTTAGATTTATTAAAACTTTTGAAAGTTTAAAGTGTTTTTTCGAATCAAAATCTTTTTGGTTTTATTTCAAATCACAAGGGAAAGATTTCGTGTTTCTTACCTGTGTTTAGGGAGAGCGTCGTGGCTCCACCGTCGATGCGTCGTCCTTCACCGTGAGGCTTCAAAGCTGATGACCAATTTTCACTCCCAAGAGCGACCGCCGTTTCGGTGGAGAAGAAGAAAAGAAGGAGATGAGAGGGTTATAGGAGATTAGTTTTTTATTTTATTTTATTAAACGTGTTAAAATTTTTACCCTTATCTTTGTTTTAAACTGAGCCCGACAAAACGACGTAGTTTCAAGGCCAAGGGATCTGTTTTTTTTAAAAAAAATGGGTTAATTGCAGACCTGGTCCCTTGACTTTTCTTTCGTCTTCACTGCTATCCCTGGTCTAATTACAATTTCAGTCCCTTCTTGTCTGCTACCGCACCCTTTTTTATCTTTCATCTTTTAATTTCACACTTTTATTTTACATTGTATTCAATATGGTCACTGCTGTTATTAATGTTGTTTTTTTAGTCCTTCAATTATGTACGTTTGCATTTTGTACCTCGATGTTCCATGCATCTCTCATTCATGTCCATGCATTTTGTATTTTGTTTCATTCTAGTCATATTTTCATATTATTTATGCCATGTAATTTAATTCTTATGCACTTTGATACATGCATTTTTATTAGCCTTATGTTCTAAATAATCGATCCATGCATTTTAATCCTTGCATGATGTTTTATATTTTAGCTTCGTTCAGGCCTTATTATTATTATTATTATCATTATCATTATCAGTATGTGTGTAATATGTTATTATTATTATTATACAAAAAATTTTATTATATATTATTATCATGATATATGTACATAGGTTTTATATCTATTATGTATAATATTTTATTGTTTTTATACTTTAATATATATATATATAAGATTTTACGTATATTTATTTTTGTACATAGTTTTATATTATCATATTAATTAATATTTATGAATGTTTTAGAGTAGTATTTCATTTATGTTAGATTCATTTTTTATTTACGTGTTGGATTAATATTTATGTTAGATTAATATGTTATAATTTTAGTATTTATCTTGATTATCGCATCGTATTTATTTATGTTTGTCGTGTTTTTTAAGTTTGCATTTCGGATATATAAATTGTCAATGCGGTGCCCTTTTATCCGAGTGTAAACGGGGCCAGTATCAGGCATAATGATGGTGGTTGAGCGTTTACTCTTGGATAACAGGGCTTTTAAAATTTACTCGCACTTATAACCAAATTTTAATTTAATCGTCACTTTAATCCAGAAAGTCTAATATTAATAAAGCAGTAATTATTAAAGTACCAATTTTGGGCGATGTGGGGGTGCTAATCCTTCCCCATTTGTAACCGACTCCCGAACCCAACATTTTTGAAATCTCTGATTTTATGGTGTCTGGCCTACCTAAGTGGCTGGTGGCGACTCTACTTTAAATAAAATATGATTTTTTAAAAACCCCACGGAAGACATTTTTAAAATACCCGAAATACCCCTAAACATCTTAAAACCTCGCATTTTTTAGATCGCTACACTTCATGATCTCATGAGTTAGGAAAGAACCCACAAGAGAATCGAGCTTCAAGGTCTTCAAGTCCTTTGCCTCGATGATGGCCGTCCTCTTCCCATCCCTTGACTCGGGAAGAGAATATAAGAGCTTTCGAACAAGCTTGTCTTCGGGAATGACTTCTCCGAATCTCTTGAGACCATTTACAATGACGGAGAAGCGATCGAACATCTTTGTTACGCTCTCATCGGGCTCCATCTTGAAATTTTCATAGCTTAGATTGAGGAGTCCAATCTTGGTCTTCTTTACATCGTTGGTACCTTTATAAGTGGTCTCTAACTTGTCTCATACCTCTTTTGCACTTGTACATGAGAACATGTTCGCGTATTAGTCGGGCCCAAGTGCACAAAAGAGCATGTGCAAGGCCTTATCATTTATTTGCAACTTCTTTCTTTCTTTATCTGGCATTTCATGCTTGGCCTTGGGAACTTGTCTCTCTCCTTCTTGCTTTATTGGAATTGATGGTCTACCTTCGATCACATCCCATAGGAGATAATCGTTGGATTTGACAAACAACCTCATTCAGTTCTTCTAATATGGATAGTTGTCTCCATTGAAAAAGGAAAGTCTAGTGATGGATTGAGACTCGTACATGTTGTCGAAAGTAGAAGCCATGGCTGATATATCGGTTGATTGAATCACCTTCTAGGATCGCCTCAACGGTTGTTAGACTTTCGATTGAGTGTGGCTCTGATACCAATTGTTAGGATAATCAATCAACACCGAAAATGGCCAAGAGGGGGTGAATTGGCAATTTAAAATTTTTGGAAGCAAATAGAAAAGGACAGACAATGGGACACAATGATTTATAATGGTTCAACCTTCTAACAAGGTCTACGTCCACTACCTTAGCTTCCTACTAAGGATTTTAACCAATTTCACTATGAAATATTCCCCTTTTCTAGGCTAAGGAGGCAAGCATTACAAAAGATCAAAGCTTTCTACCCAAAGCTTGATCAAGATTCACTATTGTACAAGAAAGATAATGGCAAAAATAAAATGACCTCACAAGGTGGATATTTGCCCAAAATTACAAGATCACTAAACCCCAAACTTGAAATAAAAGATTACAATGAATAACACAAGTTGGGTACAAGGATTTGACTCTAAGAGCACAAGGGTTGGATTTTTGCTTGAGTATTTGAATGTTGTTCAATCTAAGTTCTTTAATTGTTGTTGTAGCATTGGAGACTTGTATTTATACCCCCTTATTGAATTCTAGCCATTTGGGTGGTTGAAGTCGTCAATAGAGCTGTTGGGGACCATCTTTCCCGCAATAAATGTTGTTTGGTGAAGACCCGTATCGGTACACGAAGTCTCATATCAATACCTGTTACAACAAAAGTATAGCTGTTGTACAAGTCGTATCGATACACGGGAAGACGTATCGAAACGATCATAGTGTTAAAATGGGGGTATATCGAAATAGCAAGGCCGTATCGGTACGGATTTTGCTCACTGGAATCTTGGATGAAAAAGTGTATCGATACGCTTAGTGGCGTATCGGTATGGGTTAACCGAAATTTAAAGTTCGAGGATTCCAGTAACTGACAAACAACGGTCGAAAATTTCAATGCAAAGATCTTTGAAGATCTTGACAAACCGTATCGGTACGAGATTAACCGTATCGATACATTTTGAAATTTCTTAAAATCAGAATTCAAACTGTATCGAAACATTGTGTACTGTTTCGGTACGAGTGTAAATTTCTTAAACCCAGATTTCAAACAATATCGAAACGGGTGTGAACCGTATCGAAACGATGCGCTTAAAGTATTTACCTAGATAAATGTCGTATCGAAACGGGCTAAGCCGTATCGGTACGCTTTGCAAAAACAAATTCTAGTAGCTAAAAATCGTATCGAAACACCAAGGGGTGTATCGATATGCCTGTGCGTATTTGTGTATTTTTTGCTTGAAAACACTTAGAAATTTTTTGGGTTTAAGTTTATAACTTTGGAAAAATTTTCTTTTTCATTTTGTGAGACTTTTGAGTACTTAAAAATTTATTTTCTTTTACAAATTGGTCCTTAAACACTTTGTTATATCAAAATCAAACATAGGTTTTACAGTACAGGTGGCGTCCTGCTATTTTTTTTTATTTTTTCCTAAAGCTGTCATGCACTGAACACTTTACGGTGTAAAAATATTAAACAAACCCAGGACGCCACCTGCAGGTGGCGTCTTCCCCCTCAACTGTTTATTTTGTTGTAGATTTAAAAAAAAAACTTAAAAGACCCTATTACCCTAAATATCATTTCATGGGGCAATATTCCCCTAATTTCTCCACAAACATAGCACTTTTAGTTCAACTCAACTTCATTATTTCTCTATTTAATTCTTTTATTTCAATCCACGGATGATATACTCGTTGATATTTAAATAGATTGTGATATTATTGATTGAGTTTAATTTAAATGATATTATTGTTGGTACAATATACATGAGAACAAAAAATTAAATATATTTAAACATTTAATATCTTTTAATTTAACGATGAAAAAAGATTGAGGCGGTCTAGATACTATGTCAATAAAATACACTATGATATTTATTAATGTGTACTAATAATAAATAATTTTATATGCTATTATTGAGTTACATGCTAATATATCATCATATAAAACTTAAAAAATTAATGATGGTTAGAGATTTAATTCTTTATTGTACGAAGTCTATTATACAAAACATACAAATATTATAATTACTAACATAGTCCAACTCAAAGATTTATAGAATTTTGCGTAATTTATAAAAAAAAAATCATTTTCATGTTGTAAAATTTTAAATGCTTATTTATTTGTGTGCATAGTATGTTGATTTTTAAATAAAAATAAGTATAAAACAATTCAAAATTTTAAAAAAGTATAATAATATTTTATTTTCTCATATACTTTATCACAAATCTATAATTAATATTTTAATTTTTCCTGGTAAGTATTTAATTCAATTAGTTTTAATTTTTTTTCTGAGTCGTTTTACGATCGTTTTTATTATATTTGTTTAAAATTATTTAATTACTAAAATACCCTTGAATCTCGTATGAATTATGCAAAAGAAAAGGATTGGCAAACTTCATTTTCAATGTTAAGGACGTAAATTTACTCGACTCTCCGGCTCATCCTCTTGTCTGACGTGGCAGTTACAAGGTTTACCAACACACAATAAGAGAGGGTCGATGAGTGCGCCACGTTTTGTATTAAAAAGGACCAAAGAGCCGTGCATAAGTGGGACTACGGAGGAAGGGCTCGGCTCGGCTCGGCTCATCTGTTCCAAAACGACCCAACAAAAAATGGGACAAGCCGTAACAGATTCTGTCCAAATTTAGCAGCGGAAAACTTGAAAAAGAGTCGTAGCAAAATGCCTATGTAGTTCTCTCGTGGAGCTTAGTTGGAGTTGGACCCCACTCATACTAACCACCGTCTCTCCCTGTCGTTACCGTCGGCGGTAGAAAATATCAACATGATGTATACGGAGAAGATCAATTATACTTTTATATAAAAATTGGAACGGGATGAGAGGGGGCTCTCCTTTACACGCGCAAACCATGTTTTGCTAGAAAAAACTGTATTAATCTAAGAAATAAAATAAACAGTAAATAAAGTAAATACTGATTTTATTTAACATAATACAATAAATATTTTTAAATTAAAATAAAAAATAATAACAAAAATAAAAAATGTTTATTTGTATATGGACATCAATTTTAATGAACAGATTTGTTGAATCCCGTAAAATTATAGTTTCTTTAAAACGGATTCGTCTCCTATTATAGTGCTTGAAAAACGTTGTATGTCTATCTCTCAGTATACAACAACAAAAAAGCACAACAGTAGCACGTCTGAAGTGATTAGCGAATCGTAACATCATCTTCCTCTATCATCGAAAATCACAAAGTAGGGTACTTGTGAATTGTGAAAGGAAAACACGTCCGACAAACTGCAACGACATAGATGAGATGAAATACTAGAGAAATTGTAACGACCCGGATTCTGGATCCAAGAGTCGAGTTGACCCGAGGCGTGGGCTTCGTTGTTTTGGCTACGATTTTGGGCTTATAGGAGCCCTTGGGCTATCTTGTGTGTTGGGCTTGTGTGGTTGTTGGGTTGGGTTGAGAAGTAAGAGGGGTAAAATGGTAAAAGCTTAAATTGAAGAGTGAGAAGGGGGAGGCTTGCTTTTCTTATGTATTGTTCAGGGAATGAGATCACCATGCCTTAATTCCATATTCCTCCCATTTCAAACTCTATCTCTCTCCCAAAAACCCCACTATCAAAGGCTGATTTTTGAGAGTTTGTGTTGATAATCACGTTTAGCTTGTTGAGAGAAGTTTTATCAGCCTTAGAGGATCTATATTTCAAGGTAAGTATTGGTTGGAGTGGTGGAACCAAAGGTTGGTTGAAGGTTTGAAGAGGAATAATGGGATTGGACCTTTGAGGGCTTCTTCATCAGTTTTAGTTGGAGGTTAGTACACCACTAACTCCTTTGAATTCCTGCAACTCATAAAATTAGGCTTTGTGCATGATTTGATTGTTTATGGTTTGGTAAGCTTTGGTTGATCTTTAATGGCAAAGTAAATATTTGATGTTGCTAAGGCTTAAAATTAGTAGAAACCCACTTAATACATTCACAATAACTTATAAGATCGATTTAGGACTTAACCATAGAGGTTAAGGGTGGGATTGGTGAAATCCCGAGCTCTAAGTTTTGAAAACTAGGCTCGAGTACCGGTACGGGGTGGCTGCGTACCGGTACTCATTTGTAAATTTAGAGAAGGGTCGTGAGGGGAGTACCGGTATGCCTCCCCGTGTATCGGTACCCCTTGCAAGATAAGGATTCCAGTAGCGTTTTGGCGTACCGGTACGCAATGGGGCGTATCGGTACCCACTGTTTCATTGCCTATAAAAGCTTAGCGTACCGGTAAGCGTATGTGGGAGTACCGGTACGGGGTGGATCAGTACGGAGCGATCCTAGTATCGATGATGAGTACCAGTACAATATGTAGAGTATCAGTACAGCTTAGGGTTTAATTCTTTCGAACCTAATTGAAGTATCGGTACTCATGGGGGCACCGATACCTATAGTGAAGTACCGATACTCACCTTGGAGTATCGATACTCGCTGGGCAATCTGCCCAATAACTTCGAGGTTGCGTTCGGGGGTGATATAATTCGAGGCAAAGGGCCCTAGGGGTCCGTCAAGGTGTAAAATGAACATTAAAACTGAGAAATGGAGATTTTTAACCTCGAATGAGAATAATGGGCTAATAATGTGATAAATATCAAGTAAATTATGTGTGATGGAAACCCATAGAGATCTTAGGTGGATCGTTGATGCTGTGTGGTAATTTAGGCCCTTGTTGTGTACGGAAGGGGCGCCTATAAGGTTGAGTCTTATCGGATAATAAGATAAATTAATGATAATGACTAATGTGTACCTTCATAACATACTAATAAATAGATAAGCTCAACAGACAGTTTAATAACTGATAAAAACTATAAGGCTATGGTAAAGGTGTTAGAGCTGTGTGCGGTGAGACCTTTGTGTCGAGGTTTAGAGCTGTGTGGTTACTAGGGTCCTTGCTGTGTGCTGATGGGACACCTAGGTAGTCGAGTCATCCCTTGTTGGGATATGGATACCCTAAGTGTGTTGCAACACCTTGAAGATTCCTAAATGTTAGATCCCGATGCTTTTGGACGCGGGCATCATTCGAAGATGCTTGATGAGAGATCCCGAGCATGGATGTAGGATCCCGATGTTATGTGGATGTGGGCCTCATTCGACGGTTATTTGGGCAACTGTTTGGGCAGCTGGGCAACAACTTCAAGGTTCGGCAGAGCGTTCTTCAATAGTTTCTTCATATCCCTAAGTCAAAACTCTAGCTAATTGTGCATGCCTTGATAATACATCCCTGCGTGAATCAAGGGTGAACAACAACCAATCTTGCGCTCCTCTTAGCCGTTGAAATCTTTAACTTATTCCTAAGCCGGATTAATCTTCACCATCAATGGATTGAATAAAGACCATACTCATTCGTTTCTTGAATCTAACTCTCCCGATATTAGATAAATAGATGAAGTTACGAGATCCTCTCCCAATTCACTCGCAAACAAGAATAAAAACCAAGAATGAGTAAACCTTGAATTGAAAGTGCAAACTCTTATTACCTAAACAAAATCCAACTGTTTCTCACAACCACAAAACACAATAACCTTAGCCAAATAGATTTAGTTCATGGCTAGGTTCCAAAGAAACACAAAACAAATAATTCCTAACATAAACCTAATCGAACAAAGAATAAAAATATGAAGAATGGTTGAAGCCTCATTGTCGAAATCTCTCCCCTTTGCTCTCTCTTGGAGTTGACGGCTTGGTCTCCTTTAAATAGGTGATGGTCAGGTCAAAGTCTCTCTTGAGAAAGAAATTAAGTTGGAATTAAATACTTTAAAATAATATAATTCTTTATTATATTTAAATTCCTTCTAGATCTTCTCCTATCTTCTTGGGATTTAATTTCTCTTTGACCTCTTCATGGAAATCAAACTCCTTTGGAATTTAACTTTGCTCCACGCCATCTTGGGCTTATCTAGTCATCAATTTCGATTGTCATATCATCTTATCCCTTATCGACAATTGCCCTGGCAACTAGCTCGACATCTCCTTCATGCACTGCCCTGGCAACTGGTTCCAGCCTAGTTTAGGCAAGTGATTCTGCACACACACAAAAATAACTATAGGTAGCACCCATTTTTCACAAAATTAAGCAAAATATGAAATCAAGCTTGTCCACCAAGGAAACTATGCAAACATGCATGAATGGCTAATAATGCAACTAATATAAGCCTAAGTCTAGAAATAATATGAATAAAAATGGTGAATAAAATAGTACTTTTAGACACTTAACAAGCACCATTAAAGAAGGATTCCAGCGCCTCGTCTCATAAGAGTACATTATTTAGGTCATTAGGCTATGTATTCGTAGGAGTCTATTATATTTTGTAATTCGTATTTGGATTTTCAAATGATCGAGTCAAAGGTCTATAATGTAATTTTAAAAGGAGCTCCATTGTATATGTTTTCAAATATTTATTATGTTTTATTGGGTTGTAAGTAAATGGATGTTCATAATGGATTTGCGGATTGAGCTAAACTATGTCAAAATTTTATGGTAATGGTTTGGGCTTGAGGCCCAAATGTGACTCCGGGTCGATGGTGTTATAGAAATGAAGCATGAAATCAAACTTATTGTCTCTATCCACCTACACGCTTAAGAATCGAAATTGAAGTGGTGAGCAAAACCAACAATATTACAGAATGCTTCATAAAAATAGATCTAACTGCATCGGCAAACGAACCATAAAAGAATATCAAACAACTGAAAAGTGCAGGCAACTACAAATCAAAACTGAACATCTTCAATAAACTATCTACTAACGTCAATCTATCATAAAAAAAAAACGTGCCACAAACATTAAAATACAAATATAGAACACGTCTAGTCTATCACTTAATCGACGTCAGTCAACATTTTAAAACAGCGCTGTCTTCAAAGCTAATTAAGGTTAAACTATATCATTAACGGTCAAAATCAAGTTTTTATTTGGCTGTGCCGTCCCTAACATAATATTAATAGTCTGATATCGATGTTTCTCTGTTTTTATTCATCAGAATAATAAAACATTATATTATATTAATTTAAATTATTTCTAATTGATTAATCTTAATTGAATTGTCATTGTTATTCTTATACATATTTCTTATATGTACAATAACATTCATTATGGGATTTTGAATATTAATTACAATTTAACATTTTTTTAATTCAAAATTTTTTAATTTACATATATTTTTAATTAATCTTGCAATAAATGTGTTAAAATCTAATAAACATTAAGTGATTAATTGAGTTGATTATGTGGGTTAAATGTTGTTCAATTAAAAATATTTTAATAAATAAATAAGACATTAAATCAATATTAAAATAAAATGTATCAACAATGCATTTAGTTAATCGGAATGAAGTTTAGAAAGTTCAATTCGGATTTATTAAAAATGATTTATCATATTTAATTCTTTTAATACAATGTTTAAATTATTTGAATTTTAATTTATTTTTACATTAAAAATATATATTTTTTGAATAGTCTAAATGTGATTATAACGTAGTATTTGTTCATACATATTCTTAATCCTTTGACAATACATACACCTTGTAAACAGAGAGATTAAACTTGAGTCTCCTAGAATGAACATCATCTACTTTTTTACCGGAACTACTTGTTGGATTCAATATATATATATATATATAAACATGTTTAAATCGATCAAAAAATACTCCCTCTGTCCAATAAAAATTGTCACACTTAAATTGTCTATTTGAAAAACTCAACAATTTTTACTAAACATATTTTTTACCATTTTTTTAGTTTTTAATAAAATAAACTTTAATTTTTCAAGAATAAAATTATCATTTTAATTACTTTGCAATATATCTGTTACACAAAACTTTTTCTTTATAAAACTAGATGAAAAATTAACAAAGAACAATATTTTTTTAGAACACAAACGGCGTTAACTCAACGCATCTGCAAAGTACACACAAGTTTTACATCCAAAATATTTAGAACTAAAATCGGTCACGGAAATGGTATTATTTGATATTCTGACGGAGAAAGTTGCTGTTTTAAAAATTAAAAATAAAAGTATCATATGTTTTCATTATTTATGCGTTAGTTTAGTGAGATAAATTATTAAAATTTTTAAGTAATGTCAGATATTTAAATTTTAATATTGTAATGTATTGATGATTATATAAAAATATTTATTATATATTGATTTTTTAAAATTATTTGCGAGTCTTTCTTTTAAAAATTAAAAAAATTATAAAAAAACGTTTCAATAAATAAATAAATTATTTGTAATATCTTTTATTGTGTTTAATAAATTTTAAATGTCATTGTTCAAAAAATAAATAAATAAATTATTCTTTCAATTTATAAATAAGAACTCTGAGTGATATAAAGAGTCGTCTCGGATATTTTCGAAACCCTGATCTGAAATAAAAAACAAGCCTCTATAAAACGAAAGTATATATCATTATTTTAAACAATTAATTTAATATTTTATTAATAAAATCTATAATATGATCAAATTTTGTCAAATATATCATTTTTATTGCTTTATTAAGAAAACATCTTAAATATAAAGTAAAACAATAAGGTATAATAACTAACTTATAAAATTATTACTTAAAAAATTATAAAAATTACGAAATTAAAAAATAAAAGCTCCAAGCGATAACTCATGTTGCTTTTTTTTAGATGATACTAGTGATATTGTATTAAAATTAGATGTTAAAATAAATAAAATGCAAAAGGGTGGCGCTCCAAAAATGGAATTTTTGAGTGATTGATTTCCCTTCCTTCTTCACTCCGAGAAGGGTGAAGTGAAAGGACACAGGTGGGTCCCACGTGGCGTGAAATGAAGTGCACTTTTTAAGTTCCACGTCATTCCTCTTAACTTTTACGATCTTTTTTCCTTTTCTTTCTTGTCACTAAAACTTTTGTAATTTGCTTTTTTATATATAAAAATATTTCAATAATCAGAGTTAAATTCAATGGATGGGTTTAGGTTTAAATAAAGAATAAGTACCTAAAGTATATTACTTTTGAACTTTAAGTACTTAAAGTATTTTTTTGTAAAAATAAGTGTTTAAAGTTTTAAACGTTATAATTTTAGGTGTCCGGTTGTTAGCTATCGTTAACCAATACAATATTGATACATGTCATTTTTAATTTATTTAAATTAATTTTTTAATAATTTAAAATTTTACTAAAAAATCTTAAAATTTTAAAACTTTCTAAAATAGTCCTCAAATCCTAAATCCTCATCGCTGCCGCTGCCGGCCACCGTCTTCGACCACTCCCCTTCGGTCGCCGGACTTAGCCGGCCATTTCTCCCAACTCGCCATAGTCGAAAACCGGAGAACAGTGTGCCAACCGAACATTGAACGTTGAACGTGAAATAACCGTTCAATTGGCACACTGTTTGCTGGTTTCTGGTGACTGAACGGGTGTGGTCGAAGACGGCGGCAGCGATGAGGATTTGGAGATTTAAGATTTATGATTTTTAGGGATTTAGGGACTAATTTGAATATTTTTGTAAATTTTGAGATTTTTAGAAAAATAAATTTTAAAGTTTTTTTTAAATAATCAATATTCATGTCATGTGTCGCGTTTTAAATGGATAACGCTTTTTTTAATAATCGGGGCACCTAAAATTATAACTTTTGAAACTTTAGGCACCTATTTTTACAAAAAAATACTTTAAGCACCTAAAGTTCAAAAATAGTATACATTGGGTACTTATTTTTCATTTAAGCCATGGATATATAATAATTTAAGCATTTTGTCTATTTCATTGATCAAATGATATTGCATATTTTTTAACAGCTCTTAAAAAGAGAAAAGGAAATTTTATTCCTAATAAATAATTGATTTACAATTCAGAGAAAAAATCTTTTAATCACCTACTTTAAAAATTGTTGATATATTGTATAATTACATCAAAGTAATTCTATTTATTCCTAAAAAAATTGTCACTCATCATTAGCAAATCAAAGGTCCAAAATAATGGTACAATTTCAGTTTTAGTCCTTTCAAGATCTTAACACATCAGTTGAATTCACATTTAACCCCCTAAGTTGGAAATGAAAAGAAAAGTGGCCTAGTAAAACAAAGGAAGAGGAACTGAGCGTTTGTTCGTGTTGATTCATACATTTGACCTCCTTAGGATCGTTGAACCCTGAGTTCGTAAACGAGATTGAAATTTACCCCCAGCCGCAAACAAAGATTGCCACAATCTCTTCCGAACCAAGATCCCAAAACGGTCGGCGGTGTTCACGCGCCGGAATTACGTTGATTAATTTTTCTTTTTCAACCGTGAGCAAAACTGAATTACATGAAAAAAATAACCGAAGTTAGTTGCTTTATTCGCAACAAATTTAACCGCTTTCAAAACAAACCCTCAAGCATTTTTCACCTGCACCAACAAAAAAAAAAGCATAAATAAACAATAAATCAGATCAGATAAGGTAAATCCATTGTTTCTTTTTTACCTCTCTCTCAACTGCCTCTTTCATTATGTATTCAAGTTCAGGTAAAAAACACAAAATGGTAAAACGAAAAGAAAAAAAATACAGAGCTCAGATTTTTTACCTTCAGGGATCAGGGTCAACTGAGTTTGACCGTAGAAACATGTACTAAACAGGGTTAAGAATGTAATTAGGCGTACCAAACAGGTGTTTATTGTTTATATTAACATTTTTTTAATCTGATTCGGTTATGTCGTTTTCGATCTCTCTTCCTTTTATATAAGGTTTGCAGCTTGCTTTTTTATATATGCCGGGGAAAGACGAGAGAGTAAAAGGCAGACGATGAATGCACGGATTTTTAGATCATTTTCGATATTAAATTGATTTTTCTAGGGAGAAAAATGAGAATAAGGAGAGGGCTTTGTTACCCCAGAACCGATGTTTGTTTAGAGAAGATGGTTGTTAGAATTAAGGGTTTCGCCGGGAATGATATGGGTTGCCGGAAACGGAGAAGACTCTCGCCGGAGATTGCCGGAAGGAGAGACTTTTTCGATGCTTTGCCCGATGATCTTGTCATTTATGTTTTCTCTAAACTAAGCTCCACCGCTCGTTGCCCTTCCGATTTCGCCAACGTTTTGGTTATGTACGTTTACTGGACTCTTTTTGGGCTGCTTGTTTCTCGGGAAAGTTCGTTCCCCCCTCCTAATGTTTGGTTTTGTTGAACAGATGCAAGAGATTAAATAGTTTAGCACTTCATCCTCTGGTTTTATCTAAAGCCTCTCCGAAAATGCTTGCGATTAAAGCCGGAAACTGGTCAGAGTCAGCTCAGAGGTTCTTGAAGAACTGCGCCGATGCCGGAAATGTTGAAGCTTGTTATACTCTCGGCATGGTGAGTTTCGTTTTTTTAAAACAAAAAAATACTGATCAAATTAAACATTTTCTAACGAGTTGAACTGTTATATGATTTGAAACAGATTCTTTTCTACTGCTTAGAGAATCGAGGAAGAGGAGCCTCTCTTATGGCTAAGGCGGCGATTAGATCCCACGCGCCGGCGCTTTACTCGTTAGCTGTGATTCAGTTCAACGGAAGCGGTGGCTCCAAGAACAATAAGGATCTTAGAGCCGGTGTGGCTTTGTGTGCTCGTGCTGCTTTTCTTGGCCACATCGACGCACTCCGTGAGCTCGGTCATTGCCTGCAGGACGGTTATGGCGTCCAGCAAAACGTTCTCGAGGGCCGTCGGTTTCTCGTCCAAGCCAACGCCCGGGAGCTAGCGGCGGTTTTGTCATCTGATTCTAACAAATTTACGCGCTCTTGGCTCACGTGGAGTCCACACCCTGTCCCGCACCCTAACCTTAACCTCAGCCAATGTCACCCGGCGATGCCGGGTTGCCCGTTGCTGAGCGATTTCGGATGCAATGTTCCGGCTCCGGAGGCGCATCCGGCTAGCAAGTTCTTAGCCGAGTGGTTCAGCGCTCAAGGCGGTCTGCCCGGCCCGGGATTGAGACTATGCTCCCACGTCGGTTGCGGGAGACCGGAGACTAGAAAGCACGAGTTCCGGAGGTGTTCCGTTTGCGGGGCTGTGAATTACTGCTCACGCGCCTGTCAAGCGCTTGACTGGAAGCTGCGCCACAAAGCCGAGTGCGCGCCGGTAGAGCGGTGGCTCGACGAAGAAGGCGATGGCGGCGACGGAAACGAAGCGGTAAATGGGAACGATGACGTAATCGGCGAAAGTTAAAAAAAATTACGGCTCTTGGTAATTTACTATTTAGTTTAACTTTTCAAAGGCCACAAGAAAAAGAAAAAAAAAAGGTGAAAATTGAAAAAAGACGAGGCCAGTTTTGGTGGTAAATTCGAGGTTAAAATTTAAATGTCAATACGATGACAATAGTTGCTGAAACGGCACAGTTTTAGTTAAAAGTGGAATGTGTAGAGCCGCTTTGTTTAATCCATCTTGTACTATATAGTTCAACGTTCACCTTCGGTAAATTAAATTTCAATATCCGATAATTTTCTAGGCCTATATTCACTTTATTAAAAAAATGCTTGCAAATGTGGGTTGGAAATTACAATTAGATTGCTTAAGATCAAATTGTCCTTATTCTTTTTATAATGTTTTTCAATGTTCAATAATCGTAAAGATTTTGATTATTTTTAAACAAGAATTTAGTTTTTAAGAGATGACAATCAAATTAAAATTTAATTGTTTAATCTCTTTTTTTATAATAATGCAAACAGTATTTAAAAGAGCATTAAAGGGGTACCAGCTGAGTTTTTGTTGAAACAAAAAGACAATTATCCAAAACAAACAAAAAGACAGATCTAAACAAAACTAAAAACAAAAGCAATAAAAAACGAGAAGTTGAGATGATCCAGTCAACTCTTGATTATTCACCATAAAACAATCTGTATCACGAATCAAGAGAGGAGAAAATCTATGAATTTGTCGAAAGAGGCTCCAAGGGTTTAGTTAAGGTGAGTCAATCAATCTTCTATCAAAAGTCGCCCCATCCTCTCCCGTAACTTTTTTCAACCATTGCCATTGCCATTGCATGCGCGGTCCGATTTCAACATAAACATCATCGGAGGGCAAAATTAACTTTTTGAACCTCAGTCCGAAAGACAAGAGCATTAAATTTATTATCATTTGATTTAGTAGATGTTAATGTATCAAATCTTCACTTAATTTGAGGTCACATTATCGTACTTTTAATATGAAAAATGCTAACTTGCAACAATGGACTAACAAAACAAAATTAGAAACCATAATTTTAAGGTATCCAATATTTAAAATATTTTTTTGTCAAAAAATATCCAAAATATTTGAGGAAAATTCAGAGTTCAAAATTATGAAGTGACCAAAGAAATAGTACATTATTTTTTTGAGAAAAACTATGTAAACTTTAGTTTATACATATATTTTAGTTTTAGGGGTTTAGTTTAGGGTTTAGAGTTTAGGGGTTTGAATTATAGGGCTTAGAATTTAAGGTTTAGGTTTAATTTTGATTTATAGTAAAAATAGGCAGGCTTATATAAAACACATGTGTATTAAATTTAAACCCTATTTTTTTCGAGGGAATCAACTCAAGTACTCGCGGATATCTTGTTAACGGTTGGAGTTGACTTTTATTCACATTAGAAATTAATTACATTTCTCCGATTATTATTATTTAGAGGAGTCTAAAATGCAGCAGGGTCGCAGTGTAATTACGGTGCAGTACTAATTGAAAATATTATAAAATATGAAATTTAACTTCGAGTATCGATACTTATAACTTTTGATAACATATTAGGTTGTAATTAAGGATCGAAATTTAGCTCCGAGTATCAATACTTATAACTTCTGATAACATTTTAAATCTTTGTAAGTATCGAAACTTGTCTATAAATATCGATATTTGTCGTGAGATCACCAACCTAAACTGTTATAAAAAAGTATAACATTTTAGGTTGGTGGGTAACATTTTAAGTCTCGTGTTTAGTAACATTTTGATTGGTGCTGCACCATAGCATGCCGCACCCCAGACATACTCTATTATTCAATCGAATGAGATAATAAATCTTTTAAATAGAGATCAAATTTTAAAATCGAGAATAAAATAGTAAAAAATTAAAATTATGAATATATTACATAACTGATGTTGCATTAGCTGATAGAGAAACCCCATTATTTGTATGCAAAAATCAAAATAAAAATCAGCAAGGATGGTTGCTTTCGTTGAATTTTCCAGGAACAAGAAATTTGGAAAATTGGGTATCAAAAATGGACAAGAAAGGTTATGAAATTCTGACCATATCTTTTGCTTGTGCTGTTGCGCCACACAACGAAGGCAGTGAATCTGAAAATGAAACAAAACAAGAACCTCTTAACAACCATGTGATTAAATCATAAAAAAAACAAATAATTATTGCAATTAGTACTAATCTAAGTGACTGCTCATCTACTTATTCTTCTTCATATTGTTATTTAATTATTAATGGTATGATATGTGTTGATGTCAAATGAAGGCACTGGTGATTTAAAATGGTTGGTTGATTATCGGAATACGGTTTATTCAGCCTTATTTAGACAGAGAGTCGATGATGATAAATATAAAAGGTCTGTGTATGAGGAGTTTTTTTAAAGACAAAGATGATATTTTAATTATTGAAAGAGGAAGAGAAATCTAAAGAATTTTTTGAGAAAGAGAATAAAACCCTTTTTTGTTAGAGGATATGAGTAATCTCATGGTAGTATCTGCTGATTATTTAGACCTTTATTAAGTCATGCACAATTTGTATACAAGATATTTAAATTATTTTTTTTAAAGTATTTTTTTACTGAAATCACTCAAAAAGCTCATACAAAAATATCTTACAAACATAATGTTGATATTGGTTCATAACTTTTTATCGCAAGAAATCGAACGATTCTATTCAAAAATGGATCAATGGGTGTTAAGGCAGTTATAGCCTCTAAAAACTTTAAATTTCTATATAATTTTACTAAGTATAAAATTCAAACACGTAACATGTAATTTTACATCCATCACTAACTGTACCGCTTCCTAATTCATCCACTATTGTTGAGTCTAGCCCCTAGTTTTTGTTAGCCATAAATCCAAACAACAGCATAAACCTAAATGCTCAGTTCATGTTTGAATTTTCCATTGCAAAGATTTAAAAACAACTACCCAATTCATACATTGACAGAACTATCAAAGATGAATTATTTGATTTATGAGCAAAAGCAAAACGTTATGAAGCATACCATTATCTTGATTTTCATGAAACAAACAAAGAAAGAAAAATAAACTCCCTAACCTGAATCCGAATCAGAGCCGGAACCCGAATTGGAATCGGAATCTGATTTACGAGCATTGACATCCTCATTGGCATGTTTTTTGTCCTTCTCTTTGTTCTTCACTTCAGCTTGCTCGACGGCTTTACTCAACTCGACAACCGGAATCAATGGCAGATACCCGAACACAGGGTAACCTTTCCCACTCATGTCCTTGACCAAACAGTTGTATTTCTCGGACAAATTCTTAGCCGTGGGAACGATCATCACCGCAACCGAGTGAAAAGCCGAACTCTGATTCAATTTCACCCACAACTTGGTTGAGATCACAAGAACGAACTGTTTGTACTCGCTCGCGGCATAGTTCAAAGCGCCGCGAGCGCCGTTGGTTCGAGCCTCGCCGACTAATTTCCGAGCCTTTTCTGCCGCCGTGTGAACCAAAACTTGCGCTTGGTTCACCATTTGCTTACCTGCTGGTGGCACATGCTTGTCAAATTTATGCGTAGCTTCATCTACCTGCGCAGTTATTTTAAAGAACAAATTGGTTCGCATTTAAGCTTCCTATTTCAATCTTAGGCTCTTAGGTAAGATTTTACAATAAAATTTCCTTTCGATTTCGAAATACTCCATAATTAATTGAGATTAAAATAGAAACAACGGAGATTTACAGATTTTTTTTATCCAAACAGGAACTGTATAATACATATATGATCATCTAATTCACTGTTTGTAGAATTATAAACTATAATACATTAAATTTAAATCTACATTACCTTGGTATCAAGAAAAACAAGAAGATGATCAGGAACGTCCTTGTATTTCTGGTAGACTGGGCCAAGGATGGTGGCAACGGTGCCCTCGACTGTCCCGAGGGTGGATCGTAATGGGCCGGAATTCCATTTAGCATACTCGTAAAGATTCGACACGCAGACCAGCGCTCGGATCGCAGCCACCCTCACCAAACCTACGTGCTTCAGGCCTCGGCTGTTGCTCTCAAACTCTACCTCCTAAAACATCATAAAATTAATAACACATTTTCAAAAAGAAAGAAAAAAAATCCGTAAGCTTTAACTTAAAAATTAAAAGCATTAAAGAGAGAAGAAGAAGATGAAGAACGCCTTTTCCATTGTTGCAAACTTGTTCGATCGAAGATCGTTAGGACTTTAGGTTCCGATTTTGTTTTTCAGTTACTTAAAAATGCGCTTAGTGCGTGGGAAGTGAGTTTGTTACGTTATTGCTTTTATAGATCCACGAAAAAAGACCGAATAAGTATTTAATCTGGATCGTTTAATAAGAATCCAACGGTGGATATTTGATCTAAGGGATCAGAAAATAAAAAAAAAGAGGCAAGCGTTTTCTTCGTGGAGAATATGTAACATTCATGTTTAAATCGATTTAATTAAGTCAAAGTTAATTAGATATAAGTTACATTCAATATATAAATTTTGTATAGTTAAGACTAAATGCAAAATAAGAGCTTAACGTTTTACAAAAAACGATTTAATTTTTCAAGACAATCGAATAAAAACCTAATGTTTTCAAACGGTTCGAATAAGAGCCTTAATATGAGGTTATTTAATTAAGCAAATAGCATTAGAATTATGAGCTTAACAAATTGTATAAGAATACAACTTCCATTTTTCAATCCACACAACTCTATAACATGTGTTTCTAGGCTAACAGCATTCAATCTTGAACAAGAGTTACACTGTCACCTATGTTAAATCTTTTTCAGACTGTCCGAACACACGGCTACATTCGACTTATTTCTCTCTTTTTCTTTCTATTTGGAATCCCACACTTCCGGTTCAAGTCTTTGATCAGGCTCGGGCCCTTAACAAAGAGAATGGTTATAACTGTCTATGATAGAGGATCGAAATCAATCCCTATTCAACTATATAGCTTGCATTTGTGGTTCGGTTTCATGATAAAGCTCACCTTTCAAAAGGATCTCCCCTGTTCGAATTTAGAGTGGGATAAACAGCTGCAGCTATTTTCTCCTGAAGATTGAATTTCTTCGCTATCAATGGCCTCACATCTTCGACTCCAACCAGGCTCTCCAAAAACGGAAGTAGTAAAAGCAGTTCTTGATCTGAACGATCGTCAAACCAGCTCTCGATTGGTATTCCATTGTCCACTTGGAATCCAAATGCCTAAGAAGAAAGCATAGGCATTAAAACTAAACATAGGCATATCCAATAGACATGCATGAGAAGGATTGAACTACACTCAGCTTCTAACTCTCCTCGCGAAAAAATTTTAATCAGACTACGGCAAGTTTCATCATATTTTGTGAGAGAAGGGTGGTAGACCACACATGTAATAACCAATAAGCATACATACTGATGTACCTATTTGTCTTCTATACTAAGCCTATCAAAACCATAGCAAAGATTATTTTTTTAAAAAGCTAATGCCATGCCATACATGCTGGGTGTGCATTAACTAACACCTAATTTTGTTTTTCGGCATTTTTTTTCAGTGACCAGCAGAAGCGCTAATACAAAGTCCATACACGAGAGGAGATCTGAAAGTACCTGTGGAGAGTTGTCAATAATGATTACGCGTGCCAGATCACGGCCAAGGACTGACAAATCCTTGAGGTAATTGCCATCCACAAAAACACATGATTCTCGGAAAACACGATGGCGAAATACCCTCCTCTTTGGATCAAGCACATTTAGAAGTTGCTCAGCATATATACTTTGACTTGCTGTAAATATAATTATCTCAAAAAGACCAGAAACCCGTTCCATAAAATCTCTTAGGTGAGGACGGCATCTAACATAAACGGTATGTTCCTGGAGATTAAAATTTACAGGGAATGTGAAGTCTACATCGTCGCAAGGTTCTAGTGAGGAATGAACCAAAGTTTCTGCCAAAGCAATATGAATGAGTCAGTACCCCCAGGGCAATCATTACCAATTATAAGCAGAAAATTCAATGCTAAAAAATGTTAAATATAGATAAGCCTAAAAATTATTAGGGAATTCTAATGACACTTAAAACATAAGCTCAGATTTTTCTAAGCAAAGAATCAGTCGTAAATTCAGATCTGCTTAAATATTAAGATAAAAAGGAATATCTAAAACGTGTTGCTTTAAGATTTAAGAGTCAGAATTCAGGTTTAAAATACTGCCAAACCCGAAACTGTAAGCATAAAAAAATGATCCAAAAGTATTCTCACCATCCAAGTCCAAGACTAGAGTGGTAGGCGGGCAACTTCGGGTCTGCTTGGGTAGCAGCACAGGCCGAAAAGCAGGAATAACAGATGACAACTCTGGTAAGTTCTTCATAAACAAATAAGGATCAAAGTCGTCAAACTCCTCGTAGTATTCATCCTCCACACAGACATCAGTGGACATAGAATCTTGACCATGCTCATCAATACATTCCAATTTTGAGTTTTTCATGGCCATGTATATAGCAGAAACTTCAGATGAAAGGACAGCTCCAGAATCTGCAGTACAAATCACAGGATTCGTGTCTACAACAAGCGTCTCCTCTCCAGAAGTAGATTTATGAGTTTCTCCGGTATGAGCATCCATACCAACCTCTGACAAAGTCATATGAAAACATCATGAATGCATTAAGATACCAAAATCACATAACAGAAAGAAAAGCACGGACAGGTATTATAATTGACACATAGAAACATATATATAACCTACCTGCACATGCAATCTCGGCTCCGTAAATATCAGGTATGTGGAAGCCTGGAGAAAATATAATATCGGTCATATGGTGATCGGTTTCCTGCAACAAAATTAAAGAAGTAAGCAAAATCTCAACAGCATAGAGCTAACTGAAATAAAATAGAGCTAAACAAATTACCTTGAGGTCTACACGAACACTATTAGCCACATCAAATCCTAGACACGCATCAGAAGCATCATCATGCGACAAGCCATATCTGGCATTTAAATTTGTAGCCTCAACAGGCGCTTCATTTTTTTTCGGGAGTGTCCTGGCTGAAATTTGATAAATTCCACAATTTAACTAACATAGCAAATCTGACAGTTAAAAACAGACTGACTTGAAAACCGCCTAAGATTAAACCTACTGACAGTTTAAAATGGTGCCAAAATCAAGAACATGTAAAAGTATTATCACTGCAACGTTTTCCTTTTAATCAAACAAGTTCTGAGATAAAATTAGCAACATACGGGGTTTCTGCTTCCTAACAGAAGATGTAATTAGCTCCGTTACTTTCTTCACTGGACCTTGTACCTTCTCAGATACCTTCTTCTGAGGTCTTGAAGCCTTGGGACTGGCATGATCTCGGGAAGCAATTCTTCCAGAAATTCGTTTCTTTGTTTGCATTGGACCAGGAGTTTCGTCCGAATCTTCAGGATAATATCAATAACCAGCGTTCTTGAATTAAATAATTTAAATTCCCAGGGTTACAATTCAAGTTTGAAGCATTTAAAAAACAATAAAACTTTTAGAAATAAAATCGAACTAAAACAATAAAACTTTTAGAAATAAAATCAAACTACTCTCATACATGCTCTGGCTGTTTAATGTAAACTGAAACAATTAAAACAACAACCATGTCAAATCTATAGCTTAAACTGATTTAGATCACCCAAAACAGTCGCCTTTTACATATTTTAGAATCGTTTCCATTCAAAACCATATCATATCAAGAACTCTCCACCTAATTTAAGTGTACAAAAATGCAGGCTGTCATTTCTGGGATCTTAACTTCCCACACTACAACCCCTAAAGAGTTCAAATTTCCTACAACATTCAAACAAACTTCAACATGCTTACAAATTACAATGTACCCAAAAGAATAGCAAATTACTAATGTGAAACAATCTACAGTAAAAAAAACATTTCAGATTTCAATGAAGAAAATTAGAGCAAACCATTCTACTTAAACTATCGAACGAGGACAAAATTTTAAAACCCTAAGTAACACGACTCCCAAAATAGAATACTAGACCTAGAAATAATAAAAAACAGCATAACCCAGATAAGAAATGCATCAAAATCAACATAAACCCTAATGAGTCTCGAACAAGGATAGTCGTAACAGTACAATAAACAGAGCATTTCAGTTAAGTTAAATAGAGTCAGCGTGAATAAAAAAATTAAGCCCTTTAGGGAAATAGAGTTCATCAAAGCTAAGCTGTATGCAACAACTAAAGCTACGAACTTTACCTATATCTATAAGCAACTAAAACTAAAAATAAAAAATAAAACAAATAAACAAATTGCTTACCAGATAAGGTAAAAAACAAAAATGGAGGAAAAACAGAGATGCAGAAATGAGTAAATTGAAACCCTAAAATTCGTTAGAATTAGGAGAAAAGAGCGTAGTTTTGGGGTTTTGCTTTACCTCCAAAGACGAAGAAAGAGAGGGAAAATGAAAACGAAACGAAGAAGAGTACCCAAAATTATTTTTGCTTGAATAAAGAGGGTGGATCATAAAATAAAAATGACATTTTTTTTTTGAAAATCCCTGTTCTTATCGACAAATGGTCTACTCGCGACTGATGTTGCAATAACGACACTCGCTACACGTGGCGTAAACAGATAATGTTGCCGTTAAGATATGGCGAGTGATTATGATTGCGAGAGTAGGAATTGAGCGTCCTGTGCCATGTTTGAGCTGATTAAGCTTAAAACGATGCCGTTAGAGACGGATTTCCCTTTCTAATTTGGAGTGGAGGGAAAATTTATTTGTAATTTGTTTTTCTTTTTATTTTACATCCCGAGGCACTGACATTTGTGTCTTAAATCTTTATGGGTGCCTGTACTCCTTAAAATTGTTGCATGAGGCCTTTTTATTTCCAACATTTAAAATTAACACCATTACCTTTTTGCTTTTGTTTCTTATTTAAATTTTAATTTCCAATTTTAGCTTTGGTAGATAATATAGTTTTATGAGAAAAATCATTTCGATGATGCAAATTAATATACATATGTTTATTTTCAAGATACTTTTAAAATTTTATTAGTCAATGTAAAAAATACTTTGTACTAAGTAGGCCTATGAGTTAAGTTACTACATTATTACTTCACAATTTTTCATATTTACCCATCATACACTAAACAAACTCATGAAATTTTGGAAACTATATTTTAAGGGCGATCAAAAGATTTAAGGGTTTTATATAGGCCTGTTTGGTAAACAATTTTTTAAGTTAAAATTAGAGGTTTGACCAGTCAAATTTGCTAATTTGAATGTTTGGTAGATAGAGGATTGTAATAACGGATTGAGGTGAAACATTTCATCTTGAAAAAAGCTCCTAAAAAATCTCTAAATAACATAGATTTAATTAACTAATAAAATTTTAAAAAAAATTCATAAATAAGAAATTAATATAAAAATTAACAAATATATATTTAAGAATTAATAAAATTATATTTAAAATATAATTTCATAGATAAGAAATTAATATATATATATAAATTTAATAACTATTACAATTATATTAAAAATATAATTTCACAAATAAAAAATAATCTGTACATTCCCATATATGCTCAGTAATAATATTAAAAAAATAATTTTTATAATCTAATTAATTTAATAGATACAAAAGGCTAATAACTAACAAATTATTTAAAGGAATATCAAATATAATCATGTCCTTATATGTCATTTTGCTTGTTCAAATAATTAAACAGTTATAAGCTATCAGATAATTTTACCAAACAGTTATAAGCTATCAGTTAATTTTACCAAACACTTTTATACAACCGGTTAATGTAATCTGTTGGTCAAATCAGCTAATGCTATCAGCTAATATAATCCGCTAATTGTCAAACATGGCCATAATTTATTAAAACGACACTCTTAATTTTACAGAGTAAATTATATGGATGGCCTCTTTTATTCTTTGTTTGTTCTCTATTTCACAAGTTTTAAAAAAATAACATTTTGGTCACTTGTGTTTTTGAGTTATAATCTTTTAGTTACTTGGACGTTAACTTCCGATAAAGTACAAGAGCGACACGTTAACAAAAATTGTTAATTTTTAATTTAGATCCTTAAAATTTTGAAGGCTAATTTTCACCACTTTTCAAACTAAAAAACAAAAATCAACTTACTCTACTAGAATTTCTCTTCTCTACCCTAATCTTCTCTTTGTCGTTGTCGTCAACTATTGTCGCCACCAATCTCTTTTTCAAACCCTAACCCTCTTGTCATTGACTGTATAATTGAAATTATTGTCTTAACCCAACTTTTTCTCTAATATTCCCTTCAAGGCCGGTGAAACCATTACCCAAACCCAAACCTTGTGACCATCGACCACCTAAACCGAACCACCCTTTCCTCACTTGCTTACTTCTTTTCGATTTCTCCTTACTTTGCTTCTCATTTCCGTTCCAGGGGATCCATCTTGCTTGCTTCTTTTCGGTCATTAGTTTAACATAGTTTTTCAATAATTCGACAAACAATTCAAATAAAATCCTTATTATCTTCACCTTGGATCAGCAGCCGCTGGAGTTGCGATTTCTATTGCTTTTCCCTGGGGAATCGATTTTCTTTTCCTGGTACCGGCATCGTTTTGGGGTGGGATATGTTGAGAGACCGAAGATTCTTCCTTGGAAACACCAGATTCCGCATTCTCCGGCAAATTCACTTCCATTGGCGAATTCTTAATGCTATGAGATCCATCAACTTCAATGGAATAATTACCTGAAAGCTTAAAAGAATCCATTAATGGATCATTCAAGCCACTAAAACAGGAAAATCTAGCAGATCATTCTCTGGAGTGCTACTGAAAGATGCATTAGCACTGCCAGTACTGGTGTTTGGTATATGAAAGATTGAGGTGAAATATCACCAGAATTACAAATGTTCCCCAGAATTCCCTCATCATTACATTTTCCCCAGAAACGGGAAAAGACACTATGGAACTCAACGTTGACTCAAAGGGATCGCTCTAATCCATTGAATTATCCCAATTCGGGTTGAGAAAATAATTCCCAACTTTCTCTGTTGCACAGTTCAGCTCGTTTGATTGCTTTTCTGTCGCAAAAACCGCAAGCAGAGATGGACCGAGGAGTTGAAGCGAGTGGTCGTCCCTTAAAAATTTAAAATTCTGTCACCAAACCGCAGGTAAAGTGTTAGAATGTAGTTAGTTAAGAATTTGTTAAGAGTATTGTTGGTTGTTGGGTCAGTTACAAATTTTTGATATTGAGATATATAAGCCACCCAAATGTATCAAGCCAAACACACTCTTTGATTCATTTTATCCTTAATAAAAACCTTATTCAACTTCGTATATTGGTTTATTTTTTTAACCCAATCTAATCTAAATCCCGACTCACCGATTACCTCCTTCTCTACACTTTACCGTCGGTCACCTACTCCGGTCACCACATGACATTATTTCTCACATGGTATCATTCGCCGATGATCTTAAATCTATTTTTTCCTTCTAAAAATTATAAATTTGTATATGTTTTAAAACTTTTTTTATATATTTTCTATTAAAAATCTATTTTTATTCTCCTAAAATTTTATAAGCTCGCCACTAACATAGAATCGCACGTCTGCCTCTTCGGTAAGTGTTTCAAGTTAATAGTCGTGTTGCTGTTTAGCACCTCAGCCATAATAAAAACCTCGTCTTTTTGCATGCTAAAAACATGGCCAAATATCCAACTCTCGACTTGCAAAAATACTTATTGAACCATTTCACCCTTAGACATTCGGGGTAGTTATAGGGTGAGGCACCCTTAGAGTGTAGTTAAAATAAAGCGATTTACACAAATTCTTATTAAGTTGGTAAAATTTTGTGTAATTATACAAATTCTTACCGTAAGAATTTGGGTTACAATATTTTTAATGCATGCTTTTGGTGATAAACTTTAATATATATACCGGTATGAATCGATGAAATTGGTTTCAGCCTTTCAGGTGGCTTAAAGAATTTACAATCTGTCTTGATCGACTGATGCAGTGTTGTGTTTTGAATTTCTAGTTGACGTTGCATGCGAGATGTGTCTTACTTTCTTTAGTTCTTGTTGCATGTTGGGGTAGCTTGAGCCCTGTTTAATTTTTTGTTGTTTTGCTACTGGCCATTTGCACATGGCTTTGTTTATCGTTGGATTAATTCCAATAAAAAATGATTTGCTGATAGAATATATATACATATTCAAATATTTTTTTTGTTAGAACCAACTTTAAAACGTTAATTTTTGTATTTGGATTATGTATTATGAATTTTAAAATTTTATGTGTGTGTTTTTTTAAAATTGAATTTAAAAAATAAAAAAGATTGTGAAGCGGGTACTCGATAGTCACGAGCCGATAAATATGATACCCGAAGAATCGGATACCCGGATTTAAACACCTCTAATTATCGTGCGTTAGGATGGCTATGGAGGATAACTGATGGGTTGTCTCTTTAATCTATGGATCAGGTACACCGGTGAGGATGGATTTGAAATTTCAGTTCCTTTAGAAAATGTCGTGGATCTTGCTAAAGCAATCCTAGAGAAATCTGAAGGGAAGGTTAGGTTGACTAGTCTTGGAGCTCGAGACAGTCTTCGACTCGAAGCTGGACTGTGTTTATATGGTAAGGACATGGAACAACATATAACACCATGTGGGTTTTGCTGGTACGGTTGGAACTAGGAGGGACAAGATAATATTAGTTATAATTAAGGGATCAAAATAAAATATTAATTTATCTCTAATTAAAAATATGGTCAAATTGGAATAATAGGGGTTAAATGTATTATTTCTTTCGAATTAGGACTAAATTGTTTGAATGTGTAAATGTATAAGACTAAATATGTTATTATACAAAATATTTTAACAATCACAACACCCGTTAACAACTGTTAAAATGGGTTAGTGGCCAAATTGAAACAAAAATAAAAGTTCAATGGTAATATTAAAACAATTGGAAGTTTAGTTACCAAATAAATAATTGACCAAAGTTTAGTGACTATTTATAAATTTTACTCTTAAATTAAAGTGAGTGTGAGAATTATTATAATAACAAAAGTTTAATTATTTTTAAAATTAAAAAATAAAAGAAATTTTGAAAATTTAATATATATTTTTTAAGATTTTATTTTAAAATGAGATAATAAAACTTTTTGTCGTTAAGATTTCAAAACTTATTAAAACAGTTAATGGTACATTACGGTATATATAAATAGTGGTATATCACTATACATGATATTTACTGTAAAATTATCCTTAAATTTTATGTTTTTAAATATTCCATATATAAAAATATTAATAAAGAGTTACCATAAAGTATATATTTTTTAATATATTTTTACTATGTTTTAAGTTGATATAAGAATATCATAATGTTAATGATAATATTTTAAATTCTATAATATAATGTCTAAAATAGATATTTTATTTTTTAAAAATTTTACAGTACTTTTCAAAAATATTTTTCAAAAGATTTGTCAAACTCACCATAAATTAATTATTCCAAAAGCATTTTTTAAAAGCAAATTTAAACTGACCCTAAATTTATCTGTTTACAACTTTCACAATTTTCTTTATTTCTTTATTAAAATTTATCTGTTTAATTTCTTATTGTTGAATTTTATTGATATATCTTAACAAGGAAGGGTTATTTAAATAAGAAAAAATTATTTTATGCGCGTGAAAAACTTGTTTTTTTACATGCGTCGGGTTTTAGGGTTTAAAGGTTATGATTTAGGGTTAGGAGTTTAATATTTGTGGTTAGGTTCTAAGTTCTATGAATAAATTTTATGATTTAAAGTTTAAAGTTTACTGTTTAGAATTTAGATGCTAGGGTTTATGACCCCTAAAAATGTCAAGAGACAGCTTTAAAAGTTCGCTTGTTAAAAAAAATTTATACTGACAGTGCATCAAATAATTACCCAATAAATAATTTCCATTTATATAGAAGTATTTAATACCATTTTATAAAGAAAAAAAGTTATTTAAAGAAACAAATTCCGTGCTAGGATTCTGTTGTCTAAATTAACCAATATAAAAGTTGAAAATTGACATATAGAAATTAACAAAATTGTGACATATAAATCCTAAAGGGAATTATTTTAATTTGGAAAAAAAATCTGAAACAATTAAATTTTGACTCATTTAAGGAAACATTTTAAGATTAAACCCTATAAATAGCATATTCGAAATAGAGTTTTCAACCAAACAAAAAAAAACTAGAGCAATTCAATCTTAAAGAGAAAAGGAAAGATGGCCAAAACACAATCTGTATCGTTCCTTCTTCTAACCGTACTCATCCTATCTATAGGTACGTGTATGTGACATTGTTTTGTTATTATTTTATTTAATTATGTATTTGTAATCAGAGGCGGAACACAATGGTAACCTTCGTGGGTCATAATTCTTTTAACTTGTAAAATTTTATTTTTATACTTTTAATTTTTTAAGATAATTTTAAATTATCCCGTACAAATTTTTTGGTCAAGTTCTGCCACTGTTTGAAATAATGTATGTATTATTTTGTAAAGGTAAATTATGTAATATTGACTGCATTTGAATAATAATACAGATATTATGGGAGTAGTCGGTGATGGAAAATGTTGCAAAAATTTCCCAGACTTGGGGGATTGTAATCTGGGAGTAGACGACAAGGGACCTGATGGTAAATGTTTCAAGTTTTGTACACCAGAATGCAAATTCGCCCATTGTCAATTTAATCAGTGTCATTGTGCTTGCTGATCTTAATTTTTAGTAGCCCTGCACAATTTTGAATAATTGATATGGTGTTTTATTCTCGATTTTAAATAAAATCAATGTTATTATTTCTTCTCTTTTTATTGATTCTTTTTTTTCTAGATGCATGGTTATTATTCAGCTTTTCTATATATAGATTATGATTAATGAAATTTATTTTTTAATTTACAATAAATATTTAATTATTTATTAATAATTATTCCATGAATGTTACGATAAAAACGTGTCTAGTTTACCCAAAAACTATATTTTTTATTTGGAATTTACAATAAATAATACGGTATAACGAGTGTAAATAAAATTACAATAAGTATAAGTCTAAAACGGGCGACGCACATTGCTGAACACCGCTAACGTATTACACCGCTGAATACTATTAATTTTTTAATGATTATTAAAAATCTCAAAGACTATACATGTAATTAATCATATTTTAAAACAAAATTAGAAGAAATTATTCCATGAACCATTCTCACCATCCCATTGACGGTCCTACCCAATTAGATAAAAGCACGTCATCTTTATTTTTCAAGTCATATTTCCTTATTAATTAGTATTTCCAAATCATCATCTTCTTGTTTAACCCATCATCTAATACCCAAATCTTTAAACGTCAAAGCTCCATTTTTATTCCTTTACTTTTTTCTTTGATTATCATGACACCATAAGTCCAAATTCACCGTTTTAATAAGATTTAAAATCGATACAAAATTTTAAATCCATAAACCAAAAACGAGCAAAAAAAAATTTCTCTGCTTTGGGTGCCAAGTCTGTAAAAAATACAATCAATAAAAAAGTAATAAAAGTATTAAAAACATGTGCGACTTCCATGGCCATTCCAACTTATAATAAAAATGAAGAATCAATTTCGTCAAATTTTCCGTTGAATACAATTATTAAAAGCACGGGCAGCCGTCTCTAGTTGAGTGATTTTTCCGCATCTAACTAGAAAATATTTATTATGGTTAATAGATTTTTAATAAAATCTCTATGTTTTAAAAAGATGTCTTAATTAAATTCTTGAAAAAGACTCGAACATAACATTAGGATGGATTAGAAACAAAGAAAACTGGCCGTAGAAATACAGAGCAGAATATGGTTATATTTTTGTTTAAGAAATATTAGCATGGATCAATAGGCATTTTTGTTTAAGAAACTGATAATATTTTTATGGACTTGGACAGCGAAAACATAGCAGAATCTTTTTCTTTGTTTATGGTGAATTTGTGATTTATGGTAGCATGATAATCAAAGAAATAGTAGGAAAAAATGGAGCTTTGACGTTTGAAGATTTGAGTATTAGATAATGGGTTAAACAAGAAGATGATGATTTGGGAATTCTAATTAATAAGGAAATATGACGTGTAAAATAAAGATGTGATTTTATTTAATTAGATAAGATCGTGAATGGAGTGGTGAGAATGATTAATGGAATAATTTCTTCTAATTTTATTTTGAAATATGATTAATTACATGTTGAGTCTTTGACATTTTTAATAATCATTTAAAAATTATTAAAAATTAATATGAAATTATAGGACGAGTCAAGTTGTTTATTTTTTAAATTAACAAGTCTTTAAAAGATAAACATAAAAAATAGAAGTTTGATGTTTAATTTCACTAATTTTAAAATTGACATACCCTAAAAAATAATTAAATTGAATTTGATTATCTTCAAAACCGATAGGATCCTAAAAAAATTAATTAAATTTATTTGAAAAAAATAATACTTAATTACAACAATTTAAAAACTCTCAAGAGCCTAAAAATGCGATTGAACCATAAAGTTGAGTGGACTATTTCGCCCTAGCCCCGATGTTCCGCCATGCACACATACTTTACCAATCATGATCTTGTATTTTATTTATTTAATTTCACTTATTTGGTATGTGTATTATTTCCCTTCAAGTTGTTCATTTTATAGTTTATATTTTAGATTCATAACTTTCATTCTAATAATGCCATCTAAATTTTTTTAAGAGCGAACGTCTTACTACCGCGCTTAACATTTATTGATATATTTATAATTTAAAAAAACAAATATCTATAATTCTGGAATTATACATGGATACATGCATCTACGAGTACAATACTGACTACATTACTTATTCACACGTTTTGTAAGCCAATCATATCTTAAATATGTCTAAATAAATATAAGAAGAAAAATATGTATATATGACAGTCCATCAATGTCTGAGTGACACTTGACTTCTCCAAACTACAAGTAAAAAATGATATAAATGGGCTGAATTTACTGAATAACATATCAATCAAAAAGTAATTTTATAAAATTATAAAAAATATAAAATTATTTTTATTAGCGTGTCAGTCTATCAAATTTTTTTAAGTCATTTATTTTTAGTTGACTAATTATTTTTATTTACGGAGGGATTGTTTTGACCCAAACTGATACATTACTTATTATATAAAATTCTTTGTTTTCTATTTTAATTAAATACTCAATAATTTGATGTTGATTCTGCTTAAATATATAATGTTGATTTTGAAGTTAGACATTTTGGAATAATTTTTTAATTTTATTTTGAAATGTGATTAATTGCATGTCGAAGCCTTTGAGATTTTTAATCATTTAAAAGTCATATGAAAATTAATAGTGTTCACCGGTGTATTGCGTTATTGGTGTTTATCAGTGCGCCTCATTTGTTACGAGCCATTACTCTCTTCCCAAAAGACATGTCTGATATGATGTGCAGCGCTACCGTATTTATATCCCAAGACCTCATTTTCCTTTTCGATGTGCGATTATTGATCCCGCCTCTTCTCAGACGTGACATTCTCCCCGACTCAACCTCATGACGCCCTTGTCATGAGTTTCTGCTCTCGTGACGGGCTACTTTGTCATAGTTGTCCACCCTGCCTACCCCACTAATGGGCGCTCGGCGTAAAATCGGACAGTCAAATGGTTGATCTGATACCACTTGACTCGTGGCCATTACCCTCTTCCCAAAATACATGTCTGATAGGATGTGTAGCGCCATTGTATTTATATCCCAATACCTCCTTTTTCATTTCCGATGTGGGATTGATGACCCCGCGTTCATTCTAGAATTTTTCTACGCGTTAATAAGAAACGATTATTTTTAATAATATCTTTTTATTTAGACGTATTTAAGGCCTTGTTTGGTAAATAATTATTTGAGCCAAAATTAGGGGATTGGATCATTTTGAGAGGTTTGGCCAGTCAAATATACTAATTTTACCAAGGCATTCTTTGGCAATTAGTGGATAGCTGATAGCTGATGGCGAATTACATTAGCTGATTGCATTAACTGATTTAACTAGCGAATTTTATTACTGATTATATAAAAGTGTTAGGTAAAGTTAACTGATAGTTGTTTGATTATTTAAATAAGCAAAATGACATATAAGGACATTATTATATTTGATACTTGTTTGAATAGTTTATTAGTTATCAATATTTTGTATCTATTAATATTAATTAGATTATAAAAAATAACTTTTTAATATAACATTACTAAGCATATTTAAAGTATATATATTAATTTGTTATTTATATAATTATTTTTAATAAAATTTAATTAACTATTAAATTTAAATACAAAAGTAAATGTGAGAATAAAAAGAAAAAAGAAAAAATGTATAGTTTATTTAAAGAAACAAATTCCGTTCAAAGATTTTTGTTTTCTAAATTAACCAAAATACAAAAGTTGACAATTAATATATAGAAATGAACAAAAATGTAGCATATTGAATCCTAAAATTAATTATTTTCATTTGAAAAGAATAGATTCCGACTGCCGTAATTTTGGGTGGTTTTGCATCATTTATAAACGTAAATCTTTTATTTCCATCCATTGTACACGTAAATCTTTTATTATTTAAGGAAAGGTTTTAAAATTAAACACTATAAATAACAGATTCAAAGTAGGTTTTTTCAATCAAACAAAAAATAAAACATCTCAAACCTAAGAGAAAACAAAGATGTCGAAAACAAAAGCTTTGTCGTTTCTTCTTCTTACCGTACTCGTCCTATCCATAGGTATGCGCACGCCGTATTATCTTGTCATTATTTTGTATTTTTATGTGCTGTAACAATTTGTGTATTGTGATATAATTGTAAATTATATAATACTGATTGCATTTTTATAATATTACAGATATAATGGGAGTAGTTGGTGATGGAAAATGTTGCAAAAATTTCCCAGACTTGGGGGATTGTAATCTTGGAGTAGACGACAAAGGACCTGATGGTAAATGCTTCAAGTTTTGTACACCAGAATGCAAATTTGCCCATTGTCAGTTTAATCAGTGTCATTGTGCTTGCTGATCTTAATTTTTAGTTGAATAATTGCGATGATGTTCTATTCTCAATTTTAAATAAAAATAATATTATTATTTATCTCCTTTATCATTTATTCTATTTATTTCTCTAGATTTTATCCATCCTTAAATCAAAGGATCCTAAATGTTTATATATTTTTGATTCGATGTCATCCGAGTTATACTCGACCAACATAATTTAAGTTTTTTTAATTACAATTATATCCAATTAAAATCAATCTATACAATTTATAATAAAAGTTCATGTAAAAATGGCATATACCTATGTATTCTATATGACTTATCAGGTTAATAAATTCATATGGGCACTCCTTTCCTCTTCAAACTTTCAGAATCGAACTTTGTTAGATTATGATTATAAAGTAAATTTTTAACTTAGAATCCGAACTAACCTGGAATAAAAATGGATTAGCGTGAGAATATCGGTTACATTTAAGATCTCCCGTTGTCGTAAATTCATGCGCTTTTTGTTCTTCAAGATAACTATCTGCTTTGAATGGAAGTACGAAACTATAAATTGCTGTTTTCTATTTTCTCTTTGCAAACAGTAAATAAATAAAGATGAAACAACGATGATGCTTTGATGTAAATGGAATCAGACACCCTGTGAGAAATAGAATAGAAATGTACTCTAGCTCTGAGTTCATCAGCAAGATCTTTCTGACAGCTCTCACTCGGAGACTGCTTCCCTGACCTCAGCCAAGCACCGTGGATTGCCGAGCGGAACAAACATCTCCCATCACCGGGAATGCCTGCATCGAACAACAAGCTAAAAACTCAAATCACATGCATTGTGCCAAAATAAATAGAATTCTTAATCATGCATAAGTTCGAACATAAAAAGGATTCGATGCATATGGAATTAGAGAGAAGTATGATCATTATAGGTTTTGCAGCCCAAACAATCTACCAAACATCATCAAGAAATACACCAAAATGAAGAAAACAATACACACACACACACACACACACATATATTCAACTTTCTAGCATCCCAGAATTCCATATAAGCTAAAATCCTAATAAATGAAGCACATGAGAAAAAACTAATCAAATTCCTAGCTCAAACTTTCCAAAGATTGAAAAACAAAAGACCCTTTAGCTTTAATGTTTCTATTTCATCAAAATCAACAAAAAGCAAAAAGTTCATAAAAAGAAAGAAAGAAAAAAACCTGCGCCGAATTCCATAATAACTGCTACAATGAAGAATGAAAAGGCAAGAACAGAACACCATTATTAATTCAAACCCAAAACCCAAAAAACCATCACAAACAAGTCACGCCATCCATCAAAGGCAAAGCAAAGAATATTACTTGAAAAAAAAAACACACAAATTCAGCAAGAAAAGTATCCAAAAAGGTTAGTCCTTGTACTTTTTGCAACTGAATAACAAATACACAAAAATCGAGATTGAAACTGGAACGTTACCAATCCAAGTTTCCTGTTTAGGCATTCTTTTCACTTTCATTCAAATTTGACTCAAAATCAATCAATTGATGAGCGATTTTAATGCCAGAAAATAAGAAAGTTTTACCGGCTGCGAATACATTTTGAGAGGGAGCTTGAAAGTGATGAGATAATATTTTTCCATGCTTGTTGTTCCCTTGCCGATATTACAGAATCCAATTCCAATTCCAATTCCATGCTTCTTTTATTTTTACTGAAATCCTTTTTAACTTTTCATGACTAATTTACACTAGCAGAGGAGAGTGATACGTGGCACGTTGTTATTTGCCACGTGGGGACTAAAAAATGGACCAAATTGCAAATGTTTATAACCGTTGACCGTTATTCCCGCTAAAATTTATAACTGCCGTTCATTTGGCTATATATATAAGTAATTATTCAATTTCAAGGGTTAATAATTTAGTTTATTGTTTAGAATTTAGAGATTTAAGTTTAAGTATTTAGAATTTAATATTTAAGGTTATAGTCTAAATCTCTAATCTTAATGCTCTAAATCTTAAATTATAAATTCATAATCCCTAAACCCTAAACACTGAACTAAATCCATGACCCTAAATTTAATATGTTTATGGAAAGTTTTTTCACCGCTAGTGTATTAAGTAATTTCCATTATATCATATATTTACATCCAATCTAATTATCTTTGTTAAAAAATAATACGAATAAAAACATTTATGATTATAGGAATAATTCTAGTTATTACAGTAAGATTGATCATTTAGTTAGTGTAAAAGGCATTATGAATTTCATTTATGATTACACCTTTTTAATTAGGGATTATAATCAAGATAGTTATTCGATATATTTTGATATTAAAATAAAATTTTTGAGATTAACAATAATTGTTTTTTTCAATACACTAGAATTTTTTTTAAATAACTATGATAAATCTAATTATATGAATAATAGATCCAAAACTGATGGTCTCTACTATGATTTTAACTTGTATGATATTAACTATAGTTGGAATAATGCAAGTAAAGATTTTTCATATCCCAATCTATATACATTAAAATTTATTTAAAAACTTCAAGAAAAAAGTATAATATATATAAATGTGAAGTATAATTCCATATTTATATTTTCTAATTTTTGAAATACACATTTTTAAAGTAAATGAACAAAAACGATTAAATTATAACAGAGAGAGATTAAATCAGAAGAAAATACATGAATATTTTCTCCTTTAATTATTTTAGAAGTCCAATCAAATTCAAAGTGTTATTTTTCACACTCATTGCTTTCATTTTCCCCTTCTAAATCAGCTTCTTGCGATCGGAGTCGCAATTTTTAGATCTCGATTTCTTGTCCCGGAGGAACTTGACGAGTCCTTGGAGCGCAATATCGCTGTCCTCACTCTTCATGATCTCTTCTGCAACTTCTGCAGGAGTTACCTCCACTTCCATCATCAGTTCATCGATTTCATCGAACAGATTATGCTCCGTGATGCACAGATAATTTGAAGCAAGAACCCTGAATCCACTAGGCGTGCAGTAGGACATGTGGATGTGCATGTCCATTCGGCCTGGCCTCAGCAAAGCAGGGTCTAGCCTATCTTTGTGATTGGTCGTAAACACTATGATCCTCTCGTCACCACAGCTCGACCATAGCCCGTCGATGAAATTGAGCAGCCCTGATAAGGTTAACTGTCATGGAGATTGAAAGTGTTAGCAACAGACTAATTTATGGAAATAAAAATAATCGTGTTCATACTTCAATGTTTCCATCCATGTGGTTTCACTTACCTTGTTGTTGTTAGTAGTACCCTGCTCAAATATCTCGAATTCCCCAGATTCGAATCTCTGTTCTTGTCTATTCTGGAGCTCAATGCTGCAGTCGATGTCCTCGATCACAACCATAGATCGGTTTCTTGTCGAAACCAACAGCCTTCGAAGCTCCGAGTTGCTATAAATGCTGGTGAGTTCAAGGTCGTACACATCGAATTGTAGGTAATTGGCCATGGCAGCAATCAAACTTGACTTGCCTGTTCCTGGAGGGCCATATAGTAAGTAGCCACGTTTCCATGCTTTTCCTACTCTTCTGTAGTAATCCCTTCTTCGGACAAATCTGTCCAAGTCGTCGATTAACTCTTTCTTGACCGTCGGATCCATCGCCAGTTTATCGAATGTTGCAGGATGGTCGAGATTGGTCGATCCCCACGGCCCGTCGTTGTCGCTGCATAAGTTTCCGAGTGAAAGGAGTTTCACCACTTTCTTTTCTTCTTTAATGGCTTTGGACCTCTCAATTACATAGGGCAAGTAAGAATTTATTACCATTTCCAAGCATCTGTTATGGAAACTGAGCTCAAGCACTCTATTTTCAAGCTTCCCTTCATGGTTAAGTCCCTTTGTCTCAACATGTGTCATTTCCCACTTGAGTTGGATTCCTTCATATATGTCCATAACTTTTTCACCTCTGTGTATGGTTACAGTTACCTTACTGTCTCTCGGAGCCTTGGAAACGTTAAGCCTCGCCATCGTCGCTGTGATCTTCGTCTGCAAGTAGGTTACGGAAGCTTCGTACAGTTCATTGATGCAGCACCCGTCGTATTCATTGATGAGCAGAACCATTTGGGAGGAAGGGTTCGAACAAAGGCCTCCGAGTTTCGACAGTAACAGATCTTTGAGTTGTTTCGGTATGAGTTGGCCGGTTATGGCTTGAACCTCGCTGATCACGCTTCGGACCAGCATGGCAGACGCTGTGAATGCGGTGTATGTCGAGAGGACTGATGTCGTTGAAGGGATGTCTTTGAGATAATACATCTTTTGAGAATTTGAAATGCAGGGAAAGCTACTTGCTTGGCATCATCAAAGATCATTTGGCTGTTTTATACACGCAAGTGAGATTTCTTGCGGTGCAAGCTACTCAATCACATTGGTAGGATGCTGTAGCCTGTAGGGAATCGTCCCAGGCACAAACGCTGACTTTTTTCTCTTCTTTTTTTTTTTTATGAACAACAAGGCCAAGAAATGAATAAATTCGCCCAACAAACCTCCCACAACTCTAAATTAAATGGTTTGAATCTGCTAATAATTAGGTACATTGTCTTTATTTTGGTGAAGTCAACTCAACGGCAAATATTGGTGCTTAAAGCCTTCCTTTGCCTGCAAGTCTTGATGAAAAAATGCTGAAGACGTCAACACTAGTATTTTGACCTAGAGATCGGAAAACGTGTTTAACAAACGGGTCTATATATTCGGTCGGTTCAATTTTTTATAAGGATTTATATTCGATATATAGTTGGTGGAAACAAAAAATTTCTACAAGTATATTGGTTTTAGAGTTTAAAGATTATTGATTTAGGGGCTTAGAATTTAAAGGTTGTAGTTATTTGAGTTTTAGTTTTAGGATTTAGATGTTAGAATTTAGAGTTTAGGGTATTATAGTTAGAGATTTAGTTTTTAACCTATAAACCCTAAATTCTAACCACCAAACCCTAAATTATAATCGTAACTCAACAATTCTAAACCACTAAACCTAAAACCCTAACCTCTAAACCATAAAATATGACTCTAAAACTAAAACGATTGTGAAAACTTTTTATTTCTACGGCATGAGCGTAGAATAATTACTCTTTTTATAAATTAATAATTGAATAAATTAATTTAACATCAAAATTAACTAAATTGAACTAATTTTATTGTCAAAATTAAATTGCCATAAGCATATAAAAAGTTTCGAAAAAATTTATTCGGATATATCCTTTGAATGTTATGTGTATCAAAATAATTTGGGTACATTTAATATAATCGGCTTAATGAGTACTTGTTAAGGAAATATTATAAAAATGAGATCATTTCTATAAAAAAGTTTGGATCAGATACATTATGATAGATATTGATAATTTGAGTGTTATTACAACTCTTGAAGAGATTTAAATTGAAAACTCATGAAGAGTTTCAAAAGTATTTGATTGTTTAACGAGAGTATTTGAGAAAGTGAAATCAAATTTTTGTCTCGACCTGAAGATCAAGTACTTAAATATGATTTTTATCAATAGATGGGCACATGCTGAAAGAATTTCAATATGAATAAAAGCATAACTATTGAGTACCTAAATAATTGTAAGATTGTTGGATATGAATAAAGATAATTTTATTTTTTTCTTAGTTTGGGAGCAACATATCTTAATTGCTTCAGAAGAATCGTATCTTAGTTGGCTCAGAAGTACCATCTATATGCTACAAAGATCATTATCTTTAGATTTTTCGAAACTTGATGTCTCTTCGAAACATGTAAAAATAATTTTTATGCATAAGACAAGTCGAAAATTTGTTTGGCTAAAACTATTGACTCAACATATTTAGAAGATGTGTGATTTACTTACACAAGATAAGATGCAAGCTATCTTGTACGAGAAAATTGTAAAATGTCTAGCTCAATTGAAAGGTGGATACATTAAAAAGTGACGAAACAAAATATATTTGTCCAAAGTTTCGTCCCTCATAATCTTCAAAAGAATAGTATTCGACGAATCTTTTCAAGTAGTAATTTGTAAGATATATTCATCGATGTGTTGTCTACTTCAACATTTGAAGTTTGTATTCAAGATTGAGTTATGAAAATTCAAAGATCTTATATGATGTTGTAATAAGGGTGACTAAATAAGCGTTGCAGTCTTTTTCTCTTAACTTAGGTTTTGTCCCAATGAATTTTCCTGATAAAATTTTTAATAAAGCAACATGTTATGTGTATAAAAAATATGTGTACTCCTTTTCTTTGACTAAAATTTTTTCCCACTAGATTTTAACGAGGCAGAACATTAAATGTGAGTATTATGAATATGTATTTATGCGGATGTCCATTATGATTAGAACATTATCTCTATCTATTAAATAATAATTTGGTGTACTTAGAAATCTATACTACAATTACTATTATACCTATAAAAATAAAGTTTGAAAAAGATATTATATTACATTCATGTTGAGAATAAATATCAGTCTCTCTTGTTTTTTATTATTCCTTTACTTTATTTACAACATTTTGTATCTAGTTTTTCCAAATAAAACAAATAATTACTCATTAAATAATTAAATTAAAATATAATTATTAAAAAATATTATTATAATAAAAAATAAAATATATTAAATATATTTAAGTTTTAAAATTGTTATTAAAAGTATTCGAATCCTGATTAAATAGACTTAAATTTCAAAACTCTTTATTTTCATCTTTTCCACTCTTTGAAACCCTTTTTTAATGAAAATAATAAAACAACTTTTGTATGTTTTCAAATTTTACTCTTTTTTATTTTCATTTTTTAAAAATCATTTTACAAACAATTAAATTTTCTCTTCATATTTTTTATTTTCCAAGCAAAAAAAAATATCATATATTCTCTAGAACCAAATACACCCTAAGTTTTTCTATTATAATTTCATCATTTTTAAGTTTTTTTTTTGAAAATACACATTTCAAAAGGTAAATTAATTAAAGGGTGAAGTTTTGATACACAGAGTGCATGTTTATACTATAAAACTCAAATCTTAAATTCCTCACTCTAATCGTAAAAAACTAAACCCTAAACCTTATACCTTAAATTCTAATCACTAACCTTAAATTTTAAACCCTACAACCTAAACCCCTAAAATTTAAACCCTAAACTAAAACTCTAACCCCTAAAACTAAAAGGCACGTGTAAACTTTAGTTTATACGGTACGTGTATCAAAGTTTTTTTCAAAAATAAAATGTTTAAATTATAATAGAGATTAAATCTGAAAAAATAGTACATGAAATTTTTTTCTCCTTTAATTATATTTTAAAAGTCTAATCAAAATGAAAGGGACTTTTTCCCTTATTTCAACACTCAATTGCTTTCATTTTCCCCTTCTAAATCAGCTTCTTGCAATCGGAGTCGCCATTTTCATATCTCAATTTCTTGTCCGGGAGGAACTTGACGAGTCCTTCGAGTGCAACATCATTGTCTTCACTCTTCATGATCTCTTCTGCAACTTCTGCAGGAGTTACCTCCACTTCCATCATCAGTTCATCGATTTCATCGAACAGATTATGCTCGGTGATGCACAGATAATTTGAAGCAAGAACCCTGAACCCACTAGGCGTGCAGTAGGACATGTGAATGTGCATGTCCATTCGGCCTGGTCTCAGCAGAGCAGGGTCTAGCCTGTCTTTGTGATTGGTCGTAAACGCTATGATCCTCTCTGTCTTTGTGATATGTGCTTTTGCTTCGTATTTTTCTACTTACTCATATCATATATTTTGTTGTTCTTTTTTGATTGTGTATTTTTTATTTTGTTCGATTCATATCATTATGTTTTTATGTTTAATGTATTCTTAGATCATATGTTTTTTAATTTTATTTGATATAAATTATTTTAATTTGTTTCGTTTGTTAATATATTTCATGAATATTTGTTTGTGTGCACGTTGATATTCATTTAAATTTTATGTTTGTTTCATGTTTGTTTTTGGTTCGTATTAATGTATATAGTATAATATTATTCATTTTATATGTTGTTTCATCATATATTATGTTTTCGTTATTTTAAGCAATGTATATATTTTGTCTTCCTTGTATGCAAATATATGTATATTATGTTTTTTAGTATCATAATTATATCTAACGTTTATATTTACAATGTTTTTTAGACGGATGTATCCATTTTTTATTACATTTATACTTATATACGTATATTAAGTTGTATTACCTATTATGTTTTATATATGTATATGTATATATTATGCTTATTACATATACTATATATATATATTATATTTTGTGTGTATACTATATCTTATTATCTATATATTATATTGTATATATATCGTACCTTTATACATTTAATATATGGTACTACTTTTATATTTATCTATATTTAGTCGTTATTTACTTATTTTATTTTATTTATGCTCGTCATTTATTTTCATTGATTTCTTTTAATATTTATGTGAATTAATTATTCATGCATATATTTCTCACGTATAGTTTTAGGGCTTTATCCTGATATTGTAGTGGAATGTCATCTCGGTCTTCAGGTGTCATATCCTTTGATACAGTGGATATTGAGGCATATTTAATATTCAAACCATGCATATTAGGAATTAATTTTTAAATTAAACCAAATTTTTATTAATTACGAACGAACCCTATAGGTACCAATTTTGGGCGTAGCAAGAGTGTTAACCCTTCTGTACGTAACCGACTCCCGAACCCAAGTTTTTGAATCTCTAGCTTTGCTTTGGTGTCCGGTCTACCTTATCCAAGTGACCGGTGATGACTCCATATTTTTTAAAAATATGAATTTTTTTAAATATCCCCTTTTTAAAGTATTTTCAACAAAAGCAGAAAACTTCCCCCTATACGAATTTTAATTTTTCGTAGCGACACCGAAAAAAATAATTGCTACAATTGACAATTAATTTTATTTTATACTTTTCTTTGGTATTAGTATAACTTTTATAATACGATTTTGATGGTTCAGTATGATTCTGGTGTAATCATCTTTTGGTATAATTGGTTATTTCTTGCATTTTGATAGGTTAGATGCAATGTTATTTAAAATGTACTAAAATATGTGTGTGCCATGTCATCATCATTAAAATTTCAACGGTCTAATCATCATGTTAGTTAAAAAATGTGCAATATGACAAAAAGACATAGGTTGAGGGTTAAATTTATTTAAAAAAAGGATGAGGACCAAAATGACAAATGTTATAAATGTTAAGGCCTAAAATTATCCTTATACTTTTTTTACACAAATGTATCTATTTAAAATTTTCAATATAAAATCTAAATTCTTAATATGTTAAACCCGTGTGGAAAACAAGTCTTTTATACCAATGCATGAAATATTGTAATTTTTTATTTTTTCCCTTAAAAATCTCCTCATTTTCTAATAGTTAATTTCAATCGTCCATTTGTCCTCATCCAACGGTTCAAAAAGAATAAAGTTTAACTTTTATTTCTTTTTCTTTTGACAAGTCCTAATTCTAATCATAATCCAACCTAAAGGGAAGAGGAAGTGGGACTCTAGGAAGAATGAATGGAATGTTCCTAGTGGATCTAGAACTCGTGACCTAAGGAAAATGAGAGAACATTCTAAATTTCATTTCTGATGACACATTTTTAATTAAGGATAGTACTTAAGATAGTTATTCTATATATTTTGGATAGGGAAAATAATTTTTTTAAGATTAACAATGTTCATTATTTTTTAGTGAATAATTTTTTATAATTATTATAAATCTAGTTATATGAATAATGTATTGAAAAACGATGATCCATTACAGTTTTAATTTATATAATACTAACTATAGTTAGACTAATATGTAAAAATTTGAATGATACTAACTATAGTTGAAATAAGGGTAAAATTAAAGATTTTACCATATATATTTTAAAATATATTAAAAATCAATATGATTAAATTATAATAGAGATTAAACTATAATAGAGAGATTAAACCGAAAAAATAAATGAATATTTTTCCTTTAATTATTTTAAAAGTCAAAACAAACTCAAAGGGACTTTCCCTCTTTTTTTTCCCACATTGAGGGACAAAGTCACCCTACGATTTGGGATTGTGTCCCAATTTTTTTATACTAAAAAATATAATGGAAGATTTATTTATTTAGACCCCAAATTTTTGATTTTTTAAAATCTTATCCTCTTAATCTTGGTTCCTTACTCGGTCCCTGCACTCATCGCTTCCATTTTCCTCTTCTAAATCTGCTTCTTGCAATCGGAGTCGCCATTTTCAGATCCCGATTTCTTGTCCCGGAGGAACTTGACGAGTCCTTCGAGTGCAACATCACTGTCTTCACTCTTCATGATCTCTTCTGCAACTTCTGCAGGAGTTACCTCCACTTCCATCATCAGTTCATCGATTTCATCGAACAGATTATGCTCGGTGATGCACAGATAATTTAAAGCAAGAACCCTGAACCCACTAGGCGTGCAGTAGGACATGTGGATGTGCATGTCCATTCGGCCTGGCCTCAGCAAAGCAGGGTCTAGCCTGTCTTTGTGATTGGTCGTAAACACTATGATCCTCTCGTCTCCACAGCTCGACCATAGCCCGTCGATGAAATTGAGCAGCCCTGATAAGGTTAACTATCATGGAGATTGATAGTATTAGCAGCAGACTAATTTATGGAAATAAAAACAATCATGTTCATACTTCAATGTTTCCATCCATATGGTTTCACTTACCGTGTTGTTGTTAGAAGTACCCTGCTCGAATTCCCCGGCTTCGGATCTCTGTTCTTGTCTATTCTGGAGTTCAATGCTGCAGTCGATGTCCTCGATCACAACCATTGATCGGTTTCTTGTCAAAACCAGCAGCCTTTGCAGATCTGAGTTGCTGTAAATGCTGGTGAGTTCGAGGTCGTAGACGTCGAAGTGTAGGTAGTTTGCCATGGCAGCAATCAAGCTTGACTTGCCTGTTCCTGGAGGGCCATAGAGTAAGTAGCCACGTTTCCATGCTTTTCCTACTCTTTTGTAGTACTCCCTTCTTCTTACGAATCTGTCCAAGTCGTCGATTAACTCTTTCTTGACCGTCGGATCCATCGCCAGTTTATCGAAAGTTGCAGGATGGTCGAGATTGGTATCGTTGTCTCCGCAAAAGTTTCCAAGGGAAACGAGCTTCACCACTTTCTTTTCTTCTCTGATGGCTTTGGACCTCTCAATTACATAGGGCAAGTAAGAATTTATTACCATTTCCATGCCTTTGTTATGGAAACTGAGCTCAAGCACTCTATCTTCAAGCTTCCCGTGATGGTTACGTCCCTTTGTCTCAACATAAGTCGTTTCCCACTTGAGTTGGATTCCTTCATATATGTCAACAACCTTTTCACCTGTGTGTATGGTTACAGTTACCTTACTGTCTCTCGGAGCCTTGGAAACGTTAAGCCTCGCCATCGTCGCCGTGATCTTCGTCTGCAAGTAGGTTACGGAAGCTTCGTACAGTTCATTGATGCAGGACCCGTCGTATTCATTGATGAGCAAAACCATTTGGGAGGAAGGGTTTGAAAAAAGGCCTCCGAGTTTCGACAGTAACAGATCTTTGAGTTGTTTCGGGATAAGCTGGCCCGTTATGGCTTGGACCTCGCTGATTACGCTCCGGACCAGCATGGCCGACGCTGTGAATGCGGTGTATGTCGAGAGGACTGATGTTGTTGAAGGAATGTCTTTGAGAGAGTACATCTTTTGAGAATTTTAGGTGTGGTTTTCAATTGCACTTGCTTGGCACCATCAAAGATCATTGGCTGTTTTATACATACAGCGGAGATTCCTTGCGTTGCAAGCTACACTCAATCACATTGGTAGCAGTGGCGTAACATGTAAGGACTAGTGGGCCATGGCCTCCCAAAAATTTAAGAAATTAGAATTTAAATTCTATAATTTAAAAATTTTCAATTTAGCCCCTTAATATTTAAAAAATTTATATTAAGTTTTAAAATTTTAAATATTTTTAACTAAATCATCTCTCATATTTTTTGAAACTTCTCATTAAATCTCTCAAAATTTTAAAATTTTTAGTTAAATCCTCAAAATTTTTAAAAAATTTAATTTAAGCCTATAATTTTTTTAAAAATTTAAATTATCCCCAACACTTACCTTAAGTTTCGCCACTGATAAATAAGATGTTGTAGGGGAACTTCCCAGCCACAAAGGCTGAATTTTTTTCTCTTCTTTATTTTGGTGAAGTCAACTCAACGACAAAAATTGGAGCCTAAAGCTTCCTTCCCCTGCAAGTCTTGAGCTGAAGATGTCCACACTAGTATTTTGACCTAGAGATCGGGAACGTGTTTAACATTTGTTAAAAGAACGTGTTTAACATATTCGGTCGATTCAATTTTTATAAAATAATAATTGAATAAATTGATTTAATCATAAAAATAAAATAAATCGAACTAATTTTATTGTTAGAATTAAAATAATCAAACTGATTGTGCTTTTCATACCGGTCTTCATAAAGATTTTTATGGTCCTCATTATTTGAGTACGTAATGCATACTGTAATCGCCTCAGGCCTCCTTAATATTAAAAAAAGAATAACCCAGCCGAATTTTTTTTAATCGAACTGAATAAATCAAATAAATTTTATGGTTGTGATTGAGGATATTGATTACGTATAATAAATTGCGTATATTTTATATGGAGAATTCATCCTTTTCGAATATAGACCATTCATAAATTTAATGATTGTATTTTTGGCTTAAAAAGGTATCATAAGTTCTTAAACTTTTGGAAAAATAATCAATTACGTCTCTTAATTTTTTTCATCCAGTTAAACACTTATACTTCAAAAGTTCATTAATTCACTCTTTTGACCAACATTGACCGTTAAATCTAACAGTTTTTTTGTACCAGTTAGTGCAACATATCATGTCACAGTGTTGTCTCTTGTTATTTTCTGAAATTTTATTTTAAAAAATCTTTAAAAATTCTAAAAATACTAAAAAACTTATAAAATATAGTTTTCTAAAAAAAAATTATAAATGTCACATGAGCTGTAGTGTGTCACGTGACAGTGATATCTTAAGAAAAAAATTGTTTAAAATTGATGATCAAACTTGGTCAAAGGATTTAATTGATTTTATTGACTCATAGGCTTAATTGATTCAATTTATTGGCCCAAAGTTTAATTGAGTGCAAAACTAATTGATTTTTTTTAAAAGTTCAGGGGCTTCAAGTACTCCTAAACCTATTTTTATATTATATATACTTATATTTTACTTTAATTATATACCTTAATTTTATTTTTTTCCTTATATGTATTTTTACCTTAATTTTTTACGATTTCCTTATAAGAATATTTACTTATATTTTACTTTAATTATAAACCTTAATTTTGTTTTTTTGGTCATGTATGTATATTTCTTACCTTAATGTTGTACGTTTTCCTTATAAGAATATATATATATATATATTACTTTAATTTTATACCTTAATTAATTTTTTAATAGTCTTAAATGATTACGAGATAATATTTGTTTATATTTTTTCTTAAATTATTGATATGATACATTTTGCGGACAAAATTAATTGAACTCTACTCTCTTAGGGCCAAGATATTCTATTTTCCACACTCATCTCTTAGGACAAAAATTACAATTTAGTTCATAAACTTTTTTAAATTTTATATTTTGACCACCAAACTTTTAAAATTTTCATTTTGGTCACTAACCAAATTTTTTTGGATATTACATCCATCCATATGTTTTCACTTACCTTGTTGTTAGTAGTACCCTGCTCGAATTCCCCAGATTCGGATCTCTGTTCTTGTCTATTCTGGAGCTCAATGCTGCAGTCGATGTCCTCTATCACAGCCATTGATCGGTTTCTTGTCGAAACCAGCAGCCTTTGCAGATCTGAGTTGCTGTAAATGCTGGTGAGTTCGAGGTCGTAGACGTCGAACTGTAGGTAGTTGGCCATGGCAGCAATCAAGCTTGACTTGCATGTTCCGGGAGGGCCATATAGTAAGTAACCACGTTTCTATGCTTTTCCTACTCTTTTGTAGTACTCCCTTCTTCTTACGAATCTGTCCAAGTCGTCGATTAACTCTTTCTTGACCATTGGATCCATCGCCAGTTTATCGAATGTTGCAGGATGGTCGAGATTGGTCTCGTCTCCACATAAGTTTCCAAGGGAAATGAGTTTCACCACTTTATTTTCTTCTCTGATGGCTTTGGACCTCTCAATTACATAGGGCAAGTAAGAATTTATTACCATTTCCATGCATTTGTTATGGAAACTGAGCTCAAGCACTCTATCTTCAATCTTCCCTTGCTGGTTAAGTCCCTTTTTCTCAACATATGTCATTTCCCACTTGAGTTGGATTCCTTCATATATGTCAACAACCTTTTCACCTGTGTGTATGGTTACAGTTACCTTACTGTCTCTCGGAGCCTTGGAAACGTTAAGCCTCGCAATCGAGGTCGTGATTTTTGTCTACAAGTAGGCTACGGAAGCTTCGTACAGTTCATTGATGAAGCAGCCGTCGTATTCATTGATGAGCAGAACCATTTGGGAGGAAGGGTTTGAAAAAAGGCCTCCGAGTTTCGATAATAACAGATCTTTGAGTTGTTTCGGGATAAGCTGGCCGGATATGGCTTGAACCTCGCTGATCACGCTTCGGACCAGCATGGCAGACGCGGTGAATGCTGTGTATGTCGAGAGAACCGATGTTGTTGAAGGGATGTCTTTGAGATAATACATCTTTGAGAATTTGAAATACAGGGAAAGCTACTTGCTTGGCATCATCAAAGATCATTTGGCTGTTTTACACAGGGAGATTTCTTGCGTTGCAAGCTTCTCAATTACATTGGTAGGATGCTGCAGGAATCTTCCCAGGCACAAAAGTTTAATTTTTTTCCTTTTTTATGAAGAATGTAATAAATAAAAAATGAACAATAAAAATATAAAATATCTTAATTTCCTAAACTTGGTTTCTTTCCCACATGTGCACGTTTTTCTTCCCTTTTTCCCTAAACTTGAGCTCCACTCACCTTCAACTGCCTCATTGGCCCATCATTTAACCCGAGCTTCTCTTCACACGCCCATCATCCATTCAGACGACACCACTGCCAACGAGGAGAGATGGAGTCGAAGATCAAAAATGAGGAAAAATTAAAAAAGGAAAGTAGAAGGTTTACCTTCGGTGCTGGCCATTTCCCTGTGACCGGAATTTTCTCTCTCAAATCCGAACGGTGGACTGAAGCACCGTGAGGAGAGGACAGCATAGTTTTGTTTCGGCTTGATCCAACGGCGGAGCGAGGAGATCCGAGTGGGAGAAGCCGAAACGTTATTGGCTCTATTCGTAGCATCTGAAGCGGATTCCAGTGAAATGGACCTAAGATCCATGCTCAGGACGTCGAGGAGAGGTTGCTGGTAAAATTTGAAGTCGAACGGCCGCTAAACGGCTGCCGGCAGCGACGACGAGATGCAGCTGCGATGGTGAGAAGTCAGAGCCTGGGATTTCACGTGAAGAAGGAAGAGATCTTTTGCTTTTTTGAGGAAAATGAAATGAAATTAAAAAGAACAAATATATAATACAGAAATTTTGTAATTGTGACATATTATACATGTATTACAATCCAGAAAAATAATATATAGATTAGAAAGCGGCTGTATATTTCTTATTCTCTATGATGACCAAAAAATATATAAAAAATAGTAAAAAATAAAAATACTGTCCAATTGAACAGGACATGAGAAATGTAGAAAAGATGCGAGGAAAAACCTTGCCACGCTTCTCAAGGGGAAGAAGAGTGAGGGTAGCTCCTGCTCTTCCATAGAAAGCTCAAGCCCCAGCTCAGGCTCAAGCTCAAGCTTTTCCCCACTTTTCTTCTTGATGTAGATTTAGACAGCGGCTTGGATTCGAGAGGCGAGGGCAAAGCAGGTGTCATGTCTTGAACGCTTTCTAGTACTACTCGGTGTAGGCTTGTGGGCGGATGATCTCGTTGGCGCTGCTCCCGGAAGAGTGCCAGAAGCCTTTGTGACTTGTCCCTCCCTCTTGTTGTTCCATTTACCGACATCGAGACTAATGCGGGAATCACGCCTTCTTGTAGGACCAATTGACTACATTGCTCCTTTCCGTTGCAAAGGAGTAGAAGGCATGAGACGGCTTGCTCTTGCGCAATGGGTTCCCCGTTATCCAAAACTGATGCAAGGCCGGTTATGAGACCGGAGGCTGATACCATCTCTTCTTTTGCTGCTTCACTTGAAGCTAAATTTAGCAAAACTGTAATGGATTTCTCTGTCCAGGTATGGTCACCCGAGACCACAAGCGACTGGAGTCGATTGACTATGCCAGCAGAAAGAAGGTTTGGAATACTGGAGCGGTCGGTTGAAAGGTTATAAAGAGTGTGAAGGGCATCAAGCTTGCATTGTGCATCAGTTTCACTTCCTAGTAGCTGGAGTAAAAATGGGACAGCCTTACTTGAGCCTATGATAGATTTGGCTTGCTCGAGGCAAGAGAGATTAAGATAGAGAGCAGTTGCGGATTCATCGGCATTGGAGTTGGAAATCATACGCTCCAGCAATAGAATCACTCCGGACGCTAACATCAATTCCTTGTTCCTGATATTTATTTTAGAAATATCATATGAAAATATCATATGAATGATGGTGCTAAAATGAAAGACACAACAATGATCTGACAACCCGTATTGCTCATGACTACGCAAAGGTGCGTACCTGTTATTGTTGACAGCAAGGTTAAACAGAGCCAATGCGCCAACTTCTTGAGCTATTGCATTCCGTTCACGCACGGCTGACTCTAGAAACCGCAATAATGGTTCGACAAAGCCATTAGCCCCCATGAAAACCCTGGCCTCTTCATCATCTTTCAGCAAAAGCCTTATTTGTTCCACGACTTTGCATCTGTCCATCAAGTTCTCTACATCATTCAGGACTGATAGGACTTCCTGATATCTTTCTAACAAATTGAGCTCGGAAACTTCTTCCTGTGGGGATTGACATTCATTTTCAGCTTCATTTCCTTCCGCTCCCTTGTAACATTCTCCTCTAAAGGAACCACCTTAGCCTCCTTCACGTTGCATGAACCAACACTATCTGTCGATCTTGAATTTAAAGTGTCGGACGCAGACCAGGCCAGTCTCCAGTAGTTAAGATCGAGACACTCTTGAGGGGCTTCAGGGATAGGAACTCCGTGTTGTTCACACCAACTAGCAATGAGACCCTTGACACAGTAATTAGGAGTCAAAGAGAGATGCGGGAGCTTCTGTTGAGTCTTCGGACAGGTGTCGTGCCCATCCCTAAACCATTTCTCGATACATATCCTTTCATATGTCTGTCCAGAGGCAATAACAACTGGTTCATACATAAGCTGCAATGATATTGGACATCGTAATTCTTCGGGTGGAAGTGATATCTGCCCAGATCTAATGTCTGTCTTGAAATCCAAAGAACTGAGCTTTGTTAGCTGCTGCTCAAATCCAAGGCAATTACCACCAGCCCCTCCGTCCTCGAGAGAACCCAAAACAGTGGGGGAACAAGGTGCTGAACCCTGTGACTCAGTATCATCCGAAACATCACTCCGAAATATCTTCGAGTATTTTCTTACGAGAGACAAAAGATAAGCCGCAATGGATTCCCTCCTCTTGTCCTCCTCTAACCGGGTTCTTTCTATCACCTTCTTGAGAGCCCTTCTTTCAGCTAAGGCTGCTCTTGAAGAAGTGATACCAAGTTTGCAAGCTGACTGGTGAAAAGACTCGAGTACATTGTTGTCGTTACATTCTTCAAAATTCCTCCCTTTCTGGAGTAATGCAATTATTTCATCTCCAACTTGCTTCTCGTACGGATTGAGTGAGAAAACAGTCTCCTCAAGCTCACGTACAATCTCTAGAATCTGAAGCCAAACAAGTAAATCAAGAATATGTACAAGGAAAATTCATACTGCAGATAACTCCAATATAACCATGACACAGCAAATTTACTAAGAACTTGAAAACCCTTCCTGATTTGAATCACAAGCATTAGGAAATATAACAATGCACGGGGATGATGCGGATAAAACGCATACTTCAACTGCTTCCAGAAAAGACCCTTATTTATTTGAACACCCAAAGTTACATAATTTAAATATCAGACCAAAAGGGAGGAATTAGTACCTGACATCCAATGGACTGTGGAACTATATCTTCTACACTCCTAAGACTATCAATAAGAGCAGATTTTGCCTTCTCGAATTTTAAAAGAACATAATCTCCGGTAATAGCCTGTATGAGAAGAACAATACAGTTTGTGAAAAAACTCTAAGAAAAAACATGGTGTAAAACAAAAACATCAAAAAATCATTTAGTGAATGTATCCAACAAAAATCAAAACCACTACTCTAAGAATACACAAGAGTAAGCGTACAACTATGCATACATATATCTTACCAAGTAAAGTTTACTACATGTTGAACAGTGTTGAAGAGCATTTTTGGCCTTTTATAAAGCCATATGCAATGAGCATAAAGCTCCAATCCCAGATTTGCTCCTAGGTTGTGCTGCTTCCAAGGAAGGGAATATCGACGAGACTTTGCAATAAATTTCTGAAAGTGTCTTGCACATTTCACCATGTAACTGCATAAGAAAAAAAAATGGTAAGAAAACCATGAAAATTAAGTTTTTTTTTTCTGTCATAAAAAATGCAACAAGATTCAAACATTACAACTTCCCAAAAACAAAAGGTCCTTGTTTTAGAAAAAGGTACAAAAGCTATGAACTTAAGAGACGAATCATACCAACAAAAACTTCTGCGAAAAGTTAAAAAAAATGGCAGCAAGCAGGTAACTTTTCTGTGAAGTTCAAAGAATAGCAAAATATCATATCCACTTGCTACCAAATTCTTACCTTGGCATCACTAACTGCAAATAGATTCTCTTCAAGCTCAGAGTTGTCCATAAAGTATCCTTCAAAGCAGGAAACCACTAAAATGTGAATCTATATCAACTGTAATGCAAGATGAAAATAGAACAGAGTAAGATAGGTTATAAACTAGCTGAAAATAAATATTTTAAAATACAACACAAGGTTCAAATTACGTTAATAACTTTAAAACTTTAACATTCTAATATTTTATTCCCTTAAATAACAATCAGGAAGGGGGGGAATTGTTTCCTTCTCGGCTTCTCCTCAACACGAAATCGATACCAACCATGCATGATGAATGCCAAACAAACAAAAAAATCCCAACCCCTATAGGGTTTCATTGCTGGGAATCAAGCTTTAAGAACTTCAATTTTCCTATAACGATGCACCCCAACAAAGCAAATGGCATATTTGTCTGAGTTCAATGGTTCCCTCTTGTATATCATTCAGAGTGTATATATGCATACATACATACATACATGCATACATACATTCCAATTCTCTCTTCTGACGTGCGAGGATTAAAAATAAAATATTTCATACGTTGAAATGGACAAGGAAAAGGCCTCCCTACATAAAAGAAAAAAAAAACTAGGCAATATGAGCGTTTCCTGAATAAGCTATTGATCTTAACAGGGACGGAGCTATGTTTAGAGTGGGAGGAGCAAGAAATAGTTTTGGTATAATTCCATTTGAGGTCACTCTTAGTTTAAATAGTAGTAAAATAAGGTTTTTGACCCTCCTAATGTTTAATCTCAGCTCAGTCCCCTGTCTGGACGTCACTGCATCTTCCAAACAAAGCAAACATATTAAATATATTTAAATGGACGGAAAAAATTGCAGAAATTTGATCTTTTATCTAAATATTTCATCATCAACGCCGTGAGAGGGAACTTGAAATCCTTGAAGAAATAAAAACTTACGATTGCTGTTAAGAAATTTGGTTTAGACATCTCATAAAACAACTAGAAAAATAAAAATATTCTCGCAAGTAAAGGAATAAATCAAAAGATAAATGTTTAAAAGAAGGGGGGAAATGAATCTACGATTGTATGGAGGAAAATGGCCTTTGTGAAAGCGATCCGAGACAATACACGACGATATTCACTATCAGCTTGAATCGATCTTTCGAAAACAAGCAAAAGAAAAAGAAAAACAAGAAACTCACGAACATAGACTAAGCAAGAGGGATTAAAAGAACAACATATAACACGAAATGCTAATTTTCCTATGGAGATTGCGAGAAACAGAAAAAACAGAAACGCGCCAATAATGGAATTTACGAACACAAGTTTGAAAATAAAGAATAAAAACAAATCTCCTGTTTTCGAACAATGACTCTTTTATTTTGAAGGAAAATTACAATGAGATTTCCAGCAGCCATGTGGTTTGTTGGTTAAGCGCTAACTCCTGGTAAGCTTTCAAGTATAGAAAATGAAAATTACAATGAGATTGAATCAAAGTCAGGGTTCGTAAGGGGGCTTACCAGACAAAAAGGAGGTAACCAAGGCGGCTTCATTTAAAATTTTCTCCGAAAATTAAGGTTTCCGTTAGATTCCTGGATTCAAAATTTTCCTGTCCGAAGTACTTAATTTTCTCGGAATAAAGAAAAGGAAGCCAGGAATGCAGAGCCAAAAGAAGATTGTCTGTTTGGTTCATGAGAAAGTGAGGTTAAATATCTAAATAGAATTATAGAACTGAATATCGGAAAATATATTTGAAGGGAATTAATAAATGTTTTAGCTTAGGAGTAAGTTACACTGTCCAGGATAATTTAAACTTGAACTTTAAAATAATATTATTAAGTGAGATAATTTTAAATTTTGAATGTAAACTATAAAATAAATATAAATAATTAAAAATATAATTAACACTAAAAAATAAAAATAATTTTTCAAACAAACATTAAAAATATAAAATCAATACATCTAAATACAAACTTAACTTTGAGAGAATTTGTGTATAATTTATATACAGTGAAATTTAAATGGTAAAAGTTTTGAGATTTAACCTTTATCGATTCTACCAAAATATATTCATAATGACAATCAGTAATTTTTATACGGTTAAAATATGTTTTAAGTTTTTATATTTTTATATTTTATTATTTAAGATTCAAGTTTAATCGTTAATATTGTTAAAAAGTTTGTTAAATTCGGATTTATTAAGTGTATTTTTTTTTTGTTATATGGTTGTCAAGTAAGTCATTTTTATTTTAAGATGTTCACAATGTTACATCTACATATTTATCAAAATAAATTTAACGGAATTGGCAGATTTTTCTCTTCAGGTGCACGTTAGCTGGACTACTGCTTCCTCAAAATTTATTTCTTTGCTTGCCAAATTGATTTGTGCTTCTGTTTCTTGATCTATTACTCTACTCTTCTATGGTGATTGATTGGAAGAAACTATTCTCTGAATCGGAAGACTACACGCTGTATTTTTTCCCCGGCTACTGAGAGTGCTCGCATTGTTCAGCCTTCGGCTGCGGCGTTTGGCGATTCAGAGTAGAAAATGCCTCTTGTTGGGCAATTCATTGGACCGCCTCCGAACTTCAGTGCTTTGCAAAAACTGGTTGAATTGCTTTGAGGGAAGTCGTCCACAATTAAGGTTAGTCTCGCCAAATCTAATGTCTATGTTTTCTCTTTCGCGAATGCTACCTCCCACGATTGGGTTCTTGAAAATGGACCATGACACTTTCAGGATAAACCTTTAATTTTGAGAAAATGGGAACTAAATCTGGAAAAAATTAGATTTTTGATCTTGCTCGTATGCCTGTTTTGTTATAATTGTTCAACGTCCCTCTTGAATTCTATAATATGACTGGCTTAGTTATATTGTTAGTGCATTGGGAATACCTCTGTATATGGATACTACCACTGCTTCTCGTGAGAGATTAGAATATGCGAAAGTTTGTGTAGAAATTCTTGCTTGTGCAAACATTTCGAAATTTGTTGATGTGATTTTAAAGATTGATAAATTTGTTGCAGTGAAAGTTGTTGTTCTCTGGCTACCTGCTAGTTGTTCTAAATGCAGCAAATATGGTCACTTTGAAAAAAATTGTACTGTTGAGCTTGTTCATGTGATCAAAGTATAGATGTAATACTCTCGACCCGAATGTTATATTTGGGCCTCAAGCCCAACCTAAAATTATAAAAATTTTCAAATTGAGTTTAGCCCAACAAGGTATTTTTCAAAACACATTTATAGTCAATAGTTGAAAATATAGTTAAATAATCAAAACGGTACAAATGAGCTCTAATTTAACTTTAAAACATTTAAATATTCGATTTGATTAATACAAATTCAAAATAAGGATTACAGACTTCATCACGTAAGGTCTTATGAATACATAGCCTACTAAGAACAAGTACTGCACTCTAAAGATCATCACATGCTGGCGATCCAACAATCAACCTACGCACGGAAACAACGATTTTGAACGCAGAGCTTACAAAGCTCAGTGGTATACATCTACTCTACTATACTTTATGTTAATCATAAACATAAGCATGTAAGCTAGTACGAGCAATAAGGAGAGATAAATAATACGTGGCGCTACCGTTAGTCGCCTAAACACATGCTCTCATCAAAGTAAATCATCATACATGGCACTCATGACCCAACCATGCCCGAGACCTCATCAGATTATCTAGGCGAAAACACATATCAACAACAACTCTAGAGTGAGGTCGGGTCACGTAGCATCGGAACATACACTTTGGGTGAGGCTGGGTCACAAAGTATCGAAACATACACCATGGGTGAGGCCAGGTCATCTAGCATCCGAACATACACCCATACTCAGAATCCCCCATCGAGTACTTCGAATGAGATTTGGGTCACATAGCATTGGTAACTTCCGCTTGGTATCTCTAACTATAGTGTTGCAACACTTTTTCACTAGGTATCCAAATCTCATCAATCAAAAGACTCGACCAATCAAATGTCTACCCAACATACAAGTAACGCGATCCCAAGGATCTTTCTATTGTCGTTAAACATCCTCACATAATTTATTTTATATTATCAAGCTGTTAATACATTACGGAGAAGTATATATTTAATCTCATTTATCGTCTTCATTAATCCATGTTATCTCATTTATCAAAGCATAATTCAATTATTAATATTCATATATGTTCCTACCCTTAATTTATATTTATTGATTATTTAGCGTATCGGGTACAGGTACTCAAACATGAATATCAACATGGTATCCTCGGGTGTCGATACTCACACGCGTACCGATACAGGAACTACTTACTAAAAATCTTAGATTCCCACAAGTACTAGTACGGGTCGACCCGTATCGGTACGACCCCCAATTGCATACTAGTACGGCCAAAGCTCATACCGATGCCCTATTCACATATTTGTACAATTTCCTCAAATTATGATATTACAACGCTTATTCGATCCCTAAAGCTTATGAAAGTCATTAGGGTTTATTTACTAATGCATTCACCCAATTAATATTTATTACCAATTCCATAATCATTTATTCAAATATTATCAATTATCGGTCCATTAAGTATAATTTCCATCAAACATGTCAAATTTATACCTCAAGCAACATATGTAAAATTAACCAATCAGATAAATATACAGATATTCAGACAACCCTACTGATCTTTTCAACCATTACAAGTCTCGAATATTCTCAAACTCAATATACATCTCACAAATATCAGTCTCGTGATTATCGATCTCTAAACATGCTTATTTACCGTCTACCTATTTTGCAGACAGTAATACGCAAAGCAATCATATTTGTGATGCTCATAAAGTAATAGGAGTTCGAGGTATACTAGCCTTAAGTCGATATCTCTAAAATCCTTATCTGAGCTTCACGAATATTCTACTTGATCCAATATCCGATCCCAAAAAATCCTTGTATACTAATTAATACCATAAGTATCACTTAATCACATACTTTAATGAATTTGAAGGGTCAGACGCATAAAAATAGCTTATCGGGTTCAAATTTGGCAAAACCGGCTACATCAATAGACTCAGAACATCGAGAAACCCCCAAGTAGAGTCCTCTGAAAAAATTCAACGGTCGGTTAACGCTGGTCATGGCTGGTCAATGGCCTGGTCAACAGTCTAGTGATCTAGTGTGGCACAGACGCACAGTATCTAAGATGTACCCCATGTACTCGATCCAGTGTGCGCAGATATATATGGAGAATGGTGTACCCGCGGGCAATAATCTGATGCAGTAGAGACCACGTGCACCTGGGTATCCCAATTCAGTGTGGAGCAGGTGCATGGGAGTATGGTGCACCTGCTGCTGCTGCGCATGCCCACCTTCGGCGGTAGCGCATGGGGTACCCTTTGGTGGTCGGTCAGTAATACCAACCTCTAAATTTTCTATTCCGATATTGATGAGTACGCCGATAGCCTCAAAATCTAATTTTGACCACTAGAACCACCTCTTCTCAACAACCTGCATCTTGTTTCTTTTTACCCTGGCGAACGATAGCGGCGACACGACGACCACTGGCCAACTTCTCTTTGTAAGCTCTCTTCAATAGTGTTGGCGGTGTCCCCTACGACAACTTCGTCGGCGATAGATCAGAGTCAAAATCTCCCTCTTTACTTTTTCCCTTATTTTTCTCTCTCTTTCTAAAATATATTTTCTTTCTATCCATTCTAACACTCTCCCTCTATATCAATCACCAGCCACCTTTTTAATCAATCTTATCCACTTATTTTTTCTTTTATTTTATTTGCTATAAGGCCCAAACCCACTATCTTAGATTTGGCTCATAACCATAAGGCCCAAATTATTTGGGTTTGAGGCCCAATTTATAAAACCCAAAACTTAGGTTGTTACAGTAGAAACAAAAGGCTGCCCAGGTTGAAGGCTTAGTTACTAGTGAGGTGGGAGGATCTTCTACGTCTAGAGGGATTACTGTGGTACCCTCTGTTGATGTGCTCTCTGCTGATGTGGTGCACCCTACTGATGTGGGGGGCTCTAAAACTGTTGATAAAGTGATCCCTATTGAGGTCATTCTTACTGAAACAATTGTTGGATGTGTTGTCCATGATATAGAATTGCACGTTTCTGCTACTGAGGCTAAATTGATTGAAAAATCAAATGATACAGAGTTTTCTTCATTACAAGATTCATTGAAAAAAATAAAGAAGAAGGGAATAGGTCGACCCCTTAAAAATGAGGGGAAAAAGCTATATGTTTCTTCTAATACTCTTGCCAAGTTAAATGAGGGAGTTTCTGATTTTTTCCAAGGGATAAAGTCTAAGCAGCAATAGCAAATTACAAAAGTTAAAGGAGGTTGCTACTGTGGCTGCTAGCTCAGCTTGTGGGGGTTGCTATCTTCCAATGATTGTTGTTTTCTGAAATGTAAGAGGGTTAAATAACTCTCTTAAGCAGAGAAATGTGATACAAAGATTATGCATCTTGAAAACTAGGGTGAAGGAGCATAAAACAAATGATATTGCTGCCTATGGTAGAATTTGGATCTTTCAGACATCATCTAGCTTTTTCTGTGGTAGAATTTGGATCTTTCAGAGACATCATCTAGGTTTTTCTGTTGTACAGTCTTGTGTTCAGGCAATTACCATTTAGAGAAACTATATGGGTTCAAATATGTTTATTATTGCTGCCTATGATTTTAACGAGAGGATTGGTATAAGACAATTATGGTCTCATTTGTAGAATCTTAAAGCTCTGGTGGGCTATCTCCCTTGGCTCATTGGTGGTAACTTTAATATTATTATTTTTGCTCAAGAATCTTTTGATGGTACTTTTGTTGGGACCTTTTTTTCTACTGACATGAGAGTTCAGAGGCTTTTCGGAAAAATTTTCTCTCTCGGACCATCCTTTTAATGGCTTTTCTACTATTTGGTCCAAGAAGCAGGATGTCACTTTTCTTACTCGAAAATTGGATATGATTCTTGTAAATTCTATTTGGTACTCAACTTACCCTCATTCTGTTGTTGAATTTTTAGCTCATGGAGTCTCAGATCACTGCCTTGGTATTATTGGTTCTAGAAAAGTTCCTCAGCTTCGATGCCCAAACCTTTTAAATTTTTAATTTTTTGGACTCTGCATCCAAGGTTTTTGGACATTGTGAGGGATTTTTGGTCTGTCCCCATTCAAGGTGATCCTCTTTATGTACTCTTTCAAAAGTTAAAGAAATTGAAACCCAACTTGAAGCAACTAAATAAGGAGTCTTTTGCTGATATTTCAAATAAGGTGACACTCAAAAGAAATAAGCTGGAGGAAGTTCAGGTTTTTAATCTTTCTCTTGGGGAAACAGAGCTACTGTAGAGGAAGAAAAGTCATTGTAGATCCAACTGCTTAATCTTGAAAAGGCAGAAACTCTTTTCTACAAACAGAAGACAAAGCTGCAGTTGTTGCAAGATGGTGATAAATGTACCAAATTTTTTATTTCACTGTTGTTGAAAAGAGGAAAAAATACTATTTTAGTTATGAAAAATGATCATGGTGTTCAGTTTAATTCTTTTGAACAAATGTCTTCTCTTACTGTGGATTTTTTCAAGAACCTTATTGGCACGGCTGACTATCAAGTTCAAGGATGTTCTGTTTTTGTTCTCAGGGAGCTCCTTTAGTACTCTTTCCCTGCTACAAATGCAGCTTCCCTTTGCTAGAATGTTACTGCTGCTGAATAAAGTCTACTATCTTGGGCAAGGTAGTGATAAAGTCCCTGATTCGGATGGATACACTTTTCTTTTATTCAAAGCTGCATGGTCCATTATGGGTGAAGATTTTATTTCTGCCATTAAGTATTTTTTTACTTCATCTAGTTTGCTCCATTTTTTTAATGCTATTGCTCTGGTCCTTGTCCCTAAGATCCCAAATCCTTGCATGGCAAAAGATTTTCGACCCATATCATGTAGCTCTCTAGTGTACAAAATCATCACTACAATCTTGGTGGATAGACTTTCCCCTTATTTTTTTGATATGGTAGCCCCAAACTAAACTGCTTTTGTAAAGGGTAGGGAAATTGTAGATAATATTCTTTTGGCTCAGAAGTTGGTAAAAGTATATGCTAGACAATCCCTTTCTCTTAGGTGTGCTATAAAGATTGACCTCTATAAAAGTTTTGATTCATTAAGTTGGGACTTGGGAGTTTATTCTCAACATCCTCGAAGCTTTGGGTTTGACTTTAAAATTTAGATACTAGATTCGAGCATGCTTGACTACCTCTAGATTTTTTGTTGCTTTTAATAGAAATTTGGTAGGGTTTTTTAAGGGAGAGAGGGAGATTAGGCAAGTGGATCCTCTCTCGCCTTATCTTTTTGTGTTGGCCATGGCTGCTGCTAAAAATATTGTTCAATTCTATCCTAAATGTAAGAAATTGGAGCTTACGCACTTGAGTATTGCTGATGACCTTCTGATTTTCTATAAGGGGAATCTAAAATTGGTTATTGATGTCAAATGCATCCTGAAGTAGTTTTATTTGATGTATGGCCTAAAACTAAATGCTGCGAAGAGTGAGTTATTTACATCGGGTGTGAGTGCATTAGCTTTGCAGGATATTCTAAGCAGTCCTGGTTTTAGATCGGGGTATCTCCCTGTTAGGTACCTGGGTGTGCCTTTGATTACTAGAAAACTTACTGAGCAGGATTGTGGGGTCTTAATTGATGAAATTTGAACAAAGTTGGGGCGTAAATCATGTGAACCCTATATGAAAATAATAGGACTTGCATGTTTGTTCGAGAAAATAATAGGATTTATTCGCGATTTATTCTCAAATCTATTTTAAATGTTTTTATTATTAATTTGTATAAATCGTTTTATAAATTAATCATTTTGTATTATATATTTTAATTATATCATAAATTCGTGTCGTGTTTATCTTATTTTTTATTTAAATGTTTTAAATGTGTATGTTATACAATCTTATGGTATCCAAATCATTAAGCTATCAAGTGAAGAAATTGTTTAACGTGGGGAAATAATTATATAATATTAGTTGATTGTATTGTGATTCTCATTCTCATAAGTGTTGGTTGCGTCCACGTTCTTTGCATGAAAACTACTCCTCCTGCAGAGCTTTTACAAAGCCCAATTGCTTTGATTTTCAATGACTTTGTTTAGAGATTATTCTAAAATGATTGTTAGCAATTATAATAAATATATATTCGAATCACCACAGGAATAACTACGGAGAAATTATTAGATGGACCCAGCTCATCACGTCATTTATGGTCATCCAATGAGATTCACCAATTTCAGCGTAACTTTCAAGTAACTACCCACTCTTTAATTACATGTAAGAAAGATATGGAATTCACCTTGAAAAAAATGATATGAAAAATTGTTATTGGATGAGACTACGGATGACGTAATGAGCCAGGCCCATATAATAATTTTTCCTTTGCCAGGGGTGGATGTTGTCAAGATCCACATATTGTGAGGTCTATTTAAAATGTTTAAAATTCTAAGATGCTTAAATTAAAATTTTGAAATCTTTGAAGGATTTAATTTAAATTTTTTAAAAAATTAGAGTTTAAAATAAAATTTTTAAAAATTTTGAGCCTTAATGATAAATTTTTAAAATTTTAGGTGGTGCTTTAGTTAAAAATATTCAAAAAAAAAAAAAATTAAAATATAATAATATTTTTAAATTTTTTAAGATGCTAAATTAAAATTTTCAAATGACAAAAAATTAATTTGTTAGATTTTAGGGGACCAAAGCCTCTACGAGCTCTAATAACGGTCAGCCTATTCTCTATTTTTTTTACCAGGAGCCTATTCTCTATGTTTTAATAATTTTGTAGTTCGGTAATTATGCTTAAATATATTTGATCTAATATTCTTTTGTTTATTATATTAATAATAAAATTAATTAAACTATACTCGATCAGCAAATGATTATAATTTATCTTCTCTAACTTATTTGTTTTTATTTTATCAAGTTGATATTTTAACTCCATCTTGGAATGTTTCATTACCATAATTTAATTTTCAGATGGGTCTAGCTAGAAGTGAAATTGTTTCATGAATCTGCTGCCGTCGATGTAAGGGCAAATTACAAGTTGGACCCAGAAAATTAATCGTTCTTTTTTTTTTGTTTTTTTCAATTGGTTCCTTTTCAACGTCCATTTTTAATTCATCACAATTTTTTAGTTGGGCTATTGATTGAAGTGATGGAAATCACAATCCAAAATCAACTCTTTTTTTTGTCCCACAAAAGTATAAATCACAATCAAAATAAAATTTAAAAAATTATAAATATTATATTCTTGAACCCACAACCTAAAAGAAAGAAAATGTGTCAACTGAGAACTTTAACCACATGCTCTAGAGTTTGTTGACAAAAAAATTAAAAAGAAAAGTTCACAAGGACACATATGATTTGAATTGTATTATTGTTATTTGTATAAACATCCTAATCTTAAAATAGGGAATTAAATTATAAATATTGAATTCAAAATTTAAAATTTTCAAACGCTATAAGCATGATTATACTATCAACAAACAAAAGGATATAAATAATTATTATTTGGTTTAACGAGACGAAATATTAGGTCTTTAAAATTAGGTTAAACGTTTGTTGTGAATGAAGTAAACAGGAAAGTACATTGCAATGTTTATGTTCGATTTTAAATTTGGATAAACTCACACGTAGCTACATACTAAAACTATTTAAATTCGGATCATTTAGGTAAAATACATCACTCTTTACCATTATGATCGCTCATTGAGTTTGATAATGCGTTATATCCCTTAAGCAAGGTCATAAGTTTAAATCTTGACATTGTGAATGAAAAAAACTGAGTTGTAAGGGTCTCCCCATAACGAGCCTCTGCAAAACTCTATCCAGATTAGTCAATGAGTTAAATATCGGTGGTTAAACAAAAAATTTTTTTTGTAAAGTTTATTTGATTCGGCCCAACCCATTAGACACACCTGGCTCTTGGCTCATAGGAAATCGTGGACCCTGGTTTCTGGGTTTATTGTGATGTATCGTAACTGTCGATCTCCGTTTTGATTCAAAGCTTGGGCCGATCTATGATGACCCAATCAAGCAGATTTTCCCAGTTTCCCATAGCGCAAAAAACTGGGAAAGAAAACTAGAGAACGAACCCTTTTTCCTCGTTATAATTTCACTCTGCTGCAGCGTATTCTTCATTCGATCTCTCTTCTTTCTTGTCTTGAATCGAAAAGGTTGTCCTCTCAACCTCACATATATGTATATATATACATATGTATATCATATTGGTATTACTAGTTTAAGAGGAGTTTTTTGTTTTTACGCCGAGGGTTTATGTTGTAAATGTAATTTGCTTTTTTTGGGAAATAAATTTTCCATCGAATGCATAGAATTTCTGATTCCTTCTCACACTTTTTGTAGATTTCATAAGATCCGATCATGAAGCTTGATACCAGCGGTTTAGAATCGGTTGCGCCTGTCTGGGGTGCTCCGAGTGAGCTTGTTGATGGGTTTTCAGCTGCTCCGTCGTTCGAGGTCCCGAATACTATAGATGTGAGTTGAAATTTCCCGCTGATTGGTAGCACTGTCTTAATTTTCCGAGTAAATGAAGAGATTTATATGCCTTATTTTTATGTTTGATCGGTGTATGCAGTTCGATGGATTTCAAAAAGAAGCTATCCAGATGGTGAAACCTGCTAAGGGTACCACCACGCTTGCTTTCATCTTTAAGGAAGGCGTCATGGTTGCTGCTGATTCTAGAGCTAGCATGGGAGGCTATATCTGTATATTTATTTATTTATTTATATTGTTATGTCTGTTTTGCAATAGTTAAATATTTTTTGCAGAAATTTCTTGGTTGGGAAATAGACTACTTATGGTCATTGTAGATTAAACCTTGTTTTATATGTGTGTGTGTGTTCAATCTACTATTTTGTTTTTGCTTTGGGATCGAAATTGAAAGCACAATTATCATTCCTTTACTATAATTTGGCAGCTTCGCAGTCGGTGAAGAAAATTATTGAAATCAATCCTTACATGCTTGGCACAATGGCTGGAGGAGCTGCTGACTGTCAGTTTTGGCACAGAAATTTAGGCATCAAGGTAATGGAACAAAAAAATTGCCCTCTTGTGCCAGTGGGATAGCATCTGTCTTTTTTTCCCCATCTTTTGTGCTGGATTCCTATTGTTTGCTATATACCGTATATTTTTGCATATTGGTTCTTGTGTAAGGAAGTCTAGAGAAAAAAATAGTCTATTCTTCGTTAAATTTGGCATTTTTTTTACAGTTTTTCTAAAACATGGGGTTATACAATGTAGAAAGTTATAGTATACTTCCATCGAAAAGGTTTCAAATGATTTTTTCAATTGTCTCTAAAATCGAAGTGCATATGTACTGCATTTTCATAGCACATATATGAGAACAAAAGATGTAGAAAAAAGATTTGGTATTTAGCATAGCTTACCAATCGTTTAGTAAATTGAACACCCCATTAAAATGTGACTTACACTCAGATTAACTGTTTCAAGTTCCAACTAAGGAAAGTTGTTTTCACGGTTTTGATATGTATGCAGTTGTTCTCTCATAACCTAAGTGGATGTAGGTTTATAATAGTAGGTCTTTTTCCTAGTTAGTAAAGCAAACTTGTGATAAAGAAGTATGCAAAATGAGTTCTCCATACTTTCTGATTGCTTGGGTGGTTAAATTAAAGCACTCTGGCTTGTATTTTCCCAATTACCCTTCCATAAATTTCTAATAGATGGTCATTTTCCTTGATCTAGTGCCGGCTGCATGAATTAGCAAACAAACGTAGAATTTCTGTTACTGGGGCATCAAAACTGTTGGCAAACATTCTCTATTCTTACCGAGGAATGGGACTGTCAGTTGGAACCATGATTGCTGGATGGGATGAAACGGTATTTGAAACTAAATTTTTTTATCTACTATCCCCCTTGCACTCTAAGACTTGCATGTTTTAACTTGCTGCCTAACCTGGATTCTAGGGTCCTGGACTATACTATGTGGACAGTGAAGGGGGAAGGTTAAAAGGAATGCGTTTCTCTGTTGGATCTGGTTCACCGTATGCTTATGGTGTGCTGGATAATGGGTATGCAATTTTCGCCCTGTTCTTTCATTGCCATTGTTCCGTTAATAAATGCAAATATGATGTAAAGTTATCACGGTCTATTCCTTGTTCAGTTAGATTTAAAATTAAGTTCATGAAATGATGTCTGTCAAAGATGCTACATGGTTGGCCAATAAACTGCAAAGTTATCATGGTTTCCTTGTAAAGTTAGGTTTCAAATCATGTTCATGGAATGGTATGTCAGTTGAAGCTGCTATGAAGCTAGCCAAGAAGCTCACGGTCTCCTCCTAAAGTCTTCGTTGTCTAATAAGAAAGAGACAATTCAATGGAGGAGCAATGTGTTGAGTGAGCCTGTTAATAGCTTTATTTTTAGTCTTTTGGTTCGATCTACTTCTATTTGTTGAGTGAGCCTGTTAAATGCTTTGTCGTCATTTTTTGGTTCTATCCATTTCGAACTGCTCCTGTTGAAACATTGGTCGCCTGCGGTTTTGATAATGAGCATACATTGCTGCCTATCAAGGCTTTGACCATTACATAATTCTGCCTCAATGAAATCTTTTTGATTGCTATCCTTTCATTAATTTTCTAACTGTGTGTTAGGACGGCAACGTTTGTTGGCTTCTCTCAAGTAAACCAAAGATTTTATCTTGTTCCATGCCCATTTTATCAGATTATTCGTGACATCTTTATTTCTGTCTCATTTTGTGCTCAACTTTACGCATTCATATTCATAAACATCTTGTTTTGGATGTTGGTGCTAGCTATCGGTATGATATGTCTGTTGAAGAAGCTGCAGAGTTGGCCAGAAGATCTATTTATCATGCCACATTCCGTGACGGAGCCAGTGGTGGTGTAGCCAGCGGTATTCTCTCTCTCCCCTATATATATGATATACACATGTATGTGTGTTCCCTACTTTAATGAACTTAATATTTGACCAGTTTACTACGTGGGAGCAAATGGCTGGAAGAAGCTATCTGGCGATGATGTCGGGGAACTTCACTATCAATACTATCCGGTGATGCCAAGCACAGTGGAACAGGAAATGGTTGAAGTAGCTGGAGCATAAGTGGGATCTACTCAACGTAGGCCAAGTTGAAGTCGGTTGCATTCATATGATCCGTCGATGCGATATATTCTTTGTATTATGAAGCAATTTCCTCAGTTTCAGCTTGAGAGACAGTTCGGTCATGGACATGGGTGCAAGTTAATGTTATAAGAACTCTTCCTATCAGTTTGAATTCAGTGACCTTCTTCCGTTTGTTATTTGATGTTGAAAATTTTAATGAACCTCTAGTTTTAGTTACTGATCAAATTTGGTTTGTGTTCTTAAATAGGAGGCAATTGCGTTTAATTACGCTCCAATTATGACCTTCTGAATATGAGAAAAACTTCTATATAGAGGATGTGTAAACTACAAGACTTTTAATCTTAAGGGTCATGGGTTTAGTTTAGGGTTTAGAGTTTGGGGTGTAGGTTGTAGGGTTTAGAATTTAAGGTTAATATTTAAAATTTAGGGTTTAAGGTTTAGAGTTTGAGATTTAATTTTTAAGATTTAAGTTTAACAATTTAAGATTTGAATTTATAGTATAAATAAGCGTACTTTGACTATTTCATGCACCGAACTTTTTGAAGAGATTTTGAATTTATTTTTAAAGAGATTGTAAAATTTAACATGAGGAAGTGGATGAAAAATATTGATAGTTTTTTTCTTTATAATTTATAATTTTTTGAATTTAAAGAATTTAAACTTTAATATTGTGAATAAAATAAATTAAATAAGTTGGATTTACCAACATTTTGAAATGATTATTCTAACTATCAATTCAGAAGAAATCATTTTCAAATAAAACCCGAATAAACGGCGTTAATGCAACCTCCCAACTCAGTGAGTCAGGCAGTTAACAGTCAGCTCAGCTCCATCTTTCATTTGGCGGGAGGTTGGGTCCCACCTCTAATCAAAATCTGGTCTTTCTCTCTCGTCTCTTACTCATAAATACTCATCTCTCTCTGCTCAACCAACCTTACCCATTATCTCCGGTCTTCACTTCACTACCAAAAAGAAATAGAAAACTCAGTTTCTCAACTCTCTTCTCCTTAAAACCCCACAATTTTAATTCCCACATTAAAAAAAATCCTTCTTTTATCGAATGATAATGAAGAAACTGCCTCTGTTTCTGCTCCTTCTTTTCTTCTTGCTGAAACCAGCCGTTTCTCTTTCCCCCGACGGCCTTTCTCTCCTCTCTTTAAAGTCCGCCGTCGACAATTCCCAAGCCTTGTCGTCTACGTTCTCCGACTGGAACGAGAACGATACGACGCCCTGCAATTGGTCCGGCGTTTACTGCACGAACACAACAGTCTCCCCCGAGCCACGTGTCGTCGGAATCTCACTCCCCGGGAGGAATCTCCGGGGGTATATCCCGTCTGAGCTCGGGACGTTAAACTATCTCCGGAGATTAAGTCTTCGCAACAATCACTTTTACGGTTCTATACCCGACCAATTGTTCAACGCCACGTCGCTTCGTAGCTTGTTTCTGTATGGTAACAACTTGTCCGGTCCGCTTCCTCCGTCGATCTGCAACGTTTCCGGTCTGCAGAATGTTGATCTCTCTGGTAATTCGTTGTCGGGTTCTTTGCTCGAGAATCTCAAGGATTGTAAGCAGTTGAAGAGGCTGGTTCTGGCTCGGAACAAGTTTTCTGGTGAAATTCCTGGTGGAATTTGGCCGGGATTGAATAATTTGGTTCAATTCGATCTTTCTTCAAATGAATTCAACGGATCGATCCCTGGTAACATTGGGGAATTAAAGTCATTATCGGGTACTCTCAACTTGTCTTACAATCACTTGTCCGGTAAGCTACCGATAAGCTTAGGTGACTTGCCGGTCACCGTCAGTTTTGATCTTAGAAACAACAATTTAAGCGGGGAAATACCCGGAAAAGGATCGTTTGCAAATCAAGGGCCAACGGCGTTTCTTAATAACCCTTTGTTATGTGGGTTTCCTCTTCAAAAATCATGTGAAGAATCAATTTTAAGTCCTTCAGGAAGTCGGAAGTCGGGTCCAAAATCCGGTGGAACCGAGAAAAAAGGGCTCAGCCAAGGGTCGATTGTTTTAATCTCGGTAGCCGACGCCGCCGGGGTGGTTTTCCTCGGATTAATTATAGTTTACATTTACTGGAAAAAGAAAGACTCTTCGAATAGCTGTAGCTGTACCGGGAAAACCAAGTTTGGTCGAAAAGACAAAGGGAAACTCTGTTCTTTCACTTCATTAGCCTGCACTGATCGGTTCCGAAACGAAGACTCTGAATTCGAAGACCATGAAAGAGTAGAAGGGAAGCTCGTTGCCATCGACAAATCGTTCACCTTCGAGCTCGACGAGCTGCTCAGAGCGTCGGCCTACGTGTTGGGAAAGAGCGGGCTCGGGATAGTGTACAAAGTGGTGCTCGGCAACGGCGTGCCGGTGGCCGTAAGGAGATTAGATGAGGGTGGAGAACAGAGGTACAAGGAGTTTGTGGCTGAAGTTCAAGCTATCGGGAAAGTTAAACATCCGAATATTGTGAGGCTGAGAGCATACTATTGGGCTCCCGGTGAGAAGCTTCTCATCAGTGATTTCATCCCCAATGGCAATCTGGCCAATGCCATGAGAGGTCAGTTTAGTTTCTTTACCATTTTCATGCCTGAATTATTCTACATTACCTTACTCCCATGTGATTTCGGATATGATACTAAAAGCATTGAAGTTAACAAGTCATAATGAGAAGATAGTGGTTTTGTTTTCGTTTTACCCTTTTAGTATTATTCATCCAAGTTGCTGTTTTTGATATCTTTTTGCCTTGAGTAGTAGTTTTAGAAGCATAAATGGCAATAATCCGACGGTGATCATGCTTATGATGTTCTAGAAATGAAGTGGTCCAAAGTGGTCCTAAAGTTATACTACAAATTTAGTTGTAAATGTAGAATTTCTAGTTGTTTTTTCCACCGTCTTGTTTGTGTGAAATGAAAGTGAAAAAAGAGCTGTTTCTATCTATGTTATTCAGACTCAGGTATAAGTGTTAGACAGGAATATAATTAGATTTTCAAAGTTTTTCCATATACTTTAAGGACTTTTTGAAGTCATATTCCCATAGGGTTCTATTGCTTTAAAATGAGGGCATCCAAATGGTAGGTCCCCATCCCTATTGGCAAGCCATGCGTCATATGATTAACTATAACAGGCATTGACAGATGATAGATAGGAAATAATTTTGGCTTTGAGCATTTCAAGGTTTCAATCGCAAGGGGTGATGGGTCACAACTCAAGAAGATGACTCACTGGATCTAAGATTTGGTTTAGTTTTTTTAATCAAAATGATTGGTGCTGACTTCCCTTTGCATGTTTTTAGCTTGTCACCAATTGTTTAATGTATTAATCTTAAACAAGTTTTGACTTCGAGCATCTTATTGTTTCAGCCTCTGTATATGAACATCAATCTTGGAACATCGGGATACCCAGATTTACTGTTCCTTCTTTCTTATCACAAAAAACTAGAGTACCCGGATTTCATCCGGTGATGGTAAACTATTTTGTTTAGGCAGGACATGTTAGTCTTCTTGTTACCGAGCTCTCGTCTTGGTTTATTGGTCGCATAATGCATCAGGTGTTCGAATGATAAACTGGAAAGTTGTGAATAATGGAGTCAGCACCCTCTGTTTCGGTTGAAAAATACTGAGTTTATACTAACTTTTGATGCAAACTTGGTTTAGTAACCACACATGGTTGCAATTCGCCACTTGGTTCTAGTACTAGTTCTTTAATTGTTAGCAAATTAAGTTTTTATTACTAATAATTTAGTATACGCCTAGAACATGCAAGAGAGTGGAAAATGAGAACCCATTATTATCTTTTTGTTTTAAATTGATTCATTTAATTAATAGCAATGGAGTCAAAGTTGTAGATCTTGCATTATTATTGACATCAACTTGTTTAGAAGCTCATTTGACTTGGTTCTTTCCTTGTTCATCATTTGTAAACACTTTTAGATCTTAAATTATGTTGTTAAATATATATATATATATATATATATACAGGCAGAAATGGTCAATCATCAACGATCCTCTCATGGTCGATAAGGCTGAAAATCGCAAAGGGGGCAGCTGTCGGCTTGGCCTATCTTCATGAATGCAGTCCGAGAAAATTTGTACATGGAGATGTCAAACCTTCGAACGTTCACCTCGACAATGACTACCAGCCTTACATCTCTGATTTTGGCCTCAACAGACTCGTTAACATCACCAGTACTAATCCCTCTTCAGCCGGTGGCTTTATCGGGGGACTATCTTACAAATCAATCCGGACGGAAGGAACCACCGATTATCGAGCACCGGAGGCTCGAGTCCCTGGCAACCGGCCAACGCAGAAATGGGATGTGTATTCATTTGGAGTTGTCTTACTTGAACTGCTGACAGGGAAGTCTCCCGCACTATCGCCGACCACATCGACTTCTGTCGAAGTTCCGGACCTCGTAAGGTGGGTGAGGAAAGGATTCGAAGAAGATATCCCGTTGTCGGACATGATCGATCCCATGTTGCTGGAAGAAGTGCAGGGCAAAGAGGAAATGTTGGAAGTTTTTCAAGTAGCTCTTGCATGTACTGAAATAGACCCTGAGATTCGACCAAGGATGAAAACTGTTTCTGAGAATCTTGAAAGAATTGGAACATAGTTAGGATGTGAAAATAACAAAAACAAAACATTGTGGGTCCTTTCGGAAGTTGAAAAAGTTTTACTGATTTTCTTTTGAAAGGGTTAGCTGTTAAGTATTCAATTCCCCTAAATGTCTCACAAACTAGATCCAAAGTTTTGCTTAAATTTCATTGGTTAGGGAAAGGTTATTTGAGAACGTTGGAATTATAAAGTTAAATATCGATTATTATAAAAAATATAGTTACATGTTTTTATTATATTCTTTTATGGAAAAAAATTTGATACACAGGCCGTGTAAACTTTAGTTAAAGTTTACACGTGTCTTTTAGATTTATGGGTTAAGGTTTTAGTTTAGCGTTTAAGATTTAGGAGTTTAAGTTGTAGGGTTTAGAATTTAAGGTTAATGTTTAGAATTTAGTGTATATAGTTTAAGGGTTAGAGTTTAGTTTTTTAGGGTTAGGGTTAGAAATTTAGGATTTAGGTTTTTATAGCTTAAATACACAAACTTGTGTAAAATTAATTTTACACAGCATGTGCATCAAAATTTTAACCTTCTTTTATTCACTCTATTGTGTGCGGAAATAATAGACTTTCAGTTATAATATAAACCGTGCAAAAATAATATGATGAAATTATAAGAATCTAAATCTACAACTACATACGATCTAGAGAGTAGAGACTACAGATAAAAAAAAGTGTTATGATTCCAGTGTCAGATAAATGAAGGTTAATATCACTTAATTACTGAGATAATATCTGTTCGAGTATATCCTTAACCATACACTTCACAGATAAAGTAATTTAAATTCAGATCTTATAAGATAAATATATTTTTTTTCTTAAAATCACTTATTGAATTCATTAAAAAGTTAACTTTTATCAATATTTTTTTATGTTTAAATTAAAGATCTAATTTTAAAATTTGTGATCGAGAGTTCGATTTACGTCTTAGGTATAAAATAACTTTACAACTTGTAATCAACGTTTATTCTTTATATAAATAGACAGAACACAAAAAATTAATTATTAAACTCTTTCTGACCGATATCCTAAGAAACAAAAAAAAAAATCTAATTTCTATATTATAGTTTGACTAATTTTAATTAAAATTCTTAGCCAACCGTATTTTTAATGGTTTCCAATAATTTTAATAAGGCTTAAATATCCATTTATCCCTAAATTATACATTTTTTCCGAACAATCTTCGAGACGTTTTATCTCCTAAATTTTAAATTGTGACCTTTGTTGGCCTATTTTGTAATGTTCGTTAGGAAAAATTAGATAATCAGAGTGTACCATGTGACATTTTTAATTAAAAAAATTCAGTTGACTTTAATAGAAGTGGATAATTTGTATGAATGAAAATAAAATCTGAAAGAGTTAACATGCAAATTACCCAATTCTATTAAAGTTAACCTGATTTTTTTAATTAAAAGTGCCACATAGTACACTCTGATTGGCTAAATTTTTTTAATAAATTTTACAACAAAAAAAAAACTAACGGAAGTTACAATTTAAAATTTAGAGGGCAAAATGTCATTAAAAATACTTTAAGGACTATTCAAAAAAATTTGTATAGTTTAGGGAAAATGGGCCTTTAAAACTTTTAATAATTTTCAGCTTTGCCCCGGGTTAAATTGGAGTGATCCGACAAATACCGAAATCATAAATCCTCCCGGTCTTGGACGGCTGCGCCAATTTTAACTAAAAAAAAATTCAAATTGGTTAGTCTGATTTTGATCCGAACAGAAGCAAAATCAATCGACCGAAGAAGGATCCAAAAGCATGGTAAGAATCCTAACTTTCTAATCTTTGAAATTTGGGAAATGTCTTTCTTCATTTGTTTTTTTCTTCTTTTTCGAATCCCTAATAATCATAACGTTTTTGTTTATGTGCGATGTCAGTCGGCACTCTTCAATTTCCACTCATTTTTAACGGCAGTTTTGTTGGGAATCTGCACTTGCACCTTCTTGAAGATGCAATTTCCAGCACTATTTGAACAGAGAACCGGGTATGTCCACTGAGGCTCGTACTAATTTGCTTATCTTTAGTTTATTCATTTATTAGTATATTGTTCGCATTAATATTTTTTTCTTTCATTTGAACTCACATTTCCTTTTTTTTATGAAAACTGAACTTTGTAATGGCTACCTTTGAGCTAAAGAATTTTTTATACGTGGGATGTTAGGACGGTTGCTTTAAGTTTTTAACCAAGTGTTTGTGGAAATAGATTTCCCTTTGTATATACCAACTGTTACAAAAAAGAAATAGGATAGAAAAGAAATGAAGACAGTACAGATGACTAGTCTAACGTTCAGATTTTTGCCTTCCCAAGTCTTTGAGCATACGAATTTACTTCTAGCATTGTTTGAACATTAACCCTGTTTAAAATCTTTAGTTATGTTTTGATTCTGATTCAATTTTGTAAATTAAATTGAGTCTGAATTTTCGGGTGTATGTATATATAGCCACAATGATATTGCTATCAGCAAAACATTCTTATCAATTCTGCTATTGGTAAAAGTTAACAGGAAGTATTTGTGATTCTGTAGTATTCTGTTTTCCATTGAATAACTTGACCTTCTTGTTTTTGTTTTCTTTTCTCTTTTTTCCCAATGAAGAAGTTATATATATCTAATTATATGACTTCAGTTAATATTGGCCTTATTTAAACTTTATCCTTTATCTTTGGTAGCGAAATTGTTATTTTATTGTTTCTATTTCTAGGTTTTACTTCAGTCTCATTTCATTCACAGGAAGTGTTGAGAATGGAACTTATGTGGTGTGATCAGTGATGTGCTTTTTTTACAGGTTTCGAGGCTTCTTTTGGAAGGCAGCCAGAATAGGTGGGTCTTTTTATGCGTGCCTCTTTCTGGTAGCATTGAAATGGTCATGCCTATGCTTTCCCTCTATGAATCTTTTTTTAACATATAATGCATCCGTTTCACTTTTGGGTTGGATGGTGATATTATTTTGACTGAAAGGGAAAGGGACAACAAAATGATGTCGTTGAATATCAGTCCAGGGGTTTTAAGTCAGGTTATTTTAACATATGAATGAGCATGTTAATGCTTCATCTTCTTTGCAAAACATTGGAACGTTTCAATGCTGCATTAGCTAGATGCAGTTGAATACTTATCCCACATGTTAGTTGTATAACCAACCGGCATGTTTTGACTCTGAGGTTACAGTGTCATTTGATGAGCATGAACAATGATTATTATAGTAACTGATTCAGATTTTGTTTGTAGGAAATCCATAATGAGATATGATGTTATTTTAGCCAGTGTCTCTTGTTCTATTTGTGTATAGGGCTGCTCCCAGCCATTTTATTCCTTGAACTACATGCGTAAGTGGGCATGCTAATGTAAATATTTATGTGGATGAAATGTTTCATTTGTAAGATATATTTTCTCCTCTCTTGACTTGTCACAGTAGTAAGTTGTTTCACAAGTGTTCCCTACAGTAGTGTGTCTCCTGGACTCCTTTTACTTTTTGAATTTTTTTTCCTTTGAGAAAAATTAAGATTGCATTTTGCAATCAATAAGTGAATCCATGCACTAAAGTAATGTGGAATTATAGTGGAACAATTTTGTATGTAGGCGAGGGGGAAAATATCAAATTGGCTTTGTTTTTACTCTTTAATTAGTAATGTGTAATATATATTTCTTGGATCAGGTGAACGTTTAAGTCCTTGGGTATCTGTAGGATGCTTCACAATGGGGGTGTCAATAATATTCTTCTGAGCATGAGCACCTTTTGCTTGTTCAATAGTGGGATTCATTTCTTCCATGTGGACCAATGCATCTCTTGTCAAAATTTGACATGTTTAAAGGGTTTGTATGATGAAAAGAGTTTTAATAACACTACCAAGAACTATATACAAACTTATTTGAATTGTATCTGAGCATTCTTTGGCAGATTAGTCATCCATTTTTTTTTCATTTTACCTCGTGTGCTTCCATTACCAGTGGCCCTAAAGCTAAGTTGGATGGCCAACTACAATTCCCAAGTTTGATTCCTTTTTTTTATATTATGAAATCTCCTAGCCTTTCATGTTCTCCAAAACTGTTCTATTAAAAACTCATTCCTTTGAATCTAATTTACCTTTATTTCCTTTTGCACAAAGGAAACTTTAACATATGGATTGAGGACGGAGTTGCAGATGCTGAAATTCAAACTTCAGATTTACTAGATGTCATCTCTTAAAAGTAGTTTGCATGGACCAACTAGATTAAGTTTTGGATTCATTTTCCTTTATTTTCTATAAAATCAGATCTTGCATGTAAGGGGTTGACAGGAGAAAAGGCATCAGACTATATAATGTCTAGTTTTGGATTTGCTGTGATGAAATAAGAAAGTGCAGTAAGAATTTATGCTTCTATTTAATCATAATTGGTACTTTACATATGCCTGCCCCTTGCCCTTTGCAAATCATGGAATTTTGATGATATGGAGAGGAAAAAAAGAGAGAAATAGATCCAATCGATATCAAGGCAGTAGGTGACTTAAAGCGGATAGAAACACAAGCAATTACATAAGCAGTGAACCTTTGCTTGAATCTCCTCAAAACCACAAGCTTTTCACCACTCCAATCACATGCAGATAGGATAATCTTCTTCATAGGCTTCTTTCCTGTACTACTTCCTCCGGTGACAGTCGCTGTTTCTTCATTGTTTTCTTCTTCATCTTCGCCCCAGTGGAGAGGATAGCTCCGCAAAAACACTCTTCTGTTATTGTAGTCTTCATAGCGAAAGCTCCTAGTTCTCACCCCATCTTCTTCATCCATACCTAGTAATATGCTTAATATCAGTGTGCCTAAGCCTTAGAATTGTCAGATTAAAGTTAGGGTTCTATATATATTTAGGAATTGGGTAGCTGACAGGATGATAAAGACATAAAAGTAGGAAAGAGATGTCCTGAAAAAGATGGCAAACAAAACCTTATAGCATTTGGTTTTCCCAAGGTTCCTTAAGAATACATCTTCTTCCGTTTTTATTATGCTGTTGATTTCTACAATGATATCATTTGTGGGGTTTCATACCTTTGTCTTTGTGAAATTAGTCATTCATAATTGGTGATTTTTTTTGCCCCTACTAGATTATTGTCCTTACTAGATTTTTTTTATTGAGTCTTGTTTCATACACTCTTAACTCTTTAATATATTTGTTCTGTGATTTTTTTATTGTCTTTTTTCTTTTACCTATAAGTTTTTAGTACAACCTTATAGAAGAGCATACCCGTATCTGATATTTACCCTAGTTCGAATAAAATATGGATTTATAGCTAGAATAAAAATCTGCCATGGTTATATTGTGAAGCGTTTCATTTTCGAGTTGGGACAATTTTAGACGATTTCTGTCATAGTATTTGTTTGTATCATGTTCAATGTTGATGCATGTAGCGTCTGCCTTTTTTCAATAGGCCTACTTAGGAGTAATAGAACATTTTTTTTGGTATGATCATTGATATCTGATTTATTGACCAGTTAATCGTAGAGTTTCATTATGGAGACACTTTTTCAACTCAGTTTGATCTATTCACAAAATCAAGATTTGAACTCATAACCTTACTTAGCGTTAGATCAAGTGTCTAAAACATTTACCTTTTTAATCATACCAATAATTAGGTGATGAAAAGGTGGTAGACAAAAGGAAGTTTACTCCAACCCAGATCAAATACTGCAAAGATTCATCATTGATCTGGTCTCTTATTCCAGTTTACTCCATTCACAATGCCAGAATTTAAAAGATTAACCTTATTTGCTTAAGGGATTTAGTACCTAAAACATTTTGCCTTTTTACCGTACCCAATTAGGTCATGAAAAGATGGTAGACAAAAGGAAGTTTACAATATTGCTGTTAAGAGAATGTATAATGTGTATAACCAAAGCATCTTGGGGGAACTTAATCTAGGCTTAATTCGATTGATTTATAGATTCGCCTCCCAATATGTTCAAAAGATTTGAAACTCAGCATCTCAATATACGCAACCTCTTCTTTTATCTCCAGGCTGAGATTTTGTTTATTGTATAAAGAAATCCAACTAATGCAATTGAAGTTTTGGTATATTCGAGCCTAGTTATAGGCTTGAAACTTAGATTTGGGTTCAATTGAGTTTAATTTTTATAATTCAAGCTCCGGTTGAGAAAAAAATAAGTTTTTTTGAACTCATATTTGAGCTTAAATAGCAAAATGCTTAACCAACAAATGTTGCGTGTAATGGAGACGTATATTATACACTCGAAGTGAGAAGATTCATCTTAGAATGAGAAGTCATGAATGTTAAAGATCTATTAACTAGTCGAGTAATCAAGGATATTTATACTATCTTATTTTGTGTGGGCTTAAAACTTGATATTTAATTTTTTAGAATATAAAAACTCTCAATTTAATAAAAAATAATAATTAACCACCTTTACTTTTTGCAATTGTAGCACGTTAACCGAAAAATCCCAACCATATATATAACAAATGATTGCTTTGTTGCTTCAATCTTACTTTGATATCTACCACCCACTAATTGTCATTATATTCCCAATGTTTTGGCATATATTGAATTGTGAGAAATCATAAAGTTTTGGTACCCAAAATCTCGGAAAATCAATGTGTATTATAGTAAGTTTTCGTGTATTGGGTGTCATATAAAATTTCATCACTTATTCTATGTGGTTATTAATAGATTTTTTTTAATATAATACTTAAGATTATCTAGATCATTCCGTAGGTTATAGGTTAAAAGCTCTCAGTTGACAACTTCTCCTCTTTTAAATTGTGGGTTCTAGACTCAGTAGGAGTAAATTTTCTCTCCCCCTCTCTTAGGTAGGATTTGCTCAAAAAAAGATTATCTAGATCATTCCGTACTCTTAAAAACAGTAGATATTGAGCGTTTAAGTATGTTTGATCTTATATTATTTTGTATGTTATATCGACAACAAATGTCAACTTAACTAAACTCAATTAACGTTGATATTAATAAATTAATTATTTTTAGTACATGATTAATTAATGGGGAAATGAATTATTGAGCGTGAAATGTCAAATTCAAAGAACAGTGGAATTCAAGAAGTGGTTTCATTAGTAGAAAATGAGATAAGAATATAGATAACACGGCATTAAAAATCAAAGTAAAGTGAACCTATAATATATTTCAAAGGCTGTTGGTCCAATATTAATTGAAAAATAATTTGGAGTGTTGATCCACATCAAGAAGCAAACGATGATGAACAATTAAAATAAGCGGTCCACGTGACCAGGGTACGAGAATCATGTGTGACAGTGTGTGTACGTTATTAAAGGGCTAAGAAAATTAAACAGATATTATCTTGTAATCACACTAGTATATTAAAAAAAATAAGCGGTCATAACGTTCACAGTGAATAACATAATTAAATTTTTAAAAATTGAGTGAACAAAATAAAAATATCTCTAGAGTTTAGTGACCAATTTACCCTAAAATTAATTGCTTTTAAGTGTATTACATCATCCTCGTCATCATATTTCGAAATACACTAAAAATTGTAAAGTACTTCTTATTGTTAATTATTAATTAAAACTTTTCAGTGCAGTTAACTTATATTCACTATTACAATCTAATTCATTGTTAAAGTTTTTTTTAAATAATTATTTTAATTTAAAAAATTTGATTTATTATCCAAATCGAGCGTTTAAACACTGTGGTTTAATATAACTCATAAAAGAACAAAATCTCGGGAAGAGTATGATATGAGTAGGTCTAGGTGCGGCATGCTAGTGTCACGGCCCAAACCTTTCTACGGGCGTGACACTAGGATGTGGTTACGGTGCAGCACCAATCGGAATGTTATAAAATACAGAACTTAAAATGTTATCCATCAACCTAAAATGTTATATTTTTTATAATATTTTAGGTTGGTAGTTTCACGACAAGTATTTATACTTATAGACAAATTTCGATACTTACAAAAACTATAGACAAATTTCGATACTTATAGACAAGTTTCGATACTTACAAAAACCTAAAATATTATCAGAAGTTGTAAGTATCAATACTCAAAGCTAAATTTCGACACTTAACTACCAACATAAAATGTTATAAAAAAATAACATTTTTTGTTTTAAATTTCGTATTTTACAACATTTTCAATTAGTGCCTAAACGCACTACGACTCTGCCGCACTTTAGATTAGACTCGCCGGTATGATGCAGGACGCTTGGTGTGGAGTTTGGCAGTTGGGTGTGGGTTCTGATATGATCTGAGTTGAATTTCGTCAAATATGAGGATTTAATGTTTTGAAAGGACAAATTCAACCGCCCGAAAGAGACAAGATATGCAAGAAAAACTATAGGATCATCAGTGTAAGAGTAAGAATAAGATTAGGTCACTACTTGTATCCCATTTGCTTTTGCTTTTGCTTTTGCTTTTACTTTCTCTTCCTCCCCCTTTGTTAATGCTACAAACCATTTCAATCATTAAGTACTTTTATGATACGTGTATTAAGTTTAAAAAAAAAACGAGATGTTAATTTCACATTAAAAAAATTTTAAGATATAAAAACGATAACGATACATATGTTATTAAACATATTTTTTAAAAAGAGTATTTTTTTTCTCTAATTTTACACCGATCTTTTAGATAAAGTATTTGTTGTCCTTTAAAAGGTGAATGATGTGATGGAATGATGCAATTCCTCCCAAATTAGTGAATGCGTGCTAATGCATGCATTTTTTTCTAATAATTTTATTCGAGTATAAGGTGATACATGTGTCCAATTTTAAATTTAGATAAATTAATACACGCCTACAAAAAAATCATCTACGTAGAGTGCGCCACCCTTCACCAGTTCCTTGAGTTGATACTAATGCATGTAAAGTTAAAAAAAAGAAGGTGAATGCTCAGAAAATCTTCAATGGGGAAAGCATGGAAAGTTGTTTAAACAAATGGAAAAGAAGAAGAATGGAGCCACTAAAAGAGCAAACTTTTATTGCCTTTTCCAAGAGTCTAGTAAGAAAGAGAAAGATACCAATCAAACAAAGAGAGAACATTGAGCTTGGACCCACGCCTGTAAGTGCTATTTACTTTGCTTTCAAGACCAATCAACTTCCCCCCAGTCCCCTCCCACCATTTTTGGTTGAGAATCAAAGCATTAAAAAGCTTAACATTAATTAAACCGGATCTAACGGTACGATATGTTAGGTTTTTTTTATGTAAAATCAGATGTTCGGAATGAAAAAAATTAAATTGAGAGAATCCTTCTCATATTAGAGTTCTGTAAAACTCGATTTAAATTAGTCGACAATGAGTTAGATAGTGGGCTAAAATAAAACTTAAAATTAAGAACCCATCCTCCCCCCCCCCCTCGGTTTCCTTTCTCAGTCCATTTCCTGTTTCCTTGCATTGAAGGAAACACAGGCTTAGTTAAAGTGCTCTGTCTGTCTCATGTTTGAGTAGAAGAGGATACAGTTGTCGTAAAGAAAAAAAGGACATGGGGAATTGTGTTACAGTTTACAAGAACAAAGATGTTGCAGACATGGATCTTGGTGTCCGAATTCAATCACCAATTGAGGAGAACAACCTTGGAAGGGAGCTTTCAATTGCTGGACACGATTCCAGGCCTCAGAATCCGTCCATGGAACATGATGAAACTAGTTTTAAAGACATGGGTATGTTTCTAAATTGGTTTTTTGTCTAAATTTTGGAACTGACTGCCAACTGCTTGATTGATTGATGGTGAAATTGTTTCACAAGTTGGCTCAAAACCCTTTGGATTTGGAGTTTGGACAACTCACATTCAGCCAAATTACATGTTCTTTTTGCTGTTTTTGTTTTCCTTTTACACAGAAAACAAACAGTGTATAGAAGTTCTGCAACAATGTTCTATGTTGCAATAAATCATCTTGTTCCGTGTGAAAGAATCGGAGAAGACTACACTATCAAATTACTTTTCGTATAAGTATTAATTTAGGTTCTGATTTTCGTTCCTCGTACCGAACCGATCTATGTTTCGGACAACATTGGTCTCACGTACTAGGTACTTGTACAAGTTATGAATGTACTTGTATGTAAAATCTGTAATTGAAGTGTGCCTGTAATTTCTCTCCAGGTAAAGCAGAGGAGAGTTTCTTTGATTCCCAGCCCTGGTTAGACTCTGATTGTGACGATTTCTTCAGTGTTAATGGTGGTGAGATTTCCTTAATTTTGTTAAGAGAATGATTTATGTTTCCCATTATAATTGCGTGAAAATCGGTACATGCACCCGACTCTTCATTTTTCTCGAAATACGAATAGAGAATACTTCATATATGAAAAAAATTGAACATACTCGTGTTTGATTCTATCCTAGACTCTCGTAATCCGAGTAACGTAGCTGCGAATTATATTCTAAACTACTCTTCCTTCAATTATATGAAAAACTGAACATACTCGTGTTAGACACTAAACCGGACTCCAGAGTCCGAGTAACATAGCTTGTTTTTTCATACAGATTCCGTCTCTTCTTCCAGCAACAGTCCGAACCACCAGAAAAGCTTCAGGGAAAGTCCAATACCTGATAAAAATCGATCAGTGGATCGTGCGGAGAATGCAGTGCCTGCAGAGTCTCCGGCAGATACGAAGAAGCAACTAATCGAGTTACTTCGTGAGAGCTTCGACGATGACGATGCCAACAACGATCCAAGTTCAAAACAACGGTTGGAAAACAAACCTTCCACTAGAAGTCCATATGAATCTACCCCGAACTCTGCTCGAAGTAGTGGAACGACACCGTACTGGGGATGCCTCCCGAGATCCGAAAAGCCAGCCCAGTCTTCGCAGCGCTGCCTGCCGAGTTTGGTGCGCAACATGAGCTTTGGTGAGAGGAAGAAAAGGCTAAGCCCTGCCCAAAACTGATGGATGGGTAAGGTAAGCCAGATATATTTACTTTCTATAAACCTCTGGACTGAAGTGTTAGTGTCGGATTATGTATATGTATTTGCTATAAGTATATTGTTTTTTAAAGTGTTTTCTCTTTAACAAATATAGAAATGGATCAAAGGTTAATATGGTAAAAGAGATCTTAAACTAGTATGGAGCAAGTCTAGTGTTGTTCGAACCGGATTTGACGAGTTGGTTGATCGAAAAATCGATGGTTCAATCTGTTTGACTGGTGGTATAAAATTGGATATAGCATAAATCGTAATAAAATGACAAAACATTGAAAATTGCAATACAAAAATGGCTAAAAGATCCGATTAAATCGGATAAAAACTATTTTTTATTATTACTGTTATTATGAATGTTTATTTTTATTCGATGATAGTCGACACAAAGAGTCAATGCTCTGATTGATTCGATCACCGATCGAGTTTTTGTAACATTGAGCAAGTCCTTACACCTTTTATGTAACTAAATAAGCCCTTATTTTTTAACCTTAATCCGTTAAACCAATCAACATAGATTTTAATTTTAACATTTAAGTAAAAGAATTAAAAGTCTGATTTAAAAACTGAGAGACTAAATTTCGAAATTTGACGAATTCAAGAACTGATGACAGAATTAAACCTAAATAAAAAAGTTCAAACCGTATCATAAACTGGACCGTATCACGCGACAATATGTGATCCAATATCCATCATTATGGGCTTGGCCGAACCCGCCAATTTTGCAACCTCTACCTTAACACAGGCACTCTCCATTTTTCTCCAATCTCCATCCATCGGTGCAAGGAAAACCACAACGTTCCGTAATCTCACAACAGTCGGGACCCGTAATCTGAGAATGACCGGCGGTGGTCGACGCAGAATCAAATCCTCCACCGATGTCAACGAAGACGATGACGCTTTCAATAAAACTAAACCAAGCTCTAAACTCGGCAGGGTTAAAACCAATGCACTCCGAATACTATAAAAATTGTTATGTTTTCCGTATGCTTTTAGGTATGTTTTTTTGTTTATTATAATGATAGTTTGATATTTCGTGTTATATTTATCGCGATGTAAATTATGATTAGGAAAAATTGACCGTCTCTGATGCAGGAACGAAGCTATGATGGAACATTAACAAAGGTTAAAATATTAAATTTTAAAAATATAATGACTTAAGAAGTATTTAAACTTAAAATTTATAGGGCAAGATTTAATTTTTCTTATATTTAAATTTTATAAGAACCTAAATTATTATTACACCGAAAAATTTAAAAATACGAGCTCGTTCTTCTTTATTTCAACCATTGGGACTCAAGAGAGCTCTGTCTCTATTTCAATGATTAAATCTATTTTGTGATTATTTGTCGATGAATTTAAAACCATGCACAGAATAATTTATAAAATTAATTTACTCGATCTCTATTTAATATAACGTCTTCTTTAAATAAAGACAAAGAGAGTATTAATAATTATTAAAAAAAATTGAAAATTATTTTAATGCAAAGTTTTGGTTTTATTTCTCTACATCTATTGGATTTTCGTGTTATGGATGTTTTATTTTTTATCAAAAATATTTTATTTTTTTACCTTTCTTTTTTCTATAAAATAAAATTTTAACTTCTAATTTTGTCAAAAAAAAAAAAACCCCCCGCGAACTGTCTGTTCCAGAAGAAACGCGAAGAAAGCAGTAGATACTTCCTCCTTGCGAACCAGAAAATGGATAAAATTCCACCCAGTCCACAACATTGTCTCGCGCAATTCATCACTCTCAATTTGGATGAATTGTTAGAATTCAACGACTGATCATTTTCTATGCTGTTCCCGATGCCGACCACTTCATTTTCTCTGTTCCGTTACCGATCACCCGCCATAACCACCACTCTCCTCCGGCACTTATCCCCCAATCGCCGCCTCTTTATCCCCGCCGCAAAACAGTCCCCTTCTGATCCCAGACAACAAAACGCGTCCAGAAGACCGCCGCCGAACAAGAATCTACTCAAAGCCAAACACGTCTTGAAGGATTTCTCCTCCCTCGCCCCCGCGCTTCCTCCTAACGAAACCCCTCCCCTTTCCGAGTCCCAAGCCATTGGAACCGTCGCCGCCTCCCAAGCCAACTTCAAGCGCGTCATCATCCGACCGGAACAGAGCAGCTCCGATGGAAGAGATTCTAAACTCGGCGTGGAGTTGCTGTGCGTGGTGAGGGACGTTTTGAAGAAGATAAAGAGGAGGGTTCTGGTAGGAGACAAGGTGGTGGTCGATTCCATTGATTTGGTGGACCGACGCGGCGTCATCGAGAATGTGTTTCAACGGAGCTCCGAGATTCTGGACCCACCCGTCGCCAATGTCGATCACTTGCTCGTACTTTTCTCGATGGAACAGCCGACGATTGATCCCTTTATGCTTACAAGATTCTTAGTTGAAGCCGAGTCTACTGGAATTCCCCTCACGCTTGCTTTGAACAAAACGGAGCTCGTCGATGAAGAGGTTCGAATCCGAACCTCGATGCTCTCTTAAGGCACTGAATTGAGTGTAATGTTGCTTATTGAGTGCGGTTTTCATTGCAAATTACATGTTGAAACCATGAAGTGTATTTGCAGACTCTTATGGCATGGAAGATCAGGTTGCGAAGCTGGGGTTATGAACCACTTTTCTGCAGTGTTGAGACAAAAAATGGCGTTGATTCTCTTGCTTTTTACTTGAGGGATCAAACGACTGTAATCGTCGGTCCGAGTGGGGTTGGGAAATCAAGCCTTGTCAATGTTCTGAGAAGTAATCACCGTTTTTTCGATGCCCCTGAAGGAGATAATTGGTTTGATCCTGTGGGGTTATTTCCCAAATTCTTCAAGACTTTTCTCTTCATTTTTCTTTGTGTTCAGAATGGCAAGTTATGTATAATTCGATTACTTACAAAGCATTTCTTTCCTTAGATTTCGGGCAGTAACTGGTTTGAAGATCAGAGGGTTCGGGAGGTTTCAACAAGAAGTGGTAGAGGAAAGCATACTACTCGACATGTTTCTTTGCTTCCGCTATCGGGAGGGGGTTTTCTCGCGGATACACCTGGGTTTAACCAACCTAATTTGTTGAAAGTAACAAAGCACTCACTTGCACGGGCTTTCCCTGAGGTTGTCTGTTTGCTGACTGTAATATAGTACACATTTTGCCCTATGTGTACACTACAACTTCTAATGTGCGTTCGACTCTAGTTTGTTCCATCTGATATCTTTGTTTCTCTCATTTTCAGATTCGGAAAATGCTAAAAGACAGCGAACCTGAGAAATGCTCATTCAATAACTGCCTACATATCGGTGAACCGGAGTGCATTGTTAGAGGGGATTGTGAATGATATCCTTTCTATATCCAACTTCTTGATGAGATCAAAATCAGAGAGGAATTTCAGTTGAGGACGTTTGGGACCAAAAGAGAGGGTGATGTTAGGTATGTAAAATATGTGCATCACTTAAGAAGTTAATTGCCTAACAAGAAAATCCCTTTTCATACGGTCTTGGTATTTCCGGACTTCTCATCCTAGATATGGTTCAAGTTATATGACTAGCTAACTTGTAAACATTTCCGCTTCATTCTGAAATTTAGAATGTCATTTGCAGGTACAAGGTGGGAGAAATGGGCATTCAGCGAGCCGAACCCCGACTGGAACCAAAGAAACATAGGAGGCAATCACGGAAAAGGATTAACCAGTCAATATTAGATGAATTAGACGAACTTGATGATGACGATAGCCTAGACTTAGAAAATGACCCAATTGTAAGAGCAATAGAGAATGAAAACCAGTAGGAAATTCATTGCTCTTTTACTTTACAGTGTAAATGAGAAGGTTCCTAACCTTTTTTTTTCCATGGAAGAGAATGTAAACTTGATACTAGCCTCTGAGCCTTTGATGCTAATGGATTTGTCTTGTTCAGTGTAAACTCGGTTTAAGTTGTTACTTTCAAACTTGTTCTTCGATTTTTCTGCAGCCAGCAAAACAAAGGCTTTCTGGCATTTGATAGCAAAGCAATAATGTAACATCTTAGAGGCATCAAGATGAAGGAGAAAGAAATGAAAATTCTCTTCAATTGTTTCATAGCAGTATAGTAGAGGCAAAGGAAGAAAGATAAAAGGGATGCAGAAAGGGTTCTCCTCAACTAATTGTTTTCAAGAAACCTAGCAGACTACAGTACCCATCAAATTAGCCTACTTATTGGTGCCTTTCTTCTTCGAACTCACAGCTACCTGTGGCTTGGGATGTTTCTCGGCCTCACCGGGATCCAACCATTTGAGCGGGTGACGCTTGAAGAAAGGCCAATTCGGAACTGTAATCAAGGTGGTGAGGGTCACTCCACCGGCATATACTAGCATCATCGTCTGAAAGGACCCCAACACATAACCAGCGAGGAGTGAAACCACTGCAAACACCAATAGCAGTTCCAGCATTATCTGCTCTGCTAGCTTCTGCCCTTGCCAATCCATCTATAAATACAATTCAGCACCGATTAACGATAACAAATACCAAAACCAATTAACGATATGTAATGACCACACGATCCAAAGCGAGAATGGATACGATAGCCGTTGGATAACAGTCCAAAACTTTAGATACCTATTTCAGTTAAAAAAAAGACATAATATAGGTACTTACTTTATAGTTTAACCTTGTTTTAAGTAAACCATCGAAGCTTAACTATTAACGCTTTAGAATGGTGAAGCCTTGATAAAATCATATCTAACTGTGTCATATTGTTCAAAATGGCCCATTTTCCTAAATAATATCAGGATGGCCTAAATCTCTAATTTTTTATTCATAATATTTTCTTAAAAAGTTTTGTAATTACATTATATCAAACAAATATGTATAAAAAGAGATAGAATTTCTTTCACTTGTACGAGTTATCATTAGGCTAGAAGGCCAAACACGTCCTTCAAATTTTAATTTCAATTTTTTAATTCAGATATTTGATGATAATAATATTTAATTTAAATTCAAATAATAATATTAAGATAAATTACATATAGAAATCAGATTTAAATTTTTAAACAATTTTACATATTAAAAATTCAGATAATTAAAAGATTACATATATTTTATATATAACCAACGACACTTAACCATATAATAGTAACAGGACCAAATCCTGACAAACAGACACTTTAAAGTTCTGACGAAAGAGGTTGAACCGAGGTCCTCAACGACTCTAGCCAACCAACTTTCTATTAAAGCCTTCATTATCGACATGGCCAGTCAAAACGATCCTCCGATGCTACACCATTGGTGTCTGGCATCATCGGGTCTTCTACCGTGACACCAAACAGGGGAAAAAGGAAAAGAATAGTAGCCATCGTTCAACGGCAAAAACAAAAAAACTCCAGAAGACCATTAGATCAGGCGAACCTCTTAGCCAAGAGAGAGTCAAAAGAGTTGTCCCCTTCAAAAGATTTGACTCCACTCTCAGCCACTACCGAAACCTCTAGTCCGTCAAACCCAATTCCGGAAAGGTTACCAATAAACAGGGACTCGTAAACATCATGCAACATATAAAAACAGATTAAACAAAAAATCTCCAAGAGTAATCTCAGATAACATTTTACTTAACATGGTTTCAAAAAACATCCTAAACAACTCAAATCTGCTTTGAATAATAGGAAATCAAATGTTCCAGACACAACTTCATTGACTAAGATTTTTCAATCTTTCGCCCGAGAGGAAGCACCAACTATGCAGAGACTTGGGACTTCTTCGACTTGCTAGCTGCCAACTGAGTCTCGGGCTGGAAGAAGACGAAGATATTTTCAACCAAAAATACAATAGCAGCATTGTTTTCATTCGAATGAGATTTAAGTTCAGCTTTAAATTACCTCTTTCCTGACAGGCTCTTCCTTCTCAGACAAAGTTAACTCAATGTGGCAAGGAGAAGACATATAAGCTGGCAAAAAGAACAGTCTTATAAAGATAGAAAGCCAAAATAGACTGTATAATGACAAGTGAATGGCTCTATGACATACGATTGATTCTTCCATGGGCACGGTAGGTACGACGCCTTTGTTTCTGAGCCTGGTTAACCTGGATGTGAGAAATATGGAGTGCATCGACGTCCAAACCCTTAACCTGAGAAATTAGTTTAGGGTTTGTTATGAACAGATATCAATAGAACCGAGTACCAACAAAACGAAAAAAGACAAGTGTAGACATACCTCAGCATTACTCTCAGCATTACTCAGCAAATCAAGAATGAACTTGGCAGATTTAACAGGCCAGCGACCTTGTCCATTAGAATGCCTGTTCTTCGCCTGAGCTGTACGTCCGACACCACGGCAAAACCGTCGGAAAGGTATGGCCTGTTTGTGAGCCATAACATCCTCCAAATACCTCTTAGCCTTAACCAAAGGCAACTTCCTGATAGCAAATGCAGTCTCCCTAGTGTTCTATAGAGCAAAAAATGGGTATGAGACTTGGCGATTCAAATAAAAGACAAAAAATGGGCACAAAAAACAATGAACAAATTCTCATATCGCAACTAATAGAACACTAAAATATTTCCAAAGTAATACAAAATGTGCCACCAAGAAGATCCAAAGTTCACCCAATAACAATGCAAATAAATTTCTAGAAAGTTTACGAGAGCCTCACTCGCAAAAGGCAACAAGAACCTGCTTCAGCTTTTTTAAACAGGTTTAGGAATCCAAATATTACGCCGAAAGAAATAAAAAAAAACACACACACACAAAAAATACATCCTAATACACCGAAAATCACTTAAAGATCCTCCCTCGAGCAAACATGAAACAAAAACAGGGTTGTTTCGCAGCTGCTTATATAATCTAATTACTTATTAGCTATGGAAAGTGGCAACAATAGGAATATCCATACATTAAAGAAAACAGCAGCGCCAAGTTATTCAACATCTATATAATAATCATTCATTAGCATCATATGGTTTAATTGGATCTTCAACCGTGTATAAAAACAGAAATTCCAGAGCAACAAGATATCAAATACCCATAAATTTATATGAAATTCAGATCAAAACATATTAAAATAAGGTTATAAAACCTTGAAATGAACCCTGAGATCAGAGCCCCTGGCCTTGCAGGCTGCACAAGATCAACACAAACCATGATAAGTTTCCAACAACAGGAAATGGGAATCGAGAGAAAGTAAAATGCTCAAAAAGATAGAGAGGAGCAAATGGGACATTACACTTGGTGGGATTATCTGGCTCCTTCGAATACTTAACCTGAAAAAATTCAAAACAAAATCGAGTTAATTATTCAATTCTCCAAAAAAAATAAAAATAAAAAGTAAACGAAGAAAATGTGTACCATGACTGCTAAACTGGTTGCCTGGGCTACTTCTGCCGCCTAAAAGAAGAAGTGAGGGAAAGGAGAAGACAGAACAGCTTATATATATACAATATGATTCTAGGGTTTTTTATAAGAGTTTTTAGAATTGGGCTTTTAAGTGCCCGTTTTCAGACCCAGATTTTAGAGACCCAAGAAGCCAACAACATTTTTTTGGATAATTAAAAGATAAATTCAAAAGAAACCTACAACAATTTTCTATCAAATAATTGAGTGTTTTCTATCAAAGGTTTGATTTTTAGTCCGTTCGGTTTACGTTTTGCTTATCTCCCTGACAAACTCAACTTAGAGACAGTGGAGAATCAAAAAAAATTTGAGGGTGAGCATAAGTCAAAATATTTTTGACGGTGGGCATAAATCATAAAAATTTTAGGGTGAGCACATATCATAAAATTTAAAGACTAATTCATAAAAATTAAGAAAATTGAAGCCAAATATGTTAACTTTGGAAAGTTCACCAATCATACATGTGGCTTCTGCTTAGAGAGAAACATAAAGACAGAAGAAAAAGATGGGAAACATATTCTGTTGTGTCCAAGTAGATCATCCACGGTGGCCATAAAGGAAAGATTCGGAAAGTTCGGTGAAGTACTACAGCCAGGATGCCATTGCTTGCCTTGTCCCTTGGTGCCTCGGGAGCCAACTTTCCGGTCATCTCACTCTCCGGTTACAGCAGCTCGATGTGCGTTGCAGGACCAAGACTAAGGACAATGTGTTCGTCAGCGTCGTTGCCTCCGTACAATACCGTGCCCTAGCCGAGAAGGCGAACGATGCTTTGTACAAACTTAGCAACCGCATGACTCAAATTCAAACTTAGCAACCCCAGGATGTTTTGGATATGGTCTTTATTACCATGAAAGAAATCGGTGCTGCCTCTAAATATTCATAAGTGTTCATCCCTCACGGTCCCGGTGCTGTTCGAGACATTGCCACCCAGATTAAACTTTAGGCATGCAGCACCATGAATAGAGGTGGTCGGACTCGTAATCATATAATTGTAAGGATTCAATTCTCGGGTTTGTTAATCGGGTCTCAGACCCGGGTATTGGGCCTTTATGTTGGGAGCTCAACTAAGAAAATTGGATATGGGCTTTGTGGCAAAGGAAAATAAGAGGAAGGTGGGCATTTGTTAAATTATTTTATCCAAATTGGATGATAGGGTTTTTGAAATTTAAAATGTGTGTGGGTGGTGAAAAAAAGGATGAGGTTGGATAAGATATTTTGAGAGAGAGATAGGAGAAAAAGCGAGGGGAGGCTTTGAGCCCCGATTTGCTGTCGACCGTGTTGTCGTTCACTTCATCGCCGTCGTCGTTATCTTCAACTCACCGAGACGAACTCGCCGGTGGTAGCCGCACCGCCGTCACTCGCCGAGGTGAGAGAGAAAAAAGTTTGGCGAAGCTTGTTCATCAATTTTTACCGATCGTCGTCGAGAGTCGTCACCACCATTGGAACCCCCATCCAGAGATCTATTGATTTGTGAAGTTTGGTCACCGTCCGTCATGGGAGAATGCCGCACGCGCCGTCTGCCGCTCGTGGGCGCGGTTTTGCTTTAGGGAAGCCATCAAACCGAGTAAGACCGAACTAGACTAAGTTGGGCTGAACTGAGTGGAGCCGAGAAGAGCCGAGCCGAGTGAAGCTGAGTCAAGCCGCAAGTCGTTGACCGGGTTGACCGTTGACTGGGTTGATCGTTAACCGTTGATCAAGAGTTGACTTTTTTTAGGGGACCCTACCCAGGGGTTTTCAACGTTCTAAGTCCGTTGGCGCAGTATGTTTTGCCAAATTCGAACTTGGTAAGTTGTTTTTATGCGTTTTATCCCCTAAAGTAGTCCAATAGTGTGGAATGACTTATGTATTCGTATTTGTTTTATCCAAGGAACTTGTGGACTCGAATATGGGAATTAAAGAGATGTTTGGAGGAGCTCGGATGGAGATTTATTGCTTTGGCTAGAGGTTAGTACATCTTGAACTCCTATTGCTTCATGAGCATCATAAATATGATTGCTTTGCGTATTAGTATATGCAAAATAGGTAGACTATAAATAAGCATGTTTAGAGACCGGTAATTATAAGACTGATATTTATAAAATTTATATGTATGAGATGTATGATGAGTTTGAGAATATTTGAGACTTGCGAGGGCTTGAGAAACCGCGTAGGGTTGTCTGCATATCTGTATATTTATCTGATTGGTTAATTTTGCATGTTGAGTTGCTTGAGATATGATTTTGAAATGTTCGATGGAAATTACACTTAATGGACTTATAATTGGTAATATTCGAATAAATGATCATGAAGCTGACAATTAATATTAATTGATTAAATGCGCTAGTAAACAAATCCTAATGACTTTCATAAACTTTAGGGATCGAATAAAGTGTTGTAAATTGTAATTCAAGGAAACGGTGCGACCCCGTGAATAGGGTATCGGTACGAGCTTAGGCCGTACCGGTACGCAATTAGGGGCCGTATCGATACAGGTCGACCCGTACCGATATTTGTGGAAATTAAAGATTTCCTGTGAGCACTTTTAGTATAGTCACGCGTGTGGTTACCGATACCCGAAGGTACCGTATCGATACTCGTGTACAAGTACCGGTACTTGATACAATAAATAATCTCTAAATGCAAGTTAATGATAGAAATCGATATGAATAATAATAATTGAATTATGCCTTGAATAAATGCGATAACATGGATTATTGGAGCCAACGAATGAGATTTGTTATATACTTCTCCATAATGTACTAACAACTTGGTAATGTGAAATTAATAATGTGATGATGATTAGCAACAATAGGGGGATCCTTGGGATCACGTTGCTTGCATGTCGGGTAGGCATTTGATTGGTTGAGTCTTCTTGATTGATGGGATTCAGATACCCAGTGAGTGTTTGAGTGTGTTGCAACACCATGGTTGAAGATTTTTCGAATGTAGGATCCCAATGTTGTGTGGACGCCGGCCTCATTCAAATATGCTTGATGAGAAATCCCGAGCATGGATATAGGATCCCGATGTTGTATGGATACAGGCCTTATCCCTACGAGTGTAGGATCCCAATGTTGTGTGGACACGAGCCTCATCCCTACGAGTGTAAGACCCCGATGAGCGAGCCTCACTCAAGAGTGTAGGATCTTGATATTATGTGGACGCGGGCCTTACTCCATGTTTGTGGTATGACTTGTGTACTTTTGCTCGGATGATCTGGTGAGATCCCGAGTATGGTTGGGCCTTGTGGGCCATGTATGATGTTTTGCTATGATGAGATCATGTGTTTAGGCGACTAGCGGTAGCGCCACGTGTTTATTTATCTATCATTATTGCTCGTACTAGCTTTGCATGCTTATGTTTATGATTAACATGAAGTATAGTGGAGTAGATGTGTAACACTGAGCTTTGTAAGTTCAGCACTCAAAATCGTTGTTTCCGTGCGTAGGTTGATCATCAGATAGTAGGATCGAGGAGCACTATCAGCATGAGATTCTAGCATAGAGAGGCTTTCAGAGTACGATACTTGTGTTTAATGGGCTATGTATTCATAGGTTCTTACGTGGTCGAGTCTGTAAATCTTTCTTTTGAAATTGTGTTAATCAAATCAAATGTTTAAATGTTTTAAATTATTGTGAAGCTCCTTTGTAACGATTTAAATTGTTTATCTATATTTTCAACAATTGGATCTAAATATTTTTGAAAAATATGTTGTTGAACTAAACACAATTTGAGAAATTTTATAATTTTGAATTGGGCTTGAGGCCCAATTGTGACACTCGAATATGAGGTGTTACAATAATTGCCGTGATGTAATAAAAAGAATTGCAGGTGAAAGCATACATCGTATTAAAACCGGATGTAGGTTCGTCCTTTCGTGTGTTTAAGTGAAGTCTATGTTCCGTTGCTTAGGAATATGAAATGTAATTAGCTATGTGTAAAGTCAATATGAAAGTGAACCTTTCTTGTTACAGACAATTATCACCCTGACATTGCTCCTAGCTAGATATAATTACTATTGAGAGGGGATTTTCAACAACATTCCAATATATTGTAATGCTACAAAAGAAGTAAGGAACATTCTTGAAATCTGAAAACTACAGTAACTAAAATAAACCAAACATTCTTGATTGTCGATTAATGAAAAACACAGTACTTCTCGAGTCAAAACCTACAGACATTTTGGTCAAAAAAAAGGTACAGACATGTGCATTGATCTTGTTAGTTTGAATCTTCTGATGTTGAACGTTAGACTTTGACCAGTGCAAAACATAACTTTGAATCCACCCTGAAAGACCAAACTTGCACAATGTCACCCTTCTCGAGCCTGTTGTTCTTCACTACCGAGTTCCACGACTCAGTCATCACACAAAGAGAGGTTTTCCCCATCTCCCACCTGTTAAGAGTCACAGTAGTTTTCTTCATGGATGGATCCAACAAGCACACTTGCATTGGACTTTGGTTAGCCAAAGCATCAGCCTCCGGTTTCTTGAGAAAGTGATGTGTTTGACTTGTGACAAGGGTATGGAGAGGCGGCTGGCCGTGGGATTAACGTCGGAGAGAAAGAGAGACTTTTGAATCACTAAAACCAGACCCGAACCACCCATGTTTTCAAATATGTGCCGTTTGAATCTGTCGGGCAAGTCAGGTGTAGGGATTGGGCAAGGCGGTTTCTCTTTCTTGGTTTTCTTCAACTTGGGTAACTTCAGTCCATTTTCGCATTCTCCATCTTCGTCTTCTCCTTTGAACTCAGGTTTGGTTTTCTTCACAGCATTGTTGTTGAACTTAAAGCTCTGTTTCAACCCCATATTTTCTTTCTTGCAAAGAGACTGGCCATTATCATGGTTTGTCTGCGTTTTCTCTTCCTCAAATTTGGCTATTAGAAGCAAGTATTCAAAAGGATCCCAATTGGGATCAATATACTTAAAATCAGCACGGCTCAGCAGTTCAGCCATTTTCTTGTCTTTGTAATTGCAACTCAGAAGCACCAATTCTTTTCTTTTCTCTGTGTATTTGCAGCTCTGAAATTAGAATAAAACTAAACTTTTGATTTGTTTTTCCAGTGTAGCCTGTGTATTAATAGGGAAGAACTTCTTGAGGTAAAAGTAATGGTGTTTTTGAATTCTGACTACCGGGTAGGGTGTGTTTTGAGGCTCTGTAGTTCCAGCAAGCAAGAATCTGATTAACGGCAAAAGGGCGGGCAGAGGAAGGAGGCAAAGCGGCGCCGGCCTTTACACGTTCTGGATTATGACCGTTAGCTGTTTGACCAAGTCTCATTGTATAATTCGGTCGTTAGATTTCAAATCCGTCTAATCTGAACCGTTGAAATCAAGATTTGAAAATTCCCAATCTCTCTCTTTCACCCTCTATCTTTCTTGGTTCAAAAATGTATCGGGGCCAAACTTTCACAAGATAAGAGACCGTGTTGCCCAACGCTGCAAATGATTCGACTTGAACGTGTTTAATAAATATGGGCATCGGTTCTGTTAACTTGATGCTCAGGGTTCGGAAGAATGGGACATTTGGTTGCTAGAGTTTCTCTTCGAAGTAAGGGTGTGCATTTTCGGATATGGGATCCGATCCAAAAACTCGTATATTCAAAATTTCATATTGGTAAAATAGCGACACGTGTCTGATTCAAAAAAGTGTCGAATTGTTCTATACCAATGCTTACTTTGTAATGACGGATTTAATTCAAAATTATAATTTTAATTTTACTCGAGTATTTATTTATACAAATTACAATATCTAAACTATTTATAACCTTTAACTCTTATGTCGAAGACTTTAAAGGAAGGCAAAGGGTTTTAGATTAGTTTTGTTGAGTTTGAAACATTTTTCAATGAAATAAAAATCAGATTCGAGTTCGTGATGCCAAAAAAGTGTGAAATTAAAATTTTCGGTCCAATGATCGTCGCCAGTGGTGGCTGGTAGAGATTAGCGATAACTGACAATGACGGTGAGTGGTTATCGACAACGGGAGACTTTGATCAAATTCAGGGTCAATTTGATGTTTTACCTGAAGTTTATGGGCCAAAGTGATTTTTCATTTAAACTTCAGGAGTCAAATTAGTATTTTATCTAAAGTTTAGGGGTCAAATTTAAAATTAACCCCTTTTACTAATGTATCATGTAGTGATGGGCACGAGTCAGGTAGGGTCAGGGTTTTGGTCAACCCGAACCCAACCCGGAACCTAAAACCTCCACTCGAACCTAATCTGATAGTTGACAACGTATCACCCAAACCGACCTTGACCTCGACCCAAATGTTGGGATAAAAACCCAACTCTGTCTCGACCTGATCCGACACAAAAAATACTCATTTTTATTAGGTAAAATACGGAGATAATTGAAAAATATAGAGAGAAGAGTCATTATAGCAATTATCCCTACATATATATAGAAAATTTTATATTATAATCTCGGGACTGGTAGAAGATTTTTCACCCAAAATCCAAACCTGACATTTTTCTTCATAAAATTTAATCTCGAATTTCAAAATAAAAAACCATACCCTATGGGGTCGGTCGGGTCCAGTTAAAATACTCATCCCTAGTATCACGTCATTAAACTAACAAGTGTTAACGGTTTAGTGACTAAAATATAATAAATCAGATAATATAAGCGATCAAAATATAATAAATTGATAACATAAACGACAGAAATGTAACTTATTTAAAATCAGTGACCAAAAATAAATACTTATAAAAACAAAAACGACCATTTATATAATTTACCCAACTGAAATAGGATTAAGACGGCAAAACAGAAAAAAAAAAAAAAAAAAAACAAAACAAAACGAAAATATTGGGAAGTGGGATGGAGACGTAGAAACAACGGGTAGTCATAGTCAGCGTGTGATCCAACGTTAACGTAGAACACCCAACATTCATTAAAAGTTAAAAGGTTAAATTATTTTATTAGTCCCTATACTATGTCTAAGTAATAGATTTAATTCTTATACTCTAATTTCGTCATTTAAATTTTGAAATTTTATCCCTAGACCCAAATTCTTATACATAAGTTTTAGAGATTAACTCTGCAAAGTTGTGCATAGTACAGGGATTAGGATACAATTTTACCAAGTTGAAAACAAAAACATACCAACAACTTTCGGCTCTTACCAACATTTGAAAGTCCAAAAACACATCTTTACCGGTTCCCACCTACCTTCCTTCATCTTCTTCATATATACTCTTTCGGTTTGGTGTTTTTGGGTGTTATTTTTGTTCCCAGTTTGATTTTACTACATACTATTTTCAGCAAGAAAATGGCGGGTACTGCTGTTGCTGTGGACGATGTTCCTTCCGTTGATATCATGACCGAACTACTTCGCCGTTTTAAGTGCTCCTCCAAGCCCGACAAACGCCTCATTCTCATCGGTTGGTTTCTTGTTTTTTTATTGTCTTTGGTTTACATTCAGCTGGATTTGCCACTTTCATTCAATTTATGATTATTTTGGACCCTTTTATTTGTTTGCTTTGGATCTGGTTTTATCACAGTTTGTTCAAAGTTGGAACCTTTTTTTTCATGCCTTCAATTTTGTGTAAGACTCCGAAGTTTACAAATTTGTATAGAACTTAAATACTTTATGATATCTTGGACCGAATAATGCGTGGAGTGGTAAATGATTTGTATCAAGTTTTCGGCTCACGTTAAATTTCGAATTCGATCTCGAACAAACCTTGTCCCTTTAATGAACTGCAGGACCCCCTGGATCTGGAAAGGGTACACAATCACCCATGATTAAGGATGAGTACTGCTTGTGCCATTTAGCCACGGGTGATATGCTAAGAGCTGCTGTTGCTGCTAAAACACCTCTTGGTATCAAGGCCAAAGAAGCTATGAATAAAGTAAAATCCTTTCTTTCCCTCATAGGGTTTCGAGTTCCGAGTTCCAAATTGTTGGTTATTCGTCTGATTGCAAATGTTTAATGTTAGGGTGAACTTGTCTCTGATGATTTGGTGGTTGGGACTTGGGATCATTGATGAAGCCATGAAGAAACCCTCATGCCAAAAAGGTTTCATTTTGGATGGTTTCCCAAGGACTGTGGTTCAGGCACAGAAGGTGATGTGTTCTGTCTTTTGTCTCTTCGAATATGTTCTTTTGGTCTTTTATCTTTAACCATGTCTGGTTATCGTTGATATACAGCTTGATGAGATGCTTCAGAAGCAGGGGACTAAGATTGACAAGGTGTTGAACTTTGCGATCGATGATGCCGTATTGGAGGAGAGGATCACCGGTCATTGGATTCATCCTTCTAGCGGCCGAACCTACCACGCGAAATTTGCGCCTCCCCAATTTCCCGGTGTCGACGACGTAGGTTTCCTTTTTATTTACCCTTTTGATTCATCTTTTTCTATTGTTAAATGGTTATAAATACTGAATGAATCTGCAAGCTCTATAACATTAGAATACATGGACTTATTGTTCTACTAATTGTGATGTTCATCGACAAGCCTTATTTATTCGGATTGATGCAAGGCAATTTACCTCCATCAATATCATGTACATGTTCATATTGATTAAGATTCCGAGAATTTTCATTGCATATGTAAGAGGGATCTGCAGATTGTATGGTTGTTGTTTCGAGATATGATGATGCACTCTCAATGCTCTGCTTGTTCATTTACTGTACTGGACCTAAGAATCATTATCATAGATCTGCTCGCTTTAAAACGTAAATATTCGTGATTTCATGTTCGATCGTCGTATTGGTTCGTACTTTGTGATGTATTTCTACTGCAAGAGTCTCAAGTTCCGGATTTTTGTACCCTTTTATCTCATCTTGTTCTTACTGTTTTCACTGAAGGTCACTGGGGAGCCTTTGATTCAAAGAAAAGATGATACCCCAGCAGTTCTCAAATCAAGGCTGGAGGCTTTCCATCGACAGACTGAACCGGTAAGCTTGTTTCCTTCGCGTAATATGATAGAATTCATCGAACTCTTTAGTCGTTGCAATTCATCCACTGAATGGCCTTCGAGCTCCCTTTATTCGGATTCGTGTTTTCCGGTTCTTCATCTCCCATTATGATCTTATAAACAAAGTCTATCGGATAGACTCTATCCGGCAGGTTATCGATTATTACGGCAGCAAAGGTATTCTTGCCAATCTTCCTGCAGAGAAACCCCCAAAAGAGGTCACTTCTGAGGTTCAAAAAGTTCTTTCTTCATAGGACTTGATCCTTCATCTCTCACTTTTCTGCAAATTTTTGTAAACCGTTTCGAATTAATCCGATACATTGTTGGAAAATGAGCATTTACTGGTTTTGTGAGCCTAAGAGGTGTTTTTGCTACAAAATAATAATATACTACAGATTTTGTAGTAACATTGAAGTGATAATTTTCTGATATACAGTCAATGGCCTTATTTCTCCATTTTCTTTTCCCCATCAAAGTGATTAATTTTTGAGTTTACATTGTCAATGGCCTTATTCATGTGGATTCGGATTTGGATATTCGACTCCAGATTACAAAATGGATAATATGTGAATGCGGATTTCCACTCATTCCAAGATGAAGTAATGTAACCATAATTCTGATCTTCTAAACAATTCCATTTTTATATCTAGAGGTACCTTCATAAATCCCAGCTGACATTCAATAATAAATATCATACATGTACTTTTCAATTTAATGCCTTATTTGAGCAATCACAGTAGCATCCTCATGATACAATCATGATTTATTATCAGTTAGTATCTGTATCATATAAGGTTGTGGGTGTGAAGTATACGTCTATATTCGATACGGATATTGGTATCGGACATAAAATATTTCAAAACAAATATTCACTAAGTGCTGCTAAAAGATAGGTTGGTGATTTATTCATTGACGGAAATAATCACCATAACTGCAATTTTTCAGCAGTAAATCACATCCATATAAACCCAAAAGTGCACCATACATAAGTACGCACGTACATACATGCATACATACATATATACATACATTATGTATATACATACATATGCAGAGTTACTACCAGCAAAGGGAAGGCAACTTGGAGAATGAAGAAGGGAAATGACCAGTTCTCCTTGTGTAATCCGCCCTCTGTGAAGTCCTTATAGCCTTCTCGTTTAGCTTTGATTCTGCATTTGCACGTTTCTCTTCAGCTATTCTCCTTGTGGCTGCTAGTTTGTTCGCACACCTTTCTTTCGCCCGAGCTTTCAATCTCTCAGCTTTCGCCTATAACACATAAAAACGCCATTTGTGAAAATGTTTTGGTGAAACTGAGAGTAAAAGTTTCAAAGATACGCGCTCGAGTCGAGCAGTAAGGAGTTCGATGTCACTCAAGTAAGATCTTTAAAAGAAGGATCCAAGCAACACTAACAAATGGAACATCTTCTGGTGTTGTTGAGAGTAATTGCTGTTAACAATTGAAGTTATCTAATGTACCAATGCCTCTCGTTTAAGGATCCGACTTGACTCGACTCTGGATCTAGCCAATGAGTTACCTCTATTTTCTTCATTTCCAATTCAGCTTTCCTCTTTTCATGATTTTCCCAATCCTGAATCTTCACTTCTTCACGTTTATACCTACAAAGCAACACATATGCTTATCATATCAGCCATAGACTATAAACATCCTTAGGCTTATGCAAACTTGTCATGACTAGCAGCCTAGCACATTACCTTGCCATGTATTTGGCACGTTCAGCTTCATCCCAAGCCACAGCTCGACACTCCAAACTACTCTGCTTACTAGCTTGACCCGATTCTTGTCCATCGAATCTATTCGAATTCGAACCATTTCCCTTAGCAGCAACATCAGTTTCAGCTCTCCCCTCAACCGGTATGGGCCCTGAACCAGCTCGATAACCGTCGGCACAAGGTCCTCCATGTTGGCACCTAACCGGGGTCGAAGATCCTGAAGAAATAGGACTCCTTGTAGCAGGAGTGGTGGCTCTTAACGGTGTTGTCGTCCTCGAAGGCTATTGGCTTGCAATAGGGGTCATCTCGGGTGTTCCGAATTGCCAAACCAAGATCAGCCCTTTTCGTTTCATCATCACTGCTCGGATAATCTTGTTCCTTGTGCGGACAAGGAGCTATCAGCCTTGTATCGTCGGCGTTTGAGTCTCGAGGCTTGGCCATGGATTGTGCCCTTTTGTCTCGACAGCCCCACTAGCCATTTCTGCGCATCATCCCATTTCGAAGGTGTCATCGGCTTCCCCAAGGCAGCTCGATGAAACTCGATACTTATGGCACCGCCATTGCTGCTAGAAATTTCATTAGCTGGTCCGAGGCTGTAGCAACTTTTATCTTCAATGGATCTCGTTTTTCCAACACACAAACCAAACACCAAAGCAAAGTTAAGATTTCAGCCTCGGGTTTGAAACTTTTTGAGAATCTTTGAAAACAGGAAATCCTCTGAAATTTACTTACTTTGGTAGGAGTGAGCAAAGGGTCCCATCCCGTTCACATGTATTGGATTTTATCCAAAAAGCGTAAGTAATCGCCATGTTTTAAACACAAACAATCAATGGAAGCTTAATGGTTTCACAGACTAACAGAGAATAATGGTTTAACACCATGGATCTTTGTGATGCATATTCCAGAGCTAAAGATAAAATTTTCAGAGTTTTCTGAGAGCTTCAGATCCATTGAACATTAAAAAAGAGTGGAAGACAGATACTTTACGTTGCTGAAAACTCGAACCAACCAAAACCCACCATTATTTTTTTAATATACTAGTGTGTGATTATATGTAGTAATCATTAATTTTATCAGTTATTTGTAACCTTTTTTTATTTTTAGCATTTGAAATAATGAGCTTATTTCTTAGTACAATTGTTATCATATTACTCGTTATTAGTACTATTATTATTTGTCATTATGTCAAAAACCCAAAAATATTATACTATATATATTATATGTTATTATGTTCCAAAACCCCAAAATATTAATTACTATTAGTTTAATGTGTTATAATTTGAAAAAAAACCCAAAACATCATTATTACTATTTGTTTTTGTTGGTAATATATGTATTAGTCGTTTTACCTTATTAACAGTTATTATATTACGATTATGTTATTATGTTCATGTTATTATATTTTATAACACAAAAAAACAAAAATATTAAATAAAGCCTAAATTAATTAAATATATAAATAAAGCTCAAAGTGTTATTACCGTCCGTATTACAAATGAATAAATACAATCGGCCCACTAAGCCCTAATTACATCAAAAGGCTAAAAACCCTAACACACTATCTTTTGTTGCGCAGTCGCATCTGGACCGTCAGATCTGGCTGGATAATAGAACGGTCCAGATTGCCCATCAATAGAAAACCCTAGCTGAAGCCCTTACTCTGGCGCCGCACTCATTGTAGCCGTTGGATCAGGAGATCTGAATGGACATCCAGATCGTCCCTGGAAACCTTCAGAAGCTCCACGCGCGACTCGCCAGTGTTCTCCACGCGCGCGTGTTACACGCTCTGACCCTTCTGAATTTTCACGCGCCTAACTCTTGGAGAGCCTCTAACTCCTCATCTGCCATGGGTGCAACCACCAGTGGTCCTCCCTTCCTCCCAAGCGTTTTTTGGGTCGCAGCTTATAATTAAAAATAAATTATATTATATTTTATCTTCTTTTATGTTATTTTTTAAAAAAAAATTGGAGATGAGCTACATACTTTTATTAAAAAAATATTTTTAAAATTTTAATTTTAATTTTGATCTTCATTTTAGTTTAGTTTTGTTACTTGTATTTTATCATCATTATATACTAGGATGAATCTCCAACTATATTCGGAAATTTATTTTTTTTAAATATATTTAATTAATTAGTAGAAAATGTATGCTTAAATTTTTTTATTGAAAATAATTATATGTTATTTATGAAATATAATGAAAATATAAAATATCTCATTTTTTATAATTTTTATTTTTCAGTTTAAGGTTTAAAATTAAATTAAACTTTTATATTGAACCATTTTTTATTTACCTAAAATTTAAAATAAATATTTTTTTGAAAGAACCCTATATATAGGAAATTTTTTGGCATGGGGCGGGCCAAAGCCTGGCTAGGCCCAGGCATTCGCCCCTACTAAACCCGAACATGACCTCACCCTTAATAAAATTTGACTCGACCCGAACCTATTTTTTACACACACAAAAATCTAACCCGGTTAAGATTTCGACCGAATCGAGTAATGCCCATCTTTAGATAAGTGATTATACCAAATATATATTTACGAAAAACTCAAGATAAAAAATAAATCAAAATATTTATTCAAAAGAGTAGATCAAAATATAATGAAGAAGCATGTTTTTAAAAATACAAAAATCCGTTCTATTTTGATTTCTATTCGTTTCGACTTTCGACTAAATCTTTAATTTTTTAGTTCAACTTATGTGTTGAACCGTCGAATTAACTGGTTTCCTATTCAACCAATGTATATGATTTTTACAATCTTGAAATTTAGCTAAAAATAAATTATAATTAAATAAAAAAAATTAGCCCTTAAAATCGTACATTCTATTAATTTAGTCATAGTTTCAAATAATTTAACAAATTTAACTTCCTAGATTCCCCGTGTCACGTATATGGACATGGACTCGGTCCAAAGACCTTACAAATATAAGGGTTTCTTTCTTTTCAAAAAAAACTGAACATGATTGTTTCGAATATATATACTCGTATCAAACAGTCACATCGGAATCCAAACAACACAACAAAGTATCACAAAAACAATCTTTATATTTCATCATATTAAGAGCAAGTTCCATGGTTCCATTTACATGTATTGTATCAGAAAAGAAGATGCTAATGGTTAAAATGAATTGAAGGTAATCCAAAAACCCAAAGTTAACAGCATTTTCTCATTAGACTTCTGAAACTTAGAATTCAAACCGATCCAAGCTATTCATTGAATGCTATCTATCTATGATCTACAACGAGCATCGACTTCACCTACCAGCCACCAGCACAAGTAAATGGCCGACGGCTGCTGTAATGGCTCCGAGCAATCCGCCAGCAATAACCTGCAATTGAAATGGAATGTTGAAAACATCACTCTTCCATAAAAACAACTATCTATGATGATCTAGCGGTGTCTGACACTATCGGACACGATGCCGGAGATTATTTCTCTTTAGGAACTCGGTTTTTAACTTCTGATTGCTATAGCAATTAGTTGCAGGATGTTAACTTGGACATTGTTCTTGAAAAACATAATGACCTGGGACGGTATCGTCTCGATCAAATGGCAAAAAGGAAAAGATACCTGGGGAAGAGTGTGACCGAGACGTTCCCATAACGGTCTGCTCTCAGCCAGAGGATGTTCGGCTGGCAATTCACAAATAATTTGGTTTAAGACCTGAAGAACACAAGGTTTTGGAAAATGAACACATGAAAGATATGATACCAAGTATTCAAGCATCTCATATCACTAAAGCTTATGTAACATCCAACTACTAGGAAACACTAACAGGGGACATGGAGAAAAATTCTCTTCGGAGAAGACAAGGTATGAGATACATCGAGAGTAAAAGCAACGGAATTGAACCTGTGCCTGCCGGCCGGCATGTAATCTTACACCAGTTGCATCATACATTACCTGCAAACCAAATCCACCCCCAACAAAACTCAATCCACGATGTAGGCAATATTGACGCATACATACATTACACTTTCCACAGGTACCACAAGTCGATATTAGGAGAAAACCGAGATTAACACTAGCATAAACAACGAAAGCAGACAATTTGGAAAATGAAGTCCTCATGCTATTCAGTTCTATGTTATACCTACATACATATATGTAATATGTCAACCATTAATTGAGAAACAAGAGGTCATACAATGCTTGCCAAGACAAATGCAGTTGCAAATATTGCTCCTCCAAAGCCTTCTTGCAACCCGACCGCGGTGGCGAGAGCAACAACCATGGCAGAATGTGATGAAGGCATCCCACCAGATGCTACAAATTGCTTGAAATCCCATCGTCTTTCCTTATACCTGCAACAAATCTAGGAAAACCTTTAAGACTCTCAGGAGAAAACTAACTACAAAGTAGCAAATACCCAACATCTAAGCTTTTCTTATCAAATTATCTGTTTGATTACCCAAAATGGTCCCTTGAACCAAAAAGAAACAACCCCAGGATTCAAGAAAATTCATTTGATGATAATTAGAATTTTTTCCCCTAAACCAGATGATATCAATTTAAGCACTCCAAAAGCGTGAAAATAATGTCAACACGATTACCATCAAGACTACAAATCTTGAACGCAAGAATCAAACCAGATTATGACCCAGACCACTGCAGTTGATTAATAATGCAAAACAGCAATAACCCATTTCAAAAGTCGCAGCCAAAAGTCGATTGAAAGACAAAAAAAAAACGACGCCCAAATCTTGCAACATAAAAGTGAATGAAATACGGCAAGAATAAACAAAGATTTTATGTTTCATTGAAGAGAGAGACCAGGAGGTGAAGAACTTGATAGATTGGGCAATGGCGAAGGCAGTGAAGGCAGAAATGAGAGGGTAGTTGGTGACGAAGGAGGAAGACGAGGACGGCATTGATGAAATAGTCTGAATCAAAGCCAGTGGTGTAGCTGCAATTCCATTATTGTTTTGAAGACAAGAAGAAGAGCAGATTAGGCGGAAGTTTAATGAATTGAATTCCTTTAGGCTTTATGGAAGCCGATTTATAATAAGTACTGTCTTGTGTACGGTTCCGTAGTTCCGTCTCTTTCCTTTTCCAAAATCATTTCTCCATTTACATCCAAATCAATCCCCTCTTCTAATATCTTTAAATAGAAAATCCGGTTTGATTTTAGTTTAAATAATTAAATCGATCGATTGTCGGTTATTGTAATTTCATAAACAACTTAACTTAATATTATTATTTTAAAGATAATTATTCGATACACCGGCGGCTTAATTTTAGGGTTTAAGTTTAATAGTTTTGAATTTAGTGATTGTGATTATAATTTAGGATTGAAGCTTAGAACTTAGGGTTTATAGATTAGAACCTAAATCTTCAACATATTACCCTAAAACATAAACCCTAACCTCTAAACCCTAAATCCTAACCTTAGCCCTAACTCCTAAATTATAACCATTACAACTAAACCCCTAAACCTTAAATCCTAAAACTAAGGCGCTTGTAGAAACTAAAAATTTCTACCGCCAGTGTATGAGATATAAATAATTATTTTAAATATATTTTATTATTTAAGACATATAACATATTTAAATTAAGGAAAATTTTTAATACACAAGTTGTTTATACAAGCTTGTTAAATTTAGTATTTAGGGTTTAAAATTTAAGATGTGTGGTTAAAATTTAAGATTTAGAGTCAGAGATTAGAGTTTTAAATTTAAATTTTAAAATTTAAAAGGATTATGTAGTATTTTTTAAAATTTAACCCTTAAATTAAATCCAGCTGGACTAATATAATATAATTATATATTAAAACATTTTTTGTTAAAAACAATTAATCAACTCAGCCAACCGACTAAAATTAAGTCGATTTAAATAGATCAGTTAAGACTATGTTGACCTAAATTAATACTAAAATTTAATAATTTTAATTAATTATTTAAAAAATACATTCCAAACCGATAAACTTTAACTGATTATTTATTCCTATATAAAAGTAACACTTAATCATGCTATAAACAAAATTAATAAAAATTTGCACACATGCCAAGCTCTCACATTATCAGGGACAACACGATGTGAAATTTTAAATTTACTTGTTCAAAAAAAGTTTAAATATTCCGATCCCTTCGATGTTCCATACTATTTTTATTTTTACACTTTACATTTAAGGATTTATCCGAAAATATTTCTTTATAAAAAGATTTTTTTGTATTTTTCTTTTTTAATGATTCTTACTTCGAGAAAAAAAATGTTAATTGAGAATTTTTAACCAATTACTATCGTTGACTATTTACTTCTGTTTTTTATTCAAAGAGTGAAGACAAACTCCTGCTTGCACAACACTAGAGATTGCGGCTGGATAGAAGTGGCTTAACTTGTGATTTTTAAAGTTCGAGTTATAAAATAAAAATTTAAATAATTTAAAATTTTAGTAATAAGTTGATCATTTTTCAAGTTCTCTGACATATATATACACATGTTATATATGAAAAAAATAAAGAAATATATTTCTATTGACTATGATTATAAAAAACTATTTAAATTAAAATTAATTGGTATCGTAATATTATAAATGTTTACAATTAAATTTAAATATAAACTCGACATAAATTTTTTTTTAAATAAAGTTTGAATTATAAAATAGAACTCCACAACTCGACTAACTTAAAATTTTTTAACTCGACTCGATCGAATACCCCACCCTAATATCGGGTATAATCCGCATAGATTCATCTTCTTTACATTGTTCCATCATGAAACTCACTATCATTATTGTATTAAGGAAACATTTCCATAGACATGAATTCTAATGAATATAAAGAATTAAATACAAATATAATGAGTCACCTTTCATAGGGATAGCTGTCGGGTATAATTTTACAGATTTTGCACTTCACTTATCCCAGTTGGGGCAGAAATGGGCATGAGTTTAACAAGTAGTGGGAGAGTGTGAATGTAAAAAATCATAACCGCCATGAGTAATGAGTAAGTGATAAATTTGAGATTTTACCCGCCTTGTATCTGTTCGCATCCATCCGTCTCACCCTGCATTCGTCCATCCCGCCCACTAACTACCCACCATATAAATTTTAGACCATTATAAATTCAAGAATAAGTATACAAACTATTCTGTAAACCCTAAGATTTTAAATGACATGCCTTATAATTTAACCAAATCTTAAGGTATAAACTTTATTTACAATTGTCTACCATCATTAATTAGTTAAATGTAATTAAATAAAATTTATATCAGCATAAATATGCTTTAGTTAAGTTAGCTACAGTTAGTTAACTATAGTTAAATTTATACATGCATAGATGTATTATATATTTGCACTTAATCAATCAATAAAATATGTGAAATTTTACTGTTTACACAAGTCTATAGTTTATTATTATATAATTCAATATTTGTAGTTTCTTGTCAAGTGAGTATAAGTTGGGAGGTCGGCATCCAATTAGATAGTAGAGGTAGGGGTGGATTTGAAAATGTACCCGCTTGAGCGGATGTAGATTTAAAAAATAATATCCACTGTGAGTGGTAAGTAAGTGGTGGATATAAAAATTTTAAGGGATATGAGTATGGGATATTTGCACCCGCCCAGTTGCTATCCCTAACCTCTTAGGCTCAGCTCCTCCAACTTAACCTTCAAAACTCGAATAATTCTTACGGAATATATCATTTATGCAGACTGCAGAAAACACAAAATGGAAATTCAAATGTCAAATTAGATTATTTCATGCAAAAATGGATACTTAAATGCAGAATTGGTACTGCCAGTTTTGAATATCTAAAATTCCATCCTAATAATTGCTTTATCACTAGGGAGCAACGAGACAAGTTCATGAATACGATGCTGCATGCCTGTTTGCATTCCTAATATCCTTCTATAAGTTCAGAACCTTAATTCATTTTAGTTTTGCAGCCGATACTTGTGCCGAATTTGGTTTATTTCAAAGTAAACATATAGAAAATGTGGCTAATGGAAACCATCTTCTTGAGTTCTGAAACCGGAAGAAGGGAAAAGAAGTTTACCTGTCTTGTAAATTACACCTGCATGTAACTGCAGTTTGAACTTCCGAACCGCCAAAGCACTTTCGAAAAGAGGTATAAAAAACATCGACGAGAATCTAAGGTGCATCTTTTTCCGACAAAATTCATGAATTCTTGCACAACCTAGCTATACCAAAACTTCACAGGATTATGGGGCAAGATTCCAGGAAATATTCTTTCATGGCTGTAATGGGTCATGTGGCTTACTAGGTAGAAAGAAAGGCCGAAGATTCTCTCTAGACAACTTATCATATGACAAATCGAATCTTACATTATACTGAAGCAAGAGACTTGCAACTGCTCTTGATGTTAATAATTCCTATACATGAACATTGTAATTTCAAACAAAATAATATAGATATCAGATATTATGATTTGGTCAAGACGTTCAACGTGAATGCTCAATGGATGCTTGACTATCACTGGCGACTAATGGTGTTAGGTCCCTCGAAAATAACAATCAAGTCGAAGGGAATATATAATATACCAGAAATAAGTTCTTGACCAAGTTGAAGAAGGATAGGCTGGGCTCCCCACTCCATGCATTATCCTTGCAATAGCTCTTGGAGTAAACTTAACGTTGGAATTGCTCTGCAGAAAAACCTGTTTGACCAAAACATATGAAATGTTGTAGAACTACCGCACGTGACTCGTGAGTACCCTGAGAACAGAATTGCATTGGCTGTATAAATCTCACCTTTATATCTGCACGAAGAAAAGGGCTGCAACTACACATGATAGTTCTATTATTATGGAGAAATAAAACTAAAAGCGCGAAAGGAACAGATGACTTATTCAGCATGAAAAAACTTAAAACAGTGAAATAAAAAACCATTTTGGATAATTGTTAAATGTCGTTCATCTTCAATGTCTTAAAGCCAAAGACCAAGAATTTGTGTACCTGCTGTGACCCATCTTATCAAGGACATCGGGATTATTGTCTCCCTTAAAATAATCCAAAATCCTCTTTTGCAAGCATGGTGTCTGCTGAGCAACATTGCAATCATGTGTCTTCTGACACGCATTCACTGCAAAAACTGCAGAACTGTACATGGCATCCAATTTCAATACCCGATTCATAAGGGGAAATTTCCAGTCCAAGTTAAAAGATGCAAGAACAGCAGAAAATGTTCAAAGAGAAATATTAGAGCCTGTATATTAGAAATCAACCGGAAATTAGCATTGCCAACAAGTTGATCTGTTGATTGCATTGAAAATACCATTAACTGTTATACTAATATTTCCTGACATCAGAGTAGAAACAGAAGAGTACTTCATAACTTAGAGGTGGAGAAAGGCTGCTTTATAACCGGATTGTTTTTCCTAATAAAATGTCTAGAAACAGAAATTGCAACATCATATGACATGAACCTCTTCTAGGGTAATAACAACCACCTAATTACACCATTAAACTCATTAACACTATCTTTTCTCTAAATGCCCCCAGAAAAAAATCTAATATCCTATGGAATGTGCTGACAAGTTTTAAATGATTCAAATCAGGCTCAGTTACCTTGCAATTTTCAACATCCAGTAACCATCTTGTAAGAAGTTCCGTAAGAGAACAGAAATCACTAGGAACCTTGACAATCTTAAAGCAGAAGGCTGGATCCTTCAACTCATATGTTATTTCTCCCTTTACCTAAGATAATCCCAAAAAGAATAAGCTGAAAATGATATTGATTCCAAATTATAAGCAAGAAACCAAAAAATAAGCTTCGTAAGATGAGAAAAAAAATGAAAAGTTATAGTAGATCAAATTCATGAAAAAAACAGTGTAGCTGTCACATTTAACTACAGAAAAATAACACTTTGCTTCAAACGAATTCATTGTAGTTCTTGTAAATGAGTTTTAACTTTTAAGCTTTAAACAATTGCTGATAGGTTATTGAAAAATGAATACCAACATAATCATGTCTCAGCAAACAAATCAGGCAAATCTAAAGGAAACTTGTTGATGTCATCACACCTTCAGAGCATATACTTCTTTTCTCACCTAAATAAACCATAATGCATATTTTCACACAAATAACTCGTAGCATAATAAGATAATCTGAGAAGGAAGCACTTAAACTAACGTCCAAACCTAATCATTTATGATCTCTCACAATTATATTATTAATTGGCAGATGTCAAAAAATCAATATTGTTTTTATTAGGTATTTGAGGAGCCTTCCACACAAATGAAGAGTGGCTACCAGCCACTCACAAATAAAAATGTATAATAATCAACGAGAACTGGTTTCTTTTGATAATTCCAACCTTAAGATCCTGTAAGTGGTTCGATAGCTCACTAGCTGCAATCCCAATGCTATTTGCCACAGTCGGTATATCAAACACATACTGCCCTTGCTTAATTTCTGACCTGAAAATTTATGATTAAGTATAGCTTGCTCTGTCAGGATGTACGTACCTGAGAAGAATTCCCATTCTACATAACCAAGCGTGAAAAATATACTCACTTCCTCAAAATAGCAGTAACTGCAGGATCCTTGTCAGCAAGTGACATTGGGGAAGTCTGTAAATGTGAATTCGAATTCGAACCCAAGTTATGACATAAATTATTTCAGTCTTCAATTAATACCAGATATCTATGAGAGGTTTCTTTACCTTATGGAAATTCAGAGTACAAGTAACATTTAGCTGTGGAAGCAGATGCAAGTATTGTGTTCCACCCAACTCCAGATGTGTTAAAAGTGTGAGCACTACCTGCAAGCAACAAATTGGATGAATGGTAGTCAATAATTTGCTGAATGTCAGGTTACCGACATAATTTCAAAAATGAAAAGAGGAATCATGATATAGTAAGATAAGCCTACAAATTTTAGCATAAATGTTTCAAATTGCATATTTAGTTACATAGTATTAGATATATGGGAACTATTAGATTGCAAATTCTAAAAGTTCATTCAGCTTGGTACAAGAGAGAACCTCTTCTTTCATATCAAATTTAGGAGATGCAGATTCTTTGATCAGTGAACAAACTTTCCCATGCGAATTTGCGTCATCAGCAAAAATTTGACAAAGGAATTTGTTTACTAAAAATTCATCCACTCCATCACTGAGAACAAAATGTTTACAAGTTTCAAAATTTGTGAATCCTCAGTAAATGCTCATTGTAAGATCAGTTTCATGCTAAGCACCTGTACATAAGACTAGGGAGCTTGTAATATGTGACATCATCAAAAAAGAGATGGCAATAGGACAATCTCCCATCTCGTCCACCATGGCCGATCTCCTACAAGAGGTGATCATTCATGTGATTAGCTGACATCGAGAAACAGAATGCCTTGCAAAAACCTAATAGTTAAGGAGCAAATATTAAACCTGGACATACTCTTCCAAGCTTTCTGGCAAGTATAATGAATTACCTGAACAAATTCAAGGAAAAAAACACTTTCCGTTATTAAAAAATGGTGGCGTAACATCAAATGCAAGCAGATCATAGCAGAAGGAGAGCATAGAACATGTCTGTATACACGAGATCCCCAAAGTGCTAACTCAAGTTGATTCTCTAATTTAACAATTTTCCACTTACTGATCTGTCTTTAACTGGATGGGTCAAACCTCAGTGAAGAAGACAACTAGAAAAAGTGGAGTAGAAAGGAGCAGCAGTGGACTACCCTTTTCACATGCCATCATTTATGACAACCATCATAATATTCTAGATCACTATTGCACCAAAATTTAGACTAGGTTTTATTTTGGGCAGAAGATGATACTATGGCTTTAACTTAGGATCATCAGGCAAATCTCAACTACCCCTTACAACTTGAGCCAAGGCCAGGTGGAAAAAACTAGACTAGATTTGATGTGGATATAATGACAAGAAACCACAGAACTTATAAATGAACTTTTTCTTCTTACAGCTTCAACATCTCTCTTGTCGAGCCCCATGCCAAATGCCACAGTTGCAACAACCTTCAAAAGATAGATAGTTATTGAGGTAATTCTATAACCATTAAAAACTTTTAAAAGAGAAAAAATATATTCAGTGCAGAACTTAGATATTGCAGTGAGACTGGATCAGGATAATTCTCACCACTCTGATCTTGTTGGCACAAAATAACTCCTGTATGCGGCTGCGATCCCTTGCCAGCATTCCACTATGGTAACTCTACATGAACATTAAAAATAAGCTTGTTAGAAGCCTAAAAAGTATCTGATGGAAAACGTTATGCATGTAAAAATACTCACCTTTGCAGAGATATTGTTATCAGATAAGAACCTGTATTCCATCAGTTTCATACAGCAAAATCCAGTGCAAGTAGAAATTACTAATGGATTGAGAAATATACAAGGACTGCATAAAAGCAATAGCTAGAACCTGAGATCAGGATCAATACGAAAAAGGTCTTTTTCAGCTCCAGGTAAATTTACTAGCAGAAGATGCTAAGTTGCTTATATAAGTGATTTAGAGAATTAGCAGAAATGTGTTATCCAAAAGCAGAACTGCTCAAAGCTAAGCATGAATAGCCAATTGAACTGACTAAAGCAATTCAACAGTGAGAAGAGCCATAGACTCAAAAATATTCAAAGGAATACCATTCTTACCTGAAATTTGCAGTAAACAATAATGCTTCGAGCTTCCAAAAAAGGAGAGGACTTCGTCAACTTTAGCATATCCTTCATTCTATAATGATCAAACAGTTAGAAGCATATTCATAGGATAACCTAACCCGTGGACTCGTGGAGTAAAGCTAAACTTAAAAAACAGGATGGGACTTGCCTATTGCCACTCAAAGACACTGATAGCCGAAGATTATCCCTTACTTGTGCCTTTTGAATTAGGTTGGTTGAAGAAATCTCTAGAGCTGACATAACAGACTGCAAAGTTGTGGTTGTGGCAGTTGCAGTCATTGCAAGAATGCATTCGACATTGAGTTTGGAACGAAGTAAAGATGCCCTCAGCCGCATGTAGATGGCCGGAAATTATGTGACCTGTATATTTTGAATTCATTTCAATACATGCACTACTTTCAAGTGACATAAAGTAAGAAGAATGGCAGTTCACCCACTCACCATTCAGATACACAATGAGCTTCATCAACCACAACAAGTGATACAAAGGTAGTACCAGAATATATTGACAAAAAGTCTGCATTCAAAAACCTTTCTGGTGAAACAAAAAGCACCTGGAACAAAAGCCATGAAAACGTTAGCTTTTGGGCAGTAATGCAATTCAAAAAATATCCATACTATTCACCAACAGTGTTCTGAAACGTTAAGCCCACTTTTATGCTTCCTTCTTGAATCATTCTTAGTGTCTCGGCAGCCTCTTCGGGTCCCTATTCCGTGCAAAAACACCACATTACACCATTTATCAATAACTAATGAATTTCTAAAGAGAGATATAACCCAATTTCAACCTGACTGCTAGACAAGAGACCGCCTTGAATCATTGGGGGGGGGGGGGGCAACTGTTTCAACTGATCCATCATCAAAGCCACCAATGGAATTCCTGGCAAAACCACTGTCGGAATCTGATAGCAAAGCGACTTCCCAGCTCCTGTTGGCAAAACTAGCATCACCGATTTGCCAGCAAGCACCATCTTGATGGCTTCTAACTGTCCATCACGGAATCAATCATAGCCATACATAGCTTTCAACAAACTCACCAGGTTCTCATCGGAAACCTCATTTCGAACTGCCAAAATCGCTGCTTCAACTGACTCAAACCTACTAAGTTTCTCTGCTTTCGACTGCTGCTTAATATCGGAAACTAAACCTTCTTCGTCGCAAAGGCTTCCCGTATCAACTTCGGGTTTGATTCTTCTCTTGCTTCTTCTGAAATACTTTGATTTGTTAGAGTAACTGTTCATATTTTTACCTTTAGCTGTGAACTTGCGTTTAAAGCCTCTGAAATTGAACTTAACGAAGTTACCTTCTTCACTGCGTTTTTGTAATTTAACTTCAGGTAAAGGGGCATCCCCTCTGATCAAATTAGGAAGCTTCTTGCTGAAAGTTTTGGCGGAACCTGAGCCGTCAGGGCCTTTAATTTTAGGTTCGGCGGATATTTCTGGTGTGGTTTCGGGTTCGAAATTAAGGGAAGATTTAGAGAATTTGGAGAAGCAGGCACGGCGCGTGGAGAAGAAACCAGCAGGGAGGGTTTCAAAGGAACGTCAGACGGAGATTGGATGGGATTGATCCGACGGACGGCGAATCTGGAAAGGAAAATTGCCAATTGGAGAAGGGAGGTCCGGTTGTTGAATAGGTTCAGGTTCGGGTTCCTGTACGGGTTTGGGTTTGGGTTTGGCTTTATCATGTTTCGACGAAGTTGGCTTTATGGGTTTGAAAATGGTGTCTGAATGAGAGGAGGGTTTGATCTTTGAGGTAGATTTGGAGGAGGAAGGAGGCTTTGGATGCGGTTGCGGCGGCCGCCTCGGAGGCAGGAGTGGGTCACGTGGAGGAGTGGCGGAAACATGTGAGCCGTCAGAGTCTGAATCGGAATCCATGTGTGTCAATCGAGTCACCGAGACAAAGTAGAGGCGGTGATGGCTGAATGCGGAGAGCTCAGCCGTTTCACATTTTGTAGCGCTAAAAATTTCCCGCCCAGAAGTATTTTGTATTATTTTAATATCGGCATCTAAATGTCTGAATTACCCTTGGGTTATTGGACTCTTGTTAGGCACGTTTACATCTTTATTTAGGTTTAAGCTTTGTTTTTTTGTTGCGGTGACAAAACTTAGATTTGTGACAAATTAAAATTTTACAAAAGCTAAAAAAATTAGTTTTTGGCAAACTAAAGTTTGAGAAGCTAGTTTGAGAGGTAAACCAAGGTTTTGGCACTCAAAAGCCGAGTGTTTTTTTGTTATTTTTGGCTTCTCAAACTAGCTTTTCTACCCAACCGCAACTAAAAACAGGGTCTTAATTTGGCATTACTTTTAAAAAGTGCGGTGAAAAAAGTAATTTTAAAAGTGTGGTAAAAAAGTAGCTTTTAAAAGTTGAGTTAGTGTTTGTCATTGATGTCAAAAAGTGATTTTAAGAGGATAAAATAATAAAAATTTTAATTTAAAAATATAAACTATAATAAAAAAATTTATTCTCAATATAAATACTATAACATATATATTATTTTATAATTATGTATAAATTTAGTTTAACAATCAATTATAATTAAGGTCCTGTTTTTTGTTGCGTTTGGGTGGGAAAGCCAGAAGCAACAAAAAACAGGCAGTTTTTGAGTGTTAAAACTTTGGTTTGCCCCCCCAAATTAGCTTCTCAAATCTTGTTTTGACTCAAACCTTGTTTTGCTACCTCAACCGCAAACAATGCCTAAATAATAGATGATAAAAAAGTAATTTTACTTTTTAAACTAGCTTATCCACCGCAAAAATTATAAAATTTAGCTTTTAAATTTAGATAAAAATCACTTTTAAAAATAACAAAAAACACCTAATTTGTTTTAAAAGCATACACCCTAAAACGCAATGAAACCGAGTCAAACAGCTAACGGTCATCTTAAGCATGTTTACATCTTTGCCCCTTTGCCGCCTTTATCTGCCCGCCCTGTTACCCGTTAAACAAAATCTTCCCTACTTAGAACTACTGAGTCTCAAACTCGCCCTGCCCTACTGTCAGAATTCAAAAACACCATTACTTTCACCTCAAGAAATATCTTCCCTATTAATACACAGTCTCCGCTGGAAAAAACAAAACAAAAGCTTAGTTTGTTCTGATTTCAGAGTTGCAATCACACAGAGGAAAGGAAAATAATTTGAGCTTCTGAGTTGCAATTACACAGCAAAGAAAATGGCAAAACTAAGCCGCGGTGGTTTTGAGCATATTGATCCCGATTAGGATCCTTTAGAATGATTTATTCATATAGCCAAAATCGAGAAAGAGAAATTGCAGAGAAACCGTGATCATGGTCAGTCTATTTGCAAGCAAGAAAATGTGGGTTTAAAACAGAGGTTCACGTTCAACAACAATGGTGGAAAGAAAACTAAACGTTCGTTCAAAGGAGAAGATGGAGATGGAGAATGGGAAAGTGGACTGAAACCCAAGTTGAAGAAAACCAAGAAAGAGAAACCGCCTTGCCCAATCCCTACACCTGACTTGCCCGACAGATTCAAACGGCACATATCTGAAAACATGGGTGGTTCGGGTCTGGTTTTAGTGATTCAAAAGTCTCTCTTTTTCTCCGACATTAATCCCACGGCCAGTCGGCTCTCCATACCCTTGTCACAAGTCAAAACACATCACTTTCTCAAGAAAACAGAGGCTGATGCTTTGGCTAACCAAAGTCCAATCCAAGTATGCTTGTTGCATCCATCCATGGAGAAAACTACTGTGACTCTTAACAGGTGGGAGATGGGGAAAACCTCTCTGTATGTGATGACTGAGTCGTGGAACTCGGTAGTGAAGAACAACAGACTCAAGAAGGGTGACATTGTGCAACTTTGGTCTTTCAGGGTGGATTCAAAGTTATGCTTTGCACTGGTCAAAGTCTAACGTCCAACATCAGAAGATTGAAGCTAACAAGAACAATGCACATGTCTGTAGGTTTTGACTTGAGAAGTACTGTGTTTTTCATTATTCGACATTCGTTGTTTTTTTTTCTATAACCAAGATTGTTTGGTTATTTTAGTTACTGTAGTTTTCAGATTACAAGAATGTTCTTTATTGCCCTGTGCCTTAAGCAAACTTTGTTTTGGTGATGTAATAAAGAGTTGTTTGTGCCGGAATGCTATAACTTAGTTAATACCAAACTTCTTGTTTCATTCGTTATACCAATCTGGATCTGTTTCTTGGCCTTCTTTTGTCTATCCTCAAATGGAAACTCACATTGGTTGATTGAGTTTCTGTAGTTCTTCCTGAAGAGTCAACCCACCGTTCAAGAACTCTGCCCTTAGACGGTGCTGGAGATGGCGGGAAATATGGAAAATACTTAAACGAGGACTTCGCCTTTCGTGGAATTTTGGTGTTATGATTTAATTTTTTGCTTTGTATACAAATTGGTACATGGAATGGTGGTTTTTCTCTAATTGGTATCAATTTTTTTCCAATTTGATACCTGAATAATTATCAAATTGGTACATGTTGTGTGATATTTTAACAATAGATCAATTTGTGGCATGTGGTACTCAATTACGTCGGCATTTTGATCGATCAATGACAAATCAGTGATATGATTGAATGTCAAAATTTAAAAAATTGACATGTATGTCATTTCATCTCGATATATATATATATATATATAAGAAAATTACTCCATACATATATTGTATAAAATTCAAACTACACAATTTGATTTATTTTAATTTCATTTGCCTTATTTAGGGTAGATTTATAGTTTTAGGTCATAGAGTTTAGGATTTTATGTTTACATTTAACATCTATGTAATTTGGGATTTAAGATTAAAATAAACCAAATTATATAATTCCACTTTTACACACCATATATATAAAATAATTCCCCATGTAGTTAATTCATTTATCTTTTAATTGTCACTTTATTATCAAATAATAAACTTGTAACAACCCTACCCGGTCTGGAAGAAAACCAGGATCGGAGATGTCACCGGAATTCAAATCAGAGAATCAAACGTTCAAATCAAAATCAAACGAACACAAAACATGCTTAACATCAAAGAAAAACACTAATCATTAATTATCAGAGATCTTAAACCAACCAATACTGATTTTGGCCAATATGAACTAAATTATAAAGTTTCAAAAGTTTAGAGACATATTTGTAAATTTCTAAAAGTTTTAAGAATCTTTCTGTAATCACTAATTTTATCCGGAGTGTTGACCCGCTTTTACATTTTTGTTAATTAATATTATAATTATTATTTATTAATGCAAAAAACAAAAAAAAATTATTATTATTATTATACTATATTTGTTATTAGTATTACTATACTATATTATATGTCATTATATTTAAAAATTCCAAAAATACTATTAATATTATTTCTTCATTACTACTATCTATTCATAACTAAAAACCAAAAAATATTATTAGTATACTTAGTGTTATTACAATTATTATACTTATTACTTATTACTAGCAGTTTATTATCACATGATACTATGTATGTTGGGATTTAAAAAGAAAATGAAAATACACACCAAAATATATTACTATTATTTGTTTTTATTATTATTTATATTATATTATTTATTGCTATTATTATTCTGGTATTATTATTCCTATTTTATTGTTATTATATTACTATATTATTAATATTATATTATTATATTTATTATTATTATATTAGTATACTATTATTATATTAATATTATTATTAGTGTTTTATTATTATATTATATTTATTAAAAAACAAAAAAACAGAATATTAATTAAATGATATTTTGGGCCCAAAAACCCTAATCCTATCACTTTGGCTTATGCGTAGTTTATTTTGAACCGTCAGATCTAGGAACGCGATCAAACGATCCAGATTACATACCCTCGCAAAGCTTCCTTTGTCCTTGCGCCGCATCACTCCAGCCCTTAGATCAAAGGGCGCGTCAACGGCCCTGATCGACGCGGAGAAGCTTTTGGAAACCGTACGCGCCCACGCGCAGTTCTCCGGCTCACCCCACGCGCGGCTCTCCGACTCCTCAACTGAATCCACGTGCGCGTGCAACTCCCATGCGACCATTCTGACCATCCTCCAGTGCTTAGTTCCCACATACAAATGGCCAAAAACAAAGTTAGTACATGCCATAACCACAAACATACAACAGAGGTCAGAGCCAACATTGACATAGAGCAATATGAGTCCGGCCAAGAATGCTCATACTGGTTTTGTTTTCCTTTTATTCTCATGTAATATTTACTGGTTATAAAAACCGCAACCAAAACATTTGTAAACCCATTCAGGAAAATTTTCAGAAAGAAATACAAAAAGAAGAAAATTTCCTAAGGTATCTTCTTCCTCTTTTGCATGCATCAACACGAAAATAAAAAGAATTAAGATAGGGTTTTTTTATCTTCGATCGGTGGCCGTCGATCATTCTTCCTTCTGTCGGTGACAATCTCAGAGCTCTCGGGCTGTCACAGTGAATCGGTAGAAAATAGGAGATTCGATTGTGGGTTTTTAGATCGAGCAAAAAAGGTACGACTCCGTTTTAATGGATGAAAGTTTTAGATCAATTTCGTTTTCTAAAATGAGGTTTTGGGATATGGGTTTCGAAGACAAAAAGGGTTCGAAAAAAAAGTTTTTTTAGAGTCGCGGCGGGTGGCGGCCGGTAGGGTTTCGCGGCTATTGGTGTGGCGGAGGCTCGTCGTTTTTCTGGGCTTAAGGGAACGAAATTTCAGAGGATAAACTTCTGTTTTTTTAAGTCGGTCTAAAATGAAGTCTTTTTATTTTTTTAAATATTTATCTAAGCTTTTTAAATGGTTTATTACACCATATACCCTTACGCCCATTTAGAACTCTTTCCACATCCCTTGTAACTATTTGGAACTTTTCAATCTCGTCCCTATTAAGGTTAATTGGAGCTTTAAAAATGGTTTATTTTATTTCCAGTCCTTCTGCACTTTCAAGCTACTTTTCAAGCCATTCCGCCTTCTAAAACTACACTCCTGGTTCCTTCAACTTTAAAAAATGTTTCAAATTCGTCATTTTTCAAATCAAATCTGTTTTTCAAATGGTTTAATCGCTTGTTTAGCTCTATTAATTTCCGATTTTGTTAAATTTGGGTCTAAATCCAGTAATGAAATCCATGTTTGCCCCTTTTATCATGCATATTTAAATTTTAGTCTCTTTACTGTTATTTAACTTTTTCTTGCACTATCATATTGTGGACATGTGAATATTGTGGTTTGATGTACATGTGTATAATGTATGGTATAGAATATAGGTTTCTTTTTTCATAGTATATGACATATGTATATATATTATGGTTGCTTTTTAGTATTTATACGATATATAATATATAGTTTTAATATATATAGGTATTTTATATATTTCGCATAATATATATATATATATATATATATATATATATGTAAATATCATATGTTTTGTATGTGTTATAACATATAGTTGAGTGTATATATGTAAAATGGTTACTGCCCAAACTTAACTCACATTTGTACGTATTTATATGTATATAATTACGAGTGTGTAATATAACTTTCATATGGTATGGTGTTGTAATTTTCGATCTTTGGTTTCATTATTTGTACGTATTTTATGCATTCATTTCATGCTTTTATATTTGTCATGTTATAATGTTGCATTCGGGATATAATTTGTCAATGTAGTACTTTTTTATTCGAAAGTAAATGCAGCCAGTATCAGCGTAGTGATGGTGGTCTTGTTGTTTACTTTCGAATAACGAGACCCTTAAAATTTACTTGCACGTATAACCGGATTTTAACTTAATTGTCACTTTAATTCGGAAAGTTTAATATTGATAAAGCATAAATTATTTACTTTCTTTTTACGGTACCAATTTTTGGGCGGTGTGAGATGTCAAATATCTCCATCCGTAACAGACTCCTGAACCCTGATTTTGATCGAATATCTAGTTTTATAGTGTCCGGCCTACCCTAGTGGCCGGTGGCGACTTCAAAGTTTTACTGTTTTTCAAAAGATACAATTTTTTTAAAGAAGCTTCCCATTTCCAAAAAAAAACATTTTCCAAAGAAAAAAAACCTAAGGAAATCTACTAATCATTTTTCTAGCGATCTCATTCGAAACAATTAAATTTTTGAATTTCCAAAAAGGTCGCTACACTTTCAAAATATTAAATTTACTGTCTAAATATACTTTTAAACATATATTCTTACAAAATTATAAACTTCAAAAGAAATAGAGATCAATTTTAACATCAATTGGTCAAGATACAGCTTAAGAACTAAATTGCAAACTTTTCAAATTTTATGGGATCGATCCCTTTTATACGGGGATCGATCCTTTTACACTAAATGCCTGAAAATATCATTTTAATTAGCTAGTAGAATCCAATGGATCGCTCCTTTTTATTGAGGGATCGATATTTTAGGCTTATTTGGCTGGAATCCCCTATTTTTGTTATGTTTCACTAATTTTTATCATTTGGTACCTCTTGCATCCAAAAGCAACCACAGGACGCAAACCTAAACTCAATAAGCATCAAAGACTCATATGCTGGCATCATTTATCACATTTTACAAACCATTCTAATTCAAAACTAGACATACGATTAGAGCTTCACTCATAAAAATACATGGCAACCATACGTGTAACACCCTCGGCCCGGATGTCACAATTGGGCCCCAACCCCAAACCGAAACCATAAAAAAAGTTTAACTAGATTTAGTCCAACACACTTATTGCATGAAGACCCATTAAGTTCAAGTATTTCAAGGTAGAATAATAATAATTAAAATGTTACATGAGGAGCTCCATTTAAAATACATAGTTAAAAGAATTCGACACTTAAGTTAAAATCCAAAATGTGAGTTACAATACAATCATAGGGCCCTACGAATACATAGACCGTTATAATCTAAGTACTATATTCGAACACAAGTCGATGTTAAAGTCCTACTCCGATGGTGCTCCAACGATGCACGCCAAACCTACTAACCTGCGAACGTAAACAACAATTCTAAATGCTAAGCTAACAAAGCTCAGTGGATACACTTCCACTCAACCATGCTTCATGCAAATCATAAATATAAGCATGCAACTAAAGGAATGATATCATGGCATAATGTAACAACATTGGAACTACCTCTAGACGCCTAAACACAAAGCAAACAAAGGGAAGTATTAACCACTCACAACACGTAACACATCATACCAACAAACCTAGAGTGAGGCCCGGTGCCACACAGCTTCGAGAACGTACATCCATGCTCGGAATCTCTCGTCGAGCATCTTCGAATGAGACCTGGTGCCACACAGCTTTGGGAACGTACATTCGATATGTCTATAATCATGGTGTTGCAACACTTTCTCATTGGGTATCCGGATCCCACTAACAAGGTAACTCAACTATATACTTGCCCTTACGTGGCACACAACAATTATTCTATCCACTGAGGATCCTTATTGTTTCAATACAAACAACCTCCCAAGGTTATATTAAGTTACTACTCATGATGTATGTATACGAGGTTAGATTCTTGGTTTCTTAATTTTACTATTTATTTACCGTTTTAGAAGCCTAATGGGCATTAGTCCTCAATTATAAGTCCTTTAAATTAAAAATAAAATTTTCGGGCAAATTGCCCAGCAAGTACTGATACCCACTTTAGAGTACCGATACGCTCCAGTGGGTACTGATACCCACTTATGTGTATCGATACTTAGAATGCCTTCCGAAGGGGTTTAACTCAAAACCATGTACCGATACACGAGGCCGTGTACGGATACCCAGATTATTAATACACTCCCAAGTGTACCGATACCTAGTTTGGCTACTGGAATTTGATGGAACAGGGGTACCGATACCCCCTTAGGCATACCGATACGCCATTCCAATTTGGCTTGATTTTAGCCAATTTAACACGGGGTATCAATACGTGTTCAACCTGTATCAGTACTCGAACCCATAACTTACTTTTTGGAGTTCAAGATAAGCCTTCAAATCCCAAAGGCAATACCACAAAACGGACCTACAATTTATGGAAGGTAGTTTAGGTGGTTTCCTACCATTTTAAGCCATATTAACACCAAAATTAAGGTTTGCCATTAATGAAGACTCAAGCACTCAAACAACCAATTTATCTATCTAGCAACAAGGCAATCACAATGATGATTTATTGGAATACAAGGGATTTAGTAGTGTATTAACCTTGATGATAAGCTGCAAACGAAGCTCCAAGCCAACACCCCAAGCCTTCATCTTCTCTTGAGCCTTGGAAGCTTATCCCACCTCTTTCGCTACAAAGAGATGTTGTAAAACAAGTTACAACATTGCTGGAACTTAAGATATGAATAAAGAAAAATTCTACAACAAGAAATGGAGCCAAAAATCCCCAATCTCGTTCTTCCTCTTCAACCCCCACAAAACACTTGTTTTCCAACCACCTTCAAAACTCACTATACTTACCTTGATAAATAGACCCTTGAGTGGTGAATAACCTTCTCTCAATGACAAATCTGAGATTCGCACTTTAATGGACAAAGATCACACCTTTAGACTTGGTTCATGGGAGGGAGATGAGCTTGAATGAAGGGAGAAAACAAAGGGGACATAGTGAGATCACCAACATAACTTTTCTGCAGAGAAATAATAAAGCCTCTTCTTACACCCTATTTAAAAAGAGGTATTTACTTCGATACCCCTTTATCACTCTCCCAACCCATCACCCAACCAAAGCCCAAACCTAACAACCCAAAAATAAGCTCACAAAGGCTTGTAAGGCCCAAACTCTCAGCCCAAACGCGAAGCCCACACTTCGAGTTAATCCGACCCTCAAATTCTAGAATTCAGGTCGTTACAATACGAATATTACTCAAGTTTTCATTTCAAAACATATTCAAGAGCAATTCAAAGATCTTTAAACCTAGTTCTGATAATACTTCTGTCATTCCAACCTAGTGTGACTAGTAACAAATATATTCTAAGTTCAATTCCTATGATTTAAATAGGGTATTCAAGCGCAACATCAAACTACTACCTTTTATCTTATCTTACATAACCAGTTAACGTATTCATTATACTACATACAACACATAAGCATCATTCAACCATTTAAAACATGCATATCTTAATATCACCAAGAACGTAGTAGACTTAGCTTCAAACAAAGCATGAAATGCTAGAATGCATCATGAAAATCGAAGTTCATATGCCACCAACTAGAAGTTCGACAAAGAAACTTACTCAATGTCTTAAGAGTGACTTGCAATCCCTGAATACAATCTCAAACATTTACAGAGATTTACACCTAAAATGTATGCAAAGAAACATGGTAAGTTTGCTTAGCTTAGTGAGGTAGCTTAAACACAAATATAAATGATATATCATGCTCTAGTCAATGTATATAAAGAAATTACAATCGAAGGGTGGCAAATAAGCACTTTTAGCAAAATAATATAATATACTAATTATACCATATTCTTATACATACTTGTGTTTTCAAAGTTTGCATAGGATATACTTTTGCATTTCTTTTCATTTCTTATATTTATCATATCTTATTGATATTTATCGGAATTCTTATTAGAGTTCATATCTGAGTTCATGTATTTTAACAATGTTTGCCTTAGATCACATTGGACATAGGTAGCATTGGTATGTGTTTAATTGTATTGATCCGTGTTACACATAACACAAAGCACAAAGCAATGACTAGTGTTCAAACATATCACATATTTGATATCGTCATCCTTGAGCTGTAGCCCATGGACTGTAGTCCGAATATACCATTGTACCATGCCAAAGCGTCTAAGGGTTTTCATTGTTTAAGTAACTTATAGCATTTTGAGCTTTGTTATTAGAATAAGAGTCTTATTCCAGAATTGAGCTTATAATTCTAAGGTTTCATAACATAATTTTCAAAGTGAGCATAAAGCCCCAAAGTACATAGTATAGTTCTATAGTGAGTTAGAAGCTCCAAGATGTCATAACATATTCCATAAATGTCTTATTTCATAGTTTCCCATATCATTGTTTCATTACCTCTTATTATAGCATTATTCATAATTCACATCAAAATCAAAGCATTCATACTTACAAAGCAAAGTATTAAAGTTAAGCTTACTAAGCTTATCATCTTGCCACATCATGTCATCTATAATGCTCTAATTGAGCTTTCAAACAATCACATAACATGTCATATATAATTAAAAATATTAAATATAATTAGAATGGTATCAAACCATTTATGAAATTCGTAACTACACTCACCGAATATTTTTAAGGTTACGAGATATCCTGAGTCACTAAACCGAGTTTGCCCTTCCTTGGCATTCATTGCCGATTTGGTAACTTGACCATTAAAAATTATTCCAACGTGTAATTAAACAAATGATACCATCAAATTAAGTTTCCAAAAAAATACATAGAACTTAAATTTCTAATAGACATGGAACCCCTAAGTTAAAAGGATTAAGCTTTGTTCTTTCCAAGCCCTAAAAATTATAAAAAAATTACCATGAATCTTATAATTGTCTTAATTTCATATACGAATTATTAATTATACAAAAACCTAAATTTTAGAAATGAGGGATCATGCGTACCTATGTTCTAAACATAATAAAATTAGTACCAATAGAAAGTTATGTTCTAAACATAATAAAATTAGTACCAATAGAAAGTTGGGATCAAAGGCTTACCAAATATGGAATTAGATTAAAAAATTAATGACAATTTTTTAAGTAATTGAAATTCAAAGGTTGGAGTTCTTGAAGCCTTCATCAATGGTGGAATTTCTTTGGAGAAGATGACCTCCCCTAATTTTGTGGCGGGTTTCTAGCCATAATTGGCTTCAATTTTTATTTTTCCTTTAATTTAAATTAAAGGAATTAAGAATAGTTGACACATGGATGATGATTCATCCATCCATGGTCCAAATCTCAATTTAGCCATGGGAGTTTCTACCTCTTGCACTAAAGTCACAATATTTTACTTTCTTTTACTTTAGTCACTAAATAGCTTTCTTCCAAATTACACACTTAATCACTCATCTTTTCCATTACTTGTAAATCACTCATCTTTTGCATTACTTGTACTAATGACCCAACGCTTTGTATATTTAAAAATTGGTCCTTAACTTCTTAAGTCTTCTAAATTAGACTTAATTACTTAAAAATGATCTAATCAATTAATTCACATGACTGCATTTAACTGTCAAAAAAAATAAATTTCCGATCAGAAATTCTATTGGACCGGTTTTTTGGTGTTACGAAACTCCCATTAAGCTTTTGTTAATAGCACCATATTCTCTTTTATAAAAGGAAAAAAAAAACATATCCTCTATGGTTGGAGCATATCCGTCCCAGCTAATTGGCTTAGGAGGTTAAGGGCAGAAAAGAAAAAAGAAATTAACAAAATTAAACTAAATAACAGAGGATGAGAGGAATCAAATGCTTAACGCATATCTATATGTAGAATCTATCCTCTTCTCTCTTTTTTTTTATATTTAATTAGTTTGTATATTCATACAATTCACGGGTTCATTGTTTTGTTTTTTTATTTGAAGTAATTAATATGATAGTATTTATATATTCCAAGTATAAAAATATAAATTTAAAATTTTCAAAATTTTGTATGTTCCAATCAGGATTTCAAATCGCAGAGTGGGGCAAGTGCTGAAACACAAAAAGAACAGAATTTTCATTGATGTACGGACACCGTTCAGTTCTATAGTATCAAACTGGAAACTTTGTTCTCTACATCTTCAATATCGAAAAAACAAAGAGCAAAAGCCATTGAAACATTAAGTTTAAACGCAGAAATGGAAACATCCACAAGAAGATAAAATCTCAGGTTTATTTGCAGCTTCAAAAACACCCCATCTGTAAACCAGACGATGATCGATCGATTTTAAGCTTGGGTGGATGCCATGTGAACAATCAAGTCGATCACACGAGAACTGCAAAACAAAACATGGTGTGTCATGTTAACCATAACCAGCAATTCCAAGGACATAGATTTCAAACGAAAAAGAAAAGAGAGAAAAGGCTCAGCTATCGTTACCTGTAACCCCATTCATTGTCATACCAGCTGACAAGTTTCACGAAGTTCTTGCTCAGAGCAATACCGGCCTTGGCATCAAATATGCTCGACCTGAACTCGACACAAAAAAAAAATACACGACCGAACATAAGACAATTAACAAATGCCAGTCTAATAAACATAAATACAACAGATTTTGTTTCGACTTGCCTGCTGTCACCAACAAAGTCGGTGGAGACAATGTCTTCTTCAATATAACCAAGAATGCCCTTAAGCTTGCCTTCCGACTCCTCCCTGAAATCATCAAACAGTAGGGTGAGAAATCATATAATGAATTAATGATAGCATGAAGTCGATTCAGTCCTTAAGAGGGATTATTGCAGAACTTACTTGATAGCAGCTTTGATCTCGTCATAAGATGCAGACTTCTCAAGCCGGACAGTGAGGTCAACAACTGATACATCGACTGTAGGAACTCGGAAAGACCATTCCAGTCAATTTACCATTGAGGTCAGGGAGAACCTTTCCAACAGCCTATTTATTCACAATATCAAGGAATGCATAGATTAGAGATCAGTTAAACTAGCATACCAATTTCCGCAATCACTGCGGAACAAAAAAGAATTGACCTATAATTAACAGATCTGGTTAGGGTCATGTTCAATTTTTATGAAGATTTCGGATAATTTAAGAATTAAGAGCTGAATCAAACTGAACAAGTACCTTGGCAGCACCGGTACTACTGGGAATGATGTTGAAGGAAGCAGCTCTACCACCTCTCCAGTCCTTCATCGACGGTCCATCAACCGTTTTTTGTGTGGCTGAAAACAAAAGAATTTCTCGTAAAAACCAACATCAACACATCAAAAAAGTTACTAAAAAACAGGGAAAAGTAAGTCACCAGTGATGGAATGAACAGTGGTCATGAGACCCTCAACAATCCCAAATCGATCATGGATGACCTTGGCAAGGGGAGCAAGACAATTGGTAGTGCAGCTTGCATTGGAAACAATGTCGAGCTCCGGCTTGTATTCCTTCTCGTTCACACCGACAACGAACATCGGCGCATCTTTGCTTGGAGCAGAGATCACAACCTTCTTAGCACCACCCTGAAAAAACAAACAACAAACATCCAATTCAAGCTTTCCATCTAGTTATTAAGAACAAATAACAAAATCCCAATATTTTTTTCAAGGAACCTTCAAGTGAGCAGCAGCCTTGTCCTTGTCCGTGAACACTCCAGTCGACTCGACAACGAACTCAGCTCCAGCCTCAGCCCACGGAATCTCATCAGGATTCCTAAATCATCACATAATATAATTAAAAATTTAAAACCATTAAAAATATTACTAAAAGCAAGCTTAGAAATGAACGTTTTCCCTTAATTTTTACCTGATTCCGAATACGGTGACAGGCTTTTCATCAAAGAGGAGGGTTTTAGAGTCTTTGACCTTAACATCATGGTGCTTCCATTGACCGTGAACGCTGTCGTATTTGAACATGTACGTCTGCATTTTTCCGGCGAGTAAAAAAAAAAGATCCAGATTTAAGAGTTTAAATCACAGCTTTCTCAGAACTTTTAACAACTTAATTAAATTAGCTATTACCATGTAATCTGTGGTAATGAATGGATCATTAACGGCAACGAGTTCAACATCGTTCCTCTGGAGAGCAACTCTAGCAACCAAACGTCCGATTCTTCCAAATCCTGAACATCAAATCAAAATCAAAACCTAACAAAATCAGCTTAAATGATTTTAAAACTGTAGTAAAACAATCAAATCCGATGATTACCGTTGATCCCGATCTTGATCTTCTTGTCCGAAGCTGCTTAAATTAAATCAAATCAAACAAACGATTAACAAAAAAAATCTAAGTTAATGGAAAATAATGTATTGACAGAATGAATGCAAAAACAGTAATGGGAAATGAAGTAAATTACCCATTGGAGAGTTGAGAATGAAGATTCTAGAGCTAAACAGAGGGTTTTAGACTGAGATTTAGCGGTGATAAGAAGAGGCAATACTGAGGGGCTATTTAAAGCAAATAAGGTGACGAAAAGAGAGTAAAAAAATTCATTTATTTATAAATAAAAATGTAGATTTATACGACTTTTCCACTTTTATTAATAAATATAATTTTTAATACTATTTTGAAAGGTTATATTTATGATTTTATCCCTATATTATACTCAATTTAGAAATTTAGTCTGTGTATTGTAATTTGATATAATTTGATCTTCTAAGTTCTAACTATTATCAATATTACACTTTAGTCCAAATCTAATATTATTAAAAAATCCCGTTAATCTTATATTTAAAATGTAAAAATAGTCAATTTTCATTAATTTATCAATTTATAAAAATTCAATGACAAATTTTAAAATGATTAATAATTTGAAATATAATAAGTTTTTTTTACTTAATTTTAAAAAAATAACATTTAATAATAAAAAATAGTAAATTATATCAAATTGAAATCTCAACTTAAATATGGTATATACACAAAATCCATAATTTACCTAAAAGTTATCGAATCTGCAGGACAAAGAGCGGTTAATTTTTCCTTGGGGAAAAAGCAAAGCGGAAAGGTAGCTAGAGCCGCTGTTTTCCTTCTACGAATCTCGTCTTAGCTGCTGGATTTACTGAGGGACTTTAAGACCAGTAAATCCACGCGCGTTAATAGAGTCTGGTTTTTACTGTTGACTAAGAGAAGTTTGTTGACGTTTGGTATTATTTTTAAAAAAATATCGTAAAAAATAATTTTAAAAATAATATTGAAAAGTAATTTTAAATTATTTAGTTTAGAATTTTTAATATTTAATATTACTGTTAAAAAATATTTTTAAATAAATAAAATATTTATTTTAGATATGGTGTTTTAAAATAAAAATAAATTAATTTAATAATATATAGAATTATCAATATATATAATTTATTTGCGAAGAATATTCAAAAAATAAATACTATTTTATTATTATAATTATAAATAATAAATATACACACATTTTTATAAAAAAAATGTAATTTTATTAATCACGTTCGATAGTATAAAAAGACAAAAGATAAGTTGATTGTTCGGAGGATAATTAAGGGTGAAATAGACATTTTATTTCAAATGAGATTTTGAAACCAAAAAGGCATGTTTTTCCAGCTTCTACTTTTGGTTTACAAATGCAGTTAGGAAGCAATTTTTTATCCAAAAAATGAGATGTTTGGAAATGCTTTTCGGTGCTAACGTACATTTTGTTTTAGTTGAAGCACACTTTTTTAAGCAACAAAAAACAGCCCAAGATGGTAAATTTCACCTGCTTGATTGATGTGAGGATCGGGATTTTGCTCCTTAGAACAATCAGCGGCTCAAAACCGTTAGGTTAGGAGGCTCAAAAATCTGAAGTATAAGAAACGTGAGCCGCACCCTGCGTGGAACTTACGGTAATTTTTTTTTGCTTTTGGCTATAAATTCGAGGTCAAATTTTGCTATCGCTCCCTGAATTGTACATAAATTTTAGGTTTAATCTCAGTATTCTAATTCGTTATTTTTAGTTTTTTTTTATATTTTTAATTTTTAATCATGACTCAAACAATAAATATTAAATTTTGAAATTAAAATAACTAACGAGGTTAATGTAAGTGGCAAGCAGGGAAGGAGCCATGATTTTAACCTGAGGGGTAAAGTATAATGTTTTTAAAATGGGGGGAAACTATAATTATAACATAAAATTTTTAATTTTAATATGTAAGCTAAAGGAAAAAAACAAATTCTTGGGAGGGTCGGGGGCAATAGCCCCTCCACTATTAAGGTGTCTCTGTCACTAGTGGCAATTAACTTAGTATCGCTTAAGCAAGTCTCAAGTTCGAAGTCTTGTGATAAAAAATTTGCGTTGAAGTAAAATATTGGTTGATAATCTAGTTTATATTTCGATATTGAGCATTGATCAAAACCAAACTCTAAATTCAATCTCAAACAGTTTATTTCATTTACCTATATATATTATATATAGGATGAATTAAATTAAAGGCACGTTGGAAATCATTGGTGGTAGTTTAGTTAAAAGTCAATACGTGAAATAGAGCATGAACTCCGACATCATTTGTTCCCTTCAATCAGGCTTCAAATGGAAAATGATATATTGTTATATAAAAAAAATGATATATATATATGTATATATATAATTTATCATGTCGAATACTCTCAAGTCACAACTCATGCCATTCATTCATTCATTGCATTTGACTTTCAATTTAAGCTTTGATGTGTTTTGCTGCCATTTTTTATCACTAAAAAGTAAACTTAATGACCAGTTTATTGAGACTAATATTGTTTTTTATTGATGTTTTAAAAATTATAAGAAAATAAAGATAAGCAGTATGACCAGCCGGCCAAATGTACTTACTCGATTAATATTGTCTTTTAAATTTGTTTAGTGAGAAGTATACTTCAAGCTTTAAGCGCACATGTTATGGCGAATATGTGACCTAATTAGCTCAAGTTTATTTTATTGGAAATAATATTAAATATGAATAAAGAAAATAAAAATATTAATTAATTAGTTAATTAAAAACAGCATTAAAAAATTAGTAAAATAAATTAATCATTGCAGTGATAAGTACTCCTGGTTTATCAGTCTATAATTGAAGTTTTTCAATTATATAGGCCGTTTAAAATTAATTTTATAACAAACATTTGTATTTACATTATAAAAACTTAAATTTTACATTTTTAACCCTAATCCTGAAAAACTAAACCCTAAGTCCTATACAGTAAATTCTAAACACTAACCTTAAATTCTAAATCATACAACCTAAACATTAAACCCTAACATATAAAACTAAAAAACACATGTAAACTAAAGTTTATACAGCTGTATATCAAAAAAAAATCCTACAAAAATAATATTGAGTTATTCATGCCAACCAAACATGTTGTAATTTGTAATAATATTATTATATAACATTTAGTTTTATTGATGCATCCGAAATCTCTTATCTTATAGTTCGATTCTATCTATCGATGTAAGTTATAAATTTTATGTATTTAATAGACTTTTTATTTTTAAATATCAAACATTCATATTCAAAAAGAAATTAAACATCCATACATGTTTGATCATATGTTTTTCTTTATATCATACCAAAAATAATATCAAACGAATTAAACTCAATTGTTTTTAAGGTTTATGTTTACTTTTTGACTCATGGCATTTTTATGCTGCTAATTTTTTTATACCAATCCATATATTGTGTTAAGGATTAAATGAAAAATAAGTGGTCAAAGTACGATTTTTTAAACTTTAGGTGTCTAAAGTATATTTTTTTTTTGTAAAAACAAGTTTCAAAAGTTATAATTTTAGGTGTCTGACTGTTAATGGGTGCTAATTTTTTTAACCAATCAATGCTTGACATGTGGCATATTTGTTTTTTTTTCAAAATTAAAAATTTTAAAAAAATTTAATTTTTTCAAAAAATCTCAAAAATTTACAATTTTTACGAAACAATCTCCAATCTTTAAAATTACCTAAACTCAAACTCCCAAATCGCCACCATTTTCGCCGCTGATCACCGTCTCTGAGCACACCGATTTGGTCGTCGGACCAAAGCAGCCATTTTCCTCAACACGATTTAACCGAAAATGATAAACGGTGTGTCAACCGAACATCGATTTCGCGTTTGGTGAATTTTATCTTCAAAAAGACGACCAAGTGATGGCTTCCAACAGAAGTGAAATCCCGCCCAGGGCGATGATCAAGATCATATAAAGCTGTTCTCCATTTATGTTCAGGGCTCAAGATACCGAGACCCTTGAACACGTTGACAATGCCGAGGTATCCGAAGCTGTGGTGGTAAATGTTCCAGTTGAATCGATACTTGTGATCATTCTTTGACCTTATAAACAACGCAAAAATCTGACAGAGTCCAAGACGAACAATAAGTTTCAAGTTTCACACAACTGTGAAGATCCAGAATTTGACAAGCTAAGAATCACACAAGAGTTTGAAAAAAATCCCATTTTGGTGGACATCAAAAGGTGGAGTAATTGGTAAATTTATGGCAGATTGTAAAAATTCAAAGAAATATACCAGCACAGTAGCGAGAACAGGAAGGACAATTCTAATGTTTCTATGAGTTGAATATGTAATCCCTAAGGATTCACTTCCAAGCTTAAGAACAATTCCCCAGCTAGAAACTCCTATTGCATAAGCTGAAACTTGGCGGAAGGCATGAAGGTAAAATCAGGCTAGATCTGCCGATTCAAAAGTTATGCAATCATTGCCCCAAGTCGAAACAAAATTCCCCAACTCACAACATTTTGAATCTCATGAATCTAGAATCAGTAATTTTTTTTTGTCAAATTTCAACAAGTTCATCAAAAACCCAAATCATTCTAAGAACCAAAATGAAAGCAAACGTTTTGGGGGAAATGTTTTTATTTTAATTTAGCTGAAAATGTATTAAATTATATTACTTTAATCAAAAAATGAAAACTAACGGGCCACATCATCATTTTAAGGTAACTGGAGGGACCAAAATGAAAGCGAAATAAAAGTTGAGTGATTTTAATGAAATTTTTAAAAGTTCGGTGACCAAAACGAAAGTTCCCAAAAAGTTGGGTGACCATTGGTGTACTTTGCCCAAATATTTATAAAAATATTCTTTTGTTGACACTTTAGATCCAATTTAAAAAAATATCATATTAGCCGCACGATTTGTCCCGGATAAAAAGGACCCACCTGTTCTTACCGTTAACCACGCAATTTAAAAAGTTGTGGTTGGCTCCAAGTTGAACATCAAGAAACTAGTCGTTAGCCCGTTAACAGCTCAACTTTCTGGTAAATACATATAATAAATAATTTTCTCGTATTGTGGAAACGGAGGGTTGTAATGGTTTTCATGAGCAAGGCAACCAATGAGGTCTTGGAGAGGTGGAATTTCAGCATTGAGACTGATGGTGAAGTTGTTGAAAATGGGTAATATTTGATTCTCTTTTTTTTTTCATTCAGATAATTTATAGTCTGGTTTTGAAGTGAAATCTGAGAGATGGGTTTTCATTGTTTCTTCATTTTGCAGTGTGTCAAGGGAAAAGAGTGACAGGGAAATCATGAGAGAAATTCAGGCAATCATGAGACAGGTTGCCTCGAGTATTACTTACTTGCGCCTCGATGAAGCATGTGTGTTCGATGTTTTAACATACACTGATACGAATGTTGCAGTGCCGTTCACTTGGATCGAGAGTGACCCTAAGTTGATTCCTAATCCACAGATGGTGAAGTTGCATTCATTTGATACCAAGGTAATCCATCAATAGAAGTTGATTTAGGCCAAAGTTTTGTTGGTTTTTCTTGTCCAAGTATTTGTCTGTTGGGGTTATGCAGATACACAAGGTTGACACTCTTGTTTCATACAAAAATGATGAATGGGACGAGCAGTAGACTGGACAGAGCCCTCTATTTTACTACAACAATATTTATATGTGAATTTTTATATTCACATATTTTCAATGGATTGCTATGGAAGGATTATTGTTTTGAGTATGCCGCTTGTGTGTGGTTGTGAAAATGTTGTTTCTCAATATAAATGATTCTATGATCCTTTCCATGGAAGCTTCGCTGTTCTACTACGTTGTCTTCTTCCTCTTCCTCTACTTCTTACATAAAGTTGCTCGATAGCAAGCGGCTTCCACCAAGCCCTGGCTCTTTCCCTTTCCCTGTCATAGGCCATCTCCATCGCTCCCCTGCTAAGCTTTCCAAGCAGCACGGTCCTATTCTCTTCATTCATTTCGGGTCTCGACCTGTCCTTGTGTCATCTCCTTGACTGGGAACACCTCAGTTTCGATTATACTACTCATCCCTGTGCCCGGTAGGGCAACCTCTGGAGAAACTTGAAGATCTTGGCTAGTCATGTTTCATACAAATATGCAATGTTATTTAATAAAAAACCAAAAGTTAAATTAATTCTCAAAAAGTGGTGTTACGATTCCTCAAAAAAAAAAAGGACCCTATTTGCAAACCTTGCTACAATACATTGTTTTCAACCCAAAAGCATATGTACAAATCTTGCACAGGTCATATGAACATATACTGTACAGTCTGTACTGGAGTGAATAACCTAAGAAAACACTACACAACATGCTATTCACAGCAAGAGCTATAGGGTTCATGTTTAGTAAGTGGTAATGGAAACAGCAAAATGCACTCTCTCAAGAAAGCACCAGAGCAAATCATAGAATCCCACATGCACACTTATGCCAAGGCAAGGTAACTTCGTTCTAGATCTCTGAGAGCACTGCACTTGCGCAAGCAAGATGCTCCATCTTTCAGCTCACTCCTTGATATATAGCATTGGTTTGAAGGTCATCCATATTGTCTATGTTTCTGTATCCACCAATCTCCCTGAGACTTGTGTAGCCCCGATGGACTAGATATTCACGGTAATCATCTTCTGTGTAAAATGTTTTTTCCTCCGTGTGGACTGGTATATGATCCGACTCATCGTAGAGGCACACTTTTACAGCCAAACCTGATTGAAGTATTTGAAGAAAAAAGGTCACCTACTTATTCCGTTCTACCAGTGAAAGGCAAGGTCTCTTTCATATCAATTGACAACGGATCAGAGGGTGGCCACCAACTTAACTGCTTACTATCGATTTTTAATGGTCAGAATTTGTAGAGAGCATGCATGTCAATCTTACCTTCATCAAGATGGAGTGTATAATTCCCCAGAGGCATTTCCCTGTCAAGACTACGAACTACATGGTCTTCATCCTCCAACCAAAATGCACGTTTAGTTCTCAACCTAAAAGCAGATTTAATTGCCTCCCTGATGGCTTCAGCAGAACCATCAATACCAATCCTTCGGGTGTAGTCCCCATACTTGACAGTTATAACCCTCCCTCCACATGGCTGACAATCCCCACCTACCAAAGAGGGTGTGAAAGAGAATAAGTCAACATAAATACTTCAATCAGAATTAAAATTTTCACCAAAGACAATATTTGAGAGCCACTTCTCATGATAAAGCACTAGAGCACCTGAAACATTGCTCTACATGCAAAACAATCATTTTTTTGGTAAAATTGGTTCGGCAAAAACTCTTAACAGAGCTTACGATTTTCAGGGGTCTCTCTCCAATTCCAAGGAGGAACTCCACTGGCTGCAACTGCATCAGCTGTGGTGATAGCTAGAGAATGTCCTTCACGATCTAAACCTCTTTCAAGATTAAGCGTTGGCCTAGCACTACCTGTATACCAAATAGCATAAAAAGGAGGAGATGCATAACTTTTTTAAGTTGAGATAAAGGCAGCATGGAAATGAAGCAAGTGTCTATCCTGAATAAATGAAAGACGCACATCAGTAAAAAAGTCGTTCATTTCAAATCAGGCAGAAATTCTATAACTTACATGCTGATTCAGGGTGGAAGCACATGAACACGAACACTAGTTTTCTTTCCATTGTTTAATTCCCCATTCTTAATATTCTCAATAAATAATAATTCTATTGAGATTGAAAATTAATAGAAGGCAGAAGATTGTATAACCACATAACACAGCTTGCATGCTTATGAACTACAATGATGGATGCACATGCTGTTCAAGCTAAGTTGCATCCACTTGTTAAAATGGAAAGTTCAACTCTCTAGAGATACTAATGGCGCTATCGGAAAAGACCTTGTTAGGTATGTTATATGTGATATAATTCGAATGCTTAATGAAATAAGGATAGTATTACAATGAGAAAGTTGATTATCAAAAGGTTTCTGTCAGTACATGCCAATGGGGATAATCAATAAGTATCTAACAGTACATGCTGTTTCACTCTCATATGAACTTATCCAGGGATGTAGGGCTCACAACAAGGCTGATGACACTGTTACCACAATAAAAAGGTCAGAATTAACAGCAATTTGAGAACGAGGATAGAGAAACAAGCAAGTCTGTCCATGGATCTTGGCTAAGAATGCTGAAAAGAGAGGTTACAGTAAAAAGAAAAAGTTATCATTCAGTTTTAATATCCAAAAAGTAAATCCAATTTAACTGATGAACAAAGAGAGGATGATAAAACCTAAAGGTTCCATGAGTAATACGACAGGTAACATTGTTGGTCTTATGAAAAATATGCACATATGCTGATTCTCACAAGATAGGAATAATCTTCTCTAATTATGCCTCAAATTGAAGCCAGGAAGAAGTTGATGAGTTATAAAATCCAATAAATTCTATGATTTACCAAAATTAATTTGAGGGAAAATGTTACAATAAGCTGATAAAGGAATGAAACAGAAATCAAGTTGAAACAGAAGAAAGAAAGCTCAAATAATAACAGCAACAGCATACCTTCAAGAGGCCCAAATGTTATGCCGGTATCCTCAAAACCTGCATGAGCTCAATCATAACAGTGACAATTATTAAAGTTGTGATAACAGAAAGACTTAGTATATGCAGCAATAGCCCACATGAACACTCCGCTAGTCTGCTAACGAAAGGAATAGAGTAAGAGAGAATAGACATTTAAATTTACAAAAGCAGGAGGAAAAAAAACTTACACACCGCTTTCATGCAGTGATGCAACGGCAAGGTATTATGTCTGAAGTAAAATAAATCCCAGGTAAACCTTGTAAAGTAGAATGAAGGTATTGGAAAATGGATCAAACCACATAAGAAACAGAGGAATCAATACACCACATATAGATAATCATCTCTTCCAATATTTAAGGAAACGGGAGAAGCCTGCTGCCTTTATCATCAACTTTGCTTCGCAGAAAACTTATCCTGTTCAGCCCAGCTTGGTTAATGATTCAAACACCTCAACCCCATATCATATTTTGAATTAACCCCTTTGTTCCTTTAGGCATGACGACTTGAATCAGAAGTAGATACAATACAAGTTAAATATGTTCCTGTCTCGAAATTATTTGCAATCGAAGAAACTCCAAGAGTAAAAGGCCAAAACCAATTTATTTTCTCAACTACAATTCATAATATCATCTTAAGTCACTTTTAGAAAGAAAAAAACTTAATAACAAATTCAATTTGGAAAATTACAGACTTTTGATCCAAAAGAAAAATAAGAAGCAGACAATCTAAAGCTAAACATGAATGTTTACACTGGAAATTCATTAAAGACATATCACACCAAAACAGATTCTTAAGCCCAAAATAAAGTCTTTAAATAGAAAGCCTCACATCAAACGATAGTAACAACAAAACAACAATTCAATGAAAGTACACATTTTAAATGCAAAAAAGAGCTAAATTTTAGAATTTAGAACATACCCTTATCAGAGAATTGCATAAAGGAATCAAGCTTAGGAGGAGGAGAAGTTGGACTCTTATAAGAACTCTTCGTCCTGTCCCTTAAAATCTCTTCAATTTCCTTATAATAAGACATCTTAGCTGACCCACTCCCTCTATCCTGATGCTTAGCTTTCTTAAACTCCTTCAACAAGTTCCTCCACTTGTCCGTACACATAGTCGGGGATCGATCGAACCCTTTGTCCCTCATCTTAGCCGATATCTGCCCCCAAAGGTGCTTGTTTGATTTGGAAGTATTGAAACGGCCGTCCATTTCTCTTCGAAAACCGATAAGGCTTCGGGTTTCGTCTTGGACCCAGGTCTCGGCCCGTTTCTTGGGGGCTTTGACTTCTGGGTCATCGCCGCTGCTTTCACCCAACATCTGCTGCTGTTGTTGGAGAGGCTGAGGTTGGTGATGGTGGAGGTGATGTGGCAAATCCCCATTGGTGGTGACCTCGATGATCATGTCACGAGCCAGGGAAGGACCTTCCTCCTTGTATAAATCTATTGGAGGAGGCTTCTCCGACAAGTACATGTCAGCTTTGAATTTGAATAGGGAAATGAGTTTCTATTGTTTTTACTTGCTTTTTTGGGGGGTTTAAGGTTTCTTAGGAGTTGAAAAGAGTGAGGTTTTGACAAGGAGAAGGAGAAGAGAAATCATGGGGTTGGATTTAACTTTGATTATGATTACTCTTTTTCTTCCTTTTTCAGGGTTCAGTCGACACAAGATTGAGGATTGAAGCAGAAGCAGAAAAGCCAAAGGGTATTTTGCCTTATTTTCTTTCTGTTTGGCCTTTGGCCGTTGCGTTGCCTCTTAGCCTTTCCTTCTTAGCTCGTTAACTCTATCCAAATTAATTAATAATGTTAGTTTAATCAATTTAGTATAATATTAAAGGTTTAGGGTAAATTACTCATTTAAGCAACTCAGCTTTTACTGTATTTTTGTTGATTCAAAAGAACTTTTATTCACGTTATATTTTTTTGACATAACCAGGACTTATTGAGTGAGTCGTCACGAGTTTAGCAGTGCTCGGCTCGAAAACTGTTTGACTCGTGCTCGACTTAAAAATTGTTTAACTCAGTGCATCGGAAACACGGGGTCTGAAATCTTCTAAAAGATGTGCTATGAAGTGGGGTGTGCTCAATGAAGGGGCTGCTATTGAGCTGTACAGAAGTATTATAGGTCGAGAGGTCAGCTCATTAGGATTTGCTACCCATTCTAAGGAGCAGTTCGACTGGCTTGGTGCATCACCTGACGGTCTTCTTGGTTGCTTTCCAGGAGGAGGCATCCTGGTCTGCCATGGTCAACCATGCCATTCTATTACATGCCTCAGGTTCAGGGTCAAATGGAGATAATGGACCGAGACTGGGTTGATTTATATTGCTGGACACAAAGTGGAAGCACAATATTCCGCGTGTGTAGAGAACGTAGTTACTGGGATCTTATACACGGCATTTTACGAGAATTTTGGTGGGGAAACGTAATGCCTGCTAGAGAGGCCCTGTCATTGGGCAAGGAAGAGGATGCCAAGACATATGAACCTGCATCCACTCACAAGCAGACAGGGCTTGCAATTTCGAAGAGCATAAAGTTAGCTAGTGAAGCAAAGATGTTATGCAGGGAGATTGCGGGTCATATTGAATTTTATAGATGATCCTTAGTTGGATTATCTCATTAGTCTCCGAACTTCTCTTTCGTAATTGCTATTGATTTTTAACCATATATAGTGGCCATTGTATGTTTATAATTCCACTGACCATTGCTTCCTCCTAATTATTTTCTCGACTCCTTCAGAACTACTAGTCTGGTCTGATTTCAGAGAACTTTTAGTCTTGGTTTAATTCACTAGCTTAGAACTTTTAGTAGCTACCACAATCTGAGCTGCACTCATGTCCTTTCTTTAGGCCGGTTTCTCTAACTGCTGCACTCTGAGTCTGGTTTGCTTGAAGACCGCAGCTTGAAGCAGCACAGGCCATTGAAGGGGAACAAAACTCAGAAAGGGATCACTTCGAACAGGAAGAAAATAAGGGCATTGACTGTATGTCAAAAAATTATCACTTAAATGTTTATTTTGCAGCAAAAACACCTCTTGTGATCACTAAGACATTAAATGCTTGTATTCGAGACGAAAAACTTGTATCGGATTAATGAATTTGAACCGGTTAACGAAAATTCAGAGAAAGATGAAGGATCAAGACATAATAAGAAAGAACATTTTGAACCTAAGATGTTACCATAACCTGCATCCTTTTGAGAAGCTTTTGATACCTTTTTGCTGGTGGCTTTCATTTATTTGAAGATTTTTGGTTAAATGCTCGTGAGCTCCTAAAAGTTGTTAACTTTAAACGTTGTGGTACTGTACTATTTCTTTTTAACATCTTGGTACCTGAGTTGTCAACCATTTTTATCATTAATCCATTGACTAACACTAATTTTAAAGATGACATTACTCAATCTGATTGAATTTAATTTAGTTAGTATCGATGTTAACATTATATTTATAAAAAAAATATGAGACTTAACAGGTTTGAATGTTTAATATTTTTTAATTTAAAAATTTTAAAATCCACAAAAATAAAGAAAATTCTAATTTCCCCATGATTTTCTTTGATGGGTTTTATTCTGCATATAAGAACAATAAAATAAATATACAATATCACAAAAATATATAAAAAAATATGTAAATATAAATTTGAATAAAAACATAAAATATTTAAATATGATAAAATTTTAATCTTATTATAACAACTGGACAAAATCAAAGGGCCTTGATTTATTCATAAGGGACGGCCATTCTTCGTTAAATGTAACGATTGAAAGCGATAGATCCACGGCTACAAGCATCCGTTTTTTTAAAAAAATTGAATTTGAAGCAAAAATCATTCCTACATTGCGCGGCTTCAATGAAAAGTCAAATCTAAATTTTGTTTTTATTTTCCATTATTCCATTCTCAAATTAAATCAAATTAAATTAAATTCAACATTTTTTTTCCGCTCGAAATGACGGAGATTTCCCTCCCAATCTAGCCTCAATCAGTCCTCGGTTGTTGTTTGGCTCCAAAGAAAATTGAACAAGGAAGCGAAGACGAAAGAGAAAAATAGTAGCAATGGAAAGTGAAGGAAACAGCGAGCAGAAATTGAGCAGCAAACCGAAGAAAGGAAGTTACATCGTACCAGTCGCCGGAGCTGCCGCTCTTCTCACCCTCGCTGCCAGCCTCGCTGTCACCGCCATTAACAACCGAAGAAACTCCAAGAGAAAAGGTAACTTCGATTTTTCTCTATTTCAGTAACATTTTTTTACTGCATTTCGTTTTATTTGCTTGCTAGGTTTCACTCGTTTATATCTACTGATTTAATTACTTTTTTTAATAATTTATTAATTTTGTTTGAAAATTTAGATCTTCCTGGATGTAATTTTCGAGTTAACTTGTCGGCAAGTGAGATTCTGAAGTTAGCTGACCGAATAATTGCAAAATCAAAGGAAGTTCATGACACTGTTGCATCTGTACCGCTTGATAAGGTTTTTGTAATCTCATTACCTTTTATTTTATTTTATTTTTCTCTCTGATTTTCTTTTTGCCTACTACATTTGAAAACTTCGAAACTCATATTCTCAGGTTACGTATAAGAATGTTATATCACCATTGGCAGAGCTGGAGGCTCAGCAATTTCCATTGGTTCAATCATGTGTGGTGCCAAAGTTTGTTTCAACTTCAGATAAAGTACGTAAAGCAAGCGTTGAAGCTGAAAAGAAAATAGACGCTCATGTCTCTTCTTGCAGGTTTAATTCATTTGTTGTTATTTAATTATATAGGAAACAAGATATATTACTTGAATTTTTAGTTTGTTTCATCTAGTTGGCAAAAGTTTTTTTAATCTAAACTATTGATCTAACTTTAATCTTATGATTTGTAAGTTGTTGTAGATATGGAAATCTGCTTTCTAATTTGTTCATTAAGCATATAATTGACCATTTTAATGGTTTTATTGGGTGATGATCAGTAAGCGGGAAGATGTATACCGTGTGGTTAAAGCTTTTGCTGCAAAAGGGGAATGGATGGGCCCAGAAGCTAGACACTATGTTCAGTGCTTGGTAAGGGAAATATTTACAGTTTTATACAGAAAGAATTCTCTGATGATGTTGTATGCCTTGGTGTACTGTGATATGAGAAACTAATTTTTCGTTGTTTTCAATATTCTTAAAATATTGCTTAGTTGTTGGGTTGTTCGGTTCTAGTATTGATTCCTTACTGACCAGTGACAGATAAGAGACTTTGAGCGGAATGGATTGGATCTTACAGCAACAAAAAGAGAAGAAGTGCAACGCCTGAGAGCGCAAATTGATGAGCTAAGTTTTCAATATGTTCAGAATTTGAATTATGATGCCACTTATCTTTTATTCAGTGAGAATGAGCTAGCTGGACTACCGACAGAGTTCCTCAAGGTTCTAACTTTTTCTTATATTCTTATTTACTCTGTTTGCTGTTGCTTTATTAGCTTCTATTTGAGAATTCTGACTCACTACTCTCTTTTAAACAAAAACTATGAAATTCATGTTAATTTTTGCATCTGATTTGTGCTTGTTTGCAGGTGAAAATTTTTCCTATGCTGATCATTTAATACATAACCTATCCATAGATACATACCAGGCTTAAGTTGTTGAACATTTAACATTCTGGATTTTGGGTGCTTTTCAGTTATCATATGTTATAAAATGTGAAGTATTGATTTAATATCAAGAATAAATTCTATTTTGAGCTTTAACCATTGGCTTTGTGGAAATCAAAGAAAATATGCCTCTACAATGGAGATTTCAAATATCAATAAAGTTAAAATTACATAATATGATGTATTGATACTGAATAAAAATCCCAAGAGAAAACTTTCCATTCTGGAAATGTTCCAATTCATAAATCTTGTTTCATTTCTTACAGGAAAATATAATTTAGGAATACAAAGTTTTAATCTTGGAAATCTATGTTACTTGTATTTGGATGTGATTGTTGGAACTTGGAAATATATGTCTAATACAAGTATATTATTTTTTTCTAGTTTTTCCATGTATTTAGATGGTCCTTGGAGGGTCATATCTCTGTACCCGTGTTTGGATATGCACTGGACATGGGTTTTTAAATGGGTACTTAAATTAAAATGAAGAGTTGGAGTAACATAGCTAGAAATTTTATCCCTTTATGATGGACTTTTCTTTGAATAACTTTGCTTTGTAATATGAACTGTAATGCAATGTAATCCACTCTGCTTATTTTGCAGACATTAGAAGTGGAAAATGGGATGCTCAAAGTGACATTGAAAAGTAATCATGTTGCAGCAGTGCTTGAGTTATGCAAGGTATGATTATTGAAGTTGGTTAATATTCTGTGTGATATTGTTGACAATGGCTCTGTCCTCTCTGTTAGCAAAAAAATTGCATAAACTTACAGGTTACAAGGTGATAGGTTGAGAAACTTATGAAGACCAGTTATGCTTTAAAGTGTAGAATACTTAAAGAGTCCCGATTATCTTTCTTATTACTGGCTTTTAATGATATCTGGTGATTCAACTATAGTATGCCAATAAGATCTGGCAAATTTTCAAATAGGTGCGTGTTAAGATCGCTGTGGTGAATCTGCATCAAATACATTGCCTTGCATGTGAATGATCATGACAGCTGCTCAACTAAGATAAACTTAATTCTATATTTTTTTTTTTGTTTTCACTTTACATAGGAAACCTAATTCTGTTGTTATTATTATTATTATTATTCATCCTGAAATATGGGAATGACCATTGTGGTGTTTCACTTTTTTTGTTCTGAGCCTTTGCAGATAGGAAAGACAAGAAGGTTAGTAGCTATGACCTGTGGAAAGAGATGTGCAAAAATCAATCTCTCTGTCTTGGAGGAATTGGTAATATCACGTCCCCAGGGATCCTCCCTTTTTCTTTGAAAAGATGTTTACATAGGAAAGAGAACTCATCATATAGAAGATCTTTCTTCTTAAGCTTGAAAGGAAATTATATTGTAAGATCAATGGATTGACATGAGATTCCTGTAATTAAAATTTTTGTTAAAAAAAAACATGTATTACCATCTATTTCCATTTTTCATTAAAAATGTGTTTATTATAGTATAAAAACACCAATAAGTTTTCACTTTTCTCTTCTGATATAGGTGCAAGCGCGTCATAGATTTGCTCGTTTGCTTGGCTATTCAAACTATGCAGATTATGCTTTGAGTTTTAGAATGGCTAAGACATCCTCGAAGGTTTGCATAATACCTTTATTTTCTTGGGGATATTTGTATATTAACTGCATGAATGAAAGTAATGTAATTTTCATGTCTTCCAGCTTTCATGTTATTTTTAAATGAAGGTAGGGGTTTTTGAATGGATTAAAGTAATTGACTGAAATATTGCCGCCTCTCTCTCTCTCTCCATTTTCTTTTCTCCTTTCTCATGAACCACATTGGATCCTTTTTGTCTAGTCTATTGACATCTTTTTTCACTGACAAGGTTGAGCCAGGTGCTATTTTTTTCCATTTTGATTAGCACCTGGTGGGTGTCTCTTGGCCTGTCATCTATCTTACGGAATGTGCTGTTTTATCATTTATGTCAACTCCTGGAATGCTTAAGGTCTTAACAATTCATGTCCTGAGTGATATGAACTGAACTATGTCAAACTAGCTCTACTTAAGCTGAAATTTCATGCTGTAGCAACATTTAAATGCAGGAAGGAACAAGTTCTTGGTTTGTACTTATTATCTAGCTATCAAGTTGAATTAGAACACCTGTACAAAAATGTTTTTAAAAGATGAATCAACTTTCTGTATTATTTTCTCAGTGATTCATTAAGTAGTGATATATTTGCTTGCTTCTTAGGACTTTGCAAATGTGGTCAGGTATTGGAATTCTTAGAAGATATTTCCTCCAGTTTATCAGACCTAGCCCATAAGGAGCTGGCTGTGTTGAAAGAGTTAAAGGTCAGAACATACTCTTTATCTTCTGGTTCCTTTTCCTTTTTCTTTTCAGATGGATAATTTATTTGCTTTTGTTGTGTATCAGAAGCAAGAGGAAGGAGAGCTTCCATTTGGAGTTGAAGATCTGCTGTACTATGTAAAGAAGGTTGAACAACAGGAATTTGATTTAGACTTTGGGGATCTCAAACAATACTTTCCTGTCAATTTGGTTTTATCTGGAATTTTCAAAATACACCAAGATCTTTTTGGTGAGTTCTACATACATGCAGTCATGGTGAATGTTCATCTCTTTGTATCACATGGAATCATATGCTCATTCTACTTCATGCAGGTTTAAGATTTGAAGAAATTGCCAATGCTGATGTCTGGCACAGTGATGTTAGAGTTTTTTCTGTTTTCGACTTGAGTTCTGGTGAACTTTTGGGTTATTTCTACCTTGACATGTACACAAGGTTAATGCCTTACTTTTAAGTTATATCTTTATTTGTTTTAGCATTCCTTGCTCTAGTTAGAAAGAAATGGGCTTTCCTTGTGGAACAGGGAAGGGAAATATGGTCAAACCTGCGTGGTTGCTCTTCAAAATGGTTCAGTGGCATTCAGTGGTGCACGACAGGTGATTGATATTACATAATCATTATGTTTTCTCTTCCTTGTTTCAGTGCATAAATAGAATTATTTTCCTCAAATTTACCTAGATATGATATGTGCATTATCTTGAAATCCAGAGACTGATATTAGTTTTCTTCTCTTGGTTTCCCTAGCAGATTCCAGTGGCATTGCTGATTTCTCACCTTCAGAAGGACATTGGCAGCACTCCAAGTTTGTTGAGATTCTCTGAAGTGGTCAGTCTTTTCCATGAGTTTGGCCATGTGGTATGTTTGATTCTAAATTATCTTTCTGGGTTTTATTGTATGTTATTGTTCTTTGGCGTTATTGGTAAATAATACTGATTTTACTCTCTATGAGCATTTAGGTCCAATATATGTGCAACCGTGCATCATTTTCAAGATTTTCTGGGGTGCGTGTTGATCCTGATTTTGTGGAGATCCCTGCTCATGTGCTAGAGCATTGGTAGGTCATAGATCCTACTATTTATTTCTTTATTTTTGGTTTTAATAAACCTAGACCGGGATCCTACTTTTTCTTAGTCTTTTTTTTCTGACAGATGAAATTCCCCAACAATTGTTTTTAACATGTAGGTGTTATGAGAGCTTCTCATTGAAGTTGATATCCGGTTTCCATCAGGTGATACATCTTAACAAGTTCTGAATACACGTACTGTATGTAAATTTATGAGTGGGATTGTGTGTTTTAGTGTCTAATATTTATTCATATATGCATTGGCTTGGACTTCTGGCTTGCTTGTCTCGGGGTTTTCATGTGTGTTTTTATGTGCTATATTTTGATTGTTTGAATTTGTCCTTTCTAAAATGATTGATTAAGGGAGAATCATTTGTGATCTTTGAAGACATAAACTGTCTTTTAAATAACTTAAGGAGAACTAATTGCTTAAGTTTTACCATCCATTTTTCTAATAATTTGCAGGATATTACAAAGCCCATCAAGGAGGAAATATTAAATCAATAAATATATAATTACATTCCTTTTCAGCACTTAAATTAAAGCAAAAAATTCTTTACTAAAAGCCTTTCTCTATCCTCAATCAGGAAAATAATTTTAAATTTATCTAAAAGACCTAAAATTTTCTGGATGAAAAAAATTTATTAAAAAATTTAAATCTTTTAACCAAAGAAGATAAGTTAATTTAAAAAATAAATCTACACAAATGAAATGGTTGATCGGTGAGAGGAAGAATCATCAAGACACGTGTTAAAAGGCGTCAAAATGTATTTGGTGGGCCCAAAAAGCTTTTGGTTTAAAATATTAATTTTTTTGTTCTTTTTGTTTTTTTCATTTTTTTTTTTCTCTTTTACAGATTAAAAGTTCTTTTTTTTGGGGACCACAAAAAAATAATTTTAATGAATGAAATTTAAATTAACTTTCATTGCATGTATAATTTTTTTTTGAACTCTCTTCTTCTTAACAAATCATTCTATTTTGAAACATTTTTTAAATTAGATCAAAACCATTTTCAAATTAATTTGATTGAGTTTTGTCTCGTTGAACTAAATTTAATTGTTTTGATACAATAAAATGTTATTGCATCGCCTAGTTACTTTAAGGCGTAAATTAATCTTGAATTGACTTATTTTATTATGATTTAATTTATGGATAATTATTTGAAACACTGGCTTGTTTGTTTTCTTGGGGTATTCATTTTTTAGGGTTATAAGGACTTGATTTAATCTGGTCTAGTTGGATTTTGTAGTTTAAATTTAGTTTAAATAACTAAAGAAGAACTAATTGCTTAAGTTTTAGGTTTAGAATTTAAAAATTTGCAGGATAAAACAAATCTTCAAGGATAAATACCTTAAACCCTAACCTCTAAACATAAATTTAACTTTTCAGCACTTAAATTGAAGCATTAAACCCTTTACTGTAAGCCTTTTGAGTCCTCAAAACAGGAAACTCCTATTTTACTGAAATCTGTTAAGAACTTGACTTTCTTGGATGAGGAAAATCTGTTCCAAGTTCAACTCTTTTAATCATCTCATTTTCACTATTTGATAAGTTTTCTGAATTAGATCCCTATGAGTGATGTCTAGTCACTCACGAATTAGACCCCAACATGTGGACTGTGCTCATTATGTCTAGTTAAAATTGTGTATTTTGATAGTTGATTTGTGTAATATTATAAGTAAACTTATCTTTTTATGGAATCAACGCTTTGGAATTTTGTTTCTAGCAGATGCATATTGTAATACACATTATTTCCCTCTCTCTTCAGTTAAGTTCTAAAGATGTTTTCTGACTGTCAGGTCTTTTTGATCAAATTATACATTCCGCTGATAATGTTGACATTGTTGAGTTATTCAAGCATCTTCATCCAAAGGTAACCATATTTACCTGTTCTTGCTTCTGACTATGTTCATTTAAGAGGAGAATTCTTAAATATTTCTTCCTTTCATCTTTTTGATATGTTTAGGTAATGTTGGGATTGCCAATGTTAGAAGGAACCAATCCAGCTTCATGCTTTCCCCGGTGTGCCATCGGTTATGAAGCTGCTTGTTACAGCCGTATTTGGAATGAGGTTTGATTAATTCATCCCAGTTTTTCTTACCTGTTTTACTTTTATAATCCATATTGTTATAAACTGTTTTAAGCTTTTTGCATCTTTTATGGTGCGATGCCAGTATGTATCGTGGATGATCTGTTTTTCCTGAATAATCAGTGCACCTGATGAAAACCATTTATGATGTTTCAAATGTTTAGGTGTTTGCAGCAGATATATTTACATCAAAGTTCCGTGACGATCTTTTGAACCAGAATGTCGGTATGCAATTTCGAACTAAGGTAATCACTGTTAGTCTGTTACAGTTTCTGAAGTGAATTTTTAATATGTTACTATGCTGTTTCCTGTTTTCGAAAAGTTCTGTGCAAACATCTTTCATGATGATATGGTAATCATAATAATAATATACGACTTCTTGGTAGGTATTGGCGCCAGGAGGAGCTAAGGATCCGATTGAAATTCTGTCCGACTTTCTCGGAAGAGAACCATCGATCCAGACATTTATTGACAACAAAATTGAATGCAGTTTGCGACAATGAAAGTTTTGGTAATTTATCTTCCGATTTGAGTTCAGCTATCATCTTGTTGCATTTGTAGCCTCCTGCCATAGTTTATCATCAGCATCACTTGTGTTTGTATATAAATTTATGACCTCTTTTGTTTTCGAAATGATGGAATTATGAGATTCTATGTTAGTAGATAACGAAGGTTTAGGAAAATATAATACGTTAAAGTCGAAAGGATTCATGTGACTACTTTTAATCAAAACTAAAATGATTCAAATTTCAAAGAACATTAAAAATCAGAATATTGACGAATTTATTTTATTTTTTAATTAATAAAAGTTTTATTTAGAAAGGTAAACTATACTTAATATTGCTAACAAACGTATTATTTTCTTTTAAAAATTGTAAATAAGTTGTTCAATTAAAATTTGTTACAACTATATCATTTTATTGTTAAATTTGAAAGGGACATCTAATGTGCCATGGTAATATAATAATTTTAGTATCAAAATTTATACATTTTATTAATTTTATCTTAATTCTTAAATAATTAAATAATTTTTCTTATATAATAATTTTTATCAATTTAATATGTTTGTGATACTGTCAAAGCAAATGAACTTATTAAATTATAGCAATAGTTGAATAATTATAATTTTCTACAAAGCAGCGGCAAATTATTGTTAAATTATTATATCATGACAGAAACATGAAAATAATACAACATTTTAGAGAGATAACAAGCAATTTATAAGAAAAATAAATAAATACTCAAATGATAAAATTTTATATACAAAGAGTTAAGTTTATTAAATTATTTTTAATTAAAACTAAATTAATAGACCTTATAAATTTTGAGAACTAAAACTGTTAATATACTAATTATGTCAGTATTTTCATTTAATATTTAATAATTAATAATAAAAAATAATATTTATCATCAAACTATAATTAAACAACTTAAAATGTATATTATCGAGTAAATAACTCATTATCCAATCACGTGTATGTTTAACGGAAACATTGGTCGGTAATTTTTTTTTTTATAATGCTTCAAAATATTCACAAAAAACGAGTATGATAGAACAATTTTCGTCTTGACACTGAACGAGAATGTACGGTGGATAATGAAAGAAAATTGAAGGACGACGTCGTAGAAGGCTCTGGTTTTGGATTTGCTGGTTCCTGTTTCGGATTTGACCTTTGTTTACGATAGACGAAGTCCTCGAAATGAGTAGAAAAATTGGAAAAAAAAATGTAGAGGTTAAGAAGTGAATCAAGGAAGAATAACTGAAAAATAAATAAAGAAAAAAAAAACATAGTTAACAAAGCACAACTAGCAAACCAAGATGGAAACTTTCGCAAATTATTGTCTCTGTAAGTTGTTGTAGCATTCCTCCTTTTTGTCAATTCTCAATTATTTATATCTATATTTTACTGCATGTGTTTTTCTTTTCTTTAATTAATGAAAAATAGAGTGCTTTGATTGTTTCAATCCTGGAATTTACTTAATTTATTCATTTTCTTTTCCTTTTTTGCTTTACTTGGTGGAAGAACAAAGAAGGTCGTGCTGATCTTTTCTTGTTCCGGGTGAGTTTGTACTTACTCGGTTTTGCTCTTTAAGCCTGAAAGCTTGAATTTTTGCAATGTTTGGGCTGAATTTCAGACATGGGGCTTGAAGCTGAACAAAGGGTCTCTGTTTTAGATTATTGGGATTAGAGAAAAAAGTGGAAGGTCGGATTGGTTCAGTTGTTTTAGCGGCTTCGGTTTGGTTTTTCTTATGGTAGGGGATTTGGTTTTTAGTTTCCTTATTTCAGGTTCTCTCGACAGAATATGAAGGGTCTCTGTTTTAACTGAACAAAGGGTTTGGTATTTCATGGATTTTGATTAGGCATTATATTTCGATTGGTACCGAGTAATCTGTGTGAATCATCGGCATTGTAGCATTAAGGGGTGGTGAATCATGTTCAAACAGATTTTAAGGAAGCTTCCCCGGAAGTCGTCCAAGAATTCGGAGAGTCACGAACATGGTGGGAACCATGCTACTTATTCTAGCGTATATGGCGGCTCAAGGAGCGGTGGTTTAGTATCTGAGAAGACAGGAAATTTGAGTGTTTCATATTCTCCGGCACCTAATTCTTCAGCTGATGTTGGATGGAAATGTTCCGATATGAAGTCCTGTGAGAACAATGTGTTCTCTGGTTATGAAGCATTGCCTGCTTTCAATTATGTTCCGGCTTCGGAGAAGCAGAACTTGTTCATAAAAAAGATTCGCTTGTGTTGTGTTGTATTCGATTTCAACGACCCCACCAAGAACCTCAAAGAGAAGGAGATCAAGCGACAGACGTTGTTTGAGCTTGTTGAGTATGTGAGCTCGGCGAAAGGGAAATTTTCCGAGACTGTTCTGCAAGAAATCGATAAAATGGTATCATCAAATTTATTTAGGAGCCTGAATCCTCAACCGCTTGAGAGTAAAGTCGTAGAAGGCCTTGATTTGGAAGAGGAGGAACCTTCAATGGATCCTGCTTGGCCACACTTGCAAATTTTATACGAGTTTCTTTTGAGGTTTGTGGTCTCACCCGAGACTGATACAAAATTGGCCAAAAGATATATTGATCAGTCCTTTATTATCCGGTTGCTCGACTTATTCGATTCTGAAGATCCTAGAGAAAGGGAATATTTGAAAACAATTCTTCATCGCATCTATGGCAAATTCATGGTGCATCGACCGTTCATTAGGAATGCTATAAACAACATCTTTTTCCGTTTTGTTTTTGAGACTGAGAAACATAATGGGATTGGTGAACTTCTAGAAATATTGGGCAGTATTATTAATGGGTTTACGCTGCCGCTGAAAGAAGAACATAAAGTGTTCCTTGTCCGGGCACTAATTCCCTTGCATAAGCCGAAATGCTTAGCAATGTATCATCAACAGTTATCTTATTGCATTACTCAGTTTGTGGAGAAAGACTGCAAGCTTGCTGATTCCGTCATTCGGGGGTTGTTAAAGTACTGGCCCATCACCAACAGTGCAAAGGAAGTCATATTCCTAAACGAATTGGAGGAAGTTTTAGAAGCAACTCAGCCGCCGGAATTCCAGCGCTGCATGGTACCGTTATTTCGCCAAATTGCTCGTTGTTTGAACTCTCTGCACTTTCAGGTGAGAAGTTTCTGAAAGTATTTTTAATTTTTTATTATGCTTTGCATTTCTGTTTAGATGCGGAAGACATTTTTTAAATGATTTTCAGTTTGACATGGATCATATTCTAGATTTGCTTATTTCATATCTCGAACTTGGAGTTCTTATTGTTTTACTTACATTTGAATTGCATCAGATATGCCATATTGTGGATTCATTCTGTATGCATAGTTTGTGGCATTGATTGGGGCATTTTTCTGATTGTTTTACCCTTGCCGCCGCTGTCTTCAATGTCAAGCTGTTCTGTCCTCTCGTGTTGCGAAAATTTCTAGGACCTTTCTTGAACAAATCAATTTTACTGTGGCAGGCTGTGTTGCATTGATTCGAATTTCTAGTAATTTGCGATTTGCTAATGTCAAGGCCCTATAAAATGTTGTTTTCCGTTGTAGTTTCATGAGGTTCCATTGATGAAATTAACAGACTATAAAATTGTTTTGAAAGCGAAATCATTTCGTTAATTGAATCATTTTCACATCTGTTCCTGTTTTTGAGTGATTTGGTGTTTGATGGTCACATTGCCAAGTTGGAATAGCTCAGGACTGTGTTACTTGAACTTGGTGTGAGTGTCAGATATGGTTATGTATCTGGCACGGGTATGATTAGAACTAACTACAGTCTTACTTAGACTTGGTGCAGCGTTAGAGCTACTGATATCTTATTACAATTATTTATTACGTAGGACAAAACACATAGAGAATGATAGCCGCTAAGTCTGAACTCTGAACGGCATGATCCTGGTTAATGATATCTGATATTAAGAACTTGTTCGGCTGGAAACATTTTTGTGAAATAAGTGTGATTTCCGGTGAATGATATCCAATGCTGTTGTCTTTCTTGGAACGTATATTATTCTATACATTTTTTTCTCTCCCTGAATTTCCTATGCACCTGTTGTTCTTTGTCCTTTTTTTGCCTCTCAGGTTGCCGAGCGAGCTTTGTTCTTGTGGAACAACGATCACATTCAGAACTTAATCATTCAAAACCGCAAGGTTATACTTCCGGTTATTTTCCCCGCCTTTGAGAAAAATGCAAGAAATCACTGGAATCAGGCTGTACACAGCTTGACTTTAAATGTCCACAAGATCTTCTACGATCTCGACCCGGAGCTGTGCAAGGAATGCTTGCATAAGTTTCAGGAAGACGAATCAAAGGAAGATGAGATTGAAGCGAGACGCAAAACCACGTGGAAGCACTTGGAAGAACTTGCTGAAATGAAAGCTTCCGGCAGCGAAACAATGGTGGTTCCCCACAAAGCAAATGGCCACGCCTCGCCAAGTTTGATATGGATAGACACTTGTTGATAGTTTTAAGAGTCGAATTTTATACCGGGATTGATGTACTAGACATGTCTGGGTGGTCGGATGTTGTCGATTTCTCGCCTGATACGGAAACTGAAATCGGAGATTGCTGTATGATAAGTTCCTTACCATGTTATGTTAGTGAAGTTTAATAAACATTTTTGTTAAACTAACCTATTTATTCTTCAACTTGTCCTACTTAATGCTTCTCGATGGTTCTGCATCATATTTCTACGTCCGTAACGAGCATTGTAATATTCAATCCGAATTAATCGATTAATAAATCGAATATTAGTGGTTATAAAAATAAATCTAAGGCGAGCAACAGCTCATCATAAATAACAAAGAAAAAAATGGAATAAAATGATTCACTATTGATGAACAATGATTTGGCAGTGTCGGTGTTTGATTAAAGCAGGTCGTGCAAGCCACGATGATCCCAGTTGGCGCCTCTTCACCAATCATCTCTTTCTTGGTTTAATTTAACTACAAGTCCTTAATTTATGACTTAGATTATCAATTTAATCCTAAATTTCAAAATAATTCTAATTAAATCCTCAAAGTATTAACATAATATCAATCAAGTCTTTTATTAGTTTGAAACATAGTCAAATATGATGTTAACATATTTAAAACATGTAAATTAAATTATAACCATTTGTATCCATTATATGAACATTTTGAATATGATGAGTTAGAATCTAACCCCATAAAAATGATGCATCCGATGACGGTTTGAAGGTGTTGAATTGGTTGGCGAAGGAGGCAAATTTGGCAGAGTGTGGGAAGTGGATGGGGAATGGGAGAAGGAGAATGGATGCTCATGTTTTTGATGGGTTCGGTGCTTCCATGACTGAACCTTGGTTAGCTGCTCATGGAGATCCCTCTAGGTATGAATTTAGTTCTTCACTTTTCGATCAATTTGACTCATTTTGTCGTGCTGATAACGCGTATATATTGTTTTCTTTGAGTGTCGTTGAAGTATCGATTTAGTTCTAATCATTAAGAACTTGTTAGAATAATGAATCATTTGCTTGTTCATTACTGAAAAAACTTACAATCAAGAATAACTAGTGACTTTAGTTGAAAATTCCCTATTTGAATCTAAGATTCATTAGATTATTTTTGGTTCGGTCCAATCTAGGAATAAGGTCAGGGTCCAATCTAGGAACAAGGTTAAAGTTCGGGTTCTTGTGGTTAACTTGTGCCTTGCTTGTCAATTAATCATGTTGGCCGTGGTATTTTCTCTTGTTTGTTGTTTTATTCAAGGTATTAATGGACTCTCTTGGTCTTGTCATCGAAGCAGATTCGTACTTCTCGGTGTAAGCTGTGGTGCGAACATAGCGGATTACGTTGCTCGAAAGGCTGTTGAGGCAGGGAAGCTTTTGGATCCGGTGAAGGTGGTGGCACAAGTCCTGATGTATCCGTTTTTCATCGGGAGCAATCCGACAGCTTCAGAAATTAAACTGGCAAACTCCTACATCTATGACAAGTCAACATGCTTGCAGGCATGGAAACTTTTTCTACCCAAGGAAAAATTCGACCTCGATCATCCAGCTGCCAACCCTTTAATCCCTGGGAGAGAGCCTGCTCTGAAGTTCATGCCCCCAACACTAACGGTTGTTGCAGAACAAGACTGGATGAGGGATCGGGCCATTGCTTACTCCGAGGAGCTTCGGAAGGTAAACATAGACGCTCCCCTTCTCGAATACAAGGATGCAGTTCATGAATTTGCAACTCTAGATGTTCTCCTCCAGACACCACAAGCGCAAGCATGTGCTGAAGATATTGCTATATGGGTCAAGAAATACGTATCACTCAGAGGCCATGAGTTTTCTTACTGAATAGATCGGGAAAAAAATGAGAAAGCGCAAAAGACCCGTCTCGCGGCAACAAGGTCTGCAATTTTGCACGGTGAGGGAATATAGTTTCAGGCTGCGTTCATTTCGAATGCCTATCGGTTTGAGAGGCCTTGCCCCCCTTTTTTTTTCATATTCTTTGGATTTCAGGTGCAAATTCTTCCTTGTTAGTTCACTAGGATATTCATTTGTTCATATTATTTATTTCAACATTGAGATGTATTATAGTGTATGAAGGAATAAACTGAATGTGATGCAGTCCATCAACATTTATGATTTGAATATGTTGCCGATGTCGGCTCGTGTTATTATCATCGGAACTCGGTTGTCTAACATAATAACTTCTATTATTTTATGTTTGAAAAGTAAAACAGTTTAACAGGACTGAAATTTTGTGTTTTTCATACCGAGTTTGCTTCATCATCCTGATTAATCCCATAGTTCTTTGTTCACCATTGGGACGAGTACTAGAGGAGCCCGTTTCCTCGTAGCAAGGCCAAAAATCTCGCTAACATCAACATCATCAGTGCTATATCCGCGAGGCAATTCCCAGTCAAAGTGAAACAAGAGGCGAGCAAGTGCGATCTCGACAGTTGCAAGACCAAAAGTGTAACCAGGGCAACCTCGCCTCCCGCCTCCGAATGGTAGAAATCGAAAATCTTGATCCTTGACATCGACATCTGAATCCTCGAACCTCTGGGGATTATATTGCAGGGGATTGTCCCATGCATCGGGATCTCTTCCTATAGCATAAGTGTTGATAAGAACCCGAGTTTTGGCAGGTATTTTGTAGCCATCGATGATGCATTCATCCATGGATTCTCTTGGAACCAGTAACGGTACCGATGGATGAAGTCTCATAGTCTCCTTGATTGTGGATTTGATGAAGTGAAGGTGTTGAAGATGGCGCTCGTCGACGACTTTACTGGCCTGTCGTGCGATGGATCGAACCTCTTGTTGTGCTTGCTTCATTAGTTCCGGGTGTTTGGCCAACTCTGTCATTGTCCATTCTAATGTTGCTGCTGTTGTATCCGTTCCTGCAACAAACATGTCCTGTTCCAAACAAATTTAAAATTATAAAAATTTATTATAAATATATTTGACTTTACAAAATATGAAAATCAAGTTACGACAAACTGAATTTAAGAGGACTTGAATGAAAATTTTGACATTTAGACCTCCTTCTTACATCATTACCTGGCCTTTAAAGCCGCTGACGACCCAACGTTATCCCAATTCCACCTATTAATTTATTATTATTACTATTTGATAAAAAAATAAACTTTTTACGTAATATTTAAATAATTTATATTTTCTAAATTCTCTAAATTAGAAACAATTATATTTAAAATTATTCGAATGCAGAACCTATTGATTAATCAAGTGAAATAGGGAGTGTTCTTATCTCTAAGAGTAAGAACAAATATTTTCGTGTGATCATATTCTAGTGACAATTCAAAAACAATTTATTATTATTGATTAATTTATTTATTTTTTTTAGCTTATATAACGAATAAGTACTTAAAGTATAACAATATTTTTATTTAGGTACTTAGGTATTTTTGGTTAAAATTAATAACGAAATTATATGATCAAAATAGATAGCTAAAGTGTTTTTGGTCAAAATAAATTCATAAACATTGACATATAACATGAATTAAAAAATACATTAAGTATCTATTTTGACTAAAAAAATATAATAATTTAGATACATATTTTAACCAATTAAATATTTTAAAATTTTATTTTAATTAAAAAATACTTTAAATTCCTATTTTTTTTAAATAAAAAAGTTAATATACTTTATATACTTATTATATAACTTTTTTTTCAATCATACATTAAAGAGCCTACTTGGCGCAAGCTTCTCGCCGAATAAACTTTTATTGTTTTTAAATTAAAGTTTGACTCTTAATCTCTAAATTTAAATATTTAATACAAATTAAATAGTTATTGGCATAGACCTAAGCCTAGATTAAAATTTATTTAATAAAGCTTTGAACCACATTTAATATTGGTTTATTGTTGAATTATAATACAATTAATAATAGTATTTGTGTTTTTATTTTCCATTTACGGGTGGATTATAATATATTACTATTATTTGTATTTTTTATTTAAAGTAGAGTTTCAGTATTATTTACTTTTTCTCAACATAAAATTATTGTAACTTAAACTTAAATTAATAATTAGCTTTATTTTTATTTTCGAATTTGAAGAAAATTGAAATGGAAAAGGGAAGGAGATATTACCAGAACAAGAGCCTTGAGATTATCATCCGTAATGGGTACTTCCAAGTTATCTTGTTTTTGAACTCTCAGTAAAACATCAACGAAATCTTCTTTATTCCCTCCCGAATTCGAATTCAAATGCTCCTCAATTATCTCATCACAAACCCTCCTCAACTCGTCCAAATTCTTCGTCAATCTCCTCTTGTACCCACTCACTGAGTGAATCCACTCCCACTCGGGGAAAAAATCCCCTACGCTCATCCCCGCGAACAGTTCCTGCGTCTCCGTCAACACCGCCGCCAGGTGTCGCTTTTCCCCCTCATCCGACGATCCTACGCCTTCCGTGAACCGCCTACCAAACGCCACTCGACATAGGATATCGTTCGCCAACGAGAATAAAAGCTCGCTGACGTTGACTTCGGACCCTGACTTAGTCGACAGCGTATTCAATAACCGCTTCACTTCCTGATCTCGGACGAGTTGGAATGAGCTGACTCGCTTCGAGCTGAGTAGCTCGGTGACGCAGATCTTTCTAGCTTGGCGCCAGTAAGGGCCGTAAGGGGAGAACGTGACGTCGGAGCAGTTGAAGGAGAGGTACTGAGCGGAGACGAGTTGAGGACGGTTCGAGAAGACGTGGTCGTGGGTCTTGAGGACGAGCCGAGCGAGTTTTGGTGAGGAGACGACGACGGTGGGGACTTGGCCGAGTCGGAGGTAGATTATCGGACCGAGTTTTTCGGCTAGTTTAGAGAAGGTGTGATGTGGCATTTCTGTGAGGAGGTGAAGATGGCCGATTATTGGGAGACTCGGCGGTGACGGTGGGGTTAATGACGGTGACGCCCGGGAGCTTGCATGCCATTTCCGCAGGTAAGAGATGAAGCAAAGGGCTATGAGGGAAATAAAAATGGTTTGAAGGATAAAATAGTCCATTTGCTTTCGAAATATAGCCTCGGATAAAGAGATTGAGTAGACTGAAGCGTGAATAAAGTACTAGAAACGATTGTATCAACTTATATAGAAGGTTGGACCGTTTTTTTATGACTGAAACAACCCTATGCTGGAGGTTGAATAGAAACTTGAAATAAAGGATATATTTCGAAAATACTTAAATGAAAAATAAGGGTTTAAAGTATATTATTTTTGAATTTTAGGTGCTTAAATGATAAAATAATTGTAAAAATGCTTAAATGAAAAATAAGTGTCCAGCTGTTAAAAAATTTAAAAAATGTTAACCAAAATAAATTTGACACGTGTCATTTTATTTTTTAAAATTAATTTTTGTTTAGTAATTTAAATTTTTTAAAAAAACTTAAAATTAGAAAATTTTCTAAAACAGTCCCTAAATCTCTAAATCTCCAAATTCTCACCGCTGCTGCTGCCGTCGCAGGCCCTACCCTTTTGGTTGTCGGACCCAGCCGACCATTTCCCCTCACCCCCGTCGCTGGAAACCGACGAACGGTGTGCTAATCAAACAGTTATTTCACTTTCGACGTGAAGTGTTCGATTCGCACACCGTTGCTGGTTTTCAGCGACGGGGAGTGAGGGAAAATGGTCGGCTGGGTCCGACGACCAAAAAAGTAGGGCCGATGTCGGCGGCCGGCGTGGGGTTTTGGGATTTAGGGATTTTTAGGAAGTTAGGGACTGATTTGAATATTTTTATAAATTTCGGGTTTTTTATAAAAAAAATAAATTCTAATTTTAAAAAAGTAATTAAAAATAATATTTTATGCCACGTGTCGCATTCTAAATGGATAATGGTTTTTTAATAGCCGGACACCTAAAATTCTAACTTTTGAAATTTTAAGCACATATTTTTTCAAAAAAAAATATTTTAGGCACCTAAAGTTCAAGAATGGTATACTTTGGCACTTATTTTTTATTTAAGCCTTTGGAAAATCATGTTGATGGACAAACTTTCATTAAACACCAACAATGACCAAACTTTCATTCAGGATGAAAATTTTTCCGGGTCGAAATTAGTTGTGTCTTCAAACATTTGTCGTGCAGAGAAGTCAATTACGTGCGAAAAAGGTTAAAGCTCCTCACAGCACCCAAAATTGATACCTATAGAGTTATGTTGTTTAAAGAGCTATAAAATGCACAGTTTAATAAAATAGTGTTGTTATATGCAAACAAAAATAATGTAAAAATAAAAATAATATAGTAATGAATTTTAGACCTACTAACCCCCTCCTTCCTTTTTAGAGTCTCACATTCTTTTTTCCTTTAGGTAGGATTAAAATTATAATTAAAATTAGAAATTGTCAAAAAAAATAAAGTAATGAATATCAAATGAGAATATATACACACATAAAAAATTAAATTTTCAATGAATACCCTAAATTTAATTCAAATTATAATTAACCATAAATCATGCAAATTATTAATAAATTCAATTTTAAGATTGAATTAAAATTATTCGCAAAATTTTAAAGTCAAATTATTATTAAACTTCAAATTTAACGATCAATTTAAATAAATTAAAATTTCATTTAAAAACAATAAATTAAGCAAAGAAGTTAACAAACTAAATTAATTATTAAATCTTATTAGGGTTAAATAAATCTAAATGTGAAATTTATTAACTAATTAAGGACCTAATTTAAAGAACATAATCCTAAAGGCCAAACTAAAAAAATAATTAAATGAAACTTGGACCTAATTGAACTAAATTAAAACCTAGAAGTATGAACTAAAGGTCTAATTAAGAGAATTCTAAATCTAAAGACTGACTTTTAATTAAAATAACCAAGATTAGGACTGAAATTTAAAAGTGAAAATTATGACTAAATGCAAAGAACCTAAACATGGAAGTGTTTAATGGGCGATTTCCCCCTGCAAAATATACGCTGATCAGTGGGCGTGAGCAGCTGGTTTGCGTGATCACTTCCCAAGACTGCATCAATTTTCAGCATGCATTAAAGGGTTTTAAACCGGGATTTTCACGAAAATAACACTTTTTAAACATTATTATTCAATATGACACCTATTTAAAATCATTCCCTCTGATAGTACCCATACAGTAAACTTGTCAAACAAACTTGACGTGTTTCGTTTTTAATAACCTTTTAATGTAAATAATGAAGTGTTTACGCGTTGAGGAAATATATTTTAATAGAATTCTGTCATGTAAGTCTAACGAGTTTCATTAAAAATTACTAAAAGTGAAACTCGTCATGAAGAGTTTCCTTTAAAAAAATTAAAAAATAATAATAAAATTCGCATTGCATGTCTGGCGATTTTACAGTAAGAGTGCTATTATAAAAAAACTTTATAATAAGTTTAAGTATGATTAAACACGCAATTTAAAAATCTATATAATTTTAAATAAAGTGCAGAATTTATTATGTTCCAACGTTTTTATCCCCTCTTGTATTATACATGCTTCAACATTCAAATCCACAACTGATTTGGGAAAATGACATCTCTATCAAATGAAAATGGAAGTACTCTACTTACAGATCTTACCTTACCTAGGACAGAAAAAGGATCAGTTTCTGCACCGTTGGTGCGTAGCAAGAGCAATTCCGTGCTACGCAAACAACCCTTGATCGGTTGTGTAATATTCCATGGGATCAAACGGATGCTCGTGATCGAACTTCGGTGCTTCATATAAGTGAAATGGCGTTTCTGATATAATCGTTGGATTATCATACTCGGTACAGTCGAGACCCTGAAGACCAGAATTCATGGCATACCAATCACCTTGGAGCCAACAGAATTGCAAGTCCTCAACTCCTACTCCCTCATACAGGTTTTTTGGAGAAAATTCTGACTCTGTGAGGTGGTTTGGAATGGTATCCTGACTTGTCATGCTTGATGTAGTGGCGGAAATTGGCTTGAAAACTTGATTGTTTAGTGAATGGCTCTCGCCGACTGCTTCTGTTTGACTTGAATGTTTGACATGATTGCTTCTGTACTCGTCGTACATAGGCTTAACTTCAAATCCGCTACTGGTAGCCTCTTTTTCGGTTATGGAAGGTCCGGGGCTAACGGATACGGCAGGTTGTGAATATTCAGTCAGCATATGATGCTGCAACCCAGGTAGCGGCAGTTGGCTGTATCTGTTTTCTAGTTCCAATGGTTCATACTCTTGTTTGAACCGAATCTCAGGAATTTCATTCCAGGAGTACCGTGCAGTATCGGTAGAACCGAATGAGGCAAAGTTTACAACTGAATCAACCGATCCAAGAGGATGATCGAAGCTTATCTTTGAACTCTTGCCTTTACGAGGATCCGTAATATCAATAGAAAAAGGTCCTTTGAGCTCTGTCATAGGCCCTGAAGTAATTCCTTTTCTATCACCTTCATGACCTTTGAGATCGACACTCGGGGCAAGAGTGTGATTCACCGAAAAACTAAAGCTGCCATTAGACACATTGTCCTGTGTCAAATTCATCGAGTTATGGAGGCTGGAACCAGCAGTAGAATCTTTCGATGACGGATCTGAATGCTTCATTCCCATGAATGAGTTTTTTATGTCGCCTTCCTTCTGCAGCCTACTCAAATAGAGGCGGTACTTCTGCACAAGAGAATTTTTCTTGATGAGAATCTAAACAATATCTTGGATTTATTGACAGTTATCATCTTCTTTCACTGGTTTGCAAGTTATGAACAATTCGGGGATCAAAAGTTATCGATTCCAAAATCTCAAGAACATAGAAACTCTGTTGTTTCAATCTCTAGCAAAACTAGCACAGTTTCCTTCATTTCATCCATTTGTCGTAAAAGTAAACCAAACCAAGCATGTTTTTTCCTCGAAAACACTCTTTTCTACCCAAATAAGTATGAGAAAAATGTTAACTAACAGTAGTTCAACTGTACTCCTTTCAGAAACTTGGTATTACAAAGAGGAAATTCGTAAGTACGATTTGTTTACCTGCAAGTGGCTGGCAACGTTTTCTCTCGTTAACCATGGTACATTCATCAAGTCGAGTATTTTCTTAGGTCCAACTTCTGTCAATCAGACATTAACATGATGTGTTATCACTGAAAGATACATTATTGACAGAAAAGGCTTCAAGCTATTGCTCAAATTACGTGATGATGATCTAAAATTGAATTCAAATCGTACTTACTGTCATATCCAATCTGATTTACGGCTTTGACGAATTTTTGGTGAAGGTCTACTGTCCAAACAACTCTGGCTTTCTTGGTAGATGAAGCATCACCGAGGTCTTTATCGTCACGTTTGTTATCGACATCTTTTCTTTTCCTTCCTGATGTTGTATCTTCTCCACCAAGGAAGTGCTCATCATCGAACAGCTCGGAGCCACTTCTTGTCATATGAATGCATTCGATGCCTTCCATACTTTCGATGTCTCTCACCTCATGTATCTTCTTTCTGAACACATGTTGCCATATATTCCGAAGCTCTTTCATTCTTATAGGTTTGAGAAGGTAATCGCAGGCGCCGTGCTGGACACCTTTCATCACTCTTCTTGTTTCTCCATCAACAGACATCACTGCGACGTTACACACAAACGGAGCTTGTGAGACAACGGTTCTATTGAATTCAAAGAAAAAAAGCAGAGTTAAACAACATTTGCCATAGAGAACTGACTAATGACAGGTAAATCCATTTCCAGGCCAACATGTTCAAGAAGTTTAAACCCATCCATGTCAGGCATGTTAACATCACTGATCACGATGTCATAACCGTCCTTCCTTTGACGAAGCAAGTTCAGGGCTTCTCGTGCAAGACAACATGTAGTCACTGTAACACGTGAAAGCACCAAAAACGAATGTCAGGACCGTATAAAAATACGTTTCAATGCTTAATTTATTGTAAGACAAAGGCTAAAGGAAGTTGCACCATTGAAGCATCTAGAGAAAAAGTCTATACCAATACAAAAACAGGAACACAGTAAACTAGTTAGGCAAGCCAATATCCTGTTAGACCCTGGATACATCGACCTCGAATCGAGCTTCAACCAAGGAATTCCGTTTCTGCTTCAAGTTTAAAGCAGATTTCAGTAGATTTGGCTAAAGCCAAGCTCATTAATATGTTTAAAGTAGATTTGGCTAAAGTCATGCTCATCAATACATCCACCTAATCTTGTTCAAATACTAACGCGAGTAAAGCCGATAATCAAAGACATTCCCAGCTCTCATTAACATCCATCAAGTTATAAATTCAGAGCAAAGGGTGGCAGGACTTGCTTGAACTTCCCGATCAATCAACCGAATCATAACCTCACTAAGATCAGTTAACTCCATAGAAGCCTCATCAATATCCTCCATGTTAGCACAAGATATCAAACCAAACAACACTAACAAAACCATACACACATATATACACACACAGGGAGAGACATATAAAGGCAGACTTTTCAATTAGTCAGTCCAATTTCATGATCCAATAGTAGAAATGAACCAAAAACAACATTTCTATAACATTTCTGATAAGGGATGGACGCAGTATTTTATGTTAGTGGATTTTATAAAATTCTAGTGAGTCGAACTTATAAAATTTTAGGGGAGAAAATAGATTTTCAATAAAAAATTTTTAAATCATTTTAAAAATATTTTTAAATTTTCAAATTTTCAAGAGACCTCCTCCACCAGCCCCTCAGTCCATCCCTGTTTCTGATGATCAACCTCGCCCACAACACCTTTGCAGCTAGCAACATAGTACAATTTTATAGCATATACAAAGTCTTTATCTCTCAATTAAATCATGTGTTTTCAACTTCAAATGGAATGGATAACCATAAATCAGTTTCTTTATACAAAATCCATATGAAAACATTAAAAATTTTCAAAAAGAAAATAATGAACAGTACTGCATTAAAACAAGCACAAAGAAGCTATAAGCTATTGCTATGAAAAAGTTGGTTTCAAGGTAATTAAAAAAGTTGTTAGTTGTGACCTTCATAGCAACACTTTTTGAGCATCTTCTCAAGGATCTTCAACCAGGTAGGATCATCATCGACGATGAGAACACGGAGGCCGGCGGGAAACGCATCGGTCCGAGGAGAAGAGAAGCCAGTTTCGACGACCATGATTTTGTATATACGTTTTCTTCCGATGAGAAAAGGTAGCTGCTTTGCAATGAAGACTGATGAAACGGAGAAGAAGAGGGGATTGGTTTAGGTTTTTAAGGGAGAAATGAAACGAAACCATTGAACTATCGAACATTTGTCGCTGGCTACTTAACGGTCCTTGTAGACTCTGCATTTACATTATTTTAACAAAATTTTCATATTATTTATTTGTTTTTGACAATTTTGACTTATCCACATATTAGTGTTGTCTTAATATTATTTTTTATAGCCTTAATACTAAAATAAGTGTCTAAATTATTATATATTTTTAAGTGTTTTTTTTTGTTTTTTGTAAGTGTTTAAATTATTTCGTTTTTCTCTTTTAGGTGCCTAAATTTTTTTCTTCTTTTAGGTATCTAAAATATCATTTTTTTTCACTTTAAGGTCAAACTGAGGCACCTACTTTAACCAGAAAATAATAATTTGAGCACATGCTTTGATCAAAAATGATAATTTAGGCACCTAAAAAGACAAAAAAAATGTTTAGGCACCTAAAAGGAAAAATGAGATAGTTTGGACACTTAAAAAGGGGAAATAAGTTTAGACACCTAAAAAGAAAAAATAAAATAGTTTAGGCATTTATTTTAGTAGTAAGCCTTTTTTATATTATATCGTGTTTTAATTATTTTTTATGTCATTTTATATAATGTGTGTTCATTTCATATATTGTATTATAAAAAAAATCATATTTTGTATGATTTATTATATAATTTTTTTAATTTAAACTCTTAATTCATTTGATTTTTCAAGTAATCTATGTGAAAAAATAAAGAAAATTGTTAGGAAATTTGACTTTGAACAGCGTGTTTGGAAGGTGTGTGTTTTATCAGAGAGCTAAAAAAATATTACTACTATAAAATTACACCAAATATTAAACAAACTCTTAATACATTTATTTAAATTATATAATTTTAATCATTATCGGGGGGGGGGGGGGAATACAAAACACCATGTTTAGAATTTTAATACAAAATGTAGTGGGATAGGTAAGGGTCTTGGCCCTCGGTTCAAATGATTTAATTGCTATTATAGTCCATGCAAAACATTTAATTTAATTCTAGTCCCTTTTAATGAAAATTGTATGCTTTGAGTTCCCTAAAATTTTAATTTTATTTCAGCCCTCCTTAAATGTAAAGGTGATTATAAATAAATTTCAATGTCTAACCTGATTGGACTCAAGTAAAATTTGAACAAACTATTTTTTACATTGAAACGACCTTATTCAATTTAAATATAAAATGTGTTTATTGGACAGGATCAGAATATATATATATATATATATATATATTACAATAAAAGTTTTAAAAATTCTGTTAAAGGGCAGTCTTATCATCTTCTCATTTGACTATATATTTTTTTTCATGTAGAATAGACTTCAGAACTTAGGCAATGATCCTCAGCTTTTCAATTGTTGTATGCCTGTAATTAAAATAAAATAAAATAAAATAAAATAACCCAAACACCAGCTGGTAATGGAAAAAGGAAGTCCTTCAGATTCTCAATATAAATTCCTCTTATTTTAAAGCATATTCCAAAAAAAATGAATTTTTTAATAATATTACCATAACTGATTTAAATTAATTATATTAAAAAAATTAAATGCCTCCTTAAAAATAGGTTATTCCGCTGATTTTTCATGTTTTGGATCTCCAAGCTGAATTTAGATACACACAATTATTATTTTTCTGTTCACGCTTGAATTATAGTATTGATCGTTCTGTCAATATGTTTTTATTGTTATATATATATATATTAATGTTAGTATCATGGTTTTTATCATTCATCATAAATTAATAATTTTGTTTGTATTTATTTTTGTTCGAGTTTTTTTATTGAGTTTTTAATATTTTTTCTTGTATGATCATTCTAAGTAATTAATTTTTTATTTTAATAATTATAAAAAATTATAAGTGAAAAAACAGCAAAGTTTATCTCTTAAATTGAGATCGAACGCAATTTTACTAAGTATAAATTACAATTCTGTAGACCTAAAAACCAAAATCCAGGCGAAAATGAAAATCGAAACTCCGCATATTTCTCGATAGATTTGTTCTTACAAAATAGTACTTTTTTGTTATTTATATTCTAAATTGTTTTCAGACAAGACGTTTGGATCCTCCAGAATTTCAGACACAGTAAAAGGAAAAGAAAAAGGTTGAATAAAAACATAATTTGTCAACTCAAACTAAACTCGGGAGACCTGCCCATGTGACTGCCACCTTATCATTGGAGCGTGTGTCCCACGCTTACCAATTTGTCTTTTCTTTAATGCCCTATCAATTGTTTAATCAATACTATTACGTAAAATTCTAAAATTTTGAATATTTTTATTTATTTCTATTTAAAATTAATTTTTGTATGAGTTTATATTTAAGAATTATATTTTGATATATAAGATATGTAAAAAAATACACAATTATTATATAAAATTTAAACCCTAAAATTTAAACTCTAGCACCCTAAAATCTAAATCCTAAACCTTAAACTCTAAATTATAACCATAAATCTTAAATTCTACACACTACACACTAAACTCCTAAACCCTAACCTAAAATTCTAAACCCTAAAATTGAAAGACTTGTGGTTTATAAAGTTTGTGTATCAAATTATTTTCCTACATTTATAATATATTGACGGTAAAAATTAAAAGTTGCTACAAGCGTTTTAATTTTAGAGTTTAGATATTTAGTTTAAGGTTTAGAGTTTAAGGGTTTAAAATTTAGTGACAGTGATTAAAATTTTAAGATTAGGGTAATATGACAAAGGTTTTAGGTTTTAACTTATAAACTCTAAATTTTAATCACATCCTTAAATTTTAAACCCCTAAACTCTACATCTTAATTGAATCCTTAAGTCCTATAACATTAAGACACTTGTAGAAATTTTAATTTCTATCATTAATGTAATTATTTTTTATTACCCGATCCAACCCACTGTCCATGTCCATGGTGCTTTCATTCTTTTAAACACTAGCATAGGAACATTTCATTATTTAAGAAGTTTTTAACTCAAGGAATAATTTTACTGGTAAAAGGTGATAACAGACCTGTTTCTCTTTAGTGATTCGATCCTATTAGCATTGTATGTAAAGTGTGCGTAATTTTATTCTGATTTAAAAACAGAACGAACACTTACAAAATAAATTATAGTTTAATCCCTCGAAAAATCATTAAGTTATAAACTAATAAAATGATAAATTTATATTTGACTTTATATATACGTGTAATTAAATTTTTGTCCCTCCAAAAGAAAATTTAGATTCTCCCATGGCCTTAACTTTCTTTGTAATATAACTCGTTCAAGTGATGGGCTATAATATACTAGTCATGAGTGATTTTGGATATATACAATATGAACCATCGCACAACTCCAGAAAAAAGACCCTAAAATAAGTTAAAATCAAAACAAAAGATTAGTTATGGACTAGAGATAAAACACACGAAGAAAAAAATAATTTATATTTCAGGGATTTTGAACCATGTTATACTTGTTATTACTTATTAGCCCTAACACAATTTAACAAATATTTATTTTTTTTATAAACGAGCGCTTCATTTTAACAAAATTGCATAGGCCCCCTAAATTTTTGAACCATCCTCGATATTAGCATATTTATAATATGTTCGTGTAATATTTATATTATGTTTTTAATGATTTTTTATATCATATTTATAATATATAATTATATGGTGAGCATTTTTTAGGGTAAATAGATGGCCAAGTGGGCATCTATATCTTCCATGAACTTCATTTCAAGCTTTTAAACAATGCATTAGTAATGGGGTGGAGCACCAATGAGTCACCTCACCACCCTACTTTTCCCCTCCCATTTCTAGCCTGTAATGGAACATTACAAAGCAATTTTTTATGAAGACTTAAGAACATTCTTGAACCTTATTACTAGTGTAATTGGTTGGGGTTGCAAGAATTAATATTTGCTAATTAATAGGTGTAGTGACTAGTCAACTCGATTTAAAAAAGTTTAAAATTTTCGATCCGACTCGAGGTGAAAAAAAATGATCACCCTGCTCAAAAGTGGCTCTTTAGACTTAAAACTTCAATTAATTATATGGTATATTGTGTAGTAAAGTATTTTGAAGGTAAATATAATTTTTGGTATCTGGTCTTGACGTTTATGTGTAACTTGGTATTTTTTTGGGTGTCATTAGGTATTTATTTTTCAATGTAAGATTATTTACATTATATGTGTTCATATTTGGAATTTCAGCGCTTAGCTTCTGAATATTTAACATATATTGTTCCTCTAACTAAACAACCTTAAAATTATAAAAGTATGATCCAATTATAATAGAATTTTAATTGCACCATAAAATGAAAATTTCAATACCTAATTACACCAAAAAAAATGGATACAACATTGCACATAAATACCAAAGTTAGTTTCTGGAAGTTATATTTACTATATTTTTTTCTCTATAAATAGAATTATATTATCACATGTCCTTAGTTGATATATAAAATTAAATAAATGAGATAATTATTAATTTTTAACATCGTTTAGAGAATTAAAAAAAAACTTTACTATCATTATGCTATAATAGTAAGGAAAAAAACTTTGATACACAGGCTGTGTAAACTTTAGTTTACACGTGCCCTTTAGTTTTAGGAGTTAGGGTTTTAATTTAAGGATTAAGGTCAGTGTTTAGAATTTAGGGTATAGGGTTTAAGGTTTATGGTTTTTAGGGTTAGGGTTAGAAATTTAGGATTTTAGTTTTATAGTATAAATATGCAGGCTTGTGTAAAATTAGTTTTACACAACATGTGTATCAAAATTTTACCCTAATAATAATACCAACTATAAGTTGATCTAATAAGATGAGACGTTAGATGCTTAAACAACGTTCAAGTTCGAATATTGAATTATGAATGAATCAAGTTAGATAAGGAAAATCGTTCTTATAATAAATATTTACAGTATCCAAATCTGAATTACTCGATGATCGTGAAAATACTATTATATAATAATAATCATTAGACTTTACAAGGAGTGGGGTAATGAAAGGACATTCAAAGAATGAAAATAGAACTAAATGGTTGTAAAAGGGGAAATGCCCCAATGGCCAATGCCCACTAAAGAAGTAACTTTATATCCAAAAGAATTGTTTAATTAAAGGGTGGTAGGTGGTGGGCATGATTGGTACAAATTGGGGAGGAATGAAGTCCATGCAACATCTACCAAGTGGGATTTTTGCTTTTAATTAATTTAATTTAATTAAAAGTTTAGAATATAGCTTTTACTCTTGTTCTATTGTGATTAAAGCCTTTCTAATTAGCTATAGCTTTGAAAGAGATGCTGAATTATGTAAAAGAAAATGGTGCAATTTGTTGTTTGGGCATATGCCAAAGGCTTACTTCCTAGCAACAACTAAAAAATAAGAGATTTATTTAGACTTGTTTAAAGGTCGTGTTATTTGTTTGATTCAGGAGGTTAGATTGAGTTCTAGACAATAATTTATAATTTCCTCTAGCCTAACACGAGTTAGATCGTGATTCGAAAAATCGTCAAATCTTTAAAGTTTGATCACGAATGGACTCGAATAAATAACTACTATATTATTTATTTAAAATAATAAATAAATAAATTTGAATTAGGAAATTAGTTTTATTGTTAAAATTTTATTCTAGTGCACGCTGTAACACCTTGTCCAAGCTTATCTTTGAATAGTTCAAAGACAAACTTAACCTGACAAAATATTATTTAATGTTAAAAACAATATATATACACAATTTTAGGGGTGTTCAAACGGTCGGTTTGGTTAACCAACCGAACCGAGCTTTCAAATTTTTATTAACCGATTTTTTTTCTATTAACCGTTAACCGAATCGAAATTTTTTTGAAAATATTTAACTGAACCGAAAAAGGTTCGGTTAATTTGGTCGGTGAACCGAAATTTGTTATAAAATTTTGGGTAAACTACACAAATAGTCACTAAACTATGTTAAAATAATCTTTTTAGCCATTGAGCTTTCAAAAGATATAAAACAACCATTAGACTTATCGAATTATTACAAAATGATCATTGATTTATTGCACATTATAAATTATTGATAAATATTGAAAATTTTAATGATTATTTTTTAACAATTTAATAAATTTAATTATCATTTTGTGCTAATTTGATAAATTTTAATGACCATTTATAATTTTTAAAAGTTTAGTGACCAAAAATAAATATATATATATAATATAAAAATTTTGGTTAATTCGGTTAATTAACCGATAACCAAAGTTTTAAAAAAAATTATTAGTCGTTAACCGATCGAACCTAAAATTAATTGACCGATTAACCGAAAAAAATTTCGGTTCGGTCAGTTAATTCGGTTAACCGAACTTTTGAACACCCCTCCACTATTTCTTTGAATAGTTATGATCTAAATAAATTTATTAGAGGTCCAAATCAAATTTGGATCATCTAAACCTATTTGGATCAAGCCCAAAAGCCCAGAGTTAGGCAGAGCAATCTTTGTGCAATTCTCCACGCATATCCCACATTCAAAATAATACGAAGACAACGCAATTCGATCGTGTTAGATGTAATGATAAAATATATTATATTCTAAAAAAATAATTTAGATTTAATTTTTTAAAGACGATATAATGTGAAAGGCAGCTATAAACATAGAATATAAACCGTAAAACATACACGAACGACAAAAAAATCAGTACAATTTTCTTTATTTGTAGAAGTTGGCCTTAGGCAATAAAGGAATTCCTTCATTCTTATTTTATATTTCAGGTATAAAGGTTTGAACTTCAAATTTTTGAACCATTTTTTTTAACAAAGTTTGAACTTCAAAAAAATCAGTACGATGTTTTCGTACGTATTTACATGCGCCCTTTCTTCGTTTCTGTTTTATGTGCTATAGTTTTATGAGCTTAAAATTTGCTGCTATTATCATTCGTTTGCCTTATCAATGTCCCGTTGTCTAATTCATCGAATTGTAGGTGTTATATTGCCATCTCTTCATAGGCTTCATGATTGCTTGGGGGAGTTGGATGATGATAAGGAAAGAGAGTTCCGGCAAGAAACGGCTTGGGCGTATTGACTGGGAGAGGGAAGATGAATGTGGGATTTGCTTAGAGCCTCGCACCAAAATGGTCTTACCTAGTTGTTGTCATGCAATGTGCATCAAATGCTACCGGAATTGGTAACTGGAAACCACTCACTATTCCTCTTGCATTTCCATGCTTTCAAGTTTCGGTCCTTGATGGTTATCATTCCAAATTACAGGAACCTGAAATCAGAGTCATATCCTTTTTGTCGTGGTAGCTTGAAAAGAGTTAACTCCGAAGATTTTTGGGTGCTTACCTGCGACGATGATGTGGTCGACAATGAAATTGTTTCCAAGGAGGACTTGTTGCGATTCTATCTCTACATCAACAACCTTCCGAAGGATTGCTCAGATGCACTATTCTTGGTGTATTATGAGTACTTAATTTGATTCGAAGTAGTCAAGAAAATGGTGCAAAAATAGAAAACGCCGACCATCAAATGTAAATAGGGTACGGTAAGTTAAATCTATCGTCTTCGTATAGAAAATCAGTCCCATTTTACACTTTTCGAGAATCGATGAATATCAGTTTATGGATCATTAATTAATAATGGAAGTTGTAATTTCTGAAACCTGAATCTGTGATTATTTCGTATTTATTCTATTGAATCTACTTCGTTTTGTTTTAGTTTCAATGATATTAGATATTTAGTCCGAGTAATGCAAATTGAACTCGAGGAAGATCGAACATAGAATAAAAAAGGGCAACAAAAGCCACCACCCTATCATTTAAAAGTGTATGATGATACAATATTTATTACATCTCGAAGTCTAAGATACATCACTCTTGCTTCACTAATTTGAAGAAGGGGTGTCTGTAGGACTATTTTATTGACAAAATATGCAACAAGGGAAGAGAAGAGTGAAAAATGTGGCTCGGTCACTGTAAGGAGCCTATGGATGAGGGGATTGAAGTAAGCTACGATGCTTGTTGACGATGTCGGCGAAAGACGGTTTGCAGAAGCCATCCTGGAGGAAGAGACGAGTAATTTGTTTATGCATTGCTTCTGTAAGATGAAGTCCATCCCAATGAATGTAAGCATTAGGGTTGCTGCAAGGGTTGGTGTCAGGCATGCCGCATAGTTTGTCCAAGCTAAAGTTGAGTCCACCTCCGACGCCACAGCATGTGTCAACTCCATCTGAAAAACCAAACTCAGAGAGGTTTCCCATGATTGTCTTGAATGCGTTGTAATAGTCGGCGTATGCGATTGTAGTGTCGGGATATTTTTTCCGAAATTCTTCCAATGTCTTCTGCAGGAGATCATTGTGAGCCATTACTGCTTTATTGATGACCTCTGAACAACCCATTTCATCTTTGGCAAATTGGGGAGCTAATAACTTGGCTAATGGCCAGCACCCCACCGGCGGTAGTCCTTGAACCACGATGAACTTTGCACCACTATCCAACACCGTCTGCAACAAAAACAACGTTTCCAAGTTCATATTTCAAGCATTTTTTTCGATAGTATATTATCAGGCAAGATATAGGTACGTACCGTGAGGATTTTGGAGATTTGATCGAGAGTTATATCGGTATGCCACCGCAAGGAAATAGAAGACCCGATAACACGAGCAAAGTCATCTGCACCCATTTGCCCAATCCAAATGAGTTGTTTCCCATTTGTGCCTTGCATTGTTCTGTGATTTTCCCATTGCAGGCTTTTTCTGTGAAAAACTGGTTGAACCATTCTATTTGTGCTTGGAAACCTAGTGGAGTGCCTTGCCACACAAAGTTATTGGAGACTTTGTGATTACTGAAAAAGTCACCCGAAAGAGACGTCGAACCTCCGACTGCAAAATTCACTCCACAGTTCTCTTTGATATCAGGGTTTTTGGAAGCAACTTCAAATGGTGGCAACGTAGATATGTTGAGAGAATTACAAAGGAAATCGACAACCAAGCGGCCATTACTTGATCTACCATTAAACTCGAGGTTTAAGTGCACGGTTTGATCAAATTTTGATAAGAAATCACTCACAAAGCTTTTCATAATGCCTAATGATTGAGCATTTCCCGTGTCAGTGTACGAGTCTCCAAAGGCAAAAACCTTGGAGAAACTATGGCTAAATTGGCTTTTGTCCGAACCCGTAGAAATTTCAGAACTTGCAGAAGAGCCAGAGTTTGTAGAACCAAGAACATCATAAGAATTGGTGCCTCTCAAAGATGCTGAAGTTTTAGAACCTATGTTATTGCTCGAGTCTGTACCAGTAGTGGTATGACCAATAGTCGTAGAAGCACCGGTGCCTGTGAAAGAGCCCGAAGATATGGATGTCTCAGAAGAACCAGTGCCTGTGGAAGAGCCCGAAGATTTGGATGTCGCAGAAGAACCAATGCCTGTGGAAGAGCCCGAAGATGTGGATGTCACAGAAGAACCGATACGTGCGGCAGCGCGGCCAGATGTCACAGAAGAACTGGCATGTGCGGCAGAGTGGCCAGATGTCGCTGAAGAACCAATTCCTATGGAAGAGCTTGAATCACCGGAACCTGATGTACAATTCAAATTATTAGAATCCTTGGAATGGTTACAACATGGTGATGTATCTGAACTTGTGTACGTACCAGAGTTTGTGGCAGAGATAGAAGTACCGGAATGTGAGAATGAGCCAGAGCCATGACTTGAACTAGAATGTGAGGATGACCTTGAACCCTTCAAATCGTTAGAACCTGATGAAGAACCAAAACTTGTTGAAGAATCAGATGAGGAACCAGAACCTAATGTAGAACTTAAAGTCTCGGCAGATCTTTCCCCTTTCGAATTATTAAAATTTGATGAGGAACCAGACTTTGTAGATGAATCAGAAGAACCAGAACCAGATTCAGCCATAGAAGAGTCAGAACCCGTAGAATCGCTAGAACCTGATGAAGAACCAAAATTTGTAGAGGAATGTGATGCCCCTGAACCTAATGAAGAGTGAGAAGTCGTAGCAGATCCGGAATCTTTAGACAAGTTAGAATCAACGGAAGAACCAGAACTTTTAGAAGAACCAGAATGTGAGAATGATCCAGCTGAACTTGAATGTGAGGATGATCCAGAACCATGACTCGTAGCACCAACATGAGTTGCAGAATTGGACTCTAAGGATGAACCAGAACCCATAGATTCGCTAGAACCTGCGGAAGAGCCATAACTTGTAGAGGAACCAGAATCTAATGTAGAAGTTGAAGTCTTAGAAGAGCTTTCTCCCTTCGAATCATTAAAATCTGATGAGGAATCAGACTTTGTAGATGAATCAGAAGAACCAGAACCAGATTCTGACTTAGAAGAGTCAGAACCCGTAGATTCGCTAGAACCTGATGAAGAACCAGTATTTGTAGAGGACTGTGAGGCCCCTGAACCTGATGAAGAGTGAGAAGTCGTAGCAGATCCAGAATTCTTAGACTTGTTAGAATCAGTGAAAGAGCCAGAACCTTTAGAAGTAGAATCTGAAAATGAACTAGAATGTGAGGATGATCCAGAACCATGACTAGTAGCACCAATGTGAGTTGCAAAAGTGGACTCTGAGGATGATCCAGAACCTTTAGAATCACTAGAACTTGCTGAAGAGCCAGAACTTGTAGAGGAACCGGATGAGGAACCAGAACCTAATGTAGAAGTTGAAGTCTTAGAAGAGCTTTCTCCAATCGAATTATTAAGATATGATGAGGGACCAGAACCTAATGTAGAAGTTGAAGTCTTAGAAGAGCTTTCTCCAATCGAATTATTAAGATCTGACGAGGAACCAAACTTTGTAGATGAATCAGAAGAACCAGAACCAGATTCCGACTTAGAAGAGTCAGAACCTGTAAAATCGCTAGAACCTGATGAAGAATCAGAATTTATAGAGGAATGTGATGTTCCTAAACCTAATGAAGAGTGAAAAGTCGTAGAAGATCCGGAATCTTTAGACTTTTTAGAATCAACAGACGAGCCAGAACCTTTAGAAGAAGCAGAATGTGAAAATAAATTGGAATACGAGGATGATCCAGAACCTAAACTTGAATGTGAGAAAGACGAAGAACCATGACTCGTAGTACCAACATGACCTGCAGAACTGGACTCTAAGGATGAGCCAGAACCCTTGAAATCGCTAGAACCTGCTGAAGAGCCAGAACTTTCAGAGGAATCGGATGAGGAATCAGAACCTAATGTTGAAGTTGAAGTCTTAGAAGAGCTTTCTCCCTTTGAATTTTTAAAATCTGATGAGGAACCAGACTTTGTAGGAGAATCAGAAGAACCAGAACCGGATTCTGACTTAGAAGATTCAGAGCCCTTAGAATCGCTAGAACCTGATGAAGAGTCAGAACTTGTAGAAGAACCAAAACCTAATGTAGAAGTTGAAGTCTCAGAAGAGGTTTCTCCCATCAAATTATTAATATCTGATGAGGAACCAGACTTTGTAGATGAATCAGAAGAATCATAACCAGATTCTGACTTAGAAGAGTCAGAACCTGTAGAATCGCTAGAATCTGATGAACCAGAACTTGTAGAAAAATGTGATGTCCCTGAACCTGATGAAGAGTGAGAAGTTGTAGCAAATCCGGAATCTTTAGACTTATTAGATCCAGTAGAAGAGCTAGAACCTTTAGAAGAAGCAGAATGTGAAAATAAACTAGAATGTGAGGATGATCCAGAAGCTGAACTTGAATGTGAAAAAGATGAAGAACCATGACTCGTATCACCAACATGACCTGCAGAACTGGACTCTGAGGATGGGCCAGAACCCTTAGAATCACTAGAACTTATAGAGGAACCAGAACCGGATGTAGAAGTTGAAGTCTTAGAAGAGCTTTCTCCCTTTAAATTTTTAAAATCTGATAAGGAACCAGACTTTGTAGTTGAATCAGAAGAACCAGAACCAGATTCTGTCTTAGAAGATTCAGAGCCCTTTGAATCTTTAGAACCTGCTGAAGAACCAGAATTTGTAGAGGAATGTAATATTCCTGAACCTGATGAAGAGTGAGAAATTGTAGCAGATCCGGAATCTTTAGACTTGTTAGAATCAGCGGAAGAACCAGAACCTTTAGAAGAGGCAGAATGTGAAAATAAACTAGAATGTGAGGATGATCCAGAAGCTGAACTTGAGTTTGAGAATGATGAAGAATCATGACTCGTAGCACCAACATGACCTGCAGAACTGGACTCTGAGGATGAGCCAGAACCCGTAGAATCGCTAGAACTTTCTGAAGAGCCAGAACTTGTAGAGGAACCAAAACCGGACGTAGAAGTTAAAAGTCTTAGAAGAGTTTTCTCCCTTTGAATTTTTAAAATCTGATGAGGAACCAGACTTTGTAGTTGAATCAGAAGAACCAGAACCAGATTCTGACTTAGAAGATTTAGAGCCCTTAGAATCGCTAGAACCTGAAAAGGAACCAGAATTTGTAGAGGAATGTGATGTTCCTGAACCTGATGAAGAGTGAGAAGTCGTAGCAGATCTGGAATCTTTAGACTTGTTAGAATCATCAGAAGAGGCAGAATGTGAAAATGAACTAGAATGTGGGGATGATCCCGAAGCTGAACTTGAATGTGAGAAAGATGAAAAACCGTGACTCGTAGCACCAATGTTAGTTGCAAAATTGGAATCTGAGGATGATCCAGAGCCCTTGTAATCGCTAGAACCTGATGATGAACCAGAAATTTTGTAGGATTGTGATGCCTCTGAACCTGATGAAGAACCAAAATTTGTAGAGGAATATGATGCCCCTGAACCTGATAAAGAGTGAGAAGTCGTAGAATCTCCTGAATCCTTTAACTTGTTAAAATCAGTTGAAGAGCCAGAACCTTTAGAAGAAGCAGAATGTGAAAATAAACTTGAATGCGAGGATGATCCAGAAGTTGAACTTGAATGTGAGGATGATCCAGAACCATGACTTGTAGCACCATCATTAGCTGCAGAATTAGACTCTAAGGATGAGCCTGAACCCTTAGAATCGCTAGAACCTGAACTGGTCGAGGAACCAGAACCTAATGTAGAAGTTGAAGTCTTAGAAGAGCTTTCTTCCTTCGAATTATTAATATCTGATGAGGAACCAGACTTTGTAGATGAATCAAATGAACTAGAACCAGAATCTGACTTAGAAGAGTCAGAACCCGTAGAATCGCTAGAACCCGATGAAGAACCAGAATTTGTAGAGGAATGTGATACCCCTGAACCTGATGAAGAGTGAGAAGTTGTAGCAGAAGAGCTAGAACCTTTAGAAGAAGCGGAATGTGATGATGATCCAGAAGTTGTACTTGAATGTGAGAAAGATGAAGAACCATGACTCGTAGCACCAGCATGAGTTGCAGAATTAGACTCTGAGGATGAGCCTGAACCCTTAGAATCGCTAGAACCTGATGAAGAACCAGAACTACTAGAGGAATCAGAACCTACTGTAGAAGTTGAAGTCTTAGAAGAGCTTTCTCCCTTCAAATTATTAATATCTGATGAGGAACCAGACTTTGTAGATGAATCAGATGAACTAAAACCAGAACCAGAATCTGACTTAGAAGAGTCAGAATCCGATGAAGAACCAGAATTTGTAGAGAATGAAGAGTGAGAAGTTGTACCAGATCCGGAATCTTTAGACTTATTAGAGCCAGCAGAAGAGCTAGAACCTTTAGAAGAAGCAGAATGTGAGGATGATCCAGAAGCTGAACTTGAATGTGAGAAAGATGAAGAACCATGACTCGTAGCACTAACATGACCTGCAGAACTGGACTCTGAGGATGAGCCAGAACCTTTAGAATCGCTAGAACTTGCTGAAAAGCCAGAACTTGTGGAGGAACCAGATGAGGAACCAGAACCGGATGTAGAAGTTAAAGTCTTAGAAGAGCTTTCTCCCTTTGAATTTTTAAAATCTGATGAGGAACCAGACTTTGTAGTTGAATCAGAAGAACCAGAACCAGATTCTGACTTAGAAGATTCTGAGCCCTTCGAATCTCTAGAATCTGATGAAGAACTAGAATTTGTAGAGGAATGTGATGCTCTTGAACCTGATAAAGAGTGAGAAGTCGCAGCAGATCCGGAATCTTTAGACTTGTTAGAATCAGTAGAAGAGTCAGAACCTTTAGAAGAGGCAGAATGTGAAAATGAACTAGAATGTGACGATGATCCAGAAGCTGAACTTGAATGTGAGAAAGATGAAGAACCATGACTCGTAGCACCAACGTGAGTTGCAAAATTGGAATCTGAGGATGAGCCTGAACCATTAGAATCACTAGTACCTGATGAAGAGCCAGAACTTGTTGAGGAACCATATGAAGAACCAGAGCCGGATGTAGAAGTTAAATTCTTAGAAGAGCTTTCTCCAATCGAATTATTAAAATTTGATAAGGAACCAGACTTTATAGATGAATCAGAAGAACCAGAACCAGATTCTGACTTAGAAGAGTCAGAACTCGTAGAATCGCTAGAACCCAATGAACCAGACTTTATAGATGAATCAAAAGAACCAGAACCAGATTCTGACTTAGAAGAGTCAGAACCCGTAGAATCGCTAAAATCCGATGAACCAAAATTTGTAGAGGAATGTGATGCCACTGAACCTGATAAAGAGTGAGAAGTCGTAGAAGATCCAGAATCCTTAGACTTGTTAGAATCAAATGAAGAGCCAGAACCTTTGGAAGAAGCAGAATGTGAAAATGAACTGGAATGTGAGGTTGATCCAGAAGCTGAACTTGAATGTGAGAAAGATGATGAACCATGACTCGTAGCACCAATGTGAGTTGCAGAATTAGAATCTGAGGATGAGCCAGAACTCTTAGAATCGCTAGAACCTGATGAAGAGCCAGAACTTGTAGAGGAACCAGATGAAGAACCAGGACCGGATGTAGAAGTTAAAGTCTTAGAAGAGCTTTCTCCACTCGAATTATTAAAATTTGATAAGGAACCAGACTTTATAGATGAATCAGAAGAACCGGAACCAGATTCTGACTTAGAAGAGTTGGAACTTGTAGAATCGCTATAACCTGATGAACCAGAATTTGTAGAGGAATGTGATGTCCCTGAACCTGATGAGTCAGAACCTTCAGAAGAAGCAGAATGTGAAAATAAACTGGAATGTGAGGATGATCCAGAAGCTGAACTTGAATTCGAGAAAGATGAAGAACCATGACTTGTAGCACCAATGTGAGTTGCAGAATTAGACTCTGAGGAAGAGCCAGAACCCTTAGAATTGCTAGAACCTGATGAAGAACCAGAACTTGTAGAGGAACCAGATGATAAACCAGAACTGGATGTAGAAGTTAAAGTTTTAGAAGAGCCTTCTCCCTTCAAATTATTGAAATTTGATGTGGAACCAAACTTTGTAGATGAACCAGAAGAACCAGAACCAGATTCTGACTTTGATGATTCAGAACCCTTAGAATTGCTAGAACCTGATGAAGAACCTGAACTTGTTGAGGAACAGAGGCCTTAGAACCTGATGAAGAAGAACCAACACCTTTAGAATCATTAGAATATGCAGCAGTGACGGAACCTTTTGTAGAACCAGAATGATGAAAAGAAGCGGAATGTGAAGCTGAACTAGATTGTGAGGATGAGCTAGAAGCTGAACTTGAATGTGAGAAAGATGCAGAGCCATGACCCATAACACCACCTTGATTTGTAGAACTAGATTGTGAGGATTTTCCAGAACCTTTAAAATCCACAAAACCTAATGAAGAACCTGAACTTGTTGAAGAACCAGAGGCCTCAGAACCTGACGAAGAACCAACACTTTTTGAAGAGCCGGAGGCCTCTGAACCTGATGAAGCAGAACCAACACCTTTAGATTCATTAGAGTCTGCAGCAGTGCCAGAACCTTTAATAGAACAAGAATGCTGAAAAGATGCGGAATGTGAAGCTGAACTAGAGTGTGAGGATGAGTTAGAAGCTGAACTTGAATGCGAGAAAGATGCAGAACCAGCACCTTTAGAATCAGTAGAGTCTCCAGCAGTGCCAGAACCTTTAATAGAACCAGAATGTTTAAAAGACGCGGAATGTGAAGCTGAACTAGAGTGTGAGGATGAACCAGAAGCTGAACTTGAATGCGAGAAAGATGCAGAGACATGACCCGTAACCCCACCTTGATTTGCAGAACTGGATTGCGAGGATTTTCCAGAATCCTTAGAATCCTCTGAACCTGATGAAGAACCAGAATTTGTTGAGGAATCGGAGGCCTCAGAACCCGATGAAGCCGAACCAACGCCTTTAGAATCGTTAGAGTCTGTAGCACTTCCAGAACCTTTCATAGAACCAGAATGCTGAGAAGATGCAGAATGTGAAGCTGAACTAGAGTGCGAGGATGAGCCAGAAGCTGAACTTGAATGCGAGAAAGATGCAGAGGCGTGACTTGTAGCACCACCTTGATTTGCAGAACTGGATTGCGAGGATTTGTCAGAACCCTTAGAATCCCCAGAACTTGTTGAGGAACCGGAGGCCTCAGAACTTGATGAAGCAGAACCAGCACCTTTAGAATCTGCACTAGTGTCGGAACCTTTAAAAGAACCAGAATGATGAAAAGAAGCAGACTTTGAAGCTGAACTAGAGTGCGAGGATGAGCCAGAAGCTGAACTTGCATGTGATACAGAAGAAGAGCCTTGGCCATCGCCCTTTTTGGCAGAAAAAGCGTGTGAAGCCGCAAAAGAGTTGGAAGCTGAGTTAGAATTTGAATGCGACATAGAACCTGAATGCGAAAAAGAACCAGAATCCAACTTGGCTGGAGTCGGGTTCACATCCTGAAAATGTGCAATGGGGAATGACAATGATAAGAAGAAAGCAACAGATAAAACCCGAAAGAAGTGCTTTATAATCATCGTCTTGTTTTTATATGTTACAAGTGGATATATTTATTTTTGACTTGCTATACGTTTGTGTGTATTCGGAGTCTTTTATACGTATCTTTGCTCCTTAATATAGTATACATGGAAAAGGGGTAATACATGGAGTCTCATTGGTTTTAGGATATCGCAGAGTTCTCCAGTTCTTACAGGAGCATGCGGTTTAGCGAGTTTTATTCGTTGTTTTCTCCTTTGAATAATCATAAACATTTTTCACATTTTAATGTCGGGAACCACGTGATTAAACTTTAATTAATCATCAAATAATCATTTTAATAAAATTAAGAGAATATCATATTATTTTATTCTTACATTACCTTATTATTACGTTGTTATTATTATTATTGAGATTGTAAATACAGCTCTTATTATTATGTTGTTACATCAGTCTTGATATCTGTAACCTATAAGCTTTAGAAACTGGATAGAATCAATATGAAACCAAAGAATGAAAACCACTTCTTAATGATGTACGGTTCTTAAAGAGCCAACATAAAACTTGCTGTTGAAATATCGATCGAGTATGGTTCGATTGATATTGTTCTTCGTACAATATATATGAGGACGTAAAATCGAGTATGCTTAAACATTTAACATCTTTCGATTTATGAGTAAAAATCTAGGTAGTATAAGTATTTTGAATGGAATTCAAACCAAGCAGGAGAACTGATGATCCCTAATATGGTAGTCAGTGATGATTCCTCATATCTTTGTCGTTTATAGCAGCCATTATATAATAATTTTGACACCGTCCGAAATTATAATACCTGCAATAACGTAATATTATCTTTTGTGTTCGCAATCACAATAAACACAACATAATTAAAAGTACAACTGCAACTACAATTTAAATCTCTACATTTTGCGGTGTTTACGATCAAAATCGAACCAAGACTCTTAAAACCAAACTTTTAGTTGAGAATCAATCCAAAATAGAAAACTTTTTGGGCTCTGGGTTTATATCTTCTTTCTCTTTTGGATTTTCGAAATGATTCACCGCAGAGTGCCATGCCATGGCCATGGCCATGGTGCTGCGGTCAAAGATGGGTTGTGGCGGCATGAAAGAGTTTATAGCTCACATGAAAAAAATGAACTTTATAAATAAAATAAATAAACTTACAAATAACTTTTCAATATCACTTCATTTACGATTTTTTGTTTTATAAATATATTTTTAAATAATTTTAAAAAAATCAAGGGTGAAAATTTGTAACATTTTAATTTGTATATATTAGTTCGTATGCAATATTTTTGGACTAAAAATAATACCATTTCAATGCCATGTAGGATAAAGACGCACCACGTCATACTTATTCTTAAAAAAATATGTAATGTTAACTGTGTCTTTATCTTTTATGGCATTGGAAGAGTACGATGAAAGAAGAGGATAATATGTCCAAAAGAAAAATTATTCGAATTTATCTAAAAAAAGAAATACGCACAATATGTGTCAAAAGTTAAAGACAAAGCTTGTATACACATATAGTCGTCACCCGATTCATGCTCATGTTAACACATTTTTATTTATTCAACACAACAAACTCTATCATGTAGAGTACAAATACCAATGAAGAGACGTATCTTTATCCTACGGGACATAAATAAATACTATTTCCACACATAATTGAAAATGGTTGTTAATTTCATATTTAATTAAAATAATATATAAAGAAAAATATTTGATACTTTATTTTTTACAAGTATGTTTATTTTATGGGCTGAGAGTTTAGTTTAGAATTCGAGGGTTTATGAGTTTAGGTTTTTAATATTTTGAATTTAGAGTTTAATGTTAGAATTTAAAGTTTAAGGTTTATTATGTAGGGATTTAGGGTTAAAGATTTATGTTTTAGTTTTAATATTTGTGCATCATGGAAAAATATTTTATGCACTGACAGTGAAAATAAATTTTTTTCACAAATGCCTTAATTGTAGGGTTTATAAGGAAAAAATTTTGATACACAGGCCGTGTAAACTTTAGTTTACACGTGCCTTTAGTTTTAGGGGTTATGGTTTTAGTTTAGGGGTTTGGGTTTGTAGGGTTTAGAATTTAAGGTTGGTGTTTATAATTTAGGGTTTAGGATTTAGAGTGTGTGGTTTAGTTTTTTAGGGTTAGGAATTTATGATTTATGTTTTTATAGTGTAAATACACATGCTTGTGTAAAATTAATTTTACACAGCCTGTGTATCAAAGTTTTACACGGTTTATAAATTTAATTCAGGGGCTAGGGCTATGTGTTTTAGTTTAGAGGTTTTTAACCTATGAACCATAAATCCTAACTTCTAATCACAACCTCTAAACAAAATACTCCTAAAAATTAAAATAAAATTTTAAACCTTAAAATTAAAATATTTATGAAATTTTTTTATTTTTACCGTGAGTTTATTAAATAATTACACTCTACATCTTAAAATGTTTGAGTTAAAATTATTTTTATATTTATTTTCCTATTTAATAAACCCGACCTAATTAAGTCCGGATAATATGAACTGGAGAAGAAAGGGACATTTTGGGAAATGAATCATTGACAATGGCGAGACTAGCCGTTTGCATCTGATTGGAGCAACCTCGCCATGCATGCTCATCAACGAAAAACAACAGAGTAAGGCCAAGAACTAAAACCAAATCATATGATAATTTCTCCTTGGAATCGAAGCTCAACCAGAATATCATCAGCGCATCCATCTACCGTACGATTTAAATCCAGGTCAAATCCATTCACACCTTGTTGATTTCTAGGGTTTTTATTTATTTAATTCATTGGCCCTAGATTTTTTCTTTCACATTTGGTTATTGTTGTTGAAGAAGGAACTTTCTTTAATTATTATGAATTTATATGATGATTGATGAGTAGGAAATAGAAAAATGTCTGAATTTCTCGATACGGAAAATTCTGGAGCTGAAAATCGACCTCAATCTTCGACTGATCAGGTTTCTTTCTCCCTCTCTCTCTCTCTTTTCAATTTGAAATCTCAGTTTTGTTTTTCCTTTCAATTCTTGATAGGAAAAATCTTTAATTTCGATTTTTTTAACATCAATTTAGGAAGAGCTGTCTAATGTTGATAGCAGAGAAGATCTGTTCGTGGATGCTCCAGATGAGTTGAATGATCATAAGGAAGGTGGAATGCGGACTCCAATATCAGAGTTTGCAAGTCCGAATGTTGCCCATTTAGAGGAAAAGCGGACGGCAGTAGCGAAACAGTTTGATGAAATGCAGAATGATGACAGTGATCACTTTGTCGATGAAATAGAGCGCTTGCAAGCTTCACTTGAGCAGGCAGTTGATGAAAAAGAGAAACTTGAGGTCAAATACTAGGTTTAGTAGATTTATCTAGATACGGGTCAATGATTTTTATGATTTCAAAATGTTGCTTAGGGTTTTAGTGTGTGCAGGAAGAAGTGGAGGTGCTTGCAATGGAGGTTCATATGAAGGATGAAGAGATTGAGGGGCTGCATGCGAAGGTTACGAGTTCTGTAGCTGAAGCTGAGAAGGAGGTTTATGCAGAGAAGCACCAAAAATGTGAGGTTGCAATGGAGAGGATTTTGGCTGCTCTTGGGTCAGTTATTGATCAAGGAGAAGTTTCGGGTGATTCTGATGGAGAGCAGATTGATCTTGTTGAGAAAAGCACGTTAGCTTTAATCGAGAAGTATAACCAATTTCATATAGAAGTTAATCAACTTAGGCAGTGTTTGACAAAGGCCGAGTATGATTTTGGGGTGCAGGATTTTGGGACTGTATTTGTTGCGGCCCGCGATGAGTTATTTGAGTTGAGGAGGAAGGAAGCAGAGCTGATTGAAAAAATAGGTCTTTTGGAAAATGAAAACAGGAGATTGCTTGAACAAGTTGAAAATGAGAAATCAACAGTGGAGAATCTAAATTCGGAGCTTGGAAATATGAAGACGGAGGTTGAACAGGAAAATATGAAGTGTGCTAATGCTAAAGAAAAGCTGAATTTGGCTGTGACAAAAGGGAAGTCATTGGTTCAGCAGCGAGATGCTCTGAAGCAGTCTCTGGTTGATAAAACAAGTGAGCTTGATAAATGTCTGGTTGAATTGAGAGAGAAGACTAGTGCCCTAGAAGCTGCTGAATTACATAAGGAAGAGCTGGTGAAAAGTGAAAACTTGGTTGCATCATTGCAAGAATCACTCTCGCAAAAGACCTTGATTCTTGAGACATTTGAACACATCCTATCTCATCTGGATGTACCTGAGGAAATCCAATCTATGGATATTGTTGGAAGAGTTAGATGGCTTGCTAATGAAAGAAATGAATTGAAGGGTGTTTCCTTGGACTTCTACAGATTGCAAGATTCCATTTGTGCAATTGATTTACCTGAAAATGTTTCCTTTTCTGATTTAGATTCTCGCTTGGCTTGGCTTAAGGAATCTTTTTACGGGGCTAAAGATGAAATAAATATGTTACAAAATGAGTTGTCCAGAACAAAGGAAGCTGCAAGTGATGAGATAGATAAATTGAGTGTTTTACTTTTGACTGTACAACAAGAGAAGGACTTCATTAAGGAAGAATTAGATCACCTCAGAATTAAAAAAGATGAAATTGTTGCGAAGGTGGAATACATAGCATTGGACAAGGATCATTTAAGTGATTCACTTGCAGCAGAACTAACTGAGAAGGATAAAATTCAAAAGGAGTTGGACGATCTCACAAATAAATATGAAAATGTAGTTGAGAAGGTCCATCAACTTTCATCAGAGAAAGATCAGATGCTTCGGTTGTTGGTAGAGGGTTCCAGAAAAGTGATGGGGGATCAAGATGGGATTGAAGAGACATATTCTAATCTACCCATGTTAATTGATAGGTGCTTAGAGAAGATACAGGAGCAAACAAGTCCGTCTGTCGAGATTCCTTTTGTTGATGCAGCACTTTTTGACAAATATCAGTTTCTTTTGTATGTTAGGGATCTGGAGTTGATGCTTTATAAGGAATTACTAGAAGAAGATATGATGGTGAGGTCACAACTGAATGATCTGTCGAATCTGTTCAAAGTAACTTCTCAGGAACTTTTTGCTTTGAAGGAGGACAAAGATGTTTTGCAAAAAGATCTAGAACGATCAGAGGAGAAATCTAGTCTGTTGAGGGAGAAGTTAACAATGGCGGTTAAGAAAGGAAAGGGATTGGTGCAAGAGCGGGAAAACTTGAAAGTTCTTCTGGAGGAAATGAAGTCAGAAATTGAGAAGCTGAAGCTTGAGTTACAACAGGAAGAGTCTAGAGTTGCTGAGTGCACAGGGAAGATGGGTACTTTGTCTGCTGATTTGGAGCGCATCCCAATGTTGGAGAGCATCCTTGCATCTATGAAAGAGGAAAAGGATCAACTTGAGAAGTTCTTGTTCGAGAGCAATAGCAAATTGCAAACGATAGTTGAAACCATCGATCGCACTGTTATTCCAGTTGACTCAGCATTTCTAGAGCCTGTAGAGAAGCTGAACTTGCTTGCTGGGTATATTGATGATTGTCAGACTGCCAAGACACAGACTGAACTAGAGTTGAGGGAAGTAAAGGAAGAGGCTAGCACCCTGGCTGGCAGGTTAGCTGAGGCCCAAGCAACTATTCATTCTTTTCAGACTGAGAAGACACAGAATGAACAAGAGTTGAGGGAAGTAAAGGAAGAGGCTAGCATCCTGGTTGGCAAGTTAGCAGAGGCCCAAGCAACTATGAAATTACTTGAAGAAGCATTGGCTGTTGGGAAGAATCATTTGTCTCAACTTGCTGAAGAGGAGGAGGAGATGGAAATTGGTAAAAAAACCGTAGAAATGGAATTGCAGAAAGCAATTGAAGAAACTCATTCACTAACTAACAAGCTTGCTGAGGCTTGCGAGGCTAGAAAGTCACTTGAAGAGTCATTGTCACTGGCAGAAAATAAAATTTCATTACTAATCAATGAGAAAGAGGAGGTTCAAGGTAGCAAAGCTGCTTCTGAGATTGAAGTGGAGACGGCGAGAGAGGAAGTTGCTAGTCAGACCAGCAGACTCACAGAGGCATATAACACCATAAAGTCACTTGAAAAAGCACTTTCTCTGGCAGAGATGACAGTTGCTTCACTAACTGACCAAAATAACAATGCACAGGTGGAAATAACTAACTTGGACAATGAGATGCAGAAACTAAAACATGAAACTGAGTCCCAGACTAGCCAGCTGACAGATGCTGGCAAAACCATTAGGTCACTAGAAGATGCATTGATTAAGGCAGAAAATGGCTTTTCTGCACTTCTAGACGAAAAAAGAACTGCTGATCAGGAGGTATCAACCCTTAATTCCAAACTGAATGCGTGCATGGAAGAGTTGGCTGGAAGCAGTGGCAACTTAGCTTGCAGATCCATGGAGTTGATTGGTCATCTCAACAATCTTCAAATGCTTGCCAAAGACCAGAGTTTGTTGTCTACAATGCAGCAATGCTTTGATAGGAACTTGGAGCGCCTGAAGGATTTGGAGCTTACCATTAAAAACACAAGGGAGCATTTATTTGACAAGGATTTGGAACTGCTGCAAGGTTACCCTCTCATTGATGTGAGGCCAAATTTTTCCTTTTTCTTTAGCTTGTTGCCTTCTGGACATAGAATTTTTCCTAAATTTTCTGAATGAGTTAAGAATTTATTTCACTTTTTAATTGTTTCTTCCTTTTTTTTCTTAACAGGATATTGCTAGTCTGCCGAGACAATTCTCTGATGATACTGATAATACTTTAAATATTGAGACGGAGAATGACGAAGCAAATGCAATAAATGCTGATGATGTTTCTTCATGTTTTAGAAGGGTTACGGAAGTGTTTCAGTTGCGAAACAAAATCCTCGCAAATAGGTTTGAAGGTTTTTCAAGCTTCCTGGATGAGTCATTAGCAGCCCTGTTAAGAAAATTACAGGCCGCAGAGGATGAGGTGAAAAGTATGGCAAAAAATAAACAAGAATATGGTCAAAAGGAGTTGGACGGTCTCACTAGTAAATATGAAAAAGTAGTTGAGAAGGTTCATCAACTTTCATCAGAGAAAGATCAGATGATCCAGTTGTTGGTAGAGGGTTCTGGAATAGTGTTGGGGGATCAAGAAGGAATTGAAGAGGCTTCTTCTAATATACCCATGTTAATAGATAGGTGCTTAACGAAGATAAAGGAACAAACAAGTGCATCTTTGGAGAGTCCTTTTGTGGATGCAGAGCTTTTTGAAAATTTCCAAAGTCTTTTGTATGTTAGGGATCTGAAGTTGATGCTTTGTGAGGAAATACTGGAAGAAGATATGCTGTTGAGGTCACAACTGAATGATCTGTCAAATCAGTTCAGAGTAACTTCTCAGGAACTTTTTGCATTGAAGGAGGAGAAAGATGTTCTACAAAAAGATCTTGAACTGTCAGAGGAGAAATCTGGTTTGTTGAGGGAGAAGTTATCAATGGCAGTTAAGAAAGGCAAGGGATTGGTTCAAGATCGTGATAAATTGAAAGTTATTCTGGAGGAAAAGAAGTCAGAAATTGAGAAGCTGAGGCTTGAGTTACAACAGGAAGAGTCTAGAGTTGCTGAGTGCACAGGGCAGATCAGTACTTTGTCTGCTGATTTGGAGCGCATCCCAAAGTTGGAGAGCAACCTTGCATCTATGAAAGAGGAAAAGGATCAACTTGAGAAGTTTTTGTTTGAAAGCAATGGCAAATTGCAAAGGGTAGTTGAATCTATTGATCGCATTGTTATTCCAGTTGACTTGGCATTTCTAGATCCTGTAGAGAAGCTGAACTTGCTCGCTGGGTATATTGATGATTGTCAGATTTCCAAGACACAGACTGAACAAGAGTTGAGGGAAGTGAAGGAAGAGGCTAGCACCCTGGCTGACAAGTTAGCTGAGGCCCAAGCGACTATTGATTATTGTCAGACTGCCAAGACGCAGACTGAACAAGGGTTGAGGGAAGTAAAGGAAGAGGCTAGCATCCTGGCTGGCAAGTTAGCGGAGGCACAAGCAACTATTGATTATTGTCAGACTACCAAGGCACAGACCGAACAAGAGTTGAAGGAAGTAAAGGAAGAGACTACCATCCTTGCTGGCAAGTTAGCAAAGGCTAGCATCCTGGCTGTCAAGTTAACAGAGGCCCAAGCAACCATGAAATTACTTGAAGACTCGTTGGCTATTGCGAAGGATGATTTGTCCCAACTTGCTGAAGAGAAAAAGGAGATGGAAATTGATAAAAACAATACAGAAATAGAGTTGCAGAAAGCAATTGAAGAGAGAAATGTATACCAACGCAGGGTTTTAAAGTTGGAGAGTGATGTAGGTGAGCTGGAAGATTCATGCAGAGAAGCGAAGCTGAAGATAGAGGAATGTCAAGCCAAAGAAGACAGATGGAAAGAAAAAGAGGCAGAACTTTTGTCATCATACAATGGTTTGTTGATGAAAGAAAAAGGTAAATGTTCCCCTCTCACTTGGTTATTCTTGTGCACTTGATATTTAATTGTCATTACTCCTTATTAAGTTGAATTTTTATTGTTGTAGAAGCTGAAGAGCCTCTCCTGTCAGCATCTCAAGCAAGAACTCTGTTGAAAAAGTTAAGTGGAATTGAAATTCCTCTTGTTGAGTCCGACGACCTGGAACCCCACAGTTCTGCTGATGTTAAGAAACTGTTTTCTGTTATTGGTAGTTTCACTGATTTGCAGAATCAATTAAATTTGCTATCTTTTGAGAAGGAAGAACTACAGTCTATGCTTTCAAGACAGAATTTTGAAATTGAGCATCTTAAAGAAGTAATTGGAACACATGTTGCGAACAAGCCAGACTTGGAACAGATGAAAACGGAGCTGTCTGAGGTTGCACTTGGTTTGGAAAAAATTATTGTTGTCCTGGGAGGTAAAGAATTTATTGGAGGCCGAAATCCTGTTGGTACGAAAACACTTTTGCGTGTTTTAGAAGAGCAAGTTAACGCGGTGCTTTTGGAGGCTGAAAATTCAAAATCTAAAGCAGAGGAACTTGGTACCAAGTTGGCCGGAAGCCAAAAGATCGTGAATGAATTGTCAACTAAGGTTAAGTTACTTGAAGATTGTATGCAGGGTAAGACTGTTCTGCCTGAGAATGTCCAGGAAAGGGGACTCTTTGAAGCACCTTCTGCATCCACCGGGTCAGAAATTGAAGACCCAGTAAGTAATTTTTTACACGTTTCCATAATTATTTCATTTTATTAACGTGATCTTGTCACTGCTGTGTGATTTGATGCATGTACAATTAGCCTGTTTTGTTAGATTAGCATTTGAGTTATTATCTTCACTTCAATTTTGTAGAATCTAACCGTCTAAGAAGTTCCGAAAACATGCATATAAAATAAAGAGTTGGGATTGAGTTTTCTTTTAAGGATAATTCTTCTTAGAAGATATATTATGTGTGGCAATTAAAATAGACTTCTGATTTTTCTCTTAGCGACAGGATCGCAATTTAATCGTATGGATGGTTCTTTAGTTCTAGGGAAATGCAATAGATCACTTTTTTTGTTAACGAATCTGCTTCATTATTACTGTACCATTGCTGTGACAGATTTATTTCTCTGACCTAAAAGTCTTATGGCTATGTAGTGAAACTTTTATGAGCCTAATCTTTGATCCTTCACTTCACTTATATTCTGTGTGTGCGTATATACATATTATTGGAACATTTTCCAGTTATTCTTGGATAGTCAATCCTCTTTGTTGAGACTGCTTCGTGACTGTGGATGAGAATTTGCGCATGATTTCCCATTGAAACTGTGTACGAATATGGAGGAAGGTGAATTAAGGAAAGCCTTTTTATGCGCGGAAAAATATTTGAACTAGTCTGCGGATTCAGTAAAGAGGATCATATAACTTATGAGAAGTGCTTAGCTTTACAATGACATTGATCATGTTGCTCCGAAAAATAAACACTTGTATTTCATAAATTTGAAGCCCCACTCATTTAAAGCTGAATGCCAGATTTCCAATTGCCAATCCCATTCTTGGAGGCTCTTCTGTACATAAAACACTCTTAAACTCTGTTATGAAATCTAATCACCTTTTGGTGCTTATACAGGGATCATATGGAAAGAACACAATTCCTCCTGTTCCGTTAGCTCCGCACGTCCGAAGTATGCGAAAAGGATCAACAGACCATCTCGCACTTAATATTGAACCAGAATCTGTTCGCTTGATCAGCAGCGAGGAAACGGATGAGCAGAAAGGTTGGCATTCTCATATATATAGAAGAATTACATCTAATGAGTACAAGTCTATGAATTTGCGGAACTGAAGCAGATGACATTTTATCTTCTTGACAGGTCATTTGTTCAAGCCCCTCAACACATCTGGTCTCGTCCCAAAGCAAGGAAAGTTGATTGCAGATCGAGTCGACGGATTATGGTAAAATCCTCAACCCAAATTATCATATGGAAAAAGGGAAATTTTGTTTTCCCCGGGGTGAATATTCAAATGCTGTCTAATGCTTACCATATGCATTTGAATCATTTGTATATGTTTTCGTATGTTACAGGGTATCCAGTGGCCAAGTTCTAAGCAGTCGTCCCAGAGCGAGGCTCGGCCTCATTGCCTACTGTCTTCTCCTACATATATGGCTACTCGGAACCATTTTATAACGAAGTTCGTGAGATCGTCAATCCTCTGGACTTCCCATCTGCTTCCACAACGTTGCATCATGGATAAATATGGTAGCCATCCTGTTCTTTCCCATTCTTTTATTTGTTTATTTATTTTCCATACAATCACGGATATATATTTAATATCCGCAATCGCAATTTTAGAAATTGCAGAGAATGTAGGGTTCATACTTTTGAAGGCATCAATTCGTCAGTTGTTTCAAGTGAAACATTGCACATTGTGATAGTTAATAGACAAAAATTAATAGTATGTAATATATGTTCACAGTTTTTTCCCTTTTAATTTGTCATTCTTTACACAAAAAAATATTAAAAAATAATCGAAAATATTTTGAGAAAACATGAAGTGTAATAATTATTAAGGGAAGCGAGTCAACCCATCTCAGACTCTGCTACTGCCGGTAGGGTGCTTATCGAGCGAGTTAATCGCGAGTTTGACAGTGTTCGACTTGTGCTCGTTAAAAAAATTTGCTGTTCGACTCGTTGCTTGTTATGCTCGTTAAAATTGTGCTAGACTCGTGCTCGTTAAAAAAATTTGTTGCTCAACTCGGCTAGTTGCTCGTTAAGCTCACTAAAAAATTTATCTTATTTTTAACTAAAAGTAAAATTTAATAATACTATATGGGGCTTAATATTAACATAAATTAACAAATTTAACTAAAAAATATCAAAAGAGAATATAAAGCACTTTCAAAGTCTAAATTTTAAACTAACAATCCACAAATACACCAAACTAGCATATTAAAACTAAAGTAACAATCCACAAATTCACCAAACTAACATAATAAAACTAAACTAACATATTAAAAACATTCTTGAAAAAAACGTTCAACGATCCATAACCAATCTTGAAAATAAGGAAATTAACATCTCTTCACTCCATTCATTGTTGCTTGCAATCATCAAACCACAAACTTGGGAGAATAATTTCCTTTGCTTGATCAACATAGTTATCCTGTCAATAAAAAATAGTTATAATATCTTATAATAAGAAACTAAAATAAATTTTCTTACTTTGTCATAAATAATATAGTACTAAATCAATTAATATATTTAATCTTAAATTGTCTTACTTTATTCTTTCTCTTTATTCCATTGAGAGATCGACACCAATCTTCACTACAAATCAACATTTGCACGGTATCCGGAGATAGTAAAGCTCTATAAGAATCAATCAAACGGCTCACAGCACTTAATGTAGCCTCATAAGCTACAGTTGTTATCGGAATTGCTAAAACATCAATAGTCATCCTTGACAAAATACGAAACTTCAAAGATTGATCATTCCACCAACTTATAGGTTCAAAGTGGTGTCCTTTATCCTTTTTTTTGTATTAAAATAATATTATTAATTAATAATATTTTCTTATTTATTAGAAAATTAATAGATTAGTGAATTTATCATTTTTATTATTTATTAACAAATTAATAATTATTATTTAGATTTATTTTTTGAATGAAATAATTTTAAAGTAATTACTAAAACACATTTTAAAAAATTAACGAGTTGTTCGCGAACTTATCGAGTCGAATTAAATTTTGCTCGACTCAACTCGTTAAGATCTCGAGTCGAGTTTGAGTTTGAGTCGAACGTGACTCGGTAAACACCCCTAAATGCCAGCAAAGTTTTTGAAGTAGAAAGTCTTCGTGAGTGGGCCAGATTGAATTGTGAATCTGGAATATATATATATATAATTTTATTTTAGACAAAGTAAGCACTTTTATCCTTTAAAGTTTTTTATATTAATATTATATTTAATAATCCAATCGTTGAATATTAAAAAAAGAAGAAGTTTTTATCAGTCCTTGTATTATATGTAATTTGATAATTTTCTCAGTACTTGTCATTTTTTTTAAAATTTCGGACTTAATTCAAACAGTAATCCGTTTAATATGTTGAATTAAGTTATGCTATTAATTTATATATTTGTATGTTTAGTTCATATTTTCCAATTTTTTAAGTCCATAATTTAATCAAACATAGAAATTGAAAAGCTAATTAAAAAAAAGAAAAGGGAAACATCCCGCGTCTCAGGCGTGTAAAGGAGTTGGAAAATCAATCAAAATCACAGTTTTAATTTCCTCTTACCGATTTAAAAATCCCAGAACCCCTGATAAAAAATCCACCAATCTATGAATTTCTCCCATCTTAATATCATCAAATCAACAATTAATCCCACAAAATTCTCTCTTTCATTTCATCACCTACTCTTCTTCCATCATGTCTTCAGTAAGTTCCTCTTTATCTCCTTCCTTTCTGGGTTTTTGTTGTTGTTTTCCCGGAAAAACAAGTGAAACCCAGAAATGTTATATTGTTTAAAGAAAACCCCTTTTTCTGGGTTTGATTATATAAACAATCTGTTCATGTTTCTGCAGCCGCTACCAAAATTTGGTGAATGGGATGTAAACGATCCAGCCTCAGCTGAAGGATAATCGGCCATTTTGATAATTTATTTAACACAAGAATCAAATGCTTGTTAGTTGTTACGTATTTTATTTTTCTATTGAGCAGATGTGTTTACCTCTTATTGACAACATTTTGTGAAGGGCTCAATATAGGCTTAGTACAAGAAGTAGTTGTTGGGATTTAGAAATAGAATAATTTCATTATCTTCGTTTTTTTATTCTTTAAAATTTTGACACATGCCGTATAAAATTAAATTTTATACAAGTCTGCATATTTATACTATATCTCTCAGATTCTAAATTCTTAACCATAAACCCTAAATTTAAAACATTAACCCCTAAATTAAACTCCTAAACTTTTAACTTTTAACCCCTAAATAGCCTATGTATGAAAATTTATTCCCTAAAATAATGTTTATTTTTATGCTTATCCAAATATATATATTTTATTGAAGTTATGATATTTTTTTATATTCATTTGGTGATAGTCAGACTTGATAATTAATATATTTATTTCATGTTCCTTTATTTTCTTGTGTCATAATCATGTTTAAATTTTTTCATACTTATATAAAATATAAATCTACAGATTTTGTTATGAATTTGTGTGATGTATTTTCCTTTTCGAGTTGTGTTATATTTATATAGTAATTCTTTTATATATAAATTATGTAAAATAAAATTTATATAACATGTCTATTTTAAAATAAATTTTAAGATTTAATATTCTAGACTAATTTTATAACACTAACCCCTAAATTCTCAACTTTAAAGCTTAAATTATAAATACAAACCATAAATTTTAAATCATAAACTCTTAAATCCTAAACAAGACCACAAACCCTAAAACTAATAAAAAAATTTAACTAAGGTTTACGTAGTTTGTGTATCAAAGTGTTTTTCATATTTATATTTTATTTTTAGTTATTATTAGGTAAATTATACAATTGATCACTTAAAAATAAAAATATTTATTTTGATCATTGAAAATTAAAAACTTACAAACAAGTCCTCACATTTAGATTTTGTTTTCATTTTAATCATCCAAACTGATAATTATTGAGAGCAGTGACTAAGCGTCTTGGGCCTTTTTAAATTAAAAACTTACAAACAAGTCCTCACATTTAGATTTTGTTTTCATTTTAATCATCCAAATTGATAATTATTGAGAGCAGGGACTAAACGTCTTATTCTTTTTTGGCAAAAGGTCAAAAGTAGCCCAACGTTTGACCTTTTGGTCACTTTAGCCCATATTTTTTTTGTCCAAACAACCACCTAACGTTTTATTTTTGTTCAAATTTCACCCTCGTTGGATGGAAACCGTTAGTCAACTAACGGTCAGCGCCTGAGGCTGACATGGCATGTCTGCATGGCATGGGAGCTGACGTGGCATCGTGATTTTTTTAAAAATAATTATTCTTGGTTCTAAGATAAGAAAGAAGCAAAATTCAACAAATGTGCTTGATGGATTTGAACTTAGGTCAAATGGTTAAATAACTCAACACACAACCACCAAGCCAACTTACTATGTTGTTGTTTTTCCACCACTTATTTTAATATTCATTACTTTATTTGTTTGAAAGTGAAGGAATATTCATTAAAATATTCACTAATATATCCTAAAACCCTAAACCCTAAACCTAAAACCCTAAAAATCAAAACACTTAAAACCTAAACCTATAAACCCTAAACCCTAAACCCTAAACATGTAAAACACCGTAAACCCTAAACCCTAACACATAAACACTAAATCACAAATCCTAAATTCTAAACCCTAAACCTTAAAACCATAATCACTAAATCTTAAAACCCAAAACCCTAAACACTAAAACCATAAACACTAAATCCTAAAACACAAAACCCAAAACCCTAAAACCTAAAAATCAAAACACTAAAAACCTAAACCCATAAACCATAAACACAAAAACCCTAAAACTAAAACCATAAACCATAAACACTAAACCCTAAACCTCAAAACATAAATACTAAACCCTAAACCCTAAATACATAAAACCTTAAACCCTAAACACCTAAAACCTTAACCCCTAAACCTAAAATCAAAAATAATAAAATATGGCTTTAGGGTTTTAGTTTTTGGGATTTAGTGTTTAGGATTTGAGGTTTAGGGTTTAGGGTTTTGAGTTTATGGGTTTAGGATTTAGTGTTTAGTGTTTAGGATTTTAGGGTTGGGGTTTATGATTTAGGATTTGAGTTTAGGGTTTATGTGTTTAAGGTTTTGAGTTTAGGGTTTAGTGTTTTATATGTTTAGAGGTTTGGTTTTAGGGTTTTAGTGTTTTGATTTTAGGGTTTAAGGTTTTAAAGTTTTAGATTTAGGGTTTTAGGTTTTAAGATTTATTGTTTAGGGTTTTAGGATTTAGTGTTTAAGGTTTAAGATTTAGGATTTGAGGTTTAGGATTTAGGTGTTTAGGGTTTTGTGAAAATCACGATGCCATGTCAGCAAAGTGACACATCAGCTCCCATGCCATCCAACGAGGGTGAAATTTGAACAAAAATGAAACGTTAGGAGGTTGTTTGGACAAAAAAAAAAGAATATGGGCTAAAATGATCAAAAGGTCAATCATTGTGGGCTAATTTTGACCTTTTGCCTTCTTTTTTTAAAGCAATTTAACCCTCAACGTTTTATTTTGGGTCAAAATGACCCCTCTGCGAATGAAAGCTGTTAGTCAACTATCGTTAAAAGGCTTGAAATAACGTGGCAAACCTGCATGGTAGTGAATGCCGCGATAGCACTGTCATATAGGCAAAAATGCTGACTTTACAGAACGGCACATTATTCAAAAAATAAATTTATAAAATTGTATAAAATTTAAAATATTTTTTCTTCTAGCACGTCATTCTGTCAAGTCATTTCATGTCATTTGACTAACAGTTTTCATTTATAGATTGGTCATTTTGAACCAAAATGAAACATTAAGGGTTAAATTACTTTAAAAAATAAGGGCAAAAGTGACTATTTAAACAAACGTTAGTAGCATTTTTGGCATTATGCCAAAACTTTTTGGTGGATCTTGAGTTGGTCTAGACGCATTGGTGCTTTATGGTACTTGTTATTTTTCTTGGGTAAATTACAATAAAGGTCACTCAATTATACATAAGGTTACATTTAGGTCACCCAATTATTAAAAGTTACATTTAGATCAATCAGTTATGGGTAAGGTTACATTTGAGTCACCCAATTATTAAAATCTATACTTGGTCACTCAATTATGAGTAAAGTTACATTTGGGTCACCCTTCATATTTTAAAAATATATATTTTATATAATTTTATAAAATTATTTTTTGATTGATGTATCATTTTTTCAAGTCAACAAATTTGTCTATATGATATTTCCATATCAGCGTGCATTGCCATATAGGTTTGTCCGATCATTTCAAGCCATTAACCGTCGGTTGACTAACAGTTTTCATCCGCAGAAGGGTCATTTTGACCCAAAATGAAACGTTGAGGGTTGAATTGTTCTAAAAAAAAATTAGGGGGCAAAGTGACTATTCAGTCAAACGTTGGGGGCATTTTTTGACTTTATGCCTTTTATATTATAAGTGTGAGCTTTTAAGGGACAAAAAACTTGTCTCTTTTCGGTGCCCTTTTTGTGACTCAATACTAAAAATTTAAATTCTAAGTCATAACCTTAAATTCTAAACTATAAACCCTAAAAATATACATTACGCATAGTTCCTTGAACCCTAACTCTAAACCATAACCTTAAATCATAACCCTAAACCTTAAACTTAATTTTTTTTGTGTGGGGTATGAAAAGGAGTACCGACAAAAAAATTTATTTTGCTTTTAAGAAGTTATATTAAAATTTGAAGGGTACAAAATTACAAAAATTTAGAGATTACGAAATTAAATGATCAACAAAAAAATACAAAAAAGTACTTACATTATATGAAAAATTGAAATTTCCTGATATAGGAGTGCAGGCAGGTATTAGGTGTAAGCTGGCTAGTCTTTTTCACGTCCCCTAATTAATTTGGCATAACAGCTAATTAAGCTGTTGACTCAAAACCTAACAACACATGGGAAAGGGAATGGAGAAATATGTATTAGAAATATGGAGGAAAGTCCGCCAACTTAGGGGTGTTCATTCCATTGGCTGGTCGGTTCCATTTTCAGGGTAGGATTTTGACTTTCGGCTTTGTTACTTGGTGTGCAGGTTTCAAATCGGTAACGGCGTTGTAGAAGAACAAGGCCCTGCTGGAATTACAGCTCCTACTGCCAGTGCTGTATGTTTGTTTCCCACCTGTTTTTCTATATATTTATATCAGATCAGTGAATATCTGTAACGCAACTGAATTTGACAAATTGTCCAGGACTACAAGGAAATGGGAGATCTTAGCTTGGTTCCATTTAATCCACAACAATCAAGAGAAGAAGCACCGGTACCAGTCAAGTACTACAAGGAAATGGGAGATGGTAGCTTGGTTCCATTTAACCCACAACAATCAAGAGAGGAAGGACCAGTCAAGTACTATTTGACCAATTATCCAGCTGCAAAAGTAAGAACTGGTGATGCACGTCGGCGCCGAGGGACCATTCATGCAACTTGGGGGCTACCAAGTTACACTTATGCGCCTAGGGGTCGAACAACTTCCACCGCTGCACCGGAGGTTCAACCAATGTCCGCCGCCAGAGACGAGGCTCAAGGAAAGTCCGCCAATTTAGGGGTGTTTATTCCATTGGCTGGTCGGTTCCATTTTCTGGGGTAGGATTTTGACTTTGGGCTTTGTTACTTGGTGTGCAGGTTTCAAATTGGTAATGGCGTCTGTAGAAGAACAAGCCCATGCTGGAATTACAGCTCCTTCTGCCAGTGTTGTATGTTTCTCACCTGTTTTTCATATATTTTTCTAACCAGTGTCCAACTCATAATTAACTAATTCAGACTAAGTAATGTAAAAGTTTATTATAAGATGTCACTTTTTTTCCTATATATTTATATCGGATCATTAAATATCTCTGCTTTAAAACCCGTCATTTTATTTCAATTAACACAATGTTTTATTCCTGAATTTGATAAAGAAAATTTAAATCCAAAAAGCGTTATCACTTATCATTGTTAAAAAGGGCTTAATTCAAAAAAATGTTTATACGGTTATTATTTTAGGTCCTTAATGTTTTATTTTGTTAATGTTTAGAGTCAATTTAGAAAAAGAACTTTACACCCAATCATTACATGACACGTGTCTTAATTTTAATTTTTAAAATTTTTTATTTTAAAAATCTAAATTTCTTAAATTTTCAAAAAAATATTAATTTTTTTAATTTATCTTAAAACCCTTAAATTTACAAAACATCTCAAAATCTCAAATCCCTCCACGCCACCGCCATTGTAATGAAATTTACTCCTTTTTGTTGATATCGTTTGTCACTCTATTGGAAGCTTTTAATATTCCACGTTCAACATTTTATCGGCATGTCGTTTGTTGATTTCTGATGATGATATAGTAGAGAATTTATTGGTGGGGGTCTAACAACAGAAGGGATAGACGGTGACAATGAATAAATTTAAGGATTTGTAGATATTAGGATTTTTAGGAATTTTGAGATTTTAAGGTTTAAAAATTAAAGATTTTAGGATTTAAAAGAAGATATGTACAGATTGAATTTTTTTCTCTCTTTCAACTAAGCCTTAAAAAAGAAGTTGTATTTTGGGGCTTTGATTTGATAAGTAATTTGTCCATTTTTTGCAGCGTGTACGTGAATGGGATGAAGATGATCCAATCTCAATCTCAACGGAAACATATAAAAGCATATTTGATAAGGCTAGGGAGGAGAGGAGGACTGGTGAAAACGCTACACTTGTATCCACCCACACTGTAAAAGCACAGCAAGAAGATGGTACACATAATTATAACTCACAACAATCAAGAGAAGATGCACCACCAGTCAAGGACTTGTTGGCCATATATCGAGCTGCAGTTGCTAGATCTGACGAGGCACGTCGGCTCCAAGCCAATTCCATTCATGCAACTTCGGGTCTACCAAGTTCCACCGCTGCACCTGAGGTTCAACCAAAGCCCGCCGCTATAGCTAGGAACGATGTTCAAGTGAAGTCTGTCCCTAGAAAAGAAGTTCAAGTGAAGTCTGTCCCTAGAAACGAGGTTCAAGTGAAGTCTGTCCCTAGAAACGAGGTTCAAGAGAAGTCCACCGCCAGAGACGAGGCTCAAGGAAAGTCCGCCAATTTAGGAGTGTTCATTCAATTTGCTGGTCGGTTCCATTTTCCGTCATTTCTGGGTAGGATTTTGACTTTGTGGTCTGTTATTTTGCAGGTTTCAAATCGGCAATGGCGTCTGTAGAAGAACAAGCCCCTGCTGGAATTACAGCTCCTACTGCCACTGCCAGTGCTGTATGTTTCCCACCTGTTTTTATATACATAATATATTTATATCCGATCATTGAATATCTCTAACACAACCTTTTGTCCATTTTTTGCAGCCTGTACGTGAATGGGATGAAGATGATCCAGACTCAACCCAAACATATGTAACCATATTTAATAAGGTTAGGGAGGAGATGAGGACCGGTGGAAATGCTACAGTTGTATCCGCCGAGACTGTAAAATCACAGCAAAAAGATGGTACATATAAGAAGAGAAGCAAACTTATAAGCTCCATTAAGGTCAAATTCAGTCCCTTTTTATAAAATAGGAGTAATAATAATAGGGTAAAATTTTGATAAAAAAACTTACATATTTATACTATAAAACCCAAATCCTAAATTTTTAACCTTAACCTTAAAAAATTAAACCTCAAACCTTAAATCATATACCCTAAATTCTAAACACTAACATGAACTTTTAAACCCTACAACCTAAACCCTTAAACTTTAAACCCTAAACTAAAATCATAACTCAGAAAACTAAAAGGTAACGTGTAAACTAAAATTTACACGGCATGTGTATTAATTTTTTTTCCTAATAATATATCAATCGAAATGTTCATGTCATATTACGTAAATCTATCCTTCACTAACATTTTGTTTACCCAATGCAGAGAAAATGGTTTTGCTGTGGTTGAAAGTTGGAATTACTCGGACTTCTTTCGGCAGTAATGAGAAGTTGTATAAATAATAATATGATCAAGGTTAATTGAGTTTCCCTTATAAAATAAAGTGTATGTTCAAAAAAATTATAAAATAAAGTGTGGACAAAACATGTGTAGATAACTGAATAATTAATTTTTTGGATAAAGTTCACAAATGGTAATTAAAATTTGGTACATTATTCAATTTGGTAACCAAACTTTCAATTGCTTTAATATTATTATTAAACTTTTAATTTTGCTTCAATGTTACCACTGACCCATTAACTGACATTAACAACAGTTAAAATATTTTGTATAATAACACATTTAGTCTTCTACTTTTGTACATTCAAACAATTTAGTCTTAATTCGAAAAATAATAATAAATTGAACCCTCGTTATTTAAACATTATTTCAATTTGACCCTATTTTATTAAAAATAATTTAACCTAACACCCTAAACTCTAAACCATAAACACTAAACTCTTAATTTTTAAGTTATTAAAATCGTTTCCCCCTTTCTTAGCAAATAATTTAAAGGCTACTCTTCAGGGTTTTAGAACCATTCTTGGAGGAGTGCAATGTCTTCTTCTTCATGTGCAGTCTCTCCTTCAATTAGAACTGAATTGTTAAACCCAATCTCTAGTAGGTTTCTTGCTCCTTCAAGAATCTATCATTAGTAATGTTCGGGAAAAAAAAGAATCTATCCTCAGTTAAGTAAGCTAATTTCAATTGTGAATCTTCAACTTGTTATTTTCCTAGCACTGTTTAGCTTCTTCTTCTTTCTAATTTTAAAATTTTGATTGCTTTCTTTTTTGTTTTTCTGTCATGCACTTTAAAGGAAGCAAATGTGAGATGATAAGCAGGAGTTTACTTTAAAGGGGATTATGAAATCTGGTGCCTCGGTCATGGGTTATTCCTTGACTAGCGAATCGGTTCGAGGTCAATTTTTTAACTAGCCGCCGAATTGTTCTTTGCTTCTTCAACTGTGGGTTTGTTTTGTTTTGTTTTCTGGAATCTGGGTTCTTACAAAGTAGTAGTTTGTTAGCTAATAGTTTGTGTTCTATCTTAGATTAAGACCGGGAAATGGCTTTCAAGGCTCGGGAAATCACTTCCCAAGCCCCCCAAATACATCCTTTAACCTTTTAACTTAATTCTACATCTTATGGGAGTTGATTAGAGTGATTTGCTACCCTTATTACACCTTATTAACCATAAATTCAAGATTCACCATTAAAGGGATTCAAGCTCCTTAAAAACCAAACTTAACACTCATAAATCATAAAACCAAGCAAGGCATTCATTTTATTATGTTCCTGAAATGTAGGAGTCAGAATGTACCGTCCTTAAACATGCAAACCCCAGAATGAAGCTCTTCTCAAGCTCTTGCCACCACTTTTCTTGACTCAAGCCTCCAAACTTTACTTTCACTGATTCTAGTGACCTTTATCTTGAAATGGAGATCTTTTGTTACTGATAAAACTTCCCTTGAGACTCAATTCGGGATTCTCACTCCTCAACAACAAGTTTCCAACTTTAAGATTTAGGTTTTGGGAAGAAAATTGAAAGAAGAATAAGAAGATAAAGAGATGAGAATAAGGGTGACTTCACTCTCTTCCAAAATGGCAGCCCCTTAATTGATGCATCAACCTTTTTCCCATTTAAGAGTGAATTACCCAAATGCCCTCACACTAAAATCCTTCCCACAACTCAAGACCCAATACTAAAGTCCAACAACGCATGGAGGCCCATTATGACCCAACATCTCGGCCCGACGTATTGGTCCAAGACTCGGGTCAATGTTCATTGTTGACTCGAGAAATCTGGGTCGTTACAATATACCCATAGTTTTATCTATTCATAAATTAGAAGATATAAAGTATTTAACATATTTGATATTACGTCCTCTTGTATATTGTATTGATGATAATATTAAGAGTAAATTATCCGGGTGACCACCAAACTATTGCGTTTGACATGTTTGACCACCGAACTACACAAATTTAAAATTCGACCTCCCAACTATTTAATTGGACCTATTTTGACCACTAGCCGTTAAAATCTAATGGAGGGGTGACGTAACTATTAATGAAAATTTGTATAACTACATATTTAGTCCCTATTCTATCAAAGACGCCATGTTGACGCTTAACCGGCAAGCCCTTTTACTTTTCTCCTTCCCATTTTTATTTTCCAGCAACATATTTGTTCAGTCAACTTGACTGAACAAATATGTTTGACTGAACAAATATGTTGCTGGGAAACAAAAGTGAGAAGGAAAAAGTAAAGGGTCTTGCCGGTTGAGCATCAACAATGGCGTCCTTGATAGAATAGGTAACTAACATGGATCAAATGTGTAGCTATACAAATTTTTATTAACAGCCACATCACCCTTCTATTAGATTTTAACGGTTGGTGATCAAAATAGGTCCAATTAAATAGTTAGGTGGTCGAATTTTAAATTTTTTATAGTTCGGTATTCAAAATAGGTCAAACTCAATAATTGAGTGGTCACCCAAATAATTTACCCTAATATTAATCAAATTATATTCAACCGGGTTAAAAATGATATCGTTGGATGTAGTGGCCATATATTATATAAATAAAATAAATATATTTAAAGACTAATATTTATGTATTGATGGTGTATAATTTTATACGCCTTCAATGACTAAGATATTGACACATTCTCACACAAATTTAAAATTAAATTTGTTTTCAGTGATGTATTTCAGATATTATATTAATTTTTAATATCCAAAATACACCATTTAAAACAAATTTAATTGATTGTCATATTATTTTGAAAACTAAAAAATAATATAATTTCAAAATACACCATTGCTACATTATTTTTGTCTTGTCTTAAATAAATTTTGCTATTGCTTTTGCAAATTTGCTTGTTTTTCTTTGAGCATTGTTTTTGTCGCTACTAATGAGTTGATTGTTATGTAATTATTTTTATCAAGAATGAATCACTATTTAATTCACTAATGATAATTAACATTATATACCATATGGTATCAAATGTTCACCCTATATTTACATGATATAAACTTGTATGGGTGATGTAAAAAATCTTAAATTAATTGCTCAAAAAAAAGAGAAAAACTTAAATTAAGTTATTAAATAAAATTAAAAGAAAATCTAAAAAATCTAATATTTTAAAGTTATATAGATAATAAATCTCATTTATTCAATTAAATTTCAAAAAATATTTTTTAAAAGAATTACAAATATTATCACAAACAAGTATTTAATAATTAAATTTTTGACCAAACATTACAAACTCAGACCAAATTGAAAATTGGAATATATTCAGTCTTAAACCGAAATAAATTTAAATATTATCTACGCATGAGAATTAGATCGAAATAAAATCCTGAAAAACATTTATTTAAATTGTAAAAAGTATACGTAAAGTAGGAATCATCCATTTATTCAAAAAATTGGAATACGCAGTGGGTGGGAACAGGTTTGATGCATATGGCTCCGAGCACATGCATCCCCATTTTTTGGGGAAAATTGAAATATATAATTTAATTTGTAAAAAAAATTATTTTGTATATTTATTTATAAAAAAGAGTATATTAAAATTTTAGACCCTATTTTTAAGATTCTGAATTCGTGTATGGGAGTTGATGAATATAAAGCTTATTTTTTATTTTATATTTATTTAATTAAAAAAGAAGAAAAAAAATCGAAATGGCTGGAAATAATAGGTTGGGGTGGGGGCGTGGGGCTAAGGCGGTGCATTTGGCGTAAGCTGGAAATAACGTGGCCGAAGTGGCGCACTTCATAATTGCTTATTCTTACCTTCCGACACCTGTTTTTTTAATTCATTACTTCTTTCTCTACTTTTTCTTTGGTATATATATATATATATATATATATATATATATATATATATATACTCCAAATAATTGTAGTAGTTGTAACGAATTTGATTAAAACCTGATTTTTAAATTTAAAATTTAATTAGGTTAATTAGCTGAATTATTGTTTTTTAAACATTTAAAACTTTGGGGTCTAAATTTGAATCCGGGTGTTTATTATTGTACTATTCATATTTATATTTGATGTTATTGGTTGACCTTTCTATCAATATTAACTTATAAGTTAGGATACATTAATTGATCTAATAGTTAAGATGTTTATATTACTCTATTTTTTACGAGTTTAAATTTTAGTATGAAAATATAATACCTATATTTAATAAAAAAATATTGACTTACAACTTTTTTGCTTTTACCTATTTAGCTGGTGGTCAGCTACTGGTCTTAGTATTAGTTGTCGACCACCGGGTTTAATATCTTCTTTTTTTCCTTTATTTTATATATTTTTAATAAGAATTTCTACTTTTGTGGCAAATTTTTTTCTCTGTCTTTGTGGCACGCTTTTCTATGTTTTGTAGTTTCGTTTCATCTGTCATTTTGACATGATTTCAACATATTTTAGCGGTCGTTTGGTGCTCGCACATAAATTTTACCGGCACTAGTTCCTGATTATGATTCTGCCGGTGGTCATACAAAGTTAGATCCTCACTCGGATGATGATTGTTTGCCGATATAATCAGTCCTGGATAGCAGAACATTCTGCCTGATAGTTTGAGTCGCTCACCACTCCTTTTTCACTTTATTGTGCTTCTCGATTGAATAGAGACAAAAAAATTCAGGAAGGCTTCTGAATTTTGATGGTATGTTATTCTATACGAAAGTATTCACTTTTCTTTGCACTTTTAGGTTTGTAAGAGATTTTGGTGGATTAGCCTCTATTATTTTCCTTCCTTGATACGATGTATTTGTGATATTTTTTTATAGGTTTTTAATAAAAATTCAGTGGTCATTGTGAAAAAAAATATTGACTTAAAAGTTTAAATTATTTCATACGGTTTGGTATATATATATAGTGAATTTGAGTATATACATATATATATATATATAGTATTACGAACACAATTAAAAAACACTAATAAAAATATAATACAATTACAATACAAAAATATAAGCATTATAAAATAAATATATAATTACTTTAAGGGTAAAGTACATCAGTAGTCATTGAACTTTTATAGTGTATTCATTTTGGTGACTCAATTTTTTAAATTTTCATTAGGGTCACTCAACTTTTAGTCTGCTTTTATTTTAGTCCCTCCCGTTAACTTTCGTTAAAAAAATAGTAACGTGACGCATTAACTTTCTTTCTTCCTCCATTTCTTCTTCTTTCTTTGCTCTGTTTTAGTTTCTATTTTAATGAAATTCATTTCCAGTATATAATTAGCCGAACAACTAAAAGACAAGTAGACCAGATATGCATGAAGTTCCCCCAGAGATGAAGCAGAGAAAACATGATAGTTCAGGAGTCAGGACCCTTTTGTTGGTATCCATGGTAAATTGAAAGGATTACTTATAGCAAACAAAACTCTTGTTGCTCGCAACAAATGAAATATACAGTGTAATATGATCCTCATAGGTACCATATTCAATGATCCCTTTCTACCCATTAAAAGGAAAAGGCTAAAAATACCTTTTGTGCTTAAGTTCTTGGGGTTCTGCTGCTTAAAATAGAAGCTCCGGTGATCAAGTAATTTATGATGATTGTTAGCATAAACTTCAGCCCAAATTTTGTTAAAAATAAAGTTAACCTGTCACGTCAATATTTTTAACGGATGTTAATAGGAAGAATTAAAATAAAAGCGGATTAAATATTAGATAACCTTAATAAAAATTTTAAAAACTTGATGATTAAAATAAACACGCTCTAAAAATTCAATGACCACTGATATACTCTATCTTTACTTTAAATATAAAAAATACCTAACTTATTTAGTCCAAAAAAGAAGTGGGGGAGAAAACTCTCGAGGCATGTGATTAATTGTTATGACACAAAAATAGAAGATCGATTTGATTCGGTTCAGTTCACTTTGTTTTATACTTTTCATATTATTTGATAAAATTTTAAACAGTCTCTTTATTATTTTTTTATAAAAATAAATTTTGAAACAAATAAAAAAAATAAATACGAGTTAGTTTAATGTAATAAAGTTTTGCTCAACAACTTCTAGAATAAGTGGTTAAAAACTCTTAGTTGACACATTCCCTCCTAAACTGTGAGTTCTAAATCCGGTAGAAGTAAATTTCCCCTTCGCCTTCTCTAAATAGGAATTGTTCAAAAAAAATTAATCAAGTTTTGGGATTTGAAATCTTAAAAATGACAGAAAATCTTTGTTATTCTTGTGGTCCTATACAACCCAAAAAAAATAGTTTTCACTTAAATTGTTAAATAAATGGATAAAGCTACCTGTAATTTACCCTTAAATAAATTTTTTTTAAACATGTTCGATCTTATATTTTTGTATCGACAATAATATCAATTAAACTAAATTCAATCCATTCTAATAATACATTAATCTCTTATAGTTGCACACTTTTTATAATAAATTTGTTATTTTATTCCATGAAGAATTCATGTGTTTATTAACAGGATAAGACTTATATACCATACAAAATCTCATGTATTACTATCAAACTTTTAACCAAAAATCAGGACATAATGAAATAAAGAAAATTATGAGTTCATTTTTGTAACAAAATCTACATAAAATATTAAAAATAAAGGTTCCTAAGAATTAATGCAATTATAACCGAGGAAAATTTGTTTGTTTTTTTGAAGTAATTAAAGAGAAAGTTGCATTAACATGGTGCAATTACATGCAATTTACACCCTCGTACAAAGATCAACACTCCTGTCTCACTGAGATCTCATCCTGTTAAGCTGGTTCAATGCCGGTTGCAGAATGTTGTAGGCCACCCATAGAAGAGCCGGAGCCACCACGAAGAGGAGAAGGGTCCCCCGGTTGTCACTCGAAGCAGCGTCAGCAACCATGGCGATCTCACTCGCCGATGCATCCGGGGCCCACACGAACCCCGCCGACGCAGCCAACCCGCCGAGTCCTAACCCGATGATCACCCCTTTGGCGCTCCTCATTAGGTTCAGCTGGTTAAGTGCCGGTTGAAGGATGTTGAAGAGAACCCAAGCTATGGCCGGGATTATGGGAAGCAATAGGGCTAAACCACGGTTGTCTCCCTCGGCTATCTGTTGGGCGGCGAAGGCTGGATCGCATGAGCTCAGGGTTGAGAAGATAGCTCCGGCAATGGCGGTGCCGGCGAGTGAAGAAGAAGAAGGGAGGCTGGGTTTTGATATGGGAGACCCTTGGGGAGGTTTTGCATGGAGAGGAGAGAGATGGGCTTTGGGTTGGTCATCTTGGTAGAGCTGATGCTTAAGCATTTTGCATTAAGCATCGCCATTGTTGCTACGCTTGCTGCCATTTTCTTTCTTTTCTGTGTGTTTAGGGCTGTGCTGCTGATCCCAGGGGGAGATTTTGAGGGATGTTTTACAGGTTTTTGTGGCAGAGAGAATTGATTGGCTGTGGGGATATAGATTAAATGTGAATCAAATCAGCATCGTCCAATAAAATGAAGATTTCTGGATTCTTTTCTTATCCTAATATGACATGGACCTCGTGTTGAATACCCCACCACAAGTTTCTTATCGCCTTTAAAACCTTCTATTAAGGTCAATTTGTAAAACATCAACGGCCCCTTCCTTTCGGATTTAGGGACATAAACAAATCGAATGTTCCGCGTAAACTGTTCGGAGGGAAGTTTGTTTATGTTCGTTTATTTATTAAACGAACGAACATGAACAAGATTTTTTATTCGTTTAATTAAATAAACGAACACGAATAAAAGGCTCGTTCGTTCATTTATGTTCGTGAACGTTCGGTAATTCGTTCGTTTATGTTCATTTATGTTCGTTTAAATTTATTCACATATATCTAGGGATAAGCATTAGATCAAGTCGGGTAAAAAATTTTCGAGTTATTCAAGTTGACAAGTTTTATTTTATAATTCGTTAAAAACTTCCTTCTTATCGGTTAGGGGTGATCATTGTTCGGTTAAACGAACTAACCGACCGAACCAAAATAAAATTGATTAATCTGTTAGATAATTTTAAGTTTCATCTAAAGATTAAGGTTTTTTTTAATTTTAATTATCAAATAATTTGGTTCAAAATAATTATTTAACTAAATTAATTGAACTAACCCAAAATATTAAATATTTAACATATTATATATGTTATTTAGGTTCGTTTATGTTCGTTTATCATTTTAACGAACGAACACGAACAAAAAAATTTGTGTTCGTTTATTTGTCCGGTTCAAGTTAAACAAGCGAACATAAATACATCCTTATTCGTGTTCCTTCGGTTCATTTTTTCTTAGTTCTTTGATAAGGCACATATTTTACAAACAAATTATTCATACTCGAATTTCAAAACCATTCAAAGATTTTAAAATGCTACGTATCTAATTGTACTAAAAAAGAAATTGAGTATTAATATTGCATAAAATACTAAAGTATAAAGAGTTGTATTTACCTTTTCGCATAATATCACACTTTGCAGGCCTACTGTTCGATGTAAAGCCTCAAAGGGTGATTGAATGTCCAACGGCTCAAATACATAATGAGGCCCAATAGACAGGTTCAGCTGTCCAGGCCCGTATTCAAAGGCTGAACTCCCAATAATATCTTAGGGCTTTTCTGTCGGCATATCCCCTTGTTTCAAGGTTCAGCTGTCTTTTATTAATTCAGTTAATTAATCGGTTTTAAACTAAATTTAAAAAATAATCGTTACCATTTAAACACCTAATTAACTAAACTAAATTTCGGTTCAATCAGTTAACTCAGAAATGAAAATGATGTCGTCAGGTAGGAGAAATAAAAAGGGAGTATGATTGGAAGTAGTAACTAAAGAAAACAAGTAAATAACCATTGTCAATAACAGGAGTTCATCATTCTACTTCAACCAACCAAGGGCTTGGCAGTTCAAAAATATATAAGCAAAGCATGTTTCTCTCAAGCAAACAAAAATTGTCCCAGAGCAAACCATACAACACAATCAAAACAGGGTAACCTTCTGGGTGAAACAGTTTTGAATTTATACCTCAGTAGTCTGATGGAGAAATGACATCGTCGATTTTCAAAATCATCTTTACAACTTGTGTTGCCAGTAAGATCTGTTGCTGCTTCCCAATCAGTGTTTCAAAGACGTCTTGCTGCCGCATATCATTAGTCCCAACATCATTGCAGTCTATTCCATAGTGTGGATTGTTCTCCTGCAAATGGATATAAGAAAATGAAATTAACTACATACTACACAGCTGTTAGATTATATAAGATCAAAGTTATTATCATACAAATTATAGTAATTACCTTAATTTGCTGAGATTTCACTGCTGATAGTGTCTCAATGGGTTGGAGACCGCTATTCTCAGCCAGGGCCATGGGGACCGAGTCTAGAGCATCTGCAAATGCCCGGATTGCATACTGCAGATAAAAACAAAATTTTGATATTATATAATTACTCAAAAACAAAAGAATGTTAAAATATTTAGAGGATTATATGTGCTTCTTACCTGCTCAACTCCTGGATATTTATCCGCAGCTGCCTCTACAGCAATTGAGCAAGAAATCTCAGCTGAGCCACCACCATAGACGATAGAATTGTTGCGAATGAGATTCCTGGCCACACACAATGCATCATGGATACTGCGCTTTGTCTCCTCTATCATCATCTTGTTTCCTAATGAATCATCAACCACAAAGGAAATCCTTTATGAGATTTATATGATTAATCCTATCAATTCAGCTTGCATTAACCTTGGAATATTCTACTTTTTGTTACTTTTGGCTCTCTACAACATTATAAAGTTTATGCTAAACATAAGTAAATAGACAACTAGTTCTAGATTGATCAAGAATAAAATGTCCAACCATCTCAAAACAAGAATGGAGCAAATAAATTGCATACCAAGAAAAAGGATGCAGGAGATCTCTTCACATGTCAAAGTGTCATGCAAATTTCATCCTTTTATTCTTCAACCAACTCATTTTCCCATTTGTTTATTTGGTTTAAGAGTTTGCTGGTAAAAAAATCCATGCTCTGAAACTGTCCAAGAAGTTTTTTTGGGGGTTACTAGATAATGTCTCTAAGAATAAATCAACAAGTCTTACTATTGAGACTAGGTGGCATATTTTATAACAAACTATATAGGAATAGGAAATTAAAAACAGAACTAACTCACTTGGCGAACCAATCACGTAGGCTTAAGCCTAATCAAGATACACAATCAAATTACAATGACTGAATAAAAGATAATCAGACATAAACCAAACTGAAGGGAATAGAATCTACCTCCACGAATAAATATGGTCACAGCCCTTGAATTTGCACAGTGTTCAATGTACAACATTTTATCTTTTGTGGTGCCAAAAGACTTCTCTCTGACCAGACCAGCCTAAAAAAATAGAGTTAAATAACAAAGTGTTTGCCATAAGAGATATGCAATGCTGGGGATTAAGCTGGAATTGTACAATGTAAAACTTCATCAAACCTAAATTATTAGTCCAAATGAGCAATGCTTTAGTGCTTAAACAAAAAGTGATCAAATGTTAAATCATCTCACTTTAGCTTCAGCAGTTGTCCTCTATCTATTGCATAAAAACATTTTCCTAGGAGGAATTTATCCAACACATATTTCCGAGCAATATAATACAGACAAGGAAATAATGGAGCCAACATACCCTTCCCAGCTTTTCTGGGGTCAACTCCTGGAACCTTGGCACAATCCTTCCACCTATAGAGAAAATATAATTAGATTGTTGTAAGGTTGCATGCCATCTCAGCAGCTAAAAATTTACCTATCATGAATTTGGTTACCATGCTTTCAAATTAAAATAAGATAAATAGAAACAAACCTGTAGCTATTGCTATGAGCTCCAACTCCACACCACCAACCCATCTGACAGCAGGCAAGTTCCTGTGCATTAATAAATGATTTGCCTCATCATCAAAGCCCCATTGACAGATAACCAAGGTTGCACCAACATCCTGCAACAAAATTACTATCAGAGAAGTCTACCCCAAAAAATTGCAAAAATGGTTCTAACAATTATCCACCTGCTTTCCCTTCTCCCCAAAGAGAATAATCTAAAGAAACAGAATGTGAAAGATCAACCTAAATTGAAAAAGAGACTCCACATAAACACAAATCTGCAGCCATACCTTGCACTTTTGAACCATGTCATCGAAATACTTTTGCTCTTGCAGACGCAAAGTTTGAAACTTTTCCACTGTATCAATGTCCACCTTATGCTTGGTCTTTGGCTTAGGTGGCTCAAATGGGCAAGTTAATATGGCAATTTTTGCATCTTCAATTTGCTTTGGCATCTGTGGATGACTCATGTCCTTATCAACAGTAATTCCATATATTAGCTCAGTATCCTCCAATTTCCCCCCAACTTTCCCCTCGACCTTGATCATATCTAAATTGACATCTTTCCTCTCTAGATCAGCAACAGAAAGAACTGCTTTAACAGAAATCTCAGCCAAATGGCGCTTGCATCGGTTCACACTGCAAAACAACAAAAATAGTTACAAATCGCTTCTCAATACTAACAAGTTTATGAACTGCTAGCTGATGGCAAGATATATTTCAATTGAAGCAGTGCATAATTCAGATGGTTCAATGGTCCTGCATAAAACCCTAGCCACAGCCAAAACAACCCTGGCTATTTCTGAATAACAAACACCACAATAAATCAACACAGATTTTATTTGAGGACCAGTAAGACCCAAAAGCCGACCTATCAAAAGATTAACTAATATCCTAGCAAAGTAAGGCATTGAACAACCATTTAAACACTGTTCTTTCAGGAAAAAAATATTACCATCTGCCATTGTTTCTTCCATAAAAAAAATATATTACCATCTGCCATCTTTATTTCACAGCAAGCTTAACAAAAATATGACATGATTATGTAATCTGATAAAATGAATATTAACAGGATAATATTGGATAGACATCATATGCATATTAATTAACCTTCAGACAGAAAATCACTGTCTTGAAACAAAACATTTAGCCATGACCACTTAAGAAGTTAGCATAATGCCTGTTTAGTTATAGTTTGAACTTTGAATGTTCTTCTAATAATGCATTATGGGGACCTGAACACTGCTAAGGGCAACATAAAATGTAAAGTACAGCAACAGACCAAGAAAAAGAGCTAGGAACTTACATTTTAGAGGACAAAGTGGTCATGCAAGTTTGAACCAAAGGCTCTATATTTGTTGTTCCAAAATCAAACTTCTGAGAAATGTGCTCCAAATGTTCAACAACAATTCTCGAAGCCATTTCATACCCCTCTGCAATCCGTATGGGATGAATCCCACGTTCTAGTAACCACTCTGCCTGCTCAAGAAGTGCTCCAGCCATGACAACAACACCAGTCGTTCCATCACCGATTTCGTAATCCTGACTCCGAGACAGTTCAACCATCAGCTTAGCAATTTGGTTGTCAACATCCATCTGTTCCAAAATTGTCGCCCCATCATTTGCTGAAAAAAAATCCATGAAATAAAGAAGAAAAACATATCAGGGGACTTTGAACATGACAGAGCATATAACTTCACCAACAAATATAACATCCATATGTATAAACTTCACGAAGATTTCTACGGAAACAGTAAGCTCATATCTTTATGTTAGCAAAGTTTTACCTATACCAAAGCTTCCAGTTAAAAACTAGTAAGTTCAATGAAGAAACTACGGACTGCTAAAATTACCAATAAAAAGCCTATATTCCTCTCCTCAAATAGCTTACTTTAACTAACTTCTCATTTCGAAGCTAGAACTCAACCAGATCCATAACAGAAAATCATTTTCAAATCCAAATCGAGTAACCAGAAGCTTATCGATCATGCAAATAATAAGGCTAAAAACAAAAAAGGAAAGAGTTGGAAAGGAGTTAACAGATGGTGACATCGCCGTCGGGGCTTTGGAGAATCTTATCCATTCCCTTGGGTCCGAGAGAGGTTCGGAGGATCCGAGAGACGGCTTTACCGGCGGAAATGTTGGCCTTTTGAGCTTCGATCCCTCTCAGCCTGGTTTTTTGGTCTTGCTCTTTGAGTATAATGAAAGGCCTCCCGTACTCATCGAAAGCCAACGCCATTTCCTCAAAAGCTTTCTTTACTTCTTCTTCTTCAGTGTTTCAGTCACTTCGAAAGGATTTGGGGCAAAATGTTGGCTCGCTTTTCGTTTCGCTCTGTATTTTGAATGCCCTAAAAATCTCCGTTGCTGTCTCGTAATTTTATTTCTATTTTATCTTTGGGCTTTGTTCGGCTGTCTGTATTTGGTCAGGCTTAGGCCCGTTTCGTTTCGACAAAATTAAAAAATAAAATTTATATTCAATACATGGAAATTTTACAAGCATAATAATTTGGGGTTTAAGGATTGAATTTAGAATTAAAGGATAGTGGTTAGAATTTAGGGTTTAAGTTGTATGATAATATGATGAAGGGGTTTAAATTTTAACTTATAAACCATAAATTTTAACTCTAAACTATAAATTTTAACTACTATCCTTGAATTCTAAACCCCTAAACCATACACTCTAAATTAAATCTCTAAATCCTAAAATTAAAATTCATCAAATTTTTTTTTAAAAAAAAAACTATAGATAACCTAATTTGAAATGCATGGTTTTCCGTAATATAAGCAAAGTTGTTGAACAATCAAACACTCTCATTATATCAGCACTTTTTGAATTTTAAGGTTTATGGATTGTGTTTAGAGTCTAAAGGTATAAATTTAAAAGACATTGATTAGAATTTAAGATTTATGTTTTATGGTAATATAGTGAGAGATTTAAATTTTAATTTATAAACCTTAAATTTTGAACTTATAGAACTTACACCTTAAATTAAATCTTTGTTGCAAACTTTTTAAATAATATCTATAATATCAAGTTTGAAAAAAAAATTTTAATATCTATAATAAACGCAAAAATAATTTTAAGAGTTCAACTTAATAAATGAATCCATTAAATAGATCCTAAATCTAGATAAAAATTTTAATTTTAAATTTGTTAAAAATAAAAAATGTTATTTTAAATTCCTAATTCATCACCACCTCTAAATATTTAAAAAAAAAAAAAAAAACTATGATTTAATTTTTTTAATTTAAAATGCATGGTTTTATCCATAACATTATATATTTATCACTTTGTTCTTTTTTATCCATGGAAAACTAAAACTACATTTTAATTTTTTGAATTACTAGGAATGGGCTCGCCCTACTGCCCTTATTCAGGGACGCCCCTGTGTGCAGTGCAGTGCAGTACAGTAATCCTAGGAGAAAAACTGCATTTCTCCGTCGCCAATCTGTTCTCTTTTTGATTCTACCTATAACCCCAAGGCCAAGTTTACCAGACAAAAAATGGCTCGTCAAATCGTTGTTTTTGCTTTGGTCTTGATTGCCTTCGTCGGCTTGGCCGCCCCTACCGCCGCCTCTAAGGCCTCTGGCTCACCTGCCCCTGCACCCGGCGGTGCTGGTTCCACTGAAGGCCTTGCAGGTTCACCTGGAGCCTCTTTAAGCAGCGCTTCTCCTCCTTCTCAAGCTTCGGCTCCTAGCCCTAGTAGCGGTTCTGCGGCACTTGAGGTCTCGACTATTGCTGGAGTTGGAGCCGCTGCCGTTGCCGGCTACTTTATGTTTTAAACATGAAATGTGTATGTATGCGGCGGCTATTTTGTTTTGATACAAGAAAAGCTGCCGTGATTAATCATGTTAAAGTTTTGCCGAAATTCTTTATGAATAAAGAAATGGAATGGATTGGTGAATGTTAAAAACAGTGTGTTTTCTTATATCATGCAAAAATTATTCAACTTTTTATAAAAGATCACAATTTCATATGAATTAATTTAACCAGAGAAAGGTTACACTAGAAACGAAGAATGGACAAGTTCTATCAGAATATAATATTCAAAACAAACTGGAAATAGGCAGTTATTATACAAAAACTATGCTAAATTTTCAAAAAGAGTTGCAAGTTTAATTATTTATTTTTCACTAGCTACAAAGTGATCTTCTAAAAATCGAAATCCCTGAAATTTTATGCTCAGATTCTCAAGTCATATACAATTTAGTTTAATTTGAATATATTTATTTGATCCTGGTCTAATATTTTTATATCGACATAATTGGTTTAAATTTGTAATTAAGTTTGAATAAAGTAAATAAATTTGTCTACTCCATCAATTTAAAAAAATATTTAATTTATTTGATTTAATTGAATACTCGCTCTTAAATACAATTTTTGATAAATAAATATATGAGCCTTGTAACTAAAAGCGAACAGCTTCGGTTCCAGCTCGGATGTTGTGGAAATCTAGATGTTGTATTCTTTTTTTATGAGAATTTCAGAGAAAGGGAAGATTTGCTGGTGCAATGCCTAAGGCTGAAGAATGAAATTGTTGCTGCCAATTCATTACAGCAACGCTCAACAGCTTCGGTTCCAGTTGCAGAAAATTGGCGTAAACCGGCAACAAGCTGGACGAACACAAATGCCGATGGATGTTCGGGTTCTCTCGGAGTCTTGATGTCTGTCCGGTTTTAGTTGCAGAACTTTGGGATGCTCATGATATTTTATGTGTCTGACGTCTTGGCTTTCGACGAGTCGAGTTGAAAACGGATAACATTGAAATGACTCAGATTTTAAGAAATTATATCATAGGCCCGACTCGCTACGTCTGTAACATCCCCTACCCGGGTTGGCAGGAAACCGGTTCGGGAGCGTTACAGGCAAGCAATACAAGATTATCATTTCTTTCACAAGCTATTCAAATAGTACAAGGCTAGATGATCACTTTGGACATTCATTATTTACATATCAATATGCGCAGCATCATATTTTCAATACATATAATTAGAGTTCATTACTTGATTCATATTAACATCCAAGTCCACAAAATAGTAGCCCACTCAAGAACATATACATATATACAAGTTTCAAGTAGTAAAATGCATGACCTAGTTTAACTATATATAAGACTAGGTGCCACCAACTAGGAGCATTACAAGTATAGGTGTGGATCCATACTTTAACCTGGCTTGTGCTTTGCTTCAGGCGCAAGAAATATGCTTCAAAATCAAGGAATGCTTCGAATCAACTAACTTGTAGTTTGTGAAGAGCGAAAACAAGAGTGATAAGTACAAAAATGTACTTAGTGAGATAGTACTAGTTCTAACCGATTTATAAGACAATAATCAATTCACCAAGTTTGAGCCTAGTCATGGTTTGTAGAAGTCGAACTAAACTTATACATATTTATCATTCAATTGTTGTAACATATCCATTCAAGCAAGACATTCAAGTAGCAATTCGAGTAGCAAGAAAATCAAGCATTAATAATTTCAAGTATCAAACAAGTCAAGTATCAAGAGACATCAAGTATTATGTAGTTCAAATAACAGTCAAAACAAGTATCAAGAGACTCAAGTATCATGTATTTCAAGTATCAATTAGGCTTTACTCTTTAATCAAATATCATGTAATTCAAGTGTCAAGCAATTTAATGTATCAAGAATTTCATTGCATCAAGTAATTCAATGTATCAATAAGCTTTTTCTTTAACCATTTCTTATTTGCTTTCTTTAGTTTATGCCCTTGGTATTTAGTTGTCCAGGTAATTGAGTCTCCAACCAACTGTCTACATAAGATGTGCCGTAGCACTGGTCAACCCTCCTACTGTCGCCAAAGACCACATATACGTACCCTTCGTCTGTCGCCAATTAGGGGCCTTAGCCATGGACCGTAGTCCACCCTGACACAATGAGCTCTAGACTCTAAGGCATGCCCTTCTACCTATGACCACTAACAACCAAGGCTTTGTTCAATTATGAATCACTTATTCAAGTATTACATGTTCAAGTCAAGCAATAGCTTATTCAAGGATTAATTCAAGTGATACATTACAATATCATACTTATATATACAACCCTTAGGCCAATTGAGCCTTAGCTCTACACATTGAAATTTAATCTCGTCATTCAAGCAAGAAATTAACATATGTCATTTCTTAGGTATCAAGCAAGATCCTAAATTCATGATTTATATCATGTTAACAAGTATTCAAATCATAGAGATACATTAAGCATTCATTCGAATGGATCAAGGTCAAGACATCAAAGCTCAAGTATTTGTTTTCACCTTTATTTCTAGATACATTTTACTATTAGATCTTCAAGTTTTGCTTAAACCACTCTTCCACTTTTTCATCACATCCAAGTTTAAACCAAGTGTATATATATATCATGGCATGAAATAACAAGAAATAAACATGCATCTTTGGTTAGGACCTAAGTCCCAACCCTATATTAAACTACACTCACAATACTCCAAGCTCAGCTAGTTTTGGATCCAAACTTCTTTGTTTCTAGCTTTCGAATGCTCCTCCTTAGACCCTTCTCCAATGTTCCCTTCTCGTTCTAACATTTCATACAAGTAAATCATGATCAAGACAAGCACATTCATTTATTTAAAACAAGGCAACAATACATAATTCATTCAACATTCAATTCAAAACATCAAGGCTGCTGTTACTGCCAGGCAGCATGCGCACTGTCTACTAAAACATGCATATCTTTCATTCCGTACGTCAGAATTTCAATTGGTTTACACCGTTGGAAAGCTAACTTAATTGTCTTTCTAACCATATAGGCCTTTCATTTTAATTATTTACCAAATAGTACAGTTTTTTACTTAAAGACAGGGTAATTACAACACTGGACAGCTTGCACTGTCCTTAGTGTTTTATTTATGCAATTCATTTTACAATCCAAAATTCAATTCCGTTTTCTCCTAATGAAATTAGACATATTAAGGCACTACCCATTAAATTTTCAGCCTTAAATTCCATTTGTACAATTTATAGAGATTTTCCAAAGTTACTGCCCAGAACAGAGCATTCTGGGCAGACTACACTAGCTTAGGTTTCTAACTTCTTTAATCACTTAGTTAACACTTCTAAGATGCCAATTCAACTTATATACATATTCTTACATGTCTAAGTCAGTTTAGTTCACTTATCTATGTGATCAAAACAGGCATTTTGCAAAATCAAGCATGCTTACTCAATCTTATCTAGAAATGTGATCAAAACAGTTTCACTCCTTGTTATATTCAATCATATTAATTTGGCATCAAATTTTCCAGCAATCATAGCAATTTCCAGCAAAATTCAAGCATTCAAGTTTCCAGCAACCTATATATTTATTTCATAGCAATTTGATCATAACATTCAAAATTTCAAAGAATCTTAGAATTAACATCACTAGAACATTCATATCTTCCATCCTAATCCAATCAAGCAACAGTAACATCAAATTTCAAGATTTAAACATGGAATTAAAGTGAAGAATCAAGTATTTTACCTTCCTCCTAAGTTAATTTGATCAAACAAGACAACTCTCTCTCTCTATCTCTCTATGAAGGTTCGGCCATGGAAATGAAAGAATGAAAAAGATGATTAAAATTATGTTTTTCTCTTTCTTTTCTTTCAAGCATGGCCGGCCATGGGGATGAAGAGGATATCTCCTTTGCCATGTGTAAAAATCCTTGCCACATATTTTCCACTATCACTAAATAGTATAATTACCATACAATTTAACCTTGCCAGGTGTATTCCACTATCACTAAATGGTCTAATTACAGTGCAAATTCTTTGTTTAATTCTTGTTTCGTTTTGATCCTCTTAATTTGGCTTTCTAACTTGTTAGTTGTAACATTTTAATCCTTTAATTATGTTAACTAATGTTCTTCCCTCAATTAATTTCCAATTCTTTTAATTTGACTAACACCTAGTTCAATTAGTTAGTCACTTAGATAGTGGTAACTTTCCTAAGCCCGGTTTAGGGTGTTACAACGTCATCCATGGTCCTAACCAATAAAAAACATCCATTTCATTAAATTTTTTCATGTCATCTTTTTACCAAGTGAATCTTCACTCAGATTTACTGTAAATTAAATTAAAAATTACTTTTTACCAATTGTAGATTCACTTAGTAAAAAGATGACATGGAAAAATTTAATGAAATGGATGCTTTTTATTGGTTGGGACCGTGAATAACGTGGTGAGCCGGGCCTATGATATAATTTCTCCTCAGATTTTTTTCTCATTCCTGCACAAGCTTATCGGGTTTTGCTCTTGTGCATGTGATTCATGAGTTGGCGTATCGAGAATGGAAACTAATGATCCGTCACGTATGGCGGAGTGCGAATAATGTTACAGATAGGATGACTTCAATGCTATAAGTAGGGGTGTTCATTCCCGGGTACTGCATATGCTGACCCATATCCCGGACCGTTTTAGCAGGTACCCGTTATTCAAGTATCCGTGAAACTTGAGTACCTAAAAACCGGATAACAAGTAACCGATCCATATTTTTATTTATTTATTTTTTAAATTTAAAAGTTTTAAAAAATACATAGTAAATACATACAATTTAAAAGTTCATCAAACATAATTAAAACACAAAAAATAGTGATTTGAAGTTAGTTTTAAGACGATATATATATATATATATATATTAAAGTTTATCACCAAAAAGTCATTAAAAATATTAATCTCGTTTTTTTCTTTCGAATCCCGGTATGAGAATGTAATACCTCTATATTTAATCAAAAAAAATATTTGAAAAAATTTAAAACTTAAAAGTACATAATACAAACATAGAAATAATTTAGAGATTTAAATTTAGTTTTAGATAAAAATATTAAGGAACCTAAAATAAAAATATAATTAAAAAATAAAAAATATATATATTAAAAGTATCGGGTCAGGTACCCGATTACCAAAAAAATTTGGCCCAAACCCGGCCCAGCTACCAAAAAATATCTCAGGTCGAGTATTCGGCCCGGTCAGATAATTCTTTTAGAAAAATTACCTGAACTTTTAAAATTCAAATTGTTGGATCATGTATTTTTTAACACCCCTAGTTGGAGAAATCATGCAGATCCACCCATGGAAGTTGTCCATTTAATTTATCAGGAGAAGCTGCTCTCAAATTAGCTTCCTAATATTTTCTATATGATAAAAAAAACAGCAAACAAAAAAGTAAATAAGCTGGAATAGCTCAGTTGGTTAGAGTGTGTGACTGTTAACCACAAGGTCGGAAGTTTAAGCCCTCCTTCTAGCGTTAATTTTGTCCGTTATCAAAAGAAACGATAGAAAAGGGAAACAACCCTTGAATTATAGTAATTGATTGAATTTTTTTTTAAGGCTATATAAAAAGCCCTTGAACTTTTGAAAAAAATTAATTAAGTCTCTAAACTCTTTTTGCATTCAATTAAGTCATTAAACTAAGAAATTGAATCAATTAAGCCCTTTGACCATTAAATCTTGACAATTTTTTGGACCTGTGTTAGTATAGTGGATCGTGTCATAGTATCTATACTCGACATTTTCAAAAAAATATATTTTATTTAAAAAATTCTAAAAATCTTATAAAATTTATAAAACAATATTTTTTTGAAAAAAAATTGTAAATGCAACATGATAAAACTATAGAGTATCATGTTCCAGTAATATCTAAAGAAAAAAAGTATCGAGATTTAATGGTCAAAATTGGTCAAGGGACTTAATTGATTCAATTTTATTGGTTTAAGGGCTTAATTGATTCAATTTCTTGGTTCAATGGCTTAATTAAGTGCAAAAAATTTCAAGGCTTAATTGATTTTTTCCCCAAAGGTTCAAGGGATTCTTACACCTTAAGCCAAGGATAAATTACATTGGTAGTCATTGAACTTTTAGGATATTTTCAGTTTGGTCATTAAAATTGAAAAACTTTCATTGCAGTCACTATGCTTTCAATTCACATTCACTTTCATTACGGCCACTATTGTTAAATCATGTTAAGAAATGTTGATGTGACACGTTAAAGTCTTCTTGCCAAATAAAATTCCAAAATTTCAAATTTACAAACATCTCCAAGGCCAAAAATTTGATAAACAAAGCAATCGTCGTTCAATCCGGCCCAACGGTGGGAAAGATATATTTTGCCAGAAGATTAACATAGTTTAGTTTCAAGTTGATCTGTAGTTAATAATTCTAAAACAAGTGGTTAAAAGCTCTCAGTTGACACCTTTCTCTCCCCTAAGTTGTGGGTTCTAGACCCATTAGGAGCAAAATTTCTCCTTCTCCCTCCCTCTAAGTAGGAATTGTTAAAAAAAAAGACAGTAACAATAGTAAATCAGAACTAAAGATCTAAATCAAAACTAAAAATTAACTTTTCGATCTGCCATTGTTAACCGTCATATCAGCTTGAAACCAAACTATGTTAATCTTCTCGCTAAACAAATCCTTCACACCTTTTGAATTGGCCGACGATGGCTTTGTTCATTGGCATTTTAGCCTTAGTTGCGGCCGTAAATTTAGAAAATTAAGATTCTTTTTGGGAAGAAGACTTGAACATGTCATGTCAATATTTTTTAACGATAATGATAGTAACGAAAGCAAATTAAAAGTTTAATATATGTAAGAAAATGTTTTCGATTTTAATGACCAAGTAGAAGCACCCTAAAAGTTCAATAATGCTAATAATAATGATGCTGCTAATGTATATATTTGATTCATAGGATAATTTGGGTTACGAAAATTCAAATTATTGCCCATAGTTCATGCAATCCAAATGTAGTAAGAACTAGTCATTTTAGAAAATTCAACCATGAAAAACAAATAACAAGAATCCGAAATTTAATCCACTTCCCCCACACGATCTATTTTTGAAATGGTTCAATTTATTAAATACACGATTGGAATAGTATCAACAAACATTTTGTGCATTAAGCAGTGATTCTCTATTGTTAATACAAAAACTTTAGAGAAAAACTGCATTTCTCCGTTACCATTCACCAATCTTTTCTCTTTTCAATTCTCCCTAGTAAACATCCAAGGCCAAAATGGCACGCCAAATCGTTGTTATTGCTTTGGTCATGATTGCCTTTGTTAGTTTGGTTTCCTCCATTTCTCCTTCTTCCACGTCTATGTCCGGTGACTCACCCGCCGCCGCACCCGCACCCGGCGGGTCTAGTTCGGTTAAGGGCATGATAGGTTCGATCGGAGCTGCTGCAGGCAGTGGCGGTGCTAGCTCCCTTGCTTCTCTCGCTTCTCCTCCTGGTCTTAGCAACGATGCCGCCGCTCACGGGATTGAGGTATCAACTATCACCAGAGTTGGAGCAGCCATTGTTGCTGGCTACTTTGTGTTTTAAATACGTTCTGTAAATTGTTGTACATCAATAAAGAAATGGGATGGATTGGTGCATAGTAAAAACAAAGTTTTATCTTATTAAGTTTTATTTTAATTATACAACGCAAAAATTATCATTTTAGTTTCTAGTTTAGATTTACATATATTTAACCATTATTCATCATGTTAAGATTTACAGATATCTAAACAAAAGTCCTATTATTTGTAAAAAAAAAATAACTCTCGTTTTTTATTAAACTTGATAAGAAATTGCGATAATTTAAATACAATGGTTTAGGGTTTATGGGTTTAGTTTGTAGTTTAGTAGGATTTATGGGTATAATTTAGAGTTTAGAGTTTTTAAAAAGTAATATGTATATTTATATAATTTTTATTAGATATTTTGATTTGAAATTTTGCTACTTGTGTTACAGGTTAACAGCTTGATAAATTCGATCGGAGCTGCTGCAGGTGGAGGCGGTGGCGCTGCCCATGCCGGTTCTCTTGCTTCTCTTGCTGCTGCTCATGATGATCATGATCAAGACCAAGATCATGATCAAGATCAAGATCAAGATCATGATCATGATCAAGATCAAGATCAACATCCTCCTCCTCCTCCTGCTGATCCGAGCAATGATGCCACTGCCGCGATTGAGGTCTCGGCTATTGCCAGAGCAGGAGCAGCCATTGTTGCTGGCTACTTTGTGTTTTCAATACGTTTAAGAATGCGATTTTGATATGAGAACGAAGTTACCTTTATTAATCATGTTAAGATTTACAGAATTTGTTGTTTATCAATAAAGAAATGGGATGGATTGGTGCATATTAAAAACAAAGTATTTTGTTATTTTTTTTAAACAACCGAATAAGTATTTTGTTATTTTAATTATATTGTGCAATGTTTATATAACCCAAATCCCAGCTCATAAATCATAGGATTTTGAACACTTAAACATACTCAATCTTATATTATACTATATGTTATATTAACGACATACAAACTAAAACAACATTAATCGACAACTCTTTAATTTTTTTAAAGACTTTTTTGAAGGGCGTAAAAAGCCTTTGAATTTTTGAAAAAATAATAATAATTAAGCCTCTGAACTTATTTGAATTTAATTGAGTCTTTTGACAAACATTAACCGTTAAATTTTAATGATTTTTATTTAGTTATTACTGTCACATAACACACTAGTTAAATATCTAAAGCTTATCAATATAGTTTCAATGGTTCTATAAATCACTCAAATCTTCTCCCTTCTTCGTCATGAGGTGATTTTCTATTGTTAATAAAATAAAACCTTAGAGAATAACCAAATAAAAATAGTATGCAAAATCGTTGTTTTTTGCTTTAGTCTTGATCGTTTTCGTTGGTTTGTTTTCTGTCGTAACCCATGCTTCCGACTCTAAGTCTGGTTCTTCTCCGCCCCCTCACCTGACGGTGTCAACTTTGTAGGTACACCTAGAGCTTCTGCAGACGGTAGCAGTGCTAGCCCTCCTCCTACGCAGGCTTCTGCTCCTAGTGTTGACGTGGTGTCACGTTAGAAGCCTCGATGGTTGTCGAAGATGGAGCAGCCGCCGTTGCCGGCTATTTTATATATTAAGCACATTTTAATAATGCAACGACTTTCATAACTTGAATTGAGAAAAAGCTACATTTTATTAATTATTTCGAGATTTGAAGAATTTGTTTTTATGAATAAAGAAATGGAACGTATGAATGCATCTAGAAACAAACGTTGATATTTTTTTTAATATCAAATATTGCTATTTTTTAACGTACAATATACTATAATAATTATATTATTCAGACGTTTTCTTATTTACTATTAAAATACATATTAAACGTTTAAACATATTTAATTCTATATCATTTCGTATAGTGTATTAAGGATAATATTTATCAAACTAAACTGCCACAAACACGTTAATTTTAATGTATAAATCTCATATAATACGGTCAGATTGATAATGCTAAAAGTTCTAGAATTCATGGACAATTTCAGTAATAATTAAACTGTTAAAATACAACTGTAACCATATTAAAGACATATGCTTATAGATTGGGATTAAATACTATTATTTTCAAAATAATTATATTTAGTAAATCAATTTATAATTTAAAATAAAAAATAAAAAAGTGTATAAAAAATTAGATATATAAATATATTTTTTATGAGCAAAACTTTGATACACAAGCTTGATATGCTCGTCAAATTTAAGGACTATGAGTTTAGTTTAAGGTTTAAGTTGTAAGGTTTGAAATTTAATGAGGCCTATGGGAGTTTAGATTAGTTTCCCCTTCTATATTTTGAGTATTCATATATATATATATATTACATTTTGTTCAAATTATATTTTCTTATTATGTCAAATTTAATATTATATATGTATATTTATTATGTTATTATATTGTAATTAATTTTATTTTTACCAAAAAGTATCCCTAACGTTTGACTGAATTGTCATTTTGGTCCCTTATTTTTTGAACCAATTTAATCCCCAACGTTTTATTTTGAGTTAAAATGACACATCTGCAGATGAAAACTGTTAGTTAACTAACGATAAATGGCTTGAAATAACGTAGCAAATCTAAATGACAGTGCATGCTGACATGACAGTGTCATATAGATAAATGTGTTGACTTGAAAGAGTTCTACATCAATCAAAAAAACAATTTTATAAAATCATATAAAATAGAAAATTATTTTTTACTGACGTGTCATTCTGTCGAGTCATTTTAAGTTGTTTATCATTAGTTGACTAATAATTTTCTTGCGCATAGGGGCCATTTTGACCTAAAACAAGGGTTAAATTTGTTTAAAAAATATGAGTCAAAATAACTATTCAGTTAAACGTTAGGACATTTTTTGAGATCATGTCAATAATAAACTTATACCAACCTTTGTCCAAAGATTTCAAAGGGCCATGATAAAGACAACTTAGCCCATAATAAAGTCACTTCAATCCTCAAGATATAACTGTTTGAGGATTGGACTATATCCATTTAAGCCCAAAGTGCCGTACAGAAATTGGAAGGCTTTTGAAAAAAAAGGTTTTGATAAAATTAAGGCTCCTTTTACCGTTGTAATCTCCAAACCAGGTTTAGGTGCAAACAAGCGTTGCCTAGAAGCCAGCAAATTTGGCTGTCCCAAAATGACTGTTTAAGCGCGAAAATAAGTGGGTGAACGGGCGTTTAGAGCATGAACGAGTGTTGATTGGAGTTGCAGTTGGGGGCAAACGGCCGTTGGCCACCGCAACTGCAACAAAAAACACGGCCTAATGTTTAAGATTTGAGTTAAATTTGGATTCTAACTTCAAAGTCAAAGTTCTGCGTGATCTAACTTAACTCATTTTCTATATTTTTAAAATATTATATTACATCATTTTTATATATTATGTAATGATCCTGTTTGACAATTAACAGATAGCTAATAGCTGATAGCAAATTATATTAGTTGATAGCGGATAGCTGATAGCATTAACTGATTTAACTAGCAAATTGCATTAGCTGATTGTATAAACGTGTTTAGTAAAATTAGCTGATAGCAGATAACTGTTTGATTATTTGAACAAGAAGAATAACATATAAGGACATGATTATATTTAATAATTGTTTGAATAATTTATTAGTTATTAATATTTTGTATCTATTAATATTAATTAGATTATAAAAATTAATTTTTTAATATCATTGTTAAGCATATATTAAGGATGTATATATTAATTTTTTATTTGTGAAATTATTTTTAATATAATTTTAATAATTATTAAATTTAAATGTATATATTAATTTCTTATTTATGAAATTATATTTTAAATATAATTTTATTAATTATTAAATTTCTATGTATGCATTATTTTTATTTATGAAATTATTTTTTAATTTATTAGTTATTCAAATTTATGTTATTTAGAGAATTTTTTTTATAATTATTAAAGACAAAAGAGTCTTTATAAGTTTTTTATCCAAAACTCTAACTCAAAAACTCCTAAAATGAGCTTTTTCAAATAAGATGTTTCACCCCAATCCGCTTGTGTAATCATCTATTTACTAAACATCTAAGTTAGCGGATTTGACTAGTCAAACCTCTAAAATTGCTTCAAACCTCTAATTTTGGCTCAAAAAAACTGTTTACCAAACAGGGCCAATATATATCACATGAAAATAAATTTTTATAACATTGTTTTCTTTATTTATAAATCCTTATTCTAATCCTAATCCTGCATGGAGGGGAGGGGAATGAGAAACTCTAGGGGAAGGAAGGGGGTGCTCCTAGTGAGTCTAGAACTCATGACCTAAGGGAATATCAGGGAACAAAGACGAACAACTTGGCCAATCGACCAAATATGGTTTCTCTTTATAACATTGTTAGAAAGGAGAATCTCGAATCCCAAACATAAACTATAAAATGAATATGAACTATACAAAAAAATAATTTTTTATAATATATAACACTACATTATAAATATTATAAAGTATATAATTCAATTGTCAACGTATTTGTTTCAACAACTTATGCTTCATTCACGATTGATTTTAGAACGAGATTTTAGGTGAAAAGCGGCCAGAGCGGTGGTTTGTGGAGAAACTGAAAATTTCAGCGTTTTCAAAAGCTTAGTTTGGAGACCAAATCAGGTGCAGAAGTTGATTGAAAACACGTGATTTTTTATAGTTCGACGTAGTTTTTCCACTGACGCTCCAAAAATTGGTTTGAAACTCGTTCCTAAACTTTATTAGCTTGGGCATTGATAAAAATTTATAGAAAAATAGTTTTCCCGAATAACTAGGCAAAAAAGAATATTAATCTTAGGCATTGGCAAAAAAATTATTATTTTTTTGACATTTGATGTGATCTCATTGTAATATTAGTTTATTTTCTTGTTTGACTCGATTGCATGGAATTTATGGCTTTATCGGAATTTAGTGGCTTTTGATAACCCATTGGAGGATCGAGGGTCGATTTTGGAGCGTAGCCGTTGGTTGCAAAACACTGTTTCAAAAGGTTTGCAACGTGTGATGGTTGGGCACTCAGGGCTATTGTGGGTCCACTTCTTGCAGATTGGTCTCCCCCTGCTCTTGGTTGTTTCAAACTGAATTGTGATGGGGCACGGTGGCCACATGATGAACGAGCTTCATGTGGTGGAGTTATTCGAGATAATGAAGGTAAATGGATCGTGGGTTTTACGAAATTTATAGGGGTCTGTAGTGTTGTTGAATCAGAACTTTGGGGGGTTTATGCCGGTTTGCAATGTGCATGGGAGCTGCGACTTAGGGAAGTGATTGTTCGGAGGTTATACGGCTAATGAAAGGTGATGGCGGATAAATGGGGCTCCTGGGATTGTTTTCACATATTCGTGCATTGTGTGGAAGAGATTGGCGAGTGTCTTTTCAACATATTCGACGTGAAGGCAATAGAGTTGCGGATAGAATGGCTAGATTGCATATGGATGGAGATTTGTTTATACATGTTTATTCTGTACCTCCGTTAGGAGTGGATGGTCTATTATAGTTGGTTTTATTGGGTAGTCGAGTCTTGCTCAATGTTGATGTAATTGTTACCTGATGTACTCTTTTCCTCCATTTAAGTTAAGGATGTTTTTAATGAGGCCGACTGTAATATTTTTCATTTTTCATAAAAAAGAGTGAATTTAAAATACATGCTTTTCCAAAATACTCGCAGAACACTCCATTTAGAATTTCAATTGCTATATAAATGTTTCAAACTTAAAATGTTTGGTTTTCCATAATATTTGCAAATCAGTTGAATAATTAAAAGCTCCTTTTTATATAAATTCCTCAATCCTTCTTCCGTCTTCATTGTGTGGTGTAGTGATTCTCTATTGTTCGTACAATAAACCTTAGAGAATAACTGCATTTCTCATTAAATTACCAAATAAAAAATGGCACGCCAAATCGTTGTTCTTGTTTTGGTCTTGACTACTTTCGTCGGTTTGGTTTCCGCCGCCGCCCCTGCTGCAGGCTCTAAGTCTGACTCTTCACCCGCCCCGGCACCTGGCGATGCTAGTTCTGCAGGTGCGCCTGGAGCTTCTGCAGAAGGTGGTGCTAGTTCTCCTCCTGCACATGCTTCTGCTCCTAGTGCTAGCGGTGGTGCCACGTTAGAAGCCTCGATGGTTGCCGGAGTTGGAGCCGCCGCTGTTGCTGGCTACTTCATATATTAAATACATTTAAGAATGCAACGGTCTTTTGTTGTTTTCACCCGAGAAAAAAAATATATTTGAATTTATTGTTTTGAGATTTGCAGAATTTGTTTTAATGTATGAAGAAATGAAATGGGTGAATGCATTTTGAAACGAGTGCTTGCCAATTATAATTAAAACATGAATTTGTAGTTGAATTAGAATATTAAAATATAGGTATATATATGTATAAAAAAATGTAAATATTAGACCTACCAATAATTTTTATTTAAAATTATGCTATTATGTTATTGGTGATTTATAATTTTTATGACATCTAATTATGTATATTCGATTTAGTTTAACTCGAATATATTTATTTGAGTTGATTTGAATGAATTTGGTAAAATTTAAATAAAATTTAGTTGATAAATCAACTTGACTAGTTTAAAATTTTCTACTTAATTCGATTTAATACTCAAATGGCTTATTATAAAAATAAGTGCCCAAATTATACATTTTCTGAACTTTAGGAGCTTAAACTTTTTTTGCTAAAAATAGGTGTCTAAAGTTTTAACTGTTATAATTATAGGTGCCCGGTAGTTACCTACCGTTAAAAAATCTGTTAACCAATAAAAATTTGACACATGTCAATTTTATTTTATAATTTCTTTTAAATATTTTTTGTTTTTAATAATTTAAATTTTTTTCAAAAAATCCTAAAATTTTGAAAATTTTTAAAATAGCCCCCAAATCACCAAATCCTAAAACCTCAAGTCTTCACCGTTGCCGCCGCCAATCACCGTCACCGACCACACCGGTTCGGTCATTGGACCCAATCGGCCATTTCTTCCAACGTGGCACCGCCAAAAATCGACGAACGGTGTGTACCAGTCGAACATTGAACGTCAAATGTGAAATAGTCGTTTGATTGACACACCGTTTGTTGATTTTCGGAGATGACACGTTTTGAAAATGGTCGGCTAAGTCTGGCTACAGAAAGAGTCTGTTCGGAGACGACGATTGGCGGCGGTACCGGTGGAGATTTGGGGTTTTGGGGATTTTTTTATTTTTAGGGATTTAGGGACTAATTTGATAGTTTTTAATGGATTTTTTTCAAAAATTTTGGAGTGTAAACCGACATCCTTTACCTATGGTCGGCTCCGTTAGAGGTTGAAAGGGACAACCACAAACCCTAAATATAGACCATAAGACTTATATAAAGAATAGCAAAAATTATTTTGTTTTGTTTAAAGTTTTGAAAATATATAAAAAAGAACTTATTTTTTTTCTTTTCTAAAAATAACAAAGTAGTTTCAAGAAATTAAAAAAAATAATTTTAAAGTGAGAGAATTGTAGTAAAGAGTTGGAAAGGACTAAGTTGAAAAGGGAGAAAACTTGGAGGTTTTATGAGGTCAATAATCCATTCCCGAAATAAGCCAAAAAAAAAAAATAATCTTCTGTTAGTAGTTACCTGAGGTTGAGAATGCCAAATCAAAAATTCATATTTTATAAGTTAATATTTGTTTATAAATCTTAACATATTAATCTCTCTTTAATAACACATATCATGCAAATAAATTATTCGAATTAAAATTATTTAAAGATAACAATATTTGAAAATTCAATTTTTATAAGTATAAATCCATTCAAATATTAGAAGTCATAAACCAAGTCCTAGCAATTTTTGTATTTCTAAAATACTTGAATGACCAAATCAAAGGAAGCCAATGAACAGTAAGTGAATAGAAAGCGCATACAATGTAGATGAACATGAAAATGAATGGTTTTCCATAATGTTCGTAAAGCGGTTGAATAATTGAACCTCATGTATTCATATTCAAATCGTTATATAAATATTTAAAACCTTGTTTCTTCTTCGATGTGCGGTGTAGTGATTCTCTATTGTTAATACAACAAACCTTAGAGAATAACTGCATTTCTCATCGTCGTCTCTTTTTTAATTCTTGTTAATAAACACCAAAGTCAAATTACCAAATAAAAAATGGCACGCCAAATCGTTGCTCTTGCTTTGGTCTTGAATTTGATTGCTTTTGTCGGTTTGGTTTCTGCCGCTGCCCCTGCTACTGACTCTAAGTCTAGTTCTTCACCCGCCCCCGCACCTGGCGGTGCCGACTCTGCAGGTGCACCTGGAGCTTCTGCAGACGGTGGTGATAGTTCTCTTCCTGCACATGCTTCTGCTCCTAGTGCTAGCGGTGGTGCCACGTTAGAAGCCTCGATGGTTGTCGGAGTTGGAGCAGCCATAGTTGCTGGCGACGTTATGTTTTAAATACGTTTAAACAACGGCTTTTGTTTTTTAATTTTGTATTGAGAAAAAATACTATTATTTATTAATTATTTGATATTTGCATAATTTGTTTTCATGAATAAAGAAATGGAATGGATGAAGGCATTTTAAAACGAGGGTTTGTTACTTCAAAAATTTGTTCTCTCATTAATATAATACAAATATTAATTAATGAGTTATATTTTAATATACAAGTTGTGTAATTTTTTTACATAATCCTTCATATTTAAAATATAAATCCTTAGCCCTAGCACCCTAACACCTAAACTTTAAACTCTAATTCCTAAACTCTAAATTTTAACCATAAACCTTAAATTGTACACCGTAAACCCCTAAACCACAACTTAAATCTAAAAATTTTAAAATTAAAATACTTGTGTATCAAAGTATTTTCCTTAATCAAATAACTTTATTATAAAATAAGTTAGTAAATTATAGTATTTTTTGTGCTTGAGGTGTATTTTTTTGTTAAAGTAGTGTCTAACGTTTTATTTCGTAATTATTTTCAAGTCACCTATAAAAAAGATCTTTTATTTAATGAATTTGTGACACATGATCTTTTGTTATCTTCTTCATTTTCCCCTTAGCTTTTCTTGGGAAACAAACAGAAAATTTAAGGAGGCAGTTCAACATTTCATTTTTAAGAAAATCAAACAACTCCAAGTCTCAAACACTTCGATTTTGAGAAATCATATTTCTGGTGCATCAAATTTGATATATGAGTCTTCATTCTTTTTTTTAGCGCAAATAAAAATCTTAAGTCCCAAAAATATCTCAAAACTTCAATTGTGAGAAGTCATAAATTTGAAAGTTAAATCAAGACTCAAACTCTAAAAAATTAGTCCCAAAACACTTCAATTTTTCTTGTAATGACTAACTAGGTAAAAAAATCATAGCTAAAGTAACTCATCAATGGAAGATAATAATTTTTTGATAGACATCACACAAATAATTACGAAATAAAACGTTAAACATATTTTAATAAAAAAATTCTAAAACAAAAAATGAAAAAAAAATGATTTTCTACCCAAATAATACATTTTCATTGAATACTACTTCGGTGCAAACTCTATTTTAAATTATAGAAGGAATTTCAAAAGTTATTTTTATTCTAAAAAAACAAACTTGATTTCATTGAAAATATGTTCAAGAACAGCAATGGACTTAGACTAACGATAGACAATTGGATGCTTTTCGATGCATTTTTTTGCTCGACAAATAATTTCTAAAGTTTTAATTTTTTGCTTAAAAATTAAATATGCTAGCTTTCTACAAAAAAATCAATTAGGCTCAATTTTTTTAAAAACAATTAAGCCTTTTTTTATATCAACATTTATATGTGGACTGCCAGCCAATGACATTTTTCACTAGTTGATGGGTTTAACTAAGTGCCAAAATTTAATATTTGAATTTATTTTTCGTCAAAAGCTTGAAGGCCTTGAGAACCATTAATTTTTTTTTACGATTAAATAAATACTTAAACGTTTTTTTAAAAAATATCACAAGACCTTTTTATTATGTCACATATTTACGTAGACTGTAAAATTAGCAAGTTGGACAGCCGGGTCAATACTATAATGGTCAAAAATGAATTTTATTAGACAAAAAACTAATTTGATGTGTTTTTAATGTATAGGGGTCTGCATAAATCTTTTTCGACAAAGAGTCAATTTGATTTTTTGAGTAAAAAACTTTTTTACTCCTTAAACATAATTATAATATTTAAGTTTAAGGGTACTTATAAAGCCCTTGAACTTTTTTAAAAAATTAATTGAACTTTTAAACTTTTTTTAAATTCAATTAAGTCACCCAACCAATAAATTAAATCAATTAAATTATTTAACCAATTTTGATCATCAATTTTGTTTCTTGAGATATTACTGCTATGTAACACACTGTAAATTAATTGAGATTTTTTGCATCCAATTTACAGAATTTTTTAGAAACTAATTTTTATAAGTTTTTTTAGAATTTTTAAAACTTTTAGCGAATTTTTTTAAAATAAAATTTAAAAATTTAAAAATTATTGAAAACCTTAGTGGGCACTCGGTATAATAACTCGAATATATTATAAACGAACAAAAGTACAAATTACTTGCTTCTGCAAGTTTGATACACAACCAAATCACCTTCTTTTTCACTTGCACTCACACCCTGATTTTTTGTTTTTACACCCTCGCTCTTTTTCTTTCTCATAATACACACTATCTTTCGTTTTTTCTTACACTCATACATGCCTAAACTAAGAACTAAAACACATATATATAGGAGAACTAAACCGCATTAGTTGTTGCTGTCTTTTCCCTGTTTATCTTCAATTAATTGCTTCATTTATCTTTTTGTTGTTGCCGACATTCTTTTATGGTTTAGGCTACTGCCACCTCAATTCTTCTATTCATTAGCTGCTGCCACATTTGCCTGTTTTGCTGCCATCAAGCTTAATCCATTGCTGCCACATTTTATGAGACTTCAAAATGATGACAACTCATTCTTTGTTATGCCACCACCATCCATTACTTAATTGCTAAGCATTTTGAAACACCACGCTGATTTAGGAGTTTAAAAATCATGTTTGAATTCTAACACTCCCCTCAAAATTGATTCTTCATCCCAAGTTTTTCTTTTAGTCTATGAAATGAATATGCTTTTAAAGGTTTCGTAAAAATGTCCGCCAATTGATCTTCAGTTTTACAGTAGACTAGCTCCACATTTTTGTTTTTCACCTGCTCTCGTATAAAGTGATACTTTATATCGATGTGCTTGCTTCGGCTATGGGAGACAGGATTCTTTGCAAGAGATATAGTGGACTTGTAGTCAACATAAATTGTAGTTGGCCCTTCTTGTGCAAAATTTAGCTCATCCAGAATATTTTTCAACCAAATTACTTGACAAGTACATGTTATAGCGGCTATGTATTATGCTTCACATGTCGAAAGAGCTACCGTTTGTTGCTTTTTTGATGACCATAAAAATACTGCTGAGCCGATATGAAAAAGGTATCCAGAAGTACTCTTCTAATCATCTATGTCTCCCCCGTAATCACTATCGGAGTAACCAACTAACTTTGAATTTTGTGTATGCGTGTAGAATAAACCATAACCTAACGTACCTTTGACATATCTTAAGATTCTCTTTGTTGCAATCCAGTGATCTTGTTTTGGATTTTCCATGAATCTGCTTACCAATCCTACAACGTATGTTATGTCTGGTCGTGTGAATGTCAGATACCTTAAACTTCCAACGATGCTTTTAAACAATGTTGGATTCACCGGTTCTCTTGTCTAATCAACACTTAATTTCATGTTTGTTTTAGTTGGAGTGGCTACCGGCTTGCAATCTTTCATTCTGAATTTGCTTAAGATTTGCTCAGCATACTTCTTTTGAGACAAGAAAATCCCCTTTTCCATTTATTTCACCTGGACTCCAAGAAAGTATGACATCTCACCGATATCTGTCATTTCAAATTCTTTAGTCATAGCTTTTTTGAAATCGTGAAACATACATGGGTTGTTTCCGATGAAGATCATTTCGTCCACGTATAAGCACACAATCATGATATCACCATCTTCATTTTTCTTCATATATAAGGTATGCTCATACGGACTCTTTATGGACCCATTCTTCTAAAAATATTCATCTATTCTTGTATTCCATGCTCTTGGCGCTTGCTTCAATCTATATAAGGCTTTCTTCAAGTGATAGACTTTATCTTTATGGCCTTGTTTAATGTACCCAGGTGGTTGCTCGATATAGACTTCTTCTTCTAGGTACCCATCTAGAAATGCTGACTTTACATCCATTTGATAGATCCTCCATTTATTTTATGCTGCAACTACTGTGAGAAGTCTGATAGTGTCGATCCTGGCTACTGGAGCTAATACTTCATCATAGTCTATTCCTTGTCTTTGCTTGTAGCCTTTGGCAACTAGTCTCGCCTTGTATTTCTCTACTTGTCCTTGTTTATTTGTCTTCGTATTGTACACCCACTTAACTTTAATTGGATTATGTCCTTCTGGTAGGCTTGTGAGCTCCCAACGTATCATTTCTTTCTATCGATGCAATTTCTCCATTCATGACATTTTTCCACTTGTCATCTTCAATTGCTTCTTCATATGTTATTGGATCACTGCTTGCAAGTAAACAGAAAAGTAAAATATTTTTAGTTTCATAATCTTTGTAGATTTTTTTTCTCTTGTAGATCTTCGAACTTCAGTTGGGTGTTCTTCAGGATTTTCTATTTCGGTACAGATGTTGTTGCTTGATGAAGATGGTTCAGTCAGATTTTGCTGAGGACCTTGATCACCACCTTGTTCATCTTGGTTGATGAAGTCATCATTGTCTTTATCTTCGTTAAAAAATAGTCCCACAACTTTCTTTTTTCTATGCTCCATCTTCAGTGTTTCGCTTCATCGAACTCAACATCTCTTGAAATTATCAACTTCTTGGTGAGATGATTGTAGAGTCTATAAGCTTTACTTCGTTCATCATAGTCAATGAAAATGCATTTCTCTCCTCTGTCATCGAGCTTCTTTCTTATTTGCTCAGGTATGTGGGCATATGCGATGCATCCCAAAATCTTTAGGTGGTTGATTCCTGGTTTTTTACCACTCCATGCTTCATTCGGTGTCATGTTCCTCACACTCTTTGTTGGACAACGATTCAACAGGTAAACTGTACATCAAACTGCTTCAGCCCAAAAATTTCTTGGTAGATGCTTACCTTTTACCATGCTTCTTGCCATGTCGAGAATGGTGCGATTTTTCTTTCTGTAACTTCATTTTGTTGTTGAACTGTCAGTTGATGAATGATATCATGCTCCTTGCAAAAATCTTTAAATAACTTTATTGTATACTCACCTCCTCTGTCAGATCTGAGTATCTTTAAATATTGTCCACTTTGCTTTTCCGTCATTGCTTTGAATTCTTTGAACTTATTCAATGCTTCTGATTTTTTAAGAACATATACCCAACACTTTCTGCTATAATCATCAATAAAGGTCATGTAGTACCTGTTACCTCCAAGTGATGGTATGTCGAAAGGACCAGCTATGTCAGTGTGGACTATCTCCAATGGTTTTCTTGCTCTCCAAGATTTGCCAACTTCAAAGCTTTGTCTGTGTTGTTTTCCTTTGATGTAGGCCTCACACAATTGATTTGGAGGGTTGATTTCTGGCAATTCATTCACCATTTTTGCTATCGACAATAGCTTCAAGCCAGAAAATCTAAGATGTCTATACCTTAAATGCCACAGCCACAAATCGTCTTTAGTTGAGGACTTCATGCACTTCATGTCTCTTGCCTCGATGTCAATGGTAAAGAGGCGATTCTGCGTCATATCAACTTGGGCAACTAATTCTCCATTTTTTTTCCTGATGGAAAGTGAGCAACTCTTCATCTGCATTTCATATCCTTTTTTCTAGAAGTTGACCAAGACTGATGATGTTGCTTTTCATAGCTGGTACATAGTAAACATCTTATATGTATTTATTTTCTTCATTTTTTCTGCATAATCATAATTTTACCTTTTCCTTTGATTTCTACGTGTGAGTCATCACCAAAGGTTACTCGTCCACAGATCGTTTCGTCAAGCTCCACAAACAATTCTTTTCTGCAGACATGTGATTGCTGGCACAATTATCAAGATACCAAATATTTTTCTTGGACTCTTCATTTTTTAGTGAGGAAGACATAAGATTCATCATTTTTCTCTTCTTCAGCTGCTACATAACTTCTTTCTTCCTGATTTGAAGCTAATCTACACTCGTAACTATAATGACCATATTTATTGCAATTATAGCATTGTACCTGGAATTTATCTCTTTGTTGATATCTACCTCTATATCGTCGTCCATGGTTGTATCTTCCACAATATCCATCATAGTTTCTTCTGCCTCGCGTGTAGCTGATGCTCATTTTGCTTTCATTGACGTGCAACTTGCTTTGTAGAACTTGCTCCAAATTTTTAGTCTTTGTCAATCTCGGGATTTGTAGTTGGATTATGTGTTCCATCTTCTCGTAACGTAAACTCAGACTCGAACTTGGCTCGGATACCACTTGTTGAAAACGTTAGTGGGCACTCGGTATATTAACTCGAATATATTATAAACGAAAAAAGTACAAATTACTTGCTTCTGCAAGTTTGATACACAACCAAATCACCTTGTTTTTTTCACTTGCACTCACACACTGATTTTTTGTTTTCACACCCTCGCTCTTTTTCTTTCTCTCATAATACACTCTATCTTTCATTTTTTCTAACACTCATACATACCTAAACTAAGAATAAAACACACATATATATAGGAGAACTAAACCGCTTTAGTTGTTGTCGTCTTTGCCATGTTTATCTTCAATTAATTGCTTCATTTATCTTTTTGTCGTTGTCGACATTCTTTTATGGTTTAGGCTACTGCCACCTCAATTCTTCTATTCATTAGCTGCTGCTAGGGCTGTAAATGAGACGAGACAGATCGCGAGCTACTCTAGCTCGATTAGGTCAAAACTCGGTAAAAGCTTGACTCGATTGGACTCGACTCGAGCTCGAACTCGGCTTAAGTTCTTAATGAGCAGAGCTACTTGATACCAGACTCGAAAAGCTCGCGAGCTACTCGAAAATATAATATATTAAATTTTTTATTTTTTATGATTTAAAACCTAAATTCCTAAACTTAAAATCCTAGAATATAAACCCTAAACATAAGTCTTGAACCCTAAAATCTAAATCCTAAATTTTAAACCCAACAATCTAAACCTCTAAACCCTAAACTGACACCCAAACCCTAAAATTAACAAGCTTGGGTCTACACAACTTGTGTATCAAAGTTTTTTTCTTGATAGGCCTTTAAATGAGGCGTGACAGATGACGTGATGCTCGAGTCTAAAACGATCAAAGATTGGTCAACACTTGACTCGATTGGGCTCGAATCAAGCTCGAACTCGACTCGAGTTCTTAACGAGCCGAGTCGAGCTCAGATTTTATAGGCTCGTTAAAAATTATTCAAGCTCAAACTCGACTCGAAATCTTAACGAGTCGAGCTCAGTACCACTCGAGCTCGACTCGGCTCGTTTACACCCCTAGCTGCTCCAAATTTGCCTGTTTTGCTGCCATCAAGCTTAATCCATTGCTGCCACATTTTATGAGACTTCAAAATGATAACTCATTCTTTGTTATGCCACCACCATCCATTACTTAATTGCTAAGCATTTTGAAACACCACGCTGACTTAGGAGTTTAAAATCATGTTTGAATTCTAACAGAAATGTCAAGTGACAATATTGTAACACGACACGTTGCACCAATTGATTCAAAAAAACTGTTAAATTTAATAATTAATGTTGGTCAAAGGGGTGAATTGATGAAATTTTGGAGTATAAGGGCTTAATTGAGAACAAAAAAAATAAAAACTTAATTATTTTTTTTCAAAAGTTTAAGGGCTTATGATACACGTAAACCTAATATTTATGTACTTGATATTTGATTATATAAAAAACGGATTGAATATTCTCAAATATCAATATGTACTGATTATTATTATCCTTAATTTTGATAATTATTTCAGGAGTTTGTTTGTCTATTTTCGTGTTATATTCATAGTCAAAATATTTATATTTATATGAATCTTGATAAGTTATTAATCTAAATTTTAAATAATCGTGTATTTTTTGTTCGAAAAGTATTACTTTATATGCCCTCAAAAAAAGTATTCTATATATTATATCGAGTTCATATTATTTTTTTTATGTGAACATTTATATTATACAACCAACGTTGTTTAGGGATGATAACATGAAGGAACGAGTTTTTGGCTGACTTGACATGGAAAGCAAGAACCAAAATCCACCCTTGACCCATCTCGAGTATTTTTATGCTTAACCCATCCTGATCCGAAGTTAGATACACATACCCGACCCGATTAGTTTTGTTTTTCATTTTAAATTGACAAAATCAAATTCGTTTTATTTCTAACTCAATAGATGCAACTCAAAACATACAAAATGCATATTCAAATAAAAATAGAGAAGATTATACTTGAGAAAAACACCAGTCAAGTAAGATAAACATGCAAAATAGATTCAAAGATAAAAAGCGAAAGACAAAAAACAGCAAATAAAAAAAGCAAGCAAGAAAAAAAGGAAAAACGGATTCAACACAAAAAAATCAGAATAAATTAACTAAAAAATAGAAGAAGAAAAAACATATTCAAAGAGTAAAAAATTACAAATGGATGTGCGATTCAGTTATGTTCGTAGGACAGCGAATGCAGTGGCGGATAGGCTTGCAAAGTTGGAATCATGGATGCTTTTGAGGAATGGTTGTTCGGAACACCACCGGAGGCGGTGTAGGCGAGTGTGCAGGCAGACTGGAGTGCTTCCGCGGCTCAGTAGCAATAGGCGATGGCTTGGTTACTGGGCGTTTGTTTTGCTTGGTTTTGCCTTGTTTTGTGTGGTTTAATTTGGTTATGGTTGTTTAGCTTTTATGCTTTGTTTTTTATGAACATTATTAGTATCTTTCGGGGTACTATTTTCCTCTATTTAAGTTTAAGAAAGTTTTTAACAGGCCTTGGTGATACTGTTCTACCCCTTTTTTTATCCAAAAAAAAAAACAAATCATAGAACATGCTCAAATTAATAAATCTAAAATCCAAATCAGTATTTTTTGTAAAAGATAGAAGTAGAGGCTTTGAAGGTTTTTCCATAGTTGAACCTTAAAAATTAAAAATATGGCCAAAGATAACCATGAAATTGTAGAGTCGAGTATCATCAATGATGAAAAAAGGGAGTTTGGATGTTTAAAGAAAATGAAAGTATGAAACTAAAAGATTTGAAAAAGATAACAACGAAAAATAAAGAATGAAAAGTTTGGAAAAGGGGAAATTGAGAGAAGAGAACGGCGGTATGCTGTGTGCAGAAGAAAAAAGAAATGATGGAAAAAATACCCTAAATAACTAATATATATCGTATTTTGTAAATATTTTGAAATTTAATCTAATTATATCGGGTCGGGTGGGGTTGAGTTAGGGTTTTTATGATCTAAACCCGAACCCGCCCCGCCCCGAATCACAAATTCTCAAAACTCGCTCACCCCATCCCGAACCTAAATTTTTAAAGAAAAAACCCCTATAGGGACGGGTCGGGTCCTGGTTTTTTCATCCCTAACGTTGTTCATATTATTTAGGCTTAAAGGGTGTTTTAAGCTCCTAAACTTTTGAAAAAAATCAATTAAGCCCTTAAATTTTTTTGCATCCAATTAAGCCCATAAACCAATAAACTTAATCAACTAACCTTTTGACCAATTTTAACCATCAATTTATGATGATTTTTTTCTTGAGATATTATTGTCACGTGACTCACTACAGTTCTGTCATATGACATTTACAGATTTTTTTAGAAAATTATTTTTTATATATATTTTTAGAATTTTTAGAACTTTTAAAGAATTTTTGAAATAAAATAAAAAAATCTAAAAATGTCAAGTGATAACACTGTAACACGACATGTTGCACCAACTGGTCCCAAAAAAACTACTCCCTCCGTCCCATTTATTTTGTCCATTGTTGACTTTTCACACAGTTTTAGGAAGAAAAAGTTTGTGTAAGAATGTGTAAGAAAGATGATGTAAAATAATTGAAACGACAATTTTATCCTTGAAAAGTTGAATTTTGTTTTGTTGAGAACTAAAAAAGGGGTATAAAGGGAAATGTGCCTTATAAAAGTTATTGATTTTTTCAATGAGACATTTTAAGTAGGACAATTTTAAAACACAAAAGAGACATATTGAGTGTGACAGAGGGAGTATTAGATTTAATAGTCAATGTTGGTCAAAAGAGTGAATTGATAAAACTTTGGAGTATAAGGGCTTAATTGAGTGCAAAAAAAAAAATTAAGGGTTTACTTTTTTTTCCAAAAATTTAAGAGCTTTTGATACCCTTAAGCCTATTATTTTTGTTTTGTTTTGACATATAGTATTAATATATAGTGTTATTTTTTATATATTATATAACATATATTACATAAAATTAAATATATAATACTATAGTATTAATATTATAAAATAAGTTAAGTTGTCAATATTAAAATTTTAACAAAACAGAAAGTATAATTATTTTTTAAAAGTCTTACGATAATTTTAAGGTAGTATCTAAAAAGTATAATCATTAAATATTAAATTAAAAATAACATAAATATTTTTTAAAAAATAATATAAACTGGCCTAAAATGAACTTGATTAGGCATTTAAAAATATAGATGAGTTTAGGTGAACATTGAGTTCCAACTTCCGTTCCATATTTTGAATTAGGTCGGGATTATACAAACATGACGTGTATTAATATCTTACATTAGTCATTTCTTCTATTATATATATATGTTTTATTTAAAATTTCATTTTAATTAATTAAATCCATTGTTTTACATTGATACTTTAATATTTCAATCAAATTTTTACTTCATTTAAATATTTGAAAAATAAAAAAGTAATTATTTTCATAATAATCGTCGAGCATTACTACCATGTCAAAAGAAACCACACATCTAATAGTTTAGAATGTATGGTTTTCCATAATACTCGTAGAGCAGTTGGAAACTTGAACTTTAAAATAGAAATTTAATTACTATATAAATCTTTCAAACCTTTTATATTCTTCACTGTGTGGTGTGGTGATTCTCTATTGTTAATAAAATAAAACCTTAGAGAATAACTTAACACCTTAATCAAATTACCAAATAAAAAAATGGCACGCCAAATTGTTGCTCTTGCTTTGGTCTTGATTGCTTTCGTCGGTTTAGCTTCTGCCGCTGCACCTGCTGCTGACTCTAAATCTAGTTCTTCACCCGCCCCCGCACCTGGTGGTGCCGACTCTGCAGGTGCACCTGGAGCTTCTGCGGACGGTGGTGCTAGTTCTCCTGCACATGCTTCTGCTCCTAGTGCTAGCGGTGGTGCCACGTTAGAAGCCTCAATGGTTACCGGAGTTGGAGTAGCCGCTGTTGCTGGCTATTTTATATATTAAATATATTTAAGAATGCATTTTTTTTTTAGTTTTGGCTTGAAAAAATTTACATTGTGTTAATTATTTTGAGATTTGCGGAAATTATTTTTATGAATAAAGAAATGAAATGAATGGTTGCATTTTTCAAATGAGTTTTTGTTAATTTTAATTTGTTCATCTCATATAATATTATGCAAATATTACTCCTTTTTTTTTATCAAAGCATGTATAATTTTATTAGAAATGACAAATCATACAAGAATTTCGTCGAGTCCTCCTTAAAAATTTCTATAATCTTAAATTAAAAAAAAAAAGTACCATCAACGATATTGAACAAAACAACACCCAACAAAACGTATAAAAACAACGACACATATCCGTGGCCAAGCCAGCTCCCGAACGGCACCAAACCCCGTCAAACTCTCGCACCACATAGCATACACTGCACTCACACGAAATCCCCCAAGGCAGCACAGACCCTTTATTACCCAACTCCCCACTGGAGCATGAACCAAACCAATCCTAAAATCAGCACGCCAACACCAGCAAACAACACTGTCCCTGCGTGTCACAAAATCATTCGAAACCATAACGTCCGTCTCACCTCACCTTTAGCCAACGTATCCGCCATGCTATTAGCCTCACGTAAGATATGGTGAAAGCAAACCCAATTCAAGATCCGGCACATTTCATCAATTTGGTGAAGCCAAGATCATAGACACTAAGGCCTTTTCGATGATTGCAATACTGTTAAGTATGGCTCATATACTAGATGAAGGACAGATGCTGGAGCGAAGCGGTAGTAAGCGAGCTTATACATTGTATTATCAATCTCATAATAAGAAAACAGCCGCTCATCGCTCCCGAGGACGTAAGCACATTGCTGAACCTCGTAAAATCCTGTATTCTTGTTTGCTTAATTCATTGCTGATTATTCTTGATTCCTCAACAAATACCCAACCCATCGCAATCTGAGAATCGCCCAAGGCGAGTTTACCAACATACCCAAAGCATAGGCTATTGCCCTAAGTTCAGCAACATTTGAATCTGATATCCCTAAGGCCCCGAGAATAATGCCATAACCAATCCCTCAGCATCACGCAACACCCCCACACCCAGCCGGACCCGGTTTACCACGAGCCAAGTCATCACATTGAATTTAAGGGTACCAGCAATTGGTGGACACCAAGAAACCCCAAGTCCCGGTGCATGAATCAACATCGTCGGCACACGTTGTCTCGGGCAATCCCACCAACAAGATTCGAGGATCAACTGCGATGACGAACTAGCCTTGACCTAATATAGAGTACGAAGTTTAATCAAGAAGAAGATCTCCCCCACATCCATCCTCTTCCGATTAAAGATCACATCGTTTCGCGCTAACCATGCTGACCAAAGAACCGCAGCACAACCCGAAAGCCACCAATCTCTAGTCATGCCCAAAAAGCATTCATGAAAGCATTGCCACAACATGTCCGCGAGAGATCGTGGTCGCACAAACGCTACATTCCACCAGCTAAAGAATAAGGACCATAATTCTCCAATAAAGGGACATGACTATAAGATCTGATCTACCTCATTCTCTCCTACCTCGCACCATACACAAGAGCACGACACTCCACTCAACGAGATGCCTCGAACCCTTCACATAAACAAAATTGACAACCTCCGTATCCGAACGAACCACAAGTAGTATTGTTCTTTTGGTGGTATTGGCAGCTTCCATATCAAGAATGCATCAAGACCATCACTCTCGACGACGAACCTAGAAATTTAATGTAATCAAATAATTATATGTTAAATGTGTTAAAGGTTTTTATTTTTTAAAATTTAATTCATATTTTAATTTTGAGACATCAAGTTCGGAAGAAGCTAGAAATTAAATTTGTGAGATAAAAAAATAATTAACAATAAAAATAGTGACAAAATTTAAATGAATTAAAATTAACACGTGAACGATTAAATACACCAGCTAATGTTAATAATATTTTTATATAATTTTTAAGGTAAAGAATTTTGGGGGCAACCCTCACTAAGATGGACATTTAACTTGGATTCGACGGATTCTAACCCAATTTTATAGGTTCGAATTTTTTATTTAAAAATTCAGGTCGTAAAAATTTATTCTAATTATTTAGAGATAATTGTTATAATGCCCATCTCAATATATTTTTTAAACTCTCTCTCTATTCCGTTGAATAAAAATGAGATAATTATTATAATGCCATACATACATATATAATTCAATTATCTCTATTTTGTCAAATAAAAGTAAAAAATATAATTACTTTGCCAGGTCGAAGTCGAAGATGAATTTTTACCCTAAAATTTTGGTTAGGTGGAACATCATCAAACGTCAATCAAGATCGAAAGGAGGTTTTGAATTTCATATTGACCAAAAATTTGGCCAAACCTGAACCATAACCATCCAAACCATCACCCTACCAGAGATGAAAAATGGGCCGGACAGGTGCGGATTCCCTTTTCCACCTAAAATTTTCATATCCTCCACTTGCTCACCACACACGGTGGATACAATTTTCAAATACATACATACCCATGTGGGTACATTCCTAAACCCCCCTTCGCACCCACTACACAATTGAATACCCATCATGTACCTGCCCATACCTGCTAAACATGTCAGCTAAGCAGCCATTGATATCAACATAACAAAAATAATCATTTTTCAAGCTAAATTAATTGAGTAATAAATTTGTATCCTAGAATTTTGGCAAATTACAAGGCATGCCACTTCATAATCTTAGGGCTACAAAAGAACTTGTGAACTTATCCTTAAATTCATAACGGTCCAGAATTCATATAATGGACGGATCGATACGGGGTGGGACATGTGGATATAAAACGGGTAGTGTTTTAAATTTATATTCATACTTGTATCAACTGAAATAAATACAATACAAAATTCGTAAATTGTACTTGTCTGTCATTCTTACGTCCTACCAGAATCGTAGCCTCATCTCAATATTAAGTCCTTGTATTTTTTGTTCATAGATTGCTCTTTCTGAAAGTTTGGAATCTGAACTGCCATGAGTAACTATTGAGCCCGACGCGACAACCTATTACTACAAGATTGATGATTCTCTGATATGCACACAACATTGAAACAACTTACATTAGAATCATTAAATTGAATATAAATTAAGTAGATTCAAATGTTTGAATATGACTTTAAATTTGAAAATTTTATTTTATTATTTTAATATAAGTTGAGGATTTTATAGAAACTTTGTTGAAGGATTATAACAAAAAATTTCAATTCAAATGGGATTTAATAGGTAATAACTTACATTAGAATCATCAGTTCATCATTTTTCAAAGAGAATTTTGTTATAGGACAAACTAAAGGAAAATAATAATTGAGTTTAATTATTTATATATTTAAAATAATTTAATTAAAAATAAATTGAGTTAGAGAACATACTAAACATGGATGAATAAAAATTTTTGTCTTTAACAAAAAAACTTATATTACATTTTTTAAAATGGAGTTTGGATGATATAATATTATATATAAAAATAAATAGTGTTGGATGTTAAAGATAAACAGTCATAAAAATAGGGGTAAAGTCTAAATAAAACAAAATTAAAGATCTAAATAAGTAGTTATACTTATGTATTTTTCTAATGCAAAAATTGGGGAGAGCTATTATATATAACACAAAATTTTGAGGCTAAGTTTTGTCATGGTATTTTCTTTAACACATATATATATATATATTAATGAGAAATTTTTTAAAAAATAAATAAATATTTGAGGAGATTTAATGATTTTTTAAAAATTTCAAGGGTCAAATGACAATATTTTAAATTTTTGGAGGCCATACCTCGTTCCTAACTATTTTTCGCCATTCGAAATAAATATATAGAAATTTTAGTTCGATAATTAAAATTGAAAAACACTAATAATTAGATATTGCATTTTTGTCTCATGAATATTTATTCATGTAAGGTGCATCATTTTGACTTGGATGTATTTTTAATTTTTTATTACGAGTTAATTGCACCACGTATTCTGAAATTATAACTCTCATTTTAATTTGGTCTTAAAATTTTTGAACGTTTCAATTTCATCCTCAAACTATAATCATTATTCTAAATCGGACCTCAAACTTTTAAACATTCCAATTTCATCTTAAACTATGATCCTCATTCTAAATTGACCTCAAACTTTTGAACATTTCAATTTCACCCCCAACTATGATACTTATTCTAAATTGGTCCTCAAACCTTTGAACGTTCGAATTTCATCTCCAAATTATCAATATATGCTAATCATAACTCATGTTAATAAAATTGCTAAATGTCATGTAAACATTGGTGTGTATTATGTAATAATATGATATGACATAAACAATAATTTGAGGATGCAATTGAAATGTTAAAAAGTTTGGGGATCAATTTAAAATAAATGTTATAGTTTGAGGATGAAACTTGAACATTCAAAAGTTTAGGGATTAAATTAAAATAAAATCATAGTTTGAAAACATGTGGTACAATTAACTCTTTTACAACTTGAACCTAGTTTTATTTTTTGTTTTACAATTTTCTTCTTAGTTTAAATTTTACTCCCTAATGATCCGTCTTATACTATTTTATTTTTACTTAATTTCATCAAAAAATATGTTCATTTATATTTATGTCTCTTATTTATTTTTAACTTAATTTAAGAATTATTATTTATCCTTTCTAAATTTATATATTTTTTAAAATATCGTAATTGTTATACGAGAATAAGGTAAATTTATATATTGCCTCTTAAAATTTTATGTTTTTTCTTTGTTGATAGTCGGGAATTATGTAATTTAATACGTTTAGTATAAACTTTTTAATTTATTAGCTTGAGAATTATAAAAAAAATATAAAAAATAGTTTTTACGCAGAAAAATAGGCAAGAAAGATATTGATAATTAATGCATGGTTTTCCATAATACTCGCACAGCAATTGAATATCTCAATATATAGTTTCAATGGCTATATAAATCGTTCAAACCTTTTCCCTTCTTCGTCGCGTGGTGTGGTGATTCTCTATTGTTAATAAAATAAAACCTTAGAGAATAACCCAATTTCTAATCTTCATTATTCTTTTCGGTTTTTTTGTTATAATAAAAATGGCACGCCAAATCGTTGTTCTTGTTTTGGTATTGATTGTTTCCGCCGCCGCCCCTGCTGCTAGTTCTAAGTCCGACTCTTCACCCGCCCCTGCACCTGGCGGTGCTACCTCTGCCGCAGGTGCACCTGGAGCTTCTACAGACGGTGGTGCTAGTTCTCCTCCTGCACATGCTTCTGCTCCTAGTGCTAGCGATGGTGGCACGTTAGAAGCTTCTATGGTTGTCGGAGTTGGAGCTGCCGCAGTTGCTGGCTACTTTATATATTAAATACATTTTAAAAATGCAACGACTTCCATAGCTTGAATTGAGAAAAAGCTACTACATTTTATTAATTATTTTGAGATTTGTAGAATTTATTTTCATGAATAAAGAAATGGAATGTATGAATGCATCTCGAAACAAATGTTGTTATTTTTTAACGTACAATAGGATACAATAATTATATTATTTAAATGTCTTTTTATTTATCAATCGAGATATACTAAACGTTTAAACATATTTAATTCAACATGTATTGCACCGATAACAATATTAATCAAATTAAATTCAATTACCACAAACGTATTAATTTCAATGTATAAATCTCATATAAGATGGTAAGATTTAGAATTCATGGAAATTTCAGTAATAATTAAACTGTTAAAATATTTATAAACCATTTAAATTGGTCAAATATTTAGTAAATCGATTTATAATTTATAATTTAAAATAAAAAACAAAAAACAAAATAACATTTAAATTGGTCATATATTTATATTTAGTAAATCAATTTATAATTTGAAATAAAAAATAAAATGTTTATAACAAATTAGATATGTAAATATATTTTTTATTCCACAAAATATGAATTTGATAATGGATACCTAAAAGTACCGCTTATATTTGTTATGTGAAAATCAAATTGAACATTCTCAAATATCGATTTACGCTAGTTATTATTATTATTAATATATTAATTTATGAGTGTTGTTTTCTATTTTTTGCATTCTATTCTTATAATATTTTATATAATGTGAATCTTGATAATTAATAATTCTAGATTTAGTATATATATATATATATATATATTACACCTTGTTCATATTACATTTTCTTATCATGTCAAATTTAATATTATATTTTTATATTTATTATGTTATTATATTATAATTAATTTTATCTTTAGTTAGAGTCGTCTCAAATATTTTCGGGGCGCTATGCGAAAATTAAGAAATAGGCCCTTATAAAACAAAAATATCTTTCATTACTTTGAACAATTAATTTAATATTTCATTAATAAACTATAAAAAATGATTAAAATTTATCAACCACATTATGTTTATTGTTTTGTTAAGAAAACACAATATATACAACTAAAAAATTAAGGGACAACCACTGACTTACTAAATTATCACTTGAAAAGTCTGTAAAATTGTAAAAATAGAAGACGGAATCCTGAACAATCGCTCATGTTGTTCCATGTGCCAAATGTTAATGTCTTTATCAAATCAAGCTATATTTGAATGCTTAATAAATAAAAGAACAAAGCAATAAACTTAGACCAACCTTAGTCCATAGATTTCAAAAGGGCATGAGCTTAGTTTAGCCCATAATAAAGTCACTTCAATCTTCACTGATAATCAATTTGTTTAGTGGGACGAGACACTATATCTCTTAAATAAGATTAATAATTTAAATTTTGACGTTGTAAATAAACAAATTGAGTTGAGAGAATCATTTGCATAATAAATTTCTGCAGATTAGGTCCAAATTAATCGATCACTAAATAAGATATCGATGATTAGACCAAAAATATGTCACTTCAATCCTCGAGATATAGCCATACGAGGATTAGACTATTAAGCCCAAAAGTTCCGTACAGAAATTGGAAGGCTTTTGAAAAATAGATTTTGATAAAATTAAGCTTGTTTAAGATTGGAGTTAAATTCTGATTCTAAAATCAAAGTCGAAGTTCGGCCTGACCTAACCCAACTCATTTTTTATATTTTTAATATATTATACTGTATTATTTTTATATATTATGTAATATATCACATAAAAATAAACCTTTATAATATATAATACTACATTATAAATATTATAAAATATATAATTCAGTTGTCAATGTAAATATTATAAAATATATAATACTACATTATTTATTCAAGTGAGTTTAAACGCGTAATTGCCTTCAATTTTATTAGTTAAAATTATTTTTAACGAATAACTATGCAAAAACATTATTAATTTTAGGCATTGAAAAAATATTATTATTTCAGCATTTGGTGTGATCTCATGATAATATTTGCTCATATTTTTAGCCATTTGGTAAGTCACATACACTATATAAACAAACCGCTCAAACATAGATCTCTTAAAACTAATAACATCAACTTTTCTACTGAAATTACTTATAGGGTTAAAAATTATTATTTTTATATATTAAAAGAAACCATATAATGATATTCAATAATTGACTGAGTGGTCAAAGATTCTCATGTTGCCTCATTTTGTATAAATTTGATTCCCAACATTTACCTTGAAAATGTAATATCTCTCCACTTAATAAAAAAGATTATATAAGCAAGGAATTTAAAACAGATGTTTTTCATCTTTATCGATAATGCTTAAGCTCCCAATATATTGGTAGTCTTTAGTAGTTTGATTATCTTTTGTAGTACAATACATAAGATGATATTGGTTTGATCCCAAGCCCAAGCCCTTCGTACAAGTGGTTGCCTTCAGTAGTTTGATCCTTTTTTATAGCTCGTTTGCCGATGCAGTTATATCTATTTTGCGAGGCAACATCAAATATTGTTAGTTTTGTTCACCACTCCTACTTCAATCATGAAGCGTGTAGATGGATAGAGACAAGAAGTCTTGCTCATTGTTTCTATTTCTCTAATATTTTATCATTGTTTTGCATCCTAGTAGACGTGTTTTGTTGGTTTGATGTTTCGTTTCCTATTTTTTTTCAATTTAGATTTATCGTATTTTATTAATTTTCTATTATAATATTATTTTTTAAAATTATTTCTCTATTTTAATTTTTAATAAAACTCGACCGGCATAGTGTTAAAAAGAACCTATGCTTTTCCAAAATACTCGCAAAACACTCCATTTAGAATTTCAATGGCTATATAAAAGTTTCAAACTTAAAATGTACGGTTTTCCATAATATTTGCAAATCAGTTGAATAATTAAAACTCCTTTTTATATAATTTCAATTGCTATATAAATCCTGCAATCCTTCTTCCATCTTCATTGTGTGGTGTAGTGATTTTCTTCTTTGTTGTGTGGTGTAGTGATTCTCTATTGTTCATACAATAAACCTTAGAGAATAACTGCATTTCTCGTTACTTACCAAATAAAAAATGGCACGCCAAATCATTGTTTTTGTTTTGGTCTTGATTGCTTTCGTCGGTTTGGTTTCCGCCGCCGCCCCTGATTCTGACTCTAAGTCTAGTTCTTCTCCGGCCCCAGCACCTGACGGTGCTAGCTCTGCAGGTGCACCTGGAGCTTCTGTAGACGGTAGTGCTAGTTCTCCTCCTGCACATGCTTCTGCTCCTAGTGCTAGCGGTGGTGCCACGCTAGAAACTTCGATGGTTGCTGGAGTTGGAGCCGCCGCCGTTGCTGGCTACTTTATATATTAAATACATTTAAGAACGCAACATCCTTTGTTGTTTTCACCTGAGAAAAAACTATATCTTGTTTATTGTTTTGAGATTTTCAGAATTTGTTTTAATGTATGAAGAAATGAAATGGGTGAATGCATTTTGAAACGAGTGTTTGCTAATTTTAATTTGTTCATCTCATAATATAATATCATATAAGACACAAATATAAAAAAATAAAATTCATATAACATGATTTTTTAAACATATTAATACATGAATTATCATATTTATAATTCTAAAAAAATTCCAGAATCGATAGCTCAAAGCATCAAAATAAAGAGAAAAAAACTATTGTATATGTTGGTGTTTGTATAAGAATTCATGAACAATTATATTTTATCATGCAATATTTTATTTAATAATAATAAGGCTTAAGGGCTATTTTTTGCTCCTGTAGTAGTCTCAATTTATTAATTTCGCCCATATGGTATCTTCGCATCAATTTGGCCTCAAAAGTAGTCGAATTGCATCACCGTTTGCCCCTCGATTAACACTCTAACCCTAATTTCTAATTTCAAACCCTAAATCCTAAACTCTAATAAAAAATTTCATCAATTTAAAGTGATTATGAAACATAAAAGTATTCGTATAAATTTAATTAATCAAGTCAAGGGGCAAATGGTGCTACAATTCGACTACTCTAGGGGCTAATTCGATGCGAAAATACCATAAGGACAAAATCGATAAATTGGAACTACTATAAGGGCAAAAGTTGCCCTTAAGCCTAATAATTATTGATGGACTAGTGAATAATTTGTATATAAATATTAGTAAATATAGGTTCAATCTTTAAAAGTGTATTTGTTGATTAGTTGTGTCGGGTGAAGACCTGGCAAACTTGACCCGAGACTTGAGAACCGAACCTGTAACACCACCTTTCGAGTTTGGGAGGAAACCGGGTGGAGATGCTATCGGTGAATGATAATGGTGATCGGTACAGTAATTTCAATGATTTAATGACAATTCGATGATACGATGCAATGATTCAATATTACTATACAATGAAACAATGATCTTAAATTGGTTCGATACAATATTTAACTTTCTAGGGGCCAAACTATAATTGCTATAAATTAGAGGCCCTTTTCAGAAATTACACCCAATATGAAATTCAACTTATAAACAGTGAGCATATAAATTTTCATCCCATTTAGAGGTAATTTACCTAGTCAATTAAGCCATTTAATAAATAGTGACCATTTTGTGATTTACCAAACTCATTTCCATAGCTTTTAACTGATTTACCTAAATCGGTATCGGTACTCGAGAAAGTCGTACCGATACGCCTGTTCCATACTCGTTATTACCGCTACAATGAAGGGTCCGTACCGGTATGGTAACAATCCATATCTGTACGCTATGCATGATACAACTTAGACAAATTCCAGTAATATTTAACTGTATCAAAACAAGCCAAGCCGTATTGGTACGGGGGTGCAACGCAATAAGGGGTTCGATACGTCATAATTTAGTTTCGATACGTCAACCCTAATTCCCAAATTGATCGATCATCGGTACCGGTACGATCCTACACGTATCGATACGATGCTACAGTAAAATTCCAGTGTTGAAATCTCGTATCGATACACACAAGGTAGTATCGATATGCCAAGTTGACCAACGTTGACCAGGTCCAAATATGCATACTCGTATCGATACGCCTTCACTCGTATCTGCACGACAAGGTCTGTAATGATAATTTATGTCTGGTTTTTATCCATTTTGGCCTATCAAAACATGTCCAAATTTTATAAAACTTTACCAGCAACCTTGTTTAGTCTCAAACTAATAACATGTAAGATTTCAAGGCTATCTGAATCTGTTTACCTTGTTTTCATCTTTTAGAGCATGTTTTGCCAAATTTTAACATACTCATAGGTTCATTTTACCTTAAACTTAAGCAAAAGCATAACCATTATATATACATATCAAAATGGGTCATTTTTACATACTTAGACCTTATGTCACCGTTCTAAGAGTTTATAGACGAGAGGAACATTACATAGTCTTGTAGAGTGACTTGCAAAACTTGCTCTTTTCCTATCCTTGCAACCTATATTCTTTGACCTGAAATGCATGAAAATGAGATGCTTTAGGCTTACTTAGCCTAATGAGGTAGTCAATAACAATGCCATAAGCAATACAATGAATGCCAATAATATCAATGATAGTATTTCTATGCATATAACATCTCAAATCATGCTTAACAATGGTTTCAACAACTTTAACCCTTGGATCGATATGAGATAGTGGATACGCGAATTCCTAACCAACATCGCCAAATCAATGAGTGGTCAAATCCTGCCAACATCGCCAATGAACCAATATCTCACACATCCTGCTAATATCGCCAAATAGAGCCTTAGCTCAAGGACCGTAGTCCACTCCGTACCAATGAGCTCATGAATTCTATGGCATGGCAATTGTATCCAATGTCCATTTGAATCCAAGGTTTAGTAATTAGGCCAATAACAATGACAATATTCAATATCGGTACAATGTTCAATATCAATAACAATAATCAATGTTTGTCTTGTTCAATGATGACCATATAGGTCATTGTTAATACAATGATTTTGCCAATACGATGATCTTGCCAATACAATATTCTTATCAATACAATGATCTTGTCAATGCTATGGTCAATGATCAATATGCATATCTATGAATCTCAATAGTATAACAATGGGATCAATGGCAATACCAATGATCAATATGTATTTCAATGGTAACGATATCAATACTATGAGTCAATAATCAATGTTTCAATGCAATAAACTTACCAAAGCTTAACAATATAGCTTTCCACGAGGTTCCGATATAACCATACCTTGTATGGATAATGACAATGCAAAAATCAATAAACAATGAAACCGGGAAGGCACCTAACAAGTCCCGAGACTCTGACTACACTCACCGATACTTCCAAAAATTTTAGGGCTCTCGAATTACTATCCCCTTATTCCTTTGCTTATCAATTTCCGGTTGATTGGCTGATTCTTCACCACAGATGTTTTGAGCTATACAAGACAATATAGAATAAGGGTTACAACAATTTCAATAATTCCAATAGCAATAACTATGTTCACAACAATTATTAGCTATGGAAAACGATAAGGATCAAGCCTTAGTACCCCTAGGGAATTTCTAATATTATAGATTCTTAACATGAGATTAAACATGGATGGAACCATAGAATCAATGAACCAATAAAAGTCGTGACTTACCCGATTGATAGCTATAGATTAGGATTAAGAAACTTAAGAAAAACAAAGCTTGGATCACTCTTTAATGGAGGTGCTTGCTTGCCAATAGCTAGAGGAAAAAGATGGTGACTAAGGTGCTTGTTCCTTTTCAATCGGGTAAGCTTTCTAAATCTTCCATATTTCATTCTTAAAACTTTAGGATTCCTTAGGGTGAAGCAACTAAATCTGGAAAAGCCCACGTATGTGGCGATTAAGCTTGAGGAGGGGCTAATCGCAAGGTTAGTCCATCAACTCTTCAATCTCCGCACTTTTACCTCCAAACTTTTAATTTTCACAATATTGTCACTAAACTATATTTTAATATTTTCAATATGGTCCTTAATCAACAACAATGCTTAATTAGGGTTCAATACTTGAACAATTGACCACTTAGTCAATGGTCAACGCAATGGTTTGACTTTCTGATGTAGGATTTCTGATCACCGAAATCCGATTCCAGCTAGACCGATTTTTAGGGTGTTACAGAATCGATTTATCCGAATCGAGATCCGAAATCGATCCGAACGCAATAACCCGAATTTGATCAGAACCCCAAAATAAATCGAACCAAACCAAATTTCAGTTGAACCGAAAATTGACCCGATTCGAATGGAACCGAATCGATTTCACCTGAACCGAAAGCAACCCAAACCGAAGGCAATCAGAAATAAAGAAAATATATTAAAATAAATAAATAAATATGAGATATAAATTGTCACACAACTCACAAAAAAGCCAAATATGCATGCTATATAAAGTCATATATAGGGTGGAAAAACCTAACTCGGCCTGAAAACCCGACTAAAACCGATAGATCTCCTATTAACCCGATATTGACCCGACTCGCAATCAACCGACCCGAAAAATAACTGAACCGAACCGAAAATCAATCGACCCGAAGTCCCGAACCGATACCCGAATTGAAATCATCATAGACCCGAACTAAAACCAAACTAGACCGAACCGAATTTAAATCGAATGTAGCCAGATCCGAAATGACCCGAACCGAAATGGCCCGTTTGCCACCTCTAGTCGGGTGGTGCTTAAGTTATTTACAATCGAATGAATCACTGAAAAAATTAAAATGTAAATATAATTATTCTTTTCAAAACTCATATAGGTTCAATATATGCTATTTTCAAAATGTAAATATTATTAAATTGAATCTTTACTGGTTATTTGACGTTCATTGTAAACATAACTCATAAGGGGCTTGATTTTTCATTCTTTTTATTTCACTAATAGGCAGTGACACATGTCAACATCATGTTAGTTTAAATAAAAATATTATAAAATAACATATATTGCTTACGAGGAGAAAGAAGAAATGACATGGAAAATTAAAAAAAATAAAATAAAATTCCACGTCAGCAAAATCGTTAAGATTTTAGCAGCCGGTGACCAAAATAGGAAGGAAACATAACGTTAGTGATGTATTTGCCAAAAAAATAGATCGGTGACTAAAATAGGAAGAAAACATAACATTAGTGATGTTTTTGCCAAAACAAAATAGTCCGGTGACCAAAATAGGAAAAAAACCATAGTTCGGTGACTACTGATGTAGTTTACCTTTTTAATATTCTCCTTCAGCAAAACGACGTCGTTTTGGTCTAGCATCTAAGTCATAACGTCGTGCGCCATGTCATCGTCCCGTTAAGAAGTTAACGACACGGTGGTAGAGGAGTCGAAAAATAAAATTTGGTGCTAAATTTGAACTAATTTAAAGGTTGGTAGTAAAAACGAATCACCCCCAATAATTTAGTAGTATCTGGAATTGTTTACCCAAAATTGTAATATGTTCTAGTCCACTTCTTTCGACCCATACGAGTGAGCACCGAGCAAAGCCAGAATAGTGGAAGTTGAAATAGCGAGTCACCATGTCACCAAAGAAAGCTCTTTGAATACTCAGCTGAAAAGAATGGATATTTGCCTCAATACATCGGATTCACGCGACAAATGCTTGCTCCGTGTTCCTCGTGTTCTGCCTTCGTATGACAAGCCTTCACGTCGGAAAGTTAAGGATACTTTCAATCAGAGGTTAGCTCTTAATATCAAGAATGATGCGCATGTTGACAATAATGGCAAGCACATTAGACAATTGACATGTAGAAGCGGAGATTCGTAACGCGAAAAATTCCGGTGTCGATGCTTGTACAGAACCTCCAAACCAAACAGCAAATCTTTGGATAGGATGACTTACAACATGAACTTCTACAGGTTATATAATCACCTTGTATAAAGTTCTTCTTGTGTCAATTGGTGCAAAACAGAATGCACTTATCTACTAGAGCTGGTGAAGGAGTTATATAATCACTGGTATAGATCTCGGGACTAACCAAAACCTGTCGAACTAACGGTAAAAAGCCTTAAGCAACAAGCAATCTTCGAGAATTTTCAGTAAGCTTAAGCTTGAAGGGAAAAGAGTACGGACCTCGGGACCTAAAAATCGTTCATAACCGATATCACAGGTGAATGGTGCCACTGTCTTCAGCCTAATACTCCTCCATTGTTTGATGAACTTTGCAGGTTCGTTATAGTGCTTGGTGAACTCCTAAGATGGTTATGGAAAACAGTTGTTATCAGATCAGCATTCGAAAGTTCGGAACTTGTGAACTTAGTTAATCTCAAGCTGGTAAGGATGCAGAGGTTAACAGTTGTTCCAAAACTTTTCCAAAATCACAATCCATGGGAAGCAAAATAACCTTGACAATATCATAACAAGTATAGCAGTACTTCTCCTTCACTTTCCGAGCTGCTTCCAATGAGTCCTCGGGTGGCATTTTCTCTCCTCTTTCCTGAAAAGGTCAAGAATTCATGTGTATAAATAGCAACGAAATGATTTCAAAGCACTATATAGTTATGAAAAGAAGAAACCCGCATGAGCTCCTGTATGAAGAGAGTAACATCTTTTCGAGCTATCGGTGATTCGGTATCAACTTAATGCAGCTCCCGATAACATAACCTTCTGCAACCAGTACAACACGCATCGCCCCCTCTCTTACATCCACTATGACCGCTGTCATATCACACTACAGAAGGCCTTAGTTCAATCTTTTATGAACATAATGCATAATGTAAGGTACAAAGCTAAGTTATGAACATAATGCATTGAAAATTGGTGACTGACCTTTAGATGTAGTGTACCCTGCTGCTAAAGCAAGCAGCAATATAAAGCCCCGGAATGTTGAACGTCTCGAACATGATCTCGCCCATGTATTCTCGATTCCCCGGAGCGGTGAGCGGACTGTCGATCAGCAAGAAGTAATGGTCCTGGGGATCTCAACTAAGATAACCGAATATGCAGTGCTGCCAATACTGTTTCATAGCATCCCAATCATCCACTTGACCATGGTTGATAGGATAGGTAAGGCTGTAAGTGTTACTCAGTCACGATCGCAACTCGTCTCCGATGAAGAAATCGAGATGGGCCATTACACCAGCAGAATACTGGACTGCCATGTTTAGCTTCGAGGAAGCTCTTGATTGGTTTAGATACGAGTCGTTAAGGGCTACCACTGTTGGTTGATGAAACAGGGCTCCACATTACCCGCGAATCCCATCTTAGAATAACTGCAACAAATAAAAAGGACCGATTCAATAATAAGAACAAAAAAGAACTGATAATGAGATATATCGGAAATTCGAGAAGAAGAACCACACCCAGTACCGTTGTCCATGACGACGGTGGGGCGATAAGTGGGGTCCATCCGGTGGAGAAACGGAGGGTAGGAAGTTGAGCGGCAACGTTTCGACGGTATTAGCTTCTTGGAAGAATTATAGTTATCGTAGTGGATATCTAAACCCAATGATATGCAGACAGTTGAATTTCAATCGTAACGATGAACATGTCTTTTTTTTTCCGAGTTCATATTATCAATGTTATTTTACGAAAATTCTTACGTAAATCACTAAAATTCAATCTGAGTAATTCATATAACGTAAAATCATTAAAATTTAATCTGAGTAATTCATGCTACGTAAACTCACTAAAATTCAATTGAATAATTCATATTACAAAATTTGTAATATTTATTATAGAACGATTCATCCGATCCATTCACAATGCCCAAAAATTTATTACATAGGCAACAACTTTATAAACAATTAAGAGAAAGTTAATATCTAATGTATTTTAATTGTGTGTATAATTTTTTTACATATCTATTTACTCCACAATAAAAAAGTTAACTTTAAAAAGTTAATATCTAATATATTCTTTTACATAAACCCGTAAAGTGGTTCCAATGATAAATGATGAAGTATTTCATCCAAATGACCTGTGTTCGAGCACTATGTATGCACGGTTTGTGCGCTTTATTAAAAGAGCTAAAAAATTGAACATATATTACCTTGTAATCACACTGGTATATTCAATATATATATAACTTTAAACACCAAAATTTTAAAGTTAAAGATACAAACTCAAAACCTGAAAACCTAAACCCCTAAACTACATCTCTAAATTCTAAATTAAACACACTTGTGAAAAATAAGATTTCCAAACGGTACTTGAAATATTTTCTAGTAAAAATATACAAATATCAAGATCACTAAGTAAATTTTTATTATTTTTAATACCCATTTCAACATCAAAGTGTATACATGGATCGTCAAAGTTATGTCACATTTTTAGGCCAAAAAGAACAAACCTACCGCAACATGTAAAAGAATACTCTCGGCATTTCTCCTATACGCCATAATAACATAGGTTGTAAAAAAGAGAAATAATATTATAACATGAAATGTGAAAAAAAAAATGACAACTAAAAGATTTTAACTTTTAACCAGCTTGCTGTGTTCTATGGAAATGGTATTATGAATGTTACTGTTACTCATTGCTTCCAAGCCTTCTTCCCACGGAATTGTTTGCCGGAACGCAACCTCTTCTTATTTTTCTCTTGACGAGATCTTTGAGCCTTGGCTTTCTTCGCAGCCAGCGGCATATACTTCTTGTGTTCTTTCTGACGGTTGCTTAGACCTCCCGTCTGCATTCACAACACGACACAGGGAACAAAACAAATAATCAGCGGATTATACAAATAATCCAACTAGCACCATGATTTTGAAGCTATTTCACTGCAAAGACTCACGTTCTCTTACTAAAGTGGAAACTTATAGTTCACTGGTTTACTAAAGTGAGTTGCTAACAACCTGGAAAACTGGCCAAATTGTAAAAGTAACCAAAATTACCTTATTCTGTTTTATAGCAGTTCGAGCCTGGTACTGTACTCTATCCTCCCTTCCTGCTTTTACTAATGCCAGTCTTTCCTCCTTGTTAAGCTTGAGTCGAACATGGGCCTATAAAGCACGCAAAGAACTTTGTGAACACATGTTGCAAGGAACAGTCCTTAATTGGAAAAAATGTGTTTATCAGTAAAGACAGAAGACATACTTCAAGCTTTGATGGATCCACTCGTTTGAAACTCAGTTGATCAGAACTTGGAATCTTAAATCCTTGTTGAGCCACTGATAAAATAAATGAAGAGACCCCAAAAAATGAGTTTACCGAGTCCGAACTTGTGCAACAAATTATATTTCTTTTCATAGAAAGCGTATGAAATAGATCGGCACGACAATGCAAGAGCACACCTAAGGCATCAACTTGGGCTTAGATCCGTAACATCTGTTAGAACAAATTTAACATACCTTAAGTTTCTTGATCTTCTGGAAATGCTCGTCAGAGAGAATACCATCTGCTAAGTCTGATGAAGAACCACTCATCTTTACTTCTGCCAACCTTTTTAAAGCTCTAAGGCTTGTATCAGCAGCGATAAGTTGACCCTCGAAATCAGACAATTTTCTCTCTCTTGCCTTTGCCTTTGGATCTTCATTCCCACCATCTCCGGCGCTGTCATCTGGTTTAGAAAAATCACTAACTTCTTCGTAGTCATCATCCTCTTCGGCATCCAAATCCTCAGTCTCAACCTCATCCACATCATCATATTCCTCCTCGTCGGCATCATCACTATCACTCTCATCCTCATCAATACTGCCATTATTGTCATCTTCTTCATCCACCATATCCTCGCCCTCACTTCCACCATCAGAGGTATACTGGCTTTTTTCATCATTACTGTCTGCATTGTCATCATCAGAACTAATAGATGCAGCCTCATCTCCACTTTCATCATCCTCACTGACATCAATTTCATCTTCATTTTCCAATAATTCAATGTCAGGAACATTGCTAAGGACATTGACTTCTCCATATGCCTTTGGTTTTGCTTTAGGGTCCACTGGACGGCCACGGTCTTTCTTAACCAACAGTGAGGGGCAAATCTGACAACAAAACAAGTAGAGAATTATGCAGTGAAGGTGCATGAAGACAAAAAGAAAGTTTAAATATATTAGAGAAGCAGGCAAGTGCACACATAAAAGTATGGAAAGAAAAGGATGTACCTCTCTAAACAAAGTAACGAGTGAGCGAGCTGCAGCTGAAACTGCCTTCTCGTGTGACTTTTTATACAATACAAGATCTTGCAGCAAATCTTCATTCATCAACTGGTATCAAGAAACAAATGATTGTCTTAAACGATTTTAAACAATATATTAACATGCATAAATGAATCCACTAATGAAATAAAATGGTAATTTATAGCAATTGATTCACTTTAACAGAAGCACCTAAAATATATCAAATATTTGTACAATTTTTTATAGGGTCAATTTTAGGTGTGTATGTGTCTGTGCTGTCCAGGAAAAGAAGTATTAGTAAGTCCATGGGTTCAGAAACCGAATGACATAGATAGTTACCAATGGCATGCGCAAACATATTTCCCTTATCACGTTCAGTCCAACAGCAATTGCCTAGAACATCATGCAAATATTTAATCAATCAGTAAAAAGAAAAATGATTTATAAAGCAGCTTTCAAGTAACAAGCAATGCCTCTGGGCGCGAACGATCATGTACAAATTGATTTACTATTTGTTTGAACAATGGTTCAACTGCATCAGGTGGAACCTGCTTAAACAAGAATCGAATTGGTGGCAGGAAACCAGAGAAAGCTAAAAGTAAGAAGGGAAATAAAACAAGAATAGTTAGAATGGAACATTCAAACAATCAAAGGGAAAACCATACCATATCATGGCAGGCCTGAACTGCTGCTGCAAGTAAATTAGTGATATCTTTTTGATGAGGCTGCAAAGATATCCGGCTCGTATTAACCAAAGTCTTATTATGATGGAACACTTGAATGAATATAGCATACCTGAACATATCTTTGAAGAAAAGGGTAGAAATTTAATAATATCAAGCGGTGAAGACCAACTGTTCTAGCAATCACTTTCAACATCATCATTTTAACCTGAAGTTAAACAGAGGAGGGAACTCAAAATTGACGAGAAATTTAATACAAGAGTTAAAGCAAAGTACATATAAACCTAACTAAAGCTTTCATAACCTGACGTCGGATATTCAATTCTCAAGGAAATACAAAAACTAAACAGTCAGTAGGATAAAGAAAATGAAAAAAAAAAGTTATCATTTCTACAGAAAGGTTGAATCTGACATGGGAGGTCGGGTAAAATCTTCCAAATTATAAACATCAGAAAAAGAATTCACCTCAAATCGTTCATTGCAGGTTTGAAGGCGAGAAAATAGTTTTTCTACAAATCCCTGTTTACAAAACAGAATTTTAAGCTTTCTAAAAAATACAATATTACAGCTAATGCAATTAATAAAATGTGTGAAAAAGGTAAAACCTGCGCATCTTTTAGATGGTAAAGGGGAGAATAATAACTATTATTGCTACTTTCTGATGACAGGCGTTGCTGCCTTTTCATGCTACGAATAGCACGCTGTAGTTTTGCTTTCTTTTTCTTCTTGCTAGCAGTTGTACCCTTATGGTGTGCCTGAAAATACAATAAAACCAACCATATACATATGTATGTATATATATATATTGTAATCCAAAGAAAACAGAAAGCAGCTGCCATTCTTTAAAGAAAAAAACTAGACACAAACTGCTAGGCAATGAAATTCCATACATCAGCCATGCATATAAGTGTGTGTGTGTGTGCGCGTGTATGTGTGTGCGAGCGCTTCAATTACCTAAAACTTGTTTGTATCATCATAAACCTACAAAAGCTAAGATAAGGTGTAGAACACATGGTAGAATCAAGGAAATTTCAGAGTTGGCACTAATAGCAAACTAGAGTGGCTCAAAGAAAAAAAAAGAAAATAAATCCGATGATGCAAATAACCTTGTAGGCGGTCTCCTTGTTGATGACAACTTGGGGATTTTTGGCCATTTCATCTTCACTACTTAAAGCACCTGCATCCTCATCATCATCTTCAATCTTCTCATAATCAAGAAGAAAAGAGAGCACAGCAATCATTATTCTGCAAAATCAAATACAAACAATTTACTTGCTAAAAGCTTAACATCAAAAACAAAAGATATTAACCATAGAAAAATCATACATACCTCGAAGATGAATGAAAACAAGCCATACAAATTGCATTTGCTGTTCTATCATCAAACCAAACCTTTCTCCGATGAAGCTCGCATAATGTAATGAGAGACCTTTTAGCTTTTGCTTCATCTTCTTGCTATAACAAATATAAAAACTATATTTAAAAAACATCATTATAAACCAGAAAAACTTTGATTGAAATGGCATTGTTTAAAGACCTGCAATAATGCAAACAAGACATTCTGGAGGGAACGATTCTTGGCCTCGTTCTTATGATTCTTGTTCATTCTTCTAATACTATGAACAACATGAGAAAAAGCTAACTTCCTCAAATTCCTATCATCTAGTTTCTGCAACTCCATGAACAACGCTAGTGTCTTTTATATCAATAATCTGCCAAATGCCAAAATTCAAAATTTAAAGTCGAAATCAAAACATCTAAGATTAATACTGGACAAAAATTTTAACCTTTAGAATAGTGATAACAAGAAGAACTAACTAATTTTCTAAGTCACCTTCCGGTTAACGAGGAGAACGAGAGCTTGAGTGACATGGAACCTTAGCCCCGATGGAAGAGTCCTTGCAGATGATTTGAGAAAAGCAGCTAGATCAAAAGGGAACTCGGCGAGCTGCTTGGGATAGAACGGCGTAACGTGGGCCAAGAACATGGTGCGGTCCCCGAGGTCCTTGGACACAGTTGGATCGGCTCCGACACCGCTTATGGAGGAGAAGTTGAGAGCCGCTTGTTGCTGGAAGAGCTCGAGAGCGGAATAGAATTGGCTGCGGATGAGATGGAGCTCCGTTCCGTACCCTTCCGGGTCAGTTTTCATTTTTGACTGGAGGGACGGAAGGCTTAGTGTTGTGAACTCAAGTAATCAAGATTATGAACTTAAATACTCAATCGGGATTTCATTGATGATCAAGAAGATTACAAAAGAAGATGAGATGAGAGAATAGAAAAGAAGATTAGAATTAGAAGAGGATAAGAAATTTCCAATAATTTTGTTCACCCTTTTCCCTTTAGTCTCCACTGCTTATATAATAGCCAAATACCATAACAAACTAACAGCACAACCCTGGAACGTCTCCCTTCCACGTGCACCTTGCCTCACCAAATGTTGCTGATTCAACATTCCAGCTGTCCCGCCTTGTAGGCTATTCTTCCGGAAGTTGCGGTTCATAACATTACCTTCCCCAAGAAAAAGAACCTTGTCCTCAAGGTTGAAGTGATCAAATGTTTTGTACAACAAGGAATGGAAGAGATATGATTAACACAAGCAGCAATTAACCTATCACCTTCATTGAGCTCATTCATCCCCAACACTGCAATTTTTTTCTTCAAGTGCTTGTAGTTATGGGGACCCTTTTGCGCACCACAAACCGTAATATAGTGTTTTTCATCCAAAATGTGAGGAAAGAGCAGATGATATATAAAATTCAAGGGACCAACAGTAGGGTAAATACCAAGCTCAAAGGTTTGATGGATTGAAAAGTATAGTAAATCTGCCACTTTGTAAATAGATCTTAGAAACTTATTGTAGCAACCACAATGAAACGGCAGGAACCATAAACTAAGCTCCAATTCAGCTTTTGCAATGAAATTCTGGAGTTCCGCGAAATGATTTTTCAATGTTGTAGAACTTGTAGGAAGCAACAGAATCTCCGCCACAAATAAACATATTAATCCGATAGTAGCTTGTGTGATTCTAGTATTTGTAAATTCGTTTGGAGTGCCATGGCTTTTTTTTTGTCCCAAGATCAGCAATGCCCTTATAATTGCAGCACCATAGGTAACAACCTCATCAAGAATGATATTCTTGCACAGCTCTTTTTCTTTGAAGAAATCTTGCACAAGCTGCTTAACCTTAGGAATTCTAGAGCCACATACAAGCACCACATCATGGACGAAGCTCTTGTCCATCTTGACATTCCTCAAGTAGTTCTCAACTAGCTTTGTACACTTTATGCATGCTTCGTTTCCAAAAGCAGTAGGATTTAAGCATGATGATAAAAGGATGTCTGCTAGAGATTGTTGCAAAGCTTCCCTTCCTTGTGATGAGGCATCTTCAGCCTGGTAACAAAATTGTTGCAGCTTACATATGTCTATTAATTGCTGGTCTGTCAAAGGGTCTAGGTGGTGTCCAAAGATCTTGAGAACTTTGGATGAACGAAATCCTGTCAACCCCATAACCCATCTCTCTGCAGGCTTTTTCCACGTGCCAAAGAGCAAGTGAAATACATATGCCTTGGTACCAATGTTTTTCAACCAGAAAAACCTCATCATAATGTGCCATGACAACTCCGACAAGAATGCATAATTCATTATCCCTCATGTGGAATTTACAGTTAATTTCCGGTCACTTATCAGTCGTTGATATTCATCGAGCCAGTGACCACATTCCATGTCAAAATCCAGAGCCGTACTTGCATTTTCCTTGACCGAATGTCCATTGTCCCGATAAAGACCAGACATGATAAAATTGCCCTGTTGCCATGGCCTTTGAAGCTCTGGTTCTGTAAGCCTAATTTGACTATACTCAAGTTGCTGCACATACTCTTTTTTCCTCAATCTAGTCTTCCTTGCTACTTCTCGAATCTTTTGATAACCACGTTTTAGCTTGGACTGATCAACTAATTCTACCATGATAGGTACGTGTGGAACTCCATGAATTTGGACTATATGGTCAGTGTCAACATTAGTAGAAGTGTCAGTCTGTTGGCTATTATCGGCAAGACCAGATTCAGCCCAAACTTTTAATATGCCCATTCCCCAATGAAAAACTATATGCTGCACCCTTTTGGTACTTGAACTGCCCTGTATCCCAACACTCGATTCCACTAGAGAATGACTCATAAAATTTGTTGTAATTCTTTATCCCCACCCTATATCTATCAGACCAATATTTCTCTATTTTTTTAGTATTTATATTCTCAGTAACTTCAAACCTCATGTTCCTATCGCACAACTTCATTGTTTTTTCCATCACCAAAAGTCGAAATATGGGAGGGTCATTCATCTTAACTACTTCCTTCTCATTAAACTCTTTCTTTGACCATCTATTTAAATAATCAATGGATGCAAAACTTGCAAAGTGTGTCAGCAATGATCCATGACCACCCACATGAGCGAATTTCACAACTTCAGTGATTCCTCTCTGCTTTTGAGGTTTGACACCACTGTTTTGTGTCGAGAAAGCATATGATTTGTAAAGCTTTGTTCCCCATGTTTCACATAATTGAACAACGGCTTATGGTCAGTGACTAAGAATGGAGGCCTCTCCTCAAAACGATCCTGCAACGTTGTTTCATCCTTTTTGAGATTCAAGTCCTTCATCGTCGCCAATCGGTTGATCGACAATTTTACTGTCAGTGGGCGTTGGCAATTCGTCGAACAGTTGGTGGTTCATTGTCTCTGGTTCATCTTGCTTAGCCCCAACTTTTCTGGCTTAACTGATTTCACTCTCATCCACTATACCGAGATGAGCCGACAATAATTTTACTTGTCTGAGAATTTCTTGGAGTATCTCATTGTTCGCTTTATACGATTCGATGATGGTCGCCATGGATTTTGACTCTCAATGAAAGCACCAATGTTGTGAACTCAAGTAATCAAGATTATGAACTTAAATACTCAAATCGGGATTTCATTGATGATCAAGAAGATTACAAAAGAAGATGAGATAAGAGAGAATAGAAAAGAAGATTAGAATTAGAAGAGGATAAGAAATTTCCAATAATTTTGTTCACCCTTTTCCCTTTAGTCTCCACTGCTTATATAATAGCCAAATACCATAACAAACTAACAGCACAACCCTGGAACGTCTCCCTTTCACGTGCACCTTGCCTCACCAAATGTTGCTGACTCAACATTCCAGCTGTCCCGCCTTGTAGGCTATTCTTCCGGAAGTTGCGGTTCATAACACTTAGCTTCTCGGAGCTCCGACCCGAGGCAGAGAGAGGCTCCGCCACCATTGCTTGAAATTGATTTTTTCCCCTTTCTGTTTCTAGGGTTTTTGGAAGGAATGATAAACCCTAAATTACATATATACTTATTAGGTTGACACGTGGCTCTTAAATAACACCTCTTTCTGCGAACATATGTGTTCAAAGGGTGAAAGTAAAAATGATTTGTATTATATGTTAATTTTTTCACAAATTAAAAGTAGATAGTATGTGTTAATATCTTAGAAAGTAGGGATTAAATAAGTTTAAAATTTATTTTAAAGTTTAATGGTGAAATATAATATTAAGTATTATACTGATATCAGAGTTAGAGAATAAAATATAACTATCTAAAGTGATGACAAATTCATAATTAGACTATTTTTATAAAAAAATTATATTAATAAAATGATAAAAAAAAATTGTTCCCGGGAGAAGGATACAACTATACATACTAATGTTGTTTATGCTTGGAGGTGGGAGAACAACTTTTTTATAATTCAATTGTATTTTAAATTTTAATAGATTTGAAATTATTGAAATTAAGTTATGTTTTAAATTTTTTCTGGTATTTATATGAAAATCTGGTTGAACAAATGACAGTTCTGACAAACCATTATATTTGTAGAAAATTAAAATGTTTAATTACCTATATTTGTTTGAATCTACGACTTTTAAAAATGTAATTTAATCGATTTAAAATTCAATTGACATATTATGTTTTCCATTTTCTTTCATATCTAATACACATCCAATGATTATCATTTGTGATGTTATTCGTCTCTCATTCGAACTTGTACAAAAATAAAAATGATTGAGATTTGAACCTAATAAATAGTTGCAGTGAAAAAAAAAGATGATATTCATTTTAAGAGACTCGAATTTGAATATACGTGTGTGCGAGGTATATATACGTAGTCAGAAAAAAAAGTATGAACAAGTTTAATAGAACTTAATTTTACTTGCATTTAATTATAATATATAGATATTGATATAAGATTATTTGGATCTCATTTTCAGAATGATCACCGCTACCAGTGAATCTTAACAACATAACTCCATAACATCAGCCTTTACACAAGACTAGCATCATCCTGTCAAAACTTCCACCATAATCTGCATCACTTTCACCCTCATCTGCAAACACATAATGTACTCAGCCGTCTCCCTGAATAGACCGTCCAAACCCACCGCCTCCTTGTTCGGAATCAGCTTCTTCAAAGCCTTCACTTTCCTTTGGAACGGATTCGAACCCCATCTAGAAACTTCCAGACCCGCCCTCCTCTTCTTCAGAACAGACCTTCTTCTGCTCCTCCAATGGCGCTTCACTGATGAACCATTGGACTCAGACATTATTTTCCAGAATCACTTGTTTTGAAAACCTTAGGTTGCTGAATTAGAGCTTCTAAATGGTGATGATAATATATATAATGACAGCACAAAAGGGGTGGGGGACACGAAGATGGACAGTTTCACGGAAGGTTTCCAAGGGAATGAGGTTGAATGAATAAGAAGTGGCCAAGTGTAGTCTACTTAAATGGGTAGTTTGCTTTCAGCATGTTATCCAACCCGAATCACATGCAACCACCTTTCATTGCTAACCTAATGAAAACACCCTGGATTATTCCTTCGCCAACTTACTATATTCAATGCATGGATATAGTTTAGATTGAGTCGAGTCAAACGATTTCGAGTTAGTAGAATGGGTAAATTTTATTTTGTGACTCAAACTTTATTTGAATATTTTAAGGTGAGTTTTGAGTTTATGAAATCCGAGTCGAGTCCAGTTGAGTTGTTTGAGTTTATGTTCAAATTTAATTGTAAATACTCATAATGTTATAGTACTAACTAGTTTCAATTTAAAAGACTTTCTATAACCATATACGATATAAATGTATATTCCTTTATATTTTTCATATCTGACATACATATAACAAGCAAAGTTGAGGGACTCAATTTAAACTTAAAAACTAATCTACTAATTATTAAAAAATTTAAGTTATTCGAGTCTTATTTTACAACTCAATTTTTTTTTAAAAAAAATCGAGACAAGTCAAATTTTTTAAATTACGATTAGAGTTAAATTTTTTCACTTCAAATCGAATAAAAAATTATTTTTAATCGAATTTTACGTACCTCTAAATATATTGTAAACTTTGGTTGGACCTTAACTTTCCTCATTTCCAGCTCAATCAACATTGGCGTTCCCAAAACAAAAGAGTTGGAGACTCTAGGGTTTGCGTTTTCATGGTGGTTGGCCGTAGGGTTTCCTCTCGGGAAACCTACGCCGTTAAACTATGAAGGGAATGCACGCGGCTAGAGCTTACGTGTAAACAGGAGTGGACATTTTAGATGTTGATGTTGGGGGATAAGGTAGATTTTGTTTCGGAGCCATATCTGTCTGTACTAATCTAAGGATCATGTTAGAACATGTTCTGATCAAAATGATAACCTACACAAATATTGGGGACAAAGATGCATGCATGTATCACTGCCATTAAATGTCTAAAATTGCATGGGTTTTATACGTGCAAATTTTGCCCAATTACTAAGACAATTTGCATGGACAGATTATGTCAAGAATAAAAAAAAAATTATTTTAATTTAGTAATAAACTATATTTAAATTTATGAAAAAATTGTAATATTTTCACTTTTTTAAAAGATAAATTTATTTAACCGAATCATTACATCAAACTTTAGATTAATATATCTTAAATATCAAACATGTTCTCATTCGGCGTATATGCACCTTTTAATTTTCCGTCCAATACAAAACAAACAATTGTGTTGACGGCCATGGCACATGGATGAATCCTTTCACCACATGACAAATATGCTTAGTTAATTTGTTTTCTGAAAGTGCTTAGTTAATTGATTATCCATTAAACTGTGCCAACGATTTGTATAAAGGTGAAAACATGTTGTTTTTCTACATGTGCCACGTCACCCTTGTAAATTTAATTTTTTGTATAACATTTTTTTTATACGTGTAAGTGTAGTCTTTAAATTATATGACATTTTTTGTTTTAGGATTTATAAATTTAATTTTAGATTTGAAGTTTAATTTGAAGGGTTTATAATTTATGTTTTAAGATTTTAGGGTTAGAATTTATATTTTAATTTTTACACAATATATGTATTAACATTTAATTTTATTAATAATATGTTTTTCTGGCATGATTTAATATTTATTGTTTGGTTTGTAGTTCTGTTCTCATAACCAAAGTTTCTCAAACAATTGTTAGTTAGCTTAATTTATAGTTTATTATATTTGATATTTAAATTTTTTCTGTTTCATTTTAATACTCAAACTATTATTTTGTCCAAATATACCTTAAAAATTGCCTATAAGACCAAGAAATGTGACGTTCTTGTTAGACTCAATAATTTTTAGGATAAAACAGGATGAAAATGATAGTTTAAGCGTAAAAGTGAAATAAAAAAAATAAAATGTAGGAAATGAGTACAAAAAGGAGAAATCATAAATAAAGGCTTTCTATTTAAAAAAAAAAAGAATATCTGTCCTATTTATGATTTTATGATTGGTGAGTTTAACTGAATTTTCTATTTGTATATATAGTGTTAAAAATTAATTTAAATTGATCGAACTTGATAGAAAAATAAATAATGTCATATTTTTTTTTAAAAGCTGTATATAAAATTTAACTATCAAGTTTAAAGCATCCAACATGTTTTATTGTCATTTCAAAACATTTCACAACAACACCAACATGATAAAACATCTAATTTGTCAACTAACATAGTAAAACACTTCAGCATACAGCATATATATCAAACTTGACCGACAAAACGATGTGCTGAAATCAGAGTTCATCCTTGGCGATTCGGGAAGCTTTCCTGACGTTGTTCGAATGCAACTTGACAGGGTAAGAGGCTTCCATGGTTAAACCACAAAGGCCTTCTTGAGCATGGACGTCTCGTTGCATCCTTATGTAACCCTTTTCTTCCCAATCCTCGCCCCACGAGTTCTTCACAATCCAGTATTTGGTCCCATAATGTGTTGCTCCGTAACCCACCACTGCCACCCCGTGGTTCAGCTCAGTGCCAAAGTCTCCGGTGAATACACCCCGCCAAGAATGTTAAAATGTTGACTAGATAGTCACTTTGACTTTATTTTGAATCAAAATGGTTAATCTGTGGATGAAAACCGTTAATCAACTAAAAACAATTTCAATCACCTCGGAGTAGAACTGGAAATCCTTGCACCAGCATCTATAGCAATGGACACAGGTTGTTTTGCAACAGCTTTCATCAGAGCGTTCTCATCCTTTTCCGGTACCATTTCGTAGCCATCAATGATCACCACAGGAGAATTCATCTGAAAAATCAGCAGTCAGCCATATTCAACTCATCACTACATATACATATAAACAGTATTAAGAGCTTTCTTTTCTTACCCTGGACGAGTCACAGGACTCATCTTTGGCTTCGTAAGGGTAGTTTTTCTCTGCAGTTAGTCCATCACTTTGCTTGATGAACTCGAATGCTTGTTCCATCAATCCTCCATCACACCCTTGGTTCTCCTTATCACAATCGACTAGCTCTTGTTCAGATAAGTTAACAAGCTCCCTGTTTTGTTTACACCCTCGACTGCAACTACAGTTGAAAATGCCCAACAGCTTACTGCGACATCAGGAACCTTGAGTCGGAGATTCAAATAGCTGTCCACTACCGCTATAGAAACCGTTATTGCGGAAAATAACGATACCCTAATGACCACAATAACATTCGTTATGTCCACAACTGCAGTTTAAATCTCTGCCTTGAGTTACTTCAAAGCAATATGTGATTTGTGTTGATTTGTAAATCGACTGTTGAATTTAAATAAAAAGACTTGAAAAGATTAACTGTCCTTACCACATTTGCCTTGGTCCTTGATACCAGTAACTGCTCCTTTCTTCCTCCAATCAATGGAGTGCGGAAGGCTGTCGACTTTTCCATGCCGGAAATCAGTTGTCCGCCTTGGACCGTGTAACATCCGGTAATGGCTAATCTTCGAGCTCCTTGTGGTCATGAACTCAGAGTTTGTCATGTCTGCAAACTTGTTCAGTTCCAACTTATAAGGCCTATCCATCTGGTTTACGTTGTGGATGAGTTTCAGATTCTCCTTGAACACATTGAAACGCTTTTGCTTCTCCTTCATGCAGGGACGGAGCTAGGATTTGAAGTTGGGGACAAACTTAAATATTTCAAACCTAAGGGGGACAAATGTGCAAATAATCCAAATTGTTTTAAAAAAATTTCTACATTGAAAAGGTAATTTTTTTTTTAAGTTGGGGACATGAGCCCCTCCCGGGACCCATGTCCCTCCGTCCCTGCCTTCGTGTCACGGGAGACCGTATGGTGGCTCCTCCATCTCTCGTACAAATCCCACAGACTCTCTTCCGAGGCCAAATCGCTCTCGTGATAATCGAAGCTCTCGGCCAGCTGGAAAGCCAGAGCCAACGAAAACAGAGCCAAGATTAACTTCCACATATCCATGTCCCGAGACTTCAAATACCATAGATGCAGAATTGATTACACAAGCGTGCCCTTTTATGGTGATAAATGTAGGGTGTTGGCATCTTAACTTTACAAAGCTTTAAGCACAAACTAAGGCAAAAAGGTGCACAGATTTTGAAGAAGACAACTTTGCGCCTGTTTTGGTAGGCGATTTTGTTACACTAAATACACACAACTGACATGCTAACCCATGCTGCCTTTGTTTTAACTTTTCCTATCAGACAAACTGACTATACACTTGGAGTTTGCCAGGCGGTTCAGATCATGATTTCTTGTAAATCCTGGTGAAAACAATGCTGAAAATCTGCCATATCATTTCTTCCAAAGATCTGAAATCTGTACATGTTGCATATACACATGATACTCGTATGTAACATTTGGATAGTAGTGCTGAAATGTTTGCTTTTTAGAATTTGTCATGTCTAAACATTCATATTGTAGCGATGTTTTTTCTCGCTAAAAAAAGATGTTTTATTTTTTGTTTGAAAATATTTTCTTCCGTGTGAGGTTTTAGAAAATTCGTATTTAATCTAAAAATAAAGTCGCCACCAGCCACTTAGGTAGGCCGGACACCGTAAAAAACCAGAGATTTAAAATTGATGGGTTCGGGAGTCGGTTACGGATGGGGAAGGATTAGCACCCCACACCGCCCAAAATTGGTACTTTAATAATTACCGCTTTATTAATATTAGACTTTCCGGATTAAAGTGACGAATAAATTAAAATTTAGTTATATGTGCGAGTAAATTTTAAAGGCCCCTTTATCTGAGAGTAAACGCCCAACCACTATCACTACGCCTGATACTGGCCCCGTTTACACTCGAATAAAAGGGCACCGCATTGACAAAATATATGTTTGTTATGCAAACTTAAAAAAAATATGGCAAATATAAATAAATACATTGCGATAAAAATATAAATAAATAATAACTTAATAAAATACTAATATAACATAAATAAAATACTAATCTAAAGCATACATACATAACTATTAATTTTAACACATAAATAAAAACAAATCTAACCTAAATAAAATATTAATCTAAAACATACATACATAAATATTAATCTAACTCATAAATAAAAATAAATCTAACATAATAAAATATTATTATAGGCTCATTTTTTTGTTCTTAGAGATTTACTCTTGAAATTCATTTTTCTGATATTTGTTATTATGAGTCCAATTTTTTCTCAATACTTGTTATTAGGGGCATATTTTTTAAAATAAAATTTGTTATTAGAGACCCATTTTTTAATACTTGGTATTAGATACACACTTTTAAAATTCAATTTTTTCAATAGGGGCCTAATTTTTGGTTCGTCCTAGGGCCACTAAAATCTCAGAAACGGCCTGATTCCACGAGACGATAATCGACCTGCAGATATGCTTGCGAAGACCACTTATCCTCTCGCGCTGGACATGGCTCACATGCACTCTCCACCCACGACCCTGCTTCAAAGAGATGCTCCTGCTCGTTTGCTTGTACACACGTAATCTGTAGGCGTTCTCTTTAAATTCAAAAAAAAAAAGGAAGCACAATGTAAATAATTGCCTTTATTGATCAAATCAACTAGATTTTGTATGACCACCGCCATAATTTCTTTTTAATTTCTATACATTTGGATATAAATAAATCTAAAACCAAATGCTTATCTCAAACTATTCCCTCTCATTGATCAACAGGCAAAATGTAACAATTCACTGAAAATGAATGCATTTTTATATGGAGCCAACCAAAAGGTTCGGAATTAACCCCTTTCCCGGCTAGTACTGCAACAACGACCGTTCCCCACTCGTGCTGCTCCTGGTGCTGTCCACAAGTTTGAATCACTGGCTCAAAGGGTCGCACGTGTTGTCTTTACTTATGCATTTGCAGCTGTTTGTGATGATGGTGTTGTCGGGCGCTACATCGAGGCAGATGGACTTGCCATCTCCGAGCTTAGCCGAGAGATGCATTTTGGAGTCGGATATCATTTCCCATTTCGAATTTGTGTCGGTGCAGAAGATACCGAGTTTTGCTGATGTCCCGGATTCGTCGGCTTGTAAGCAGAAGTAAGTTCCTTTTACTACTAATGTCTTCTGGGGTGAGCAACTCCAAGCCTCGGAGTCGGTGCAGAGACCTAACCGCAACGGGTCGAGGAATGATTTTCTTGTGATACAGAGCCCTGTTAAGGGATGGAAGATCACTTTGTGGAGTTTGGCTTCGGATAGACCTGGATCTGCAAATGTCATTGCGGAATAACAAAAGATGTGCATCAAGTTTTCGATCGACATCGATCTTCAATGAAAAGAGATCAATACAAGTTAACTTACCCCGGAAAGGAGGCTGCAGAGCTGAAATTCTTTGTAGGAGACTCGAATTTCTGATTTCTCACCAGTTATAATCCATGATTCCATAATATTCGTTTAACCCAATGACACCTTCTCTAAGATAATAGCTCCCAACCAGTGTCCATAATGCCCAATCCAGATCAAGCTCAGCTGCCACACTCAAGAAGCAGTTCAAGTACCTATTGTCATTCACATTGGTTCCTAGTTCGTCGATTCCGAACTCGCTAATGAACAACGGGTATCCTTGATCAACCAAGTATCCTGATGTCCTCACCATGTCTCTCGCCACTCTGCCACAGACTTGATTCGGGTTGCCGGTCACCCATGCCTGCCCATCGGAGAATCCATACCAATGCGCCTCGAACACTAGTTTCCCACTAAACGTGAGTTTTACCGGTCGGTTTTTGATGAACGACAAGTCCCTGTCGTAACTCAATCCAGAAAGTATAACTAAAACATCCGGGTTCGCCGAGTGCACTGCTTCGGCTCCTTTCTGCATGTACTTATACCAATCATCAACGTTTTGTTTCAGCCCTCTGAGCTCATTCCTCAAGCTCATGCCGACCACATTGGTGACACCGGTGATCCATAGATCCGGGTTAAAGTACTTGTCACCGAAAAAGCCATTGCCATCGAAATTACTACAGCACCAACCGGGATTGCTTATGTGATTGTCAAGTATGACCATCACATTGTTTTCCCCTAAGCTTGACACCACTGTCTGAAATATAAATACCGATAATTTCATTCTATTATTATTGTTATTTCATTTAAAGAATTTCCAAAATAATCATTAAGCATAAAATAATGCGAGGATAAAGCCTAAGTGGCTACCTACCACGCATTACCAACCACGTATATATATGTAATTATCTTCAAGATAAACCTTAATTAATCAATGCCGTAAAGTTTGAGACTTGTTTATTAGATTTTTAGTTGAGAGTGGGGTCTCCAAAGGGTTCACATTTTCCTCTTTCCTAGGCAACCTATTTGGATAAAACAAGGACTTGGGAAAATTTCTCATACCTGGTAAGCTTTGATGAGGGATACATCGATGATCGACGGGTTGTTGGCTTGGATTCCGATGATGGATTCAAGTAGTCCGACTCGCTGGAACGATTGTCGAACGGTGAGCGATGCCAATGAGTCATTGGTGATCAAAAAGAGTGGCCAAGTGAGCCTAACGCAGTTGAACCCCGTTGACACAATCCGTTTGGCGATCGTGTCCATAGACTGCTTGCTGAGCCCTTCAGCAAGCACCGGTTCCAAGTGCGACACCCAGTTTGCGCACGCTAATTTCGCACGTCTTCCTTCCTCGTCGACAATCCAACGTGTGTTTGTCGACAGAGGGAGAGGCGTGATGATCGGAAAGAATAGGAAGAGGAGGGGATAAAGCTTCCCATTGATTTGGTTTTTTGCTTTTGACTTGAAGGAGGGGTTGCATTGAAGGGAGAACTTGAATGCCCTATTTATATAGTTGTGTATACATCATTGTCAATAACAAAAGCAAACACACAAATTCCACTTGGACAAAAAAAAGGAAGTTTTTAAGTAATTATTATTTTTATATATTAATTTTTATTAACCTTTTTGGTATTTTCAATGCATTTGTTCATTATATCCTAACTCCCAACATCTTAATTTAATGAACATAGAATAAATGAATGCTACGAACATGGGGTTGGTCGAATCATTTTCGCACCCCATTTATTATTTTATTAAAAAGTTTGATTCTAATGGATTTGAATTTTTGGGATTGAGTTTAGCATATTCAAATGTTAACTATCCTTCGAATTAATGATGTGTTGAGATGTCAATTGAGTTTAGCTTAGTTGGCATGTTACTAGTACAATATACATGAGAACATAAGAGTTGGAGGTTACCTTAGGATTCTCTTCATAGGCCATGAGATAAAGGTTAGAACCTTCTTGCTCCTCATCACTTGAAGACTCTTCATCGCTCCAAGTGGCTACATGGGCTTTGTGCTTCTTTTTCTTCTCGAAGCCCTTCTTCTTGAGTTGAGGACAATCGATTTTGATGTGTCCCGGCTTCTTGCATTCGTAGCACACAATCAGATCATTCTCTTCTTCTTTGTTCTTGTTCTTGAGATCCCTTCTACATTTGAATTTCCGTATACGGTTGGATCTCATAAGACGAGTAAATCGTTTGACTATCTTAGCCAATTTTTCGTCTTCTTCCTCACTCAAATCACTATCTTCTTGTGAATCCTTGAGAGCGATTCCCATCTTATTCTTCTCTATTTCCTTCTTTTCGACCTTCATTTCCTCTTTCTTTTCTTCTTCTCTTCCTTTCTTCATTATCTCATGGGTGTGAAGAGACCCTATAAGAACGTCGAGCTTTAGCGTCTTGAGATCCTTCACTTCTATGATGGTTGTTCTTTTACCATCACAAGACTCGAGAAGTGAGTAGAGTAGTTTTTGAACTAGTTTCTCATCCGAAATGACTTCTCCTAGACCCTTGAGGCCATTTACAATAACGGAGAACCGTTCAAACATTTTGAAGATGTCTTCGTCCGGGTCCATCTTGAAATTCTCGTAGCTCAAATTAAGAAGTCCAATCTTGGTCTCTTTAACTTCATTAGTGTCTTCGTAAGTGATTTCTAGCTTATCCCAAATTCCTTTGGCACTTGAGCACGATGACATATTGGAGTACTCATACGGTCCAAGAGAACAAAATAGTATGTGCATTACTTTGTCGTTGATTTAGAGCTTCTTCCGATCTTCTTCGGTCATCTTGTGCTTGGACTTTGGAACTAGCCGATCACCTTCTCTCTTCATCGGGATTGTTGGTCCATCTTTCACTACATCTCATAGGAGGTAGTCATGTGATTTGATGAAGAACTTCATACGATTTTTCCAATATGGATAGTTATCCCCATTGAAGTATGGAGGTTTGGTGATGGATTGAGACTCGTATAAGTTGTTGCCGGAGGTGGATGTCATGGCTTTGACTTTGATTGATTGAATCACCTTCTAGGATCGCCTCAACGATTATTAGACCTTCGGTTGAGTGTGGCTCTGATACCAATTGTTAGGATGATCAATCAATGTGGATGTTGGCAAAGAGAGGGGTGAATTGGCAATTTTAAAAGTTTGAAAGCTAATGGAAAAAGATAAGCAATGGGACACACTGATTTATAGTGGTTCAAGCTTCTAACAAGCTTTACATCCACTACCTTATCTTCCTACTAAGGATTTTCAATCAATTTCACTATAAAATTCTTCCCCTTTTCTAGGTTAAGGAGGCAACCGTTACACGTTCAAGCTTTCTACCCAAAGCTTTGAACCAAACACTCTTGAATACAAAGAAAGAAATGAAAAATGTACAAAAGCCCTCACAAGGTAAATATTTGCTCAATTTACAAGAACAATCAACCCCAAACTTGAAATAAAGATTACAAAAGATTACACAAGTTGGGTACAAGGATTTGACTTTTTGAGCACAAGGGTTAGATTTTGCTTGAGTACTTGAATGTTGTTCAATAGAGTTTCATTAGTTGTTGCTGCTACATTGGAGACGTGTATTTATACCCTCTTATTGAATTCTAGCCGTTTGGGTGGTTGAAGTCATCAATAGAGCCGTTGGGGACCATCTTTCCCGCAATAAATATAGTCTGGTGAACAAACGTATCGGTACACAAAGGTCCGTATCGATACCTGTTGCAACAAAAATATATCCGTTGTGTATAGGCGTATCGATACACGGGAGGTAGTAAAGAAACAGTTATAGTGTAAAATAGGGGCGTATCGAAATGACAAGGGCTGTATCGGTACGAGTTTTGCTCACTGGAATTTTGGATGAAAAAGTGTATCGGTACGCCTAGGGGCGTATCGGTACGGGTTAACCGAAATTTAAAGTTTGAGGATTCCAATAACTGACAAGCAACGGTCGAAAAATTTAATGCAAAGATCTTTGAAGATCTTGACAAACCGTATCAGTACGGGGTTAACCGTATCGGTACGTTTTGAAATTTCTTAAATCTAGATTTCAAACCGTATCAAAATATAATGTACCGTATCGGTACGGGTATAAATTTCAAACTGTATCGAAACGCTAAGCTTAAAACGCTTGTCCAGATGAATGTCGTATCGAAACAGACTAAGTCGTATCGGTACACTTTGCAAAAACAAATTACTGTAGCCAATTTCCGTATCGAAACACCAAGGGGTGTATTGATATGCTTGGGCGTGATTGTGTAGTTTGGCTTGAAAATACTTAGAAAATTTTAGGTTTAAGTTTTGGACTTCAAAGAAAATTTTCTTGTCATTTTGTGAGACTTTTGAGTACTTAAAAATTCATTTTCTTTTTCAATTTAGTCCTTAGATAATTTGTTATATCAAAATCAAACATATGTTTTACATAAGATTTCTTAAAGCCAAAATCCTAGTTTTCTTTTAAAATAGCCGCCGCCTGTTATTTTTTTTATTTTTTAGTTAGCCGACGATTGACAATCATCTAGATGTTAATTGCCAATCGTCGGTATTTGTTATTTCTCTGGCTTTTATTTGTTATGTTTTTATTTTTTTTAGTTTTATATATTTTAATAAGAATCTCTGCTCTTGTGGCACGTTTTTCCTCTGTCTTTGTGGCACATTTTCTTTGTTTTTGTGGGTTTCGTTTTATCTGTCGTTTTGACATGATTTCACCTTAGTGTTCGTTTGATGCGCGCACAGAGATTTTCGCAACACTCGTTTTTTATTATAATTTTGTTGGTGATCATAGAAAGACAGATCCCCACTCATTTAATGGTTGTTTGCCGATGTAATCAGTCCTATATAGCAGAGCAATCTGCCTGATAATTTAGCTCGCTCACCACTCCTTTTTCATCCAGTAATGCGTCTCGTTTGGGCAGAAACAAGGAGATTCATGAAGGCTTCTGAATTTTGACGGTATGTAAATCTCTATGAAAATATTTACTTTTCTTTGCACTTTTAGATTTTTGTATGAGATTTTGGTGGACTAGTCCTCATTATTCTCCCTTCTGGATGCATTGTATTTGTAATATTTTTTATAAATTTTTTAATAAAATTCAGTTGTCATTGTCAAAAAAATCATCATGTACATGTATAAATTTAAAATTTATTCTTTATATTTTATTTTTTAAAATTGAGTCTATATATTATTTTCTATCTAAAAAATTCAGTCATTCTCTTAATTTTTTTAAGAATATTGTAAATGCTGATATAGCAATTATAAAAAAATATAACGTATTTTTTTGTCCCTGCGTTTATTGTTTTTTCAATTTGACAATTGATCTCAGAAAATAAATGAAAATTGTCATTAATTAACATCATAGATTTTCAATCATCTACATTTACAAATTTTTAAGGGCCAACCTTGATAAAATAGTAAACATAAAGGATTAAAAAAGTTGCTTCATCTTTTTAGTTGTCAGATTAACAATTTACAGTAAAACTAAAAAAAAAACTTAAGGGAGAAACCAAGATTTTAAAATAAAAAAAGTAAAAAAAAATCAATTTCTTAAAATAAAAATATATGGACTAAATTTAAATTTTAAAATAGTACAAGGATTACTGATATTAAACCTTTAAAACAATCAATGATGAAATATACAATGTATTTTTTAATGGCATAAAGTTAAAAAAATACCCAAATATTTGACTAAATAGTCATTTTGCCTCTATATTCTTAGAGCAATTCAATCCTCAACGTTTTATTTTAGGTTAAAATTGCCCCTCTGCAGATTAAAATTGTTAAAAAATGATGGTAAACAATTCGAAATGACTTGACAGAATGATAAGTCGGCAGAAAAAATTATTTTATATTTTATATAATTATTTTTTTGACTGATGTAACGTTTTTTCAAGTTAACACATTTTTCCATATGATACTGTCATGTCAGCGTGCACTGTCATATAGGTTTGTCGCGTCATTTCAATCCATTTACCGTCAGTCGACTGACAATTTTTATAATATTGAGAGTTGAATTGCTCTAAAAAAGAATAAGGGCCAAAATGACTATTCAATCAAACGTTAGGGGCATTTTTTTGACTTTGTGTCTTTTTTAATCCATGATATTTAAACACAATTTGGAGGACTTAAATCTGAATTAAACAAAGAAATGGCAAACTGAAGTTTATGCCATCAATTTATGGGAAAACTACATGCGTCGTCACCCAACTATCACCATTTTCATGTTTTGGTCACCAAACTAAATTTTTCGTCAAAACCGCCACTAACATTTCGTTTCGTTATCGTTTTGATCACCGGTCGTTAAATATTTAATGGAGATTGTGAATGGTATGATTTAATAACAATTTTAGTCCCTAAAATTATTACATTCTAACAATTTAATTCTAATACGAAACGACTCATCAAATATTTGGACTAAACCCAAAATTCCCAATCCCCTTTCTTCTTCCTTTGCAACACTACTCTTCCCCCCCTTTTTATCACTTCACCAAACACTCATCTAAAACACAATTTAAAATAACTTTGATTTTTAAATTTGTATTCTTTAAACTGCAAAAAACACTACGATGAATGGCAATACATGCACGATCGCTGCAATGATTCGATCATATAAAATCACCAACATTCAATGATTACTGCAATGTTATATTGCAAAGAAATTGAAGCTTGTTAGAAAAACAAATATCAAGTCAAATTTTAAGATACAACTTACAAGCTCCAACGGAGCCTGCAAAGCAAAGTCCGCACAGTTTACCGAGTACAGTCTTGAAAAACCATCCACTAAACGTTGTCAACCCACTTCTAAGTCCTGAAAAGGCTTTAATGATAGTTTAACAGAGTATTTAAGAACAACTTTTTATATCGTGTTTTTTATAAAATTGATCCTTTTAACTTAGATTGGCCTTCTGTTTGGGCAGTATCGCAAACAAAAATATCGATGCGGAATTCTTTGAAGCTTGAATTTGCGTCTTTATTACAAGCATTGTTCCCAACTGCTAGGATGTGTGTATGTTGTGTTTCTGTCCAGGATAATATCTTATTTCTGTAGTGCTGATAATTCCCCTGAATGTAATCTTATTTTATAGTGTCGCAGAGGAAGAAAAAAGGGCACGGGGAATTTGGGGTTGAATCCAAATATTTGATGAGTTATTTCTTATTAGAATTAAATTGATAGAATGTACAAGTTTTAGGACTAAAAGTGTTATTATCTCATGACACGTCACATTTTCCGTTAATTTTTTAACGGCAGGTGACCAAAACGATAACAGAACAAAATGTTAGTGATGGTTTTAACAAAAAAATTAGTTGAGTGACCAAAACAGAAAAAGAATGATAGTTGGGTGATCACCCGTGTAGTTTTCGCTCAATTTATTCACTTTTGCACTTTTCTTTGTTTTAATCTCAGAGCTCACCACTGCCGTCTTTGTGCCGTTGCCTCCTTTGGTTGTTAGACTTACAAGGGATAATTAACAACTCTTACTCAAAACTCTAAGTTCTTTCCTTTTCGCCCTGAAAAATGTTTTCTAATATCGATTTCTTAATTATTGATTAATTCAGAATCGATTATTGCAAAAATCCGAAGATAATGAATTTAAATATATAAAAAACGTTCAGAGATGGAGTTAGGATAAAATATTTAGACGAGCTAAGAACTAACTAAATAGTTAAATCTAAAAATCAAGAGCGACAAAGACCTTATTTGACTAATATTTAAATTATAAATAACCTAAAACGTCATTATACAAAAAATTATTTGATAAGCTTGACTCAACACGTCATTCATGGTCTCATCCAATAGAGATTTTCCATCTTATTTTTTCCGAAGATAAATCTTTACATTTCTTACATGTAATTAAGGAATTAATGGTTACTTGGAAGTTTCATTGAAATAGATGAATGTTATTGGATGGACCATAGATAACGTAGTGAGACTAATCCACCAAATAATTTATCGTTATTATACTAAAACAATTTGGAGAGTGGCTCAAACATTGCTAACGATAGCATTAATTAAATAAAATAATATTATTTACAACGTAATAATCAATTAAGTGGAAGTGAGATGGGATGTTGACTATTTATTCAATTTGATTGTTTTTATTTGAATAAAAATAATTATTAAATATATGAATAAAATTTAAATATGGTAAATATTTGATAAATATATATTCAATTTAATGGTTTGTTTTTTCATATATAAAATGAAAAGATTCAAAAGTTTGAATTTCATCATTTATATAATGTTTTTTATTAAAATAATAAAATAAATATATGAATATGTTTTCTTGTTAGTTTAATACGTCATATTGACATATTCTCTAAAATATTTAAACATAATATCTTTTATTAATTTAAAAGAATTTAAAATTATTCAAAAAAAGGAATTTAATATAATAAGGACAATAATACCGTAAATGAAACAAACTCTTCTCCTGCTCGTTATGTCTGAGTCTCCCATGACTCGCCCCATCCGACTCACTTTTTTTTTAAAGTAAATTAGCAGTTTGATATTTTCTTCCAGGATAGACTTCTTCAGGTAAGTCTCTGTTCAAATCTAAGAAGCACGGGTACGGCACTAAGGTGCCGTTTCAAGTACTTGATACGTTTCGATACGAGTACGGCTGAGGTACATATCGAAGACATCCCACGACGAAGGGGTACAGTTGAAATTTTGCTGGGGACGTCTGATGAACGTGAAGGGATATTTTGAGGACGTCCCTAGGGTTATTTTTTATTTTTAGCATAATTTTTTTAGCTTAAATAAAAAATAGATGCTTAAAGTATGTTTTTTTTAAACTTTAGGTGCCTAAAGTTTTTTTTGTAAAAATAAGTGACCAAATTTTTAAAAATTATAATTTTAGATGCCAAAAGTATTTTTTGTAAAAATAGGTGCCTAAAGTTTTAAAAATTATAATTTTAGGTACCTAATATACCACGTGTCAAGCATTGATTGGTTAAATTTTTTTAACACCGACGGTCAAACACTTAAAACTATAACTTTTAAAACTTTAGGCATTTATTTTTACAAAAAAATACTTTAGGCACCTAAAGTTAAAAAAAATCATACTTTAAGCACTTATTTTTCATTTAAACCTTTTTTTTAAATAACCTTACGACAACTATGCAGTCCGACTCTATCGGTATCACATTTTCACTTTCCTTCTGGTTTTTTTTTTTTATTTTCTCCTTTCGTTTTGAATTTTTCTGTTATTAGTCAAAAAATTTATTTTTATTTTGGATAAATAAAGTGAGAATGTGAGAGTTATTTTTCGTTTTGAATTTTTATTTTTCCCTTTCATTTTGGAGTGTTGTCAATTTTTATTTTTGGAGTGCTTTCAACCTTTAAATAGAGATGGGTAAATATCTATTTCAACCATATCATTTTTTAATTTTATTATTTTAGTCCTTAATTTTCTCTTAATTTAAAATGTAAAATTAAATTTTCATTCAATTTAATCATTAATTTTAGTAATCTTCTAATCTAAGTGTTAGAAATTAATTTAAAATTATTAGAAGTGAATTTAAACAATTATAATTATAATTATTGTTTAATACGACTATAATTTTAGTCCTTATTGTATTATGAATTTTAATAATTTTTATTATATATATATATATATTAAAATTTATTTTATATTTATCGTATCATTGCCGTACTCGTAACCTGTAATTTTAAAAATTATCATTTCCTGTTTTCGTACCCGTCCCCGTGCAACTTAGGTTCAAACATCTTAGGCTCACTCAATATCAGCTTTAGTGTGTGTGTTTATATATATATTCTTTGTTCTTGCGCATTTTGTCTATCACAGTTGGATTTATATTGGTAAATGAATAAGAAAGACTAGGTAGCAGCTACAAGGTTTACTGGGTCATATTCGTATTTGAATTTTCTTCTTTCTTTTTGTACATCTACTTGGAAAATATAAACAAAGATTGAGAGAGAAGAGTCAAGGGGTTTTGGTAGAAATTTGGGTTCTTTTATTTATTATCAATTTGACTATATATTTTTCATTTTGAATGCCCTTTCCTGGAACTATCCTTTAATGGGTATCATTTAATTTGTTGTAATTTTAGTTTGAGTTTGAATTATCCACTTTTTTTTGGGTTATTTGAGATGTTAAGCCAAGAAGAGAAAGACCGGCATGCCAAGACGGCTGCCGGTGTTGCTGCTCGTAGGCCTTATCTACGGTCGGTCTCTTGGACCGACCGTTCACCAGTCAAGCCTCACCCCAAACCGCCGCAGAACACAAAGGGGAAGTTTTGTTTGCCTCCGCTTTCTATAACGAGAAGGCCGGTCGAAGAGTGGCCGAAAGCCGGTTCCGATGACCTTGGTGTTTGGCCTAATCCCCAGACTCCCAGGGCCTCGGCTAAGCCCCTTGAGAGTCCTGGTTCCAATAGGGAGTTTAAGTTGAGGAAAGATAAGCTAGCTTTCTTTGATAAGGAGTGTTCCAGGATAGCTGAACATATTTATTTAGGGAGTGATGCTGTGGCTAAGAACAGGGAAATCTTGAGAACAAATGGGATTACTCATGTTTTGAACTGCGTTGGCTTCGTTTGTCCCGAGTATTTCAAGCATGATCTTGTGTACAAAACGCTTTGGTTACAAGATAGCCCGTCCGAGGATATCACTAGCATTCTTTATGATGTGTTTGATTACTTTGAAGATGTCCGGGAGCAAGGCGGGAAGGTGCTAGTGCACTGCTGCCAGGGGGTTTCGAGATCGTCTTCTCTGGTTATTGCGTATCTCATGTGGAGGGAAGGCCAGAGCTTCGACGATGCGTTTCAATATGTGAAGGCGGCTCGAGGGGTGACAAATCCAAATACAGGGTTTGCCTTCCAACTTCTGCAGTGCCAGAAGAGGGTTCATGCTGTGCCTGCTAGCCCGAATTCCGTGCTTAGGATGTATAGGATGGCTCCACACTCCTCGTATGATGCTCTTCACCTTGTGCCGAAAATGGTAGATCATCCGGGTAAACATGCACTCGACTCTCGCGGGGCGTTCGTTGTGCATGTTCCTTGTGCTATTTATGTTTGGGTTGGAAAGAGATGCAACTATGTGATGTCGAATAGCGCTGCATCGGCTGCCAATCAGGTTATTTGGTATGAACAGGCAAAAGGTCCTTTTTTAACTGTGAGAGAAGGGGACGAGCCTTTGGAATTCTGGGATGCCCTTGCTAGTGGACAGCTCTCAGAAGATGGCTGCGGCAAAGCAGAGGGCAGGAAGGTAGTTAAGTTAGCTTCCGAGAATGATAACCCGGCTGCAGTAAGCGAAATTTGTGTCGGTCAAAGGAAGGTAGATGATTATAATTTGGATTTCGAACTTTTCCATAAAGCACTTGCTGGTGGAGTTGTTCCACCTTTTTCAGTGTCAAACATGGAATCTGAAACTCGCCTTCCTGCCAGAGAAAATGGATGGGGTAGGCTAAGACAGAAGTTTGCTAGTGGAATCATGAAAGAGTTTGTGAAATCATCCAACCAGGGTTGTGACTTGACTCCGGTCAATGATAGATCAGATATGGTTATAGACATTCATAAAGACTCAGAAGATATTGTTTCGCTTTCATCTCCATCGTCATCGTCGATCCTTCCATGTGGTTCACCAGATTCCTTCGATTGTTCTGCAGATCGCAGCTTGATTCGGAGTAAAGATCCTTGTAAAGATGAACAGTTAGTCACTCCTTTTGGTTCTCCATTGGAACCAAGGTCTCCTTGCGGTTCCCCGAATTCTTTTTCTTGTTTTGCAGCCAGCAGCCCAAAATCCAGTTCCAAGTCTCCTTCACTTTCACCTTCAACATCCGACTATGCCAGTTCATTTACCTTTTCACCCTCATCCTCGACTTGGTCGTTTCAACTGCCTTCGCCTTCTGGCCCGGAAGCCACTGATCTGTATTCAATCAAGAATGTTTCCCCAAAAGAGAATTCTTGTTTACCGTATTAAGAAAGTTTTCCATCATCAAAAAACTCGTTTTCTTTCGACCTTACTTTGAGAGTGGAAAATCCTTGCTCGCCTTGTAAAGGTACTTCACCCTCACTTGCAGAGCGCAGGGGGAGTCATCCTCCACCACGCATGCGGTTACCATCAGCAGATGCACCAGTCCCCCGGAAACTCGTAAGGTCTTGGTCCTTTTCTCTGCCCGACTTGGATGATAGTGTAATGAATGACGTAGAATGTAATGAATATGAACCTGAAGACAATAGAGATGAGTTAATGTTAGATGTTGAAGCTGTTGCTAGTATTGATTCACATAATAGGACCGGAGATAAAAGGGAATATGGAGAATGTCATGCTCAATCTGATGGTATCTTTAAGAATCCTACCGGAGTAACAACACCGGCTCTGTATCAGTGGCCTACACTCAATAAAGTGAAGATGCATGTATCCCACATCTTCGAGTCCACAGCAACATATATGCTGTTGGTTTCCGATGCAAGCTCGGGTGTAAGTGATCATTCTAGTGTTTTATATGTCTGGCTAGGGCAGAACCAACTTTTAAGCCTTGACGGCACACACAGTGATAGCAATCGCGACTGGGAAACTATCGGCCGCGACTTTCTTAATAAAATGGAATTTCCTCTCAATGCCTCCATACAGGCTAGTTGGTTAACTTGCTCTTCTGCAGTTCTGTTCTGAAAGTTATATAACAAATTATATTTTCCTTCACAAGTTGTGGTGGTTAGGATAGAATCTGGCAATAGAACTTAGAATTCAACATCCTAGACATGAAGTTATTTACATTATGTTGTAAAGCATGAACTTTAGACTGTTAATGCATATGAGTTAGGGAAGTGTTCCGCTGAAATTTTACTTGACATTGCAGATAGTTCGAGAAGGCGAGGAGCCAGAGAAGTTCCGGAGCCTTCTCAACAGTTCTATCGTTCCAGAAGGCTGAACTGGGTTACCGTGACTAAGAGGGGATTAACCATGATGTGGGGTCTGTTTGAAGGGGTTGGTAATGATCTTTCTCTAACACCCTCAATGAATAATAGGAAATGGAGAAATTGCAGCTCGGTCAAAAGGCGGGTTGGCATCCCAGGCAGTGCAAATTCGATTTCCATCTGCCTGTGCGACGCATATCGATTGCATCCGAGGTATTTGTTTTAACAAAACATGTAAAGGAATTAAAGCCCTGATGTACACTAGTACTATAGGAACTGGAAATAAATACTCAAAGTTGAGATCATATCTCTTGCTATATCCTTCAGTTGCAGTAAAGTTGTACTTTGTATAGGAATGTGTCTCCATTATTTGCATTATCTACCAAAATAAAACATATAAAATTCAGGTGATTGTGTAATAATATGTAAAAGATAATAAAATTTAACCTTCAAGTACCAACCTCCAAGCCTTTTGAAGATTTTTGCTCCTCAATATCAAATAGAATAAAAAAATTGTAAAAATTATCAACTAATAGGATAAAAAATTGTAAAATTATCAACTACCACTTAATTAATGAACCGAGACATTAGATCATTTAACAGTCGAGAGAATCATCCCCATAATGTGCCTCGGCAATATCTCCACTGGATTAATCAACAAATAGAGGTAAAAACTGGGTTAAATCAAGAGTTTCCGGCAAGTTGTCTGTCTGACAACAAAAAACCCATTCTATTGTAAAAATCTATACAAAAGGCATCAACTTTTGATGGCACTCTGAAACATTTGTGCACACGGCAAAGTAAAAACAAAAGCCAACACAAAATTACCTTGCCTCTCCTCTTTCGAAGGTTCAAAAACAGAGGAAATGCATTTGAAACTTATGCTGGTGCTATTCCTCAGATCCCATTCTGCGCTCTTAAGGCCATAGTGGGTCCAAGGGCACTGCGTCTCGGAGCCCTAGGTGACCAGGCGCTCCTACCTGAACGATCTGCTTTACTCCAAACATCCTCTTTAGCGAGCTCTGCCTTCTTTGCACTCAAAGCCTCGTTAATTTCATCCCATAAATTTACTGCCAAAAAACATGAAAACATTATGTCGGCCGTCGATTCAATAACCTGATATTTGAGACAATGCGCATTATCTATACCTTGTGCAGGAGGTGCAATGGCCACTTCCTTGTTACCATTTGGTTGTCTTGTTAAAACATCCTGACCCTGTGCGCAATTTTCATTGCTGCCATCGGCAATTGCTTTTGTGGTATTCAGATTGCCATGCTTGATGACGAGACGTACATCAATTAGAGAAGAATAATCAATCTGGAGAAAAATAAAGAAAAAGGCTTCCATTGTTAGCTTTCTGCACTACGGAAGAAAGCACAAAAGCAACAACAAAACAGCAGCTGGATATCAGTCCGGGCATGCAATTTTTTAAACAGATATGTAGATCTTAAGATGCTGTAGTTCTATGAAGGCATTCCCGATCCAGTAACTTTGAATAACTGATTGAAGAAATTATCAATATCATATATATTTTTTTGGATGAATTTAAACAATATCATATATATTTCCATATAAAATGGTTCAGAAAATAATTTAAACTTCAATGAGAGTTTCACTTGTCCAGATAGTCATTCAACATGAGTGAAAATTTTCCATAAGAATAACTGAAACGCATGAGAAAACATGTAGCAGAAATAAATGCTGTATACTGAATACCTACTTCACACTTCACAGGCTACAATATCTAAGTTATCAAAAGAACAGAGTAAATAAACAAAGGAATATCAACATGCATGGAAATTTTTCAAAAGCGTATCTATATAATATGTGAGAGAACATGTTGCACAAATACAAGGTGAAGGATTGGACATGTCTCTGAATACTGCTACCTATTTCAGAGGCACAGGAAAGCAAAGGAATCCCTGATGAAATGAGGAATATATAATTCCAGTTATATACCTCTAATGACCCATCTTCTCCGTAAAGAGATGGATCTGGTAGTTCAGAAGCCTCCTGATCTATTTTCTTCTCAGAAGCATTTGGATATCCTGGCACTTGTGTCAGCTTAATCCTGTAGGATTCAGCATCATAATGTGAAATTTCTCCAACCTATAAGTAGAATTAGGTAAATACAAAATTCAATGCCAATAAGATTAGGAACTATAAAACAACTAAAATTAGAAAAGAGCATTACTAGGAAGGAGCAAAGCTCAGGGTCCAAGTTGATGATAGCTCGATTAAGATATATGCAACTAAATCTCCCTCCTGCATTACATATATATTTAAAAAAGAAAGAAAATCTCTGAAGAATATTAATACAAAATAAATATATGGAAAAAAAACAAAACAAAATATACCTTAGGCAGGCTAGAATAGGGTGTAAGCTTGTCAAAGTCCATGTCATCAGTTACAGTGGCAGTTTCGTTAACATCCACCACTTCAGAACTCAATTGGCTAAAGCTGTTGTCATTCCATTTCGTACGAGTTTTATCCATACCCCATTTTTGACCCTTCTTCTTGCTGGTTATTCCATTCCATTGAAAGGCTTTCTGAAAAGGGCATATGTTATGCAGATATATGTAAACAAGAAATGCAGAAAAGTTAGTATGATATAACCAAAATTACTCCACCACCTCGAACCAACCCCTCCCTCCCCTTTCCTTCTTTTAATATAAGATCACCATATGATGGAAATAATCTCTGAGACACCCTCACTCTGGCCCCTAATTCCCTTGACAGTACACCCCCTCAAAGCAATTTTTTAAAAAAAGGTAGAGAGAGAGAAAGCAAAGTTCACAAACTATAAAAAAATATAGAACATACCAATGAAATCTGACTTTGTTGGACTGCTTGCTCTGCATCTTCTGGAAAACAAGAACACAGGTCAGACGCATCGTAAACCATTTCTCAAGATTTATGTTGTAATTCCAGATTGTTGATCACTAATATCACCCAGCTAAGTCTCAAGAACTAGAAAGAGAGGGAACCAACCTTCTTCAAGGGGCTCAAAGCGAATATGTCCCGGCCTTACTACTATTGGAACCACATTATCCTCGACATCATCATTGAAAATTGGTTGTTGACGGTATTCCAAAAATTTAAGATTTTCTTTTGCAGGTGATTGCTGATCATCTTTTACATGCAGCTGCAAATCAGATCAAACATAATTATCATCAAAGTCAATGATGTGGGAGTTTCTTATAAACCATACATATGCTTCATTAGTTTGCAAAATTTATGGCTTACAGAATGGTCTAAGAAATATCGCACACAAATTTATGGTCATCTATGGTAAACAAGCAAAATTCTGATTTGTCAACTTTAATCATTTATATGTAGGCGTTATTTATATATTGCTAGAATTGCTTGTCCGAATACCAAAAATCTTAACCTTAAAAGGCCCAAAATAACTTTACAACATTTCTAAAGATTAGATTACCTTTTCAATTTTTGCCTGCTCCCTCAACCATTGCTTTTTAGCCTTTTTACGTCGTGCACTTCTACTAGGGAGCTGAACGGTAAGAAATTAAACATAAGTATTGGTTGTGTCAGAACTGGAAAATGGGATAAAGCAAAAAGGCCAGCAAGGTCAGTTGAAAAAACCAAAAATTAGCAATTAAGAAAGTGCTATTCTAAATTCTGAGACAGGAACATTAATTATCAACATCTAACTATGTTATGTGACATGGATGTGAGCATTATGTCGCTCATGGCTTGGTTTTACTGCTCTTACAAAAAAAGATGCGGACTCTTCACACAACTTCATAAACCAATTTTCTAAGAGAGATTATACCATCTCAAACATTGATGAAACTTACTAGAAACTACTAATTCGTTCCATCCAAAAGATAATGTCAACAATAACCTTTTTAACTTCAGTAGTTGTCGTAGGTTCATCAGCCCCCCCTTTACCGGTGTTTTGAAGCTGGGAAGACCTGCAAAGCAGAAACAAGAAAATTAAGAAATACCCATCCACGCGACCACAAGGCAATAAGAGAAGCATTTTGCACAAAAGGTGAACCAAAACCAAAATGAGGGATATAAAATTCCAAATATTATTTTAAATCTCACTTTCTCCCGTACAATATATTGTAATCGCCTACATTATCAAGATAGAGATATTACCTTCCCAAATTGGTTTCATCAGCAGTACTTTCGTCAATTTCAGGGCCACTTGAATTCTCTAGTTCTCCCTGTATGTCAACTACCTTGTCATTGGAGACAACCTTTTGTTTATGAGAGCTTTTTCTTTTCTTTGGACCAACACCAATTCCATCATCTCCAGAAACCGGAGATTTCTCAGCACTAGCCAATTTGCTTTTCTTCTTCCTGAAAATAAATGTAACATACCGTCAAAACTAAAAACGACAAACAATTACTAGTGCAGGTATCTAACAAACCAAGTAAAATAAGAAGGTTTGCCTCGAGCTTGAAAGTTTATCCCGAGCCTTTCTTTTCTTCGAAACTACGTTTTCAACAGGTGTGCTTTCAACTTGGGGCTGAATCTCCAATGACACAAGTTCTTGTTCATCTTCTTCCAATTCGCTATCGTATCCCCCGGTTTCCTTATCGAATTCCTCACTGGCTAGAAGCTTGACGCCAGTATCCACAGGCAGTCGTTCTATAACTTTCAAATCTTCCAAATAATTCAAATCACTATCAGCCTTGATAATCTCAGTCGATTTCCTTCCTTTCTTCTTCACACTGTTTTCATAATAAACAAAAAATAACTATACAAAAGAAAACATGCACAATTTACAAGAGTAAAAAAAGTAACCTGACAATACTTTATCTTTTAAAATACAAGTCGATTCGAAAGGAGGCAAAGCAAAGCCATCCATCTGCAATGAAAAAATAATGGCGTAGCAAATCAATAAGTATATTATGGAATGAACAGTGTGAGATGGATAGAGAGACTTACGCAGAGGATGAGGCCGGCGGGGCAAGATTTCCGGAGGTCGAAAATGTGGAGAATAGCGGAGGTAAGATCAAAGATGGTTTGATGCTGGGGTTTAAGGAGAAACCAGCTTCGTTCTAGGCCATGTTTCTTCTGCGACTTGCTGAGAATGTCCGGATCCTCGAACACCAAACGAAGCCTCGCCGTCTCCATTTCCGATGACTGAGGAATTGCTGGGAAATAATCAATGTGAACTTTTGCTAATTTGGCTACTGCTTCATAAACCCTCCACCGGGTTTTCGTGGTTTTTCTACCGAGTTAGAGACTGCCGAGTTATGATTGATCGACTCACGAGTTGTCTTGGTTCGCTCAAAAGGTTTTGGGCTGAAACTCAATATTCGAACTGCGGCCCAGAAAGCTGGGGCGCGGTATAAGGCTTCGTTTGTTTTTACTGCTGTGGGTAAACGGCCATTAGGGCTAAACGCTTGTTGTCAAAAGTTAAAAAATTCAACTTTAAACAAACGGTCATTTGGACAAAAAAAATTATTAGTAAACATATGTTAGGTGTATAATCGACATTTGTTTAACGAAAAAATTTGAGACAAACGCTTATTTTGGTGACGGAACTCAATTAAAAACGCAATTTAAATTTAATTAGGCCGATTTGAATTAAAAAAATAATTTAATCAAGTTTTTATAAATAATAATTAGATTATATTAATATTTATTTATAATAATATTTTAATTAAATGATATATTTAAAAACAAATTATTTATAATTAAATGATCTAGAGTGTAGACAATAGTTTACTCATAGAGAAATAACCCAACCCGCTCTTAAGCTTCATCGATTGCAATCGGAGCTCCAGATCTATTAACGGAGCCCCAATTTAATTATTTATTTTCCCTCTCTTTTAGATCTCTAAATTTTTCGAGATCTCAAAAGAAAACAAAATATCTAAAGAGAAAAAGAAAAGGAAATATTATATTTTTCCCGAAAATGTCGAAACCCTGGGGCGGCGCCGGCGCCGGCGCGTGGGCCGCCGAGGCCGAGAGAGAAGAAGCGGAGGAACGTGCGGTTGCGGAAGCCGCGGCAGCTTCTGGGCCCACGGCTGAATCTCAGAGTTTCCCTAGCCTAAAGGAAGCCGTTAGCGCGAAGCCAAGGAAGAAGAAAATGACTCTGTCGGAGTTTACCATGGGGACTTACTCGTCATCCGGCGGGGGCGGATTGGGTGGTGCTAGGGTAACGGAACACAATAGGCTGACACCCGAAGAGATGATGCTTCTCCCTACCCGGCCCAAAGAACGTTCCTCCGAGGAATTGCAGTATGGACGTCTCGGAGGTGGGTTTGCATCTTACGGCAGGTCGGGTCCAGGTGCTGGTCGGGGTATGCGTGACCGTGAAGATAGCGATGGATCGTGGGGCTCCGGAAGGAGGCAGCACGGAGGTTTTAATGAAGAACGACGGGGTCCGTCTTCTAGGGTTTCTGATTTTGATCAGCCGTCGCGTGCCGATGAGGTGGATAATTGGGCAATGGCAAAAAAAGCAAGTCCTTCATTTGATTCAGGCAGGCAAAATCGATATGGTGGGCTTGGAACTGGAGGAAATGGTGGGTTTTCTAGGGCTGATGAGGTTGATAATTGGACTGCTGGAAGACGGCCAATTCCAACTCGATCTTCGACATTTGGTTCGGGTTTTCGTGACTCCGGACCAGAGCCTGATAGATGGTCACGAGGTGGTGTTCGCGACTCTGGACTAGAGCCTGATAGATGGTCCCGAGGTGGTTTTCGCGATTCCGGATTGGAGCCTGATAGATGGTCCCGAGGTGGTAGTGGTGGTGGAGTCGGAATCAGAGAGGAAAGGGCTAGATTAGTTTTGCATCCACCACGAGTGGAGGTCAATGAGCTTGTGGTTAAAACAAATAGATCAAATCCTTTTGGGGCAGCGAAGCCCAGGGAAGAGGTGTTAGCGGAGAAAGGATTGGATTGGAATAAGCTGGATTCTGAAATTGAAGCAAAGAAGGAAATCAGTAGGCCAACCAGCTCTCATTCCAGCAGGCCATCTAGTGCACGGTCTAGCAGGTCTGAAGGTCCCCAGCAGCAAGGGATTGAAAATGCAATCAAGCCGAGGCCAAAAGTCAATCCGTTCGGTGATGTCAAGCCTAGAGAAGTTTTGCTGGAACAGCGAGGTCAGGACTGGCGTAAGATTGATCTTGATTTAGATCGTCGCAGGATTGACAGGTTCCATTTCATTTCTCTAATCATTTTGCTCATAATTTATTGTAAACTTGTCTTGGTGGGATTTGTTTGAACTTTGAAGTATGAACTGATTTTGATATGTTTCATTTAATGTTGTTACATGTTAATGATGGTTTCAAAGTTCTTACTATATTTGCTTCAGTAAATTGCCTTAACCGTCACCACTTTGCCGTCATTGCAGATTGTTTTATACTCCCTAATCCATGGTTATACACTACTATGTTGTCAGTACGAAATCCTTTATTGCTAAGACTTTAAAGTTTATGTGGAACAGTTCAAATATCATATGAAGAATTATTAATTATTCTTTTTGGTGGTTTCTCCATTTTTTCTTTAAACTTCTAAATCATAGTTCATGTTCTGATTGTTGCCTTAGCCCTTAAGGCATGCGAATTTTTCCAATATCATAACATTCCTCTCTGTCTGTTGCCTGTAGACGATTCAGTTGTTCTTAAGAGGGTATTTATGTATTGTGTAAAATACAGTGGTTCGTGCAATGCGTGCCTCTCACTCAGCTTGGAATTGAATTGTTTTAGGATCTGCATTTATGTTTTTTTTGTTGGGGGTTGGGGCGGATGGAGCTCTAGGAGACATTTTTCTTTCTGTGCTTACATCTTTTTATACAGCACAGAACTGATTTGTTTAATATGTTAGAAAGCCGGTTTAGCTGCAAACAACAGAATTAACCAAACATTTTTTTTTTTTTGTGATTGAGCGAATCTTTTCTTTTTTCTTTGAAGTGCATATGGTTACTGAAGTACTTGATGAGTATATGGCTTCATCTTAGAAATGAAATTTCGACTGAGTACCAAACAGATGTTTGGCTTCTGAGTTGAGCTTTTGCAGCTTTTTCAACCATTAAATTTTCATGTACTGTTGTATTCTAAAATTTATTTCATTTATGAATACACAGCCAACTGAATTATGACTTAAATATATTCTTGGTTATGTTCCATAAGCATTGGAGCTTGTTGAATGAGAAGCTGTTATTAATTTTTTTCGTACTTGGTGGGTTAGGGGAGTAAAATTATGTTTTTCTTTCCATTTTTTGGCACATGGGGTTCTTTCTATTTTCATTTTCTTGACAGCTAAGCTTAGTTCTTTGCATACCCCTAAATTCAGTGTTGCTGTTTGTTATCTTTGCCACCTGTTGCCTTTGGGTGCATGAAGACAACAAAAATTCACAATCCTTGAAATAGTGAAACTGTGGGGCATACATAAGTAGCATATGCACTGGTAGGTCACATAGGAGACGGTTACCTGTTGCCTTCATTTTTTTTTTCAGTCCAAGATTATAAGGCATGATGGTATTACTGCCCTTTCCTTCCATCAAAGCATTTTTGTTGAATCACTGCTAGGCTTCTACTCTTCTTTTTGTTGTATGTGCTTGTTTTTAAGTCATTATGTGATATTTCAAGCTTTGTGCTTCTTTTGCATGGTTTGGTTCAAGCTTTGTGCTTCTTTGCTGTATTGATGTGAATCACTGTGATTTCCTGTGTAAGGCTGTAATCTTAGATGGTTTCAGATGCCCTACTGTTCTAATGGCTTGCATGTCAATTCCATTTTGTTCCTTGTTTGCAAACAACTTTTGCATATATTGCCCACGCCATTCTGTTCATTTCTAATGAGAAGAAATGTTTCAGGCCAGAAACAGAAAAGGAAAAGATATTGAAAGAGGAAATAGATGGTTTAAAGAAGGAGCTTGAAAAAAATTCGACACCAAGTCCAGAAGCTGCTGGGGACCAACACTCTTTACGTGAAGAACTTCTTCACAAGGAAAGGGAATTAGAGATGCTGATCCAAGATTTGGAGAACAAAGTTAGATTTGGGCAGAAATCTGTTGAACGGCCTGGTTCCGGAGCTGGCAGGCCTGGCAGCTTCCCTGATAGACCTCCTTCTCGATCTGGATCTATTGATGGCTCTAGAAGTGTAGAGTTCGTGGATAGGCCTAGATCTCGTGGTACTAAAGATGCATGGACAAGGCCTGGTGATGAGCGAAGAGGATTTCAAGGTGGCAGGGATAGAGGATTTCATGTAAACAGAGATATGGACAGGTAAGGGTATAAAATATCAGCAGTTAAATCTCTCGTGCCTTTCCTTTTTCTTTACCCAATCTTCATGGAAAACTTGGCCTCCTTATCTGAGTATTCCCCCCCCCCTATTTTATTGATATAAATATTAAGAGAATTTGCAAGTTTAAGAGTTATATATTCTAAGGTCCTTCTTCATGCATCTTTGAAGCTTTTTTTGGGTGAATTAGAAACCAAGGCCTTTAAGATGCATTTTTATTCTGTCCGTCTAGAACCTGATACATGTTAATCAAATGATCATTCGCTTTAATTCAGTCTGGTTCCATGATCTGTAGGTCTTCTTTCGAGATGTCTAACTACATACTGCCATTTGTAGTCCTGTCATTGCATTTGTGATGCTCTTTTGCACATTGTAATGTTTTAAGTCTGCAACACTGCATATCTGCTCGTAGAAACTAGACTACTGAAATTATGATCTTTTTTTAATACGGCAGGCCAAGATGGAGGGAGAGATGGTGAACCGCAACCGGAATTGTTTTGTTGAATTCTGTCAAGTTAGTTTTGACAAGATGGACCAATAATATTTTGTTACCTTCTTGTTTATTGCTCCGGTAAAGTGGAGCAAGGATTCTTGGGTATTGGAACAAGGAACTATGTGATAATCTCGCTACTCTCATGTAAGATGGCCTTTCCACCATTTTCTCCCCTTCTTTTTGGCTATTACCCTAAACCCTTGTAGAGCGAGGAGCCTATGTTTGATAGGAATCGAATTTTGCTCAAGAAACATCGTGTGATTCGCCGGTTTTATCATTAATATTCCTTTGGAATGTTATGGAGAAGAGTCCAGTGTTGAGGTTTCAGGCTGTTTTTTGTTTGGTTTTGGTGTGACATGATTGAGATGGAACCTTTCTATTCTTTTTCTAGCATTCATTAATCAACTGATCATGTAGATTTTTTTTATTCTTAAGTTGTTTGGAGTTGGTTTTGCTTTAAGAGCCACAATACAGTTTTACACTGAAAATAATGATAGGATCCTAAATCTGCTGCTACATTGTTTTTATACCCATGAAACTGGTTTTTAAAGCAACTTATCCATACGATAAATAACGAAAACAAGTTAAATATTACATTTGAAGTGGTTTAAATCAGCAGCATTCTTCCCTCCATGTCCATCACAAGGAAAAACGATACTTTCGACGAGAAACGATCTTGTGGGCATCTTCCATGAATTTCTTCTTCCCCTTGACGCCCCCCCCCCCCCCTAACCCACTGAAGCAAACGGTGTCGTCCCGTGGGGCAAAGTCTCTAGCTTTGAGAGACTTGGCTTGGATTTCTTGCAAGACATTCAGGATCTCAATGGTGGGAAGGTAGAAAGAAGAGGTTGTTTGCAGGGGTGTGCAAAACCGAGTTTGGTTAATCATTAGTAAATTATTCAGTTAATTTGTAAGTTCGGGTCACTCAATTCTCGACCCTAAATCGTAACTATTCAACCGGTTAACCGTTTATTTGGTTAACCGAAATATTCGGTTCGCTTCGGATAATGATTTTTTATTTTGTTTATAAAAATATAAAATTTAATAACATGTTAAAAAAATATACTTTTAGAAACCAACATATGAAATTAGTATTTTTTTAATACTAGCAAGTTAAACACTTAAAGCTTTATAAAATGGAACTATGGTTTTACTTTTGGGGAATGAGAAGAAGAAAAAATTCATATATTTTTAATATATAATATAATATAGGCTAAAGGGGTTGTTTTGTCCCCGAGTTCAACCCAAATTAGCAATGTTGCCCCTCGCGCGAAAACACGTTCTATTAGGTCCTTCAGTTCGTATATTGTAGCAAAGTAGCTCTTTGACCAACGTTGATCGTTACAGTACTGACGTGACAGTTAACGGTTATGATGTGGCAGTCAATTGTGCTGATGTGGCAGTCAACTATGTTGACGTGGCAGTCCTCGATGTTGACGTGGCCGTGCATGTGTGATGATGATGTGACAGAAGAGCTGAATTAATTTTTAAACCGAATTCGAGGGCATAATTTAATTTTTTTGCCAAGTTCAGGAGCATAATTCATTTTAATTAAAAGTTCGATAACTTACTTAATCTTTAAACTAAAAAATAATAAATTACTAAAAAATTAAAAATATTTAAATAATATTTAAATACTCATAAAATATTAAAAAATAAAAAACTATAATGAATTTAAAAACTAAGTAAAAACATAAAATTATAAATATAAAAATTTATAAATATAAAAACTCAAAATTTTAAAATATCTATAAATCATCGGAAAAGTCTTGACTGTTTATGGCTACGCTAAGCCTATTCCTTGAGCATATTTTCAATGGAATCATTCTTGTATTAAAGTAGACAAAACAAAAATTTTCCTTCGTTTTTCTACATCAAATATTAATGAGCATCAATTTAATGTAGAAAAGCGAAAAAAATGAATTTTATTGTTACTTTAATACAAAGTTGATTGCACTGAAAATTTGTTTAACGAATGGTAATACTCAGATGACGAAGTCAAAGTCTTTTTCAATGAAAGTGTTCGATTTTTAATACTTTATAAATATTTTTTAATTTTTATATTTATATTTTATCATTTTTATCTCTAATACATTTTAACTTTTATATTAGTTTTTATTTTCAATGATTTTTTAAATTTTTTATTTATTTTTATTAAGTTTATGGATCTTTTTAAAATCGAAAAATAGTTTATTTTTTGTGAGAGTTCTCACTTTGCTTATTTTAAAATTAGCAGGAACCCAAAGGATATTTACATCAATTTGTTAATCGATTTTTCATATATTCCATTTATAAAAGTTCAACTTGAAAAACTAAATTATTTATTTAATTTTTTTCAAAAACTAAATAAATTGATTAAATTATCTTATTTTTTGGCTTAAATATTAAATAAAGTTATCGAACTTTCAATTAAAATGAATATGCCCCTAAATTCGGCAAAAAATTCAATTATGCCCTGAAATTCGGTTTAAAAAATCAATTCAGCCCCTCTGCCATGTCATCATCACACATGCACAACCACGTTAGCATCGAGGACCGCCATGCCAGCATAGTTGACTGCCACGTCAGCACCGTTGACTGTCACGTCAGTACTGTAACGGTCAACGTTGGTTAAGGGGCCAATTTGCTGCAATGTGCGAACTGAAGGACCTAATTGAACGCGTTTTCACGCGAGGGACAACATTGCTGATTTGGGTCAAACTCGGGGCAAAATAACCCCTTTAGCCTATAATATAATAATATATATTATATAACCGCTCATTTCGGTTACTCGAATTTTTTTTCAAAATCATAATCGAATCAATTTCTTTTTAAAAAAATAAAAACTCAAATCGAAACTGAATTTTTTAATTTGGTTAACTAATTTTTTAATTCGCTTTTTTCGATTTTTTGTACACCCCTAATTGTTTACGGGGTTTCTCATCTGTCTGAAGTGAAACTGAAGGAGGTTCGTCGGTCATATTATTTTTTTGTTTTTGTTTTTTTACTGTCGGGTGGACAGAGAGGAGAGAGTGCAACAGCTAACGAAGAAGAAAAAGATTTTGTCGATGTTTTGGTTTTATTGCTGTTTTAGAGCCGTTAGGGGAGATTGGTCAAAAGCTTTGAATCCTTGCTTGATGGGGGGACTGTGGAGGGAAACATTCTAAATTTTAGAGCTTTAGATAGGCTTATATCACATACTTAAAGTATATTAATTTTTTTTATTTAAATACCGAAAATATTTTTTGGTCAAAATAAATATTTAAAGTGTAAGACGAAATCGGTATCTAACGTATTTTTTCGTCAAAATAGGTACCTAAAGTATATTTTTGTCAAAATTGATACTTAATGTATTTTTAATCAATGTCATATTTTAACTTTTAAGAATTTTGATAAAAAAATATATACTTTATATACCTATTTTGACAAAAAAATAAAGGTAGATTACATGTATTAAAATTTGAATACTTATGAGATTCTTTTTAATATAATTGAATTGGTTATATTTAAATTTGAATCTAAATAAATATAAAGGGAGGTTACACGTATTAAGATTTGAATTTACAATCTAAAATTTAATGTACTATAAATAAGATTTTGTATTTGAATTTTATAAATAAAAGGACAATATTAAAAGAGCTTATCTTTATTAGGCTAGTCCAATTCTATTTTACACATATCATATTCTTCATTACTTTTGTTGCTTTAGTCCGAATAAAAATCATTCGTCCCTTTTTAGTGTCTCTATTTGTGCCTCACGCTAAAAAAACAGATTTAGAGTTTAGAGTTTGGACTAGAAGTATGGTATATGTTTAGGGTTCAAAGTTGAAGGTTTAAGATTTAGAATTTAGGGTAAGGCTTAGAATTTAATTTTTATGCTCCAATGACACCAAAGAGGGACATTGTGTAACGACCCAAATTTTTAAGTCAACGATTTGGCATTGACCCGAGGTGTGGATCCTCGTATTGGTTGGAGTAATTGGACCCATTGGCCAAGTATGGGGCTTAGTGAATGAGAATTGGACCATATAAGCTAAGAAGTGACCATTTTGAGAGGATGGTGAAGTTGGGAGACTTAGGCGGTAAATACACTATTTTCTAAAGTGAAAGGCTGATCACTTTTTTTCTTGGTGTTGGCTGTCACGTGAAATAAAGAGGGACAAAAACTGGGTTTTGTGATATCACCTATTTATTTATCTTTTCTCTTCTCTTTTTTCTCACTATTTTCTTACATGGAAACCCAAGCCACCAAGGTTTAAAGCTCAAATATTTACCTTTAAAGAGTTAATTTCGGGGTTCATGAGTGAAGAAGAAATTAATCTTCATCACCTAAGCTTCATGAAAGTGGTATTCTCTTCTTAAAAAGGTAAGTTTGTCATTTTGAGTTTTGGATGATTTAAGATGTTGTGGAGCTCTTCTTTGAAGTTTAAGATTATAGATTCGTAGTCAAGCTTAACCTTAGTTGTTCTCTCAAGTATAGTTTCGTTTTTCATGTTGGTATAAAAAGAGGAGGTTTTTGGGGTTTCATCAAGCTTGGATCAAAGAGAAAGTTGAAGGGTTTTGCTTGAAAGCTTGATTTCGAGATTTCTAGCTAAAGGTCAGTACATCTCTGACTTCTATTCTTTTTTAGGATCGTAAAGTGAATGCTTTGCTTGATGTTATGGTTTATGCTTGCTAGTTGGGTGTTTGGTAGCTTAGAACCTTGTTAATGGTGAAATTTGGATTAAATGTTAATAGGGTGTAAAAAGGGTAGCAAACTACTCTAATCAACTCTCATAAGATGTATGATTAAGTTAAGGGGTTAAGAGTTACGTTTTGGGGATTAGAGAGTGATTTCCCGAGCCTTGAAAGCCATTTTCTAGGCTTCAGTATCGGCACACGAGGAGCCCGTACCGACACCCTGTGTTATATTTGATGAAAACAAGCGATTTTACATGGGCGTATTGGTACGCCTAAGGAAGATACCGATACCTGATGTCTTACTCAAATTCTAATAGCTAATTTGTGTACCAGTATGCTTGGGGGCGTATCAGTACCAAATGGGGTATCGATACACGGCCCCGTGTACCGATACGAGGTGTTGGTTTACCCCTTTTTGCACGTGAACCAAGTATCAGTACGCATAGTCTTGGTATTGGTACTCAGAGGGGAGTATCGATACCCTCAAGTGGGTATCGATACCCACTAGGCAATCTGCCCGAAAAATACATTTTGAGTTCGAATGGCTTATAATTCGAGTGTTATGGCCTAATATGCTTCTATTGTGATGAAATAAATAGTAAAACTGAGAAATCAGAAATTAACCCTCACGAATGAGCATAATGTGTAACAACCTGATAATTGTGAAGAAGATATAGCAATCTTAGAAATGCTTGGTATCATGCCTTGGTGACATTTGCTTGATGGCTTGGCTTGGTGTCACTTACCTCTTGGTGAGGTGTATGAATGCTCGGGGGAGCATGTATTATCTTATGATTGTTATAAAAGAATCTAGATGTCCTAGATTCAGTACTACGATACTTGTTTAAGGGGATGCATACTTCGGGCTAAGTGATCAAGTACATCCGACGTACCCACAGGCTGAGTGATCTGGGTGCGGTTCGAAACTTATCCGTGGCTATAGTGATCCGGATAAGGTAATAAACTCGATAGGTTGAGTGAGCTCGAGTAACCTGATAGGCTGAATGGCCTTAAGTAAGGACTACTTGTGGCTAATGTGATCCAAGTAGGTGACGTATCTGTGGATATGGTGATCCGGGTATGGTCTATTTAACCCGACGACTGTGTGAACACGAGTAACCCAATGGCTGTGTGAGCACGAGTAAAGTAGAGCTTCGTTGGCCATTATGTATATGATATATAGATGTATTTGTGTATGTTGTGTTGATGTTATAGTCGATGGTTGGGTGATCAGGGTACGATATGTAATAACTCGATGGACTGTGTGAGCTCGAATATCTCGATGGGCTGTGTGAGCTCGAGTATCTCGATAGGCTGTGTGACCTCGAGTATAGTAAAACTTTGTAGTAACATGTAAGACTTGTTGTAAGCTTAATGATTCCTTGAGATAGGTTATCTAAGAACTCTAGCTTTTGTATGCTAGATGATAGCCCATAGATAGTATAGCCTTATCTATGCTCTCTAACTATATCTATCTCGCATGCTTATTTTATAATAATTATGAATTGTGGTAGAGTAGAAATGTACCACTGAGCTTTGTTAGCTCAACGTGCGATGTGTTGTTTTTCCGTACGTAGGTTGACAAGTCACCCTTTGGAGGAGCACATCGAAAAGGATTTCCCCAGCACCTCGTTTGCTTCAGGGTACAGTACTTGTTATTTTAGTTTGGGCTAATGTATTCATAGGACATTACCACTGTTGAGTCTGTAACTCTATTTGAAACATTATTTTGGTATACAATGTTTTTAATCTCGGAGCTTCTGTTTTGTAAACTTATTTAAATGCTTATCTAATTACATGAATTTATGGATGATTTAATATTTTAAAATTGGCTAAATGTATGATTTTAAATAGAAATTTTGATGGGTCGATTTGGGTGACCCGAATGTAGTATTTCGGACCCGAATCCGGATTGGGGTGTTACACATAAATTTTTTGTTTAATCTTATCCCTTAATTTTACTGTTAGAAAAACATTTTAAAATAAAAAAATCCAATACTTTTCATGACATTCTTGTCATAAAATGCTTTGTTCGTTGAGGTTGAACTTTCTAAATCTAAAAAAAAAAAACAAAAAAACAAATACATCAGACGAAAATAGTGATATGCGGTAATAACCTAAAAAATATACCAATGCCATGCGATTAAACATTGACAGTTCTTCTTTTTCATTTTTTGGTACATATTAATAATGTTCCTTCTAAAATTAAAAGATCTATTTGAATACTCATTTCAGCTAACATCGATTTTTATCAATGATAGACTTCTGTCTGTGCCAGAGTCGGTGCCGGTGTTGGAGCCATCAGCGGCCATACGAAAAAGACTCGACGAAAACATCATACTTCTAAAAGATATATATTGTATATTTTCATGGACCTACATTTGCAAATTGTTATGGTTTTTTTGTCTCCGGTTACCCTATCAAAGATAAAGACAAGTATTGAGAAGGAATTGTTTTTCTATATTAAGATTACATTTGTTATAGTATTTGGAAAATAGGTGTGCTAAAGAAATGGACAATTCTTTGATGCAGGAACGTCGTGTAGATGAAGGTAAGATGAGTAGGATGGGAGGGGACTATAACTTATTTAGGGAACGTCACATTTGTTAAGGGGCAGCTTTGTTGTACGAGAGCTAAAAACGACCTGAGTTGTAATCGGAAATGTTATTAAATATATAATATTTTAAGTTGGGTATGAATAACATTTTAGGTTGCTACTTAAAATGTTACTCACGTTTAACTTAGAATGTTGTCCACGGTCAACTTAAAATGTTATATTTTTTAAAATTTTCCTTGTTGTAGTGAATGATGAAATTGTCTCAATCGAAAACAATTTTCATAGGCATCTTCTTTAAAGTTAATTGGAAAGATATTATTTAGTGTTGATGACATTAAAAAATCGTCAGTAAATGTTGACGTAAGTCGATTAGGAATTTAGGATGGTTGTAGTCTGTAGTATGTTGTGGTGTATTAATATTGATCGTCAGTCGTGGCGAAATTTGGTCAAAGAGTCTAGGAGGGTAACTTAAACCTTAAAAAATTAGAAATTAAATTGAAATTTAAAAATAATTGACGAGTTTAATTTATATGTTTTTTTAAAAAAAATTGGGGTTTTTTATATTTTAAAAGGATTAAAGAGAACTTTTAAAATTATGGGAAAGATTTAATTAAAATTTTTCACAAATTTTAAACATTCATATGAATTTGTAACATTTTGTAGGTGCCAAATCAAATCTTTGAAAAACTTAAAAGGACTAAATACTAGTTTTTGAAAATTTAGGGGAGGCAATGGCCCCCACAGGCCTTAACTGTGTTCCGCCCCTGATTGTCAGCATGTTAAAAACGATTAAAGAAAATTGTTAATATTATAATATTAAATTACTATCGCAACACAATGTAACAATTAATAATTTTAAAGACTGCTACAAAATTGTCAATTACAACTGCAATTAAAGTAATTATTTTTAAAGAAAAATCACGATACAATTTCATAACATTCGCAATTGCGATATTATGACCGTAACTATAATTTAATATTATTGTTAACATCCGAGGTGGATTCAAGTGTAAACATTCTGAATTTTACTCATTTAATTTTAGTTTTTTTATTTTAATAATTTAATCCTTTAATTTGTTTAATTTTTATGATTTGTACAAATATTAAAATTTTATGTGTGAGTCTAATATAAAAAATATTTTCGGATCTGCCACGATTAGCATCCCTTCTCTTAAACGAGTGCAGCAGCTGAGGTAAACTTCCGCGGCGGCATCCGGCAATCAAGGAACTTCCAGCCCCGCCCTTCGCCACAAGCTCCCACCTCATTGGCTCGAACAACCTTCACTGCACACGTGCCGTCTCTCCTTTAAACCCTTTTTCCATCAAGTGAAAACGCCAGCACAACCAGTTCCCGATATTTTAATCCCCCATTTTCTCCGATTCAATAATTAAATCCATCTATCCTCCACAAAATCCCACACGTGTCCCAACATGTACCGAGTTATCCCGCCCCTGGGTTAGCACACTGGTTTCAACAATGCCTCAACTATATTTACGATTTCATGGTTCTTCACGTTGCTCAAAGGACAACCTTTGTTAACGTTTGCTTGCTTCTCTTCCTTTGTTTTGTCTTTCCTCTTTAGGCTTTTTCACCTTACCCATAATCTTAAATTCTTTCCAATAAACTGATTTATTGGTATTTTTTATTTATCTGTTTCATTTGCTTTGGTTGGACAAAAACCACAAGATCATGGGGCTGTCGAGTTTCCCTAGCTCAGCCGAAGGTGTACTTCCGGTGCTTGTAATGAACACGGTTCTCTCGGTGGCTCTGTTGAAGAACATGACGAGATCTTTGCTCCAAGTTCCTCTTCGAATTCAGACACCGAGGACTCGAAAGAAGAGACGATGAACAATGCAAAGGAGAGGAGGATATCGATAACATAGTTCAAGTCTTTTGTGCCACGACCGGTGCTCCTCCTCGTCGTCGCCTCCGTCGTCGGGGGGTTTGGTTCCTGAAAGTGACGCTTGTTGTGTGTGTTTAAGTGGGTTTGAAGCGGATGAGGAGGTGAGTGAGTTGTCTTGCAGACATTTTTTTCACAAGGGTTGCTTAGAGAAATGGTTTGGGAACAAGCATACTACATGCCCTCTTTGTCGATCTGTCCACTAGAATTCATGGAAAACAACTTGTTCCCTTTTTTTATTGTTTTATTTTCATTTTTCTCAATATCCATTTACTCTTTTATAATTTCTTTCTTCTCCCTTCTTGGTTCACTTTTTTAGCAGAAAGGAAAGAAAAAAGAAGTAGCTAGCATAAGGTTGTGTACTGTAATAATCTGTGGCCATATATTCATATTTCAGATACAAAATGAATGTTGTAGCAGTATTTATATAATATCTGATGAGCATTCACAGAATTAATACTGTCACTATCCACTTTGAAGAAGGTTCAACAAACAGGGCAAAAGGATATATTTTTTTAAAGGCACAAGTCATGTCATTATTGCTCACAGAAAGTAGAATTCCTTTTGTTAATTGAATAACGTCCATATAAAACCATCCATGTTGGTTTACAAGACCCAAAGCTATGCTGCTGGAGTGGATTTTAAGACAGACACTTGGTTTATAGGATTCAAAATGTTCTTCATATGGTAATCATGACATGAATTCACGAACTTTTGGATAGGAATCCAGACCAGAGAGGTAGGATCTAGATGAAGAAACTGCTTCCACTTAATCAGCGGTGGATCTAAAAATATTTTTTTAGGGTGAATATATGTCTAAAATTAATTTAAGGTGAGACGGACCCACCCTTAAGATGTACTTGCATCCGCCACTGCACTTCGGAGTCTAATAGTTTATTGACCAGTCTCTTACTCATTAAGAGAGTGACATGCATGCACAAAGTAGGTCTAAAGTTCGTTCGAAAGAGCATGTAGCTTCAAAGGCCAAATACATTTGTAAGCTAGCTAGGTGGCAGTCAAAAACCATGCCATCCAGAGAATAAGTGGCGTTTGACTTAGAGCGCGCTATCAACAACTCTGATGCAGCTCAAACTGTAAGGACAAGGTTGCCATCTGCTATACTCTCGCCTAAGAGAGGAGAGATCTTGAGAGATATAAAAACTATAATGTTGCACATTGATGCCTGTATTAACTGAGTGTTATGTTAATACAGGCCTAAGACACATGACTAATTACATTCTTAACACACATCCTATCATGCATCTCTTTTGGGGAAGAGAGTATATGCTACACTAACGGATATCTTATCTGTTTTATTGTGGATTTGGCTATTGCAGATCCACATAGTATTTGGATTTATATGTAAAAATTATTTTTCCACTCAACCAAACAAAGGTTTAATCTCTGGCTCAATCTTCAACCAGAAGATATGTATGCAATTGGGTCATAATCTGTGCCTGTGGCTCAATCTTCCGATACAGTTGCTACTTCAATAGTCTTTTTCGAACCGACAGGGAAACAAAGGTAAAAATAGATTTCCATAAGGAATTCAATACTTACCTGGGAAATCCCATACCATACTAGTATTAAACAAATTTAGTGCACTGCAACACATGAAAAACTTGCAACAAAACATCTCCCTGGAACAAATTAAGGAATTCAATAAAACTTGTCTCAAAACAAAACTTCCCAGCATAGGGAAATCACATGAATCTCAAACTGGCGTATTAGAGCATCTTTAAGT